>CM066167.1:54323298-55755798 GCA_033629205.1 Lithocarpus polystachyus
AACGACCTTGTACCCCATCGCACGTTAAGAGAGAAAAAAAAAAAAAAAAACGAATAATCATCATAATAATAATAAAATAAAAAGAACACCCACTTTGAGTAAACAAATCAAAACCCACAAAAAGTAACTGAGTTTTTCGTGCAAGAAATTGTAAATTCAGCAAATTACATAGTGTAGTCCTAACTCCTAAACAATAACATATGTGCTGGCTCTCAGTCACCTACTTTTTTTATATTTTATTTTTATATTTATTATCGTAAATGAAAGCTTGTACCTTAATAGAGGCAGTGTTAATTCTTAATCTGTAAGTTTGAGAAGGAATAAAACAAATTAATCACTCTCTCTAATTAGTATTCTCTCTCTTATCTATAATTTATATATAAACAAAACATATTAACTTTTGGTTGATCAGCTCTTCATATTATAAGTTATAACACATAAATTTTTCGTAATCATTATTGTTATATAAAATTTTGTTTTCACTTTTCAATTTTGGTTGACACTAACACACACTAATTATAATTATATTTTTTATATGCTATTTAGAGTTACATATAATATAAATAAAGCTTTTGAAAAGTATATAGATAATTATTGTAATTATCAAATTTTATATAATAAATAAAATGAAATAGAAAGAGAAGATCATAAACAAACACATTCATAATGTTTACTTATCATAATTATCATTCAAGAAAACATAAAAATCATATTTTGTGGTATGTTGCCAGAATAATGAACAAACCAATATCCACTCACTCCAATAATGCCTTTACCATAATTGAAGCCTTGGCCATCCCTTCAATTCTAATATCCATTTTTTTTTCGTATAGACATGAATAAAGCTATGGATTAAAAACTGAAGTACAGAACATATAAAATAACTTTACCAATCAAACTGATAAAGACAACAATTAAAAAACAAAAACAAAAACAAAAACTAGAAAAATTACTATATAAAGAATTGAGACTTATATACTATCATAGACTATTTTTTCCAAGCTACCACAACATGGGTAATGTTGTTGTATTAGTAGCGGTTCTAGAAATTTTTTCTAAGGTGTTCCTCAAGAGTCAAGAAGTATAAATTACGCAATCTAACAAAAAGTTTTACTTAATTACACAAGCATAAATTACACGCAAATACATAAAGTTTTACTTAATTAACTAAAAATTGATGTTATATAAAAATTATGTAACTTTTTAAGTTTATTCACTTAACTAACTAAAACTACTATTTTTTCTAATCAAAATTATCGGAAAAAGAAAAAAGAAAAGTAGTTGTACAATGAAAAAAACTAAATTTATGCGACTTTGACCAATTAGTTGTATAATATATATTATAATGTTTTTGAGAAAAAGTAGTCGTACAATAACAATGTGTCAGGTAAAGCGAAAACTAAAAGTAAAGTCATAATATAGGCTTAAAAGAATATAAAAATATGTGACTTTTTTTTTTTTTGCTTAAAAAATCCTAATATATATTTTTTTAAAAATAAATGGTAGAAAATTTTATTGATAAAAGAAAAAAAAAAAACCCAGAATACCAAAAAATCAAAAAAGGACATCATGACACCTTGGACTAAGGGCCACCACTAACAAATTTAGTGGTCCTAGGAAATCATTTATAAAAACATCTAACTCAGACTAAATTCTGGGCTATTATAAATTGTTGTTAAGTTGCCTAAATTATAGGTCAAAATTTAATTTTATTGATATAAAAAAAATTTCAGGATGTTCTCAAATATTTTTTTGAAGTAGATAAATATAATATTTTAAATTATTATATATAAATTTTTTTTCTTTTTCAGGTCAGGGTGGTGCTGGGACCACCCTGACCATAAGATAGCGCCACTCCCGTGTTGTATTCAAATTTCCATTCCATACAAAGCTCAATTTTAATTAATGATAATAACCCTGTACCAAACCCTCTCCCAACTTCTTGCCTTGATATTTCTTTAAAAAAAAAAAAAAAAAAAAAAAAAAAAAAAAAAACAACTGGCCTTTATATGTCACTCAATTACACAAGAGAGAGAAGAAAACAATAAGACACTACCAGAAACTGCGATAGACAGATCGAGAGAGCAAGCTAGCTAGGTAGACATGGTGAACCTTGTGGCTGCACAGAGACCCATGTTGCATGGGCTAATGAAGATGGCTGGTGTGCAACCCTACACTGTGGAGATCGAGCCAGGCACAGTCATGAGCTTCTGGGTCCCAGTAGAGACACTCAAGAAACCCAAAAAAAAGGGTGAAAAGCCTGAACCCCCAGCTAAACCAAACAAACCTGTGGTGGTTCTAGTCCACGGGTTCGCTTCTGAGGGCATTGTGACATGGCAGTTCCAAGTTGGTGCTTTGTCCAAAAAATACTCAGTTTACATACCGGACCTCCTTTTCTTCGGTGGTTCTATCACTGACAAAACCGACAGGTCGCCGAGCTTCCAAGCGGAGTGTTTGGTTACGGGGTTAAGGAAGCTTGGGGTGGAGAGGTGCACTGTGGTTGGGTTTAGCTATGGTGGGATGGTAGCGTTCAAAATGGCTGAGCAGCACGCAGACTTGGTTGAGTCCATGGTGGTGTCTGGGTCCATCATAGCCATGACTGACTCAATCAGTCAAACCACGCTGCAAGGCCTTGGGTTCTCTTCTTCTTCGGAGCTGTTGTTGCCTACTTCTGTTAAGGGTTTGAAAGCTCTTCTCTCTGTTGCTGCTCACAAAAAGCTGTGGTTCCCAGATCGCCTTCACAAAGACTTCCTTGAGGTTTGGTTGCTTTCACCGTTACTGTCATATGTATGGCAAATATAGCACGCAGTTCCATTAGAGCATGCCAAATGTCAAATATTTGGTATTTGACACGTTAAACACTAAAAAATTCCTCCTATAAGAGGTTTTAAATGTTATAATTTTTTTACACATAAACAGCACCGTTTCATCTTTGGGTACGGATGAAAATGCTATAAAAAAAAGATAAAATATAAAATTGATCCTCTAAGTTTCTTCAGATTTCATTTCAGTATGATGCTCTCCATATAAAATGAATTCATTTGATGGCTCAACCATTCAAGTTAAAAATTTTAAAAATGTATCTAATGTTAGGTCATTTAAATTTTTTAATAATGCAATATTTGTACATTAGATTTAAGAAATAAAAATCTTAACCATAAAATAAATTTTCTCTATTTGGAATGAAAAGTATCTTGTTACTTACTAACATAATATTATCTATGAATTCTAATCTTTTTTAATGGATAAATGGTGATAACTGATTGGAGGTAAAAGCTATTGCTATAATTGACTAGGAATTTAAATACATGCTGTGTTGACTTCCTTTCTTCATTTAAGTAATTCTAGTTGGAAATAGGAGGCTCATTTTATTTTTTTGACAAAAAAGGAGGTCACATAGTATTTTTATTAAAGGGACTCTTTATTCAAAATGAATATTATCGAATTTTAAAGAAGTATGAGATTTATTTGAAAACTTTTGGGCTGGGGTTGGGGCGTGCATTTTAATGAAAGGGACTTCTTATGAATTTCCAAAGGGTATAGAATAAAATATAGATATTTTTGAGCTCCCTGGTTTCCACGTGGTCCCATTGTTAATCTTCTCAATCACCACTTAGCAGTTTGAACTTTGAAGGAAGTTCCTTCAAATTAATGTGGAGCAAAAAATTTTCTTAAAACAAAGATATGTTTATTATATTGGCAACAGCAATTGAATAGTGTATTTTATCCAAAGTTAATGAATAAATGTCGTGGATAAACTATAAAGTATGTATGACATAATAATAAAATCATGAACGAAATTAGAGTAAGCATCCAATTTGATGAAGACTCTAGAATAATAACATAACTTTAGCGGATACATACTAACTCTGACATCAAATTAATTGGAGGACTAGATGAAGTGAACATTAGCATTGATATAAGCATTATATGCACTAGCGGCTCTTTCTATAACACATTTTCAATAAACATTAGCATTATTCATAATAATTCTTGTGGCTGGTGCTAACTGGAGTCCTAGAGCAATTATAGGTGATGTTCAACAACAGAAAGGAGAGAGGTGAACTCCTAGAAGGCTTAGTCATTAGCAACAAGGATACCAAGGTTCCCAATTTTCCACAGGTAATCCGCATTTCGTTTTAGATCTAATGTTTATATGCACTTGCATTTTGTTAGTTTCTTTTCTTTTTTTCTTTTTTCCAGAAATTATAGCCTTGTAGCACTTGCATATTTTTGCAGAAGATACATCTCTTATGGGGTGAGAATGATCAGATTTTCAACCTGGAGCTTGCCCAAAACATGAAAAGGTAGGTCTAATAACTCCTTATTGAGACCACGATGCTAATTTGGGCTACTTACATAGTAGGCCTATTTGAGAAATTATTCACTCATATGACGAGTCCTTCCTCCGCTCACAAGGGGTGTGGATCTTACTATGGAGGAGTGAGGATGGGGGACTCCTGTATGAGTGGATAAATTCTTGGGTTTTTATTGATGCATCTAATTACCCAATTAATAGGTCAATTTACATAAGCTATGGACCCTGTTGTGGCCTCCACCATAAGCAAGAGAAGTATTAATTTAAAGCGTTAAAGTTGAACAAACTAAAATGATTTTAAATATTGTGATTACAGGCAACTTGGAGAAAATGCATCATTTCAAGGCATACCAAAGGCCGGTCACTTGGTTCACCTCGAACGACCTTGTGTTTACAATAGGTGTCTGAAGCAAATCCTTGCCTCCTCCACGCAAATAAAGCCCAAAAATGATAAACCAATAGTAAGTAGTCCAAAATGGCCAAATATCACTATTTGGCAAAATATGTAGGGATCTCCCATTGTTTGTAAAATAATTAGGAATTTACCACTTTTTTAAAACTCGAGTTTGTGAAACAACTCGAGTTTTACTAACTCGAGTTCCATAAAAAATAGCCACTAATTTTTTATGTAACTCGAGTTCTAACAACTCGAGTTCCATAAAAAATAATACAGCAAATTTGAAGGTTATTTTTCCAAAGAACTCGAGTTTTTAAAACTCAAATTACCTGACAAACTCGAGTTTCACAAACTTGAGTTCCAAAAGAGTGGTACATCCATATATATTTCTAAAACAATGGTAGATTCCTACATTTTTTGCCAAATTGTGGTATTTGGCCATTTTGGCCCTAGTAAGTACACATTATTTGTACTCTGCGCCAAGCTCAGTGTTAAAGTTCAATGAAGAACAGTATAGTTTTAAGTGTTTAACATTTAAATAGGTGAAGCTAAGATTGTTTCAAGATTTGTATAAAATTTTGCTTTCATTTACTTTTATTATATCCGACTCCATAGAGCAACTGCTGAGAGACTATTGTCTATACATGATACCCTATAAATAACATACAAAAGGGTTGGAGAGAAATTATGTAGATTATCTCTGCACCTGCATGTGACGCTTTCTGCATGATATTTGCTTCAAAACCAGTTCAAGATGAATACATGCTTGAGCAACAAAGTTCATCTAAACGACGACTGAATCTCTTCCAGAGTTCTTCCTTTAGTTTCAGGAACCCAAAGTGACACAAAGACAACAGTAAAAGCAGAAACCAAGGTGTAAATCGTGAAGGTACCTGTTGTAATGAATGAATCATATCAGTAAAAACATGACACACATATATGCACATGCACACACAGAAATGTATACCTCCACTATTCCAAGTCAAGAGTAAGTTTGCAGTCATTGTGACCGTCCAAGATGTTAGCCAATTTGCCAATGCTGCTATGCTGCCAGCAAGGCCCTTAATGTTCACGGGAAGTATCTGAAATGTGCAAGTTGGGTGCCCAAAAAAAAAATAAAAAAAGCAGTTCAAAGCAAAGTGATTCATTTCAAAAAAAAAATTTTCTATTCTAAAAAATATACAAATAGACATGTTATCTACAGGAAAATTCTGAGTTCATCAACTTCAATGAACATTTCAAACATTTAACTTTTGGACACAAATATTTAAAACTTTTTTACCATTCTGATGATGCAGAAAAATTTAAACATTGAGGTTCTATGAATCTATATTTTGTAGTTTAAATTAGGGAGAATCTCCCCTGGCCCCAGGGCCTAGATAAATATACAAAGACCTCCCTTATACTTCTGAAATTACAAGTATACATCCCTAGTAGAGTTGTCAGCTCAAGAGATACCATCATTCTGTCTTCATCCTCAATCCTTTACTCATCTCTATCACTGAACTCAAAAGTTCATCCAATAACCAACAACATCAAGAAAATCACCTTCACCATTTCTGGCACCTTCTACAAAACTGAAACCTTTACTCTAATTGCAGAATTATAAACCCTACATCCAGCACAACAACCATTTCTCGTTCTTAACAATGGTAAGAAAGGTAAATAAAATTTCTGCAAATACAAGGGAGATCCTTGTATCATCAACTAACCGAGGGAAGAGTGTAATGTTTTCTTTATCTCATCAATGAACAAAGATATTCAACTCAACTCAACTAACCTCACTCATGCCAAAGCTCATAACCGTAATTTAGTAACCAATGAATAACTAAGATTGTTAGAAATACTAAATAATTGTATTGTATTTTCACCCTGAAAGAATATACATGAGTGCCTATATATAGGAGGCATATGAGTGTAGTACAAGTAACAGGGCCGGCCCTAGACATTTTGGGGCCTAAGGCGGGAACTAAAAATGGGGCCTTTTTTTATACTTATATATTTATTAAATTAATGTTTATTTAATATTTTTATATTATAATATATTTCATTTAAAATATATTTTTCTTGCCTTTTAAGATGCAAATTGACTAATTAAATTTTTGTATTTAAGTTCTTCTAACATTTTCTTTTCAATCGATAATATAGCTAATCAACTTAATCTTTCTTGGGACATCGTCGATCTTAGATATGATTTTATTAATTTTAATTTTGAAAAACTTCTTTCTGCAGAAGCTACTGTAACAGGTATTGTTAGTAAAATTCTATAAGCAATGCATGTATTTGGAAATGAATATAATCTTTTTATATAATTTAGTATGTCAATTGGAGTATAATCTAATCTTTTTATATAATCTCTAATTGGACCTCTTTCTACTAACAAATCTCTTAATTTTGTGTCAATATTTTTCCAGTTACCTGGATCATAAATATTTGAAGGAATATAATTCATCATGTCATTATTATTTTCATTTTCTTCTAGTTGAACATCATTATGGCGAACTTGTTCATTTGTGACATTGTCATCATTATTTTCATTTTCTTCTAAATTATTTTGAAGTTCATTATCAAGATTTGTTGTATTGCAAAATTGAACATCATTGTTATCTTGCAATTGCTTCATTATCTTCTAACTCTTTTTGGTGAATTTCTTGCTCATTGGTGATGTTTTCATCTAAATTTTGTGTTATATTTTGTTTATTATTAATAACAAATTTATCCATTGATCCTTTTTGAGACTCAATTAATTTTTCTTCTTTTTTTTTTTTTTTTTTTTAAGTTTTTCATATCCAGATGCATATTTTCTAGTAGACATTTCTAATCAAACAATATATTTATAAAGACTAAAATAAAACAATAACTTTCAAGTGTAGAGCAAATGAGAAATAAAACCTGATTTATAAAAAAAGTATTGTTGCAGTTTCACCGAACAATAACAAGTTTTTAGCAATCTCAACCTGCATAAATAAAGACTTATTAAATATATTATCACTAACTAAAAAAAAAAAAATATATATATATATATATATATATAAAACACAAGATTAAAATTAAAAAAAAAAATTAAAAGCACAAAACAAATCCTATCTATTACCCAAGAAAAAAAAACCATAACACGAGGCTTGACCCACCCAAAAAAAAACACAAAGCACATCCTATCTATAACCCCAAAATAAAAACGGCAGGCTTTATTAAAAAAAAAATTGAAGCCCAAAACTGTAAAAAAAACTTGGGCCCAATGGCAATCACCTTTTCTTAACAAATAACAAGAACCAATAAAGAGATTCAGTCATTCACTTTACCAAGTCATTTTCACGGATTCACCCAAAAAAAAGAAGGCCAAGTCAAAGTCTCAAAGACTTTTTATACCTGAAGGCTGAAGTTCTGAACGGCTGAAGACTAAAGAGCAGAGGCCAGAGAGCATTGAGCAGTCCAGTGGGCAACGGCGGTCCAGGCGGAGGAAGCTTGCTGCGGTCTGCCTTGCTTGACTTGAGGCTTGAGCTGTTGACCAATACTGCAGACTGCAGATTAGAAGTGACTTAGTCACTCAAGTGAGCACAGTGGAGAAAAATGAATCAAAGAAAATGAGAGACAGAGAGAGGCGGAGAGCAGAGAGAGGTAAAATTTTTAGGGTTTTGAGTTGTTTTATTTGTTTTAATTTGTGATTGTTTGGTGGTTAATCTCTTAGACCGGATTTGTAGTTTATCCCATTGATGTTTGGTTTGTGTAGAGGATAATAATGTTATTTTTGGACAATAATTTTGTTTTTTGGTTAAAAGAATGTTTCAAAATTTTGTAATTCTGAAACTAAATTTTTTTTTTTTTTTTTTGCCCCTACTACCCGTTTTTTTCTAAAATTTTGGAGCCCCCTTCCACTTGGGGGCCTTAGGCGATTGCCTAACTCGCTTAAGGGAAGGGCCGGCCCTGACAAGTAAGAGTGTAATACAAGAATGTGTGCTATACAAGTAATCTAGTTGGGCCTAAAACCCACAACACTATACACATTAACAGCCCCCCTTAAACTCAAGGTGGATGTGAGACCAACTTGAGGTTGTCAACCAAAGTACGAAGGCGTCCTTTAGGATGTGACTTGGTGAAGATGTCTGCAAGTTGATCTTTAGAGAAGACTGAGATCAGCTTGAGAGCACCATGGACAATATGATAACGGATAAAATAACAATCGATCTCGATGTGTTTAGTCCGTTCATGGAAGACATCATTGTGAGCAATATGAATAGCATTTTGGTTGTCACAATAAAGAGGAGTAGCAAAGGATATAGACACACCTAAGTCTTTGAGAAGCCATCGTAGCCAAAGGAGCTCAGATGTGGTATTAGCAAGGGCACGGTATTCAGCTTCAATACTGGAGAGGGCCACATGAGTTTGTTTCTTGCTTCTCCGAGAAATTAGAGAAGAACCAAGAAGAAAGCAATAACCAGTGGTGGACCTACGATCAGTGGGATCTCCTGCTCAATCAGCATCATAAAATGCATGGAGAACAAGAGAAGACTAAGCAGAGTAGAAAAGACCATGAAAAAGAGTGCCCTTTATGTATCGAAGAATGCGCAGAACAGCAGCATAGTAAATCGATCGTGGAGCAGACAGATACTGGCTCACCTGGTGAACAGCATAGGAAATGTCTGGACGAGTAATAGTGAGATAAACTAAGCTGCCACCCAAGCGTCTGTAAAGAGAGGAATTAGACAATGGTTTCCCTCCTGAGGGAGTCAGATGCGCATTAAGCTCAACTGGAGTATCAACAGTCTTGCTATCAGTGAGTCCAGCTTGAGACAAGAGTTCAAAGGCATACTTGGCTTAAGTAATATAAAATCCATCTGTAGAATGAGTGATTTCAAGACCTAAGAAGTAGCTGAGATGTCCAAAATCTTTCATCTCAAATTGCTGACTGAGAAAATCCTTGAGTTCTTGAATGCTACTGAGGTCATCACCAGTTATGATCATATCATCCACATACAAGAGAAATAAAATAATGCCTTTGTCAGTGCGACGAAGAAATAGGGCAGAATCATAATGACTGTCCATGTAACCTAAGCGAGAGATGGTAGAGCTAAATTTGGCAAACCAAGCTCGTGGAGCTTGTTTAGGCCATAAAGTGCACGTCGAAGGTGACAAACCTTGTTTGATTCAAGAGAGAGACCAAGAGGAGGTTGCTTATAAACTTCTTCACTTAAATCCCCATTAAGGAATGCATTTTTAACATCCATCTAGAAAAGGTCCCATTTACTAGCAGTAGCAACAGCTAAAAGGGCACAAACAGATGAGATACGAGCAACCGGAGCAAAGGTCTCTTCATAATCAATCTCATACTCCTGTGTAAAGCCTTTTGCAACAAGACAAGCTTTGTAGCGCTCAATGGACCCATCAAAGCGAGTCTTAATCTTGTAGATCCACTTACAACCAACCACAAATTTCCTAGGGGGGAGAGGCACCAAATCCCAAGTATGGTTTTTAAATAATGCATCAAGTTCCTCTTTCATTGCAATCTGCCATAAAGGGTCAGTGGAAGCCTCACGATAGGTGTGAGGCTCGTGCAGTGTAGCAAGGGCAGTGTAACAATGATAGTCAAGTAAATGTGCAGGAATGGATCTTACCCGAGTTGAGTGACGAGGTGGAATGTCTTGTGCAAGATCTTCAAGCGGAGCAGGAGCAGGGGACCCAAGCTCAAGGTTGGGGTTGGGTAGCTCGTCTTCAACCTGTTCATCTTCCACCTGTTCATTAAAGGGTGAATTAGGAAAGGGATCAATGATATCTGGTGGTTGGACAGAGAAGTCTACATGAGAATTAGGAGCAACTACAGGAGGATCAGGAGCAGCTACAAAAGGAATATGTGCCTCATCTGGAAAAAGATCTAAGACAGAGGAGGAAGATAAGGAGGCATGGAAGTGAGAGAGCTCGACAAAGAGGCGATGTTCCCAAAAGACAACATTGCGGGAGACACAAAGACGATGAGAAACAGGATCATAACACCGATACCCCTTTTGAGTTTCGCCATAGCCAAGAAAACAACAAAGCCTTGATCGAGGTTCTAGTTTATTATGCTCATGCGGCTGAAGAAGAACGAAACAGGCAGAACCGAAGGAGTGAAGGTGATGATAATCTGGAGATGACCCAAAAAGGCGCTCATATGGAGTTTGATTTTGGATGACAGGACTGGGAATGCGATTAATAGCATGAATAGTATGAAGTGCAGCTTCGCCCAAAAAAGGAGCAAGAACTTTGGCAGAGAGAAGGAGAGCACGAACAGTGTCAAGAATATGACGAAGTTTTCGTTTGGCTCTACCATTTTGCTGAGAGGTACCTGGACAAGTTAGTTGATGAACAGTGCCATAGGAATGCAAAACAGCTTGGAAAGCATATTGAGTGTACTTAAGAGCATTATCAGATCGAAAAATTTTGATACATTTGGAAAATTGAGTTTCAACCATTTTTGCAAAATTAGAATATACTTGCAATAATTTAGAATGATGTTTCATATGAAAAATCCAGCTATAACGGGAATAATCATCAACAAAGACAACAAAATATCGAGATCCACCAATACTAGAGACAGAGAAAGGTCCCCAAACATCAGAATAAATTAGGTCAAAGATATCAATGGACACTGATTCACTAGTATTGAAAGGCAAAGTTGGTTGTTTTCCTAATTGATATGAAACACAATCAAAATTTTCTGTGGAAACTGAATCTAACAAACCTCTAGAAGACAAGTTTTGTACCCAAGAGGAAGATGCGTGACTAAGTCGGGCATGCCAAAGTGCAAGGGAAGGAATAGAAGAAACTGCAGTAGCTGCAACAACAAAAATAGGAGCAACAAGTAGAAGACAAAGGTTGTCCATGGGAAGCATACGCCCAACTCTGGGACTAGTCCCAAGCTCCTATTCCATCCTCGGGTCCTGCACAATACACCCAGAATAATCAAAGGTAATGCGATAACCTAACTCAGCTAATTGTCCCACAGAAAATAAATTGTAAGAAAGGTCAGAAACATTAATGACCCTAGGAACTGAGAGGTTGGAGGTCGAAACAGAACCTATATTATGACCAAACATTGTGGAATCATTTGCTGTGCGAATATTAAGAGGGTGTGGTACAGGTTGAAGTTCAGAAAATAAGGACGAGTGAGGTGTCATGTGAACAAGCAGAATCCATAAGCCAAGAAGAAGGAGACATACCAGATAAATCTGAGAGAGAAGAGGAATAAGATGCATTACCAACCATACGAATGACATTAGCGATGATATTTATAAGGTCATCTCTGGAAATGGTGAAATTGGATCTAGAAGATTGAGATTGTGCAGTGACAGGAGCCATTGGTTAGACACTCTTAGTGTTAGCAACAGTAGCAGCAAAAATTGAAACAGATGATTTGTTGCGATGATAGCAAGTCTCAATGTTGTGGCCAAGACATTTGCAAAAATTGCAAAAACGTTTGCTGGATTGTCTGCGATGAATATTGCAACAAGAAGAAGACTTGTCCTTATTCTTCATTTAGAAGCGAAATATGCAAAAATGGACTGCAAAAATGAAATCTACGTGAAAAACTGGGTAAGGAGCACCTGGACTGCAAAAAAGTCAACGCAGGAGAAAAGTCAACACAGTCAACAGTCTAGTCAACGATGACATCAGCTGACGTGGCGGGTGACGTCAGCATAGATGATGTCAGCAGATGACGTCACTTAGGGCTGACGTCAGCTGGTGCAAATTAGACGCGTGGAGGCATATGAAGAGGCCTGTCGACGTGTGGAACGCGTGAGCTTGAGCGCAGAATCTTTAGGCGGCGTGTGGGGGCCCATGCTGTGTCCGATGGCTTCGAGGTTTCCACAATTGTGTAGATCGGCGCAAGACGATCTCAATGGTACCTGTAGAAAATTAATTGGAGCAATATTTAAGGCAGTGATGAAAAAAGGCAGTGGTCTTCGCGATGTGAAACTCCTCAATGGCAGCGGCTGCAGGTTCGGAACCCAAGGACGACGACTGGAAGATGTTGGAGATTCAACGGCGAAAGGCTGCGGCAGCTGCTATGACGGCGGAAGCGATGTTGAGAATGGAGTAACACCAATAAAGACAAGACTGCTAAGAAAGGGTCAGAGCAGTGACTCTGATACCATGTTAGAAATATTGAATAATTGTATTGTATTTTCACCCTGAAAGAATATACATAAGTGCCTATATATAGGAGGTATATGAGTGTAGTACAAGTAAGAGTGTAGTATAAGAATGTGTACTATACAAGTAATCTAGTTGGGCCTAAAGCCCACAACACTATACACATTAACAAAGATAAAATATTGAGCTAATTTCAGCTATCCAGAGTATGACTAATATTAATCATCAGCACAAGTTGGCTTCCCAGTATGTGTGCACAATTTGCAAGTTAGGGAAGTCTTCAAAAGTTCCGGTGAGTAAAGGTTCCAAAAAAAATTTGACAATGGAGTCGTTCATCAACTAACGCATAAAGTTCCACTATCAAACTTGTAATTTTTAGTTACTTGGCCAATAGTAGCCCATCTCTAAAAGCCTACATTTCAGTCAAAACACTATAAAGATTCCCACAATTTCTGGCAAAATCTTTTATCCAATCTCGCTTTGTGTCTCTCAAGATACCTCCTCCACCAAATTGCCTCAGATAGGGGTGTCCATGCCACTTGTAGACCTGCCCAACCTGCCAAACATTATCGTACCCAACCCATCTCCACCTAATTTGATTGCTCCGTTGGTTAGCTGCGGGTCTCAACCTTCAAAAACCTGACTCTAACTAGTCGATTATGGATCTCCTCCTCCAAAACCCGAGCAAACCGGCCCGACCGAAAAGCAAAGCAAATCCAACGATTTTCTTCAATTTTGGCTGCTTTTCAAGTTTGATTCGGCGAATTTTAGCAACCAAGATATACTAGATCCGACAGATATTCATCAAATCAAGCGAGTTCTCCGCTAGATTTGGCGAGATCTCACTGGATTTGACAAGATCTCGTCACTCCTTCATCTTTTTCGATGATTTTTGGCTTCACCTAAAACTGACTGCCACTAGAATCCTTACCCGAACCGACCAACCCGATACCCTTGAGGGTCAGTTATGGGTTTGGCAGTTCCCCACCTAATCTGATCGAGTCGATTGTGGGTTGCGCACAAACCCAACCTAAACCAACTTGTGTACAACCCCCTTGATTACCCAATGAAGAGCCATCTGCATTTAGTTTCACCCATCCTCTTAGAAGGTAGGGGGTTTGCCAAGTAACTGCCATCCATTGTTTTGTCGAGTTAGCCTTACAAGCCAATACATTAATAGAAAAATATTTAGCGGCTTTCTTTATGCATTGCTTATGGATGCTTTCATCAATAACCTTGATGTGAAAGATGAATGAATTCCTATGTAACCACAAGTGCCATATACCCATTTAAACCACAATATTCTAAGGTTATCCATGCTCACTAGACATGCTTTTAGAGGTAGAATTATATTGCAACCAATCCATAAGAAGTTCATCAAAAGACCTCTGACATTCAGAGGGCACACCTAGCTTCTTCCAAAAGAATTCACATGAGAGCTCTCTCCTAGGACGTGGTTTAGAGACTCTAATTGAGTATTTTTTTTTTATATTTTCTAATTTTAGATGCATGAATTTACTTGTAAATATAATTGACACAAAATTACAGTATAAGTGGAACATGAAATTGCAATGCATTGAAAATCTAAATATATTTGACATCAAAATATAGTTCAATCAAAAAGACACTTGCACAAAATTGAATTGTAATTAGAAGCTAATTTGAATTGGATTTGGGCTCTAATTGTGCTTCACCTTTAATATATATATGTTATGAGGGGAGATTACATTTTTACACCCTACAACTATACCGCATTTTTGCACTTTCCCTATATATTATGAAAGTGCACAATCAACCCCCTAAACTCAAACTCATGTAACACCAATTAATTGGATGAACTCCATATCTCTTAAGAGTCCCATCTTCACCTAACCTTTCTTCACCTCCCCTCTTCTAGATCTCCAAAAATTCATCCTTAAATGGTAAACTGACTGATGATGGTATTAGACTCAAGTAAATCAAAAGCTTTAAGGTCTCTTTGGAGGCAAAAGGTGAGACATTAGAAATGAAGGTGGATGTGGAGATTGTAACTTGGTTTGATGTAAGAGTGCTCTAGGGTTCATTTAGTTGGGAAGATTTTTGAGAGGATGGAAACAAAGGAGAGAAAATGGGAGGTGAATGAAATTTATATATTAAGGTGTTTGGTTGGGTGGATTTATGGAAAGATAATTGGTGGGCCGGGTGTTTTTTCCTTGGATCCACCAAAATGTTTTCTCTCCAAATTGAGGATAAACTTGAAGAGAAAACATGGATGCCAGCAAAAGACCAATTTTGCTCCTCTTCACTATGTTTGTGCGTTGAGTAACTTGAGTTACGTTTTCCTTGTTTTTTTTTTTTTTCAACATTTTAACGTTTAATCAAACAGTTACTTTTTTTTTTCTTTTTTAATCAACTGTGGGGGATCTTGGTGGCTTTCACTTCTACTTTTTTTTTAAAGGCACCTCTAATTGTTATATATATATATATATATATATATATATATCAAATAACAAAGAAAAATAAAATAAAATAAAAATATTAATGATGTGTTAATTTTTATAAGGTGTTATTATTTTTATTTTAATTGATAATAAGGGTTTTTTTTTTTTTAATGATTGTAAGGAAATTATTTCTTATATTATGCAATAGGGGTGTGAGAGTAATTTTATATAAACTACATTTTTTATCCCTCACTTTTCTTCTCAACCAAACAAATTAGTTTTTCATCCATTCACTTTTTCACCCCTCTAACCAAACACAAATGAAGGAAACTAAAATCTTGTCTATTCTCTTATTTTTCCATCCTCTTACTTTTTCATCTTTCTAACCAAACGGACCCTTAAGATCGTTTTTAATGAAGATCAACACAATCAATTCTTCGTCACCACTATTGCCGACAGTGGTTCAATTTTCCTCTCTGTCCCCACTTTCTCATTTCACTCTCTCTTTTGTGTGATTGTATCTGAGATGGGTTTGTTGTATTTGTTTTGGGTATTTGACAAATTTGAAAAACTCACGAAAGAGGCAGAAATGAGCTGGTGTGATTTGTTGTTGGGTTATTTATGATTTGTTTTCTATGAGTTGAGAAAAGATTTTATGTGGTTTTATAAGGGATTTTTTTTTTTTTTTAGTTTTTTAGGTTTGTGAAATTGGATTTTTGGCCTCAGAGATGGGATTTTCTCAATTGGTGATGGATTGAATATTTTTTGTGGATCTAGGCTTAACACAAAAGATAAAATCTATTGCAGCAGTTTAAAACCGCCTCTAAAAACACTAAAATCACTTCTAAAGGCTCATATGGTTCGTTGTGGCAACTCAAATCACCACAGGAAAAGTGTCGCAGCGGGTTATTGCCAGGCTAATGAAAATTGCCACAGTAGAACATACAACACGACAAGGTCTCACCATGTTTCCCTAATGATCAGAGCTACTGCATTTATGCATTGCATAAATGTGATAAGCGAAAAATCACTTTTTTTTTTATTATTTATAAAAATATTCTAGGGAGCCATCTTTCTCTTTCTATTCTTTACTTCATTTTATTTTATCTTATTTTAAGTATGTGGTGGCTAATCGGCTGTCCTCCCTCCCGCCGGTGTACCTATATATATAGGGTAGCATTAATTCTTGATTTGGTTGGACGGTTCAATGAAAAAAAAAAAATCAATCTATAAAAAAAAAAAAAAAATTCAAACAGAGTGCTCTCTCTAATTAATATTATTTCTCTTATTTTCTACCAAAAAAAATATTATTTCTCTTATTTAATGTATATGTTGGATTGTGTGTTGTGTGGCCAAATAGCCCACAATATGGTTGTTGAACATTGTGGTTAAATAACCCACAATGTGTATGTGTGTAATTCTCAAAAGAAATTACCTTACACAATATTACACATGAGATGATTATTATTAATAAAATTGTTTGAATAATGGAATTGTATGTTATGGCTATGATTGGTTGTGTGAGGTTTGACATAGTCAAATATGCGGTTGAGATTTCTTAAAGATAATAAGTTGTGAATAGGGGCAGTGAGGTGGATAAGAGATCTGATTTTAACATTTAAATAAACGTTAGAAACTTTAATGTTTATGTCCTAATTTGTAGGAACTGAAATGAACGTTAGCAACTTTTGTGGGTCTTTAAATATCCCACTTGAGATCTCTAGATAAGACAACCATACAAAAATCCCGCAGAGTGAAAAAATCCACTGCAACCCAAACACTATTTCACTTGTATCTCTCCATTTAAATATCTGTTTCAAATATTTACTTTCTTGGTGTGTTTATTTGGAGGTGAAATAAGGATGATGAAAAATTTTGGAAAGAAAATAAGAATGAAAACTTTTTTAGAATGTGTTTGGTTGGGTGAGGAGGAAGGAAAATAAATTGTGAGGCCCAGGTATTTTCTCTCCTAGCCCACCAAAAAATTCTTTCTAAAATGAAGAAAAAACTGAGAGGAAGAAACTCATTAAATGAGCTTTCAAAAATACCCTTAAAATTCATCTTCAAGTCTCAAATGTGTTGGCTTTTTATTTTTTCCTTTCATTTTTTCTTCCTTTTTTACTGCCGTGTTGATTTCTTTTTCTTTCTTTTTTTTTTCCTTGATTTTTTGTCTTTGTTACTGACGTGATGGTTTTCATTTTTTATTATTTTTTTTCTTCTTTTCTTTTGTCAAAACGTAGCTTCTTTTATTTTCTTCTTTTTATTTTCTTTGACATTTTCTGGATGTGTAGCTTTTTTTTTTTTTTTTTGCTCATATGTTTATTTTCTCATTAATTTTGGTTGGCCTTTTTTTGTTCTCTTTTTTTTTTTTTTTTTTGAAAACATTTTGTTATGCTTTTTTTATATACTTTAATTAGTGTTTATCTATACATAATTAAAAAAAAAAAAAGTATAATGTGTTACCTTTTATTTTATTTAATAGGGACATGATGGTCAATTTATACAAACTTTATTTTCAACAAAACAAAAAAGTTTTCCATTCATCCACTTTTCCACCCTTCCAACAAAACATAAATGAAGGATGATGATGCCAAAATCGTCAGTTAGGTCACTCGTTCAATCTAAAGTATTAGACGATCTTATAGAACCTACAAGATAAAGGAGAAATGGATCAAAGAGACCACCGAGTTGTGCCTGGTGAGAGAGCCTCCAATGCTTAAGTTAGTATTAGCCTATATATTTCGTATTTACATAATGTTTTGTAGTATTTTGTAGTAGTTTTTGACATACCTTAGCTAGTGAGACAGATTGTCCCTTTCATAGATGACTTAGTTAGCTGTTGTACATAAATTAAGATGATTATTACCTTGATTGTAACATTCTTTGCCTTGATGAGAGTTTAAGACCTTTGATGGTCGTTATTGAATGTGTTGAGTGGTTATCTTTGATGGCCTACTAATGATACAAGGTCGTCCATATTAATGAACGACCTTAATGATTTTTCTAGACTCATCAGTTGCCCCCCATTCCCAAGTCTAATTTTTCTTTATGCTAGTCAGGCTTAGGGAATTTTCTTGACTTGTTTAAATTTAGGCTTCTTTGTCTTCAACTACTTTCTTCTTCAAGAATGTTAGTATTTCTATGACGACCTCTTAGTATCTACCTTTTGAAGGTCTTTTTGGACATTTGAGAGATCATAGTTTGAAAGTGAGCTGATTTCTTTGGATGACATGTGTGAGGTTTTAGTTTCCTCTTTGGATCCCTTCATCATTCTTTTGTAGCTTGAAGAATTTTGATATTTGGATGATGTTACTCTTCCAATATTTTATATTCTTGTGTGAAGAATTTTTATCATCCTTTGATTGCACAATTTCATTTTATCAATTAAATTTTAATGCTAAAGTGTTTATATTACCTTGGCCACGCCATTTGTTGTTTTGACAACGAGGCTTTTGGGAAGACTTGATGTTTGCCATTGTTGTTCGTCAAGTGATTGCATTTTGTGGAAGTAGAAAGTTAAAGCTCTGACCAAGAAGTTATTAACAGTGCAGAAGGACGAGCAGCTCTAGTTAGCCAATCAGAAGATCAAGACTGTGGTTGCCAAGGCCGTCCAAGCGTTCCAGCTCACTAAAGAATACAGTACTGTTTTGTTCAGCTAGTACTACAAAGGCTTTGAACTTTTAAGGAGGTACTCGGTGAAGCATGGTTCGGGGGTTGATTTGGAGAACCTGGACTTTGATTCCATAAAGAAAAGGAGGCTAACGAAGTTGCTTAGGCTATGATGCTCGTCTTCCATTAATTGCTACATGAACTTTTTGTTTTTTGTTTGACCTTTGCAATATGGTCTACCTCCCTTAGCCTTGTCGAAGTGATCCATATCCTTTTAGGGGTAGTACCACTTAGCTTGTCTTTTCAAGTGATTTATATCTATTTAAGGAATTTTATCACTTAGCTATTTTTAAGTGATGTACATCCATTTAAGGAATTTTATCACTTGGTTTCATCAGTGATTTACATCCATTTAAAGAATTTTATCACTTGGCCAATTTTAGGTGATTTACATCCATTTAAAGAATTTTTTCACTCGGCTCTGTTAGTGTTTTACATCCGTTTAAGGAATTTTATCACAAAACCATTTTTTTCGTGATTTATATCCATTTAAAGAATTTTATCACTTTGCTTCGTCAGTGATTTACATCCGTTTAAGAAATTTTATCACTCGCCTTCGTTGGTGATTTACATCCATTTAAGGAATTTTATCACTTGGCTTTGTTAGTTATTTACATCCGTTTAAGGAATTTTATCACTTGGCTATTTTTAGGTGATTTACATCCATTTAAGGAATTTTATCACTTAACTATCTTTTGGTGATTTACATCCATTTAAGGAATTTTATGGCTACGTCAGTGATTTACATTCATTCAAGGATTTTATCACTTAGCCATTTTTAGGTTATTTACATCCATTTAAGGAATTTTATCACATAGCCATTTTTAGGTGATTTACATCTATTTAAGGAATTTTATCACTTGGCTTCGTCAGTTATTTACATCCCTTAGATTAGGGAATTTCATCACAGACCTCGTCATGTGATTTACATCCCTTAGATTAGGGAATCTTATCACTGGCCTCAATAATACTTGCTGCATTTTGTTAGAAATAATAATATCCAAATAGGTAAATTGCATGTTGTACTATAACAGATATCTTTTGATGAATTGCATTTTATATGAATCATAGAAAATTATTCTATGATATATTAAAATTGAAGCTATTTGACTATATACTTCTTTAAACTGGTCTTTGTTAGGTGCTTGCATCGTATATAGTTTTTAGAGCAATTTAAAAAGATTTTGACGAGTTAGTGAAGATAGCGGAAATTTATTGAGACTTAAACTCATGTCTATATTGTGAACACGATCATCTAGCATTTTAAGCTTAGGAGACTTAATAGAACTTCTCAGATTCATGATGATGAAACATATGCTACTAATAATATAGCCATATTGGTTATGATAATTGTAACAATTTTATTGCAATATTTTCAACATGTTCCATATATGCATACTTGTAATGATCATGCAAGCTTGATATGCACTTAATTCTAATAAGATAATATTTGGCATGGATAATTAAAGAGAAAGAAATAAATGAGTTACCTCGACAAGAGACCTTAAATCACAATACTATTGTGTACGTACCTCAATCTTTTCATTGTTGTAGTCCTCTTGACAAGTTTTAAGATCTCTTTTGTTAAGCTTAACATGATATTTCATGTTTGAGGCTTAGATCTTTTTTTGCTTCATTCTTTTGTAGGTTAACATGCCATTTCATGTTCGAGGCTTAGATCTTTTTTGCTTCATTCTTTTGTAGGTGACTAGACCACATTATCGCCCCCGTTCAAACATGAAAGTGCAATTCTTGTTATTGGATGATGACCAAAAGAATGGATTGTCATGGTTTGTACCTGTATGTTTGTTCTTGTATGTTTGTTCCTTTGGGCTTAATCTTAGTCCCAAATGAAACCTTCATAAAATTTCGCGTCTAATTCATTAGAACAAAATTTAGAAACTTATAGACCAATGTCTATGAATATGTAAAAATAGAGATGAGGCAGTATGTTCATGATAGAACATTATATATAAACTTATAGAGTGGTCCCAAAAAGGCACTGTTACTCTTCAAAATAATTAAGTAGAATGATAGAAATAATTAGCTGGATAAATTGTTTCATAGTGCAAGATGATAGCAATTCAATTTTGGAGAAATAAATTTGGAAAATACCATCATCTTTAGGTGTGATATTTTCAAGATATGAAATTCCTTAATCAATTTTTATGTTTCTAAATTTCTTTCAAAAGAAAATTTGCCGATAATAAATAGGTATATATTGACACCTCAAGCCGAGGTGGCTACTAGTAAACAATATATAGGCCATTTACGAGAAATTTATGTCTTATTTTACCTTCGTCAATAATATAGCATAACATATACTTACAAGGATGGCAACCTTATGAAATGATAAGAGAAGGTCATGATATGGCTGCATATAATTCATGGAAGTACATCAATGCACACAAATAAGGGAATAAATTTTGGTATTCCAGCCTGAATGACGTGCACATTGGTTGCCAAGTCCTTTTTTGTAGGAATAGCCTACCAATTTGGTTTACATGGTAAAATATATCCACTTAACTTTATATAAAAATATATCATCTCATTTTCTTTCTTTTTATGAAAAATGTTTCCTTCATTGGTTAACTATGAAATCTGTCAACAAATGTTTAACCACACAGCATACATTTGTCTAACTCTTGGCCCTTAACATAGTAATTATTTAAACAATAGCAACTATGATGGGGCAATAATAAGTGTCGCATAATTGACCCGTAATATGGCACTAAAAGGAGGGTGAGATATCTAATATCTTTCCCCATAGTGTGGTTTGAAATAATTTTAGATTTTGCTCTATTTTTTTTTTAATTAGAATTTGCTCTATTCTAAGCAAGTGATGCTATAAAATAAATGAGAAGAGTAGGGACCTGACCTGGCAAGAAAACCTCTACGGCATTTTGAATAGTTGTGCTTATGCCATGACCTTTTTTTATCGGATGATTTTTCTTATGTCGAGCCTTTTGTTGATTCATTTTGTCAAGCTTTACTAGGCTCATTTTACTCCAAAAAATGCTAACAAATTAATAATCTTGATTGTTCTCAAATGATGAGCTTAATATAGAGTACATGTCATTTGGGTCAAAATATACATTTTGCTGACTGCTTTGAGGAGCATTCACAGGGTCCTTAACTAATTTCTGTTTAATAGAATCACGTGAAAATAATTTGATACTATTTAGTACTTAGAGACAGTATGCTCTGCTTGTATATCATATATGTGAGTGTTGCTGTGTCTTGGGTAAGTTTTGTATTGGGCTGGATTGTTCTCTCCTGCCGTACTAAGCCCCAGTGTATTCTGGATTGGAGAGTCGGGACCGGCCCAGTTGTACTTCACCCTGGCCCGGCTTGTGCGCAAACTATGCCTTAGCCCAGCACGATCACGTTATAAAATTGTGGCGGGCAAATCCTTTACAAATGACTGCCGCAGACAAGTATGCTACCAATACATATAAAACTGATTTGCTGCGTTTTAAATAAGCAAACAACTGAATAAAGACACAAAGGTGATAAAAATGGACTTAAGGAGGATAGTCACAAGGAAGAAAGAGGTAAAACACTTCATCAAGTCAATCAGGCTTTTGGCCTGCGGCAATATCAAAGGAAAAAATAAATCAAAAAGGAGACAACACTCCCTCAATGTGACTAACTTCTTCGAGGAGAAATTAGTGACTTTGAAGGAATGGTCCTAGATGACCTTTGTTCCAAGTATGAGTCCATAGAGAATGTGGTTTCTCGAGAGGGAGAGAGGGGTCAACGATCCACCCTGGTGCATGCCCCTTTTTCCATTTTACACTCTGTTTTTTCTCTTCTTTACTCTGTTTCTTTTTTATTCTTTCTTCCTTGTTCCGTCCCCCATTTCTGTGCACCAGGAGCACCTTATATAGTATTTTGTGATGCGTTATATTTACCTTTTTACCCCTGTAACCGTTTTTGTCTGATGTGTGTACCACCCGACCATTACTGGTCAGTCAGGCACCCGGCCAGCGCCACGTTCCTGCGTTGGCCGCGGCGCACTACATCTCCAGACAAATACCAGGGTGTTTTGTTTGTTAGCTTGCCGTGGCATTCTCCACGGCAGAGCACTCTTTCTCTCTCATGACATGCACCAGGAGGCTCCAACTCACTTTTGCCATTTTCGGGTGCTATGTCATCCCAGCAGGACACTCACCCGAAAGTGGCCTGAGTGGAAGCCCCGAAATGGACCGTCCCCTCTCCCCTCCGCCAGACCACACCCTCCTTACCTCTGACCCGTGGCCCACCTTCGCCTGTATTGGCTGGGTACAGGCTGGTGAACCTGGGCCTTGCGCGTGCCTATGTCCGTCCAAAATCCCTTCGTCGGCTAGTCGCTCGCCGTGACTTGAGTGTTTACTTTTCCCGCCTCTGTGTGTATCATCAATTCTTTATCTGTGGTTTGGGCTCACCCTGGCTATGGGCCTTCCGTTTGCTTCCTGCCGTATTGAAATGGTTATACCCTTTGGGCTTACCGATTCCTTTCTCAATGGTTCAGTTAGCCCACTGGGCTTTTATTGCCTCTTAAGCCTACGGGCTCCTGTGGCCCATTCATCCTTCTTTGGAGCATCCTCGGCCCCTTACAATTTCACATTTTCCATGGGCCATTATTACCTTGTTGGGCTTCGGCGGCCCAACCATTCTTTATTTTCTCTAGAGCCCATAAACTATGGCTCCGTATTCTTGTTTTACTTTGGGCTTGCCACAATGGGCAAGGCCCATACTTACTTTCCTACATCCACGGCCCATGGTTCTTATCTTTCCGGGCCTTTTCAGGCCCGCTTACCTCTTCAAGACCCGTTTGCTTGCTTTACGGACCTATTCCTGCCGCTCAGATTTAATTGGGCTTATTCCTTGATTATGGGCTCTCTCCTCTTTCTGGGTTTTATAAAAAATGAGCCTCAACAGTTAGCCCTCTGAGCATATGAAGTGCTCCTGCAATTCATATGTGAATGAAAAGACTTTTCTGCCCTTTCTGCCTTGTAGTTTCTTTTTTTCCTTCGCGGTCTTTTTAAACAGTGGTCCCAACTTATGCGCTTGTTCAGACATACCCAGATATATACACACTCCTGCTGCGAACAGCTTTGTCTCTTCGCATTCCTCATTTAGCAGTTACCCTGGTGCTTCATTAATTTCATTCTATTTCCAATGGCCGACCCATCGCATCCCTTCACGCCTCTATTAATTACACTGATACCTGATGATCATTCCCACCGTAATCCTCCTTCCAACATTCTCTCTCCTTTTAGTGCAAACGCTTCTTCTTCTCTCTCTGTTCCTTCGTCCTTCATTCCCAAATCACTTCCTTCCATCTTACTCCGATCAAGAATCTGCCACATGACGCCGGTGAAAGGTCAGAGTTCCGTGCGCTGTAAAGGGAAAGGGGTTGCTCAGGACCCTCCGGTTTCTCACGACGTTGGTGATGAGCCCCTTCTTTCCGAATCGGACCAATCCGAGGAGGAAGAGTCGCAACGCGCTCCGGACAAAGAGTGTGCCCCACTCCTCGACCCTTGGTATGACATCCATCCACACTTCCCCAAGATTCCCGGTGAGTACGCGCCGCCTCCATCCAGCCGTGTGTGGTTAGCCCTTTGCCGGCGAGACACGAACACTTCGTGGGCTCCCTTGGCTTCTTCGATTTATGACCTTGTCATTCGCGAAAGCACTTCACTCCCCGTGCCCATTCACTTCGAGTATGGTTCCGGCACTGCCTTGGGCTGGAAAGAGTGGGTTGATAGGGAGTTGTCAGACACTGGTTTTATGGGCTTGCTTCAACGAGCCGGTGTATTGAAGGCCATTGTTTCCTCCCGTTGTTTGTCAAATTTCAGAGACCTCTTCAACCTTCGACACTTAGTCTGCCGGTGGTGTACTACTACTCACACCTTCTTTTTCTCTTGCGGTGAGATTACTGTGACTTTGGAAGACGTGGCCAACCAATTACTTCTGCCCATCCTTGGTGAGGCTGACCCTGGCACTTTAGAGCTCTTGCCGGAGGAAGAGGCTATTAAGGCTGAGTTTAAGAAAAGGATGATCGGTAATGCGAAGTTGTCGTTTTGGATAAGCTCTCCTGCCAAGCTTTCCGCTGCTGCCCGCCGTGCGGCTTTTGTCGCCTTTTGGCTATGTAAGTTTGTGTTTGCTTCCCATCCTCATTACGCCATCAAGCCTCTGTATTTCCATCTGGCCATCAAGATCTCAACCGGTGTAAGTTTCCCGCTGGCCCCGATGTTTTTAGGAAACTTATATGTTCAGCTTGACATCCTACGGAGTGATGAGAGCCAAGCCGGTTCTTGTCATATAGTTACTTCCTGTGTTCACAGCACCATCTTATAGCATCTACTCTATGAGCGTTGTGCAAAGTATCTGGCGAAATGTAGGCCCGTTCGTTTTGCCAAGGAGAAGTACCAATCCTGCCCTCAGGTTATTTCTGATTTCTGCGGTAGATTTGAATCTGATTTCCCGCTGGCCTTTCGTTGGGTGGGCTTGAAGCCCATCGACTATTCTATTGTTGAGTCGTTTGATCAAGAGGTTGGTTTTTCTTGGAGAGCCTATAGGGATTTGGGTGTGGGGTATACGTGTGATGACTCTGTTATGGGCTTGTTTACTGACACCGCCGGCACTACCACCCCTTTGACCGCCTTTGATGAAACTGGCATTACCTATTTGGCTGCCACCAATGCTGGGTGGCTACCCTATCTTGCTGACGAGGGTCTTCGATTTGTTCACTACCCTGCTAACCGGGTAAGGAGGCAATTTGGGTTGGACCAAGATATTCCAGACAATCTTTTCTTTCTCATGGAGTCCCCCACATCTGTTCGCCCATTTTTGAGGCAGACTGCTTTTGCCTTTTGGGGTCAAAGATTTGCCGCAGTCACCATTCCAGGTTCTTCGAGGGAAGGCATTTACACTCCTGCGATGCACGGCTATTGGCAGGCCGTAATGACTTCATTTCAGCAAGCCTTGGCGGGTAGCCGTGGTTTCTCACTTATTCCCCCCGAGGGACTTAGCGTTGTTATCTCCGCCAATCCTCGCTTGCTTTTACCTTCCAGGTCCTTGTTGGCTTATGCCCGAAAGCAGAACCGGTCTGGTATCTTCGAGTGGGATGCTGAAGAGAAAGGATGGTTTTGGCATGCTGGTGATTATCCTCCTGGTTGGGAGAAGAAGGTAAAAGTGACTAACATCCCGGCCCCCAAGAGAGGATCCACCAAGCCCAAATCTGCCAAAAAGAAGATTGAACTTTCTGAAACTTCTTCTGATGTACAACCCAAAGCCCGTAAGCCTAAATCCTCTGCCTCACAGCCTTCTTTCGGGACTCCTCTTTCTAGCAGGACGAGAGGCAGCAAGAGGAAGTCTACTCCTCCTACCGAGCGACGGGTAAATTTCCTTCGACCTTACTCTCCTTTTTTTTTTTTTTTTGCTAACTCTTGTGTTCGTTAATACATCCCTTGATCCTTGCCCTTTACTTTCCTTTGCAGTCTAAGTTCAAGGAGGACACGTCTGCTACGCATCCCATATCGGTTGATGATCCCGAGTCTGAAGTATGTCCATTGCTATTCCTCTGTTTCATTTCATTCATGCCTCCTGCTTATATTTCACTCGTTTGACTATGTTTCATCTTTCCCCCTCCTTTCTTTTTCCCCCTTTTTTTTTTTTTGTTCCTTAGGATGAACCTGAACCTCTTTCCATATATCATCCTACCGCTGAGGAGATTTCTGCCTCAAAGGGGGTGCTTTTAGAAGGTCCCCCGACTGGTACATCCTTTGTGACTCCTACTCCTGCCGCAACTGCACCAAGGACTTTCACTGAGGTGCACACCCCTCCTGCTGAGCCAATATTCATGAGCGAAGATGTCCCTTCTGAGCCAGTTGAAAAGACTGATCCTTCGGGCATTGCTGAGGCTGAGGCTGTTTCTCCTGCTACTCCCCTCATTATTTCCACCGGTGACCCATTTCTTGCTCTTTCTCAAGCGGCGAAGGATGGTTCTTCCCTAGTTGTTACCCCTTCCTCTATTCCAAGTTCTGCCACACGGGGTCCTGACGTGGACTTGTCTTCCGAAGGCTCTGAAGACATCCTTGAGGATCGTGATGATGAACCCGTGGTGAAGAAGGTAGTTTTCGATTCTGAGGAGGAAGAGGACATTGAGCACGAGGTTAAGTTTATGGGTACGTATCCCTTTCCTTATTGAGTCTTGCTTCTTCTTCTTTCCTGTGCAACGCCTTTTTACTTTGTGCTTCATCTCTTTTCTGCAGAGACCTCCCCTGCGCCAAAGATTACAGCAGGCGCATCCACTACTATTCCTCCCTCTGTATCCGCAGCGTCTATTGCCTTTGCAGCCCCCGTTTCTACAGGTCTTAATCCGTTCCTCTTCATCCTTATTCCTCCTTTTTTTTTGTGCCTCCCTTTCTCTTCTTATTGATTTGCTCCCTTCTTCTTCTTTGCCAGATCCACTTCTTCCTGTTCCTTCCCAATTTGAATTGGGCAGCAGCTCTTCCACAGCTATTGATCCGGCAAGTGAGGCTACAGCCTTTTTTATCCGTTTTGACCAGCCGGAGACCAACGATCTTGATCCTGCGGAGTTCTGGGGCTCTGGTCCGCCTTATGTGGATTTCCATGGTTTTAGAGTCCCCGAGGATTGAATCTCTCACTTGGAAGCCATCTATAGCAGTCGTGGTGACTTTATGGAGAGGTTCCGCCTGGGCCGTTCAGTTAGAGAGCACTTCCTGAAGATGCTTGGGAGCGTATTGAACGATATTGAGCACAATTTTGTGGATACTGTTTCTCCCGAGAGAATTCTTCAATAAAGGGCCGCGATTCAAGAGCTCATCAGTGTTGGATTCGCTGTGGATTTTGTTCTTGATCACCTGCGAGAGATTGCCCGAGCCTTTTTCATGAGGAAGATTCAGCCTGCCGTTGATGCTATTGATGCTCGCATTGAGGCGCTGAAGAAAGAGGTGGCAGACTTGGAGGCTCGCCGTGCGCGTCTTCTTTCAGGTGTTGATGAGTCTAGCCGCTTCGAGGACCGATCCCTTATCACTGGACTTCGTTGATGACATAGTTTCTATATGCCCTTTCTTTTGTTCCCCTGAACACTATTTCTCGGTTTCCCCTCTTTTTATTTCTCTTTTCTTTTAAGCTTGCTACAATCTAGGTTTGTAACTAAGATACTACATAGAATCCTTTTCCTTTTGTAAGACTTTTCTCTTTATATTTCTTTTCATTGTGATGGAAAACGCATTACAACCATACTTTGTGACTCGGTCACTTAAGGAAGCAAACAAAAGAAATGAAGAAGAAACAACAAAAAGAAAAGGGACCAACTACAATACTTTTTCCCTTAAGTGTAATAACGTTTTAACCACTTCCCGTTAATGGGATCATTCAAGTCCTTGCCATTCATTTGCGCTAATCGATAATACCACGTTGGATGTGACTCCCGTACCACAAAGGGTCCTTCCCACTTTGGCGCGAACTTAGAAGGTCCTGCCAGACCTCTTCTAACATAGTCTGCCACTTTTAGCACAAGCTGTCCTTCTGCAAACACTCTTTCCTTGGTCATCCTGCCATAGGCTTCCACCATTTTCTGTCTGTACCTGCGGCTACGCTCTTGGGCTTCTTCTCTTTTTTCATCAAGTCCCTCCAAGTCTTCATACCTTTCTGCGGCAAAGACTCCTTCCTCTTTTTCCTTCTCGCGCATCTGCATAGTTCTTAATGACAGAGTTTTTATCTCTGCCGGGCTCACTACCTCCGTACCGTAGACTAGAGAAAAAGGGGAAAAGCCAGTAGCTGACTTCGAGGAGTTCCGGTAAGCCCAAAGAGCATCCGGCAGGTGTGTTGCCCATCCTCCCGTGTACTCCTGACTCATTTTACTTATGAATTTTATGAGGACTTTGTTTGTTGCTTCTGCCTGCCCATTCCATTGAGGATAATAAGGTGACGAGCGATGATGCTTTACTTGGTAAAACTCCAACATCTTCCTCACGTCCTTGTTAACAAACGGTGTGCCGTTATCGCTGATGATCTTGTGGGGTACGCCGAACCATACAATTATATTTTCCTTAATGAAGTTCGCCACTGCTCCCCCTGTAGCTTTTCGGAGCGGTATTGCCTCCGCCCATTTCGTGAAATATTCTGTGGCTGCTAGGATCCACACATAACCATGTGACGGCGGATTGATCGGTCCCACTAGATCGAGCCCCCAGGTATGAAAAGGCCATGGGGTGACAATATTTTGCAGGTTCTGTGGATGGGTATGGATTAAATTGGCTTGTACCTGGCAACTGTGACACCTTTTTACAAATTCTGCCGAGTCCTTTTTCATAGCAGGCCAGTAATAACCCATTTGCAGCAGGCACCTGTATAACTTCTTCTTCCCCTAGTGTTCTCCACATTCCCCTATGTGCACCTCTTTTAGCATCTCCTTCGCTTCATCGGGACTCAGACACCGTAGCGGGTCTCCATCAAATCCCTTCTTGAAAAGGACCCCATTGTGCAGGAAATAGCGCGTCGTCAATCTTCTGAGCTTGTACCGCTCGCTGTGTCTTTGCGGCAGGATTCCTTCTGCTAAGTATTGAATGAACGGCTTCCTCCAGTCTTCGCAAATAAATGCTGCGTAACTTTCCTCCCTGTCAGCGGTCAACTGGCATGCCCCGCATTGGAC
The DNA here is from genome assembly GCA_033629205.1 of Lithocarpus polystachyus. NCBI lineage: Eukaryota > Viridiplantae > Streptophyta > Magnoliopsida > Fagales > Fagaceae > Lithocarpus > Lithocarpus polystachyus. Next base: position 54,352,899 of record CM066167.1, read on the forward strand.
TTGGATTTGGTCTGCATCTTTTCCCATATTTGGCCAATAGAAACTTGCCCTCTGAAGCCTGCGGTAGAGGCTGACTTCCCCGCTGGATCCGCAGGTCTTGTCGTGTACTTCTTTTAATCTTCTCTGGGCTTCCATCTGTCCCACGCATCTGGACAGGACTCCCCCAGGCATTCTGCGGTTCAACTCCCCTTTCACCAGGACATAATCCTTCAATAACTTTAGATCCATATTCTCTTCTCTGCCCATTAGGGCTTCTTTTATCGGGTTCCGCCAGTCTTTTTCACAGCATTTCTCCTGAAACCTTTCTCTTAATAGCTCAATGATGGGCTGTTTTCTTTTGCTAACTTCCACGTGTGCGCTGTTTCCTTCGAAAGTTATCTGTGATCCCAACGCGGCTAATGCATCTGCGAATCGGTTTTCGTTCCTCGGTGCGTGCTCTATTTCGAAGGTCGAAAATTCTTCTTCCATCTTCTGAGCCATTGCCCTGTACGGGGCCAGGCTAGGTTCCCTTAAGGAAAAACTTCCTTTGGTCTGGCAGACCACTAGGTTCGAATCTCCTATCACTTTCAAGTGCTTAACCCCTATTTCAAGGGCCGTAGCTAGCCCAATCAAATAAGCCTCATACTCTGCCGTATTATTCGAACATGGGAACTCCAATTTGAAGGACAGTGCCACTGTTTCGTCCTCTGTATGGTGTAGAATCACTCCCGCTCCTCCTGACTGGGCAGTAGATGACCCATCAAACCTCATCACCCATTGTTCCCTTTCTTCTTTTGCCACGGCTACTTCTCCTGGGACTTCATCATCCAGCGGGAATTCTTCTTCTCTTGGGAATTGTGCCAATAAATCAGCTATGGCTTGACTCTTTACCGCTTTAGGCGTTTCGGCCTTCAAGTCGTATTGGGATAATTGCAACAGCCATTGGGATATCCTGCCAGAGAGGATGGGTTGCTGCAGCAAGGCTTTTATAGCGTGAGACTTGGTCATCAGCCATACTTCATAGGCTAAGAAATAATGTCGTAGCCTTTGGGAGGCGTACACAATGGCCAAACATGCCCTTTCCGCCTTTGGGTAACGAGTCTCTGCATCTTTCAAAGCTCGGCTGATGTAGTATACTGGTTGTTCATTGCCATCTGCATCTTCTTGGGCTATCAACGCGCTTACGGCGTATTGATTGGTAGCCAGGTATAACAACAGTGGCTTCCTCCAGATTGGGGCTTGTACAGTGGAGAGGTTCATCATGAGCTCCTGTAGCCTTCGGAAGGCTGCCTGCTGCGCATCACCCCACTTGAAGTTTTGCCCTTTCTTGAGCAACCTGCCGAAAGTAGAGGTGATAAATGCCAATCTTGGGATGAACCTCCTAATATACGAGACTTTTCCTAGGAAGCTCTTCAATCCTTTAACCGTGGTGGGCGGTCTCATAGTTGCTATGGCCGTAGCCTTGGCTGGGTCCACACTTATTCCTTTGCTATGGACTAGAACGCCCAGAAATTTCCCAGAGGACACCCCAAACGCGCATTTGAAAGGATTCATCCTTAGCTTGAAAACCCTGCATCTTTCGAATACCTTCCTCAGTACTTGAGTATGCTCTTCCCGCCCTTTTGACTTTACCATTATGTCGTCCACATAGTCTTCTAATTCACGGTGCATCATGTCATGGAATATGGCTGTCATTGTCCGCTGATAAGTCGCTCCGGCATTTTTTAACCCAAACGGCATTACTGTGTAGTAAAAGTTGCCTATGGGTGTTCTGAAAGCAGTCTTTTCTGCATCCTTTGGTGCCATCCTAATCTGATTATACCCACTGAAACCATCCATGAAAGAAAACATGGCATTTCCTGCCGCAGAATCTATCAATAAATCCATATTTGGTAGCGGGAACTCATCTTTTGGACATGCTCTGTTAAGACTTTGAAAATCGACGCAGCACCTTATCTGCCCGTTCTTCTTCTTTACTGGCACAATATTAGACAACCAACGAGGATGTTGAATGGGCTTGATGAATCCTGTGGCTAGTAGCTTCTGCACTTCTTTGGTTATCTGCTCTTCTATCTCGGGGTGGAACACCCTGGCAGGCTGAATTACTTGTTTAGCTCCCGAGTCTACGTTTAGCGTGTGTACTACTAGCCCTGGGTCCAACCCGGGCATCTCACTGTAGTCCCATGCAAAAACGTCTCTATATTCCTTCAACAGCATTATTAGTTTATTCTTTTCCTTTTCTGACAGCCGTGAACTGATTGAAATCGGCTTTGGATTCTGTGGATCAACTCCCAAGTTTACTTCCTCCAACTTTTCTTCTGCCGAAATCTGCAGGTCTTTTTTTGCCATCATTCCTTTGTCACCATCTTTTTCCTCCAATTTTTCTTGAAAATTACAACATATGGGGCTTTCGTGTCCCCATTCCTGTCCGGGGCCCGCTCGTGTTTCATTTGTGGGCCCCGTGTACCTTCATAATCGGTACACAATCCTGTCGTCAGGGCTTCGTACCCTGACACATTGGGGTGCATCGTCTGCCTCTGCAGCAGGCGTTTCTCTCTTCTTCCTTTTTTGGGACAGGAGTTTTCTCAGGTCGGGTTCGGGGTCATCCCGTATATCTTCCCATTTGGGAACAAACGTGCCTTGCGGTTTTGACACTAGGCTTTCCCCCGACGGCACCCACTGATCGTAGAACATGGTCTCTACCAAATGGGCCTCTGCTTGCTCAAACGGTGATGGGTTGGCCGTTATTCGTACTACTCTGCCATTTAGCCTCCCCTTTACACACTGGTGATAGGTGGACGGGACTAGCTTGTGCTTATGCAGCCATGGTCGTCCTAATAACACATGGTATGAGACTTCTGTTTTCACTACGTGGAATCGAGCTAACGAAGCTATGGGTCCCACTTTTAGCCACAGTTGAATATGGCCTGCGGTGTATTCTCCACTTCCTCCAAACCTGATTACTTCCATGGGACATCCCTGGATCCTTCTTTCCGAAATCCCCGCTGCCCGCAGGGTTGCTAACGGGATTAGATTCACCGAAGCGCCCGTGTCTACCAGGGCTCTTTTGATAGGGATCTGATTTATCGATGTGGCCAAGTAAAGGGGTCTTCTGTGGTCAGGACTTCCCACCTCCATGTCTTCATCACTGAAGGTGATTTCACTTGATTCTTGCAAGAAAGCTTTGTCATCCGTGACTCCTGCGGTCAAGCATTCGATCCCCGCTCCAGAGGCAATGCTGACTAGGGCCTCCGTAGCTACTTTTCGTTCACTTGCCGTAAGGCCCAATTGATCAAACAGGTTTTTGAACCTTGAGCTCTTCTGCAGGGTGCTGATTGCTGCGGTAGGCAAGTTTGGGCTCTCCTCTTCATCCTCTCCAGGATCTGCGCAGATTACTACTGCTGCCACACCCTTCCCTTTATGGTTTGGGAGTGGGTTTCTTTGAACTTCTGACTGCGTCAACTCCAGGGTTCCTTCTCTGATTCTGCGATGTACCAGCCTGCGGAGTGTCCAACATTCTGCGGTAAGGTGCTGCACGTAATTGTGCAGTCGGCAGAAGCGCGGATCCCTTCGCTCTTCCTCTGTGGGCTCTCTGGAGACTCGGTTGGGTTTAAAAACCCCATCGTCTATCCAGTTATCCAAGAGCACATCTAATTCTCTTGGGGTGCATGGTATCGGTGGTGGAGTGTCATGCTCCTTCCCCTCTGATTTCCTCTTTCTTTCACCCGCAGAAGCTGTCATGGCCTGCAGGGCGTTCCTTTTGTCAGGAGCTGGTCTCACTGATTGAGCAGTCCTTCTGGCCTTTTGCAATAGCTGCGCAAACTGCGAAATCTCCAGGTTTTCTAGGACAGCCCGATATTCTCTGATCATATTCGTCATGCACATTTTCACTAACGTCTTTTCCTCACAGTGATCATAGCAGTCAAGTGCTACATCCCTAAACCTCTTGATATATTCCAACAAATCTTCACCACTCTTCTGCTTGGTAGCTTGCAAGGTTGCAAGCATCACCGTTTCTTCTCCATGGAAATACTTAGTACAAAATACATCCACCATGTCACCCCAAGTCGGGATCGACCCGGGCTTTAAACCGGTGTACCAAGTATAAGCTCGATCACATAGCAACTTCGAGAACTCCCGAAGGCATAGATCTTCGTCTGCTGCATATGGCCCGAGGGTGTCGATGAACTTGCTTACATGCTCAACGGCACTCCCCTTCCTGCCATCATATTGCGCAAATGTCCGAGGTTCGTACCTCTCTGGATATGGCTTGCTGAGCACTCTCAGCAGGTAAGGCGGTCTTCGTGCGTAAAACTTTTCTTTTGGCACTCTGGCTCTTTCAAGTTCCAAGAGAGCAGCTACTTCCGCCATTGTGATGTAGCGTTGCTCAGCGTTTGGCGGAACACCCCCAGCAGGTGTTTCTTCTTTGTCTGCTGCATGCTCCGGGTCATGTTGGCTTCCTTTTTCTTTTGTCCTGTCTGTCTTTAGCTGACGGATTTCCTCCATCATCTGTTGCTGTGAATGTTGGAGCACCTGCAGTACCTCCACGAAGGCATTGGGTTCGCCATTGGGATTCTTGGCCTGCGGCTGAGGCCCAGCCCCCATTCCCGTAGCACCCTCCACCTGGTTGAACTGATGTTGGCGGGGTGTCGTTGGCCTGGATTCTGCTTGAGAAGGCACGGTGCTCATATTTCGCGTCACCCAGGACTTTGGCGGCATTTGCTTGCGAGGAATCTCGGTCCCTATCTGTTTCCCAACTCCCCAGCGGAGTCGCCAAAATTGTTGCTGTGTCTTGGGTAAGTTTTGTATTGGGCTGGATTGTTCTCTCCTGCCGTACTAAGCCCAAGTGTATTCTGGATTGGAGAGTCGGGACCGGCCCAGTTGTACTTCACCCTGGCCCGGCTTGTGCGCAAGCTATGCCTTAGCCCAGCACGATCACGTTATAAAATTGTGGCGGGCAAATCCTTTACAAATGACTGCCGCAGACAAGTATGCTACCAATACATATAAAACTGATTTGCTGCGTTTTAAATAAGCAAACAACTGAATAAAGACACAAAGGTGATAAAAATGGACTTAAGGAGGATAGTCACAAGGAAGAAAGAGGTAAAACACTTCATCAAGTCAATCAGGCTTTTGGCCTGCGGCAATAGTAAAGGAAAAAATAAATCAAAAAGGAGACGACACTCCCTCAATGCGACTAACTTCTTCGAGGAGAAATTAGTGACTTTGAAGGAATGGTCCTAGATGACCTTTGTTCCAAGTATGAGTCCATAGAGAATGTGGTTTCTCGAGAGGGAGAGAGGGGTCAACGATCCACCCTGGTGCATGCCCCTTTTTCCATTTTACACTCTGTTTTTTCTCTTCTTTACTCTGTTTCTTTTTTATTCTTTCTTCCTTGTTCCGTCCCCCATTTCTGTGCACCAGGAGCACCTTATATAGTATTTTGTGATGCGTTATATTTACCATTTTACCCCTGTAACCATTTTTGTCTGATGTGCGTACCACCCGACCATTACTGGTCAGTCAGGCACCCGGCCAGCGCCACGTTCCTGCGTTGGCCGCGGCGCACTACATCTCCAGACAAATACCAGGGTGTTTTGTTTGTTAGCTTGCCGTGGTATTCTCTACGGCAGAGCACTTTTTCTCTCTCATGACATGCACCAGGAGGCTCCAACTCACTTTTGCCATTTTCGGGTGCTATGTCATCCCAGCAGGACACTCACCCGAAAGTGGCCTGAGTGAAAGCCCCGAAATGGACCGTCCCCCCTCCCCTCCGCCAGACCACACCCTCCTTACCTCTGACCCGTGGCCTACCTTCGCCTGTATTGGCTGGGTACAGGCTGGTGAACCTGGGCCTTGCGCGTGCCTATGTCCGTCCAAAATCCCTTCGTCGGCTAGTCGCTCACTGTGACTTGAGTGTTTACTTTTCCCGCCTCTGTGTGTATCATCAATTCTTTATCTGTGGTTTGGGCTCACCCTGGCTATGGGCCTTCCGTTTGCTTCCTGCCGTATTGAAATGGTTATACCCTTTGGGCTCACCGATTCCTTTCTCAATGGTTCAGTTAGCCCACTGGGCTTTTATTGCCTCTTAAGCCTACGGGCTCTTGTGGCCCATTCATCCTTCTTTGGAGCATCCTCGGCCCCTTACAATTTCACATTTTCCATGGGCCATTATTACCTTGTTGGGCTTCCGCGGCCCAACCATTCTTTATTTTCTCTAGAGCCCATAAACTATGGCTCCGTATTCTTGCTTTACTTTGGGCTTGCCACAATGGGCAAGGCCCATACTTACTTTCCTACATCCACGGCCCATGGTTCTTATCTTTCCAGGCCTTTTCAGGCCCGCTTACCTCTTCAAGACCCGTTTGCTTGCTTTACGGACCTATTATTGCCGCTCAGATTTAATTGGGCTTATTCCTTGATTATGAGCTCTCTCCTCTTTCTGGGTTTTATAAAAAATGAGCCTCAACAGTGAGTAAGTACTTACTTTGGTGATGTTACTAGTGCAAGCATAAAATAAAAACATTGTACCTGTATAGCTGCTTCTATTGAATCATACATGTGGATTGTGACACCGTGAGAGTCCCACATTTTTCCCTTTGAATGCTCGAAGGTATGGTCGGGTATAGATGGAATCATTTTAATTTTCCATTCTCAAAGTTAGAGGAACATATATTTATACATGGAAAAGTTTGAATAGGAAATTTTGCTCGTTCTATTGTGGAACATTTTAAGATACAAAATTTCATAATATTTTGAAAATGATTTATGCTTAATTATTGCGGTTCTCTGGGCCTTTCAACATCAGTCCCACCTTGCATTCACTTTGAAAATTATTCTGTATGCAAGGCCGAATATGCCATTCATACATTTTATTCCTAAAGGTTTCTTTTAAATCTTTTCGGAATTGTTCCTTGAAAAACAAAGTTCCATTAACCAACTGATGGACTAATAACTCATTGTGAGAGACCGCGCCCCCGGCCCCCCTTTTTTTATAGGTGTGTTGGGCCAAACCCACATGAATGGGTGGAGTCGTGTTATTGCCTCTCAAAATGGAGGTTTGACTAGTTATATTTTCCCTTTAGATTAAGGGTTTTACAATGGAGTCGCCACTTATTTAATTATTAGAATAAATAAGAAAACCAAAATTGAAAAGTTCCTCATTTTATTAATTTTCAATTGAATTTACATTGATCATAGGAAAATTACATGGCTTTGGTCCTAGATACAATCTAAGATAAAGTACATGGCTTTGTTTCCTAGTTACAATCTAGAAATTGAAAATTACAAGGATAAACATTTGATCTACTAACCCTTGATCTAAGTTCGGAGGCTATGTTACAAGGTGGGAAGGTGTTAGGCACCCACCTTGCCCGGTGAAACCGGTCTTCTAGACTATGGTGGCCAACATGCATATCACATCATTCAATATGTTATCAATCAATTTGCATGTTAAATTTAAAGTGTGTGTATGTGATAAACCCTAATTCAGTTTGTTAAGCATTGCATATGGATTAAAAAATAGATTCTTGTGAATGTGTGTGTATGGTAATATCCTAGATTCAAGGATTTGAAAGAATTACGAAACAAACATGTTTTTCATATTTTTGATGTAAGTTTAAGATCTAAACTAGTGTTTGTGTGTGTATGTATGTTTTTTCTGAGTATTTTTGAGTATTCATAACTTTTGTTTTTCATATTTTTCATATTTTTGAGTATTCATAACTTTTGTGTGTGTGTGTGTGTGTGTATGTGTTTTTTTTTTTTTTTTTTTGAGTCAGTCTACTTTGATGCTTTTCTTTGTTTAACATGTTTTTGTTTGTTTGTTTTTAGTTTTGCTTTATTTTGTTTTTCATAAAAATAAAAAAAAAATTTTGAAAAATCAAAAAAATATAAAAACAGTGTGTGTTTTGTGTACATTGGTACTTGTGTACCTTGGATGGCTATTGAAACAATGTTCTTTAAACTTTGTATCTTTTGTAGCTTAGATGAGCATTTCTATGCACAACTAAGCAAGTGAGCTTTGTGACTCGTGTTTGTGATGAGTAGGATTAAGTAATTTCTTGTACTTAACACTCGTATCACTCTTTTTTACGGGAAGGACTAGAAAATCTTAAGAGAAAAGTATAAATAACCATCTTATCACTGTTGCCGACCAATCATGAAATGACATTTGTATGCTTCGACATAGCAAAAGTGCAATGTCAAAAGTTTAACATCATTAAGTATTTCTTTTCTCTCTTTTATATGCCCATGTATGATACGCTTAACAAAAGAAAATATGCAAAGAAAAATGAAAGAAAAAAGAATCAAAATGCTTTATATATGATTGCAAGTGTATCTTCTAGGAGATGTGGAAGTTATAGGATGTATCTCGAATGTAATAGTCCCCATCAAGTAGTTATAATTGTGTATGAGTTAAAGTAATTTTCTTATATCTCAAATTGTCATAACATGTAGACATTTATGCAATCTTGCGATGGTTCTCACACACAACACATAATATTCTTTGCTACTCTTGATACATGTGCAGGTACAATGTGATTTGGCCATCACAAGAAATACATGTATTAATGTATGCTCACTAAACTGTCTTGACTTTTTTTTAAAATATAAAATTGGTTAGACTTGTTTAGTGTGTGTGTGTGTGTGTGTGTGTGTTTTGGATCTAAATGCTTGTCATTTTTCTTGTTGAGAGATGATTTTGAAAGCTTAAAATGTTGTTTGGTTCTTTAGTTGAGTAGCATGCTTGATTGCATTCAAATCTATGTTTTTCTCTTCTTTGAAAAAATGTTTTTGAGCTTCTCGAGAGCTTCTCGATACATCTCGACAACTAGGCTATCTATCGAGCCTCTTGATCTTCCTTTCTCGACAACTGTTATTGTAATTTTGATCCATCGAAGTTTTTGAGAATTTGTCTCGATAGCTTCTCGACATCTTTTTGATCCATCTAGAGAGTTTCTTTATGCTCAATAAATTCTCGATAGTTTCTCAATTCATCGAGGTCACTTTGCTGTGGACACCTCTCAATAGCTCCTCGACAACTCCGTCTAACAAAAATTAAAGCTCGACACCTCTCAATCCATCGAACTTTGTGTTTTCTATATATATATATATATATATATATATATCTCAGCACAATTTTTTCTCTCATTTTATCCAATCTCTCTCGACATAAAAACGTCTCTCCCTTTCCCAAACACTTCTCAATCACAATCTTCATTTTCCCCACTCATTCTTCGGCCTAATCCTTGCATTTTTACTCTAGTATGACCTCTTTCTATCTTTTTATCATACATTTCATTCATTCTGACCTAACTTTTGGGGTTTTGAAAATTTTTGGGGTTTTTCAAAGTTGATGAAGTTTTTGTGAAATTCTTAGAATGGGTTTTGTTTAAATGATCATAAATGCTCATGCATTGCATCACATTTGCATTTTAACAATGATTCATGCATTTTAGATATGTGTTTACTATGCTGAAATGATGTGTGATAGTAGGATTCAATTGAGCTGAGCCCATGACGTTTTTATTGTTGCATGTCACATGCTCATGCATATTTCATGCATACGTACTATTTTTTTCTCTATCTTATTGATATTAATCTGTGTTGGTACTTTTCTGTTTGTCCTTTCTTCTCTCTCTTTCTTTCGATTAGTTGCTCTATGGCACCTAAGCGTAAGTCTGCTCTGTCCCGGAATCCTTTTCGTTCCGAAGCATCTACTTCTGATTCTACGCCCTCTCACATTCGGTTCCATGATGAGAAGGCCCATACGAACTTCTTGGAGAACTTTTCTCGACGAGGCATTCATTCGAAACGCCAAGTCGTCCTATCGGATTTTTTTGATACTAACCTTCCTACTATCATCTACAACAGGGATTAAGAGTCACTTTGTGGCATCCCTGTCACTTGTCCCTCCGTGATCATACAGGAGCTTTACTCCAATATGCACGGATTTGATTATTTTGTACCTCATTTTATCACTCGTGTTCGAGGTACGCACATTGTAGTCACTCCGAATCTTATATCCGAGGTGCTACACATCTCGAGAGTAGCGCATCCTGACTACCCCAGCTGTGGTCGTCTTAGGACTGTGTCCAAAGATGAACTCTCATCTCTCTTCTGTGAGACACCTTTTTCTTGGGGTGACCGTCAAAAAACCTCTTGTTGGAGTTTTGCAAAAGGTCCGAGATTCCTTAACATGGTGATGACATTTTTTTTTATCCCTTGTCTCACTATAACTCTATTACTAAGCCTTGTGCTCGACTTTTGTTATCCCTTCTTGAGGGACTTACCATAGATTTTCCCTCTCACTTTATACTCTCCCTTATAGATGTCCATAAGGATACAGTGACCCGTGATAAGCTCATTTTTCCATCTGCTATCATGCGGATTCTCTGCCATGCGTCTGTCTCCTATCTTAAGTCTACATACTTCTCTGTCATGTGTGCTATAGACATAGCGACTGTTCGACAGAGTGAGGCTTAGCTTCAACCAAAGCGGCCACGGACCGAGACGGCGACTCCTCCAACTTCTTCTGCTCCATCCACCTCCACTCCTTCTTCTGCGAGTGGAGTGACTCTCGAGGTCATCATGGCACAGCTTATGCGCATGGATGCTCGCCTTGACACTCTTAGTGATAAGTTGTGTCAAGTGAACACCCGTGTTAGTCGTATTGCACTACGACAGGCTATCATGGGTGGTTTCACTGCTTCTTCATTTCCATCTCCATCTCCACGGGCTTCTGAGGATGAGAGTGATGATGGCTCCGGTAGTGATGATGTTGATGAGGATGATGGTGCTAGCTCTTCCGATGACGAGGAGATGACTGCTTCTCAGTGACTTACCCTTTGTCATTCGTGACAAAATTAGTGAGTAGTTTTGGGGTATGAGAGTAGTCATGTACTTAGGGGGGGAGTTAGTATAGGAGATATTTTTGCTAGGGGAAATGTTTTTCTTTTTGAGGGATATAGTGAGGACCTTTTGTATCTTTTCTTTTCTTTCTTTTTTTAGATACATTGTTCTTACTTTGTGATAGCAAACTTTGTACTCATTTTGATATATATATATATATATATATATTGAGGTTGTTATTACATTCTTTCACCTGTCTCTTCATGTGTTGTTTCTTTTCTCTCTTTATACATATGCTTCTTATTTATTGTATGCAATCTTTTATATTTCTGTTTCACACTAAGATGCCGTGATGAATTTTGTTTAAAGTGTTTCAGAAATACAGATTGTCAAAGTCTTTCTTACCATGAACTCTCTTCTTGCAAAGTTTTTCAAGAGTTTGTGTTAGGATAGATTTTATTGTATTCAACAAGTGAGTATGAGTTGAGTGATTTATGACTTCTCTCATATATTCATTTTTTTGTTGTGGTTTTGTCACGGATTTCCAAAAGGGGAGACTATTAGGACATGTGTGAATCATGTTAGGAACATATGTCATCTAGAATTGGCTAATCTTATGACAAAACATATTTTACTTGTAATTGGATAGATTAAGGATGTGTTTAATGCTTCAAGAAACAAAAATTCAAGTTCAAGTGTTAAAGCCATGCAAATCTGTCTAAGAATCAAGTGAAGAAGAGTTGGATTTTAAAGCTTAACAGCTAGCTCGACAAATAGCATCTATCAAGGTTTAAAAGGGATCTTCAGCCCGATGCTCGATAGCTGCTCAATAGATAACCTATCTAACGAGATTTACAAAAATTCGTTTTTCAGATCTGATTTCACACATATTTATATATACATGTTTAGGCTTTCTTTTCTTACAACCCTAAATATATATAAGGATTATTTAAAGGGTTATCACAGTAGATACAAGTGAGTGCAACTTAATGCAAAGGTTTTTCACAAGCATATTATGACCGAAGACAATTTGCCCTAGTTCATCCTTCTCTCGAAGAAGCTGCTGCATTTGTACATCGTAGGGTTTTGTAACCAAGAAGTTTCGTGATCTTCATCATGTTGATGAACTGAAAAAATTTGCAACCAACATCATTCTCAAGTTGGTGGTTAGTTACATACTTGGATCCGTGCATCAATTGGTTAGTCACGTACTAGGAGTAATGCATTAAAAAGGAAAGATTGTCACTACAGAACAAGTCCAATTGGGTATTGGGGTAGGGGTTCAACTGTAAGTTAGTATAAGGTACTGAAATTCCTTTACTTGTAACCGCTTGTTGTGATAATTGTGGATTCTCGAGAGTGGTAACTTTAAATTCACCCAGTGAGGTTTTGTCTCGGTGGTTTTCCTCATTCGTAAACAAATCACCTGTGTCAAATTTATTTTCCGCTGCATTTAACTTAGTTGGTGATTTGTTTGTGCTATCACGCTTATTGCATATGCTAATTGAATTAATTAACTAACTTGGCTAATTAATTGGTTAATTCATCATAAGGGATCAATACATTCTTGGCCTATCAAAAGCATTAGACGATCTTGTAGAACTTGCAAGATAAATGAAAGATAGATCAAAGAGACCACCGGGTTGTGCCCGGTGGAGGAGCCTCCAATGCTTAAGTTTGTATCAGCCCATATATTTCGTATATAGATAATGTTTTGTAGTATTTTGTAGTAGTTTTTGACATACCTTAGCTAGTGATACAGATTGTCCTTTTTATAGGTGACTTAGGTAGCTATTGTACATAAATTAGGATGATTATTACCTTGATTGTAACATTCTTTGTCTTGATGAGAGTTTAAGACTTTTGATAGTCGTTATTAAATGTGTTGATCGGTTATCTTTGATGGCCTACTAATGATGCAAGGTCGTCTATATTAATGGACGACTTTAATGATTTTTTTGGACTCATCAATATGGACGACCTTAATGATTTTTCTATCTTCCCAACCAAATAGATCCTCAGTGCTTTAATTGAATAAGAGTTTTATTTCAACTTGAATTCTATTTTAATTTTGCTTAAGAATACACCTCTATCTTCCAACTGTCGACAACCCCACCTACCCGTCTCTGGCTTCTTGTCTTTAAGGTAAATGTGCCTACATTTATTTTAGCACCAAATTCTTTTTTTGTTCAAAACTTTAAGGCAATCATAAGTTACATATGATAGGACGTGAGTCTTTATTTATCATTTTTATATAAATTAATAATTTTTTTTTCACCACTTGCAAATTAATTGTCACCTACGAGTTTTGTCAAAAAAATTATAGTCCCACTTTTTATCAAATGCTAACACTAGTACAAAATGGGCAAATGCCCTTTTCAAGTAAAAAAAAACAGCATTTTGCCCCTCTTTCCAAACTAATTAGAGAAATACCCCTCTTTTGAAAATCGATTTTCTAAAAATCGAGTTAAGCCCTATAGTGACTTTATTAAGGAGCCTATAGTGATGTTTTTAGGACAAATAGTGACGTTTTGTAACTCGACTTCTACGAAGTTGAGTTATAGGCAAAAAAAAAAAAATGAAAAAAATTGCCTATAACTCGACTTTGTAGAAGTCGAGTTACAAAACGTCACTATATGTCCTGAAAACGTCACTATAGGCTCCTTAAAACTCCACTGTAGGGCTCAAAAAAAAAAATTAAACTCGATTTTGAGAAAATCGAGTTTCAAAAGAGGGGCATTTCCCTAATTAGTTTGGGAATGAGGGCAAAATGCTACTTCCTTTGCTTGAAAAGGGCATTTGCCCATTTTGTCCGCTAACACTATTATAAATTTTATTATATAAAATTTACAAACTAACTAATGTAGCAATGAATAGTTTGATAACTTTGAATCACCAAATAAATGAATGTTTGTTGTAAATTAAAAAAGGGTAAATTTCACAAACCTTCCCTGAGGTTTTGACTAATACCAATAAAGTCTACAACATTTAAAAAGTGACAATTTTGGTCCTTTTTCCCAAACGGTTTGTAACACCGTTACTTTTTTTTTTTTTTTCTTCTGTGTTCATTGTTCTTTCCTCTCTCCCGAATTGCCTCTCTCTCTCTCTCTCTCTCTCTCTCTCTCTGAGTACAGAACCCACAAAACCATCAACCACCAGCAGCACCAACAAAACCCACAAACCCATTAGCAATACCGACCACCCCACAACAAACCCAGACCAGAAACACAAATCAAAACCCACAAAAATCCATCACACCCACAAAAAACCAAATTCTCTATCACCAATCCAAACAAAAACCGACCCACTACAAAACCCACCACCACAGCTCCACCGCAAAGAGGAAGAGAAAAGAGAAATTGCAAACCCACCACCACGACACCGGATTTGAGCAGAGGAGATTGAAATGTCGCCGAACGTCGCCGGATCTGAGCGGAGGAGGGTGAAACGTTACCGGTCTAAGCTTAAACATCGCCGGATCTAAGCTTAGGCGTTGATAAACCACCGTGCTGGTGACGGAAACGCACCTATAACAATGGTGGCAACGAACGTGAAATCGGAGACGATGGCTTTGATGGACGAAGAGCGCCTTGGAGGCCGAGATGAACGCCATCATCGACTACCTCTGCGAGCTTGGCGGCCCTGGCCTTTCCAGCAATCTCGTCTATTCCGAGGAAAGAACAATGAGAGAGAGAGAGAGAGAGAGAGAGAGAGAGGCGATTCTGGAGAAAGGAAAGAACAATGAACAAAGAAGAAAAAAAAAAAAAAAAAAAAGTAACGGTGTTACAAACCGTTTGGGAAAAAAGATCAAAATAGTCACTTTTCAAATGTTGTGAACTTTATTGGTATTAGTCCAAACCTCAGGGGAGGTTTGTGAAATTTACCCATTAAAAAATATATAAAGACAAAAATAGGAAATATGAGAGTAAGATTATACCTGAATTATTTCTTCTCTAACAGTCATCCACCTCGTCATAGTATTTTTAACACTAAACACACACACACACACACACACACACACACACACACACACACACACACCTCTCTCTCTCTCTGTTACGAGTCTCAAGTATTTTATCATTTCAATCACAACCTTACAGTGCCTCTTATACTACGTACCTATTTATAGAAAAAAAAAATTGTACGGAGAAGCTTTAATTGAAGAGAGCTCTATTAAAGAAGCAATTGATGTCAGCCACCTAAGGCCTTAATAAGTAAAAAAAAAGCCCCAAATGTGAATTTAATTAAGTCTAAATATTAGTCAATAAATAAAATAATATTATTTTCATCAAAAAAAAAAAAGAAAGAGAAATGTTATATTCATAATATTTTTCACAATACTTTTACAACAAATATTAAGTATGCTTTTATAGATGACAAAAAAATAATTTCAGTAGTGATTTTATATTATAACCAGTAACAATTTAACACCTAAGATTTTTTGTAAAAAATTTTGTGAAAGTAGTACTTCTAAAAAAAAAAAGCAATAAAAAAAAAATTCACAACGTTTTTCATAATAATTGAGTTGACAAACTTACCACTATCAACCTACCACATCAATAGGTGTAAAAAGTTTTGTCAAATTTTTTGTGTTTGTAAACTTTCTATAAAAAAATATATCTGGATAATTCATGTTAATTGGTAAAAATTTTACATTTAAAACAAGATAATAAATTTTAAGTAATATTTTATTTTTTTAAACCATTTTAAATATATAAAAAACTTCAATTTCAATTTTCGTGTTAAACCCCTAAATACATTAACCCACCTCCAGAGTAACTCTTACATACCCTAGAGATTTAGGATGTGACTTGCGGGCTGCCTGTGTGTAATAGCTTGAGATTTTTAATTTTATTTTTTTGTGATTGAAAGAGATATTTAACAACCTTTAAATTATTATTTTTATTCACTCTAACTATAAATCTCAAGCTTTTTCCTTGATCAGTTATCAACAGAGAGAGAGAGAGAGAGAGAGAGAAAACGAAGGAACTTAATACTGCGAAAGAAAGAGAACTTTGCATGGTGAACCATGTGGCTGCACTGAGGCCCATGTTGCATGGGCTAATGAAGATGGCAGGTGTGAAACCCTACACAGTGGAGATCGAACCAGGCACGGTCATGAACTTCTGGGTCCCCATAGAGACCCTGAAGAAGAAACCCACTAAAAAAGGTGACAAGCCCGCGGTGGCCCTGGTCCACGGCTTCTTCTCTGACGGCATAATGACTTGGCTATTCCAGGTTGTTGCTCTAACCAAAAAATACTCAGTTTATATACCGGACCTCCTCTTCTTCGGTGGCTCTATCACCGACAAAACCGACAGGTCACCGAGTTTCCAAGCGGAGTGTTTGGTTGCAGGGTTAAGGAATCTCGGGGTGGAGAGGTGCACTGTGGTTGGATTTAGCTATGGTGGGACGGTAGCGTTCAAAATGGCTGAGCTGCATGCAGACTTGGTTGAGGCCGTGGTGGTGTCCGGTTCGGTCATAGAGCTGACTGACTCCATCAATGAAACAATGCTGCAAAACCTTGGGTATTCTTCTGTTTCGGAGATGTTGTTGCCTACTTCTGCTAAGGGCTTGATAGCTCTTCTCTCTGTTGGTGCTCAGAAAAAGCTGTGGTTCCCAGATCGCCTTCACAAAGACTTCCCTGAGGTTTGCTTGCTTGCTTTCACCGTTAATGTTGATTATTGTTGAGTTATGATAGTTTGGCCCGGTTAATTAATTAAATTACCTAAGTTCACTAATTCAGTTAAATTGTTTGCAAATTGTGAAGGTCCTAATAAATTACCAATTAAATTAAGTGCAGAGGAAATTAGATTGATATAGTGATTTGTATGGTTTTTAAAACTAAATCGTTTAATGAACCGTTAAAAGAAAAAGTTTAAGCTTTTGAAGGCCGGACCGAGATGATCGAAATGTGATGACGTCATGATTAATTTAATAATTATTTAAAATATAAATTAATATAAATAAAAAAATAAAATAATCAATTTAAATATATTTTTCATAAAAATTCTATAATTTATTTAACATGCCATTTTATTAAAAAAAAAAAAACAATAAATGCAGTGATGCAGTTAGATATTTTCAACAAAAATTGAAGTATAATAATAATAATAATAACAATAATAATAATATATAAAAAGCTCCTTGTTCCATTCCTTGTTGACAGAGTCTTGGTTATAGTATAAAATTTTGAATTAAAGTAGCATTGTCCAGTCAAAGCATGGGGGTGGGTGGGTGGCTCAGCAGGCCAGCTATGGGCACTGCACACACTTAACAAGAAGACATAAAACTAAGTTAAAAATAAGAGAAATGCATTGTGCCCCACACTTCAGAAATAGAGGGAGTGACTCAGTGCTCTGGTCTTCACGAAAGAAGAAGAAACATAAAGACGTGCTCATCGCAAAGGACAATGGAAGAGCAATCGGCATAAGTTGTTTCATGTCTGTTATTTTATTTTTCACTTTTTACAGTTTCGTTTGTTTTTCTTACCGGTAGAATTACTTTTTCCTGTCGAAATCTGAAATGTTTCCCAGCAGTTGTCTGTGTTTTATTTTTTTAATTTTTTTATTTATTTTTTTAATTTTTTTTTTTTTTTGTGTAAGGTTTAGAATCTTTAGATTCAAAAGGAAGTAGGGAACTCTGAGAAACGGTCCAATCACAGTTCTCAGAACCGTGCAGTTAGACCGCAGTTCGAATGGTTTCCTTTTTTTTGGCATAGACCGGTTCTTAAGATTAAAATAATCGTGTTTGTAAGAGGTTCACGATTAACTTGATTGGATCATACAGTCCGGTCCGGGTTAAAAAACTATGATTTGTTGACAAATGGAAAAAAAACCTCTTGTAAAGCAAAAATTCTACTGGGTGAATTTAAGATCACCACTCCCATGAATCCACTAATCAATAATCAAACGGTTACAAGTATAAGGAATCTTACTAATACCCTAACCTATCTCGAAATACCAACCTACAGTTGAATTTTTGCTCCAATACTTAATTGGATTTGATCTTGTAGTAGTCTTTTTTTTCTTTGATGAACAAATCTCCAATATGTGATTAACCCTTTTGCACAGATCCAATACGTTACTAACTCCAGCAACTTGAATGGATATTGTTGACTACAAAGTTCTTCAATTTATCAATAATGAAAATTAAGAAGCACTTGGTTGTAAAATCCTATGGCATACACACGCAGTAGCTTCTTACAGAAAAAAATAAACTCTTGGCCTCTGTATCTGTATGTGACGGTTCTTAAAATAAGCCTTTATATATGTCTAGAGTTGTGAGAAAGGAAACCATAAACAAATATATAAGCTTGGGCCGAATTTTAGATCTGGAAATTTGAAAATCGTAATTTTCAATAGATTGAACTTTTGTTGAACTATTTATCGAACTTCTCATTTAGTTCGATAGTAGTATCTGTCGAGTTATCTATCAAGATTTAATGAAATAGCTTTTTTCACTTGTTTCTTGGACTAATCTTCATGTCTTTAATATAAACACTTGATATACTTGAACAACATATTTCTTGATGTATTAAGTCAAACTTAAATCTAGCCAATTACAAGTAAAATATATTTTATCAAATAATTAGTCAATTACATAAAATATGACTCTAACAATTATTTTATGCAGCATATATAGCATGCAGTTCCGTTATGTTACATTGTTACCCACGTTTTTGTGGTAATCAGTTCACATACTTTTTGTGAAGGAACTACAATGAGAATTAGGTTCAACTAGCATCCTTGCACAACAGTCTATTAACCACTTTAATAATTAGACACGATATCATTTTCTAAACTATAAGTTCGTAATCAATTTAACTAGAAGACTAGATATATTTACTATTTAGAATAATTTTCAATTCTATATTAATGTATAGAATCTTCATAATTTGGAACTAATAGTTTCAAGAATGTCGTTCTTTCATAAAATAAATTAACATTTGTTCATTATTTTGTATAATTATCTAGAACTCAATTAATAAAAGATCCATAATAGTCAAATATGTAGGAGAGTTTATTTTACTGTTTTGAACAAGTGCACCAAATCATTTTTTTGATTCTTTTAGATAATTAAGTAAATTTATTAAAGTAATAAAATATTATTTTAGAAGAATATGAATGAAAAAAAAAAAATTAAGTTGGATGTATTAGGATGCTCTCCATATGAAATGGATTCATTTGATGGTTCAAGTTAAAAGGTTCAAGATGTATCTAATGTTAGGTTATTTAAAATTTTTTTTAATAAAGTAGTATTTTGTACACCATTAGATTTAAGAATAAAATTTTAACCGTAAATAAATTTTCTTTATTTAATGCATCAATAAGCTACCTTTTCCCTCTCTCTTACAGCAAACCTACTCTTTAAGATCCCAAAGGCAGCAACAAGTAGCCATCAAGGCCTATTTTCCAGAATGCACAACTTTGATGGCTTAGTCCAATAACAAAGTTGTGTCGTCCAAGTTGGGGTTTGGGTTTCTTTGGGTTCGCTTCTTATAGAAAAACTTACCATTTTACATTCTATTGTGTCATTCTTACATTCCGCAGTATTATTTTCTTCAATCTGCTGTATCATATAAAATTTTGCTATACTTATTATGTTAATTACGTCCCTAATTAATTTTCCCTGACGTAACTTACCCTCCTGCCACAAGATATTTGTTTTTGAACCTATAAACGCGTGCCAATATTTGTGAACTAATTTACATGCATTTATTAGTAGTTGTTGACTTTGTTTTTGGATGCTAGGTGTGTGCAAAAACGGGCCCTTTAGCAAGTTCCTGCTAGAATAGTGGGTCAGGCCCAACTCTCCAACCCACAGCATAACAAGCCCTAGCCTAGCAGAACGGGCTCAGCCCAATAGAACAAAAAAGGCTCCCAGACTTACTAATATATATGAGTTCTAATCTTAGTTTGTTAATGGATAAATGTTGATAACTGATAGGAGGTAAAAGCTATTGCTATAATTGACTAGGAATTTAAATGTATGCTGTGTTGACTTCCTTTCTTCATTTAAGTAATTCTAGTTCCTTCTCAAAAAAAAGTAATTCTAGTTGGAAATAGGAGGCTCGTTTTATTTTTTGACAAAAAAGGAGGTCACATATTATTTTTATTAAAGGGACTCTTTATTCGAATGAATATTATTGAATTTTAAAGAGGTATGTGAAATTTATTTGAAACTTTTGGGCTGGGGTTGGGGAGTGCATTTTAATAAAAGGGACTTCTTATGAATTGCAAAAGGGTATAATAGAATAAAATATAAAAACTTTGGAGCTCCCTGGTTTCCACTTGGTGCCATTGTTAAGCTTCTCTATCATCACTTAGCAGTTTGAACTTTGAAGGAAGTTCCTTCAAATTAATGTGGAGAAAAAATTTAAAAAAAGAAAAGAAAAAAAAGATATGTTACTTAATTATTATATTGGCAACGGCATTTGAGTAGTGTATTTTATCCAAGGTTAATGAATAAATGTCGCGTATAAACCATAAAGTATGTATGACATAATAATAAAATCATGAAAGATATTAGAGTAGGCATCCAATTAGATGAAGACTAATAACATAACTTTTGGTGGACATACTAACCCTTGACATCAAATTGGAATACTAGATGAAATAAACATTAAAATTGATATAATCATTATAGGTGATGTTCACCAACAGGAAGGAGAGAGGTAAACTCCTAGAAGGCTTAGTCATTAGCAACAAGGATACCAAGGTTCCCAATTTTCCACAGGTATTTTAGATCTAATGTTTGTACGTACTTGCATTTTGTTAGTTTTTTTTTTTAAGAAATTATAGCCTTGTAGCACTTGCATATTTTTGCAGAAGATACATCTCTTATGGGGTGAGAATGATCAGATTTTCAACCTGGACCTTGCCCAAAACATGAAAAGGTATGTCTAATAACTCCCTATTGAGATCACAGCACTAAATTTGGGCTATTTAGATAGTAGGCCTATTTGAGATGTTATTCACTCCTAGGACATGAGTCCCTCCTCCTCTCACAAGGGGTGTGGATCTTACTATGGGAGGAGTGAGGACGGAGGACTCCGTATGAGTGGATAAATTCTTGGTCTTTTGTGGATGCATCTAATTACCCAATTAATTGGTCAATTTACATAAGCTATGGACCCTATTGTGGCCACTGAAAGCAAGAGAAGTATTAATTTAAAGCCTCAAAAGTTGCAGAAACTAAAATGATTTTAAATAATGTGATTACAGGCAACTTGGAGAAAATGCATCATTTCAAAGCATATTGAAGGCCGGTCACTTGGTTCACCTCGAACGACCTTGCGTTTACAATAGGTGTTTGAAGCAATTCCTTGCCTCGCACGCAAATAAAGCCCAAAAATGATAATACCAATAGTAAGTACACATTATCTGTACTCTGTGCCAAGCTCAGTGTTAAAGCTTAACGAAGAACAATATAGTTTAAAGTGTATAACATTTCAATAGGTGAAGCTAAGATTGTTTCAAGATTTGAATAAATTTTGCTTTCATTTACTTTTATTATATCCGACTCCATAGAGCAACTGCTGAGAGACTATTGTCTATACATGATACCCTATAAATAACATACAAAATGGTTGGAGAGAAATTATGTAGATGACCTCTGCACCTGAATGTGACGCTTTCTGCAAGATATTGGCTTCAAAACCAGTTTATGATAAATACATGCTTGAGCAACAAAGTTCATCTAAACGACGACTGAATCTCTTCCAGAGTTCTTCCTTTAGTTTCAGGAACCCAAAGTGACACAAAGACAACAGTAAAAGCAGAAACCAATGTGTAAATCGTGAAGGTACCTGTTGTAATGAATGAATCATATCAGTAAAAACATGACACACACATGCACATGCACATGCACACACAAAAATGTATACCTCCACTATTCCAAGTCAAGAGTAAGTTTGCAGTCATTGTGATCGCCCAAGATGTTAGCCAATTTGCCAATGTTGCTATGCTGCCAGCAAGGCCCTTAATGTTCACGGGAAGTATCTGAAGTGTGCAAGTTGGGTGCCCAAAAAAAAATAATAATAAGCACTTCAAAACAAAGTGATTCATTTCAATTTTTTTTTCTATTCTAAAAGATATACAAATAGACATGTTATCTACAGGAAAATTCTGAGTTCATCAACCTTAATGCACATTTCAAACATGTAGCTTTTGGACACAAATATTTAAAACTTTTTTACCCTTCTGATGAAGCAGAAAAATTAAAATATTGAGGTTTTATGAATCTATATTTTGTACTTTAAATTAGGGAGAATCTCCCCTGGCCCCAAGGCCTAGATAAATATACAAAGACCTCCCTTATACTTCTGAAATTACAAGTATATATCCCTAGTAGAGTTGTCAGCTCAAGAGATACCATTATTCTGTCTTCATCCTCAATCCTTTACTCATCTCTATCACTGAACTCAAAAGTTCATCCAATAACCAACAAAATCAAGAAAATCACCTTTACCATTTCTGGCACCTTCTACAAAACTGAAACCTTTACCTCTAATTGCAGAATTATAAACCCTACATCCAGCAAAACAACCATTCCTCGTTCTTAACAATGGTAAGAAAGGTAAATAAAATTTCTGCAAAAACAAGAGAGATCCTTGTATCATCAACTAACCGAGGGACGAGGGTAATGTTTTCTTTATCTCATCCAAGAACAAAGATATTCAACTCAACTCAACTAACCTCACTCATGCCAAAGCTCGTAACCTTAATTTAGTAACCAATGAATAACTAAGATAAAATATTGAGCTAATTTCAGCTATCCAGAGTATGACTAATATTAATCATCAGCACAAGTGAAAACTTAAGCAACTGAAAGTACTTCATCAGTCTAGACCTTACGCAACATAAACAAAAAATTTTCTTATTAATAGTGACGATTGCATACCTCAGACATTATAAGCCAAGGAATAGCTCCAACCCCCAGAGAGAATGAAATCACCAAGGCCTGTGGTTAAAGTTGGTCAAACAGACTGAAAAATCCTTGAAGAATACAAACTATACGTAACACTGCATATGAGAAACCATACCACAAGCCCTACGACTGATAGTATGCCAAAAATGCTAGAATCTTCTGATACAATGTCCTGGTATTGATGAAGAAGGGAAAAGAAAGAATTAAAATGCAATTTAAACACGATAGGCATATGTCATGCCTGCTTTATGAGCCCTAAATCAAAATGAAAAGACTTATACATATAAAATACTGGGGAAAAAAAAAGACCAACCTCTAGATAAAATGCAACTGCAACAAGGAGAAGGCTCAGAGTCATTCCAGTGGATGATATCTGCATGTGATTTCAGATTTCGTAATTTTTCTCCAGGCCATGTACACAAATAACCATTTTAAGGAAGAAAAAAAGAAAAAGAAAGAAGTTCTGACGCACAATAAGAAGCAGCTTGCGACCAGCTTTGTCCACCAACCAAGTTGTGACCCCAGTAGCAAGAACCTACGGAAATGAAGGCCTATTTTAAGCCACTCAAATAAGAACTTATTTTGCAATGTTTGGATATCTACATGAAGAAGCACACAATTGTATGTATTGGGCCAAATCTTACCTGAATAACCCCAAGTCCAAGAGTTGCAACATTACTTGATGATAGCCCTGTTTATATTCATAGCAGCTGATTAAACATCAAGGTAAAATAATGGAATGCAAGCCACCTTCAATATCGAAGCATGACTATAGTAAGAAAAACCTTGGTCAATTTGAACCACTGATCCACTAAGGATGTATTAGATAGGGTGAGAGTTCCAGTGTGAAAAGGCAAAATTGGGAACGTATATTAGTGACTATAACATAGGTAATTCACTTGCATTAAATAGTCCTTTTAACACGGAAGCACGAAGAAAATTTTAGGCAATTACAAACAAACAACCTATGTTTCCTTCCCATTTTGTGGAAAATGCTTATTGGATAGATGTCCAACATCAGATTTGTCTTACAAATATATCATACCCAAATCATAATATCATGTAAAAAATGCATGCTTCAGACATTTTAAGTCTCCATGCAAGATAAGAATCTGTCAGAGTCTTAATTTAAAGCTATAATGAATAATATAATAACAGCTCAAAGCCCAAAGAGATGTTGGTCTAACCAGCACTTTCAAAGATGTTACTTGAATAGAAAAAAACGCCATTGATACCACTGAGTTGCTGTAGCACAAGTAATCCAATTCCTATCTGCAGCATATGGTAGTAATCCATCAGAAGGGGGATTCTAATTTAAAAGAACAGAAAACTGTAGGGAATTAAAACCGATATTCCCAACCTATGAGAAACAAAAATAGAGAAAACACACGCCAAAGAAAAACAATCACACGCACAAGACAATATTTACGTGGCTCGGCAATTTGCCTACGTCCACGGAGTTGCAGGGATTTCACTATTATCAAAGAAAAAATTACAGAGTGCGGCCGTACAGTTTCTCTCTCTCAAAAACTACAACAAGATAAAACCCTAATCACCAAAAAACGGTTTTTTTATATCCTGCGCACAGGAGCTACAAAAACGGGCCCAAAAATTTTTTCCGGTTCTGGCTTAGGCCTATCGGCCCAAGCCTCCGCTCCATGGACTAAGCCTCAGAAAAATCTCCCATTAAAAACCACACAACATT
Organism: Lithocarpus polystachyus; assembly: GCA_033629205.1. Lineage (NCBI taxonomy): Eukaryota > Viridiplantae > Streptophyta > Magnoliopsida > Fagales > Fagaceae > Lithocarpus > Lithocarpus polystachyus. The sequence continues at coordinate 54,377,371 of CM066167.1, forward strand.
ATTCGGGTCGGGTCGGGTCGTCAACTGGATCAAATATAAACTAGTCTCCATAAAACCCAACAAAAACACCTTAAAAAAATTAAATAATTCTTTGAAAACAAACCAGTCCACCGTTAAAGGAAACCAGTATCTCTTTCTCTTGAGATCTGAAAACCGGATTGTGGTTCTTTTGCTTGTTGATGCTACAGATCTCTGTAAAAATTACATCAACAATAAATGATGGTAATGTTAGAAAGAGAGTTGAAGTTGCACTTGTGCAATAAGATTATTAATGTCATCCAGAACTTCATGGTGCTGAACGTATTTCACTAAGTTTATAGTCATGTTGGATTTGAGAATTAACTGGTAGAACATTCAATACCTTGATTTCATTCACTTCAGTAGAAATGTCTATCAAAACCCCGTAAAACTTGCAATGAGGCTTCAAATTCTTCGGTCATCCCCATCTTGGCCTAATTCCCCCCCACCATAAAAAAAGGGTAAAAGAAAAGACATGCAGGAGAAAATCAGCAAAGATTAAAAGATATCAGAATCCAATCAATACAACATTTATTATATGATTATTTACCAGCCACCGAGGAGATTCTGGTATGAAAAACAAGCCAGGTATCAATATTGTACATGGCAAAATTCCTGCAATGATTTGTACAAGTTTCTTAATTCAATCCGCGCATGTATCAATGCATTCCATAGATTATTAACGTTATGTACAACCAAGGCTATAAAATACTTTAACAGAGGAAAAGCCTTTTTAAGTACTTCAAAGGGTTATAAATGATTTTGTTGGCCAAACAACATCCACTACTTTGGAGGAAAAGCCCACAGTATGGTGTCCTAAGCCCTTACCTAAAACTGCAAGCATCCTCCAGTTGACAAACAGACCCAATAGATAAGCCAGCATTATTCCAGTAGTCACCGCGAGCTATACAAGCAAGAAATCGATTTACTTCGATATCTTTAATAACAAAAGCAGCAACAATAACCGAGTTGAGAGACAAGTAAATACAACCAAACCAACCTGGTTGATTTGTGAAAAAGATGATTTTATTATTCCTTGGTACAACTGTTTCAGTTATTGCATCTTCACGCTTTGATTAATTTTTCAAATGGTTCCTTGTAAGACAATTTAAATTCTGTTGACTCAGTGTGGTTATTTAATAAGAATAATTTGATTATCAAATATTTGAGCAACTATTAGCAATTTTATAATTAATTAATTGACAAGTGTTGTAACATAGGCAGGTGTATAACAGGGGCGGAACTACCCCTGGACCGGGGCAATGACGCCCCCTAAATTTAAAAAAAAAAATTATTATTATATATATGTGCATTATTTTTAGCAATTTTGTTCTATAAAATTACATTTTATTTAATTTTAACAATATCATTAATTCTTTTAAGAGTAATGTTATGCTCACAAACTTTTTTATAACAATTTTACAAACCTTTTTCTATTAGATGATTTTTCTTATGTCGAGCCTTTTGTTGATCCATTTTGTCAAGCTTTACTAGGCTCATTTTGCTCCAAAAAATACTAAAAAATTAATAATCTTGATTGTTCTCAAATGATGAGCTTAATAGAGAGTACATGTCATTTGGGTCAAAGTATACATTTGGCTTACTGCTTTAAGGAGCATTCACAGGGTCCTTGACTAATTTCTGTTTAATAGAATCGCGTGAAAATAATTTGATACTATTTAGTACTTAGAGACAGTATGCTCTGCTTGCATATCATATATGTGAGTAAGTACTTACTTTGGTGATGTTACTAGTGCGAGCATAAAATAAAAACATTGTACCTGTATAGCTGCTTCTATTGAATCATACATGTGGATTGTGACACAGTGAGAGTCCCACATTTTTCCCTTTGAATGCTCGAAGGTGTGGTCGGGTATAGATGGGATCATTTAAATTTTCCATTCTCAAAGTTAGAGCAACATATATTTATACATGGAATAGTTTGAATAGTAAATTTTGCTCATTCTATTGTGGAACATTTTAAGATACAAAATTTCATAATATTTTGAAAATGATTTATGCTTAACTATTGCGGTTCTCTGGGTCTTTCAACATCAGTCCCACCTTGCATTCACTTTGAAAATTGTTCTGTGTGTAAGGCAGAATACGCCATTCATGCATTTTATTCCTAAAGGTTTCTTTTAAATCTTTTCAGAATTGTTCCTTGAAAAACAAAGTTCCATTAACCAATTGACGGACTAATAACTTATACATAACTGTAGAGCATTCTAATCATGTTATGCATTTTCTACTATACTTTCGCCACCAATAAATACACATAAATTTGGGGGATGGCCTTATGTTGTGGCTTTATTACCCATGAATAACGACCAAGATATTATCAGAGTACCATTTATTTTTCTTCTTTAGTGTACCATTAATCTAAAACCATAAAGGGACACAAATAGTCTATTTTTGTTTTAGTTATAGCAGGAAATATAATAAGACACTTTTAAAAAAGCCTTAATTTGGATAGTAAGGCCATAATATATAACTTATATTTAGCTGAGTGTGACTTCTTTTTCTTTGTTTCTTTTTTGGAATAAAGGTATAAGAATTACCTTAGGTTCTTGATGTGAACCATCTCGTTTGTGGCCAGGATCATTGACCCACAGTAACACGATGACATTTTTTTCCAAATGATCACGTCGAGGTGATTTGATTTGGCTTCTAAATTTCATGTGCTCATTCTTTGGGTTGGAAGACACTGCAAGATTTCGTTTGTCGCAGGTAGATCTGCTTCTATTAGAGGATCTTTACTCCATATTCCATCTAGCTGACCAAGACTGAAAACGGTATCATGGTTTTCATATCTTTTGAGTGAATTAAGTGACCCTTTATTACAGGAAGAGAACAATGACTTGTCTTTCCCCACAGACGGCGCCAAACTGATGATGCCAAAATTGTCAGTTAGGTCACTCGTTCAATCTGAAGTTATTAGGACATATGTGAATCATTTTAGGAACATATGTCATCTAGAATTGGCTAATTCTATGACAAAACGCACTTTACTTGTAATTGGGTAGATCTAGGATGTGTTTGATACTTCAAGGAACAAGAATTCAAGTCCAAGTGTTAAACCATGCAAATCTATCCAAGAATCAAGTGAAGAAGTGTTGGATTTTAAAGCTCGATAACTAGCTCTACAGATAGCATTTATCGAGGTTTAAAAGAGATCTTCGGCACGATGCTCGATAGGTAGATCTGCTTTTATTAGAGGATCTTTACTCCACATTCCATCTAGCTGACTAAGACTGAAAACGGTATCATGGTGTTCATATCTTTTGAATGAACTAAGTGACCCTTTATTACAAGAAGAGAACAATGACTTGTCTTTCCCCACAGACGGCGCCAAACTAATGATGCCAAAATTGTCAGTTAGGTCACTTGTTCAATCTGAAGCTATTAGGACATATGTGAATCATTTTAGAAACATATGTCATCTAGAATTGGCTAATCCTATGACAAAACGCACTTTACTTGTAATTGGGTAGACCTAGGATGTGTTTAATACTTCAAGGAACAAGAATTCAAGTCCAAGTGTTAAACCATGCAAATCTGTCCAAAAATCAAGTAAAGAAGTGTTGGATTTTAAAGCTCGATAGCTAGCTCGATCGACAGATAGCATTTATCGAGGTTTAAAAGGGATTTTCAGCCCGATGCTCGATAGTTTCTCTATAGATAACCTATTTATTGAGATTTACGAAAATTAGTTTTTCAGATTTGATTTCACACATATCCGTGAATACATGTTTAGGCTTTCTTTTGTCACAATCCTAAACATATATGAGGATTATTTTAAGGGCCGTCATAGTAGATACAAATGAGTGCAACTTGATGCAAAGGTTTTTCACAAGCATATTATGACCAGAGACAATTTGCCCTAGTTCATCTTTCTCTTGAAAAAACTGCTATGTTTATACGCCGTAGGGTTTTGTAACCAAGGAGTTTTGTACTCTTCATCGTGTTGATGAACTGAAGAACTTTGCAGCTAACATCCTTCTTAAGTTGGTGGTTAGTCACGTACTTGGATCCGTGTATTGATTGGTTAGTCATATACTGGGAGTCGTGCATTGAAAATGAAAGATTGTCAGTACAGAACAAGTCCAATTGGGTATTAGGGTAAGGGTTCAACTGTAGGTTGGTATAAGGAACTAAGATTCCTTTACTTGTAACCGCTTGTTATGATAATAGTGGTCTCGAGAGTGGTGGCCTTAAATTCACCCAGTGAGATTTTGTCTTGGTGGTTTTCCCTATTCATAAACAAATCACCTATGTCAAATTTATTTTCTGCTGCATTTAACTTAGTTGGTGATTTTTTTGTGCTACCACGCTTATTGCATGATAATTGAATTAATTAATTAACTTGGTTAATTAATTGGTTAATTCATCACAAGGGATCAATACATTCTTGACCTATCAAGTGGTATCAGAGCAGGCACACTCTAATTAGGGTTAATCTTTACTGTGTGATCCATTGATCCCTGTTGTCATGGATAAAGGATAATCATTGATTATACCTCCTTTATTTGATGGCACTAACTATGTATGCTGGAAAGTACGCATGATAGATTTCTTGCAGTCATTAGATAAAAAAGTGTGGCAAGTTGTGGAGATAGGCTGGACCAAGCCAAAAGAAGCGCCGGCTGATTGGGATGATGCTAAGATTAAGGATGCTAACTTCAACAGTAGGGCATTGAATGCTTTATTCAGTGCAGTCACGAATGAGGAGTTTAAAAAGATATCCTCTACTGAAACTGCCAAGGAAGCATGGACCATTCTCCAGACAACCTATGAAGGAACCAAGACAGTCAAGGATTCGAAACTTTAGAGGCTTACTACAAGCTTTGAAGACATCAAGATGGAGAAGGATGAGTCGTTTGATAAGTTCTATGCCAAGCTTAAGGACATAGTGAACTCAGCCTTTAATCTTGGAGAAACCATTCCCGAACCCAAGATTGTTAGAAAAGTGCTCAGATCTCCACCCGAGAGCTTTCATGCCAAGATCACCGCAATTGAGGAATCAAAGAATATTGACAAAATTCCCTTGACAGAGCTGGTTGGCAATTTGCAGACCTATGAGTTGGGTTTGACAAGGATCGGAAAATCAAGTAAGGGAAAGAACATGGCACCGAAGGCCAAGAGCAATGACACTGATGAGTCTTTAAACGATGAAGATTCTAAAATGAAATCCTATATTACAAGGCAGTTCAAAAAGTTTATGAAAAATGTCAATGCTAAAGGATTTGACAAAGACCACAAGTAGTCCAGTTCATCTCAGTTCAAGAGCCAAGACAGAGAAAAAAGTGATGCTAAGAAAGGCGGTCAGTACACTGTTCCCTCCGGACCTAAGTATTTTGGATGTCAAGGCTTTGGACATATGAAACAAGAGTGCCCAACTTATCTCAAGACCATCGGGAAAAGCAAGGCCCTTGCTGCTACCTTGAGTGACACCGAACCTGATGATGATTCGAAAAATAAGGATGATGGAATCCTGAATGCCTTCACTGCCACTGTGAATCCTACTGAGGGGATTGTTGAAGATGTGGATGAAGAAAAAGACTTGGTGAAGTCTAAGTTTGAAAAGATGGATGAGCAAGATGACATCCACACAACCTATGCAAAATTATACAAAGTATGAGAAGTTGTATAGGTTGGCCACCAAGAAGCTCAGTGATGTGGAGCTTGAATGAGAAGAAATCTTCACGAAGTTTGATGAAGTCAATCAGACCATTGGAACACGGAGATTTTGAGAATAATTTCTTGGCTAAGAAGACCAAGAAGCTTGAAGCAGAGCTGTTTCAAGTTAGAACTCAGCTAGAGAGGACTTCAAGTGCAAAGCTTGACGAGATGCTCAGCTTTCAGAAATCTACTTCTAATCAAACCGGTTTAGGGTATGATTTCACTTCTCTTAGTATTGCTTCTACTAGTACTACTATTTTTGTTTCACCTGCTAATAATGTTGAATCTGAGAACAATAATGTGAAAACTGCTTTAGCTAGTGAGAACATAAATAAGGGTAAATCTATCATAGGAGCACCCCTTAAGCTTGATAAGAAAGAGACTAAAAACCCTAGGGCTAAGAAGGACAATACTCAAAAGTCTAAACAAAAGAAGCAGCATCTCTGCCATCACTGTGGAGCAACTGGACACACTCGACCAAATTGCTATTAGCGGTTAGCCACTCAATAGAGCTACAGTATGATCTCATTGAGAAACCAAAATCAGTTTCCATCCTCCTTTGCTCCTTTTGGAGATCTACTCAAAGCCCTTATATTCCTTTCGAACTTGAACGGTTTCAATTCTTCCTCCTCATTGCCAGATCAAGGGTTTTTTAGACGGAAAGGTTCTTCCAAGGTGTGGAAGGAAAAAAGTTCCAAGTGATTTAGTCACTTTTTGTCTTTCTCCCTTTCTTGTTTTTGAATATGCATTACTTGTGTGTGTTTTTGTTTTTGTTTTTGTTTTTGTTTTTGTTTTTGTTTTTGTTTTTGTTTTTGTTTTTGAGTCAGTCTAGTTTGATGCTTTGCTTTGTTTAACATGTTTTTGTTTGTTTATTTTCAATTTTTCTTTATTTTGTTTTTCATAAAAATAAAAAGAAAAATTGAAAAATCAGAAAAATACAAAAACAGTATGTGTTTTGTGTACCTTGGATGGCTATTGAAACAAAGTTCTTTAAACATGTATCTTTTGTAGCTTAGATGAGCATCTTTATGCACAACTAAGCAAGTGAGCTTTGTGGTTTGTGTTTGTGATGAGTAAGATTAAGTAATTTCTTGTACTTAACACTCGTATCTCAAATCGTCATAACATGTAGACATTTATGCAATCTTGCGATGGTTCTCACACACAACACAGAATATTCTTAGCTACTCTTGATACATGTGCAGGTACAATGTGATTTGGCCATCACAAAAAATACATGTGTTAATGTATGCTCACTAAACTGTCTTGACTTGTTTTTGAAATATAAAATTGGTTAGACTTGTTTAATGTGTGTGTGTGTGTGTGTGTGTGTGTGTGTGTGTGTGTGTGTCTGTGTTTTGGATCTAAATGCTTGTCATTTTTCTTGTTGAGAGATGATTTTGAGAGCTTAAAATATTGTTTGGATCTTTGGTTGAGTAGCATGCTTGATTGCGTTCATATCTGTGTTTTTCTCTTCTTTGAAAAAATGTTTTTGAGCTTCTCGAAAGCTTCTCAATACATCTCAACAGCTAAGCTATCTATCGAGCCTTTTGATCTTCCTTTCTTGACAGCTGTTATTGCAATTTCGATCCATCGAAGTTTTTGAGAATTTGTCTCGATAGCTTCTCGACAGCTTTTTGATCCATCTAGAGAGTTTCTGTATGCTTGATAAATTCTCGATAGTTTCTCAATCCATCAAGATCACTTTGCTGTGGACACCTTTCGATAGCTTCTGACAAAAATTAAAGCTCGACACCTCTCGATCCATCGAACTTTGTGTTTTCTATATATATATATATATATATATCTTGGCGCAATTTTCTCTCTCATTTTATCCGATCTCTCTCGACAGAAAAACGTATTTCCCTTTCCCAAACACTTCTCAATCACACTCTTCATTTTCCCCGCTCATTCTTCGGCCTAATCCTTGCATTTTTACTCTAGTATGATCTCTTTCTATCTTTTTATCATACATTTCATTCATTCTGACTTAATTTTTGGGGTTTTTGAAAATTTTTGGAGTTTTTCAAAATTGATGAAGTTTTTGTGAAATGTTTGGGATGAGTTTTGTTCAAATGATCTTAAATGCTCATGCATTGCATCACATTTGCATTTTAACAATGATTCATGCATTTTAGATGTGTGTTAACTATGTTGAAATGATGTGTGCTGGTAGGATTGGATTTGGCTGAGCCTACGATGTTTTTATTGTTGCATGTCACTTGCTCATGCATTTTTCATGCATACGTACCTTTTTTTTCTCTATCTTATTGAAATTGATCTGTGTTGGTACTTTTCTGTTTGTCCCCTCCTCTCTCTCTTTCTTTCAGTTAGTTACTCTATGGCACCTAAGCGTAAGTCTGCTCTGTCCCAGAACCTTCTTCGTTCTGAGGCATCTACTTTTGATTCTACCCCCTCGCTCATTCGATTCCCTGATAAGAAGGCCCGTACGGACTTCTCGGAGAACTTTTTTTGACGAGGCATTCATTCGGAACGCCAAGTCGTCCTAGCGGATTTTTTTGATACTAACCTTCCTGCTATCATCTACAGTAGGGGTTGAGAGTCACTTTGTGGCATTTCAGCCACTTGTCCCTCCGTGATCATATAGGAGTTTTACTCCAATATGCACGAATTTGATTATTTTGTACCTCATTTTATTACTCATGTTCTAGGTATACGCATTGTAGTCACTCCGGATCTTATATCCGAGGTGCTACACGTCTCGAAGGTAGCGCATCCTGACTACCCCGCTGTGATCATCTTAGGACTATGTCCAAAGATGAACTCTCGTCTCTCTTCTATGAGACACCTTTTTCTTGAGGTGACCATAAAAAAACCTCTTGTTCGAGCTTTGCAAAAGGTCTGAGGTTCCTTAATATGATGATGACATTTGTTTTTTTATCTCTTGTCTCACTATAACTCTATTACTGAGCCTTATGCTCAACTTTTGTTATCCCTTCTTGAGGGACTTACCATAGATTTTCCCTCTCACTTTATACGAGGACCCGTAATAAGCTCATTTTTCCCTCTGCTATCACGCAGATTCTCCGCCATGCATCTGTCTCCTATCTTAAGTCTACATACGGCGATCGTTCGACAGAGTGAGGCCCAGCTTCGACTGAAGTAGCCACAGATCGAGACGGCAACTCCTCCAACTTCTTCTGCTCCATCCACCTCCACTCCTTCTTCTTCTACGAGTGGAGTGACTCTCGAGGTCATCATGGCACAGCTTGTGCGTATGAATGCTTACCTTAACACTCTCAGTGATGAGTTGTGTCAAGTGAAAACTCGTATTAGTCGTATTGCACGACGGCAGGTTGTCATGGGTGGTTTCACGCTTCTTCATCTCCATCTCCATCTCCACAAGCTTTTGAGGATGAGAGTGATGATGGCTCCGGTAGTGATGATGCTGATGAGGATAATGATGCTAACTCTTCCGGTGATGAGGAGATGAATGTTTCTCAATGACTTACCCTTTGTCATTCGTGACAAAAATAGTGAGTAATTTTGGGGTATAAGAGTAGTCATGTACTTAGGAGGAAAGTTAGTATAAGAGATATTTTTGTTAAGGGGAGTGTTTTTCTTTTTGAGGTATGTAGTGAGGACTTTTTATATCTTTTCTTTTCTTTCTTTTTTTAGATACATTATTCTTACTTTGTGATAGCAAACTTTGTACTCATTTTTATATATACATTGAGGTTGTTATTACATTCTTTCACCTGTCTCTTCATGTGTTGTTTCTTTTCTCTCTTTATGCACATACTTCTTATTTATTGTATGCAATATTTTATATATCTATTTCACACTAAGATGCTATGATGAATTTTGATTAAAGTGTTTCAAAAATACAGGTTGTCAAAGTCTTTCTTACCATGAACTCTCTTCTTGCAAAATTTTTCAAGAGTTTGTGTTAGGATAGATTTTATTGTATTCAACAAGTGAGTATGAGTTGAGTGATTTATGACTTCTCTCATATGTTCATTTGTTTGTTGTGATTTTGTGACGGATTGCCAAAAAGGGGAGATTGTTAGGACATGTGTGAATCATGTTAGGAACATATATCATCTAGAATTGGCTAATCCTATGACAAAACGCATTTTACTTGTAATTGGGTAAATCTAGAATGTGTTTAATGCTTCAAGGAACAAAAATTCAAGTCCAAGTGTTAAAGCCATGCAAATCTATCTAAGAATCAAGTGAAAAAGTGTTGGATTTTAAAGCTCAACAGCCAGCTCGATAGATAGCATCTATTGAAGTTTAAAAAAGGATCTTCGGCCCGATGCTCGACAGCTGCTCGACAGATAACCTATCTATCGAGGTTTACAAAAATCAGTTTTTCAGATCTAATTTCACATATATCCGTATATACATGTTTAGGCTTTCTGTTAGGTTTTAAAAGTTTAGAACAATTGGCAAATCGTGAACACAAACTTGTCTAGATATAGATCTTAGAGGCTATAGGTTTTATTAGACAATGCTCAAGGTGATTCAAGTCAAGGTTCAAGAACAAGTAAGCTGCAGAAAGAAGAATTCAGAAATTGCCTAGTTCGACCAATCGAGAAACAGGCTCGACCGATCGAAAGTCGTATCTGCAGAATTTTAAGTTGGCTCAAACAGCAGTTCAAGCCTATTAAGGATTAAGGTTTCAAATCTACTTCTCTCACTATATAAAGGAAACCCTAAACACATTTTTTATAAGGCTTTTAGAGAGAGAAGAGTGTGCCTCTTTTGTATTTAGGGTTTTGTTCCTAAAACCTCTCTTATAACTTCTACCGGTGTTGTTCTTTGAAGAATCTCAAGATCCGGTATTGTTGAAGTTGCTGCTTTCTCTAGTCATCAAAGGTGCTGATAATCTAAACCTTCAAGGGTAGTCTTGGAGTCACAAACAGGAGAGTTTGTGTTGTTAAACCTTTGAGTGGGATCTCAAAGTCACAAACATGGGTGTTTGTGTTTTGCAAAGGTCAAGGAGAGAAGTACTCTGTGGACTTAGAGCTGTCACGTGGTCGTGGTAGTAAGTTTTCTACTCGAGGTAGCAATAGGATGTTAGTGGTCTAAGTCGCTATTGTGTAAACTTCAATTCTTTCTAGTGGATTTGCTATTTTACCTTGACGATAGCTAGGTTAAATCCTCTCCAGGTTTTTACCGGTTTGGTTTCCTGGGTCATCATATCATGTGTTATTTATTTTCCGCATTGTTGTATGATATGATATATTTGTGTTAACCTAGTGGATTTGCTATTTTACCTTGAGGATAGCAAGGTTAAATCCTCCCCAGGTTTTTACCGGTTTGGTTTCCTGGGTCATCATATCATGTGTTATTTATTTTCCGCATTGTTGTATGATATGATATATTTGTGTTAACCTAGAATTGCTTAATTTTCCTAAGTTAATTACTTGGCTAAATATCTAGGTTAATATGTTTGGGTTTAAAGGGTCTAAATTTCTAACACTTTCTTTTCTTACAACCCTAAACATATATAAGGATTATTTTAAGGGTCGTCACAGTAAATACACCTGAGTGCAACTTGATGCAAAGGTTTTTCACAAGCATATTATGACCGGAGACAATTTTCCCTAGTTCATCTTTCTCTTAAAGAAGCTGCTGCGTTTGTACACTGTAGAATTTTGTAACCAAGGAGCTTCGTGATCTTCATTGTATTGATGAATTGAAAAACTTTGTAGCCAATATCATTCTCAAGTTGGTGGTTAGTCACGTACTTGGATCCGTGCATCGATTGGTTAGTCACGTACTGGGAGCAGTGCATTGAAAAGGAAAGATTGTCACTACAAAACAAGTCCAATTGGGTATTGGGGTAGGGGTTCAATTGTAAGTTGGTATAAGGTACTGAGTTTCCTTCACTTGTAACTGCTTGTTGTGATAATTGTGGATTCTCGAGAGTGGTAACCTTAAATTTACCTGGTGGGGTTTTATTTCGGTGGTTTTACCCATTCGTAAACAAATCACCTGTGTCAAATTTATTTTCCGCTACATTTAACTTAGTTGGTGATTTGTTTGTGCAACCACGCTTATTGCATGCTAATTGAATTAATTAATTAACTTGGCTAATTAATTGGTTAATTCATCACAAGAGATCAATACATTCTTAGCCTATCAAAAGCATTAGACGATCTTGTAGAACCTTCAAGATAAATGAAAGATAGATCAAAGAGACCACCGGGTTGTGCCCGATGGCGGAGCCTCCGATGCTTAAGTTAGTATCAGCCCATATATTTTGTATATAGATAATGGTCTGTAGTATTTTGTAGTAGTTTTTGACATACCTTAGCTAGTGAGGCAGATTGTCCCTTTTATAGATGACTTAGGTAGCTGTTAAACATAAATTAGGGTGATTATTATCTTGGTTGTAACGTTCTTTATCTTGATGAGAGTTTAAGACCTTTGATGGTCGTTATTGAATGTGTTGAGCGGTTATCTTTGATGGCGTACTAATGATGCAAGGTCGTCCATATTAATGGACGACTTTAATGATTTTTTTGGACTCATCAATATGGATGACCTTAATGATTTTTCTGAATCCATTAAGGGAAACTAAAATCTTTTCTATCATCTCTGGCCAAAATGGCCAAATACCACAATTTTCAGAAATTTTTAGCAACAAAGCACTGTTTCGGAAATAAATGGGAATGTACCACTTTTTCTGGAACTCAAGTTTCAAAAACTCGAGTTCCTCATTAATTCCGCCATCGTGGCACTGCTGAGCTGGAATTTGTGCAATTAAAAAAAATAATCTGGTACTCGAGCTTGGCAAACTCGAGTTCCATGCAACACAGTACTTGAGTATACCAGATTCAAGTACGTTTTGTAAAAAACATTATGTTTATGTTTACTTTTATGGTACTCGAGCTCACCAAGCTCGAGTACCTTGTAAGGAACTTGAGTTTAGTAAACTCGAGTTCCTTATAACTTTTTTTTATTTTTTTTGAATAATCGACAAATAAACATAAACATAAACATAAAAATAAGTAGTTGTTTTTATGTTTTTATTTATTTAAATAGAAGCATTGTAAAATATAGAGATTTTAATTTAAAAATATGAATTAATTTCCACATTAATTAAATTGTTTATTGTTTTCTTAAAAATTGTTCACTGTTTTCGGCAAAAACTATTTCTACGATTTTGCATAAAATTATTTTATGTTCAGTATTATTTAAAAAATTGTTCACGATTTCAGTAGGTGTTTTATGAGGAAACAATGAACAATTTTTTAAATAGTGAACAGAAAATAATTTACGCAGAAAGAGAGTGAACAATTTTTTTAATAATGCTGAACATAAAATAATTTTATGTAAAATCGTAGAAATAATTTTTGTAGAAAACAGTGAACAATTTTTAAGAAAACAATAAACAATTTAATTAATGTAGAAATTAATTAATATTTTTAAATTAAAATCTCTATATTTTACAATGCTTCTATTTAAATAAATAAAAACATAAAAAAACTACTTATTTTTATGTTTATGTTTATGTTTATTTGTCGATTATCCAAAAAAAATAAAAAAAAGTTATAAGGAACTCGAGTTTACTAAACTCGAGTTCCTTACAAGGTACTCGAGCTTGGTGAGCTCGAGTACCATAAAAGTAAACATAAACATAATGTTTTTTACAAAAGGTACTCGAATCTAGTATACTCGAGTATTGTGTTGCATGGAACTCGAGTTTGCCAAGCTCGAGTACCAGATTATTTTTTTTTATCGCACAGATTTCAGCTTAGTAGTGCCACGGTGGCAGAATTGATGAGGAACTCAAGTTTCTGAATCTCGAGTTCCAGAAAAAGTGGTACATTCCCATTTATTTCCGAAACAGTGCTTTGTTGATAAAAATTTCTGAAAATTGTGATATTTGGCTATTTTGGCCATCATATGTACATTTTCTATCTTCCCAACCAAACAGACCCTTAGTGCTTTAGTTGAATAAGAGTTCTATTTCAATTTGAGTTCTATTTCAATTTTGCTTCAGTATACACCTCTATCTTCAAACTGTCAACAACCCCACCCACCCGTCTCTGGCTTCTTGTCTTTAATGTAAATGTGCCTACATTTATTTTAGCACCAAATTCTTTTTTTGTTCAGAACTTTAAGGCAATCATAAGTTATACGATAGGACGTGAGTCTTTATTTATCATTTTTATATAAATTGATAATTTTTTTTTCTCCGCTTGCAAATTAATTGTCACCTAAGAGTTTTGTCAAAAAAATTATAGTCCTACATTTTCTCAAATGCTAACACTACTATAACTTTTATTATATAAAATTTACAAACTAACTAATGTAGCAATGAATAGTTTGATAACTTTGAACCACCAAATAAATGAATGTTTGTTGTAAATTAAAAAATATATAAAGACAAGAATAGGAAATATGAAAGGAAGATTATACCTGAATTATTTCTTCTCCAACAGTCATCCACCTCGTCATAGTATTTCTAACACTAAATACATATATATCTCTCTTTGTTATGAGTCTCTAGTATTTTATCATTTCAATCACAACCTTACAGTGTTTTTGTACTACGTACCTATTTATAGGGGGGAAAAATTGTACGGAAAAGCTTTAATTGAAGGAGTAAATATTTTCTCCTAAAGAGCTCTATTAAAGAAGCAATTGATGTCAGTCACCTACGGCCTTAAGTAGAAAAAAAGCCACAAATGTTAATTTAATTAAGTCTAAATATTAACCAATAAATAAAATTATTTTCATTAAATGAAAAAAAAAAAAAGAAAAAAAAAAAGAGAAATGTTATGTTCACAACATTTTTCACAATATTTTTACAACAAATGCTAAGTATGCTATAGATAGCAAAAAAATAATTCCAGTAGTGATTTTAAATTATAACCAGTAACAACTTAACACTTAGGATTTGTTGTGAAAAATTTTGTGAAAGTAGTACTTCTAAAAAAAAAAAAAGCAATACACAAAAAAATATTCACAACGTTTTTCATAATAATTGAGTTGACAAACTTACCACTATCAATCTACCACATCAATAGGTGTAAAAAGTTTTGTCAAATTTTTTGTGTTTATAAACTTTCTATAAAAAAAAAATATCTGCATAATTCATGTTAATTTGTAAAAATTTTGCATCTAAAACAAGATAATAAATTTTAAGTAATATTTTATTTTTTTAAACCATATTTAAATATATAAAAAACTTCAATTTCAATTTTCGTGTTAAACCCCTAAATACATTAACCCACCTCTAGAGTAACTCTTAGCTAGGGTCTGTTCGGTTGGAGGAGTGGAAAAGTGGGAGGATAGAAAATTGTGGGAGGATGGAAAAGTGGGAGGCTGGAAAATATTTAGTTTTCCCTCTTGTGTGTTCGGTTGGAGGGGTGGAAAAGTGGGAGTGTGGAAAACTCTTTTGTTCGATTGGAGAGAAAAAGGGAAGGATGGGAAATGTAATTTATATAAATTGACTATTATACCTGTAAGGACACAATTTTGCAGGATGGGCCTACAAGTGAGATGAATTTAGGCTCAAAATATGAACAGCATCCTTGCAATGAATTTGTAGAAAGTGGGCAAAGTAAACTGGGCTCGAAGTGAGATTATTGATGGCCCAAGTATGGTTATAAGCAGATCAACGAAAACAAAGTGTTGAAGTTGTATAAAGTTGTCCGCGGCTTGGTCCGAGGAGAAATGTTTTTACAGTTATCTGAGTGTCTATAACTTACTTTCTTTCTCTCTTTCTGTTAGTTGCTTCTTCTCTTTCTCTCCGGAATGTTCAATGCCTTCTTTCTTTGCCTCCAGCTCTATTTATAAGCTAGTTTCTCTCACGTGCCAGTTAGGTGACTTTTTCTTGATACTTGTCCCATCAACCTTCCTTTAAAGTCCTTACACGGCAGCTGTAAAGGTTGAGAGTCATTGTTCAGACATCCTTTCCCCATTAATGCGGCCAGAAGGTTAGCTGCAGGATAATAAATGCAGTGGCAGCAGCTTTTTACATAATATCTCCTTACTTCCACCTATCCTACTTGCTTGCACATACCAGGAGAATCCCCTGAAATATCAGGGTAAACGTTGGAACGTTCATCTTGGCTGTCCCTTTGATCATTCGAAGAGGTAATACTCCTCGAACCACTCCTCTCTGTCCTCTCTGTCTTTATACTAGCTATACCTTAGCGAGGAGTTAAATTATATACCTTCCTCGTGATTTACTGTCCTCGGACAGACGTGTCTCCTCGGACAGGCCCACGGCTCATCATCTGAAATTGGGCTTTTAACTCTTACAATACCCTTGTTATATAATATATGAAAAATAAATTTATTGTACTCATTAAAAATTAGATCAGGTCACGTTGGAAAGAAAAAAAAAAAAAAAACGTTCAGGTAATGTTGGAAAAAAAAAAAAAGAACAAAAGAACAACGTTCAGGTAACGTTGAAAAAAAAAAAAAAAAAAAAAAAAAAGAGAAGAAAGAAAGAAGAACAACGTTCAGGTTAACGTTACCTGAACGTTGAAAAGAAAAAAAAAAAGGTGGGAAGAGGGGCATTTTTGTAAAAGTGTTACTGTAACACTTTTCTCTCCATATTTTCTTTCTGATTTGGAAGGAAAAAAAAAAGTGGGTCTGGAGAGAAAATTTTCTTCCGAGTTTTCTATCCTTCTCATTTTCCTTCCCCAAACAAACAGTGAAAAACAGTATTTTCCACCCTATTTTCCTCACTCTATTTTCCATCTTTCATGTTTTCCCTCCAAACAAACGGAGCCTAAAGATTTAGGACGTGTCTTACAGGCTGCCTGTGTGTAATAGATTGAGATTTTTAATATTATTTTTTTGTAATTGAAAGAGATATTTAACAACCTTTAAATTATTTTTTTTATTCACTCTAACTATAAATCTCAAGCTTTTTCCTTGGTCAGTTATCAACGGAGAGAAAAGAAAACAAAGGAACTTAATTAACTGTGAAAGAAAAAGAACTTGACATGGTGAACTTTGTGGCTGCACTGAGGCCCATGGTGCGTTGGCTAATGAAGATTGCAGGTGTGCAACCCTACACAGTGGAGATCGAACCAGGCACGGTCATGAACTTCTGGGTCCCCAGAGAGACCCTGAAGAAGAAACCCACTAAAAAGGGTGACAAGCCCGCGGTGGTCCTGGTCCACGGCTTCTTCTCTGACGGCATAATGACTTGGCTATTCCAGGTTGTTGCTCTAACCAAAAAATACTCAGTTTATATACCGGACCTCCTCTTCTTCGGTGGCTCTATCAGCGACAAAACCGACAGGTCACCAAGTTTCCAAGCGGAGTGTTTGGTTGCGGGGTTAAGGAAGCTCGGGGTGCAGAGGTGCACTGTGGTTGGGTTTAGCTATGGTGGGACGGTAGCGTTCAAAATGGCTGAGCTGCATGCAGACTTGGTTGAGGCCGTGGTGGTGTCCGGTTCGGTCATAGAGCTGACTGACTCCATCAATGAAACAATGCTGCAAAACCTTGGGTATTCTTCTGTTTCGGAGATGTTGTTGCCTACTTCTGCTAAGGGTTTGAAATCTCTTCTCTCTGTTGGTGCTCAGAAAAAGCTGTGGTTCCCCGATCGCCTTCACAAAGACTTCCTTGAGGTTTGCTTGCTTGCTTACACCGTTAATGTTGATTATTGTTGAGTTATGATAGTTTGGCCCGGTTAATTAATTAAATTACCTAAGTTCACTAATTCAGTTAAATTGTTTGCAAATTGTGAAGTTCCTAATAAATTACCAATTAAACTAAGTGTAGAGGAAATTAGATTGACATAGTGATTTGTATGGTTTTTAAAACTAAATCGTTTAATGAACCGTTAAAAGAAAAAGTTTAAGGTTTTGAAGGTCGGACCGAGATGGCAAAAATGGGGAATTAGCCCCATTTTCAGAACTATTTAGTTAGTAGGCTAATTTTACAAACTATATAGTTTACTAACATCTCGAGTCTTTGAGACTCGATTTTGGGCTTATAAATCGAGTTTTTGATGCTCGATTTCTATGGTCCGGTAAGTCTGATGTGGCATCTGATCTGACGTGGCGAACACTTAAAAATCGAGTTGTAGAGAGTCAATTTCCAAACCAAAAAAAAATTTAAGCATAAGTGAACAGCCCATTCCCAGAAATACCAAAAAAAAAAAAAAAAAACAAGAAACCCAGAAACAATCTGCACCCAGGCCGCGCGCGAGCCCAGGCCGCGAGGACGTCGTTGTTGTTCGTGGTTGTTCATGCGCTTCTCGGCGGCCAAGAGGACGTCGGTGATCTGATCTGAGCCGTCCAAGAGCGGCTCGGTTTCTTGGGCTAAGATCGCGAAACCGACGGCCACCCACGAACACACACGGCCAACGCCAAACACGAACTCGAACACACACGGCCAACCAACGCCGATCTGAAGCCAAAGATCTTTGACAGCGATCTTAACCCGTGGATCTGGGCTTGCTCGCCGTGGATTTGCCGCCGTGGTTCTGGGTTTGCTCGCCGTGGATCTGGGCTTGCTCGCCTGGTTTTTTTTTTTTTTTTTGGTGGGTTTTGGATGTTTGTGGGTTTTTTTTTAGCAAACGATTGCGGGTTTTTTTTTTTTTCTTTTTTCTGGGTTTGGATGACAGCTTCATTAGCAATTTTTCTGGGTTTGGATGACAGCTTCAATAGCAAATTTTCTGGGTTTTTTCATTTGCTTTTTCTTTTCTGGACGGCTTCTTTTCTTTTGTGTTGATTTCTTTAATTTTTTTTTTCGGGTATTTCTGGAACGGCAGGAACGGCAGGTAGACGTTAGACTTAGACTCAAATATTATTAGGTTTAGTATTTGGCTTAGGAATCGAGTCTTTAAGACTCGATTTCCAGGTGGACGTCACATGAATAAAATGCCACATCAGACAAATCAGACCATGGAAATCGAGCATCAAAGACTCGATTTATAAGCCCAAAATCGAGTCTTTAAGGCTCGAGATGTTAGAAAATTATATAGTTTGTGAAATTTGCCTACTAACTAAATAGTTCTGAAAATGGGGCTAATTCCCCATTTTCGCCGATCGAGATGATCGAAATGTTATGACGTCATAATTAATTTAATAATTATTTAAAATATAAATTAATATAAATAGAAAAATAAAATTAAATAATCAAATTAAATATATTTTTCATAAAAATTCTATGATTTATTTAACATGCCATTTTATTAACAAAAAAAAAAAACAATAAATGCAGAAATGCAGTTAGATATTTTCAACAAAAATTGAAGTATAATAATAATAATAACAATAATAATAATATATAAAAAAGCTCCTTGTTCCATTCCATGTTGACAGAGTCTTGGTTACGGTGTAAAATTTTGAATTAAAGTAGCATTGTCCAGTCAAAGCATGGGCGTGGGTGGGTGGCTCAGCAGGCCAGCTATAGGCACTGCACACACTTAACAAGAAGACATAAAACTAAGTTAAAAATAAGAGAAATGCATTGTGCCCCACACTTCAGAAATAGAGGGAGTGACTCAGTGCTCTGGTCTTCACGAAAGAAGAAGAAACAGAAAGACGTGCTCATCGCAAAGGACAATGGCAGAGCAATCGGCATAAGTTGTTTCATGTCTGTTATTTTATTTTTCACTTTTTACAGTTTCCTTTGTTTTTCTTACCGGTAGAATTACTTTTTCCTGTCGAAATCTGAAATGTTTCCCAGCAGTTGTGTGTGTTTTATTTTATTTATTTTATTTTTTATTTTTTATTTTTTTTTTGTAAGGTTTAGATTCAAAAGGAAGTAGGGAACTATAAGAAACGGTCTAATCACGGTTCTCAGAACCGTGCAGTTAGACCACGGTTCGAACGGTTTCTTTTTTTTTTGGCATAGACCGGTTCTTATGATTAAAATAATCGTGTTTGTGAGAGGTTCACGATTAACCCGGTCGAATCATACAGTTTGATCCGGGTTTAAAAATTATGATTTGTTGACAAATGAAAAAAACCTCTCGTAAAGCAAAAATTTTACTGGGTGAATTTAAGATCACCACTCCCATGAATCCACTAATCAAACGGTTATAAGTATAAGGAATCTTACTAATACCTTAACTTATCTCGAAATACCAACTTACAGTTGAATTTTTGCTCCAATACTTAATTGGATTTGATCTTGTAATAGTCTTTTTTTTCTTTGATGAACAAATCTCCAATATGTGATTAACCCTTTTGCACAGATCCAATACGTACTAACTCCAGCAACTTGAATGGATATTGTTGATTACAAAGTTCTTCACTTTATCAATAATGAAGATCAAGAAGTACTTGGTTGTAAAACCCTATGGCATACACACGTAGTAACTTCTTACAGAAAAAAATAAACTCTTGGCCTCTGTATCTGTATGTGACGGTTCTTAAAATAAGTCTTTATATATGTCTAGAGTTGTGAGAAAGGAAACCCTAAACAAATATATAAGCTTGGGCCGAATTTTAGATCTAGAAATTTGAAAATCGTAATTCTCAATAGATTGAGCTTCTGTCGAACTATTTATCGAACTTCTCATTTAGTTCGATAGTAGTATCTGTGGAGTAATCTATCAAGATTTAATGAAACAACTTTTTTCACTTGTTTCTTGGACTAATCTTCATGTCTTTAATATAAACACTTGATATACTTGAACAACATATTTCTTGATGTATTAAGTCAAACTTAAATCTAGCCAATTACAAGTAAAATACATTTTATCAAATAATTAGTCAATTACATAAAATATGACTCTAACAATTATTTTATGCAGCATATATAGCATGCAGTTCCGTTATGTTACCTACGTTTTTGTGGTAATCAGTTCACATACTTTTTGTGAAGGAACTACAATGAGAATTAGGTTCAACTAGCATCCTTGCACAACAGTCTATTAACCACTTTAATAATTAGACACGATATCATTTTCTAAACTATAAGTTCGTAATCAATTTAACTAGAAGACTAGATATATTTACTATTTAGAATAATTTTCAATTCTATATTAATGTATAGAATCTTCATAATTTGGAACTAATAGTTTCAAGAATGTCGTTCTTTTATAAAATAAATTAACATTTGTTCATTATTTTGTATAATTATCTAGAACTCAATTAATAAAAGATCCATAATAGTCAAATATGTAGGAGAGTTTATTTTACTGTTTTGAACAAGTGCACCGAATCATTTTTTTGATTCTTTTAGATAATTAAGTAAATTTATTAAAGTAATAAAATATTATTTTAGAAGAATATGAATGAAAAAAAAAATTAAGTTGGATGTATTAGGATGCTCTCCATATGAAATGGATTCATTTGATGGTTCAAGTTAAAAGGTTCAAGATGTATCTAATGTTAGGTTATTTAAATTTTTTTTTAATAAAGTAGTATTTTGTACACCATTAGATTTAAGAATAAAATCTTAACCGTAAAATAAATTTTCTTTATTTAATGCATCAATAGGCTACCTTTTCCCTCTCTCTTACAACAAACCTACTCTTTAAGATCCCAAAGGCAGCAACAAGTAGCCATCAAGGCCTATTCTCCAGAGTGCACAACTTTGATGGCTTAGCCCAATAACAAGGTTGTGTCGTCCAAGTTGGGGTTTGGGTTTCTTTGGGTTCGCTTCTTACAAAAAAACTTACCATTTTACATTCTATTGTGTCATTCTTACATTCTGCAATATTATTTTCTGCAATCTGTTGTATCATATAAAATTTTGCTATACTTATTATGTTAATTACATCCCTAATTAATTTTCCCTGACGTAACTTACCCTCCTGCCACAAGATATTTGTTTTTGAACCTATAAACGCGTGCCAATATTTGTGAACTAATTTACATGCATTTATTAGTAGTTGTTGACTTTGTTTTTGGATGCCAAGTGTGTGCAAAAACGGGCCCTTTAGCAAGTTCCTGCTAGAATAGTGGGTCAGGCCCAACTCTCCAACCCGTAGCATAACAAGCCCTAGCCTAGCAGAACGGGCTCAGCCCAATAGAACAAAAAAGGCTCCCAGACTTACTAATATTTATGAGTTCTAATCTTAGTTTGTTAATGGATAAATGTTGATAAGTAAAAGCTATTGCTATAATTGACTAGGAATTTAAATGTATGCTGTGTTGACTTCCTTTCTTCATTTAAGTAATTCTAGTTCCTTCTCAAAAAAAAAAAAAAAAAAAAGTAATTCTAGTTGGAAATAGGAGGCTCGTTTTATTTTTTGACAAAAAAGGAGGTCACATATTATTTTTATTAAAGGGACTCTTTATTCGAATGAATATTATTGAATTTTAAAGAGGTATGTGAAATTTATTTGAAACTTTTAGGCTGGGGTTGGGGAGTGCATTTTAATAAAAGGGACTTCTTATGAATTGCAAAAGGGTATAATAGAATAAAATATAAAAACTTTGGAGCTCCCTGGTTTCCACTTGGTGCCATTGTTAAGCTTCTCTATCATCACTTAGCAGTTTGAACTTTGAAGGAAGTTCCTTCAAATTAATGTGGAGAAAAAATTTAAAAAAAGAAAAGAAAAAAAAAGATATGTTACTTAATTATTATATTGGCAAGGCATTTGAATAGTGTATTTTATCCAAGGTTAATGAATAAATGTCGCGTATAAACTATAAAGTATGTATGACATAATAATAAAATCATGAAAGAAATTAGAGTAGGCATCCAATTAGATGAAGACTAATAACATAACTTTTGGTGGACATACTAACCCTTGACATCAAATTGGAATACTAGATGAAATAAACATTAAAATTGATATAATCATTATAGGTGATGTTCACCAACAGGAAGGAGAGAGGTAAACTCCTAGAAGGCTTAGTCATTAGCAACAAGGATACCAAGGTTCCCAATTTTCCACAGGTATTTTAGATCTAATGTTTGTACGTACTTGCATTTTGTTAGTTTTTTTTTTTTTCAGAAATTATAGCCTTGTAGCACTTGCATATTTTTGCAGAAGATACATCTCTTATGGGGTGAGAATGATCAGATTTTCAACCTGGAGCTTGCCCAAAACATGAAAAGGTATGTCTAATAACTCCCTATTGAGATCACAGCACTAAATTTGGGCTATTTAGATAGTAGGCCTATTTGAGAAGTTATTCACTCCTAGGACATGAGTCCTTCCTCCTCTCACAAGGGGTGTGGATCTTACTATGGGAGGAGTGAGGACGGAGGACTCCGTATGAGTGGATAAATTCTTGGTCTTTTGTTGATGCATCTAATTACCCAATTAATTGGTCAATTTACATAAGCTGTGGACCCTATTGTGGCCACTGAAAGCAAGAGAAGTATTAATTTAAAGCCTTAAAGTTGCAGAAACTAAAATGATTTTAAATAATGTGATTACAGGCAACTTGGAGAAAATGCATCATTTCAAAGCATATTTAAGGCAGGTCACTTGGTTCACCTCGAACGACCTTGCGTTTACAATAGGTGTTTGGAGCAATTCCTTGCCTCACACGCAAATAAAGCCCAAAAATGATAATACCAACAGTAAGTACACATTATCTGTACTCTCTGCCAAGCTCAGTGTTAAAGCTTAACGAAGAACAATATAGTTTAAAGTGTATAACATTTCAATAGGTGAAGCTAAGATTGTTTCAAGATTTGAATAAATTTTGCTTTCATTTACTTTTATTATATCCGACTCCATAGAGCAACTGCTGAGAGACTATTGTCTATACATGATACCCTATAAGTAACATACAAAATGGTTGGAGAGAAATTATGTAGAAGACCTCTGCACCTGCATGTGACGCTTCTGCATGATATTGGCTTCAAAACCAGTTTACGATAAATACATGCTTGAGCAACAAAGTTCATCTAAACGACGACTGAATCTCTTCCAGAGTTCTTCCTTTAGTTTCAGGAACCCAAAGTGACACAAAGACAACAGTAAAAGCAGAAACCAACGTGTAAATCGTGAAGGTACCTGTTGTAATGAATGAATCATATCAGTAAAAACATGACACACACATGCACATGCACATGCACACACAAAAATGTATACCTCCACTATTCCAAGTCAAGAGTAAGTTTGCAGTCATTGTGATCACCCAAGATGTTAGCCAATTTGCCAATGTTGCTATGCTGCCAGCAAGGCCCTTAATGTTCACGGGAAGTATCTGAAATGTGCAAGTTGGGTGCACAAAAAAAAATAATAGTAAGCACTTCAAAGCAAAGTGATTCATTTCAATTTTTTTTCTATTCTAAAAGATATACAAATAGACATGTTATCTACAGGAAAATTCTGAGTTCATCAACCTCAATGCACATTTCAAACATTTAGCTTTTGGACACAAATATTTAAAACTTTTTTACCCTTCTGATGAAGCAGAAAAATTAAAATATTGAGGTTCTATGAATCTATATTTTGTAGTTTAAATTAGGGAGAATCTCCCCTGGCCCCAGGGCCTAGATAAATATACAAAGACCTCCCTTATACTTCTGAAATTACAAGTATATATCCATAGTAGAGTTGTCAGCTCAAGAGATACCATTATTCTGTCTTCATCCTCAATCCTTTACTCATCTCTATCACTGAACTCAAAAGTTCATCCAATAACCAACAAAATCAAGAAAATCACCTTCACCATTTCTGGCACCTTCTACAAAACTGAAACCTTTACCTCTAATTGCAGAATTATAAACCCTACATCCAGAAAACAACCATTCCTCGTTCTTAACAATGGTAAGAAAGGTAAATAAAATTTCTGCAAAAACAAGAGATCCTTGTATCATCAACTAACCGAGGGAAGAGTGTAATGTTTTCTTTATCTCATCCAAGAACAAAGATATTCAACTCAACTCAACTAACCTCACTCATGCCAAAGCTCGTAACCTTAATTTAGTAACCAATGAATAAATAAGATAAAATATTGAGCTAATTTCAGCTATCCAGAGTATGACTAATATTAATCATCAGCACAAGTGAAAACTTAAGCAACTGAAAGTACTTCATCAGTCTAGACCTTACGCAACATAAACAAAAAATTTTCTTATTAATAGTGACGATTGCATACCTCAGACATTATAAGCCAAGGAATAGCCCCAACCCCCAGAGAGAATGAAATCACCAAAGCCTGTGGTTAAAGTTGGTCAAACAGACTGAAAAATCCTTGAAGAATACAAACTATACGTAACACTGCATATGAGAAACCATACCACAAGCCCTACGAGTGATAGTATGCCAAAAATGCTAGAATCTTCTGATACAATGTCCTGGTATTGATGAAGAAGGGAAAAGAAAGAATTAAAATGCAATTTAAACATGATAGGCATATGTCATGCCTGCTTTATGAGCCCTAAATCAAAATGAAAAGACTTATACATATAAAATACTGGGGAAAAAAAAGACCAACCTCTAGATAAAATGCAACTGCAACAAGGAGAAGGCTCAGAGTCATTCCAGTGGATGATATCTGCATGTGATTTCAGATTTCGTAATTTTTCTCCAGGCCATGTACACAAATAACCTATTCAAGGAAGAAAAAAAGAAAAAGAAAGTTCTAACGCACAATAAGAAGCAGCTTGCGACCAGCTTTGTCCACCAACCAAGTTGTGATCCCAGTAGCAAGAACCTACGGAAATGAAGGCCTATTTTAAGCTACTCAAATAAAAACTTATTTTGCAATGTTTGGATATCTACATGAAGAAGCACACAATTGTATGTATTGGGTCAAATCTTACCTGAATAACCCCAAGTCCAAGAGTTGCAACATTACTTGATGATAGCCCTGTTTATATTCATAGCAGCTAATTAAACATCAAGGTAAAATAATGGAATGCAAGCCACCTTCAATATCGAAGCATGACTATAGTAAGAAAAACCTTGGTCAATTTGAACCACTGATCCACTAAGGATGTATTAGATAGGGTGAGAGTTCCAGTGTGAAAAGGCAAAATTGGGAACGTATATTAGTGACTATAACATAGGTAATTCACTTACATTAAATAGTCCTTTTAACACGGAAGCACGAAGAAAATTTTAGGCAATTACAAACAAACAACCTATGTTTCCTTCCCATTTTGTGGAAAATGCTTATTGGATAGATGTCCAACATCAGATTTGTCTTACAAATATATCATACCCAAATCATAATATCATGTAAAAAATGCATGCTTCAGACATTTTAAGTCTCCATGCAAGATAAGAATCTGTCAGTCTTAATTTAAAGCTATAATGAATAATATAATAACAGTTCAAAGCCCAAAGAGATGTTGGTCTAACCAGCACTTTCAAAGATGTTACTTGAATAGAAAAAAACGCCATTGATACCACTGAGTTGCTGTAGCACAAGTAATCCAATTCCTATCTGCAGCATATGGTAGTAATCCATCAGAAGGGGGATTCTAATTTAAAAGAACAGAAAACACCTTACAAAAATTAAATAATTCTTTTAAAACAAACCAGTCTACCGTTAAAGGAAACCAGTATCTCTTTCTCTTGAGATCTGAAAACCGGATTGTGGTTCTTTTGCTTGTTGATGCTACAGATCTCTGTAAAAATTACATCAACAATAAATGATGGTAATGTTAGAAAGAGAGTTGAAGTTGCACTTGTGCAATAAGATTATTAATGTCATCCAGAACTTCATGGTGCTGAACGTATTTCACTAAGTTTGTAGTCATGTTGGATTTGAGAATTAACTGGTAGAACATTCAATACCTTGATTTCATTCACTTCAGTAGAAATGTCTGTATCAAAACCCCGTAAAACTTGCAATGAGGCTTCAAATTCTTCGGTCATCCCCATCTTGGCCTAATTCCCCCCCACCATAAAAAAAGAGTAAAAGAAAAGACATGCAGGAGAAAATCAGCAAAGATTAAAAGATATCAGAATCCAATCAATACAACATTTATTATATGATTCTTACCAGCCACCGAGGAGATTCTGGTATGAAAAACAAGCCAGGTATCAATATTGTACATGGCAAAATTCCTGCAATGATTTGTACAAGTTTCTTAATTCAATCCGCGCATGTATCAATGCATTCCATAGATTATTAACGTTATGTACAACCAAGGCTATAAAATACTTTAACAGAGGAAAAGCCTTTTTAAGTACTTCAAAGGGTTATAAATGATTTTGTTGGCCAAACAACATTCACTACTTTGGAGGAAAAGCCCACAGTATGGTGTCCTAAGCTCTTACCTAAAACTGCAAGCATCCTCCAGTTGACAAACAGACCCAATAGATAAGCCAGCATTATTCCAGTAGTCACCGCGAGCTATACAAGCAAGAAATCGATTTACTTCGATATCTTTAATAACAAAAGCAGCAACAATAACCGAGTTGAGAGACAAGTAAATACAACCAAACCAACCTGGTTAACAGACCCAAGAGATCCCCTCATGTTTTGTGGTGATATCTCAGCTATATATACTGGTACCTAAACATAATAATCACACTAATTAATTCCATTGAAGGATTACATCTATATAATAAGAAATGCGGGGCTTCAATGTTACCGTGTAAGATATAATACCGACGCCAAATCCTTCCAACAACCTTCCCATGTATAAAAACGACACGTCCTACAAAATGAGGCATAAACTAAATGCAACATAAAAAGCTTGTAAACAACGTAATACCAAGAAGATGATCAAGTAATCAGCGATCACTTACTTTGGCAAAAGATATTGCTAGCCATCCAATTATATTCGGAATTGCGGCAATCATAAGTGACTGCGATTTGGCAACACAAAGCGGCAATCAGCAAAACCAATATTGCAAATATTGAAAAGCTTTTAAACTTATAACAATGTGAATGCAAAAGAAAATAAAATTCAATGAAATGTGTAATACCCCTTTACGCCCAATGTACTCTGAAATTTGACCACTTGCAATTGCCCCTATCATGGCACCCACATTTGACAATGAACCAAATACAGAGAACTGATATTTTCCAATAAAACAGAGTCCATCAATAGCACAAAAAGAAAAGGAAAAGAAACATAATGAGAAGCAAAAAAGTGACACACCTCTGAGATTGAGAGTTGCAAGTCCTTGATTATTTCGGCTTGCGTAGGAGAAGAATACCCACACTGTAAAATTTAAAAAAAAAAAAAAAAAAAATTATAAAGAGAAAGAATAATTCTATAGACACGTCCAAATCGCACGCTCAATTTGATAACGTGCTGACTTGTGCGAAGGGTAAGTGTGATATGGGAACTTTTTCCCATATGGGACCCACTACTTTTCTACTCGCAATCGCAAATCATGAGATTGGATGTAATATTGGTTGAGGGAAATGGGTTAATACGTACGGTGAATCCGAATTGGATGGGGCCGAGGGCGACGATGAGGACGCAGAGGACGACGGAGATGGAGCCGTCGCGCATCATTTGGGCGGAGGAGCCCATGATGCTGGACTGCCTGGACCCCATTCGGTACCAGCTCCCCGTGTGGAGGAACGGCTTCTTCAGCTCCTCAGATTCGTCCCTGAAACTCATTGCGATCGCTTCTGTCTTTTTCAGAGTCCCGTTGCTGTCAAAGATCAGAAATTTTTTTTTCGAGCTGCACCTGTTTGTTGAAACTTGAAGTGCCTCAGAGAGAGAGAAGAGACGGGAAGAAGAGTAATCTAATAGTTATAAAAAAAAAAAAACAAAAGAAATTATTATTGAGGGGACAAAGACAAAGTGTGAGGTTGTTGGTGTGTAACCTCTGTAAAGTGAAAACAGATAGATTTTAAAAATGGTAATGACGGATTTGATTTTAGGGCTTATCCACATTTTTCTGTTCATTTTTTTTTTTTTTTTTGGGCGCTACAGCTGTGGAGAGGGATGTGACCATATCAACGACACTGGAATTCATTCATTCACACTTCTAACAGTTTTTCAAAATGGATTCTCATTCTCCGTACCTTCTTTTCTGTTCAAGCTATATTTGCATTCTCTATAATCTCGTACACTTCTAGAATCTCTTCTTAACTCTTTCTTTTTTTTCTTTTTCTTTTTTTTTGGGGGGGGGGGGGGGGGGGGGGTAAGAATTTATACCAAGAGATTTTCTCATTCATTTTTTTACTTAAAATTCAATTCACCATACCACACGTAATAACATTAATAAAATTGTAGAGTGCAGGACTCAGGAATGTATATTGAGCCGTGGGCCTTGTCCAAAGACATTTAACTGTCCGAGTATGGTTAGATCTTAACAAAGACGTATAAATGAGTAAGTTATGGAAGGATTTTGGTTATAAAGGTTTAAAAAAGTAGTCCGATGAAAAGTGTCTCCTCGGCTAAGCAAAGTAGAGGTCAAAGGTTCGAATGGCCATCAAGAACAACACATTGGACAATTTAATTGATAAGGATAAGCATCAAGAGAGAATAGGACAAAGGGAAGCTAAGAAATATCTAGGAGAAAGCTGCTACAACTGCATTGAATGCTCTGCAGCTAATTCTCTGGCCGCATTAAAGTGGAAGTAATACCTGAACAGTAAACTTCAGTCTTACAGCTACCCACAAAAATTTCAAGAAAGTGCTGATATGACTAGGATCAAAATCAACAATTTGATCTACACGTGAAGGGCTGAGATGAAGTAAAGGAGGGGAACATAAAGAAGAAAAATCCCATTACAGAAAGGGGATCAGAGAATCAAGAGAAAAACACTGTAGCACCAAGAACTGTAATTGTACGTAAGTTCAAAAGAAATATATACAATAACTACTTTCCTCGGACTTTGGTAAGGAAGATTTTCCTTGCATAAGACTTTTTTATTTCCATTTTTTAGCCATTTTCAACCTACTGTGATTGTTATCCAACTTATTGAAGTCTAATTTCTAGCCCACTGTCTACAAATTCATTGTATTGGACTCTTTAGGCTTTTGTCCTTTTCATTTTTGGGCTTGGGACCTATAAGGGTCTTACAAAAACTTTAAATTTTCAAATGTATATTAGAATTAATTGATCTTCTCATAAATTTTTTTTAATTGAGCATAATTATGCTTACTTATTAATATGTGATATAATAATGTAGTATGTTGACATTAGAGGGTTAAAACTTGGATTTTATACCACATTTTTATTGAATTTAATCTCTATTTTAAAATAACGTTTGGAACCGCAACAATTTTTTTCTTCTTCTTCTTCTAAATATAATTGAAAATATATAATTTTTTTATATGATAAAAAATTAAAAGTTAATTTATTTAAAAAATTAATTTTGCACTTAGAATTTTATTTGGACAAAAATTAGCTACACTTACATTTTCCATTAGCCGAGTTCAGTAAAGTGAACTTGTTGACTATGTAGATGCATTAAAGTGGTGAGATTTTGGATTTTTTTTTTTTTTTTCCAATTTCATTGATTCAATCATGTATTGAGTATTCTTTTTATAAAAAAATAAATTTAACTATATAATTTATGAACCCGTGTAGCCAAAAGGTTTAATTTAATTAAGAAATCAAAAGTATAACACCTAAAAATTTCCCAAAATTTTACTTATTTTATTTTATATCAACTCGCGCATTGTTTCCTTTGTGTTATATGTTTTAGTCTGATAATAAAAAGTCATCATCAAGAGCGGACGTCATAGGTTAAAACTCTATAAAAAAAAATAAAAATAAAAACTTGCGCATTGTTTCCTTTGCGTTACATGTTTTTAAGCACAATTATTGGTTACTTAAAAATTCTTCACCTTTAAAATGGTTTAAATCTATCAAATTAAATTCTTCTTCTATTCATCTCATAGGTTAATTTACAATTTTAAAATGAATTATTATGTAAAACATAGGACGGCTCCCTATCTGTTCTTCCCTCTTCAACCAAACCACACACACACACACACACAAAACTCCTCTCCCCCTCATCTTTCTTTGTACGCTTCTTAATTTCAGTTTCTATGATATAATCAACAATTGTACTTCCATTTATAATAGATTACTCTCTCCTCTCTTGTTTCCATGCACTACATACAAGAATGAATTGCTTCTTTATGTGCTTCTTACTTTTCGTTGCTACTAACATCTATACTGATGATGCCAAAAATCAGCTCAATAAGTTGCAGGGTCTTCGCGCGTTCCGAGTAAACCTGCACAAGTAGAAAGAACCTCAAAGGGAGGT
The DNA here is from genome assembly GCA_033629205.1 of Lithocarpus polystachyus. Classification (NCBI taxonomy): domain Eukaryota; kingdom Viridiplantae; phylum Streptophyta; class Magnoliopsida; order Fagales; family Fagaceae; genus Lithocarpus; species Lithocarpus polystachyus. Next base: position 54,408,081 of record CM066167.1, read on the forward strand.
ACCGGTGTGGTACCGGCCAACGACCCTCCGACGGTTAAGTTAGTATTTGCTTCGCAACTCTAGAGTGCCAGAGTCGGGTTGAATTACGCATACCTCAATTTGGGAGGGCGTGGGAGTATTTATAGTAGTAGCGGGGGCCCTTGGCCAAGGCGTGCTGGGGAAGATACCACTTTACCGGAATGCCCTTGAGTAGCGTGGAGCGTAAGATACTTCTTGGGCAATCAAGTGTGTTGGACAAGTTATCCCTTAGGGGGTGATCAAGTCACGCGAGACACCTATCCAAATAGTAACGTACATGGCAAGATTCTTCTTTTTGCGGAAGCGTACATCACAAGACATGTATTGATCCCTTCAGCTCTCCCCCGTCACCTATTCATCTTGTCGTTGTGTAGACTACACCGTCGGGGCATGCTGGGGAGATGGCCTTGGGTGACGGGAGAGAAGGCGTCGTCGTCCACCATCACACCATCAGCCTCGTGAAGCAGACGGCATCTTCTAGATGACCCATCAGTGGCCCCCTACTCCTCAGTCTCGTCAGCCTTAGTTGACGAATTGGGGAGTACATCGTGTGGCAGACAAGGCATTAATGGCTAGTCCCCTCGAGCAGCCCTAGTGTCGGAACACGTGTCATTGGCCGAATGGCCCGTAGCTGGACAGGAAGGTCGCTTCGTCTTCCGCGCCCAAAACCCCTATATATATATGCTCCGCTTTCCCTCATTTTTCTCTTTTATTCCATTCTTACTGATCAGAGCGAAACTGTCAATTCAAAGAACCAAGACCATCAAGTGCGATCTTGTCACTGTCTGCTCAGTGAGACCGTCGATTTTCTTGGAGCCGTTCCCTTAATTTGGTGAGTTATCCTTGCTTTTATTGTTTTTTCGCTTATTTACGTACTGAACTTGGGGGGTTCTATTGGAAAGGCTGTCACTTGGGTTCTTAAACTGCCCCCGTCGCTTGTAGGTAGTCAGATGTCTAGGGAGACAATGAGTGAGCAGTCGTCGGTCCGCGACGGAGCGAGCTATGACGAGGTCTTCCAAACAGGCCATGAGCCCAGGGAGGGCTCTTCCTCGTCGTCAGGGGACGGGTCGTCGGTCCAGTCTTCTGACGGGAAGGCGAAGGATTATAGTGTAGGTAGGGGTTGAGCTGATGTGGTCCAAGTGGACGACAGCGGAAGTGACGGCGGCTCGGATGATGGTACCTCGAAGAGTACGTCCGGGTGCTCCGGGGACGACCGTCTGTTCATTCTCCCCAAAGAGTAAACGGTCAACCACTTCATGCCAAGTATGACAAAAAAGTGTTCAACTCCCTGCGCGCGCGTTACCAAATACCTGACGACATCCCGATCCGTCTCCCCTTGGAGAGGGAAAAGTGTTATTCGGGAAGGACCGCGGACGTGGGCATGTATGATGCCACGTTCGCGGCCGGCTTGAGGTTGCCCCTGACGGCACTCCACCGTCAGCTGGCAAATTACTTAGGTCTGTCCGTCAGCCAAATTGCCCCCAACGCCTGGAGGGTGTTCATAGGGTCCGAAATCTTATGGGGCAATTTGAGCGGGGGGAACCGTCAGCTGACCCTTGTGGAGTTCTTCTGGTGTTACCGTCCACATCATATAGCCTCCTCCCAAGGGATCTACCACTTCTCGGCGAGGAAGAAGGAGTTAAGGTTGGTGTCTGACATGCCAACTCCAACCGGAATTGGAAAGGACGGTACTTCTTCGTAGAAGGAACGAACTGGGTCTATCGTCAGGAAGAATGGGGAACGATGCCCGAGGGTTTTGACAATACTTGGGCGTTTGTCAGGGAGTCAAGTCGTCGCCGTCAGCCTCTTTTTACGGTTGTTTTATCTCAAAGTTCTAACCCGTCTCCTTTTTCTTTTTCAGCCAGCGTTCGCCCGGAGATCACAGAGGAACAAGAAGCCTTCATTCTAAAGGTGACGAATATTCCTTTGGAGGAGCGGAAGTGCTGTGACCTTATAACACTCAACGCCCTTCACGCATACTGCGGAGGACCCGTGCCTTCAGAAGAAGCTCGTCGCTTACACAACCTCTCCCGCTAGCGTAAGCTTCGTCGGCGCCCCCTTTCATTCCGTCACTTTTACTTGTGACTTAACTGACACATTTTTTTTTTTTTTTTTTTTTTTTTGCAGAGATGGAGACAGGCAAGCTGAAGGCACAGATCAGAGCCGCTCCTACGCGGAAGAAGGAAGAGGAAAAGGGAAAGGAGGGGGCGTCCACGTCCCTCCCAAAGGCCGCCAATAAGGGTGCGCCTAAAAGGAAGGGTGACGGTGCTGAAGACCGTCCGGCTAAGAAACAAACTGTCACCCTCGGGGATGCCTCCACAAAGCCCCCATCTCCTAAGCGTGGGGCCAGGAAAGGGCTGATGACGGCCCAAGGTCCCGCCACCCAAGGAGACGGGCGTTGCCTCCTCACCCACAAGGGGTATGCCCTCGAGCGGCTGGACTCTATCCTTAGGAAGGAGGACGCTGATATCTCCGCCGGTCAGTCCGTCCAGGATCTGGGGGATTCCGGCCTCTTTGATCTTGCCCGGGTGAGTATTCGTTTGTTTCTAGTACTTCTAATTTGTCCCATCTGTCTCTGTGCTAATGGGCTGACGGGAATTCGACTTCGCAGGCTATGGTTCGCATGAGAGCCATACAAGTCAAAAGGGCGAAGAATGAAGAGCTGCTGGCCTGTCAGAAGAAGCGCATCACGAACCTATCTGACGGGTTGGACCAGTACAAGGACGCCTGCCGTACCTTGAACGGGGAAGTCAAGGTGCTGAAGGAAAAACTTGAAGAAGGAGCCCGTCAGTTGGAAAAGGAGACGGAGGCAAAGACGACGGCGGAGAAGGACGTCTCTGTTGGGCCAGGTGGAGACGGCAAAGACCGATGCCGTGGCAGAGTTTAAGACATCCCAGACTTTTGTCGACGCCTACGCCGAGTACTATGGTGAAGGGTTTGAGGACTGTCTCAAACAGATAAAGTCTCTCTACCCTCACTTGGACTTGTCGAAGGTGTCGATGGACGACCCGATGCCGTCAACACCTGTGGCCGATACCGTTATAGTGGATGATGACAGCCTCAGCAAGTCTGGGCTGCATCAGAAGGATGACGGTTTCGTCCTTGCCTAGCCTGCTCTTGATCCGTCCGGCGCTCAGAAGGTCCCATCGACTGACCCTTCTGGTTTCGAAGGCTTCCCCGTTGCTCAAGACCCCTCTAAAGACGGCGAGGCCGTGCCGGACGCTCCAGCCGTCTGATTTGTTGTAACATTTTCCTTCTTCTTCTTTTTTTTTTAAAAAAAGGCGCCCCGTCGTTTCGAGGGCTTTTGTAAGGACAATATTCTTGTAATATGATAATTTATCTTCATTATTTGCAATGTGTCATCTTTATTCCAAGCCTTGCGTATGTTTTTCTTTTGTTACTTCACGGCAGTCCAATTTTGGACTTTTGATGCTTTTCGTACTAAGTCATGACCTTCCAATGGGGTCGTCAGCCTTCACGTTTAACGGGCTCATGCCTTTTTATTGAACTAGGGTAGAACTATTGGTTTTTCGAGCCGTCACCTTATGAACCGTCAGCTTATAAGCCTGACCGGTTTTCACACTTGTAGGATTATTGGCTTTTTAACTTTTAGGATAGTGCCGCCGTTTTGAGGCCGTCCGGTTTCTAAGCGATCCCTTTAGGGTGGGACCGTCAGCTTTTGAGCCGTCGGCCTTTTGCTTGACCGGTTCTTATGTGATCCTTTTATTATAGAGCCGTCAGCCTCGATGCCATTTGTTTTTGCAATTGACGGGCATTTATACCTTGTAGATTTTTAGGATTTTGGCTTCTAAGCCGTCAGCTTTCATACTTGACGCTTTTATGCCTTGTAGATTTTTGGGGTGTTGGCTTCTAAGCCGTCAGCTTTGGTGCTTGACGCTTTTACGCCATGTAGATTTTTAGGGTGTTGGCTTCTAAGCCGTTAGCTTTCATGCTTGACGCTTCTATGCCTTGTAGATTATTAGGCCATCGTCGCTTTGGGCCGTCGATTCTTATTCCGTCGACTTTTGGTGCCTCACCTGTTTTAAGGTTTAACACTTAACAAAGTATAGAAGAGACTGAATAAACTTCTGATCCTTGCATAAATTTTAAGAAGGGGAAAACATGCCCTTTGGGTTCCCAAAATACATTTAAGCAAACTACAAGTAGGAGCTGCCACTTTTTTCTTATTGGTAGTATTTTCGTAGGTGCTTGGCGTTCCATGGGTGGGGTAGTGTCTATCCTTCCAGCGTTTCCAAGTGATAGGTGCCTCTTCGATGCCACATCGTGACTCGGTAGGGTCCTTTCCAGTTGGGGCCGAGCTTTCCTTGGGCAGGGTCTCTGGTGGCGCCTATGACTCTTCTTAGAACAAGGTCTCCGACCCGGAAGTCCCTGTGCTTTACTCGGGAGTTGTAGTGCTTGACCATGCGATCTTAGTACCGCGTGAGCCTTTGTTCAGTTACTGCTCTGTCTTTGTCAATTAGGTCCAGCCGTAGGCGCAATGCCTCATCATTCCTGCCTTCATCATGGGCGTTCACCCTGTAGGTTATGAGTCCTATTTCGGCCGGGATGACTGCTTCACTTCCGTAGGTTAGCCGAAATGGAGTTTCTCCTATTGGGGTCCTTGCCGTCGTCCTGTATGCCCAAAGTACGCTGGGTAGTTCCTCAGGCCATATCCCCTTTGCCCCCTCGAGCCGAGTCTTGATAATCTTAAGCAAGGATCAGTTCGTTACCTCTACTTGGCCGTTGGCTTGGGGATGGACGGGGGAGGAGTAATGATTTTTTATCCCCAGCTGTGAGCAGAACTCTCGGAAGGGGCCGTTGTCGAATTGTTTGCCATTGTCCGAGACTAGGACCCTAGGTATCCCGAACCTGCATATGATGGATTTCCAGACAAAGCTCCGCACGTTCTTCTTCGTAATGATGGCCAGAGCTTCAGCTTCTACCCACTTTGTGAAGTAGTTTATGGCCACTACCAGGAACTTCAGCTGCCGCATAGCCATTGGGAATGGTCCCATAATGTCTAGTCCCCATTGAGCAAACGGCCATGGGGCTGTCATGGGTGTCAGCTCTTCAGGCGGCTGTCTGATGATGTCACTGAACTTTTGGCATTTGTCGCAGGCTTTGACGTAGGTTTGGGCGTCTTTTTGCATAGTAGGCCAGTAATACCCTACCCGAATCAGCTTATGCACCAGTGACCGTGACCTTGAGTGGTTTCTGCAAACTCCCTCGTGGACTTTCCTCATGACATAGTCTGCTTCCTCGGGGCCCAAACACCTGAGGTACGGGCGAGAGAAGCCTCTTTTGTATAGGACGTCCTTCATTAATACAAACCTTGCAGCTCGGACCTTCAACCTTCTAGCGGCTTCTTTTTCGTCCGGCAGGGCGCCATCCTTTAGGTAGGAGACTAGTGGCGTGGTCCAATCACCCTCGGAGCCTATTTCCTGCACACTGACAAGGTCTATTAGTGGCGACACTTGCACAAAAGAAAGCACATTGTCGAGGGTGGTCATGTGTTCTGAAGAGGCAGCTTTGGCAAGGCGGTCAGCTTGCTCATTTTCTTCTCTAGGTATTTGGACTACTTCTGCCCTTAGCTCATCCACTCTTTTCTTCGCCTGATCGAGATACCTTCTCATTCTGTCGCCTCTACACTCGTAGTCTCCGCTAACTTAGTTGACGACGACCTGGGAGTCGCAGTAGGCTACTACTTTTGTGGCCCCTGCTGCTTTGACGAGGTCGATCCCGGCTATCAACGCTTCGTATTCCGCCTCATTATTGGTGGTGGGGAAATCTAGGCGAATCATGCATTCGATCTGATCTCCCTCAGGGGAGCAAAGTACGACACCTATCCCCCCGGCCTGCCGGGTCGACGACCTGTCCGAATGTAAGGTCCATGAAGGGTGCTTGTCTGCCCCCTGGTCTTCTCCGCTGGTGAATTCGGCGATAAAATCAACGACAGCCTGCCCCTTGATGGCGGTGTGCGGGCTGTACCTGATGTCGAACACAGTCAATTTGATCGCCCACAAGGCTAGGCGACCGGCCGCTTCGGGGTTGTGCATTGCCCGTCGCAAGGGTTTGTCGGTCAAAACAATTATCGTATGAGCTTGGAAGTACGGCTTAAGCTTGCGGGCCGCAGTGATCAAGGCGAAGGCGAGTTTCTCCATAGGCGGGTATCTTTCTTCTGCTCTGCGGAACGCCTGGCTAGCGTAATACACAGGCTTCTAGACCTTGTCTTCCTCTCTAGTTAAGGCCGCGCTAACTGCTGCTGGGGAGACAGCCAGGTACAGGAAAAGCGCCTTTCCCAATTGCGTGGGACTGAGCAACGGAGGAGAAGAGAGATACGCCTTCAGTTCTTCGAACGCTTTTTAGCATTCGTTCGTCCACTCGAAGGCTTTCTTCAGCGTGCGAAAGAAGGGAAGGCACTTGTCCGTCAACCTCGACACGAACCGGTTCAGGGCGGCCACTTTTCTGTTCAAGCTTTGTACCTCCTTCGTGTTTTTCGGAGGGGCCATCTCCATTATGGCTCGGATCTTGTCTGGGTTGGCCTCGATGCCCCTTTGAGACACCATAAAGCCTAGAAATTTTCCCGCCGCTACTCCAAACACGCACTTTGCCGGGTTGAGCTTCATGTTGTAGGAACGGAGGGTGTCGAATGTTTCTTCGAGGTCCTTTAAGTGGTCTTCCTTCCTACTGCTTTTTACTAACATGTCATCGACATATACTTGAACATTCCTCCCTATCTGGTCGGCGAACATCTTGTTCATGAGCCTCTGATACGTGGCGTCCGCATTCTTCAGTCCGAACGGCATCACCTTGTAACAGAAAAGGCCCTGGCTGGTAACAAATGAGGTCTTCTCCTGATCTGCCACGTCCATCCGGATCTGATTGTACCCCGAGAAGGCGTCCATGAAGCTTAGCAGCTGGTGCCGGGCCGTAGAGTCTACCAGTGCGTCGACTCGAGGGAGGGGGTAGCTGTCTTTGGGGCACGCCTTGTTCAGGTCCGTGAAGTCTACGCACATCCGCCACTTCCCGCTAGCTTTCTTGACCATCACCACATTGGCCAGCCAGTTGGGGTAGTATACTTCCCGAATGAATCCTGCTTCTCTCAACTTGCTAACTTCCTCTGCTACCGCTCGATCTCGCTCTGGGGTGAACACGCTCTTCTTCTGTCGTACAGGCCTGTAGGTGGGTGACACGTTCAGCCTGTGCACCATGACGGACGGGTCGATGCCCGGCATGTCCTCATGACTCCAGGCAAATACATCTTGGTTTTCCTTGAGGAAGGCCACGAGCGCCTGACGAGTCGCAGGGCTGCTGAGAGCGCCTATCCTGGTGGTTCTGTCAGGCCTGGATTCGTCGAGCATGATTTCCTCGAGCTCCTCTACGGGTTCTGCCCCCGCTCTCTGTTCTATGTTCATTGTTTGTAGTTGGCTGTTCATTTCTACCATCGCGACGTAGCATTCTCGCGCAGCCACCTGGTTTCCCCACAGCTCCCCTACCCCGTGCTCGGTAGGGAACTTGACCTTTAAGGCATAGGTCGAGGTTGCAACCTTCCAGGCGTTGAGGGTGGGTCGTCCTATTATTGAGTTGTAGGCGGACGAGCAATCGACGACGAGGAAGGTAACGTCCCTAGTGACCTACCGAGGGTATTCCCCGACAGTGACAGGCAACGTGATCGAGCCGAGGGGATATACTCTCGTTCCTCCGAACCCGGTGAGCGAGGCCTTGGTGGGGACCAAGCGTTCTTTGTCGATCCGCATCTGTTGGAACACCGGATAGTAAAGGATATCTGCGGAGCTTCCGTTGTCGATTAAGACCCGGTACGCGTTATAGTCTCCTATCCGGATGTTGACGACAAGGGCGTCGTCATGCGGATGATGGAGCTGTTGGGTATCTTCTTCTGTGAACTCCATGGCGGGGCTGTCGACTCGCGGTTTCTTCCGACAAGTGCTCACATTCTGGACATTCTGAACCGTTCTGAGGTAGGTTTTCAGGGCCTTCTTTGTTGAGCCGACAGTTGCCGCACTCCCCACGATCATCCTTATGTCCCCTATAGGGGGTCTGGGACGCTCGTTGTCCCGGTGGGGAGCTTGTTCCTGTCGAGGTGCTTCTGTTCTTTCTCGGTTGATGAACCTCTGTAACTTCCCTTGCCTAATCAGGGCTTCAATCTGCTGCTTCAAATCGTAACAATCGGCGATGTCATAACCATGGTCTCGATGGAAGCGGCAATATTTGTCTTTGGGACGTCTGTCTGGGTTCCCTTTAAGCTTTCCCGGAAACGTCAAGGACCCGTCGTCCTTGATCTGCATCAGGACTTGATCAATTGGAGCCGTCAACAGGGTGAAGCTTGTGAACTTCCCGGCAGGGGGTTTCGGGCGTCTATTGTCTCGGCCTTTTCCCTTCTGGGGCACTTTTCGCCCCTTGTCTTGCCGTGCGTCCTCTTGCCTCTCCCTTTTCTTGGGAGGTTTCTTTTCCTGGGCCTGTAACACGTCTTTCGCATTCATGTACTTTGTTGCCCTGTAAAATACATCCGACATAGTCTTCGGGTCATTCTTGTATAGGGAGAACAAAAATTTACCCTTCCTTAGCCCGTTGGTGAATGCGGCGACCTGTATCTTATCGTCCGCTTCGTCGATCGAAAGTGCCTCTCTGTTGAAGCGGGCTATGTAGGATCTGAGCGTCTCATCCTCCCGCTGCCTAATGTTCATCAAGCACGCGGTGGATTTTTTGTACCTGTGTCCCCCAATGAAATGCGTAGCGAACTGAGCACTCAGCTCTCTGAAGGTACTGATAGAGCCGGGTGCTAGCCTGCTGAACCAGGTCCTTGCGGAGCCTTTTAGCGTCGCCGGGAAGGCCCAGCACATGATTTCGTCCGGTACGCCATGCAAGTGCATCAATGTCTTGAAGGACTCCAAGTGGTCTAGTGGATCCTTGAACCCGTCGTAGCTTTCTATCTGAGGCATGCGGAACTTTGGCGGTGTGGGGAACAAGATGACGGGTGCGGTGAAGGGAGAGTTTGTATGGTGGACGAGGTCGTCGAGGTCGCTGGACACTCGTCCCTTGAGGGCGTTCATCATAAAATCCATACGCTCCCTCATCAATCGCATCTCCTCGGCAACGCTGGGCGGAGCATTGTCAGTGGCCGACGGACGGCTCATCCCCTGTCCTTCCGGTTGGCTCAATGCATTGCTGCCTTCTGGGCCTTCACGATCTCTCTCCTCGGCGCTGTTTTCCTCCTGATTTTCTCCCTGGTTGTCAGCTGTCGCGTTCCTCCGCAGCAGCTGTTCTTCCAAATCGTTGTTACGTTTTGTGAGGCGTTCCACCGCGGCCGCTAGAGTCTAGACCTGTCTCTCGAGGGCCGTGGTGCGTTGTTCGTTGCCTTGATCATACATGGTGGTAGCCCTTGAGCGCGTGAGTACCATGCAACTCTTTGTCCGGAAAGCACGGAGCACAGTCTACGTTGCTTTCCCACAGACGGCGCCAACTGATGATGCCAAAAATCAGCTCAGTAAGTTGCAGGGTCTTCGCACGTTCCGAGTAAACCTGCACAAGTAGAAAGAACCTCAAAGGGAGGTACCGGTGTGGTACCGGCCAACGACCCTCCGACGGTTAAGTTAGTATTTGCTTCGCAATTCTAGAGTACCAAAGTCGGGTTGAATTACGCGTACCTCAATTTGGGAGGGCGTGGGAGTATTTATAGTAGTAGCGGGGGCCCTTGGCCAAGGCGTGCTGGGGAAGATACCACTTTACCGGAACTGCCCCTGAGTAGCGTGGAGCGTAAGATACTTCTTGGGCAATCAAGTGTGTTGGACAAGTCATCCCTTAGGGGGCGATCATGCAGCTCGAGACACCTGTCCAAATAGTAGCGTACATGGCAAGATTCTTCTTTTTGCAGAAGCGTACATCACAAGACATGTATTGATCCCTTCAGCTCTCCCCCGTCACCTATTCATCTTGTCGTTGTGTAGACTACACTGTCGGGGCGTGCTGGGGAGTTGGCCTTGGTTGACGGGAGAGAAGGCGTCGTCGTCCACCATCACACCATCAGCCTCGTGAAGCAGACGGCGTCTTCTAGATGACCCATCATATACTATACTCAATAATTAATAATGATTTGGTCATTGGGGATGTTGAGATATATACATTGTATAGTTCTTTCCACGAAAAGAATTTCGGTTCAAATTTTCCTTTTCACTTATTCTACTTAAAGTCATAGACTATAAAACTATTTCAATTTGAAGCTTCTGTCCATCTCCATTATTTTAGGTAGTAATAGAACCCAAAAAAATAATAATAATAATAATAATAATAATAATAATAATAAAAAAGAGAGATCATTGTCAAAACTTTGCATTTTACGTGACCAACTTTAATTTTCGAGTATTGAAAATTCATTTGCACTTTATCACTCTAAGCAAAATTTTCTTTCTCTAAATGTAGCATTCTCTTTCTACCCTCTCTATTTAATGGATGCTAACTTAATTTTTGAATAAGCATTACAGAACACGCGAGTCTTAGGCCGCGTTTTTTTAAACCGCGTTTGTTAAAACGTGACTACAGACAGGATAAAGCCGCGTTTTAAAAAAACACGGCATAAATTTGCCATAGGTGATACACAGAGTTTTATCAACATTTTAATGCTTTTCTCTACTCCATTATTGACCAAAATAACAAATAAATGATGGGATGGACAAAAGCTTCAAAATAACATTCAAATCTTGAAAAAAAAAATCGTGTCTAAGATTCAAACTTAGATCACCAAATCCAAATCTCCAAGGTTTGTAAAGGTCTTTCAGACATTTGGATGTGATAATGTACATTATTATTAAACTATGAGCGTAGGAGTTGAAAAATATTGGCATATATACATTGTTGGAATCTAAAGTTAAGCCAAGAGCAATTTTAGTGCCTTAAATTTAAAGTGATTTCTTTTAATTCCTTAGATGACATGACCAAACTAAAAACCAATACGTCATCACTCCATAGGTACTAAAAGAGATTATTTTAAGTTTGCTAAGGACTAAAATCAATCACTTTAATTTTTTTTGGGACTAAAAAGCAATTACTTTAAGTTTGTTACGAACTAAAGATAATCACTTTAAAATTTTAGGGACTAAGGGCATGCTTGATAGACTGTAATAGGCATTGTAATATAATAAATATTCCTATGGTTTAACTATTCTTTAGTTTGGTGATGTTTTTTTTTTTTTTTTTTTTTTTTTGATGAGATGGTGATGTTTTTATTACAAGGAATAGTTATTCCTTATGAATAGCTATTCTTCAAAATGAGGAATAACTATTCCTCTTTAAAAGGGTTGTAATAGCTATTTCTTCGTAAGTGTAATAATTTCTAAAATTAATAGATTTCCAAATACACAAACTTTCCATATATACATAACAATTATAAAAGTAAAAAATCATTAAAAATAATTCATCTCTCTTTCAAATTTAAAAAAAATATTATTTTTAAGAAAATATAATTGTATGAGTAAAATATTTTCTAAAATAAATCTTAAGTTTTATTCTAATATTACAATTCATAACCAAACTAATGAATAAATTTAGTTATTCCATTACAACATATTTTATTCCTAGTAATAAAGATTACAATTCCTATTGTAATCCCCATTCAGTGTACCAAAAGTGTCATAATATTGTTTACGGGTTAAATTAGGGACCAACAATATATTTTTGACCAAAAATACTTCCATTGCCTGGATCAACCCTAGATGGGAGAAATTCAAACCCCAAGGGTTGTACCAATTATTATAGTTGGGAGTTGGGACAAACCCAAGATTTCAAGATAGGGGGCTAGAGTATAAGTAAAAAAAAAAAAAGGTTAAAAAATTTCAAATAAGCATTTATATGGTATTAAAATGACTTGGGTTGGGCTGGGCTAGGCTGGGCTGGCTAATAGGGGCTAAGTTTTGGAAGAGAGGTGGCCCAATTAAGAAAAAAAAAACAAGATAGTTAATTTTTTTTTAGGGGAGACCGGGCCCCCTCTTGGGTCCATTTGTGACTATAACTGACATTGTTAATGTCTAATCTCTCTCTCTCTCTCTCTCTCTCTCTCTCTCTCTCTCTCTCTATATATATATATATATATATATATATAACCGAAGTATTTGGAGCTCCTACAATTTTCCACGTCACCATTATTTTCTTTTTCTTTTTCTTTTTATTTTAAATTCTTTTTATTTAAGGTTTTATATCTTATATATTTATTATTTCTCTTTAATGTGTAATTATCTTATCAAGTATTACAATAGGTATTCTAAAAAGAAAAAAGTGTTACAATAGTTTACTTTTAAGTAAAACTCCATTAGATATATGTTTCAAGAGCTTGAAAATTCTACTTCAAGGTCGAAATTCTTCATACTCACTCAAATTTTCACAAAGAAAACACACACAGCAAATTGAAGATATTGCAAAGAGGGTATGGGACTGCATGAGACCACTTTGTAACGTTGTATCCATAGAGTTGCTCAAAGTAAATGCAGAGATAAGAATATGTTGCCATCTTTCATGCTCTAATGATCACTACTTTGTAATATTGTTATTGTTGTGACTTGTGAGTGAGTTTATTAGTATGAAAAATCTACATGTGAAAATTTTAATTGTAAAAATTTGTTTTTACAATTAAAGCATTAGATTTAATTGTAATTTTGATTTAATAATTAACAATTTCATCAATCAAATTTTCTCTAATGTTGGTGTAATTTGTACTACTATGTATGTTGTATATAGAACCCTCATTTGATCTTGGAAAAACCACTCTATAAAAAAATTGACATCAATAACAAGAAGAAGAGCTTATTCCTAACCATCAAAACCACAAACTTCCTGTCATCAATAATCAATTTTATATTAATGTTGTGATATAGTCCATAGGTATTTTTTTTTTTTTTAAAAAAGAAGTATAGTCTATATGGGAATGGTTTAGATGTTTCCTACTTGATTTTGGAATCTCAGATTGATTGGTAGAATAATATGGAGTGAAGGGGTGCATTATTCATATTAAAAGTGGCAATTCACATTGATAAGAAACTAAACAAGAGTGTCTAATAACCTCTATACATATGGTGGTGGTGTAGCGTTGGTGCATGTGAGAGTTAGAAAACAAAGTTTTTGTCTTTTTTATTTGTTTAACATATGCATCCTACTTTGTTGATACAGATACAATACCTATGGTAAACTATTCAAATTCTACTACAATTTATTTGTTCATATCCTATCAAAAAAAAATTTTTTTTTGGATAAATAATAAAACAAAAGTAGCCACCGCCCACCATTACAATCTTTTTTTTTTTTTTTAATTTAAAATATGCATCCTACTTGGTTGATACCTGTAGGGCCACAGATTGGAGAATCCGGCCCAAAGGTGGGTGGATCCGTCTAAAGAGGTAAAAGTACAATGAATTTGTAGAGAGTAGGTTACGAAGAACTGGGTTAGTGGAGGCTAGACTATCAATTGACTAGGCGGGATCAAGCACCGATATACGATTTGGGGGTTTGATACTGATTAACGTCCGAGGATCGCTGTCTCCCGTCCCTTTTTTCCTCTTTTTCTTCTTTTTTCCTATTCTTCTCCGCTCTCCCCCTTTTATATTCCTTCCCCTCTTTTTCTGAACCCTCCACGTGTGGATGTTGTAATTTCTTTATTAACATCTGTCCCTTCCCATCTTTCCAGAATCCTCTATATAGAAATAGCTGGACTGGAAATCACTGTTCAGATGTCTTTTCCACATAAATGTGGCCAGGGAGTTAGTTGTGGAGCATTCAATGCGGGGTTGGCAGCCTTCTCCCTTGATATTTTGGGGTTTTCTCCTAGTGCACGTCTCCGCAGTGTTGTCCCTGCCCAGTGGAATCTTTTGGGGGGATACTCCTGACTGGTGGAACTCCAAGTCATTCCTCGGTTTTACTTGACCGAGATGGAGGGTGTCCTCGGTAGAATCCTGGTATCGCTGAGCTCACACTTCACTCTTCCGACTGCCGGTTCAAATGGACTAGGCCGAGCTGAATCACTCGGACCGTTCTCAGTCCTCGACTTGGGCTTGTGGGCGCGCTACACAGGTGGATGGGAAGCTCTGGGCCCACTACCCTTACTGGCGTGATGTTTAGTTCGGCCCATCTCTCCTAGCAGCCCCTTGTCCCTACAATAGCCCCTCGAGATACTTCTTTCTAGGTCCTCGAACAGAAAGGAGGATTTCGATGCCACTGTTCCTGACATGAGTCGACTTCAGTCCTGTCTTGTCCGCAAGGGGGCCCTTTTGACTTCCCAGGGCGCGTTCCTGACGCTGTGATCCTCGAGACGCGCGTTTATTTAATTCTGACGGCTCCTTGCTTTTCATGTTCTACGGTGAGATGGGAATCGTACGGCTAGGCATTTTTTGCGGGTATGGGCGGGGTTTTTCCTGCTCCTATTTAGTTCTTTGATACAAATACTTCCCTTACTTAGTCTCTTGCCTTACTCTAACCACCCTTAAGTTCTAGCACATATACGTTGAACTTGCCAACTATTTCCCTCACCTGCACCCTTATAAATATCAAAAGCCTGTCCGAGGAGACCTATTTTATTTGTGTAAGTCATCCTGAGTCTTTTAATTTTTTCTTTTTCTCATATAATTTTTGCTCTTTACAAATTTCCTCTCCTCGGCTCTATTTTCTCTCTCCAATTTTCTCAGATTCTTTCAAGACTCCTTTAGGGATGGGTAGGTTTAAGTACTTGGTAGAGTCAAGGGAAGCCATAGAAAATTTCAAAGCTCTGTATAGGATTCCACTGGGGGTAGAGATTAGGTATTATGAAGAGAGTGAGTGGCATGAGAAGAGGTATGAGGGGGAGGTTGTAATCCCAATGATTGCCTTTATAGAGGGAGGGATAAGGATCCCTATGCGTCCGGTCACTAGGGACTACTTCATAGCTCACAGGTTGGCGCCTACCCAATGTGCGCCTAATGTGTTTAGGATCCTCGGATGTGTGGATACCTTAAATGAGAAGTTAGGCCTAGGATTGACCCATCACGACGTGAATTGGGTCTATAACCTTCACCATCTCAAGGGTCAGGGGTATTACCTTAAGTCTAGGTATCTAGAGGTTAGGCTCATCCAGTGTCTTCCCGAGTCGAATAAAAGGTTGAACAAGGATTTCCTGATCGTGTCAGGTGATTGACACGATGGCCTCCACTGCCCAACGAGAGAGGGAAAGCCAGGTGGGGTTATTAAGTCTAGGCTCTTGAATCTCACCTATTTGTTAAATAGCCCCTTCGCAGTTTGATGTCTATTATTTTTTTTTAATTCCCAGCCGTTAATGATTATTTCGTGTTAATTGGACAGATAAAAATTCGACCATTCCGCACCTAGGCCTTGTAAACCAGAAGAGCCTTGACAAAATTCTAAGGTCCGAGGTGTTCGAGCACTCGGACGGTCAGCTGAGGACAGCCTATATTATTCTAGACTACGTCCCTATTTCCACCGCGTTCCAGGCGCCAAAGTGTGTGATCAAGGCTCGGGATCCCCATCTGAAGTAAATAAGCGTAGCCACCCCAGGGTTTCTGCTCCCCGGCCCCGTCCCAGGAGAGGTTCTTTCCACCACTTCTATTTTTGAAGCCATTCTCATAAAGCCTGAGCCATCCCAGGCATCTCACCCCCCAGTCACCGAGGAGGTCAGACCTGATCCCGCCTCAACCAAGAGAGAAGAGGAGGACGCGGTGGCCGTCTCAGGTTCCGAAGATGAGTTCGAAGTCTTCAGCCAAAGTCTACTCTCAGAAAGTCCAACTTCCGACCCAGTTTCTCCGTCTAGGCGAGCATACGACAAGATGGGCATCCAGCGCAATCCGAGGTCTAGCTTGCTGGACTTGATCGAATCCCAACCTGGGCGAACTGAGCTGGCCAAGGCAGCGCAAACAAATCCCCTTTCCCTGCCCCCTACAGCTCCTTTCCCGACCCAATCCCTCGGGCTGCAGCCCGCCGACCTGAAGAGAAAAAGGGAGGCTAAGGGCAAGGAGCCTATGGAGGCAGGGAGGGCCCACCCCATCCTAGAGGATGAGTAGCAGAGGGTGGGTAAGCACCCCAAGACTGGGCAAAGAGAGCTAGAAAGGAGAAGCAGCCCATCCACAGCTCTTGAGGCATGGTTGCTGGCTCCAATGTTGGACGGCGCCCCTCTTCTAGCCACTGCCTCCCTCCCAGATTACGAAGGGGGTAAAGGGGGGTATATGGCCGATGCGGTGGAGCAAGCTTTGTTGCTCCTTGAGGATATGGACGAACTCCGGTCCCTAAGGAGACACAAAGTTTTCCTTAGCCTGAAGAGGTACCTCGGCATGGTAAGTTCATTCTACCTCCTTCTTATTTTTTGTCATTTTGCCATCTGTTGTTTTGTTGTTAATTCTCACCATGTTCCTTTCTTTCTTAGGCCGTTCAAGCTTCCTTCCGAGCAGAGGAGATGCTCAAGCCGTGGATTCCCTGAGGGCGATTGAGAAGAGCTCGTAGGAGTTGAAGAAGGAACTCCTGGAGGAGGAGAGGGGTAGGAGAAGCGCAGCCGCCGCGCTTAACAATGCTGAAAGGCAGGCCAAAGGTTAGAGGGTACTCCTGCGCAATGCTGAGGACCAACTGGCCTCCTCCAAAGCGCAAGTGGCGGCACTCCAGAAAAAGCTAGCAGAGTCTGAGGAGGCCAGAACGGAAGCCGAGAAGGCCCGGGATCAAGCCGAGCAAGAAGGCTATGATGTCGGTGTAGTAGAAACCGAAGAAGCCCTCAGGGCCGAGGTTTCTAGGGTGTGCCGCACCTATTGCCGACAAGTGTGGATAGAGGCTCTCAACCAAGCTGGGGTTGAGGCTTCATCTGCACTGCGAAAGGCAGAAAGTGTGTACTACCCCGCTGCTATCCGGCCATCTCTCCTTTCTCTTCCTCGGCTCGATCCTGTTCCCGTAAAGGCGGAGGCAGGCGAGGTGAAGGCAGCCAAGACATCTGCATCATCTGAGGAGGGGTCTGAGGTGCCAGAGCAAGCTGCGCAGGGATCGGTTCCAAAGGCCCCGAACCTTCCAATCGTGATCCTAGATGACCCCGCCGAGAAGGGTGTGAATAAGGGGATGGAGATAGTCTTGGCTAGCCTTCCTTCGTCTGTCCCAACTGACCAAGCAAGCGGCAGGCAAGCAGGTAAAGGACAGGAGACCTTAAAGGCTGCAGACCGATCCTCCTCCTCCCAAGGACAAGATCATACTTAAGAAGAAATAGGCTCTCATTTAGTTTGCTATGTATTTGTTTTCTGTTATTCTTGTATTATTTCTTTTTTATTCGTTCTTCTTGTACTCAATTCGCCTCTTCAAGGGGCTTCCCGTTAATGAAGAACTTGCAGAATTTCTTTTCATCATTGTGCTTATACTTATTTTTATTTATGCTCAAACTGAAATTCTATGGTTAATTCCCATAGAGTGAGAGTTTGCTCACCTGGGGGGGGGGGGGGTTTCATAGGAAGCCAAATTGATTCTAGCTGGCATTTCATCCTAATAAAACATGGTTTAAGCTTCGGAGACTTAGTGTTCAAACACCTAATAAAACATGGTTTAAGCTTCAGGGACTTAGTGTTTAAATGCTCGTGGGCATCCGTTTAGACTAATTCGTTGAGGTATAGATCTTTTTGTTATGTAGAGTGATGGGTTATTCCCATTATTCAAGCAGGCAATGAGGGGTTCTACACTGCCATGGGGTACTGTCATTGGGAGTGAGTTTCTCCCTTGGCCAATGGTGCAAAGGGTTAGGCATGATTTAGAACCTTTGTAAGACTTAGGAGGACGTCAAGGAGTAGTAGCCTTTCCAATGCGAACGGTTGGAGGAACCTGGCATAGTTTGGGATTCGTTTAATTCTTAGGGAAAAATGACATACAATGTTAATGTTCCAAAGGCAGATGGTCCGAGGAACCAGGCATAACTTGAATCTGTTTAATACTTAGAAAAAATGACAGATAGCATTAATTTTTCCAAAACAGATGGTCTGAGGAACCAGGCATAGCTTGGATCTGTTTAATACTTAGAAAAAATGACAGATAGTATTAATTTTTTCAAAACAGATAGTCTGAGGAACCAGGCATAGCTTGGATCTGTTTAATACTTAGAAAAAATGACAGACAGTATTAATTTTTCCAAAATAGATAGTCCGAGGAACCAGACATAGCTTGGATTTGTTTAATACTTAGAAAAAATGACGGATAGTATTAATTTTTCCAAAATAGATGGTCCGAGGAACCAGGCATAGCTTGGATCTGTTTAATACTTAGAAAAAATGACAGATATAGGTGTCAAATTTCCCCAGGTGTAAGGTTCGAGGAATTTGACATGACCGAGGCTCTGTTTGATCCTTAAAAATAGTGTAATTGAGAATCACGCGTGATGTACAGAATAAGAACAAAACGAAGTGCACTTTTATTAATAATAATACATTTTCAAATTATTTACATTCGAGGGGTGCAATACGGCCCTGTTCTCTAAGTCTTGCAAGTAATACGCTCCTATGCCGGCCACGGACGTAATTTGGTACAGTCCCTCCCAGTTTGGCCCCAATTTTCCCCAGGAGGGGTTCTTTGCTAAGCCAACGACTTTTCTCAATACCAAATTTCATGGCGCTAGAGGCATCGACTTCACATTGGCATCATATCCTTGTTTGAGTTTATGCTGATAGTAGGCCAATTGGACCATGGCATTCTCCCTTCGTTCCTCAATTAAGTCTAGATTCCTCTCAAGTAGGTTGTCATTGTTGCTTGAAGCGAAGTAGCTAGTTCTTAGTGTAGGGAATCCCGTCTCTAGTGGGATAACGGCCTTGGTTCCGTAAGTCAACGAGAAAGGGGTCTCGCCCATAGACTTCCGAGGAGTAGTCCGATAGGTCCACAGCACATGCGATAGTTCTTCAACCCATTTGCCTCTGGAGTCGTCCAGTCTCTTCTTGAGCCCGCTTACTATGACCTTGTTTACAGCCTCGGCTTGTCCATTCCCTTGAGGATAGACCGGAGTGGAGTACCGGTTTGTTATTCCTAATTTGCAGCAATATCTTTGGAAAGATTTGCTGTCAAAATGAAGTCCATTATCCGAGACGAGGGTATAGGGGATTCCGAACCGGGTGATAATGTTCTTCCAGATAAACCTTTTTCATATCTGCGTCTCGAATGTTGGCCAATGGTTCTGCTTCGACCCATTTAGTGAAGTAATCCGTGCCGACTACCAGATATTTCTTATTTTCCTCTACTTTGGGGAAAGGGCCAACGATGTCTAGGCCCCACTGGGTGAAGGGCCAAGGACTAGACAGAGGATTAAGCGCTCCTCCCGGTTGATGTATGTTCAGGGCGAACCTCTGACATTGGTCACATTTCTTTACGTACTCTTGGGCTTCTCTGTGCATGTTGGGCCACTAATATCCCTAGGTGAGGGCCCGATGAAATAAAGATCTGCCCCCTGTGTGACTTCCACAAATTCCCTCATGCAGTTCCTCCAGGAGAACTTCAACTGCCTCGGGATGTATGCACAACAGGTACGATCCAGAAAAGGACCTTTTATACAGCTTCAGGTCCTCGGACAACCAGAATCGAGGAGCCTTCTTTCGTAATTTATCAGCTTCCAGTTTGGTCTCAGGTAGGGTGTCGCCTTTGAGAAATTGAACAATGGGATCCATCCAGCTAGGGCCCGCTCTTGCCTGATGGATGGATGACACCTCTTTTCTTGATCCACAGGGTTGTAGGAGATCCTCAATGAGAATCACTCTCGGTAAACTCTGTGCCGAGGAGGTCGCCAACGTCGCAAGTGAGTCTGCATGTGCGCTTTGACTTCTAGGAATTTGCGTCAAGTTAAAGGATTTGAATCCGAATTGCAAGTGTCTAACCTGATTTAGATACTCTTGCATTCTTGGGTCCCGAGCCTTTAACTCTCCTCGGACCTGGCCTACCACCAATCTGGAATCCGAGAATATGTCTATGTCCTTTCCTCCCATTTTTTGGATCATTGCCATCCCGACCAGCAAAGCCTCATACTCCGTTTCATTGTTTATGGCGGAGAATCCAAGTCTCAGCGATTTTTCAATTGTGATGCTCTCAGGAGAAATTAAAACTAGCCCCACTCCAGATCCCTTAAGGTTCGAGGTGCCATCAACGTATACCCTCCACGACGATGTTCGTTCTATGGAGATTACTCCAACTGAATTTTCATCCATATGGTGTTTATTTCCGTCTTCTTCTGTCGGGGTCTCGGCAAACTCAGCCAGAAGGTCAGCGAGGACCTGATCCCTTATAGAGGTGTGGGGCATGTACTTGATGTCGTAGTCCCCCAGTTTTGTTCCCCACTTCGCGATTCTCCCCGTATAATTGGCGCTTCGAAGCAAGGCCTTGAGTGGCAGTTGGGTCAAGACCATAACTGTATGTGCCTGAAAATAATGCGACAGCTTGCGTGTGGTGTGCACCAAGGCCAGGATGGCTTTCTCCAATGGCAAGTATCTGACCTCGGCTTCATGGAGGGACTTGCTTACATAATAAACGGGCCTCTGTACTCCATTATCAACTCTCAGTAATACCAGACTTACCGCGTAGGCAGCCACCGCGATATACGCAAATAGGACCTCATCTGTCTCGGGTTTGGACATTATTGGTGGTTGAGAAAGATAATCTTTCAATTGCTGGAAAGCTAAGGCACACTCCTCGGTCCACTCAAAATCCCTCCATTTGTTCAACAGACGATAGAAGGGCCTGCACCTGTCTGCAGACCGAGCTATGAAGCGATTCAAGGCAGCAATCATTCCCGTCAGCCTTTGCACCTCTTTGGGATTCTGAGGTGGTTGCAGTCTGTTAATGGCTTGGATTTGGTTTGAGTTGACCTCAATATCTCGGTGAGTGACCATGTAGCCTAGAAACTTTCCTGAACCCACCCTGAAAGAACACTTGGAGGCGTTAAGTCGTAACCTGTGCCCTCTCAAGATTCCAAAGATGCTTCCGAGGTCGGCGATGTGGTCGGACTCCTCCCTGCTCTTAACCACCATATCATCGATGTAAATTTCAATGTTTTTCCCCAGCTATGGCTCGAACATCCGTGTCATCATCCTCTGATACGTAGACCCCGCATTTTTAAGTCCAAATGGCATCACTTTGTAATGGTAGTTGCCAGTAGAGGTGACGAAAGCCGTCTTCTCCTGATCTTCTAAGGCCAGAGGTATCTAGTGATAACCTTGAAAAGCATCTAGAAAGCTCATACGAGGGTGTCCTACGGTTGCGTCCACCAGTTGGTCAATTCGAGGCATGGGGAAGGGATCTTTTAGGCAGGCCTTGTTCAGATCCGTGTAATCCACGCATACTCGTCACTTGCCGTTCTTTTTCTTCACCACCACAGTGTTGGCCAACCAATCGGGATAGAACACTTTCTTGATAGCCCCAGCCTGCTTAAGTTTAGCCACCTTTTCTTTGACGGCATCAGAGTGTTCCCTTAAAGCACGCTGAGGAGGCTGTTTTTTAGGGGCGGCGGATGGATTTACATTCAGACGATGGCAGATGAAGCTTGGATCCACCCTTGGGGCTTCGTAAGCATTCCAGGCGAATATATCGATATTTGTCTCAAGAATCGCACCAGCTCTTCCCTTTCTTGAGGGGGCAGTTGGGCGCCGACTTGAAAAAACTTCTCAGGATCATTGTCAACAAGGATTTTCTCCAAATCCTCGCATTTTACCTTCTCAACCTCTCCATCGGATGCTGAGGCCGTAGACTTTAATTGCTAGGGGTCTCTGCTAGCTGACGCCGAGGATTCCAATTCAGGTTGATGCGTGATAGCCGCCACCAAGCACTGCTTGGCTACCGCCTGACTCTCGATCAACTCCTCAACCTGATCCCCAGATGGGTATTTCACCTTGAGATGAAGGGTGGACGAAACAGCCCCAAGGGCGTGGAGCTAGGGTCGTGCCATGATAGCTGTGTACGGGGAAAAAGCGTCCACTACTATGAAGTCCACCTCCATCACCTCCGAGCCGGCCTGAACTGGCAATCTGATTTATCCCCTCGGAACAACCACTCTCCCATCAAAGCCGACTAGAGGCGAGTCATAGTTGGTCAGATTCTCCTGCTTGAGGTTAAGGCCCTTGCATAGGTCTGGTTACATAATCTCAGCCCCGCTACCTTGGTCAACCAGTACCCTTTTCATGTCATAGCCAACTATCCTGAGGGTTATAACTAGGGAATCATCGTGGGGTTGTATGGTCCCGACCTTGTCCTCGTCTGAGAAGCTCATTGCTGGGCGAGGACTCGTTTTAGCCCTCTTCGGCTCTTGTTCGGGGTCTCCAGTATACGACCCCGCTACCGTCATTACGCTAGAGGGGTATAACCCTGTCCTGCCTGGCGCAGCGAGGATGACATGAATTGTTCCTAAGGGGGGTCGCGAGGAATTACTGCTTTGGATCCCCGAGCCTGTCTGGCTTCCTTGTCCGTTAGGCTGAATTAAGAACTACTTCAACCTGCCTTCTCAGATCAATTGCTGTAAATGGCTCCATAGAGTCCTGCAATCCTCAATTGTGTGCTCGCGTTCTCTGTGATACTGACAATGCAGGCTCTGGTTACGTTTTGTGGGGTCTCCGCTCATCTTGTTCGGCCATCTAAAGTATGGCTCGTTTTTGATCTTATCTAGGACCTGATGCACTGGTTCTTGGAACACGGTATTAACGATTTGGGGCGCCCCAGGCCCAGCTTCCCTTCCAAACTCTCGCCGTGGTCGATTATTGCCGTAGCAATCCGACCTGAAATCCCTCCTCTCTTGAGGGATAACCTTACCCTTCCCTTTCTCTTGCTGCTGATCTTCTTCTACCCTTTTATATTTGTCAATTCAATCCATCAACTGGCATATACTGGTGACTGGCTTTCCTGTCAGGGATCTCCGCAACCTGTGGCCGGCGGGCGGGCCGACCTTAAAGGTTCTGACAGCCACGTCGTCGAAATCACCCTCAATCTCGTTGAACATCTCCCAATACCGGTCCGAGTACGTTTTCAAGGTTTTCCCCTCTCTCATGGACAAGGAAAGCAAGGAATCTAAAGGCCGAGGAACTCTGCTGTAGGTGATAAAGCGAAATCCAAACGCTTGAGTGAGTTCCTTAAAGGAGTCGATGAAGCCCGTTTTCAGACCGTCAAACCATCTCATCGCCACAAGTCCCAAACTGGATGGGAACACCTTGCACATTAAGGTCTCGTTATTGGAGTATATCGCCATTTTTTGGTTGAAATAGCTAACGTGCTCAACTGGGTCCGTACGGCCGTTATAGAGAGTGAACATAGGCTGGATGAACCGCCTGGGGAGTCGCCCCCCATCAATTTTGCCCGTAAAGGGAGATTTGGATATCCGGTTGAGTGCTTTGCTCATGGCATCATTTCCCAGGCCCTTTGAAGACAAACCTCCCCCCCTGCGCCCTCGGCGATGGTCCTCGTCGCACGAGAAGGTCTCACTTGGGGGCATTCGCGATGTCTTTTCCAGAATCCTCTATATAGAAATGGCTGGACTGGAAATCACTGTTCAGATGTCTTTTCCACATAAATGCGGCCAAGGAGTTAGTTGTGGAGCATTCAATGCGGGGTTGGCAGCCTTCTCCCTTGATATTTTAGGGTTTTCTCCTAGTGCACGTCTCCGCAGTGTTGTCCCCGCCCAGTGGAATCTTCTGGGGGGATACTCCTGACTGGTGGAACTCCAAGTCTTTCCTCGGTTTTACTTGACCAAGATGGAGGGTGTCCTCGGCAGAATCCTGGTATCGCTGAGATCACACTTCGCTCTTCCGACTGCCGGTTCGGACAGACTAGGCAGAGCTGAATCATGCTCGGACCGTTCTCAGTCCTCGGCTTGGGCTTGTGGGCATGCTACACAGGTGGATGGGAAGCTCTAGGCCCACTACCCTTACTGGCGTGATGTTTAGTTCGGCCCATCTCTCCTAGCAGCCCCTTGTCCCTACAATACCTATATAATACCTATGTGAAACTATATTTTAAATTATAAAATAATTTTTCTATTAACTTTTAATTAATAGTTTTTCATACAGGACTCTCTATTTGTTTTTTAAAATATATGTGATTTTAAATTTAACTATTCTGTGCATTGCACGGGTTAGCGACTAGTCATTATTAAAGTTGAAACATTGAGGTGTACTCTTAAAATCCAATTATCTTAAACTCTGCGAGAAGGTAAACTCATGTGAACTCTAAACTTGGATGGAAAATTCTCTTGCAAGTATGTATACAGGGCAAATCAGAAGAATAGATTCGATGAGAATGGGTTTTTGACCAAGGCGGAGTGAGTAAAGTTATGGAGGCTTAAGATTCATAAGAGGCTTAAGACCCTTTTGTAGAAAATCACATGGAAATTCATTCCAACAAAGATAACTCTAAATTTTAGATTTCTCATTCAAAGACCTTAACTACATAGTTTGTAATGCATTCAACGAATCAATAGAGCATATATTCATTGAGTCCCCTATAGAGTAAATTATATGGTCCAAATGGAATGGGCTATGATGGGCACAATAATCATGACATGTCACTTTAGGAAGAGCAAGCTTGGTCATGCTGACATGGCAGCTCGCCACCAATGACTTGGACTCCAAAAAATTAAGCCAACTAGCTCTCCACATGGAAAGGTATTCAAATCCATCTATAATTATTGGGATCCAAAGGCATGGGAAGCAAAGGTTTTAGCGCACGGCCTAATTTCGGTTTGGTTTCCACTTGTCCCTTCTTTTGACAAAATTAACTTTGATACAGCTCTAAAAGCAATAGTCTGGCAGTGTTTAGTTGAGATTAACAGACTGAAATCATATCCATATGCAATGATCTAGTGTGGATAGATAATCCCGTCATGGCAAAAATCAGCACAATTTTTCTTGTGAGCTCATAGGAGAGATTGAGCTTGGCTTCAACCATGTTTGGTTAAAAGGAGAGCCTCAAATGCCTTCCTTCCTATCTAAATATCCACTCCTCCAAACAGAGCTTTGGGAGACTCATGAAAGTACCACATGCTATACAAGTGACGCTAGTATGGGGCCAGCATAAACTTCTCCAATACTAAAATTAGAATCACTAAACCTAATAACCAAAAAATGATCAATATTTTAGGGTTTTTCTATCATTATACCTTAAAGTAGTTGTGGTTCCTTGTTTATTTAGGAGGTGTCTGATCATTATCCCTTGGTTTACTCCATTTTCCATGGTAATGGCATGATGGGTACAGTGCACATTGAAGGAAGAGGAGAATCTCTGGATCAATGCCCACAATAAAAGATTGTTAGTTGGTGGAGTGAATATCATGCACTTCAATTTTAGAAACCATGTCTTTCAAAATATAGGTTTTGCATTTGTACCCTTTAAACCTAAGAACCAAAAAGCAATAAAATATTTTAGGGTTCTTCTATTATACCTTAAAGTGGCTCTTTTGTTTCTAATCATTATCCCCTTTATTTACTCCACCTTCCATGGTAGTGACATGACGAGTGCAATGGTATTGAAGGAAGGCGAAAATCTCAGGATTTGTGCCCATAATAAGAGATTATTGTTTGGTGGAGCGAATGTCATGCACTTCAATTTTAGAAGCCATGTCTTTCCATATATGGGTTTTGGCACTTGTACCCTTAAACCCAATAACCAAAGAGCATAAAATATTTAGGGTTTTACTATCATATCTTGGAGCGGTTGTGGTTCCCTGTCTATGTAAGAGAGGTGTCTAACTGTTATACATTTGATTTAGTCCATTGTCCATAGTAGTGGTATGATGGGTATAGTGGCATTGAAGGAAGGCAAAAATCTTGGCATCTATGCCCACAATAAGAGATTGTTAGTTGGGGGAGCGAATATAATGCTCTTCAATTTTAGATACCATGTATTTCCATGCATGGGGTCTCGTACTTGTACCCTTATTCACTTCACAGTGGAAAATGCTATCTCCGATCAGCTTAAATTTTCTTTAAACAAAGATGTTTGGATTCGTTATTATGACACTATATTTTTCACATCTTTAATTTAATATGTTATTATTAGAGTAACCTCACTTTCATTTAAGTTTATTATTGACATCATTTATTATGTACTAATCATAGATTCATGATAGGTCATTTTAATAACTGTTTAATGATATGCCACTAGTCTTATTGCTATTTTATCTAGTTGTATTAGTTTAATTATCTAGTTACTTTTTTCTTTAAAAAAAAAAAAATCTAATCCCTGTGCATGCCGAACAAGATAATCATGTTCTTTTTTTTTTTTTTTTTTTTTTGACAGAAGTGATAGAAGCTAATCGTGTTCTTAGAAGCTCTAAGAATGTTAAAAAAAAAAGGAAAAAAAAATCTGTTCCCTGTGCGTGCCGAGCAAGCTAATCTTGGTTTTTTTTTTTTTTTTTGGACAGAAGTGATAGAAGCTAATCATGTTCTTAGAAGCTCTAAGAATGTATTAGCCGACTTAAGCCTTACTTTATATATTAAAAAAAATAATAATAATAATAGCCCACTTAATCCTTGGACTTCGTCCCCCCTCATTACTTAATCTGTAACATGAGTTTGAGACTTGCACGCCAATCCATCCATTGGTCTTCCTCTCCTCTCATTTTCAAATCACCCTTACTTCCTTGGTCTAATAAATACCCTAATAACAACTCTCTGTCTCTCCCATTGTCACAACTCACAACAATGGGTAAGCGAAGGGCAATTCATTCTCTGTCAAACCCAAAGCTTCCTCCTGAAGAACCCACTTCTCAACCTGAAAACCCATCTTCCTCCTCCAAAATCCCCCTTCCACCCCGAAAAGTCAGAAAACTATCCTCCAAAAACAACAAGTCTCAACAGCCAGAGCCAGAGCCAGAGCCACAACCACAGGTCCCTAATTCAGAAGACTCTTCCATTACCAAACCCAGTGACCTAACCCCATCTGAGGCCCCCAATACCCTTTTGCCCATAATATCTGTAAACCCTTTAACACTCGAAGGCGAAATCGATCTTGCCCTTAACCATTTGCGCAGCTCCGATCCACTCCTCACCTCCCTAATCGATTCGCATCGTCGTCCTTCTTTCGAATCTGACCCCTCGCCACCATTCATATCCCTCACCAAAAGTATTCTCTACCAGCAACTCGCTCCCAATGCTGCTAAAGCAATCTACAAACGCTTCGTCTCTCTCTGTGGCAGCGAGTCTGAGGTTGTCCCCGACAATGTGCTGGCACTCGACGCCGCCGAGCTCCGAAAAATCGGAATCTCCGGTCGGAAAGCGACTTACCTTCATGACTTAGCGAACAAGTACAAAGATGGGGTTTTGTCGGACTCTTCGATTCTCGAAATGGACGATGAGTCGCTGGTTACAAAGCTAACGTTGGTGAAGGGAATTGGGGTTTGGTCGGTGCACATGTTTATGATATTCTCGTTGCACAAACCGGATATTTTACCGGTTGGAGATCTTGGAGTGAGGAAAGGCGTGCAGCGTTTGTATGGGCTAAAAGAGTTGCCATTGCCTTTGCAGATGGAGGAGATTTGTGAGAAGTGGAAGCCTTATAGGTCTGTTGGGTCTTGGTATATGTGGAGGCTTATGGAAGCCAAAGGGGTTGTTGATGCTGTGTAATGTACCTGTCTTCTTCTACTATCTTAGTTTTTTGTGTTTCTTGTACCATCTGATCTGTTTCTTTTACTGTTGCTTGTTTATGACAAAACCAAAAAAAAAGTTTTGTTTTTCTTGTTTATATGGTTGTACATATTGCGTGCTTCACATGTTTATACAATTCACACTCGAAATTTTGCTTGCTTGCTAATAACACAGGTAAGGTTGGTAGTTAGGACTTAGTAGTGTTGTTGTTGGGTTTCAAGTTTCAACCGTGTGGTTAGAAACTATGTCTTGCTTTTACCAAATACGTGCTAGAGGGGTTGGTGCCATGTGGATCGTGGAATGCCTAATGGATTCACATAATTGGTATCTCTATCTCTGATAACATGGCTAGGAGTGGTAAAATTTGGGTTTGAACATGTAGTTCTGTAATTTAACAAATTGATTGTTAGTACTGTCAATCTTCAGCCAAAGCATGAATAAGGACACTAGAGCTTTAACAATAGCAATAATCGCTTATGCGACAGACACATGCAACCTCCATTTCATAGTGTGAGTCCTGTAATTATGGCGGTCTGGAACCTATGTTCTGTGAAAGGGAGGATAGCCATATCTGCATGATGAGATACCTTCTCGATTGAAAGTAGGATTCCAAGCTGAAACAAACAAGGTAGTTAACTGAGTCAGTCTCTGTTTGCAGTATTTGGGCTTAATCCTTCTACAATTCTACTGCATTATTACACTGATGATCCAATATATATAGATGGAGGGCATCATAAACCTTTACCAATAGGTATTGTTTTATTTAGCGATTGGGGGGATGGGGGAGGTGTTGTTCTTGTTCCGGTTCATTGAGCTCTGTTTGGAGTTGATTCTGAGCCCTGCGTAAAAAGTAAAAACCATCTAACAAAAAATTATGGGAAATTATTCCTTTATATTATATGGTGGACGCAAAAAGTGGTAAATATTGTACACTTTTTGTAAATGTGTACAACATTTGCCACTTTTTGTGTGTACATAATGTAAATTTATATTGCAACTAAAATTATATCAAATCATGACAACTGATTTTGAATATCTAATTGTGCATCTATCAGAAGCCACATCCTGTAAATGCTGCACAAGCAAGAGAAAGTAACTGACATGCATTCAGTTCAGTGGGCAGAGAAAGCATACGATTGACATCAAAGTGATCCAATTGTGCGTTCTATAACGCAAGAGAAAGTAGATTAGCATTATATCTCAGTAAAAGAAGTGTAATCATATTTATACTAAACAATTTCACCACACTGTAATGTGTTCTGCTGTTACTTATCGAGGGGGAAAATAAACAAAAGGTTTTGACACCAAATTAGTTTCTGTTTTCTATTTAGAAAGTGAATGATGCTTGATATCACTTGGGAGTAATCTTTTTCCTTACCTTGATCCCTCTCTCTCTCTCTCTCTCTCTCTCTCTCTTTTTGAGTTAATCGAAGAAACTGACAAATGCAATTGTTGGCTTACTTCCTCCATTTCTTATTTTCGTTGGTCCTCTATTCAACCATAGTAGTACTCTCTCTAAAGTTAACGGACATAATCTTAAAGTTTTTAAGATAATGGGATATGCTAGATTGTCGGGCATAACTTCTGGAGTCATGGTTGGTTGAGTTTTGGGCTCTAAAGAATGGTCTCACCCTAGCTTCTCAACTTAGGATTTCCTCCATATGTGTAGAGCTTAATGCCGAGCTTCTTGTTTTACTTCTTACTAATTATTCGATAAATAATCTTATGTTGGAGCCTCTGCTTGATAATTGCAAGACTTTATTGAAGAAATTTCGTAGATCAACTGTCCAACACATTTTCAAGGAGGCAAACCAATGTGCTAATGCATTGGTTAAGTTTGGAGCCACATTCTCTTCTGACTATGTTAATTTTGTTAACCCACCGCTAGTGGTGGAGGACTTGCTAGCTTTTGACAAGACCGAGCATTTTTTGTAATAGACTTATTAGTAGTTAATTTATATCAATGTTGGTTTACCAAAAAAAAAAATTCCATTAGGTTCATTTGATCAATATTAAAAAAAAATTTAATGGGAAAATTATTTTATTTAAAAACGTAAAGTACCCTCTTTTTTTCCCTTCGGTTCATATGATCAATATTAACACCTCAGGCCTCAGGAAGGCTGGACCCAGCCGGAGTTAATTTGGTCCCAGCCCATTCCACATGTAGGTCATTCAAGCCCAGTACACTGCCTATTGCCTCGGCCCAAGTCACACAGTCAGCAATGTTCGTAAAGAAAATAGTGGCAGCCTGTATCCTGCACATTCTTCTTCTCCTCCTCCTTAAAAAAATAAAAAATAAAAAAAAAAATAAAAAATTCTTGGAAGATCTTCATCTGATAATCATTACCCATGTGTGAAGAATTGTGAAGGTTTTGGTATATTTTTCATTAATCATGTGGTTTGAACATATGTATACAAGGAGGTGGTAATCGAATCGAAGTCTCATGATTACTGGGGGTTAGGAATGATATACAGGTCAAACAATAACCAGGAAAGGAATTGTGTTGGACATGTGGTGAAGTAATTTACCAGTTTGGAAAGCCTTAATGCACGGGTCAACCAACAAAGAAGGAAGGAAGTGCACTAGTGAATTACAATTATGGAAGGCAGCTAGGCCTATCTGTATTGTAAGGTAAAGCTAGCCTAATTCACTGTTCAGCTATGTAAGTGATAATGAGAATATATATAGCTTGTATGAATGTGAGTATTCAAATTCATGTTTTCTGCATTTCATTTGTAAGATGCGCATGCTAATTCAGTAAGTAATGCCTGCATCGAATACAGGGACTTTTTTACCCATTTTATGATTTGTCAAAAGTTAAGAACCCTAACATGTAGGCCTGGAACCCCTGTGGACTGTGGACAGTGGTGGATACAACTTATGATGCTGAAAACTGAAAATTGAAACCTGAAAACATCGTAGAAAAATAATTTTTAAATGTGTGAATAGTGCCGTTGGACTTATTTTTAATGAAAAAGTTGCTGAAAAGTAAAGTTTGTGGATCCCGTGAACAATGCACGGGACCCATTGATGTGCACTGTATAAGGTGGAAAGGTCCGCAACTGCGGCTGAAAAAAAAAAAAAATAGAAATGTGATGTACAAAACGCAGATGCGCAATAAGTTGGATTCAAACACTACCTGAAGCTAGGGAAATGTCTCGTATGTCCCAATTGATGCATTTGCCCCACGTGAGTTTTCTCTGTCCCCGGTGAGATTTTTTTTTTTTTTTTGTAATTTGAATAAACTTTTTTTTTTCAGAGATATTTTTTTATTAATTTTCATGTTTTTTAATTAAAAAACTATTAAAATAAAAACTACGTCATTTTGGGATAACTAACAATACAATTTTGACAAAGCCTAATACGAGGACTAAACAAAATAAAGTTGAAGCTTACACGAATAAATTACACGAAAGTGAAGTTGCATAAGTAAATTAAATTTTAGAAAAAAGTTACGGGAGTAAAGAGTGAATGAAAGTGAATTTCGTCGTTTTGGGGTCACTAACAACATAGTTTTGATATAGACTAATAAGAAGGCTAAATTTAGTAAAGTTGAGCTCGAAACTTAGAGGATGTATTGAATTTTTGACAAAGGTTAAAATGAGCAATTTGTACTTTAGCCTATAAGTTATATTTTTATACATATTTTATTATCATCCCTTGAAACACGTGTCTCTCTCTCTCTCTCTCTCTCTCTCTCTCTCTCTCTCTCTCTCTCATCAGTGCTAGAGCGGCAAAAATATTTTTAAGTTGCCTTGCCCTTAACTTGCACTAATTTCATTCCATGCAAGTTTCCCCTCCTCGAAGAGGGACAAGACGACAATAAGGCACCCATAATTTGAATTTTGAACCCACATCTAACACCACCTCATCGTCATCCTTAATTGAAGCTATAGGTTCTCTCTCTCTCTCTCTCTCTCTCTCTCTCTCTCTCTCTCTCTCTCTCTCTCTCTCTCTCTCTCTCTCTCTCTCTCTCTCTCTCTCTGTGGGAGAGGGGGAGTGGGTGTAAAATAAGTACTTTCATGACAGGTTCCTCGCTTAGCAAGCATCTCAACACATTTAACTTCGTGGAAAACATTCTTTACTTGAGCTTGATTACATCTACTCAACAATACCCTGTGATATAATTATTCAAAAAACCAAGATTGATTTGTTAAAGGAGGGTTATAAGGTAATAAGATCAGCTACAACTTTGAGCTGCTCCCATGTCATTATCACTAAGAACATGTGCATACATAAGAAGATTAGGATATGTTTGGTAACTGTTTTTTCCCATTATTTTTTGTTTTCAAAAACAATTTTCTATTTTTGAGACTAAAAAACTTATTTAGCAACCTAAAATGGACAGAAAACAAATACTGTTTTCAAAATTTAATTTGTGAAGAAAACTGAAAAAATGCAAAAGGCTATTTTCAATTTCTAACTTTCAAAAGTCAATGAAAATATGCATTTAATTTAATGAATCCGTCTCATTTAATGAATTAACATTATAGTTCAATCCTAGTAACAACATATTTTAGTATTTTCTATTTTTTTCTTCAAAAAACTTTTTTTTTAATTTCAACTAACCAAACATATTTTTGATTCAAAAATACAAAAAAATTATTTTTCTTATATTCTCAAAAATAAGTTTTTAAAGATAGAAAAAAAAAATTGTTACTAAACATGACCTTACTTTGAAGAAACCTATTAAGGTTTTACTTATATAAGTCCTCTTTTCACCCCTTAGATCATATAATTTATATTCTTTTAATAAATACAATAATATTTTAATATATATAGTCCATATCATAATAATTATTTTTTATCATCTAGTCAATACATCAATAAATTTCTTTTATTGTAGGCAATGTTAAAATATAGATTCCTCTTATCAGTCATGACAAATAATGTCCATATATAAAAGTAAAATTTATGACCTTAATTCGAGTTGTCATCTCAACTATTTTCCATTCTTCTTCTTCCACTCGATTTTCCTCTCTCTTGAGATCTTTTCTCGTCTAACGAAAATGTTTACAAAGAATTGGCTGCACACTCACGAAATGTTAGCCACAGAGAAAACGTGCTATGATTTTAGCTCCACATGGGGATATAGGACAAACGAGTGATAATATGACAATGCAAGTAGACAGTAATCAATCATTTATTCGGTTTGAATTAAAGTTCATTCTTTTGGTAAACAGTATATAAACGCAATGATGCTTTACTCCCTTGTCGCCATTCTAATATGCAGTCCATAAAGTTACTTCTTTGTGACAAGAATATTAGGAATTCCATGGATTAGTCGCAATTGAAATCATGAGTATGATACCATATATTAATGCTATTCTTCTGGTGAGGTGAAATACGTTTTATTTATAAGGAGCTTAAAATCATTAAAGATTTGGCTAAACTTTAAAATGTGAAACAAATAATAGAAAATTAAATTTTTTGGGCAGTTTGCATATATTGATCTTAATTCTTTCAAATGTGTAGCCAACAGGGGGTAAAAAGAAATAACAATAATTGCACGAAGCCGTTAAAAAAATGGGGCAAGTGGCACTGAGGCAGCTACATTTTTTAGATGTGAAAGTTCATGAATAGAAAGGTCATGGGATAGGGACAGTGAGGCCCATCTCTTCTCCAGCATTTTTTTTTCCTCCAATAGTGTCCAGTCAAAAGCTTAAAACGAGTCTTATCCACGTCTTATCCACGTTTAAGCACTATTGTCAATAGGAGATAATACTTTACCAGACATTTTTAATTTCTTTTTTTTTTTTGGGTAAACCTACATTTTTAATTTCATACCTTATTAAGTTGTCATCTTTATAATGAAACTATCGTCATTTTTATATTGATTTATCATGGACGCTAAAAGTAAAAATATTTATTATACATTAATTTTAATTTTATGCATCAATTTGGTATAAACTTAAGTGTGATATTTGGTGTGTAACTGATCCCACAGAGAGATTGCTCAATTTTAGTACATGAAGGAGAAAGAGAAAGAAGAAAATTGACAAATTTAATGTTAAAAACAGGGAACAATGGAGCGCAGTTGAAATAAAAAAGAGATCCCCTATGTTCTAATAAAAGCCACACAATACAATCACACAACCAAAAACTAGAAAATTTAGATGTTATGTATGTATCTCATAAATCATATGGGTAAAGTGCAAACTAAACCCCTAAAATTTAAGAATTTTTATTTTTTGCACCCTAAAATTTCAGAATTTAAATTTTACTATTTTGATATTATATTTCGTTAACATTAACATCCATTAAATTTATATTTTTCATTAAGTGTCATACAAACTTACTCAACTTATTTAATTTGTCTAATAAAACAATACTATATTATTCTCATTATGTCATGTCATTTTTATAATCTAAATCTAAAAATAATGTAACATCTTTTTATTAAAAAAATTAAACACGTGAAAATTTTACATAGAACATAATAGAAACTTTAAAAAATAAAACATAAATTCTGAAATTTAGAGCTGAAAATTGGAAAATTCCAAAACTCTTTAACCGTAATTAATATAAACTTTGACCTAAACCATAATAGCTGGTGTAGGTGTTGCTGCGACGAGTGCATTAGCTTTGTCTTAGATTCCCAGTTGCATTGATAATGGGGACTCCACCCATCCATTCCATCACACGTACCGCGTGCAGTTTGTGATGTGACTGACGACTGACGGGCCCATAATCGAAATAAGATTTGCTTGTCTTGATTCTAATGAAAAAGCCCACCTCTCCTTGGTAATCCGTACAACTATTGCATTTTAATTGTGGCATGCTTTCTATGTTTTAATTGTAACTTTGTATCACACCCTAAAAACAAATTTGTAACTTTGTAGGGGACCCGCATCAAGCACTCTAATTTTTTTTATTTTTTCTTTTGTTTTTCTAAATCTATGCAAGTTAAATTAAAATTTTTAATAAAAAAAACTAAACACCAATAAAGATCTTTCATTTGCTTCAACACTTAACCATTCACAAATAACTAATGAATAGTATTTTAATTGAGGTATTGTTCATTAACAAATGCTATGGAATTAATTTTTATTATTTGAGAATCTCTCTCACATAATGTTAATTCTCTGGCCATCAGTGATCCAACCAACAATCTCTCACCACATACCACCTCCAACCACCGCACAAAAATAAATCTATGTGGTGACGACCACAAACAACTCTCTCAAGACCCTTTGCATGCTGGCGAACCTATTATAGCCTTAAAGAATAGTAATCAGAACCTTGAGTATACCTATGCAATTTTCTTTTTTTGTGCTCTCCTTCTTGATATTTCTTGGTTCATCCTCTTCACTAATGAGATTTGGTCACTCATTTTTTTGTTTGGGAAAAGTTAACGAGTTCCCTAAGTGCACCTGTTAATATGACTCTTTTTATTTTACTCAATTCATATATATTTATTTACATATATATGCATGCCAACGATCCTAGTTGACTCTCTTAAGACTAAAGACCCATTTTGCTACACTAGGTTTGATGCGGGTTTAGTGAGTTATGCTAGGCAGGGATGAAGGATTTTAACTCTAATTCTCTTTACAAAATAAACCATGTGATGCCACTGGGTTAAAAGATTTTTGTACGAACTCTCTTATCTAAACTTGTAGCGTCTCTTCATTTGGACCCACCACGACACAAACACAAGAAAGAATTTGTGAAATTTTATAAAAATTTTATGTAAAAATTTTAGGCAATTGTTTGGTGAATGAAAACAATAACCTTCAAACTTGTCATTGGTGTTCAAATTTCTAAACCTAAAAAGTCTAACTTTGGAGCTACCATGTTAAGCTATTGCATTTGTGGTGGGCGAAAAGTAAAAATGGATAAATAAGAATTACTATTCACTCACACAATTAATTTGTTAGAGATGGGATGCGAGGTCAACTTTAAATACCCATTCTGTAATAAAAGATGACAGTCATACCCAAGAACTACACGCAAAAAAGTAACGTTTCAACAGGAAATAGCTTGAAATTTGACTAAGTGTTTGTCCTCGGGTTCAGTCCGAGGAAGAAGGTACAATGGGATGGTTCTTTTCTCTCTTTTGTTTCTCTTCCATTATTTTTTCTACCTCGTTGATCCAGATGCTTCTTGGCTTTATTTAACTTAGTAAGGATGCATCTAGATCTTACATTTGGAGGGCTATGATCAAACTCTCTTGACTCTTGTCCCATTAAGACCTTACTAGAAGGTGTTTACACCAGAATATAAACTGTGTAGAACACTGTTCATGATCATTTTTCCATTAATGCAGTCAGCTAAGTGGTTGCAGTACATTTAATGTGGAGGGAATGACTGCCTTGTCCTTCATTTTTCTTCTCTTCCTTGTAGTACACCAAGTTACCTTTGTCACCCCTGGATTGCACCATGCCCCCTATACTCTTGATTTTCAACCTTCCGAGGTTAATAAGGAGTCCTCGGTATCTTCATCAACGGCAACATCCAAAACTCCTTATTAGTAAAGTAGGTCCTCACCAAGGATTCCTCGTGAAATTCCCCTCCTCGAAAATATTGTTGCCTACTTTGTTACTGCTTTGGATCCTCGTGCCTCCACAATAGCCCCCCAAAACCTTGTTTTTCGTTCTTGCCCTAGGAGAGGGAGGTTTTGTTTAAGGAGAACTGGTTGCCACAACACACTTCCTACAAGTTCCCATGTGAGAGCGTTTCTTCAACTGACTGAGACACGCTCCTGACGCTTCGGAATCCGTAACTTCACCATACATGCTGCGGGTGGCTTGTTGTCCCTTATGTTGTGCGGCCAGATTCTCATCCTATGGTCCTCATTTCTTCAATTGAAGAGGCGAGAAAACCTCAGCTTCTTTTTTGTCTCTTATATAAGGGGAAGTTTGGGGACTATAGCCCCATTTTACTCCTTTTTGAGCAAATAATACTCCTTACTCCAGATAACTCGCCTAAGGATCCTCTCTTCTTAAAGTTTTGTAACTGTTTTTTTGCTTTTGATTCTTTCTTCCTGCGACAGATTTTGTTTTTAAGTCTTCATTTTCTTTTTGCTACTTTCCCTCACAAATGGGTAGATTCATTAATTTAGTTGATACTCCCACACACAAAGAGGAGTTTAAGAAGCGATATAGAATTCCTAGCAATGTATCCATAGAACATTGCAATCTAGGAGAATGGCATGAAAAAGACCTACAGAGGCCGTAGCAATTTCCATGATAGCATTTATCAAATGTGGGATGAGGATTCCTATGGGTCGGGTAACTAGGGATTTTTTTATTCTTTACAGACTCTGCCCCACCTAATGTGCCCCATATATGTTTAAGATTTTGGGTAGTGTAGGCGCCATGAACAAAAGGATCGGTATAAATCTTACCCATCACAATATAAATTGGGTTTATGGTTGTCAGAGTAATAACAAAGCGGGGTATTACCTAAAACTAGGGTCCTAGCAGTTAGATTAATTTCTTGCCTCCTTGAGATGAACAAGGGCATGGACGACGATTTTCTCATCATTTCAGGGGAATGTCATGATGGACTTCACTGCCTGACCAAAGATGGCGTTCCAGGTGGGGTAGCTTAAGGATATTTTTAAGATCTTGTACTACTAGGAAATGAAAACACACACACTTTATCTCCACCTTTCTAAACTAACCTTTTTCTTTTGTGTTTTTTTTTTCTTTTTTTCTTTTTAGATAAGAAGGCTACTGCCAAAAGACGCAACTTGGTGAATTTCGACTTGTTGAACCAGGTTCTTAGATCCGAGATCTTTTTGAACCGAGGCAGTCAACTCCAAGCAGCGCATGTCATCTGGGTTTCAAACCCATTTCTACTCGCTTCCAAGTTTCCAATCATGTAATCAAAGAAAGAGATTTGCGCTTGGCAATAGTTGATGTGCCCGTCGAGGGATTCATTCGGAAGCCTCCTCCTGCCGAAACCCAACCTGTGGAACTCCCAGTCTTCACAGATCCTCAACCCTTAACCAAGGAAGTTATATCCTTGGAATACGAGCTTGAATCACAGTTTAAAGGGACTGAGGAAGAGACCTAGGAAGAAAGTACTGAGAGCCTCATCCATTGCAAGGACTTTGAAGTCTTCTACCATCAAGATTAGACCGAAGACATAGCATCCAACTCGAGACTAGTTGCTGCTTTAGTTAGTGCAGACCAAAAGGCCACTGCGATTCCAGAAGCGATGGTGTTGGAAAAAAACAATGCCAAACCTTTTTTCCTTGCTGGAATCACATGTTAGGGGTACCATTCCTGAGGTTCCCATAGTGCCCAAATCCCCTACTCCTACCTCTCCTCCTCCTTCTTCTCAATCTGAAACGGCTAACAAAAAACGGAAGAAGGATAAAAATGGAGGCAAGAGATCCTCCGAGGAAGGAGAAATCCATGAAGAGACTCATTTTAAACAAAGTAAGTCGGACTCAACAAAGGAGAGGGGGAGAGACTTCAAACATGATCCTCAAACGCCGTTCCCACGTTCCTAATTGTAATCCTCCTCTTGTGCTAGATGGAGCCCCCCTTCCTACGAATTCTTCAATCCGCAACTTTGACAACGAAAGGTCGGGCTATGTAGCCAATTCGGTTGAGCAAGCACATCTACTTCCCCGGGATATGGCCGAGCTCCGAAACTTGAAGAAGCACAAGATGTTCTTGTCCCTAAAAAGGGATTTAGCTCTAGTACATTTTCTTTCTCCTTGTAGTCAATTTTTGTTTTTGTTTTGTTCTTCTATACAACATTTAACTTCTACTCTTTTTCTTATTTACAAACGTTTAGGCCACCCAAGCAGCACATGTGGTTGAGGAGTGGGCTGATCAAGCCCTTTATGAGAAAAAAGAGGAGGAATCGAAGCGCTATGCCGCCCAGAAGGCCCAAGCCCTAGCTAACAAAAAACTGAAGGAAACTCTTCTTAAGCTGTTCGAGTGTGACAAAGCTAGGAAAAGTGTTGAAGCTGGCAATTGAAAGCTCTGAGAGGCAAGCCCAGGAATAACTCCATCAACTGAAAGAGGCAAAGGGTCAGCTCTCCCTTGCTCAGGCTTGGATCACTGAACTAACCAAGGAGCTAGCCCAAAAATCTGAAGAAATGGGCAAAGTGGAGCAGACCGCGTACAATTTAGGACAAAAAGAAATTGAAGCACATCTCAAGTCTCAGATCCCAATAGTATGCCAAAGTTTCTGCCTCCGGACTTGGATCGAGGCTTTGAATACCGTCGATGTAGACCACTGTTTTGAATTAAGAAATCTAGAGAAGGTGTTTTACCCCATAGCCATAAGGGCACAAACATCTGCTCCACCTTCGACCAGCTCTACCACTCCTGTGCAACCTTCCCAAGTTGAAGATCAACCTCCAAAATCTATCAAGGATGCCCTGATGGCCTCCATAGGGGTAGACGAGGCTCACTCCCTTGGCAGAGTCTCTTCAACAACTGAAACTACTCCCCTTGTATCTCAACTTGCTGCCGAGGATCAAACAACAGAAGGGGCAGAAAAATAGAAAGCTCCTGAGGGCTAAGGGACGAAATAGATGTTAGGTTGATGACCTGTTGTTGTTGTTGTTGTTGTTGTTGTTGTTGTTATTATTATTATTATTATTATTATTATTATTATTATTATTATATATATATATATATATTGTAATGAAGTTGGTGAATACTCTAACTAGTTAAAGCTTCACCCCCTATTTTGTTATGTACTTTGCTAGTTTCTGAACTTATGAATAAAAAGGTTTCTACTTATCTTTTGCCACATATAGTTTTCCTTATTCTATCATAATAATTCTTTTACCCTCACCTTAATACACATTCTGAACTACATGACCCCTTTTAACTTTATTGAATACATTTTTTTTTCCAACACATTTAATTTACCTAGATAGCCTACCATTCCGCAGCCCTCAGCACCAAGTTCTCCTACACTTAGTGTTTACCAAAGGATGAGTATCTCCACAGTTGGTTGACTAAAGTGCTTGGCCCAATCTAGATTTCAATGAAACTAACTTAGAAGAATCTAAGTGTTGTTTTATACCAAGTAGAAGATCCTAGGAATTTCATCTACGGAGGTCCTACATAACAAGTTAAACTTTAATTTACCTAAGGCAAATGATCCAGGGAGTCTAACCTGGCCGAGATTCTACTTAAGCGATGATGACAAGTTAGGTATTAATTTACTCAAGGCAGGTGATCCGAGGAGTTGAACCTGGCTGAGGTTCTGTTTAACCCATGATGATAAGTTAGGTGCTAATTTACCCAAGATAGGTGATCCGAGAAGTCGAACCTAGCCGAGGTTCTATTTAACCTATGATGATAAGTTAGGTGTTAATTTACTCAAGATAGGTGATCCAAGGAATCGAACCTGGCCAAGGTTCTATTTAACCCATAATGATAAGTTAAGTACACTTTTAATCAAAACGACAACAATAGAGGTGATCAATACATCTGATTGCATATAAGCAGATAATTATTTACACAATTTACATTAGAAATAAAGCTTTCGCAAATTATTCACATCCCATAGTCAAGGAACTACAACCCCATCTAAATCTTCTAGCTGATAAGTCCCTATTCTAGCTATAAAAGTCACCCGATAAGGCCTTCCCAATTAGGACCTAGCTTTCCCTAGGAGGGATTCTTCGTACTTCCGACCACCCTTTGCAAAACGAGATCTCCTAGAATGAATACCCTGACTTTTATCCCTTTATCAAATCCTTGCCGAAACAAAAACTCTTGATTTCCCATACAAAATAATGAAAATATAAACCTATAATCCAAACAAAGCAGATATAGATTAGTAATGGAGGTGAGGAGACGTTGTGCTGGGTAAAGGCGGCTTGAGAGAGGAGCATGGAGGTGCTATTAGGAATGAACGATGCTCGTTGAAAGAAGCATGGTGGCGGCATAAAATGATGCTTGAGGAGAACGTTGAGAGAGAAAAAAAGCTATGACTAAGAAATAAGGACGAAGAAAGAAAAGAAGAAAGAAAAGAATAAAGTAGATCTGAAGAAAAATCTAGAAGAGACAGGATAGAGATAAGATGTAAAGCACGTGTGAAGGAGAGAAAAAATGTTAAAGCAAAAATGGCACATAAGTTAAAATAAGACCTGACGGAGAAAACAAAGGAAAAGGGAAAAAAAGTTATTAAAAATAAAATTAAATTAAAGGGTGGGCCTTGGTTTATGGTTTGGGTTATGACATGGGTATAATTTAAGGCTTGGGTTTATCACTTGATTGGCCCACTCAACTTTTAATTACATTATACATACTAATTATACATATAACAAATTATAGAAGACAATTAATAAACAAATTAAACAACTAAATTATGTTAGGCTAAACAATAATGAAACAATACATTATAAAAGACAAACAAATTAAATTATGTTAGACTATACAATAATTAATAATTTTGTAATTAAGTAAACAACAATATAACAAATTATAGTTTATAAAAGACAAACAAATTAATGAAACAACTAAACAACAATAATTAATAATTTTATTAATATTTCAAATGAACTTATAGTTTATAGTTTATTCTTTTGCTAGAATTATGGACAAATATTTGATAAAAAAACCACGTAGAAGGCAATTGTAAACTTTATGTATTTGCGTGTTTTTTTTATTGTTGTTGTTGTCAATATACAAAATTTTCTTTTTATTAGATTGTGTGATTTATGCTTATTGAGGAACACCCTGAAAAAAATTTCTGGAGTCGCCATTGCACCTGTAGATCTTCTAGGAGTTGTGCGATATGTCCACAAAACATGGGGCAATTTGTCCACTCACTTTCCCTTGGCGTCTTCCAATATTTTCTTTAAACCATCCACAATGACTTTGTTTGTGGCCTCAACTTGTCCATTACTTTGTGGGTACGATGGGGTAGAATACCTGTTCTTTATCCCTAAGTCGCAACAGTACCTCTGAAATGCCTTACTATCGAATTGAAGCCCATTATCCGAGATAAAAGTGTTCGGAACCCCAAACCTCCTCACAATATTTCACCACAAGAATCTTTTGACATCTTGATCTCGGATGTTTGTTAATGGTTCAGCCTCGATTCACTTGGTGAAATAATCAATAGCAACAAGGAGGAATCTTCGATTCCCTATTGCCTTAGGAAAAGGCCCCACGATATCCAAGCCCCACTGTGCAAAAGGCCAAGAGCTGATTAATGGGTTCAACACTCCCTCTAGTTGATGGATGTTAGGAACATATCTTAGACATTCATTGCATTTCTTAACATACTTTTGGGAGGCCTTCTGCATGCTTGGCCACCAATAACCTTGTGTTAACGCTCTATGGGCAAGTGACCTACCTCCCATATGACTACCACAAATTCCCTCGTGCAACTCTTCCAGCAATATTTCCACTGCCTAAGGATGAATACACAGTAGGTACAATCCTGAGTATGAGCGCTTGTATAGTTTTTGATCCTCAGATAACCAAAACCTCGACGCCTTCCTATGAATTTTCTCTGCCTCTGTCTTGTCCTCGAGTAATATTCCATTCTTGAGGAACGTAAACAATGGATCCATCCAACTAGGGCCCACTTGCGTAAAGTGAACTCCAACAAGAACCGATACGTTGTAAGCAGGTAATGCATAATCTTCCACAAGTATAATCCTAGGAATATTCTCCCTGCTTGCAATAGCCAAAGTTGCCAGCGAATTAGCGCGAGAATTTTTACTTCGAGGAACCTGTTCAAGTGTAAAAGAATGAAAGCCCCCCAACAAATGCTTAACTTGATTCAAGTACCAAAGCATCCTCAGGTCTTTAGCCTCAAAATCACCTCGAACTTGTCCCACTATGAGTCTTGAATCACAATATGCCCTGATAACCTTACCTCCAAGTTTTTGCATAGCAATCAACCCTACTAATAAAGCCTCGTATTCTGCCTCGTTATTTATTATTGAAAAGCCAAGCCTCAGAGACTTTTCTAAAGTAATTCCATCTGGTGAGATCATCACAATTCCTATCCCTGATCCTTTCTGGTTGGCTGCGCCATCCACAAATTGCTGCCAAACTTGCTGAACTTCCATTGAACTCACTCTCATGCTTCCTCGGGCTTTACCCCTTCCTTAGAATCACCTAACTCCTCGATAAATTCTGCAACCAAATCTACCAAAATTTGGCCTTTCATAGTCGTTCAGG
Source organism: Lithocarpus polystachyus (assembly GCA_033629205.1). Taxonomy (NCBI): domain Eukaryota; kingdom Viridiplantae; phylum Streptophyta; class Magnoliopsida; order Fagales; family Fagaceae; genus Lithocarpus; species Lithocarpus polystachyus. The sequence continues at coordinate 54,450,821 of CM066167.1, forward strand.
GCAGATACTTAATGTCAAATGCACCGAGCATAATTCCCCATTTTGCCACTCTTCCTGTATAATCCGACCTTCGAAGCATTGCTTGTAGTGGCAACTGGGTCAGGACAATCACAGTATGGGGTTGGAAGTAGTGGGGTAGCTTCTTAGTGGCATGGATGATAGGAAAAATTGCCTTCTCCAAGTGGAGATACCTGGCCTCGGCCTCCTAAAGGGATTTGCTAACATAGTACATCAGTTTCTGAATTCCTGCATCCACCCGTACCAAGACCAAACTCACTGTGTGTTGGGCAACAGCCACATATGCATACAAAACCTCCTCTTTCTCTGGCCTAGACAAGACTGGTGGATGAGCTAAGTACGCCTTCAACTCCCCAAAAGCCTTATCACATTCCTCAGACCAAGAAAAATCCTTCCATTTATGAAATAGCTAAAAGAACGGTCTACACTGCTTTGCGGACCTTAATATGAACCGATTCAAAGCTACTGTTATTCTTGTAAGATGCTGAACTTCCTTCGGATTCTGAGGAGGATGCAACCCGTGAATAGCCCTAATCTGGTCGAGATTAACTTCACTCCCTCAATGGGTGATCATGTAGCCTAAAAACTTTCCAGACCCTCTACACCAAAAGAACACTAAAAAGCATTTAATTGTAACTTGTGCTTTCTTAAGATTGCAAAAACTTCACCAAGATCAGACAGATGTCCGGACTCTTCTTTACTTTTAACTACCATATCATCAATGTATGCCTCCACGTGTTTCCCAACTGGCTCTCAAACATTCTAGTCACCATTCTTTGATATGTAGACCCTGCATTCTTTAGTCCAAATGGCATTACTCTATAGTGATAATTTCCTGTCAGGGTAAGGAAGGTTGTTTTCTCTTGATCGGGCAGCGCCAGCACGATTTGATGGTAGTCTTGAAAAGCATTTAGGAAACTCATCCTAGGATGTTCATACATTGCATCAACTAATTGATCTATTCTCGAAAGAGGAAATGGATCCTTTGGACAGGCTTTATTAAGATCTGTAAAATCCATGCACACTCTTCACTTTCCCGATTTCTTCCTCACCACCACAATATTAGCCAATCATTCAGGGTAGAAAACCTCTTCGATTGCCCCAACCTATTTAAGCTTACGAACCTCGTCTTTTACAGCCTTTGCATGTTCTTTAGACGAATACTGAGGTAATTGTTTCTTCGGTATAGCTTTGGGGTTAACATTCAAGTGGTGGCAGATAAACTTGGGATCAACCCTAGGTGCTTCGTATGCACTCCATGCAAAAACATCCAAATTACTTTTCAAAAAGTCTACCAGCTGCTCTTTATCCTTTACTGGGAGTTGAATCACAATTTGAAGGTATTTATCTATATCCTTGCCAATGACGACCCTTTCCAACTCCTCACATGATACTAGACTATCCGAGGAGGTAGGCGGCCCGGGCTGTGGTTGCTATAATGTCGGCGCCACTTTCAAAGAGCCAATTTGAGCAACACAATGATCAACCGCCACCACCATACATTGCCTGGCCATCGATTGGCATCCCACTAGCTTGGCCACCCCTTCATTAGTAGGATATTTCACCTTAACATGCAACGTAGATGAAACTGCCCCTATGGCATGTAGCCATGATCTGGCTAGGATGGCGGTATATGGCGAAAAAGCATCTACCACTATGAAATTCATGCTCACCACCTTATCCCCAGTCTGTACTGTCAATCGTATCACCCCTTCGGAATAGTAGTGTTTCCATCGAACCCGATCAACAGAGCATCATACTGGTCCAAATCCTCAAGTTTGAGTCCTAGACCTGTAAACAAGTCGGGGTACATAATCTCTGCCCCGCTACATTGATCAATCATTACCCTATTGACATCGAACCCTGCTATCCACAAGGTTACCACCAAGGCATCATTGTGTGGTCGAACCTTTCCCAACTTGTCTTCCTCAAAAAATCCTATGATTGGTTGCTCTGAAACTCTGGCCTTCTTACATGGTGCCTCTTCTTCGGACTCTACCACTTGTGGCGACATTAAGATTACCTTGCTAACTGGGTGAGATTCTCTTCTTGGGGTTGCAAAAATGACATTTTTTGTTCCTAGAGATGACTGAGATACTCCACTTCTCTGTGGTCCTGTTGCGAGTTGATTTCCTTGACTATCTAGTTGCTGCAAAAGTTGCTTCAACTTACCAGCTTTAATCAACTGATCAAGAAAAGCTCTCAAAGTTCTACATTCCTCGGTTGTATGACCTCGGTCTTGATGGTACTGACAATACAAATTCTAGTTTCTTTTAGTTGGGTCTCCACCCATCTTATTTGGCCATTTGAAATAGGGCTCATGCTTAATCTTCTCTAGCACTTGATATATCGGCTCTTTGAACACTGAGTCCATCGCTTAAGGAACGACGACAGTATAGGGTGTTTGATTATAAAACTCCCTCCTTGGCCGAGAAGACGCAAACGGGCCTGTCGAGTTATCCTTTCAATTAGGTACGAAAGCCTTAGCTTTACCCTTGCTAGAGCTCTGGTTGTCCTTGACCCTTTTATGCTCCTCAATTCAATCCATCAACTGATGCATGCCCCAAGGCTGTTTCATGGTAAGTGACTTCCATAGGTCGAAATGTGTAGGAAGACCCACTTTGAAGGTTCGTACAATGATGTCCTCAAAATCACCATTAATTTCATTATAGATCTCCCGGTATCTATCAGAATAATTCTTCAAGGTTTCCCCTTATCTCATAGACATCGAAAGTAAAGAGTCTAAGGGTCTAGGGACGTAGCTACAGGTTACAAATCTTGCCCCGAAGGCCCTAGTTAGCTCTTCATAGGAATGTATTGATCCTTCTTCGAGGCTGTCAAACCACCTTATAGCCATCGGCCTAAGGCTCGAAGGGAAGACTTTGCACATTAAGGCTTTATTCCTGGAGTGAATGACCATCCTCTAGTTAAAATGGCTCACGTGTTCGACTGGATCGGTTTTACCATTATAGATGGTGAAAGTAGGCTTGTTAAAGCGACGAGAGAGCTCGACTTGCTCAATACACCAAGAAAAATAGGAGCGAGAAATTTGAAGGAGAGCTTGTCCTATAGCTTCATGCCCCTGGCCTCTCCTTGGTGGTATTCTAGATTTCTTACGATAACTGTTTCGTCTCGAAGAGTGATGAGATGAAGACATGAACGATTCACTAGGTGGAGTCTTGCTCCTAGGTCGGTAATTTCCATCACTTCCAATTCTTAAATATTGGTCTGGAGAAGGGGTCCTATCTTCTCTTATTCGAGTTCAGCGACGAAGATGTTGATGTAATCGCTCCACCTTCTTCTCCAAGTTATGGACCTTTTCATCACGTGAATGATTACTAGCCTCATGTTGGCCAGTTCGTTCCGAATGAAAGGAAGGTGCTCCGAGATTAACGAAATGATCTTTGTGTTGAGAGCCAACAGACTCCAGTGATCTACTACGCCTAGGACCAGCCATGACTACGAGATTTATACAGGTACTTCAAGAGACTTTCCCATAGACGACGCCAATTGTGGCAGGCGAAAAGTAAAAATAAAAAAAATAAGAAGGCGTAAATGCACTTTTAGTCCCTACATTTTGACGTTTTTTCGTTTTAGTCCCTACATTTTAATTCTTTGCACTTTTAGTCCCTAAACCAATTAACGCCTAACGTTTAAGTCCTTACCGTCACCCAACCAACAGAAAATGCTGACGTGGCTAACGGAACACTCTATTTGCTAACGTGGCGCTGACGAGGCATTGACGTGGCAATTAAAATATTATTAAAATTAAAAAAAAAACTTAAATCTAATTTAAGTTTTAAAAAAATATTACTTATCCTTAATAATTTTCATCATAAGAACATTACACCTTTTTCTTCTTTTTCTTCCCAATCAAACCCAGCAACAAGAACAAGAACTCAAACCTAGCGACAAACCCAACAACTTGTTCAAACCCAGCAACAAACCCAGCAATAAGAACAAGAACTCAAACCCAACAACAAGAACTCAAACCCAGCAACAAAAACAAAAACTCAAACCCAGATTACAACAACACAAACCTAGCAACAAATAACTCAAACCCAGATTTCAACAACACAAATGTAAAAAGAAAAAAAAAAAAAAAAAACAGAGATCAAACACTAACACAGACCCAAATTTTTTAAAAAAAAAATTAATTACTCAGCAAAAAACATATAATCAATCGATGTTCATTGTGTTCTTTCCTAGTGTTCTTCCCTATAATCAATCTCCAGCAAAAAACAAACCCTAAACCCAGACCCTAACCAAACCCCAAACCCATATCCCCAATAAAGCAAACCTTAGCCTTCAAACCCAGAAATTTTCTTGGCAAACAAACACAAAAAAACCCACTGGAAAAAAAAAAACCCCCCAAATCACCACCACCAACCCTAGCATCGACCTCACGTGCGTGTGTCCCTTATTCGATGCCGCCTCGATCTCCGCCGACACCTCCTCCATGACCCGCACATCACCCGAACTCGCCGCCGATACCATATTCTAAACTCCCGAGAAGTAAAGCGAATCAGACTCTGAGGCGGGGACTGGATCAGGTGGGGCCGAGGTGGAGGAGGAGGAGTCAGGTTCGAAGATCGGGCGCTAGGAACCAGGGTCAAGCTCGTCCTTGGACTTGTGAGGTGAGTCGAACTCGAAGCCGAATTCGTCCCACTTGGACGAGTCATGGGGAGTGGTGGGATCGGGGGGCGAGTCGGAGGAGGAGGATGTCTTTGAGATCGTCTTGAGAGAGAATGAAGATGAAAGGACGAGCGGTGAGTGAGAGAGGGTAGAGAGAGAGAATTTAGGAGAGAGTGTATGGGGTTTTTGGTTGCTGAGTTTCTATTCTTTGTTGGGTTTCTTGTTCTTTGATTTGTGTTTGATCTTTCATGTTCTTTTGCGTCACATTTTTGGGCTTGAATTTTTGTTTTTAAGTTTTTATTTAGTAAAAATTAATAAATTAATTTTTTTTAATTTAAAATCTGATGTGGTAATTTTTTAATGCAAAAATAAATTTTTTAATTATTATTTTACTGTACCGTCAGCCACGTCAGCATTTTCTGTTGGTTGGGTGACGGTAAGGACTTAAACGTTAAGCGTTAATTGGTTTAGGGACTAAAAGTGTAAAGAATTAAAATGTAGGGACTAAAACGAAAAAACGTCAAAATGTAGGGACTAAAAGTGCATTTACGCCAAATAAGAATTATTGTTCACTCACACAATTAATTTGTTAGAGATGGGATGCGAGGTCAACTTTAAATACCCATTCTATAATAAAAGATAACAGTCATACCCAAGAACTATACGCAAAATAGTAACGTTTCAATAGGAAATAGCTTGAAAATTGACAAACTATTGTCCTCGGGTTCAGTTCGAGGAAGAAGGTGCAATAGGATGGTTCTTTTCTCTCTTTTGTTTCTCTTCCACTGTTTTTTCTACCTCGTTGATCTAGATGCTTCTTGGCTTTATATAACTTAGCAAAGATGCATCTAGATCTTACTTTTGGAGGGTTATGATCAAACTCTCCTGACACTTGTCCCATCAAGACCTTGCTAGAAGGTATTTACACCAAAATAAGAGCTGTGAAGAACACCGTTCATGGTCATTTCTCCATTAATGTGACCAGCTAAGTGGTTGCAGTGCATTTAATGCGGAGGGGATGACTATCTTATCCTTCCTTTTTCTTCTCTTCCTTGTTTTACACCAAGTTACCTTTATTCCCCCCCCCCCCCCCCTAGGATTGCATAGTGCTCCCTATATGCCTAATTCTCGGCCTTCCGAGATTAATAAGGAGTCCTCGGTATCTTCATCAACGGCAATATCCCGAACTCCTTATTAGTAAAATAGGTCCTCTCCAAGGATTTCTTGCGAAATTCCCCACCTCAAAAATACCATTGCCTACTTTATTACTGCTTTGGATCCTCTTGCCTCCACAGCATAGATATTTAGTAAGCCGCATGATAGGCTTAAGGATATATAGGTTTTAAGCAATTTACCCTTCAAATATTAGACCTTTCTCTATCTTTGGTTTTCTAAGATGTGACACCCCGACCTGGTAACCCATATATTGATTTTGATCCATAACTTTGTTTGATTTTACGCATTCCTTGCAGTTCATCGAGTAGTGTGAATTTTAAAAGATCCCTTGTCACAGAAAAGAGAAGTCGCAAAATCTAAAAAGATTAGCTCTTTTTGCTGATAATAATAGTGAAAATACCCAACGGGGCATCTTTCTTTTAACTTGAGGTGGTTAAAGTGGGAAAATGCTTCTATATAAAGATTTAAATGTGCGGTCCTACACTCCCTACAGTCACATGAGATGAGAGCACCAATTCGGATTTTTGTTACTTCCTTGTCGATTTGTTCAGAGGAAAAATATTCAGAAAAAAAATTATTGTGTATATAACTTTAAGACCTTCACATGTTCACACTAGTCTAGCTAAAGGTTAAATTCTTGGTCAATATCAAAAGAAAAAAAATTGGTCAAAATTCAACAACTCTCTTAAGTGCAAAGTCCAAAGTCCAGATTGGCCATTGGCCAAAGCGTATCATAATTTATAATCCATTTAGTCGTATCAACAATAATACATAATTTAATAAAGTAATAATTAAATACATCTTAATTTATTTTGAGCATTTAATACCATATATCAAATAATATTTTTGTACATTTCTCTGACAAAATAAGTCAAATTATGTACACACATAAAGAAGAACACACAACCATAGTTTTGATTTGAAAGAAAAAATGTGCTTCATAACTCATAATAAATCATTTCTTTATTCTTAACTTGTTTGTTAACATGACTAAAACAATTGTTAACAAAAAAAAAAAAGGATTAATAAATCATTTCTTAATTCTTAACTTGTTTGTTAACATGACTAAAACAATTGTTAACAAAAAAAAAGGATTATAAATTTATAATCAAATGAGAATGAGACCCCAAGATAGTTTCTTGAAACCCTTCTGGTAGGCATGTAAATGATTTTCCATTGTAATAAGTTATGGTCACCGTATTAGAAGAGGGCATAACTTAGATTTAGGTGATGTTTGGTTTAGGTGTTTTCATTACTCAATACTCAGTTTTCATCACTCAATTGCAAAATGTTTTGTTTGGATGAGTTTTGAGTTATAGTTTTCATCACTCAATTCTCTGATTTTTGAGTGATGAGTTATGAAAACTGAAAACACATTTTATCTGTTTTCAATTTTTATAACTCATAACTCAATGGTATTTTTGTAATTAAACACACATAGAGGACCCCACAACCGCACTTTTTGACAGTTTGACTTTTTTTTTTCTTTTTTTTTCCTAGGTTCAGTCTTCAGCTCTTCTTCCTCCTTTTGATTTTTTTTTTCATCCAGTTCGTCTTCTTTGTTCTTTCTTCTTCTTCTTCTTCTTCTTCTTCTTTTTTTCCTTTTCTTCTGGTCTAGTTCGTCTTCTTTCTCTTTTTTTTTTTTTTCCTTTCTTCTTTCACTCGTCTTCTTCATTCTTTCTTCTTTTTTGTTTTTTTGTTTTTTTTTTTCTGATCTAGTTCGTCTTCTTCCTCTTTTTTTTTCTTTTTTTTTCACTGGTTCGGATGATCTGGGTACTGGGAAAAAGAAAAAAAAAACTGTAGCAATGCAGATATGGGACCCACAAATAGTGTGAAAATATTGAGTGATGGTAACTGAGTGATGATGTTGTCTAGGTGTGATATTTTAGAGTGATGAGTGACTATTTTTTTAAACCAAACAAGATCTTAGTGCTTTCGTACATTAAACTCAATAGAATATAAACACGTGTAATCATTGTATTGGGTCGAATCCCAAAAAAAAATGAAAAAAGTCCCAACGGATATATTTATTTTATTTTTTAAAATCCCGAACGGCTCTAGGCTGGGTTTTCGCCACGTCTCTAGAATCCCAGCAATTACTTGTGCATGCATTTATTAGGATATGAGGCGGTGTCCAAATAATTTAATCATTAATCTTTGTTCCTAGCTCCTATAATTTAATGATTTAATTACTTTGGGAAATTGTTCAGTCAAAACACAGAAAAAACGGTACGGTTGTGGCTTGGATAACATTAAAAATTCCTAGGGAAAGATTATAAGTAGCTCGCGAGATATTCTTCTAGTCTCAAATATAGTAATTAAATAAAATAATGCATGCCTTTTGTAGACAAATTGTTTCCTGGTGTCATACAAATAAAAAGTCGTGTCAGAACTCAAGAGATAGAGGCAAAGGTGCATGCAACTGGCTACACATGCATACTTAAAACAGACATGGTTGAATTTTTTTAAGTATAATTTAGATACTCGAAGAATAATTTCTTTAAATTAGATGTTTATTTATAGGTGCACTTAAGTGATAGCTATTGCACCACATATTATTCTAATGATCAACACTATACCATATATCTCATTATCGCTTGGAAATCTATTCTTTTTAATGATATTCTTAACAAATATATATATAGGTTGAATATGCATATAGGTGTGAATTTGATGTAGGACAAATTGGAGAATTTATCTATATGTGTTTGTGGTGGGCTGAGGGTTAGGAAAACTTGTAAATCAACGTTTATAATTGCTTAAGAAGAGTTATGGGATTGTGATAAGAACTAAAAGATGATTGGATGAGTTTTTTTTTTTAATTTTATTTTTTTATAACTATTTGGTAAAAGAAAGTATGGAAAATTTTAGGGTTTTGATAGGTAAAAGAAATTGCTTGATTTTGGGTTGTAAAGAAGAAGAATAACTGAGAAATTTAGAGTGTTTAGGGGCTGTATGAACAGTTCTTATAAACAATAACAAAGAAAAAGAATGGAAGAATAAGAAGAGGAGAAAGAAAGAATAGAAAATGGGGAAGAAAGAACCCACAAAGGCCAAAGTGCATCCATGCTCAAAACATTCAATAACTTTACTAATCAACTCTCATCTTCCTTGAATACATTAGCATAATTTATATAAAGACATTTTCTTACTAGTAGTATATAGAGGACTCCTACTAGTATTGAAACTCCTAATTTGATTAGTAAACTAAAACATAATTGATACTAACTTGGACACAAAGAAAATAAATCCTAAGATACTTGGGATCTGCTAGGAGATTTAAGACCAAGCAAAATACCCTTAATTCACAAGAATTATAGAAATTATAGAGATTTGCCCTAAATATAAAATTGAGGATAACTACTAAAATAAAATTTCAAATAAAAAATTGTTTTGATCTTGAAGGACCCATATATAGACAGTTAAAACACATTACTTTTACTTCAATTGGACTTCATATGAGGACCCCATAAAATAATTCTTGAATAAATGAATTTGTAAAGTAATAACAAATTAATCTTTTGCATTAGGATTGGACTCATATCTTATACAAATATTTAAATTCAATATTTTTTTTGATAGATCAATATTATTATTATTAATTATAAATTAATAAAAACTCTATTGATGTTGGAGTGTTTTTTTTAATATTTATTTTAACAAAGAACTCATTAATCTATGAAACTCACATTTTTGCCCATTCAATTAACCAAATTAAAATTATGATAAATATTTTATTAATTCATTTATTACTTTTAATATTTAAATAAACTAACAAGATGACTGTAATGTATTCAAAATAATCCCTAAAAAAATTCTAATTAGTATATTAACAAAAAAAAACCTAATTTGTCTAAAAAGATTAACAATTTTGATAATGGTCAAGCTTTAAATAAATTATCGAAATGGTTGTATAATTGTGAGATATTGTATAAAGAATTAAAGATTGTGTACCTAAAGCAACAAACCCCACCACTAGTACAAAAAAAAATTAAAATTTTATCAAATATTAATTTTTATATAGGGCTGTTAGTAAACCCAAGCAAGTGCGCAACCGGCCGGACTTGATCCAAGAAGATATGGGTGGATTAAAAAAAATGGCTTTTTTTTGTTGTTGTTAATATTTACAACAATAAATGAGGGAGAATTGAATCCTAAATATCTCTCTTAGAAACACTAGGACATGCTAGTGGATAAAGGCTATTGGTAAAAAATTGGCAATTTCTCTTGGTAATTGGTAATCAGTAAGTGAAAAAGTGGTGGTAATAATGGGTGATGCAGGAGACGCAAGAAGATTATTATTTAATATTATTTATGTTTGCAAGTCAATTGTATTTTTATGTTTTAGGTCATATTAATTTATTAGGGTATTAGTATTTTAATTTGGAAGCAATGTTATTTTTGTAATAAGGCAATTAGGGTTTCCTAGCCAATTAGAACTAGGGTTTAGTAATCCTTTATAAGTAACCTATTGTACTCCTTGAGGAGGAGTTGATATTTTGATGAATGAAAAAATAGCCGTTTAGTCTCTTTTGGTCTGGTGCTGACTCCAGGTCTATCTTAAGTGCTGACTCTTAATGGTTTTTCCGCTTGGTGCTGACTCCAAGTAAGGCCTAAGTGCTGACTCTTGGGTCATATCCCCTTATTTTATTGTAGTTTCAATTTTTTTTTTGGTTGTCTTGCGTCATATTTGGTATCAGAGTAAACACTGATCTGTTTGAAGCATCATTGCAATCAATTCAGAACCAAAAACAAAAAGCTTTCACCGTATATTTTCCATCGCCAGATCTAGCCACCACACCACCTTCAAAATCCCTTCACGACATCTCTGCCAAACCAACATAAAAAAACCATCTTTCAATACCCACACGTATCAAGCCACCAGAAGGTAACCTGAAAACCAAAGCCCTTTGACCCAACATCCAACAAACCCCATCTGTCAATCTTGGCCACCGTTGAAGCACCACACCAGCTGCCAAAAAAGCCAGCCACCACAACCACAAACACCTTTGGGAGCCTCAGTGGTGCACACTGCTGGTTCTACTGCAACGCTAAGCCTGAACATCTATCCAATCTCATGAGGTAACCCACTAGCCTGTCTAAATTCCCCTATTCCCATTTTTTAGCCATTTATGTGACCTACCTGATTTGATTAACCTTAAACACATCTGACCCGACTCAAAGATAGCCCAACTTTTGCCTCAGCTTTATTGTCCCAATCCAGTTTTTTTAAAAATAAATAAATAAAAACCTTAATTAGTTCCAATTGTCCCAACCCATTCAAACTACTAAACCCAGTAACCTAAGAAAAAAAAAACACCCACAAAGTCAGCCCAATCCACATTGATACAATGGTTTTTCTTTTGGTGTTCAAACAGTGAAGCTTTATTTGGCTAATGCCATGACAATCCCTTCTTTAGTGGGCCATAGTTAGCAAGCCAAGTTGGCAAAATCTTTTTGCCCAATGAGCTATGGTAATATCCGAAGCACCTTATTTTGATGGTTATAAAACTAATCCACGAGATTTTTTCAACTGGATGAATGGGATGGAGCAATTCTTTAAGCAAGCAAATTTTGCAGATAACAAAAAGGTTAGGTATGCAATGTTGAAGTTAAGAGGTGGAGCACAAATGTTTTGGAAGAATCTTAAATATCTTTGCTATCTAAAGTATGATCCTGCCATTAGTGTGTGGGAAGATATGAAAGAAAAGTTTTGTAATGTGTATTTGTCACCATACTTTCGAGCTAAATATCTACCACAATCTCAATGTGGTACTTTTTAAGTTAAAGCAAAGAGGATGAATTCTCATCCCATTTCATGTCCTCAGTACACTTTTGAACAATCTACCAAGGAATTATCTGAAAAGCTCATGAAAAATGTTCAAGACCTGATTGCTCAGATGAAGCAATTGAAGACTCAAACTGATTCAATAGAAAAACCAAGGATAATTGATCACAATGAAATTATTGCTGCCCCTATAGAAGACAATATTAATGATGATATGTTGCTAGTGGAGAAACCTCAAGTGACACCAAAGCCTAATGTTGACAAAGACGTATATGCCTCGGCAAGTTTTGCTTTGACATGGGTGCAAGGAAACGAATCTATTGAAGAGCAACAAGGTGAAGAGATGGTTTCTAAAGAGAGTATTATGTTAGAGGGTGCACATGATGTGATATTGGAAGCTAATGAATCTGCTTTTGATTGGCCTTCCAAGGTGTATAAAGACAAACAGTTTGTTAAAGTGGAGAAAATGGATAATATAGTACTTCCAATGGTTCAAGATAAGATTATGTTGATTCCACACATTGATTTTGTTATTCCATTGATAAGTAATACTTGAAGCAAGTATTACTTATCAGCATCCTAATCCTTCAATACTTTAGAACTCGAGGTCGAGTTGTAGGGAATTTAACCCGAAATTTCCAACCTGTGAGAAAACAAAAAAAATAGAGAAAACACACGCCAGAGAAAAACAATCACACGCACAAGACAATATTTACGTGGTTCGGCAATTTGCCTACGTCCACGGAGTTGCAGGGATTTTACTATTATCAGGAAAAAATACAGAGTGTGGCTACAGTGTTTTTGCTCTCTCAAAATACAACAAGACAAAACCCTAATCACCAAAAAAAAAAAAAACGGTTTTTTATATCCTGTGCACAGGAGCCACAAAACGAGCCCAAAAATTTTCCCCGGGGGCAATGGACTAAGCCTCAAAAAATCTCCAATTAAAAACCACGCAACATTATTCGGGTCGGGTCGGGTCGTCAACCGGATCAAATATAAACTAATCTCCACAAAGTCCAACAAATCTCCCACTTGGAGACTAGTTTAATCACCAACATCAGCCACTGTCTTCCAAAAGCCAATCCCTCATCCCTGCAACTCCTCCTCCTGTCCTCAAGCTAGAAGGCCAACTGAAGCTGCACACAACTTCAGCTTCAACTTCTCAATAGTGACACCTTTAGTCAACATGTTAGCCGGGTTCTTAGATCCACAAATCTTCTCAAGTATTACCAGCTTATCTTCAACAAGGTAACGGATAAAGTGGTATTTCGTCTGTATATGCTTCGACTTTGAATGAAAAGCCGAATTTTTAGCAAAAAAAATTGCACTCTGACTGTCACTGTGTAGAATGCCCATCTTCTGCTTCTTACCCAATTCATCTAAGAAACCATGTAACCAAATCATCTCCTTTCCAGCTTCTATTGCTGCAACATACTCAGCTTCTGTAGTAGACAAAGTAACAATCTTTTGTAGATTTGAAGCCCATGATATAGCTGTACCACCCAAAGTAAATACAAACCCAGTAGTACTTTTTCTACTATCAATATCACCAGCAAAATCAGCATCTACATAACCCTGCAGTTTCAAACTTGCACCTGTGTAGCAAAGACATGTATTTGATGAACCCCTCAGATATCTCAGAATCCACTTAACTGCCTCCCAATGCTGCTTTCCAGGCCTACTCATGAATCTGCTCACAACTCCCACTGCATGTGCAATGTCTGGCCTTGTACACACCATAGCATACATCAAGCTGCCAATAGCTGAGGCATGAGGTACCTTGCTCATATGGTCCCTTTCTTCTTCTGTCTTCAGTGACTGTTCCTTACTTAGTTTGAAATGACTACCCAAAGGTGTGCTCACTGGTTTAGCTTCATTCATGTTGAACATGTTGAGAACTTTCTTCACATACTCTGACTGTGAAAGTTTCAATGTACCATTAGCCTTGTCTCTAATGATTCTCATACCAAGGATTTGCTTTGCAGCTCCCAAATCCTTCATTGCAAACTGTTTTGACAATTGCTTTTTCAGATCATTAATCTCCTCAATGCTAGACCCTGCAATGAGCATATCATCCACATACAATAGTAAAATGATATAAGAATTGTCAAAGAACTTAACATAGCAGCAATGATCAGCTTCACATCTCTTGAACCTAATTTTGTGCATAAAGATGTCAAATTTCTTGTACCACTGTCTAGGAGCTTTTTTTAGGCTATACAAGCTCTTTCTCAATTTGCAGACTAGATTCTCTTGTCCCTGAACAATGAACCCTTCAGGCTGAATCATGTAAATGTCTTCCTCCAAGTCACCATGAAGGAATGCCGTCTTCACATCTAACTGCTCAAGATGTAAATTTTCTGCAGCCACCATTCCTAGTACCAATCTGATTGTTGACATCTTCACAACTGGAGAAAATATCTCTGTGTAGTCAATGCCCTGCTTCTACTGGAACCCTTTAACAACTAATCTGGCCTTGTAACGTTTGCTACCATCATGCTCATTCTTTATTATGTATACCCACTTGTTGTGCAAAGCCTTCTTTCCTACTGGCAATTTAGTCAATTCCCATGTCTGATTCCCTGACAAGGAATCCATCTCATCCTTCATGGCTAACTCCCACTTGCTTGAATTTTCATCCTGCAAGGCTTCTTCATAACACTCTGGCTCACCACCATCAGTCAACAGGAGATAATTTAGAGTAGGTGAATAACGTTGTGGAGCTCTAATAGTCTTGGAAGATCTATGGACTTCAGCTACAGGTGTACTCTGATCTACCTGTGAATCTTCATTCTCCTTATCCTCTTCACCCATTTCCTGGACAGTACTTTCAGTCAATTTATCTAAGTTGACAAACTCAGATTTCTTTTGATCTATCTCTGTAACATCTGACACTACAATTGACCTGTCCTTGTACATAACCTGTTCATTAAATATCACATTTCTACTTCTGATGATTTTCTTGTTTTGTTCATCCCAAAACCTATAGCCAAATTTCTCATCACCATAGCCAATGAAAAAATATATTTTAGACTTTGCATCAAGTTTACTACAAGCATCAGAATCAATATGAACATAAGAAACACAACCAAAAACTTTTAAATGTGAAAACTTTACCTCTTTACCACTCCAAACCTCCTCAGGAAGTCTGAACTCCATGGGAACTGATGGCCCTCGGTTTATCAGGTAAGCTGCAGTGCTAACAGCATCAGCCCAAAAAGTTTTTGGTAGTCCAGCATGCAACCCCATACTCCTAGCACGCTCATTGAGAGTTCTGTTCATGCGCTCAGCCACACCATTCTGCTATGATGTCCTAGGAATGGTATTCTCCATCCTAATTCCTTGTGCAGTACAATACTCACTGAACCCTCTATCTATGTACTCTCCTCCATTATCTGACCTCAAACATTTTACTTTCAAACCAGTTTCTGTCTTAACCATAGCCTTCCACTTCTTAAAAGTTTCAAATACATCAGATTTATTTTTCAGAAAATAAACCCATACCTTTCTGCTTGAGTCATCAATGAACGTGATGTAGTACTTTGAACCTCCAAGGGATGCAACCGGTGAAGGCCCCTACAAATCAGTGTGCACTAACTCCAATTTTTCAGCCTTTGGTGTCCTGCCAGTTTTCAAGAAGCTCATCCTTTTCTGCTTTCCCAAGATGCAGCTTTCACACATGTCAAAATCAACGGACTTCAATTTTGGTAGTTTCCCTTTTGACAACAGCATCTTCATCCCTTTCTCACTCATGTGACCAAGTCTGCGGTGCCATAGGCTTGTATCAGTACTTGCTTCAGCAACTGCAATTGTGTCTCTTGGACTTGAGGTCATATATAGAGTACCAGTCTTCTTTCCACGAGCCAATACTCTGGCTCCCTTTGTAACCTTCCAAGTACCACCAACAAATAGTATTGCATGCCCTTCATCATCAAGTTGTCCAACAGAAATCAGATTCCTCCTCAGGTCAGGAATGTGTCGAACCTTCTCCAGTAACCAAACAGACCCATTGGGCAACAATATACGGACGTTTCCCATACCCACAACATCCAAGGCTGCACTATCAGCCAAATACACCTTACCAAAATCACCAGCAACATAATTCTGTATGATTTCTCGATGTGGAGTGGTATGAAATGAAGCTCCTGAATCTAAAACCCAATCATTAAGTGGACTGTCTACTGCAAGAAGTAATGCATCCTGTACCTCTTCTGTTACAGTATTAGCAGAATCATCTTCATTCTTCTTCTTAGGACTTTTACATTGCCTCCTAAAGTGACCTGTTTTCCCACAGTTCCAGTATTGTACTTGTTGGTCTGATCTAGATTTACTTTTATTTCGATTAGAATTTCTGGATTTTGATCTGCCCCGATTTGAATTTCTGTCATTACCTCTGCCTCTTGTCTCAAGGTTTAGGGCAGAACCAGATCCTGAGGTTTCACCTGCATCTCTTCTGCGAATCTCCTCAGCCAGAATTAAATCTCGTATGTCATTGTACTTCAGCTTTTCCTTCCTTGTAGAATTGCTTACTGCCATCCTCATGGCCTCTTAACTGTTTGGTAAAGAAGCCAAAACGATCAGTGCATGAATCTCATCATCAAAATCAATTTCTACAGACGACAATTGATTTATGATAGTGTTAAATTCATTCAGATGTTATGCTACTGAAGCATTCTCTGCCATCTTCAGATTGAACAATTTCTTCATCAAATGCACCTTGTTATTTGCTGACGGCTTTTCATACATACCAGACAGTGCCTTCATCAGATCTGCTGTAGTCTTCTCCTTTACGACATTGTGTGTAACAGACCTAGACAGAGTTAACCTGATAACTCCCAGTACCTGTCTATCAAGAAGAGCCCATTCCTCAGCCTTCATAGTTTCAGGTTTTTCCCCTAGAAGCGGCAGATGCAACTTCTTCCCATAAAGATAATCCTCGATTTGCATCCTCCAAAATCCAAAGTCTGTGCCATCGAACTTTTTTATTCCAGACGCCTTTCCTGCTTCCTCTGCCATTGCTCCCACTCAAACCTAACCCTAGGCTCTGATACCAATTGTAGGGAATTTAACATGAAATTCTCAACCTGTGAGAAAACAAAAAAAATAGAGAAAACACACGCCAGAGAAAAACAATCACACGCACAAGACAATATTTACGTGGTTCGGCAATTTGCCTACATCCACGGAGTTGCAGGGATTTTACTATTATCAGAGAAAAATATAGAGTGCAGCTACAGTGTTTTTGCTCTCTCAAAATACAACAAGACAAAACCCTAATCACCAAAAAAAAAAACGGTTTTTTATATCCTACGCACAGGAGCTACAAAACAGGCCCAAAAATTTTCCCCGGGGACAATGGACTAAGCCTCAAAAAATCTCCCATTAAAAACCACGCAACATTATTCCGGTCGGGTCGTCAACCGGATCAAATATAAACTAGTCTCCACAAAGCCCAACACGAGTTTTCTCCAACCAGAGGAGAATGATGCGGGAGACGCAAGAATATTATTATTTAGTATTATTTATGTTTGCAAGTCAATTGTATTTTTATGTTTTAGGTCCTATTAGTTTATTGGGCTATTAGTATTTTAATTTAGAAGCAATGTTATTTTTGTAATAAGGCAATTAGGGTTTCCTAGCCAATTAAAACTAGCGTTTAGCAATCCTTTATAAGCAACTTATTGTACTCCTTAAGGAGCTTAAGGAGGAGTTGATATTTTGATGAATGAAAAAATGGTCGTTTGGTCTCTTTTGGTCTGGTACTGACTCCAGGTCTACCCTAGATGTTGACTCCTAGTAGTTTCTCCACTTGGTGCTGACTTCAAGTAAGGCCTAGGTGCTGAGTCCTAGGTCATATTCTTTTATTTTATTGTAGTTTCAGTTTTGTTCTGATTATCCTGCGTCAGTGGGTCCAAATGATAAGCAATAAAAATTTACCACAACAACAGTCTGCAAAAATATTGTAAAATAATTTGTAACTGTAACATTACTAAAAAAAAAAATACAAATTGTAGCATCACTCCAACTAAACTTGATACATTAACTTGCTAATATTATCTTGATGAGAAATTTTATCTTCACAACTTAAATTACTTTTTTTCCACTCGTAACAGTCAATAAAAACCTGTCATTTAAGATTTGTTGTGAAAATGTTTTTTTTTTTTTATACAATAAAGAAATTCTACTCTAGCATAATCTAAGTGTGTGTATGTATGTATGTATGAAGCTCCCTCTTAGAGACTTGAACACCAGCTCTTACCTCCCACATTCCACAAATACTTATATTTGTGGAGTGACCATCGCACCAAAGGTGTGCGGTGGTAGTGTTATAAAAATGTTATTGACATAACATTTCTCTTATCTTGATAATGATACATATTAAATTGCATAAATCTTTCATTTTTTCAAATATTGCAAAATCTTTACTTAATTATAAAACCTCTTATCTTCATACTCAAATATGTTTCAACCTCTTATCTCCATACTCAAATATGTTTCAACCTCTTATCTCCATACTCAAATATGTTTCAAGATTGTCTAGCCCGTTCTAGGTTTTTTTTTTTTTTCTTAATTTTTTTTATAAAAGAAATGCAGCGTAAATTATTAAGGAAGACTATTTAAATCAACTTAAAGTACATGTCTAACGTCTGGTGGTATATCCTCCATCTAGACTAAGAAATGTAAACTAAAAACTACTCTTCTCACAAGCGAGTGAATTACAGTACCTACGAACATGAGAGAAACACATTTTTGAAAAAGATGAGGCAAGATACTGTATGTCCTGTGCAATGTGGCCATAATAAGACAGAGAGCTACTGCTTGACTTGAGAACTTTGATGAGAATTTCAGAATCACCCGATCGATCTAGTGGTTCCTCAAATTCATGATTTTTTTTAATCCCAGTTGTTTGATCTAGCATACAATAATTTCTTTAATATTTTATGCGATTTTAGTAATTTTAGATTTTAGGTTATTATTTCCTTAATTTAAGGTGTTGTAATCCTTTCCTCATCAAATTAAGGTCCAAATGTAGTAAGTATCCATTAGGATCTCTTCTACAGTACTTTTTACTAGGCAATCACGTTTCTGGTGCCTCCCTTTATATAGGCCTAAAATCTGTAAACAAAAATGAAATACTTTGTTGGATTTTAAAAAATTTTGGGGGGACACTCTCTTTTTCCTTGTTCACTTCCCTGTTAAGTTCTTTTATAATTGGGTTTGTAAAAGAATTTTGAGTTCCTACATGCCTACGCTACAACAATTGGTATTAGAGCGAGACTAGGTTCCAACATGACGCAAAGTGGAAAACATGGGAGGAAGACATGCTGCTGTAGATGACGCATATGAGTGTGATGTGCAACTAGAGGTGCATTATCAAAGCATCTCATTGCCTTAGCCATTGGGATTTGGATTACATGGAGGGGAAGAAGGATTTCAAGGTTGAAGAGAAGGATGAACACATAAACAGAGTCATCCATTAATTCTGAATTGCCATTTATCTGTGATGAGTACTCAGATGATGATGATGATGAAGATATGTGTGAGGTAATTTCTTTGTGTAATCTAGGAACCATACAAAGGGGATATGTACACCAAGTGTTCAATGAAAGTCCTAACAATGTTCATTTAGACATGAACAATTCACAAACATATATTGACTTAGATAACCTCATATTGTTCGTTGAAGTTCCAAAAAGAACAATTGTGGTGAAGGTGGACGATTTCACCTGGAAAGAAGTGATTTTTAACAGTTCATCAATCGACATAACATTGAATCATGCTGGTTTATATTTTTGTGAGAATGGGAGTCAAGATTTGAATGCGTTTGTGATTATGGAGCAAGACTCAATTCATTAAAGAGATGAGAGGATGAGATTAACACCCCCCCCCCCCTATTTTTTAAGTTATATGGCGAAGGTAATTTATTCTACATGACACGTTGTTTATATTATATTGTGAAAAAGAAAAATTTTCAAATTCGCTATGCGTAAGTTTTTATTGGTGTATTATAGCTAAGGACCTATTTTTTTAATGCATGTAAAAGAATAACTAAAGAAATTATGAATAGGATTATTCAGGATTCCAATAGATTGTGGAAAATTGCCACCAAATTTCGAGGACGAGGTTTTTCTAACTAAAGGAAAATGACGTGGATTTGTTAATTAAGCGGGGGCTAATTTTGTATATTTTATGTAATTTTAAATTAAAAATTTTAGGCTGTTCTTTTCTTAATTTAAAAAATTTTCCTAATCAAATTAAAATCTAAAGACGGTGATTTATCAATTAAGATATTTTCTAAAATGTTTTACTTTGTAATCAAATTTGTGGTACCTTTATATAGGCCTAAATTGGATTATTAATCCTCTAAGATAAAGATTCGTTGAAATATTCATGTGTGAATGAAGTGATTACTTTTGTATTGAAATCGCATATTAGATAATATTTTCAAGAGTGGGGTTAATATAATTGAGTCCAAACTATAAACTAAACACTTGGGTAAAGTGGGCTCTATATGTGTGATATTTTCTCACTTGGGAGTCTTTCCAAATTGTTCTCTCCAACAGGCGTGTGCTATCTTTTTATTGGAACAAGACATAGTGTGAATAGATCACATATAAAACAAATTTCACTTGTTAGTCTCATTGATTCATGATCAGATTAGGTTTTGTTCCACAAGATGGAGGAAGAAAATAATAGAGCAATTAAAATTGGAGACAAAAGTTGAATACTCTCTTTTATTGTTTCCAATGACTTCGTTGACCACTTGGTGCAAGGAGAATTATTATTATTATTATTATTATTTTCTATACTCTCCGAGGTTCAATCAAGTTTGACAAAGGTAATAGCTAATAAGATTGGCCTGGAATGGCCTGTGGACCATATATGGAACATAGAATTGCTCCATGGAGAAATTAGTGGAATGACGAAAAAGATAAAAGAGTGTCAATATCAGGCTCTCTCACTCTTTCCTTAGTGGCTAAAGTAACAATGTCATTGTAGCACAGCAAGAGATAAAAGGTTGAGAGAAAAGAAGATGCAATTCTTGGTAAAGTCATTCGCTAAGGAAAGAGTGGAATTGCAGAAATTGCAGAGGCGCAAAAACAAACAACAAATAGCCTCGAGGTGAGAGAGAAAGAGAATGTGACACACACTAAGAAGACAAGTGCTGTGCTGTGGACCAGCATTCTCTTAACTTTAGTTACCTCAAGCTTCCAAGCTAAAAAAAACAAACAAAAAAGAAACCCAAAAAAAAAAGAAGAAGAGGGTCTTCCTCTCATTGTCTGACACAGGCATGAACAAACTCTCTCTCTCTCTCTCTGATTATTTTCCCTAAACCCTTCTAAGAAACTCTCTAATTGGCTTAATCTAGGAACTAGAGAGGTTGCAGGAAGATTCCAGACAAGCAAGGCTACGTCAACTCAGAGACACACATACGCACACACACACACACAAAACAGAAAACACTCTCTCTTGCTGTCCTATACTACACATAAAACAACATTCATTTGGGGTTTGGTTTTAGGGTTTCAACTTTCAAGAGAGAGTGCACAGGACTGAAGGGCAAGAGCAATTATTAGAAACTGGACCAGTGTGCAGGCTGTGGGAGAGGACTAACATGACCTTGTCGGTTGTTCTGCCAAGACACACTAGGCTCCAAGTGTAGTCATCACTCGTTTTGAGTACAAACCAACCTACCTGTTCATTTTGATTTTATTGGGTCGGATGGGTGGTAGGAAGCACAATCTTCTTCTCACTTTTAACATTATATACATCCCTCCTCCTAAACTTTTCGGATGATTTATGATTAAAAAGGTTGGAGATTTATAATCTTTCATCAAATGTTAAAATCTTTAAAATCAGCTTTCATATATTTGCTTTCAGGGTACACTGATGGTGCAATTACAGCTTTCTTTCTACGATTCTTCTACATTTGATTTTAAGGGTAAGTGTAGTGTTATTTTGTTGTTTTAGCTCTTGTAGGGGCCCCATCTGAGTTTCATCTAGATAATTTTTTTTTCCCTCTCTTTTTTTTTTTTTTTTTTTACTTCCTTCTTTTATTTCTTGGTTAATCTGAGATTCTCTTTCTTTTTTGAATCATCTATTCCATCAGTCAATTTACTGCTCAATCACTTTGCTTACGTTTTTGGAAATAAGATTGAAATTAGTGAAATGGGTTGGTGGGTTTAGCACCCAAAACGTCAAGATCAGAACAAGAAAGAGAAAAGGAATAATTTTGGGTTTGCTAGTGATTATCTCTCTGATTAAGTCTTGTTCTTGGATTAAATGGGATGATTTAGGGTTAGAGAAGAATACAAGAAGATCCCATAAACTAACAGAAAATCAACATGGTTTAAGAAGTCATTTATTTATTTTTTTTATTTTTTTTTAAATAAAAAGGGAGGCTGAGATCAAGGCAAAACATAGATCAAGGCTTTAAATCAGAAATCAGATTTGATGGAACTGAGAGGCCAAGATAAGGAAATAAGGATGCCACTGCCAAGCACCTTGGGCTATAATCCTACCCATAAAGACTCTTCAACCAAGCTGTCTTCTCCAACTGTAGCTTCAACTGTGGGAGAAAGAAGAAGAGATCAAACTGTTCATGGTAACACAATCTTCAACTCAGCTCAAACCCTAGATCACCAACACCACCACCATCGTCTTCCACAGCAACCAAGTCCAAATTCACACAACAACACACACAAACCCGGAAGAGATCCAGACGCAAACCCAGATCAAATCCCAGCTCCAATTGCAACCCCGTCAGGTGCAACAACCGCACCAATCACTAGTGCATCAAAAAAATCACCAACCCCACAACGACAACCACAACCGCAACAAAACAGTTCTACTATTAGGGCTGCAGCACCAAAGGTTATTAGATATAGAGAATGTTTGAAGAATCACGCTGCCAGTATGGGCGGCCATGTTGTAGATGGCTGCGGAGAATTCATGCCAAATGGAGATGAAGGCACCCTAGAGGCCTTAAAGTGTGCAGCTTGTGAGTGCCACCGCAATTTTCATAGAAAAGAAACTGAGGGTGAGTCACAATATGTCTCCAACTCTTACTACAACTACAATCCCAATACAAACAATGATAGAAGAGAAATAGTACTACCTCAACATCATCGTCCTCCTCCTCTTACTCCACCGCCTCATCATCTTCATCATCATCATCGGCCTCATCCGGTGCCTATTGCTCCGATGATGATGGCCTTTGGAACCGGTGGTGGAGCGCCAGCTGAGTCCTCAAGTGAAGATCTTGGTATGTTTAGGTCTGATCATTTTGTCGGTGTGCAAGGTTTATCACAAGCACGGCAATCCAAGAAGAGGTTTCGGACCAAATTTAGTCAAGAGCAGAAAGATAAGATGATGGAATTTGCTGAGAAGTTGGGGTGGAAGATCCAGAAGCATGATGAGCAAGATGTCCAGAACTTCTGTTTAGAAGTGGGTATAAAGAGGCAGGTTTTCAAGGTATGGATGCACAACAATAAGCAAGCTATGAAGAAGAAGCAAATGTAAGGCAAATCAAATTCTTCAAACCCTTGAGATTACTATTAATTGTGAAAAAGAAATCTCTATATTCAATGAATGATTTTACATTAGATGTGCACAGTGATCTAGAATGGAGAAGATCATAGATTTGTCACTCACTTTAGTTTTTTTTTTTTTTTTTTTTTTTTTGTGGGTAATTTTTAAGTGGTTTTATAAACCTAAATCTGTAATCTTCTTCTTTGGTGGTTCTGAGTAACCATAATTAATCTCTCAGAAAACTATGTATGGTCATTCTACTGAAAACATATTGGATTCTCAGTCTCATCTTTTCTGATTTTTCAAAACTAGCTCATTTTTTACAAGGGAAAACAAGGCAAATAGAGAAAAGAAAACGAAAGATGATCCAGCTTTGGTGGAGTTAATAAACATGAAAGGTGAGTTTATGGTCCAAATTTTCTGTTTCATTCAAAGATATTGTTTTGTTTCAGTGTTTGTGTATCTTCTTGTAAAATACAATTTTTTTTCCTTCCTTTTTTATATACAATCTCTTTCAATTTCACTTCCTTATCTAACACTTTAGTTAATTACGAAAACTTTGGTTCCATGAAACCATATAGTGGTGTTTTGCTATTTTCTCATGAACCAAACGGGACTGAAGAAGTCTCATTCTTGTAAAAGCTACTCGGACATTCATAAATTACGGCATTTTCCTCTCTTTACCTTGTATGAGAATTTACATCTATCATCCAACTCTTGTGGGTTATAATCCAGAATGAAACCCGACAGATTTTCTTTTGTCAATGTTCCTACTGTAGCAGTTTAGCACATGGAGACAAAGAGATAACGTCTGCCATAAATACCAAGGTCCATATATTCGGCAAATAATTTTGCGTGCTAGCCAGGCCGGAGAATACATTAAAGGAGTCATATATATGAGGAATTTTGCTAGAAAATAGTCCAAAGTAGATTCTAGGTAAAATTACTTATCCACATATATATATATATATATATATTTTTTAAAGAGTTTCAACTTATGACATCTACTTCTCATGATAATTTTCTATCATCAGACCAAAACACCAATCGATTTTTGGTGTAGGCAATAATTGAACTCCAGATCTCTTATTTAACCATCAGAAACTTTATTAATTGAGTTAATTAAACCTACACACATTTAAATTGGTTGATCACACCAAGTAATTTGGTCTTCATAATTTGTAATAGATTTATTCCAAAGTTTAGATTGAATATTACATATTTAAATTTTTAATTCAACGTTACATCATTTATAATTTTAAATGTCGTGACACTGTGACACTATGTATACACTCCAAATATAATAAACTCTCTCAATAATAACAAGAGTAGAGTTTAATTTCTATATAAACATGTGAATAGGCTAGATGCCCCTTGAGAAAGATACAAGAAACCAAGAAAATTTTTCTAAGTTAAGCTCATCATTTATCTTTCCCATTTAGTATAAAAAATAGATAGCATGCTTGTGAGATACTAGGACAATGTTTCTCACCCACATATAGAGTTATGGAATTGAGTTATTTATGCGTGCAATTACAAAACTTAAGCAATGCACCACTATTGTGTTCTCCTGCTTTAAACACACAGACATAGCCACAAAGGGAGAGAGCGTATTAGATGAAATTGGAAAGGGTCCAAAATGTGCACTGTACTATAAATATATAGCAGCAGAACCTTTTGTGAAACATCAATGAGGTGAGGAACTATGCTTGAAACAATACAAAGAGATTTGAAAAAATATCTTTTAAAAAGGTAATCTTGTATGAAAGACAATGTCAAATAAGTTCATGCTAGATGAAGTTCCTTAGAAGATGGAAGGGTTCACACTTCATGTAAATTAAGAAGACGATCTTAGCTGCAACAAACAGAAGAATCATGTACTTTACACATAACTCATAACCAATTTAGAGGACTTCACTTGCAT
This sequence comes from Lithocarpus polystachyus, assembly GCA_033629205.1. Lineage (NCBI taxonomy): Eukaryota > Viridiplantae > Streptophyta > Magnoliopsida > Fagales > Fagaceae > Lithocarpus > Lithocarpus polystachyus. The sequence continues at coordinate 54,475,897 of CM066167.1, forward strand.
ATGGATCAGAGGGCGTAATTACACTGATATGTACACAATTTTTGGAGAGGGAAAATATAAATATTTAGAGGGCGAGGAAATAGAATTTTGGTTGTTTCTAATGAAAAACTTGATACGTGATAAAAACAAAAGATAACAAAGGGATAAAGTTAGGATTTGACTGAGGAAATCCTTACCTCTGTGAACCTTTTGGATTTGATTGAGGAAATCCTGACCTCTAGAAACCAATTAGGATCCAATTTTATTAAACTTATCTGATATCTTTATTCAATTATACTTGGCAGGTTTTATACCAGTTGCTACAACTTAACAATCGAAAAATAAGGACTCCAATACGTTTACAATTGAAAAACAAGGAACTGCCCACAACGTGAGTTACAATGACTCAACTACCCAGCCTATATTAGGTCTCTTAACAACTGAAAACAAACTCCAACATTACAATAAATAAAAGATAATAACAATAGCAAACAGGGACAGAACCAGGATTCAAATCTAGGAGGGCCAAAATTCTTTGTTTGAAAATTTTTAAAAATTGGTATGTCAACACTAAAGGTTGGCAATGTTGCATCATTAATATTATTTTCATTTTTTCTCTAAAAAATATTAAACATTGTAGTTGACTTTCTCATAATCTATGAATCAAATAAAAATTATATTAATTATATGGATTTATAATCAATAGTCTTGTAGTGCGACTAAAACTTTCTAGTGTGTCCAATAAAAGTTCAAATCCCCACTCATTTTTGCTGTAACTATCTTAAAAAATGAGTGGTTCTAAACTTCAAGGTTTTTTGGTTAGATTAGGGTTAGACTTATTCTTTAATCTTTTCACATTAAATTTTAAAGAAAATCAATTTAGCTATTATTTTCATATTATTATATACCTGATAATAATATCATTATAATGATATATTGACAACTAAAGATTATAGTTTGCATTTGTTTTTTAATACTAATAGTAGCAACGTTTTTCATTATTTTAGTAAGAGCCATAAATGATATTTAAATAATAATAAAAAATTGAGAGAAAATATTTTAATAATTTATGCGTGTCCTGAAGTAGCCACAAGCTCACAACACATTAATCTATATTACTAATAACTTTGTTCTAACTAAAAAGGACTATAGGTATGGTGTACCCCTTTTATTGGATTGTCAATAACCTGATGATATAGTGGCTACTTATGATCATTCTCACTAAGGATCCGTTTGGTTGGAAGGGTGGAAAAGTGGGAAGATAGAAAATGGTGGAAGGATGGAAAAGTAGAAGGATAAAAAAAAAATTTTAATTTCTCTCATTTTTGTTTGGTTGGGAGTGGAAAAGTGAAAATATGAAAAAAGTGAGTTTATATAAATTTACTCATACACCCTTATTAAAAAATGATGTCCAATTAAAACAAAAAAAAAGTGACAAGCAACAAAAAAAAAAAAAAAATCACCCAATTTATTAAAAAATAAAAATCATGTACCAAAAAAAAAAGCAATCACCTAATTTATTAAAAAATAAAAATCATGTTCCCAAAAAAAAAATAGTCTAGTTAAACAAAAAAAAAAAAAAAAAAAACAAACAAAAAAACTATCACACCCACCCACAGCCCAAAGAGAGAGAGAGAGAGAGAGAGGCAACCTCCAAGAAAGAAAAGAAAAGAAAAAAAAAAGCCCCAAAAAGAGAGAGAGAGAGAGAGAGGGGCAACCTCCAACAAAAAAAAGAAAAGGCAACGTGCCACCCCTTGCCCAGGAAATCAAAAAGAAAAGGATAAAAAAAAAAAAAAAAAAAAAAAAAAAAAAAAGGTAACGTGCCCAGCACGCGCGCGCGCGCACGCACACACACACCCAAAAAGATAGGGACTGGACATGGGTCCAGAAAGAAAACTTTTTGGTGGGCCCGGAAAGAAAACACATGGACTCCACTATTTATTTTCTTTCCTCCTTACCTAACCAAACACACTCAAAAAAAAATTTCTTTCCATTTTCTCTCCAAAATTTTCCATCTACCCTATTTCACCTCCAAACAAACACACCCTAATAGTTTTTGAAATAAAAGCTTCCACTTTTATTTCTTAAAATTTAAGAAAGGTCGAGTAGCGGAAAGAGAGTAAGAGAGAAGGGATATCAAAGAGAAGAAAAGATAAGATCAAAGATTTTTTTTTATCAAGATTTGAGATTTGTTGTGTTGTTAGTATTTATTTTTTTATGTTTAAACTGGATTTGTGATTTGTTTGTTAGTATTTTTGATTTGTCTAAAGGTTTTTCTTGTTATTTGAATTTGTGAATGGTTTTGTTGGTTTGTCTAAAGGGACTTGGTTTAGGTCCAGTGTCCAGTAGTATTGAACCCGTTGAGATGATGACATATCACCATCTGACCAGGTCCAGTGCACTGATGCACTGGACCTAAGCTTAACCTTGTCTAAGGGTTCTTTTGTTATCCAATTTTATTATTTGTCCGATTTTATGAATTGTCCAAAGGATTGTCACAAGGTTTTTGTTTTTCTTGGGCAAATGGAATGCAGTAATGGTCAGGTAAGCTTTTTGTTTTGATTTCATGGGTCAATTTGAAAAGTATTTTGGGGGAGAGGGGCCAAAATATACGTTTCAGGGACAAAATTATGAATTTTTGTGTAATATACATACTAGTATGTGATTTTTCAAATCTTGGAGGGGGGGGGGGGGGGGATTACACATGCCAATATGTGATTTTTCAAATCTGGGGGGCCCTCCCCCCCCCAGCCCACACGTAGGTCTGTCACTGATAGCAAATACCAAATTCTAATGTTAATAAAACAATAGTAAATAAACTAAATTACTAATGGCACCTATTATTTCTCATGTCACTTAGTTGTTGGCTTCTACTATTTCTCAACATCCCAAATCTTCCAGTATTACCCGTATGGACGCCTAGTACACAAGCACACATAGGGACGGAACCATGTACAAGAAGAGGGGGGCTATGGCCCCCCCCCCCCCCCAAAAAAATTTTTTAAAATATTAAATAATATGTATATATTTAAGATTTTAAAAAAGAAATCTATGAAAAATTATATTTGCCCCTCTTAAGAAAATTATATTTGCTCCCCTCCACTTGGAATCCTAGTTCCGTCCCTTTACACACATCCCCTTCATAGAAAACCACACTCCTACAATTACTCTAATGGACCCATAATTCCAAATGCATGTACGTATCATACATTACAGTTTTATAGCGAAAATGCAAAGAACCAAAGGACAATAACAAATTGAGAAGGAAGAGTCAAAGACAAACGGTGGAGAAGCGTGGACATAGAAGACAAATGAACTTTATGATTGAGAAGGAACCAGTTCACCAATCTATATATTAATAGCATTTTAATTTCTAAAGAAAATTGAGACAAGTGATATGTCAAACCTTGTTGAAAACCTAGCTTGGCGTCTTTGATTTGATGTTATCTTTAATGAGGTACCCAATGTCCACCTAAATATATATGAATTCACAGGCTATTGTCCTTCTCAGTTATTTTCTCCTTGAATACATTCAAAACCCCTGAGCTGGCACGATGATCTATCACTTCATCAACGTCCAAGCAGAAATAAATGATTAATTAGGGCATCTCCTACAACTATTAAATCTTCATTAATGTCCATGCAGAACTAAATGATTAATTATGGTAACGCCTGCAACATTTAATTTCTATCGATTTTAACTACACTTGATAGCACCATGACAACAAAATAAGGATTCTAGCTTGTACAAACCCTTCAAAAATTATGTTAAATTCTCTAGTTAGATTCCAGTTTTGCCTTTATTTCTAAAATTACATCATAAATGTCGCAAAGTAATAAAATTTCTATGCTGGATTTGTAACATTTTCACATAGTAGAATCTACTCATAACTTAAACTCATATTCCTGAAATGTAACCTAGCCCGAGTTATTTAGTACTTTGGACATGTACATAATAGCGGATTCCGTTAATTCCATACCCAAATTGAGAACAACCAAGAGCATGCCCAAAATGAGAACAACAAAGTATCTCCGAACAGCTTTTGCATTTGAATTTGTAAGTCATACCAAAAATAAAAAGAAGAGGAAAAAACAATTAATTCCTTGGATACAAATTTCATTATCCTAAATATGTTTCAAAGAACATATTATCAGAAAAGAAGGAAACATAGCAATAAACGTAAACTCACAGTCACAGATGGCTTCAGCAAGATAACATTGCTAAAGTAGTTTGTCCACTTCATAGCTCTGCTTTATTCTTCCTCATCTTATCCCCAAGATTGACTGTGGCTTCCGAAGCCTTCTCCTTAGCAGCCTCATATTTGGCCTTGGCTTGTTCAGTCATGGTATCCTTGGCTGACATGTAAGAGTCCTCCACTTGTTGCTTAGTTTTGTCATAAGCATTAGCTGCTTTATCTTGTCCATATCCCACTGCTCCTGCCACGGTCTCTTTGGTATCATAGGCCTTATCTGAGGCCACATTTGAAGCCACATTTATTTTCTCCTTAGCTTCATCGTATGCATTGCCTACTTTATCTGCCATTGTATCTTTGGCATCATAAGCCTTCTCTGAAGCCATGTTCATTTTATGTTTAGCTTCATCATAGGCATCACTTGCTTTCTCTTTTCCATACTCAACTGCCCCAGACATCATCTCTTTAGCATCATTGGCTCTATCATAGGCCACATCTGTAGCCATGTTTGAGACCGAGTTAATTTTCTCTTTAGCTCCATCATACATATTGCCTGCTTTATGTTTTCCATACCTCATTGCTCCTTGCATCATCTCTTCAGCATCACCAGCCTTATCATAGGCAGTTTCTGTAGCCATGTTTACTGTCTCACTAGCATCATTGTAAGCATCACCTCCTTTGTCTTTTCCATATGACACTGCTTCTGCCATTGTGTCCTTGGCATCGCCAGCCTTATCTGAAACCATTCTTATAGTTTGACCCACTTTCTCAGATGCAAAGTCCTTCATACCACCCGCCTTTTCATAAGCGGTGTTAGCTGCATCCCCAACCTTCTGGGAAGCATAATTTGATGTATCTGGAAAACCCAAAGAAAAAAAAATATACAATAAAAGATTTTTTTTAAAAAAATACTTGTTAATGCAAAAAGTCATTGTTAGCGCAAACGAATACCAGATGCGGCAGAATTCATTGTATCTGTGGCCTTCCACGCAGCATCCCCAGCTTTATCCATCATGTCTTGGGCTCCTTCTCTTGCATTTTCTTGTCTAAATCCAAATCCCCTAATAAAACATTGCAGCATAATGATCAATTACCTTTCAAAGCATAAAAGATAATCATAGTTGCCAAAAAGACGTTCGGCTTATATCTTTCTTACAAACAAAAAAGTATCTTATGTAACGGATATAAGCAATACTCATTTTACCTAGATATCTCACATACATATCAAAGTGATGTTACATATATAACGGGTATAAGCGATAATCATTTTACCTAGATGTCTCACTTTCATATCAAAGTGATGTTACATATATACGTCACTTAAATATCACTCCTTGCTGACAAAAAAGTTTCTTATGCAATTAGTACAAGTAACGCTTCTTTCACATGTGCATGTGACCCACAACCCACGACCCACGCATAAAAATCTCACCTACATGTAAAAGTGATATATATTTATGCTCACCTACATGAGAAAGTGATACATATATTCGTCACATAAGATTCCACCTTATCAAGGAAACCTAAATATATCAAAGTTTGTAGTAATGCAAGAAAGATATGAATTTAGAGCATTAAGTCATAAAATCAAGGGCTGGAGCATTGGGTTGCCTTGGATCAAGCTTGAGATAAAAGGTGATTCATTCTCATCCCAAACAGTTCATTGACTCCTTATAGTATGCAATTAGGGCACCAATATGTTCCTATCCCCACCTAATGTCTCTTGTGGGACTCACTCAACCTTTATTACTCTCTCCTAGGAGAACAGTTATGAAAGTTTGCTAATCATGTCATTTTGTTTTATATCACACTGTATATGTAATCAATAACCTAAAATAAGAATTGAAAACATGACATATTGGGTCACATAAAAGAATTAAATATTGATCTTATCAGAGTTAGAAATTAGCCGCAGGAGAGGTAAAAAATATGTTAGATATCATGATCAATGCTAAAAAAATTCCACATTAAAAAAAAGAGAGGTGTGAAGAGAGTAATGGGTGAATACTCAGCAAACTTTTCATAAGCCCAATCGGCCCAGGAATCAGTTGTGTCCTTGGCATCTTGCGTTGCTTCTACAGCCCTTTGTTTGGTCTCCTCTGCTTTCTCCTTGGCATTCCCTGCAGCTTCATTCATCGCTTCCTTCGCAGTGTCCATGTCCAAACACCAACACATACCCACCCACATGATCACTACCCATAACACCAATATCAAAGTCTCTCTCTTTGCCATATGTCCCTCTCAGTCTCAATGAAAAGTTTGTTCAAATATAAACTGGTAACCAAAGTTAGAGATTGATTCAAGTGAGTTTTCAAGATAGTCTTATTAGTGGTATTGCTTTTTTGTTTATAAAAATCAGTGAGAGACGGTTGGCGTTCAGGTTGGTCCTCAAGTGGCAACTCTAGGGGATTACGTGGCGGTTACTCAGGATGGTTTATGAGAAAGAACAATGCTAATATGCTATGTTTGCGCCACTTGTCGCTTATCCAAGCCTAGTTTGCCCGTGTCCCATCGACTTTTGTCTTTTGTCTCTCTTTCGCATCAGCGAGTCTTGCTCCACAGAAAAAGCAGGGCTGAAAGTGCTCATTTCATTGGCCATTACAAAAAGAAAAAGTCTCCTGGTCCAGACGGAGACACGAGGCCCACAGAAGTTGGGGCCTGTGAAAAGAGGAGTAAAATTTTGAGTTTCCAAGAAATGAAAAATCGCTATAAATTTAAAATCAAGTCTTTTTTTTCTTGTCTTTTTTTTTTTTTTTTTATAAAAACAAGTCTTAACTATTTGACTGGTTGCATGGTAAATGATACATTCTTTCTTCTTTTTTTTGGACAAGGCGCGTTTGAACACTATTCATTAAAAAGTAAAAGCAAACAGACAAAAAAATTACAGGGTCCAAGAAAAGAAAAGGAAAGAGTCTGCCTCCGGATTATTTGCTAAAAGCTTCCGCCACTGTCTGATGTTCTTGATTGTAAAGCTCTAAAAATCCTAGGTAGACTGGACCATAGTTAACAGATGAGTGCACAGTTTGGGCCTTAGCAATTGCAGCCCATTCCCACACTCAAAAAATCTAATCTGATTTCAAAGCAAGAATTATCTCAAGTGCAGCGGCCAGCGGGTGTCTCCCAGTGTGATCCAAATTGATATCTTCTCATTCCAATACACTGAGCACACAGAGGGAGAGAGAGAGGAAGGAAAGGAAAATCAATTTATCAAACAACACACCCCCCCCCCCCCCCCTTAAAAAAGAATGACAATCACTCCATTATATATAAAAGGTAAAACATGATTAAAACACAGCAAAATTTTCCAATATTTGGGCTTTATAAAAAAGAAGCCTGCTTTCTACTCTGCAAGTGAAGTCTCGGATGCATGTTCCCTAGCTAAAAGCTGGTAGACCACCCTCAGTAGCTAGTTTTATTCGTTGGTGATGCTCCACAACCTTGTAATCTACAACTTCCTTAAACAGCTGGGTATCCAACACACAATCTGGGCGTGCATAAACAGCTGCTTGGACACTGGCAACTAGTTTTGCTATCTCACGGCCAGAGAACCCTTCAGTCTCTCGCGCAGCCTCTCGAATCACATCATCAGATACATCTTTGATAATTATCTTTTGTGTCTTTTTCTTGAACAAAACACCCCACTTAGCTGTGTTGTCACCCTCATCAGAAAGGTACTTGTGCAAGTAGAGTTTCAGCAGTTTAAAACGTTCCTCCTCCCCTGGAATTGGAAACTCAATCACTTCATCAATGCGGTCAGTAACAGCACTGTCAAGATCACCAGGCCTGTTTGTGGCGAGAACAAGCACTATGTCTCGAGACTGATCTCCAGTTCGGAAAAGCAGTGCATTTAGAGCACTTCGTTGTGCTTCACTCATATGTGTACTGTTGCGCCTGCATTGGATCAATAGTACATTTACAAAATTGATTGCCAGAAGAAACTCATAATCATGATTCACCAAAGAAGAACTGTGGCAATATACACATGACATGAGCACATAATTTGTTCTAAACTATTTAACTTATTGCCACTAAACATTTTTTTTTTTGGGGGGGGGGGGGGGGTGTGCGCCGCCACCGCGTGGGACAAAAAAAAAACAGTAACAGTTTTGGTTTTCAGTTGTATATTGAGGAATGAGGGTGTAAAGTCTTAAACAGAGTGCATTTCACAATATTCTTACTGGAGAACTTTTTGAAACAAATATCATGAAAATAGAAGCCAACAAAAGATCTTTATGAAGAAAAAATTAGAGTAAACTGGAATTTTTAATTAAATGCATGAATGAGAGAATGTGTAATCGAGGTACTGAGCTTTGTTACATATGTCCATGAGGATATACTTAGGTGCTGCTATATATGCAAAGTTTACAACAGTGAGACTCTTGGGATACCACCAACTTATCCAAAGTGCATTATAAGCAATGGTAACTTCATGAGAAGTAATTAAGATTTCAAAACCTTATCAGCATCATATAAATGAAAAAATAATGGACCAAGAAACTTGATAAAATAATAATGGGCAGAGAGAAGCTTAACCTTCAAAAAATGAAAAAGAAAGAAAAGAAAATCTTACTCGCATAAGAAAGCATCTGCCTCATCAATAAAAAGTAGTAAACCTTTATTCGATTTTTTAGCCCAATCAAATATCTGGTGAATTTTAGTAACGGCCTGTGCACCCAGTGGCACAACATCTCCTCCTGTCATCATGGCATAATCCAAACCCTGTATGAGAAGACTCAAGGGTCAACGATAGCAAAAAGAAAATAATAAAAAATATTCTCAGCCATTGAAGCCATTCCCCTCATAAAAAGTAAAAGGGCTGTAAACACCACAAATATATTGGATAGGTCCTGAAAGTTAAATTGTATAAAATATTTACCATATCAATGCCTCTTATATGAGAAGATGTCACCAAATCTACTTAAGTTTAATGTCATTGTGAACTATAACATATCTATATCACAAATATATCTGGAATTCGTTAGTAAATCACTGATTGTTTTGAAACAAGTATTTCCTTCTCTCTCTTTTTTTATCACAAGTATTTCAATTTGTAAATCAGTACAAAAGAAAAAAAAATAATAATAATAATCAATGAAATTAACATCTTCATTTACACAATGGTAACTTTTTTTAAGGCTCCTATTTGTTAATCCAGGTTCTTCTGTTCATATCCTCTTTATACACATTACACTTTGAGACATACTTCTATTACGTAAAAGACCAATAAGTTTGGCAGCAGGTATCAAATATTAGAACAATGAAGTCGTAAATTAACAGCATACCGATTTCCGAGCTATCTCCCTCGCAACCATAGTTTTGCCAGTGCCAGGAGGTCCATAAAACATCATATTACGAAAGGGTGCCTGATGAGTTTTAGTGTTTGCTGTAGCACGAGAAAGTTGGTCTATTCTCCTTTGCAACGAAGGATGGAGAACAATATTTCCAAGACCTTTTTTACTTCCCACAGGCCCTGCTGCTCCAGCTGATGTACTAGATTTCAAAATTTTATTTTTTGCTTGAGAAATTAGTTCTGACCCTGGAAATCTTGCAATGGATGATTCCCGAATAAGTGATGGCTGCCCCAAAATCCGATTAACATAACCCCACATAACCCTTGCTCCTTCTCTGTAAACATGGGGGAAGATCATCAGAGAAAATTAAACGACTTATCCAATTTCAAGTATAAACATCACGATCTTATCATCTACAAGTACTTGACAACAATTACGTTATTCAGTTTGATTTGCTGGATAGTTGTAATTTTTATGCACTGTAATCTGTTGTTCTACTGTCTCCTTAGTACACTGCTTGTGTGCTTTGGTTTCTTGTAAAGTTCAGTTTTCTTGCAATAAAGCATTACTTACTTGTCCAAAAAAAAAAAACAATTTAAGTTATTCAATGGGCAGGGATTCTTGACAGATAAAAGTATAACAAGGCTTTAATCATAGTCATCAGACTAAAAGTGAACATTTCTACTTCACTTATTCTATCAAATAGGTTGCTATGGTACACTTGATGAGAACCATGACACAATGGTAGTGGTGCAACAAATGTAATGAAAGACTGCAATGTAGTAGAGGTGGTGGAGTCATGTTGGAGGTTAGTGTTGATAGTAGGTTGAGGGAGGGGAAGGCAGAGGTAGTGATGTCAAAGATGGTGGACGTTGCAGCAACTGCCTTGGTCCCATACACTCCACTTTCTTTTGCTTTTTTTTGGCTCATGTCTTCTCAATCTCAATGTTCTCATAAACATATGTTGCTGTGGTAAGTCCAAGTTGTATCCCCATCCAACATCTCTTCAAGTCAAATTATGCCACTTGTCCATGCTACATGATTGGAATTATTGCAAGATCTATTTATTTATATAATTTGATAAGGAGGATTCTTGCATGATTTCTAACCAGGTCTATGATCATGGATGGACCAAGCAACAGCCACAAATCCCATTTTTCATACTTTTTAAGTTGATATTTGCTGAGAAAAAGATAAAAATGACGGAAATATGACCAGCATAAAAAAAACTGTAACCAAAAAAGTATGTTTTTTTACTGAAGTGACCAAAAAAGAAACACAATGAGAAGACCAGCAAACAAACCTAGTTGTATAAACTCCTGCAGCTAATGCAGTGGCTCCTCCAACAGTCATAATCAACTTATTCCTATCAGTCAGTAAGACTCTAAAACCCCCTGCAGATTAGAGTTCAGCAATGGTCAAGTCATTAGGTACTGCATTCCACCTAAATGGCAATTATTAATATTAATAACAAGATGAAGTCCAATCAATAATTAGATACACCTGATATACAAGAGTATAGAAGCTTAGATCAAAATCTTTTATAAAACGGAATAAACAGCTTCCAATGTTTCAATTCATGCACCATAATGTGAGTATCAATTTCTGTAATTTTGCTATCACGTTCTACAATGCATCTCATGTCCTAAACATAATAAATTTTTAAGAATAACGAGAGATAGAAAAATATATGGAGAAAAGGTTCCAATAGCTAAAAAATATAAAATAATCACAAAGAATTGCATTTCCAAGACAAATTAAGTGTTTTGTGTAAAAACTTAATTTATTAAGTTCAGTTTGAAAAACATCTTCAAATTTGGCATTTCAGTACATTGATTCTGTAATCTCATAAAGTTACAAAGCTTTGTTGTATTGATAGGAGAAAAATATAGCTGCACAAATTAAACTATATATAAGACATAAGACAGCAATAAGGTTCTAACCCTAAAATTGCACATTCCAAGTTTATGAAACTTCCCTTTAAATAGAAAATTATCTGAGTAGAAAGCTCATAACTATAAACCCCGATATGTTAGGAAGCAAAAATGAATTCCAAATTTATGAAACTTTCCTTTAAACAGAAAATTATCTACAAGAAGACAAATAACATCATATTGGAAAAGCTTAAAGATGTTCTTTATCTTCATCTTATTGCATCATGTGTGTAACTTTGTAAGGAAATAAATACTCAAGCTGTATATGGTACAGTTACACAGTTAACTTAAAAAGCATGACACAAAATGGCCAGGAGAGCCAATCCATTGAGAAGTAAAGGACAAAGGAAAAAGATGCAATAGAGCACATGGCTGAACAAAGATCCAAGAAACCACTTATTTGTGGATCAAATTGTCACCCTTACAACTTAACAACATGAATACATAATACAAGCTTGTCAATTGTGTATACCTTCAATGTGACTAAAAGTTGTATTGATTGCAGCAAGCCATTTCTCTCTTTCACCGTTAATCCGTTCTATAAGCATTCTCCTGTTATGTTCCTCGGTCAGTTTTGCTTCATGGGCTCGACCCTCAGCCTCCGCCATGGCCTTAACTCTTATGGTTTCCCTTTCTATTTCAGCTCTCTCTTTCTCAGTTTGGCGCCGCTGAGCTTGAACCTGTTCTTCAGTAGCTCGTCTTGCTTGTTCTTTCCGTATAGAGAACTCCTCTTGCATCCTAACCAACTCAACATTATTTTTCCTCTGAACTTCATGATCTGTCTGCGAAAAATGAGGGAAAAAAATGTAACTGACTGTTTAAAAGTAAAAGTCTTACCATTTGATGTTTTTAACATAAATAGGTCCAGAGAGAGAGCAGCGAAGAACATTCCTTTCTCCTCACTTGCAATACATAAGGATTGTGAACAAAAGTTTCAAGCAGAAAAGAACATTCTGGTCCCAAAAGGGAAAGGACAAAAAGGAAGGCATAAGGTATAATGGCCAATGACAGACTCAACATGCACATATATAAATAGAAAGAAGTTTCACCACTGCCATAGCTATTACTGATTCCTTTTAGTAGGAGGAAAATTTTTTCAAATACCAATTAACTGGTTAAAATGCTATAGTTTGCCCGGTTTATGTTCTATAGATTAAAAAAGATACATAAAGAAAAATTTATTTCGCTGTTTGCACCTGCATTCTTTTTCTAGCCAGGTCATTTTCATATCGCACCATTTGTGCCTTTGCCTGCCCTTGTTGCTGTATTAGCTCCCTTTGCTCTTCATGCATTTTCCTCTGCTTATCCTGCCAGTGCAAACAAATATAGTGTATACAGTGAAATGGAAGAATACCACAATGATTCCCTAACAAAATTGATCAGACTGCTTTTTACAGTTCAACTAAACATTACAACTGAAAGATTCAAAGCTAAAAAGGTACAAGTTCGATGACATCAACTTCTGCATGTACAAAAAACTCAGCTTAGACAAAGAGTGTAATGTGTACAAGCCCGTATAATGAAAAAAAACTGTGCCTATTACCACCCGGAACCACTAAAGCACAATGGTTCAAAGAGAGAGTATACACACAAAAGAACCCGTATAAGCAGAACGGGCTATGAATTGATTGCCAGACACGGAAACTACAAAGTTAGAAGAGAAATTTTAACATAGATTCCGAGCAAATCTTGGAGGCTCATGTCAGCACCTTAAAACAAGAAGTATTATTGCATTCAGTTTAAGGAAAACATAAACAAACACTACCATTTGGCCTACTTCAAACATATATATACTCAAACAAATTTTCCCTGTATGCATTATACAATTCAGTGAGAACAACATCCTATAATATAACTAAAGCTAGTGAATAGTGTGAACCAAATGGAGAATCGCTCACGATAGCACGTTGAGCTTCAATTGCTTCGTGATGAAGCTTCTCTGCGGCCAACTCCTTAAGGCGAACATCCTCTTGCTTTCTCATCAGTTGAAAAACCTGCCCAAAGCCATATTAAAAGGAAAATTCTCTTAGTCCATATTAACTTTAAATAAGCCATTTGATAGATCGAATTGTGAAAAATAATTTTCGAAGCGAAAAAAGAAATGATTAATATCTTATTGCTACATTTCGTTGGGCATATACACATGGTCTCTCAATTGATCAGAATTTCGTTTCATTTTCCCATGTTTTCTCGGCAACCAAACAAAGCATAAGGAAAAATCAAATTCATTATAAAAAAATGAAAAAAAAAAAAAAAAAAAAAACCTGTTTAGAGTAGGGGGAGTTGTTGATTTCGCGAAGAGCTTTGGCGCCTCGTTCCAGTGACTCGGGATCGAAACCAGAGCTTCTGGAGGAGTCTTCGGCCTGGGCTTTCTTATCTGACTTGGATTTCGAGGTTTGGTCTCCCTCGGGAGACGGGGACGGAGACGAAGACGAAGAGAAAGGATAGAAATTAAAGGGACCGTCGGCGTAGGCGCGGTTGGAGAGCGTGGACAAGGACGCCGCCGCCGCAGCCATTGCTATGCACGACGATACTCTGGAAGCAGCCATAGCTCTTTCTCTCTCTCTCTCTCTGAGATTTTCGAGCTCTGAATCTGATCTGATTTTTATTTTTAATAATTATTAAAATAAAATGAATGGAATTTTAGGCCATTGAGGAAAAGGGTTTAGTGTCTGGCGCGAGCATAACCCCATAAACCCTCCTTCTGCTTTAGTTTTAGGGTTTAAACGGAACTAAAAAAGAGAAATTAAAATTGAAAATTTTGGGGGGTTTTGTTTGTGTTGTGCTACGCTAGAAAGGGCTTGCGTGGACAGCAATCTAACTGGGCCCCAAGGCTTGGACCATGGTACAACTCTCTGGAGTTTTGTAGAATAATTTTATTACAGAATTCTTGAAATGTCTTAAAATCTACTTATTTTTGAAAATGGATGTTTAAGATTTTTTTTTTAAGCCACCTCTGTGATAAATCAAAAATTAGACGTTTTAGGATTTTAGTAAAATTATTTAGAGTGAATTAAAAAATAATAATAATAATAAAAGAATGGTATTATACTATTATTTTAAATGTACATTTGACCAACTTATTTGTTAAAAACTTTTTTTTTTTTTTTTTTTTGAGAATGTATTTGTTAAAAACTTAAAATCACTTTTTATTTCACTTTCAGAAAAATAAGCTAATGCCAAATAAATTAGTCAAATGGACGCTAAGAGCTCTAGAATGTGCAACAGTGCACATCATTACATGGATCAACACCCGACATTCACAAGAGCAGTGCCTAGTTTTCAATATCAATATGCCAATCTTTAAAGAATAGCATCTAATGATCCAAAACCAAAGTGTTATAACGTGACGGAATATGAGTATGAACAAAGTTTGAGTCCTTATTGCGATGATGACATGTGGCTAAAAATTAACATATAGCACTATTACAATAGATTCAGTGTATTAGAGCTTTGGACGCAAGCCAAGTCCTATGAATATTATTAATTAGCAAGTTATAAACTAGTAAAGGATCAGTCTCTAACATGAGATCAAGTTTAAAACCCATGAGCAATGTATTGGAAACACGTAAGTGTGATCTCTAAGAAGACCCCAGCTGCAGTGGAACCACGATTTATTGAAGGTATTTTTCTGTGAATAGGTAATAGTGATATTCATTTGAGACAACATGTGTGAGCTAGCATGCCTTTTTTGTACACAAAACAGAATTGGAATAATCCAACAAAAATGAGGGCCGTTGTTTGCGAGGTGCAGACATTCCCTTATTCTTCATTTTCAATCTCCCTAAATTAGTCTTATGCTTCCAAATCTTCTTTGGTTCATATTCTCTCCTTACTAGACATCCAATTCAACCTTTTTTTGGTTTGCCTCTTTTTTTTAGATACTTATATTCGTTCCTCATCTGCTCAACTTGCTCTACTGCAATATTATTATTTCCAAATTCAGATTCCCAACCTATCTATCTCAGTTGCTTTAAGAGAATCTAGAGGCTATGAGGTTAGCCATTTAGATCCCAACGCCACCTTTTTTTACATTAGACTCACTCACTAATAGTGGTGGGAGCCAGAATTTTTGTTCAGGCGGCAAAATTAATTTGAAATTATTAATAAATATTTATAACAAAATAAATATACAATTGTAAATAAGTAAAAGTTTACTAACTCCACGGGAAAATTATTGTGTTTCTTACCATTTAAATTAATTAAATAAAAAATAAAAGGCAAAAGTATTATGAGTTTGTGACAGTATATTAGTGAGAAAGTTAAAAGGTGGGACAAGCCAAAACTAAAAATTCTTTTTGACTTATTAACTTTGTTGTGTCTAAATAAAAAATAAAAATATAAAAGATTTTGACATGTCAGGCAACTCTTTGCTTTCTTTGTTACAGTGCCATGTTCTTTTGCTTTTTTTGAGGAAGACTGTGTCAGTTTTTGGTTTCTTTTACTAAGTGTTGTTTTGTTTTTTTTTTTTTTTTTACCTATGTTAATGAATCAAAGGGGGCAAGCTTTTCTCATATGCCTATAGCTAAGAAAGTTTAAGAGGAGTCAGGGGGCAGTTGCCCCCTCTCGACCCCCCTTGGCTCCGCCCTTGCTCACTAAGTTTTTTTTTTTTTTTTTTACTTTCTAGTGAGACCATCAATAGTAATTCCTATTTTCATGCTCACTTATAAAAGTCATTTTACTAGCATAAAGTGTATAAATTCTCCACTTTTGTTAAAGATAATGGCTCATATTCTGAATGGAAAAGTAATACTGGTCTCTTGTTAAGAGGCATCATGCATATTGTAAGGATATATTCGAAAATTCAACGGATTGGATTGGAGTTTCTTGGGTAGTATAAATTCATTGATGATCATTATTTTGGCATCCTGTCGAACCACATAAATCAATTTTGTTGTTCTCTATGTACTCTCTTTTTTATCTTGCATTGCTCATATTTGAAATCTTCAACAATTTTATTTCCTGGATATATTTGCACATGAACAGTTATAATAATTACTTTCAAAAGAAACAATTAACATTTTACACCGAGGAGTGGAAACTTATTCACATGCTTAATAACACTTGCTTCATACAGAGAATTCTTAATACCAGACTACTAACACAATTAAACAAGACAAGCGCACTCTTTCTCCCAAAAAAAAAAAAAAAACAAGGCACGCGCACGCGCACACGTGCGTGTATATATGGAAAGGAGCACAACAAAAGAAGAACTTGATCTAGTTCGATACTTTTTGCAATATGCTATTGTTTACAGTCTGCTTATGATAGTATGATAACCACTGAGATCGTCTTGAACTTCATTGGAACTCTGGAACCTTAGTTACTTCAAGACCTGCCAGGAAAAAAGTAATGAAAGTAGTTTTAGTCCGAAGAAAAAAAAATATTATTTGAAAAGGTTATGGATCAGCATGACAAGGTTGAAAAGATCCAAATTATAAAAAGCTATCATTTAAATCATTAATTTAGCCAAAAGTTTCAGATGGGTTGCGAAAGAACTGGTTCTGAATGAAGACAAAGGGGAAAATTTAAAAAATATATATATATATTAAGAAAAGGTTGCTTAGGACTTAGGAGTAAAAAGAGAGACTAAAATATTGAGTAGGGTTTAAAAGAGAATCATCATAGAAATCAGAAAACAGAAGCCAAAGTAGTGTACCTCACATGGCAATTGTTTGAACTAGTAAGCATAGGACCATTGACGAGAGTTATCCAGAAGTGATAGGATTAGATCTCATGTGGGCTTTATTTGGCTTAGGGACAGGATAAGAAATTGCATGAGTGTGGTCAGGCATTGGCTTTTTTCATTAAATAAAAGTGATAATAAGCAGTCAGGTAAACAAGATGTTGGCCTTATGATGAATTGGAGAAATTGATGGACCACGTAGAACTATCACATCAAAGTTCACAACCTTCACTTTCAAAGAATAATTGCCAGGCCCTATAGCAGGAATTACTTCTAAGGTGATGATGGTGCAGAAATTAACTGGGATTTCCTATGGTTTGTAACTTATAAGGACCTGGAAGGAACTAAAAGTGCATTGCAGATATACCATTTGGAACAGTGTTGCCCATCACTTTTTGTTTATATATTGAACAACTAACTAGCATTCTGTCATTGATTTAGATGTGTCATTGCACCATAATTCAAAGTGAGGAATTAGGTGAAATAGCATTATCCTTTCATTTCAGCCACCAATATGCAGTGTATATATATTAATTGTGCAGGTAATGACTGAATGGAAAAATGGATGCATGTGGAAAGTTGTGTGCAAAGTAATTATTTGGCTCTACTACTTAGTCAGAGGCTAAATGCTGTTACACACTATTTTACACATCCGTACACACGCACAAAATGAAATCACTATTTCAGTGCATTTTGTGTGCGTGTGTACGAATATGTAAAATAACAAACACTGCTCTTAGTAGAAAGTAACTAGTTATTACCTCTACTGATCATACACAATGTCTTAGTCATTGTTACCACTTGACCTGTACTTAGGGAATGG
Organism: Lithocarpus polystachyus; assembly: GCA_033629205.1. Taxonomy (NCBI): domain Eukaryota; kingdom Viridiplantae; phylum Streptophyta; class Magnoliopsida; order Fagales; family Fagaceae; genus Lithocarpus; species Lithocarpus polystachyus. The sequence continues at coordinate 54,493,803 of CM066167.1, forward strand.
GACTCTGCCAGACTCAATGTGCTTGACATCCTCTATAAGGATCTCATAGTGCCTCTTCACCTCCTCAGCAGATTTTCCTCCTACAGCTTTGGCAACCTTCTGCCAGCGGTCAGGGGTGTCCTTATCATACACAGCCAGGGCCTTTTCAAATTTTTTGTTCTCCTTAGTAGTCCAAGAGGAGCTAGAGCTACGTGAGGAACTGAGAGAGTTGGATGCCATTGGTGGATATTTATTTAAATGCACTACGAGAACAACTGACAAGAGGTACTTTGACAGGCTTTGGAGGATGATAATTTCAGGAAGTAGGTTGGAATCTAAATGTGAATGAAAGAGTGTGACAAAAGTGAATCCCACAAAGGGGAAGGGCGAACAAAAAAGAATGGTTGTTGCAGTCAAGGAAGATGACTCAAAGTCAAGGGATGGTATGGGAAAGAGATGACCAAGGAGCTCCTTATAAGCAGGAGGAAAAGCAATGGCGGGGTTAAGCCAGTTGGGCGAATATATCTTAGGAAAGGGTGGAAATTAAAGTGACTCGTCCCCTTAGTAACCACAGGATGGAGCACCAGAAGGACAAGGATGGAACAGCAAGTGTAAGAGGAGAATCAGTAATAAAGGATGGGCCCTATAAATTTTACCAGCAATATTCCTTGATTATATATATCACAATATCACAAGCAAGTTGGAGTCCTTTATTAGTAACTTGTCAGTGGACAAAGGATCAGATGTATCATGCTAATGCCTGGAGTAGTCTGTGTAATCAAAGACTAACCAGGATCAAATGTACCATAATAATTACTGTTTATTGCACTTCTTAGTTAATTGAAAGCAATTCATAACCTAACCATCTACCTTTTCTAGTGTTCAATGGGTTATCCATCTAAGGCAACTCAAATCAACAGATATTTCTAGCTTGTGAGTTGTGACAGAATTTGTCCTCATTATCTCTCACATGTCAGTTGGACAGATATGCCTTGGCTATCTTAGCTTTATATTTTACCCTTGCATTCAATTTCTGAAATTGTATAGTTGTAGGCCTTAATTGATACCTCCATGATTTTAGCTAGCTCAATGGAATATTGCGCCTTTGTAACATCGTTTGATTGCATAATCAGCATTCGCAAACAAACAAATGTTGCTCCTTTTGTAGGGCACTGCATGCATATGCGGGTGTGGGGAAGACTTTACTTCCTCGAGTTACATGGCCCCAAGGCCTCTTGTGGCATTTCCTCTGTTATTTTGTGGTGCTAAAATTGTTTACGTATGATGATAAGTGATAGCTTTCTTGGATAAAAGGCCTAGTGGTCTTACCTCCTTATCATTGATTCTCCTGTCTCTCTCTCTCACACATTGAGGGGGAGGGGTAACTCTCCTTGTCATCTTCTAATCTTGAATTTGACATCATTCTATTAAAAGGAAATAATATTTCAAATTTTAACTCCTTTTTTATGAGGGGAGGAGTTGAAGAACAAATTCTGCAGTTAAAATAGGCTCTCCTTTGTTAAATATCATGTCTTCTTGATCGAAAGTTTAAATTTTGGTACAAGAACAAGCCATAACAGATTAGCGATTTGGAAAGACAACAATTTTTACGTGGCTTAATCAGACTTGTATGTGTATGTCAATGAAATCAATATGGTACCATCTTGTGGAATCTCTTTGTGAAGGCTTGACACAATATCTTAGGACATCACCTTAACCTATAAAGCCAAGAGTCTTGTAATTTAATTCCCACCTACAGATGTTTTTAACGGAAATATCTTGGATTCAAATCCCCCATCTCCCAACTATCGAATTATCCACACCAAACCAAAATAAAACTAAGTCAAATTACAATTTATCTACCCGTGATTTGGGCGAAATTTAAGTTGTCTATCTATGATTTGAAATTTAACATTTTACCCATCTAAGGTTAATTTAATTAGATTTCTATAGTCCACCTTTGTTAATATCAAAGCTAAATATGTATTTTTGTTCCATTTTTAAGTCTCTCTCCTCCAAACACATAAAAAACATAAAAATACAAAATCAAATAAGATTAAAAAAACTATCCATCGGAACACTTGCATTATGGAATTTCAAACTACCTTCTATCATGGAATTTCAAACTACAGATAAATAACTTAAATTTTTGTCAAACCTCAGGTGGGTAAAGTATCAAATTTTAAACCACCGGTAAACAACTTAAATTTTAACCAAATCACAGGTGGGTAAGGTGTAATTTGCCCATAAATCTATGTTATCAACCAGTCCACTCACTCTTGTCACTACAATTCAATGCGGGACCAATCTCTTAGCCAACCATACATTGTTACTTGTCAAAATTCCAACAATTCTACTTACCATTGAAAACCTAGGCAAGGTTGGTGAGGGCTCCCTCTAGTCTATTGAGTAGTAGGTTAAGAAGTGACTTATTTGATGCATGGTAATGTAATTATTGATCATCCTCGTACAACTCCCATCAAAAAAAAAAAAAAAAAAAAGATCATCCTCGTACAACTTACATCTACTTTTCTTAACTTCATGTTCTTTGAACCATCACATTACTTGGCAAGATCATGACAGTCTGACAAGCAATCAGACAGTAGGATAACATAGTGACTCTCCGTTATAGTTAAAATTAGAAACCTGGAATACTGTATGGATCTTCTGAGAGAGGGGAGGAAGATGAATGACATTGTGTTGGGCGATTCAATCAATGATCTTTACTAGCTCAGAGTTATTCCTGGGCCACCTGAGGGTACCTACAACTTGTGAACTATGAAGTACAGGTGCATTTCTAGAATCGGGTGTGAGTGCGGGTGCGGATATGGGTGCGGGACTCATTAATTTTTGAAAAAGTAGAGTGCAGGTGCGGGTGCGGGTGCGATGGGATGCGGCAATTAAAAAATTATTAAAAATATTTTTATACAGTGAATTTATTATTTTTATATAAAAAAAATTCAAATAAAGGGTAGAGTTTATTATTAAAAAAAATTTATTTATGATTTGTTTTTAATAAAATCAATATTTTTGGTAATTGTAAACAAAAAACCACCTTTCAAGAAGGTTCCTTTACTCCTTTTCCAATTCCCAAGCCTATCCACTTGAAATAATGATTGTCTCACCTATTTAATTTATATTATTTTGTTATATATATTTATTCTTCTTCCTCACCTCTTCTAAGTTCTAACCATTTCTTTGTGTCTTCTCATCTTCTTCTTCCTTCTCTTCTTTTTTTTTTTTTTCCTATTTAATTTATATTATTTTGTTATATACATTTATTCTTCTTCCTCACCTCTTCTAAGTTCTAACCATTTCTTTGTGTCTTCTCATCTTCTTCTTCCTTCTCTTCTTTTTTATTTTTTTTTTGGCGCGAATCAGAAAGGAAAAAAAAAAAGGAGAATCGGCGCGTCAGACGCCAAACGCCGCGTCTAGACGAGTCCGGTGCTAGTGCGGCGGCTCTAGAGCCGCACCCGTGCTTTCTTGCTTGTGAACCGGTAACCTTACCTGGGAGATAAATCCAGGAGAACAGCCTTTTAATTAGTACTTTTTCTTGTACTCTCAAAGTCCATATATCAAAGTACCAGCTTAAAGTTAAAAACCAGTAAAAGTTCTTGGTCTGGTTCTCCCCTGTATAATAGTATTGCATGTTAAAATAATAGTTAAATGATGATTAAATTCACTTTTTCCTAACAACTTAAGCACCCGAGATAAGCGATAAATTATATGATATCAGAGCAGAAATTCCTTAGTTTGAATCATATATCTACTCCACCTCCCACCTGAAAAAGTTAAACATCCCACATGTTAAGCCCCCTTATTAAGAATGAGTTTAGATTAAATTCACTATTTTTTAACAGTTTAAAATTTTGGAATAATCAGTACTTTATCATGATGACGTCATTTTATTCAATGCATTGGTATCAAGAATAGTACTCCCCTTCTTTGGCTGCTGATCAAATAACAGTGACTATATAATTGATCTGGTACATTTCGTGTTCAAGTTAAATGGCAATAACGTTCAAGGTAAAACTCAGCATCCAACTTTACACTTCTAAATCTTGGCTCTAATTTTTAATATGAATTTTCTTTGTTACTCACATTGTGGCTTTTGATTCTTCCACTTGCTGTTATTCCAACCAAGATATGGACCAAATTTCTTGCTGAAGTATAGCTGCCGTGTGGTATATTCTCAACCAGAGATAAATTAGATAATATCTCGGTAGATACCAAAAACTTCATTTGCCGACAAAGCAATCAATTGGTTGCTGGGGCTGACCTTCAGCAATGTTAGACTGCTAGAATCAAGAAATTGCTTTCTGGAGTAAAGGAAGAATGCAGGTACGTGAAAAGGAAAATCCCTTTAAGCCTAGTTGCTGAATGCTGCATTAGCTTTGGATTATTCGGTTGGTTTTGGCTTGACACAATTTACGTCTAGTCTAATCCAACTTACAAAGTTAAAATCTTTTTATCATATTAAACAGAGCTGGATGCTAAGTTAATCTACTATGATGCACGGACACTTTAGTTAAGGTGTTTTACCCGTGTCATATTTGTATTGTACCACATTATACCGATGTCATACTGACCGTTTAATTTTTCAAAAACTCCTTGTGTCACCGTGTCATACTCGTGCCGTGTCTGTACTTCCTCGTCAATCTATTCTTTCTTCTAAAACAGCATCATTGAACAATTATAACATTTTTCCAAATCCTCCCACTTTCATACTTTGAGGAGTTCAGAAAATTATAGTTGACTCTCTATTAATTGTGAAATGAGTTGTTTAATCCGGCTGAGGGGCAAAGGTATAATATTGAGAATACTCACTGAATGAGAACAAATATATATATAAGAGATGCCTATTGGCATTCCAAACTTTTTTTTTTTTCTGGACCTATCAGAAAGAGAATCTAATACTTCCTAGTCGTGAATATCTGCATAGGATAGTCGGGTGGGAAAGGCTCATATTATTGGTTGAGAGGGACATTTGGAAAAATAGCTGGAATCTGTAGTAGTGGTCCTTGCTGTACATAATCTTGCTGATCTTTGGAATCCTTATCACCTCATATGATCATATCCACCCTTTTTGAAAGGATTCCAATTCTTTCCTCCTCTTGGAGGTATCACCCAAATAAACACCGGAAGTTTCTAATTGAGGAGAAATTATACAGTCCTCTGGTGGACCACGTCATCTGTCCACCATTCTATTAAAAAACTCCCACTTGTTTAAAATTGCTGAGTCAGTGTTTTAAAAAAATTTCCAACTCAGCAATTTTAAACAAGTGTAAGTCTTTTAATGGAATGGTGGACCATGTCACTTGTTAACCATGTGAACCTTGTAATTTCTCCTAAATGAGGCCTTACTATAACATCAATTAACTCATAAACTTAACCGTACTGGTTTAGGTCTAATTATTAATAATATTATATCATAGGGCAAATTATAACTTACTCACACGTGATTTGACTGAAATTTAAGTTGTCTACCGATAGTTTGAATTTTAACATTTTACCTACTTAAGGTTAGCTCAGTTAGAGTTCTATAACCCAAATTTGTTAATAACAGGGTTAAATATGTAATTTTTCTTCACTTTTATATCTCTCTCCTCCAAAAACACAAAAAAACATAAAAATACAAGTTAAAATAAGATCAAAAAGAATCCAGTGGAATACTTGCATCACAGAATTTCAAATCATAGGTAAGTAACTTAAATTTCGGTCAAACTTCAGGTAGGTAAAATGTCAAATTTCAAACCATAGATAAACAACTTAAATTTCAGTCAAACCACAAGTAGGTAAGTTGTAATTAGCCCTGTATCATAGTAATCACTCACTTAATTTCTTCACTTTCACGCATAGTGAGACATAATACTCATAATCACTTTGATCTCTTCACTTTCACCCATAGTGAGACATAACACTCATAATTGCACATGTATACTCAACAATAGAAACGATTTAACTTCTTTCTTTTTTACTTCATATAATTTTACGGAGATGGTATTGGTGTTTGCCAATGGAAGATGCCTAGGTAGGTCCTATTTTCGAATTCCAGACTCCAAATATATTTTTTTGCATGTATCTTTTATTTGTTTAAGGGTAAGCACTAAGCAGACCAGGGAACTTCAACGTATTCAAGATTTGTAAAAAGCCCACTACTTTAATCAGGTCCACTTCTGTCGCCATAAGCATGAGAATCGCTTTTTGTGGGCACCTTTGAAAACACAATTGACTTCAAATTTTTCTTACAGGACATAAATCAGGCATCTCTAAAGTGACTGGTTTTTTAACATGCTAGAATTATGGTTAAATAATTAAATTTACTATTTTTTAACAGTTTGAGTTTTTAGGACCATCAGTAAATTATCACAGTATCAAAGTAAGAAGTTCTGAGTTTGATCCAATGAGACTTTATAATTAAATGCTCAAAGTTATTTATGTATAGTACATTAAAGTATTCAATTGAGGAACCTAATTACGTCCCTTGTTGTTAAGGGGCTTGGCTCATATTAACATGATAGGAAGGTAAAACATAAAGTGATAAAACAAATGAAGGCAATGTATTTTCAACCAATGTTTACGTATTTTGGGTTAGTTGGTTTGAACCTAAACAGTTAGTCTTTATTTTACATAATATTTTACATTTAACTGTACGAGGATGCTTTCTTATTATGAAAACTAATCGCAGACCCACGCGATGTGTAAAAATAAATAATTATTTTGTATTGTAATATAATGTATAATTTTTATCTAAATTTTTTGAAGATAATTTATTCTCCCTAAAAATTAAACAATTTCTATTCGGTCTACTTGGGTCTACTTCGATCCAATATAGTCCACTCGGTCAATTTCGGTCTCCCATTCAATCAATTTTAGACTAATTAGGCCTTAAATTGATTCTTTTGTAGGTTTTCTTTTCAAGTTTAGCTCAAAAATTGTTTTTTACTTCATTTTTGGGTTAAAAAGTGTGAAATTTTATTATATTTGGGCTAAAATATTTAGTTTTGAGTTTAAAAAAATACTAAATAGACATTAGAAATTAGAAATATGAGTCTAAAAATACAATAAAAATGATAATTATCTGAAAGTTTTATTTGGTCTACATTGGTCTATTCGGTCCATTCTGTCCTCTTCGGTCCAATTTGGTCCTATTCGATCCTATTTAGTCCATTCTGTTCACTAAAGTTCTATTTGGTCCAATTCGGCCTATTCGGTCTTATTCAGTCCATTCGCCCTAATTAGTCTATCCAGTCCACACTGGCTCCATTCGGTCCACATTGATCCAATTCTGTCTACTTCGGTCTAATTTTCCATTCAGTCAAACATTAGTCCTATTTGGTCCATTCTGTCCACTTTGATCCACTTCAATCTTATTTGGGCCATTCGGTCCACTTTCGTTCTATTTGGTCCATTTTTTTCCTCTTTGGTTCTATTCGGTCTATTCTATCCACTTCAGTCTAATATATACACTTCGGTCCCATTCAGTCCATTTCAGTCCAATTTTTTCACTTTAGTTCTATTCGGCCCAATTTGGTCCTGATCGGTCCGTTCGGTCCACTTTGGTCCTATTCGGTCCACCTTGTTCTTATTCGGTTCAATTCTCTCCGTTTGGTCCAATTCGATCCATTAATATCACTTCAGTTCATTTTGGTCCACTTTGACCTATTTTTGTGCAATTATATAGTGGGAAAAAGACATATTTGGGTTGAAAGCACTTAATCTAAATCCAAATATATTATAATAAAAAAAATCTCAAACTCATAATATCTAAAATCTTAAGTATAACATTTATTGTTGCTACGCTTTTGTTGAGCCACACTAATGTAACATTTCAGTCCATTTCAATATGGCTAAATTTAAGTGAAAGTCTTTCTAAACAAAAAGACTATGAATATACCAATGTAATCTTTAGGGCAATTATTTATTTGTTTTAAAGTCGTTACTTTTAAATAAATTACATGAGGTTGATTGTACATTTAAACAAAATAAATAAATATATACATATGTATGTATGTATATTTTTATTTAAATAAATTATTCAAATTATTCATTCTTTTAAAAGAGATTATCGTAATAATCAAAGCTCATATCAAACTTATGGTGAATATGTAAAATTTATTCTCTAAATTTTATTGTAGAAAGACCAAGACTACTTGTGATGGGGAACTAAAAATACAACACCAAAACGTATAAATCCAAAATAGAGTTTTAAAAATCACAATGATTTATCAATATAAAGTAGAGTTGCAAGAAAGAATAAAAAAAATCAAGAGAAAGAGAATACCCACTTTTTCAAGAGAGAATGTGAGAGAGAATAATACGAAATTTATAGAAAATAATATGAGAAGAAAAAAAGTAAAAATAAAAAATATAGCAATAAATACCAAATTATCCAAGTCATGTTATGTAATAAAATAACATTATATTCTTATATACTATCTTTATAATGCAATATGATAACATCTATAAAATCAAAAATAATAAAAAAGATAATAACTTAAAAACACAAAACTTAATCACATCAATCCAAAGTAAAGTTCCAAATAATACAAAAATTTATCAACCTAAAGTAGAGATGCAAAAAAAATATTTTTAAAAATCAACCAAAAATGAAGGAAAAAAAATGAGAGAGAGAGAGAGGGACAGAAATAACCTTTTGTGTGTGGAAAATGAAAGAGAGAGAATTAACATTTTGTATGTGAAAAAATTATGAATAGAATGGAAAAGAGAATTGTAAATTTATAGTAAGAGGAGGGAAATAAGAAAAGCAAAAAATGAAGGAAGAGAAGTGGATAGAAGAAAAACGATATTAAAGTAGATAGTAGTAGGGAGATGAAAAGGTAAAAGGCAAGGGAAAAGTTATAAAAAGTATAACAATAAGTTGAGAAATTAATAAGGAAAAAAAGAATTAAAAATAAGAGACAGAATGTTGAAATTGGGTGGATGATATTGGTGTTGATGTGACTCAACAGGAGCATAACAACAATAAATGCTACGCTGCAACTTTAAATATATTTAGATATAGATTAATATTTTTTTGATCAGATGTCAACAAATTGAGTAAAATAATTTATTATTTGTTTAGTTATTTATTATTATTATTGTGGGCGAAGGGTTTGAATTGTAAGCCCAATAAAGTGAATGGACTCAAACCCAAGGGACCCGAACAATAAATTTGTAGAGAAATGGGTTGAAAGGTTGGGCCGTTGCAAGTTGGATAACGGACCAATGCTATTATGGCGAAGTAAAACTATAGACGTTCCCTTAAGAAAAGCGTCCTCGGCCAGGTCCAAGGAGATTGGTTCCTTCTCTATTCATTTTTTAAAGACTTATTACAAATCTTCCTTTCCGTTTTCTCCCCCCTCCCATTCAGGGTCCCTTACATTATATACCCCTTATTTAGATGATCCAGAGCCTTCACTTGTTGGCTATCCAAGTCGCCACTTGAATACCTGTCCCGTCAGCCACCCTACCTAGCTCCCTGTGAGTTATAGTAGCCAAGGCAACACTGTTCAGGGGTCTTCTCCACATAAATGCGGCCAGAAAAGTAGATGCAGCATCTTAAATGCGAAGGTGGCAGCTTTCCTTTAGGTGCCTCCTAGTTTTACTTGTTGCCGTGCTTCAGGTGTGCGTCTTTGTTGCTGAACCCTTTTTGGGACTCATTTAGACTCATGGGATCTGGGCATGGCCCATGCCTGGGCTGTCCGAGGAGGTCTTTCTCCTTGGATAGGCCCAAGGCCCAACACCAAATTTGGGCTCTAGCCCCCACAATAGCCCCTCAAAAGCCCAACTCTACTCTCTTGGCCGATGAGGGATTGGGGTTTTGATTTCCAAAGGAGTGCGCCGCTCATTTCTTTGGTTCGCACGTGCACGATCCCCGCTTTGCGCTTTTTAATTGCGGCTGGCGCTTCGTAATCCGTGAATCGTCCTTAGTTACTCTAGGCGGCGCATTGTCTCTCACTCCTATTGGCGGAGCGTTGATCCAACAGCAAGTATTTCCCTGGGATTTTGAGTGGGGTAACTCCCATATGATCTCACCTACTATATAAAGCGCAAAGAGGAAGAGAGAAAACATTTTATTTCCTTTCTTCCCGAGCGCCTAAATCCCCCAGAGACCTCAAGCACCCCGACTTGTCACATCCCTCGCAGCTTTGAGCTTCCTCCCCCCTTCTCCCAAGAGATCACCAAAAGGTTTTCATGAGGGTTGAAGGTCTAACGTGTTTGTCTGATTTTGTAAGTATTAATCTCTTCAAGCTTCCCTTTCTCCTCAGCCAGATTCCCCAGTCTTTGTTTTTATTAGAAGGCCTCTCCCGTTATATTTTCTTACTCAAATGGGTAGATTTAAGTGCCTGGTGGACTCCTCAGCCGGGATGGAAGGTTTTAGGGCCAAGTACCACATCCCGCCAGGAGTAGGCTTGTAGTATTGCCCCCCAGATCAAGTTTGCACTAAGAGGGGGATGGGTGAGGTTGTCATCCAGATGATTGCGTTCATAGAAGGAGGGATGACCCTTCCCATGGGTAGGATAACTAGGGATTATCTGCGCAACCACCGGTTATGCCCCCATCAGTGCGCTCCTAATATGTTTAGAATTTTAGGAAGTATAGAGGCCCTAAGTGAGCACCTACACCTTGGGCTTACATGGCACGATGTAGTGTATATGTACGAGTGCCATTCTCTCTCCGGAGGATACTACCTTAAATCCAGATCCGAGGAGATGAGGATGATATCTTGCCTTCCCAAGTCCAACAAAGACTTGAAGGATGATTATTTTGGTAGTCTCCGGGGAGTGGCACGACGGTCTTCACTGCCCAGTTAGGGCGGGGACACCAGGTGGGGTACCTCAGGATTAGGCCCAATGGCTGAGGCCTTAGTTTGCTAAGTTTTCTTCTTCTTCTTCTTTTTTTGTTATTTTTTGAAACTATATTGTCACTCCTCGGATCAAAGTCACTTATCTAACCATGGCTTTTCTTCTCAAATGTTTTGCAGACAAGGACCACGTCTCTCCAAAGCTTAGCCTTGTGAACGTCCCAGCACTCAACTTCCTGCTGAGATCGGAGATATTCTAGAGTGAGGACGAACAGCTAAGGGCGGCACACCTGATCCTTGACTACGAGCCCTTGTCACGCGTGTTCCAGGACGTGGGACAAGCAATCAGAGCCGGTAGTTCTAGGCTTGCACGGATTGACGTCTCCAAACCTAGGTTCCTCGCCCGAAAGGACCTTCCTCCTGTTGTTCTGCCACCTCTGCCCGTTCGCCAACAATTAGCCGGTCCGAGCGAGGAGCTACCGTCGTCACCTCAATCACTGAACGCCGAGATCGACCAGTTCCACTTTGAAGAAGAGGCTGGAGCAATAGAAAGGCCAGTTGAGCTTTCGGACTCGGAGGTCGAGCATGAGGGACCTTCCTCAGGTTTTCAGGAGCGGTTGCCTGTAGTAAGACCGGATACAAGTTCCGAGGAGGAAGAAGGAATGGATCTGAAGCCGAGCACCGGTCTCAGAGGCCTAATGGCTGGCAGGAACAAAGGGGGGTCAACTTCTGAAGAACCTCCCAAGACCAAGGTTACTCCCACCTTGCGTCTTCCTCCCCCTCAGCTCCCCATTGACCTCGGACTGAAGGAAAACCCCAACTTGAAGAAGAAAAGGCCCGTAGAGGTCTAGGATGAGGGAGAGGTACCGCCTCCAAGGGGGGGAAAGCAGCAGAAGAAGTCCAAGGACCCCCACGACAAGAGAGATCGATCGGTGGAGGGATCCGAGGAGGTTGAACTACGCCGAGCACAACGCACCTGGGCCCCTCTACTGGAGGTGGGTGGCGCCGCCATTCCCTGGGACGCCACCATCTGGGAGTCCCAGAAGGAGCATGCTGGCACTCTGGCCGAGGCATTGGAGCAGCCATTCTCCCTCCTAGGGACGTGGAAGGCCTCAGGCGCATCAAACAGCCAGACCTCTTCATGTTGTTGAAGAGGGATCTTGCGATGGTAGGTTTGCGATTATCCTTTTACGTTGCATGCTTGCGTGCTTATTTACGTTGCATGACTCCTTTGTTTGCCAATGTGCAGGTTACCCAGCAGGTCTTCATGGCTGAGGAGTGCATCAAGAGGGCCTACGAGGAAACCAAGGTCGAGGCCCGTTCCTATCAGGAGGCTGAGAAGCAGCTCAGGGTCCTGAGGCAAGAGAGGGCCGATCTCTCTAGGAAGTTAAAGGAGGCCGAGAAGGCTCGCCTGAGCGCCCAAGCAGGTCTAAAGACCGCGAAGAGGCAGGCCAAAGATCAGCGTCAACAGCTGCACATAATCGAGATCAATCTGGCCATGGAGAAGCAGAGGATTGCTGACCTCATGGCCGAGCTGCAAAAGGCCAAGGAAGCAGCTCGCGTGGCTAGGGAAGCCGCTGAGGCCGCGGTAGAGGCGTCCTATGAGCGAGGCGTGAAGGACACAGAGAAGCGGCTTGCCGAGGAGGTGGCCGTGGTGTGCAGGGATTACTGCACCGAGTCCTAGGGCGTTGCTAAGGACCGAGCGGGAATCCCTACAGACTCCGAGCTGAAGAGAGCGGAGAGCATTTTCTTCTCAAAGGATATCCGTGAAGGACTTGATCCTAACTCTCCTCCTGAGCAGCCCACTGCCAATGAAGCCCCCCCTACTGATGTCAGAATTCCCGAGGGGGTTCAAGTGGATAATGGGGCTCAGTCACCGCCGAGGGCCAAGTCTCCAGAGGACGCTCTTACTATTAAGGACGTGGTCTCCCAAGCTAAGGACGCGGAGGCCAAATCTAAAGCGGATGACGTTCCCCCCGAGGCTGCTGATCCCCAAGAGGACCTTCCCCAGCAAGAGGCTTAGAAATAGGAACTTTCAATATATGTTGAACTTTTTGTATGGGCAACTTTGCCAATTAGAACAATGTACTTATCCTTTTGTTTAATAGAAAAGATTTTCTTCTCTCTCATTTACTGCATTGTTTCTTATTATGCCTTGAAGCCTATCGCAACCATTGCTAACACCATACCATTAATAGTTCACATAATATGACCATTGAACACTTATAAAATATAACTTAGTGTCAATTTCTCCTAAGAACGTGGTCCGAGGACTCATCATTGACTTTGGTTCGGTTTAAACACTTGTAAAATGTAACGTAGTGTTAATTTCCCCTAAGAACGTGGTCCGAGGACTCACCGTTGACTTAGGTTCTGTTTGAACACTTATGAGGATAACTTAGTGTTAATTTCCCCCAAGAATTTGGTCCGAGGACTCACCGTTGACATAGGTTCTGTTTGAACACTTGTAAAATGTAACATAGTGTTAATTTCCCCTAAGAACATGGTCCGCGGACTCACCTTTAACTTAGGTTCTGTTTGAACACTTGTAAAATGTAACATAGTGTTAATTTCCCCTAAGAACGTGGTCCGAGGACTCATCATTGACTTAGGTTCTGTTTGAACACTTGTAAAATGTAACGTAGTGTTAATTTCCCCTAAGAACGTGGTCCGAGGACTCACCGTTGACTTAGGTTCTGTTTGAACACTTATGAGGATAACTTAGTGTTAATTTCCCCCAAAAATGTGGTCCGAGGACTCACCGTTGACTTAGGTTCTGTTTAAACACTTGTAAAATGTAACGTAGTGTTAATTTCCTCTAAGAACGTGGTCCGAGGACTCACTGTTGACATAGGTTCTGTTTGAACACTTGTAAAATGTAACTTAGTGTTAATTTCCCCTAAAAACGTGGTCCGAGGACTCACCTTTGACTTAGGTTCTGTTTGAACACTTGTAAAATGTAACGTAGTGTTAATTTCCCCTAAGAACGTGGTCCGAGGACTCATCATTGACTTAGATTCTGTTTAAACACTTGTAAAATGTAACGTAGTGTTAATTTCCCCTAAGAACGTAGTCCGAGGACTCACCGTTGACTTAGGTTCTGTTTGAACACTTATGAGGATAACTTAGTGTTAATTTCCCCCAAAAATGTGGTCCGAGGACTCACCGTTGACTTAGGTTCTATTTAAACACTTGTAAAATGTAACGTAGTGTTAATTTCCTCTAAGAACGTGGTCCGAGGACTCACCTTTGACTTAGGTTCTGTTTGAACACTTGTAAAATGTAACGTAGTGTTAATTTCCCCTAAGAACGTGGTCCGAGGACTCATCATTGACTTAGGTTCTGTTTGAACACTTGTAAAATGTAACGTAGTGTTAATTTCCCCTAAGAACGTGGTCTGAGGACTCATCATTGACTTAAGTTCTGTTTGAACACTTGTAAAATGTAACGTAGTGTTAATTTCCCCTAAGAACGTGGTCCGAGGACTCACCGTTGACTTAGGTTCTGTTTGAACACTTATGAGGATAACTTAGTGTTAATGGAACCCCCAAGAATGTGGTCCGAGGACACACCGTTGACTTAGGTTCTGTTTGAACACTTGTAAAATGTAACGTAGTGTTAATTTTCCCTAAGAACGTGGTCCGAGGACTCACCTTTGATTTAGGTTTTGTTTGAACACTTGTAAAATGTAACGTAGTGTTAATTTCCCCTAAGAACATGGTTTGAGGACTCATCATTGATTTAGATTCTGTTTGAACACTTGTAAAATGTAACGTAGTGTTAATTTCCCCTAAGAACGTGGTCCGAGGACTCATCATTGACTTAGGTTCTATTTGAATACTTGTAAAATGTAACGTAGTGTTAATTTCCCCTAAGAACGTGGTCCGAGGACTCACCGTTGACTTAGGTTCTGTTTGAACAATTATGAGGATAACTTAGTGTTAATTTCCCTCAAAAATGTGGTCCGAGGACTCACCGTTGACTTAGGTTCTGTTTGAACACTTATAAAATGTAACGTAGTGTTAATTTCCCCTAAGAACGTGGTCCGAGGACTCACCTTTGACTTAGGTTCTGTTTGAACACTTGTAAAATGTAACGTAGTGTTAATTTCCCCTAAAAATGTGGTCTGAGGACTCATCATTGACTTAGGTTCTATTTGAACACTTGTAAAATGTAACGTAGTATTAATTTCCCCTAATAACGTGGTCCGAGAACTCATCATTGACTTAGGTTCTGTTTGAACACTTGTAAAATGTAACGTAGTGTTAATTTCCCCTAAGAACGTGGTCCGAGGACTCATCATTGACTTAGGTTCTATTTGAACACTTATGAAATGTAACGTAATGTTATGAATTAGCCGAATGACAGACAGGTAAGGAACAAAAGGAGTTTTCATTAATAATAGTACATTTTCAGGTTATTTACATTCCATGGGTGTGGTACAGTTTTTTCATCTAAGTCTTCAAGGTAGTATGCACCTATGCCCGCCACCAAAGTGATGCGATAAGGACCCTCCCAATTTGGTCCTAGCTTTCCCCAAGCAGGGTTTTTGGTGTTGCCCACAACCTTCCTGAGCACTAGGTCTCCCGTTGCTAGGGGCGTTAACTTCATATGGGTGTCATAACCCTACTTGAGTTTGTTCTGGTAGTACACCAGTTGGACCCTTGCACTTTCCCTTCGCTCGTCTATTAGATCCAGACCCTTCTCTAGCAACCAGTCATTAGTGCTCGGATTGAAACAGGTGGTTCTTAATGTTGAGAAGCCGGTCTCCAACAGAATCACGGCCTCGGCCCCATAAGACAACGAGAAGGGAGTTTCCCCCGTTGACCTTCGTGGTGTCGTCTAGTATGTCCAGAGGACGTGAGGTAGCTCTTCCACCCACTTTCCCTTCGCGTCGTCCAGCCTCTTCTTGAGTTCGTTTACTATGGCCTTGTTTACAGCCTCGGCTTGCTCGTTCCCCTGGGGATAAGCGGGAGTGGAGTAACAATTTTTTATCCCAAGGCTGCAGTAGTATCGTCTGAATGCTTTGCTATCGAATTGAAGGCTGTTATCCGAGATGAGGGTATGAGGGAACCCAAATCGGGTGACAATGTTCCTCCAAACGAACTTCTTGACGTCTACATCTCTAATGTTTGTCAGTGGTTCGGCCTCTACCCACTTGGTGAAGTAATCCATGTCGACAAGAAGGAATTTCTTGTTTCCGACGGCTTTAGGGAAAGGGCCTATGATGTTTAAGCCCCATTGAGCGAAGGGCCATGGACTGGATAGGGGGTTAAGAACTCCGCCCGGCTGATGTATGTTTGGTGCGAACCTTTAGCATTGATCACATTTCCTTACATATTCTTGTGCTTCCCTTTGCATATTGGGCCACCAATAGCCTTGGGTAATGGTTCTGTGCGATAAGGATCTTCCTCCGGTATGCACAGCAAATATGGCACGGAGAAAGAGCGTCTATATAGCCTCTGGTCTTCCGACAACCAAAACCGTAAGGCCTTCCTTCGAATCTTGTCGGCCTCTCCCTTATCCTCGGGGAGGATGTCGTCTTTCAAGAAAAGTGTTACGGGGTCCATCCAGCTGGGCCCTACCCTGACTTGGTGGACGCAGGTTGCATCTTTCTTTATTTCCGTTGGCACGTGCAAGTCCTCCACGAGTATGATCCGAGGAAGGCTTTGAGCTAAGGAAGTGGCTAGTGTGGCCAGAGAGTCGGCATGCTTGTTCCCTCTCCTAGGGATGTGCTGCAGGACGAAGGAATCGAAATAGGACTGTAGGAGTTTGGCTCAGCCTAGGTATTCCTGCATTCTTCCATCTCTTGCTTCCAGCTCTCCGTTTACTTGGCCGACGACCAGCCTTGAGTCTGAGTATAGGTTCACCCTCTTTCTGCCAAGTTTTTTGACCATGGACATCCCTTTCAGTAGGGCCTTATACTGGGCCTCATTATTCATAGCCGAGAAGCCCAGTCTTAGTGCTTTTTCGATAACAAGCCTTTCGGGAGAAGTCAGGACTAGCCTCATTCCGGAACCCCTCTGGTTTGACGCCCCATCAATGCACACCTTGTAACAAGCGGGCCCCTGGAGAGAGACCACGCCGACTGACCTTTCATCAGTGTCGGATGCTTCAGCGATTCCATCCAACGAGGGCTCAACGAACTCAGCCACTAAATCTGTGAGGACTTGGCCTTTGACGACGGTGCTAGGCATGTACTTGATGTCAAAAGCCCCTAGAATCGTTCCCCACTTAGCAATTCTCCCTGTATAGTCAGTACTCCGAAGTACGGACCTGAGTGGGAGCTACGTCAAAACGATGATCGTGTGAACGTGGAAATAGTGGGGAAGCTTTCGTGTGGCATGGACCACCGCCAAGATGGCCTTCTCCAGTGGCAAGTAAGAATCTCGGCTTCGTGCAAAGATTTGCTTACATAATAAACCGGTCGTTGTATCCCATTGTCCACACGTATCAGTACTAGGCTTACCGCATGCGGTGCCACAGCGATGTAGGCGAACAAGACCTTGTCGGCCTCAGGGCTGGACATGATTGGTGGCCGAGCAAGGTACTCATTGAGCTGTTGGAAGGCCGAGTCGCACTCCTTGGTCCACTCGAACCCTCTCCACTTATTTATCAGGAGGAAGAATGGTCTGCACCTATCCGCCGACTGAGAAATAAACTGGTTTAGTGCGGCGATCATTCCAGTGAGTTTCTGAACCTCTTTAGGATTCCGAGGTGGCTGTAGGCTGTTAACAGCTCTGATTTGGTCAGGGTTGACTTCGATCCCCCTGTGGGTAACCATATAGCCCAAGAACTTCCATGATCCTACTCCAAATGAACACTTGGAGGCGTTGAGGCGCAGTTTATGCCTCCTCAGAATTTCAAAGACGCCTCTGAGGTCTTCTACGTGGTCGGACACATTCTTACTCTTTACCACCATGTCGTCTATGTATACTTCTACGTTCTTACCCAATTGTGGCTCGAACATCCTGGTCATCATCCTTTAGTAAGTGGATCCTGCGTTCTTCAACCCGAAAGGCATCACCTTGTAGTGGTAGTTCCCGATGGGCGTGACGAAAGCAGTCTTCTCTTGATCTTCTAGAGCTAACAGGATTTGGTGGTACCCTTGGAAGGCGTCTAAAAAGCTCATCCGAGGATGGCCCGCGATCGCATCCACCAACTGGTCTATCCGAGGCATGGGAAAGGGATCCTTTGGACAAGCCTTGTTCAGGTCTGTGAATTTCACGCAGACTCGCAATTTTTTGCTTTTCTTCTTGACAACAACTGTGTTAGCCAACCACTCGGGATAGAAAACTTCCTTGATAGCCTCTGCTTTCTTAAGCTTTATCACTTCGGTCCTCACGGCATCGGCGTGCTCCTTGGACAGGCACCAAGGGGGTTGCTTCTTTGGGGTGAGGGAGGGGTTAACATTTAGGTAGTGGCAGGCGAAACTCGGGTCGACCCCCGAGGCCTCGTAGGCATCCCACGCAAATACGTCCAGATTTTCTCTGAGGAACTTAGCCAGTTCCTCCTTCTCCCGATGAGGCAGTCGAGAGCCGATTTGGAAGAACCATTCAGGGTCATCACCAATCACCACCTTCTCTAACTCCTCGCACCTCGCCCCCTCGGCGGGCGCACCAGTTGGTGGTCCCGGGTCCTTTGATTGCTATAAGTCTTTTTGGGCAGAGGCTGGAGGCTCTGCTTCAGGCCAGTATGTAATGGCCGCCACCAAGCACTGCCTTGTCGTGGCCTGACACCCAACAATTTTCATGACCTGCCCCCTAGAGGAAAATTTCACCTTTTGGTGCATGGTGGAGGCGACAGCTCCTAATGTATAGAGCCAGGGTCTAGCGACAATAGCTGTGTAGGGTGAGTAAGTGTCCACCACGATGAAGTCTACTTCCACTACCTCCGGGCCCGTTTACACGGGTAATCTGATCTGGCCCTTTGGGACGACCATTTTTCCGTCGAAGCTCACTAGAAGAGAGGCATAGGGTGTCAAATCCTCGGGCTTGAGGCCCAGCCCCTTGTAGAGGTCGGGGTACATAATCTCGGCGCCACTACCGTCGTCCACCATCACCCTTTTTACGTCATACCTACCGATCCTAAGTGTCACTACCAAAGCGTCATCATGAGGCTATATGGTTCTGATTTTGTCTGGCTCTGAAAAGCTCAGGACTGGCATTTCGTCCGCCTTGGCCCTCTTTTGACTTGGAGTGCTGTCCTTGGCTGACAGTCGAGCCATAGACATCACCCTCGACGGGCATGAGCCAGTCCTTCCCGGAGCTGCGAAGATGATGTTTATCGTGCCCACTAAGGGTCTCATGGCTGTGTCGGCTGGGGCTGGTTCTGCGCGCCTGTGGTATGATGCAAGAGGTGTCCTAGTCATCCTTCTCGAACAAGCTGGTCCAGATGGTTCCACAAGTTCCTACAATCCTCTGTGGTATGCCCCGACTTTTGGTGATATCAGCAATAGAGGTTCCTATTGCGCTTCATGGGGTCCCCCGCCATCTTAGGTGGCCATTTAAAGAATGGTTCATGCTTGATTTTTTCTAGGACTTGGCCCACCGGCTCTCAGAACACGGTGTTAACTGCCTGCATATTAGCACTTCTGAGCTGCCTGGCGAACTCTCTTCTTGGCCGGCTGTCATTGTACGACCTGAAATCCCTCCGCTCTTAGGGGATAACCTTTGCCTTTCCCTTCCCCTGCAGCTGGTCCTCCTCGACCCTCTTGTACTTATCGATTCGTTCCATGAGCTGGCGTACACTGGTAACTGGCTTTCCGGTGAGGGATTTCCTCAACCCGTGCTCGGCTGGTAGGCCGAGCTTGAAGGTATCGACAGCGATGTCATCGAGTTCCCCGTCTATCTCGTTAAACATTTTCCAGAACCTGTCAGAATAGGCTTTTAGGGTTTCCCCTTCTCGCATGTGACGAAACGAGAGTCGAATGCCCTGGTCAATTCTTGGAAGGAGTTTATGGACTCGGCCTTCAGGCCATCGAACCACCTCATTGCCACAAGTCCCAGGCTAGACGGGAAAACTTTGCACATTAGAGCCTCGTTCTTGGAATGGACTGCCATCCTCTGGTTGAAGTGGCTAACATGCTCCACAGGGTCCATTCGACCATTATACATGGTGAACGTGGGCTAGTGGAAACGTCGTGGGAGCCTTGTTGCCTCGATCTTACGCGTGAAAGGCGACTTGGAAATCTGGTGCAATGCTTTACTCATGGCGTCGTTTCCCGGGCCTCCATGAGATGAGCCCTCATGCTTATGCCCGCGATGGTACTCCTCTTCATGAGAGAAAGACTCGCTCGGGGGAGTTCTTGAGCTTTGTCTGTAGTCATCGTCCCCCTCATCTTCGGAGGAGCTGTTGGAGCTGGATGAGTCTCGCCTTTGTCGGACGTTGCATAACTTTCTTTTTAACTCGTTAATTTGCAACTGCAGAGCCCTGTTGTCATTAGATCTCCGGGAGGCATGGCTTTTTGCTCGAGGACGACTTCTGTTACCATGCATGGTATGTGCACTAGCCTCACGATCTCTTTCACGTTCAAGGTTCAAGAGGCCATCCTGTTGCTAAGACTTTGCTGACTCCGCTTGATGTGAATTTAACCTCACCATGTTTTTCCGTTATACTCACTATTTCGCGAAGCCTTTCCCACAGACGGCGCCAATTGTGGGTAGAGGGTTTAAATTGTAAGCCCAATAAGGTAAATGGACTCAAACCCAAGGGGCCCGAACAATAAATTTGTAGAGAAATGGGTTGAAAGGCTGGGCCGTTGCGAGTTGGATAATGGACCAATGCTATTATGGCGAAGTAAAACTATAGACGTTCTCTTAAGAAAAGCATCCTCGGCCAGGTCCAAGGAGATTGGTTCCTTCTCTATTCACTTTTTAAAGACTTATTACAAATCTTCCTTTCCGTTTTCTCCCCCCTCCCATTCAAGGGTTCCTTACATTATATACCCCCTCTTTAGATGATCCTGAGCCTCCACTTGTTGGCTATCCAAGTCACCACTTGAGTACCTATCCCGTCAGCCACCCTACCTAGCTTCCTGTGAGTTGTAGTAGCCAAGGCAACACTGTTCAGGGGTCTTCTCCACATAAATGAAGCCGGAAAAGTAGATATAGCATCTTAAATGCGAAGGTGGCAGCTTTCCTTTAGGTGCCTCCTAGTTTTGCTTGTTGCCGTGCTTCAGGTGTGCGTCTTTATTGCTGAACCCTTTTTGGAACTCATTTAGACTCATGGGATCTGGGCATGGCCCGTGCCTGGGCTGTCCGAGGAGGTCTTTCTCCTCAGACAGGCCCAAGGCCCAGCACCAGATTTGGGCTCTGGCCCCCACAATTATTATTATTATTATTATTATTATGTAGATCTAAAGGTTTTTTTTAAGTTTGATTATCATATTGATTCCTAACCTATGGCCTATATTTTAACATGGTTTTTAACCTTTTAAATGTGTCATTTAGTACTTACTCTTCTGTTATTGTGTAAATGGTCTTGCTAATAAGTAATAGATGGAAAAGTCTAATTTTTACTAGAGATACATGGATGCCACCCCAGATGACATGTGGTTAACTCACATGTATACATATGAGCCTGGCTCAATAGAACGAAGAGGTGGAGGAGAGATAATAAATAGTGTGAGGGGCAAAATTTGTCTTAAGGAGACAATGTCAAACACTAACCTTAATCAGGTTTGAATTTATAATTCTACATTCATTTAGTTTATGAGTATATTTAATTGTTCTTTATTATTTATACTTCAAACAATTTTGTTTTGTTTGTTATTTTTGTTCACAAAATCACAAGAGTAAATTATTTTGTATAATACATCTAACATACACTAATAGGTTTCTTTTTACTTTAAGTGGGATATGATCATAAATCTTTATTTGATGATAAGAGAATTTATCAATGCAGTAATTAGAACAAATTATTCCACTATATTTTAGTTGAAAATTGTAAGCACATGGGTAAGTTTATAATTTATTGCTCTTGTTCTTCAAATTTTTGTCCCTAGTATATACTTTTTTTTTTTTTTGTGAGAAAAGTGTCCCTAGTATATACTTTACAATAAATATATCAAAAAAAAAATTTAATCCATTGTCAGCCTAGTATAATAAAGTGACATTAAAAGTACTACAATTTTACCTTATAAGCCTTACAAATTAATACAACAACTTTTAAATACCAAAAAAAAATAATTAAGAAAGTGATTTATTAAATGTTAATATTGATGTAATACACTACCGCATACTCTTGGTGCGTTAGTCACTCTACAAGTATAAGTACTTATGAGGTATGAAGGGCAAGGGCCGGGGTTCAAATCTTCAGGAGGAAGCTTCACATACATATACACTTAAATTAGGTTAGAGTAGAATTCTTATTTTGTATGAAAAAAATATATATATATTGATGTAATACCAATTATATTTACTGTCACATTAAATCACTTTTTTTTTTTTTTGTTAATAAAATTAGCAATACTATAGCATCTTTTTTTGCAATGACTTTTGGGCCCTCAAATTTCTTCATTGGCCCATTACATTGCAGTGATACCTTGCATGGGTCTGGAGGCTAAAATAGCCCTCCAATAAATGATAGACAAACAAAATAACAAATTATAAATTTATAATTCATGAGTTCCACACTTTTATTAGCAATCTGTAAGTATCGTGGTACTCGCCCTGGTCCCTGTGTGGTTTATCAAATCTTAAACTACAAAATTCATGGTAGATAGAATTGTTGATTTGTTGAAAACTTTCTTTAGTGCCTTTACAAAACTATATATTATCCAACGATTTGTTGTAACAAAAAAACTGATTTGGTGTGATTGGGTTGGGTCATTGGGTGCCAGGGCCTCATCTTATCATTTTTATTTGACATATTGAACCAAAGATGCATATCTAATGGGCTTATTTGTTGCATTTTTTATTACATAATGGGAACACATGTTTAAAAGTGGTCCTATGTTGGCATCGGGTTTGGTCCAATGCATTGGACCAAAGCTTTACTCTATTAAATTAAATGTGGTTTTTTTTTTAAGGAAAATGAAAGGTGATTTAGAGATAAGATTAGTGCGTTTCTCAAAAAAAATAATAATAATAATAAAGAAAGTGTAATAAAATTGATTTGTTTATTTTTTATTTATCATTTTTATTGATAAGTTGGCCCCACAAAAATTAGCTTAAAAAAAAAACCACAACCAAAAAAAAAACTCTTCAGTTGTTTGGGAGTTTAAAAACACCCAACCAATTGCAAACTAGTTTTTTTACCCTCTCACCTTTTGCAATAAAACTAGTTTTTATTTTTATTTTTTAAAGATAACTTTTATATATTTGTATCACCTTTAGCAACTAAAGTTACCGAAAATTAAGGGATTTTGAACTTGCTCTTCTTTTTCTTAATGCTTTACTCCTCTCGAATACACATACAACCTCGTTTTTTCGGGAGGCAATTTCTAGTTGAACTATTGATTTTTAGGACCAACAAAGTCCTTCCCGTGTCTGTATGGTTTTCTAACTGTTTTATTTTTATTTTTTTTGTACTTACGGATGATTTAGCCAGCTTCTCTTAATCTAAGTTTACTTTTTTTTTTCCCCCTAAAAAAAAAATTTTTTTTTTCTTAAATTCACTTTGGGTCTTACTTTTTACCAAATAATTTGTGTGTGTATATATATATATATAAGCTAACTTATTTTCACATTTCAATAAATAAGTCACCAAAAATTAGGGTTGCCAACCTCACTAGCAATTTATGAAAAATAAAATGGTAAGAATTTTCCTGCCTGACGAGTGAAATTCTTTTTACAGAAGTATTACGTAGCCGTGTTAAGTAAAGCAGTGCAGTGTGCTGTGTGCAGACTTCATTCCCACTTTCCTAGGTACTTTTCTTTTCTTTTCTTCTTTTTAATATTTGACTTTTCACATTATATAACATTATAAATATAGTTAATTAAAATATACTACTTTTTATTATTTAATTTATATATATATATATATAAAAAATTGGCTGTAGAGTTATTAGACTTTTTTTTATGCATTGAAATTTTAATG
The DNA here is from genome assembly GCA_033629205.1 of Lithocarpus polystachyus. NCBI lineage: Eukaryota > Viridiplantae > Streptophyta > Magnoliopsida > Fagales > Fagaceae > Lithocarpus > Lithocarpus polystachyus. Next base: position 54,517,630 of record CM066167.1, read on the forward strand.
ATTCTTTCTTCTTTATTTAGTAATCATTAAATTATTAGTAGTTTTTTAATCTTAGTTATTAACTTATTATACTTAATGGGTGTAATTTAATTTGAAAAATCTAAGTTCATGAGCAAGTTTAACTCTTTACATTGAAAAAGAAATTGCCGAAAACTTCACTTCTAACTCAATACTTGATTACTTTAGATCTCTTAAAGAGTGTAGGTTACAATTTTGGGGGAAAAAAAAAAGATGTTTAACTTTTATATTATTGTTTGTTTTGAGACTTTGTCTATTTTATAGTTTATTAATGATATTAAATCATTTTGTCAATCTTGTCTCATGATTGCTTAATTTTGATTAAATACACTTTTTTTGTAGCACATATTGAGTTATAAAGTACTTAACTTGTTTATTGATTATTAAATTGTATGTACATTACTATTTTATATTATATACGTAGTATGGATATAATTAATTGTAGGGGAATTAGGCCCAATATCGGGTAATGGGCCGTGGGCCTATTCGAGGAGATCTCACGACCGAGGATAACAGGTCGTGGGAAATATGTGTGGCCTAACTCCTATTTGAAATACAAGTTACGTAGATGGAAAAGACTGGTCCGAGGAGGCTTGTCTGCTCCAAAGAGATAACCTAGGTGAATGCTCCAACATTGGTCCAAGCATTTCTGGAGAATCCCCTAACTTGTGTAAGACAAAAGGGACAGGTGGCAACGATCAGATAGTAGGTAAAAGGCTGCTGCCACCGCATTTATAATCCTGCAGCTAATATCATGACCGCATTAATGGAGAAAAGACATCTGAATAGTGGCCCTGGTCCTTTACAACTACCGTGGAAAGGCTTTAGGGGGAGGTTGATGGGACAAGTATCAAGGAGGAACAGTCTATCTGGCATGTGGGAAGGATTGGAATAAGAAGGGAGTTGAAGACAGAGAAGGAGGGGGATTCAAAAAAAAAGAAAAGAAAAACGATCTGGAGAAGAAAGAGAAAGGAAGAGAGTAGGAGAGACATCGAGTTAATTAGTAATACAATCTTCTCGGATCAAGCCGAGCAGGATCCAAGACAACTTCAGCACTTCGTCTCTATCAAGCTGATCATATCTAAGTTGGGCCATCACCCAGCTTACTTTCGACCGAATTTACTTAGCCCACTCTCTTACAAATTCATTGTAAGGATACTGTTCACTTGCTAGGCTTGTGTCCATCTCTCTTGCAAGCCCAAATTATAATTTGTGTCCTTACATTAATATATAGGAAAAGAAAAAAAAAAAAAACAAATTAGTTATCTAATTTTATGTTTGACCCCTAATTATAAATTCCAAGCTCCACCGCTGATCTTTTTATATCAATCTTTCATATTTCTCAACAATAAGAAAATTAAGACTGCATGCATTGCCACGTAATTGTAAAATATCTCCATTATAAAATGGATACTGCACTAGATTAAAATTTATCATCTAATCTAAATATTATATAAAATTTACGAATTGAAATTTAATTATACATTTTAATTTAGTTATGGCTGTAATCAAATTGAGATGATTTAGTTATGGCTGTAATCAAGTTGAGCATAAAGTCCAACAATAAAAGGAATGTTAAATACACCCCGCATAGCTTTGATATGGTGATTACTCTACAAATATAAATGCTTGTAGAGTGTGGGGGGGGGAAAGGTCAAGGTTTAAGTCTTTAAGAGTGAGCTTCACACATATATACACTTAGATTAAACCAGAGTAAGAATTCTTATCTTGTATTAAAAAAAAAAAAAAGAATGTTAGATATGGCCAATACTCAATGAGTCAACAGAGTCAAACTCTAAACACCCACTTCAACCCATGAACTCCACGTGATAGCAGCTATCGTTGAATGATTAAATGCAAGCCAAAGGATGAGCCGCTGCTCTAGATGCTATACACCAAATGAAGTCTCACAATCAATGCATTACTAGCAACAGTGGCTGGCGGCTGTATTTGCTTCCACCAGACCCCTCCTAACGCCTTGTATTTGCTTGAGCTTATTAGCTCCTCTCTGTTGTTTTTCCTTTTCAGTTTGACTATTTAATGAATGACAACTCCATTTCAAAAAAAAGCAACAGTGGCTGGCGGCTTTGTCAAAAAAAAAAAATATATATATATATATATAATCTTATTTTATTTTAATTGACCCTCTTAAAATATAAATTTAAACACTCTGAACCTAATTTTTTTTAAAACCCAAGTTGAAATAAGTTGGAATATAATCCTTTTAATAATATTTTAATATTTTTAAATAAAAAAAATAAAAATTTTAAGAACAAAGTAAAATTTTGTCCAACTTAAGCCTCATAAATAATAACAAATTTGAAATAAACAATAGATAAAATTTTATTTTATTTAAATCTCATTTATAATCACTTAACAAGAAAAATTAATATGTTTATTATATTTAGGAATGATAGATAGTTTCCAAGATTTAATTTTAGCAACAATAATTAGTATGTTCATTGTATTAAGACACAATATGCCAAATGAACTTATAATTTTTCTTTCATGAGAATGCTATATCCACAACATTTTCGACAAATCCTAAATGGTATATTGTTACTGGCTGTTATCAATTAGCAAAAAATTAATTTCAGTAATAGATTTAAATTAGAACTAATAATAACTTATCACCTAAGATTTGTTGTGAAAAATGTTGTGAATGCAATGCTTCTCATCTTTTATTCTTTTGCTAGCACATACTATGGATAAACTTGTAATAAGTAAATCACATAGACCATAAAATTCATCTTTTACTCAAAATTCATCTTCTTACTAACCCCCCTAAAAACAATCCTTGGAGCCACCACTCACTGGCGCCAAAGTGCACCTGAGCATAGATTCTTAAACAACCTTTTATCACTTCATGCAAAATATTTTTCTTATACTATTACATTCTCTATACTATTTCAGTCATCTAAATCTGTCCAACATTTTGTTATAAATCTTTCATATTATTTTCCCTATACTATGGTAGGTATACAAGTGTGAGTAAAGTCTCACATTGAATAATGATGAGAAGAATGAGTAATTAATATAACATAATTGAGCACTATATATTATATTAACTAACATGTAGTCCGTGTTTATGCTCAGAAATATTAACAATTGTGATGATAAGATATTCATCTTGGTAGATTCAGCTTCCACATTGAGCATTATGAATGGAGGTACAAAATTAAATTATAATTAGAAATTAGACACAAAGCACAAAATTTACGACAAGAACTGATCATTGAGTTTGGAATCTTCTTGGAGACACCAATGAAGCGGTAATGTATGAGACTGTGAAGTAAGGAAGAGTGAGATTGAAAATTGTGTTTGAACCCGCCTTTGCTCTTAGAAATCCGAAAGAAGGAGGAGAAGGTAATGTGTAGATCTAGTTGATAGAGGTTAAGAGAGAAGGAAGAAACATGGGATGACGATATGGCATTAGGAAGAGATGATGTTTTACTTTTATAGTCTTTTTTATTGGACTCATTGGTTCTGGTAGTAGGATTAGAAAAGTTCCAAACTCTATTGAGTTCACCCATAAGAATGTGCAGGTGAGATGTTCTTACTTGAGCCAATGAGCATTATCGTTGTAGTTTTCTTGACTTCCGTGTTAAATGTTAATGCATCATTTATTTGGGCACAAAAATTAGAAATTTAGATAAGATATATGATACAAAATTGGAGTCTAATTTATAATCTAATTAGATTTATTTTTTGAGTTTTGGTTAGGACAAGTGGCGCAAAATTGAGAATCCAAATCTAGACACATGACATAAAATTAAAACTCTAATTTATAATTCTATTTGAGTTTTTCTCTGCTTCACCTATAATAATATATATATATATATATATAGATTATTCAAGGAGACTCCCTAAGATGTTTATCTCCCTAACAAGTGGTATCAAAGCAAATGGTGATTTGGGGCAAGGGTGGAAAGATTATCGAGGTTTCTTTCGTAGTTAAAGCAGGCATAGGGTGTATGTACTTGGAGCCCTTTCGCAAATGGAGTAGAGATAGGTCCCTTTCGCAGTTAAGTAGGGACAATATATTGCACCAAGCAAACCCATAAAGCCTACACACAAACGATCTTAGAAAATGCCTAACAAAAGATATTTGTTAATAATATTTGTCAATGGTGTTAGACAACGATGATGCTGAGGTGTAACGTTCCATGGAAAAAGACGTGCGAGATGACACACAGAGAGGCAGAGACTCACACGTGAATGAGAGATTGTTGGGTATACATGTGTAAATGAAGTCTCACATTAAATAATGATGAGAAGAATGAGTAATTAATATAACATAATTGAACATATACTCATTGGGTTTAGGCCCTTTGGGTTAAAGTATGTCTCTATATGTTATATTAATTACTCAATGAGACTCCCCAACGTGTTTATCTCTCCAATACACTGCTTAGCCATGACTATTGTTTACTACTACGAATTGTATTTTAATTAGAGGACAAAACAGTAACCTTCTTAAAGAACCCAATAATGAAGGAATTCCATACTTGACTTCCTCTCACGAACTCGGGTCCAAGAACTCTCCAATCAGAGCTTGACTCATGAAAATTAAGTTTAGGGATAAGTAGTGGCCGAAATAAAATTAAATGAATAATCTTAAACTTTTCTCGACTCGATTACGATCCTCTTTCTAAATTTAGTTGGTGAACATTATGTAATTAATTCTACTCAAATTTAGTTCTTAGAGTAGGTTCTAGTTAGCTCAACTGGTAGAAGTGTTGATGGTTGAATAAAAGATCTGTGATTCAATCCATGCATATATCAAAAACTTTGGTGTCTTGATCTGATAATAAAAAGCTATAATCAAGAACGAACGCTATAGGTTAAAACTCTCTTAAAAAAAATAGTCCTTAGACTTCCCTGTCACATGCTGTGAGTAATCCTATTCCAATTTGTTCATGAACTTCCCTTTCTCATGCAAAAGCCAAACTCTTCATTGTTTTATCTATCATGTCAATCACCATCTCTAGTTTATTATAAAGAGTACAAGGAAATACTTAACTAAAAAGACATTTCTAGTCAACCATTACCGGTAAATAAGGCCGCGTAAGGCCGCGTAACCCGCGTTGTTCACCGTAAAACCACGGTTTCCCATCCCAGCAATTTAAATGTGATTCGTCGTACATGTGCTCCGCACACGCTAGGAGCCCATTGGTCCGAACGAACATGCTTGCTTACACTTTTTTTTTTTAATTTTTTTTTTAACATTGTTACACTATATTGTTCCAACCTTTTTTTCCTAAACTCCTACATACTTTATGCATAAAAAAGTACTAATTCAAATACAAGACTCTTAACCGTCCAAACTTAAAATAAGTATACAGTATAATTATTAATTGAAAAAAAAATTCAAACACAATAATTTCACAGAAGAAATTCTTTGTCTAAGTGATAAGTTTTTAGCTTTATTGGTTGTTATTGATAGAGAAAAAAATAATTTTACTCTGGGCACAAATTAGAACCAATAACAATTTTTCATCTTGAATTTGTTGTAAAAATCTTTTGATGTAGTATTTTTCATATTAATTACTAGTTATAGGCCCATTAGTTGCCTTTAATATATATATATATATATATATATGATTGTAAATCAATATTGTTATTATTGTGATCCATGCATGTTAGCATGGGAATTTATAAGTATTTTTATTTTAAAAATATTAAGTAGAAGTATTAATTGTAAATAACAAAATCATAATTATAATCAAGGAAAATAAAATTATTGCTTTTGCTTCCAATCGTTGCAAATTAATAAATAGGCATTATTAGTGAAACAATAAATAAAATTTGGGACAATACTTTTGCTTTATTAAAATTCTTTCAACTACGATAGAAATTATCTAAAAAATACTACAATATATAAAATTCTAGAAGAACAATATGTATATCATTTTTAATGTGAAGGAAAGAAAGAGACATGACAAAAAATTTTCTTTAATAATAATGAGATACAAATTATGGAAAAAAATGAAGCATCTTAAAAAAAAATTCTTTAAATATATAAAACATTTTTTTTATCACGTATGATAGTCGGTGAATTTCAATAACAATATATAAAACAATATGTAATCATCTTATCAAAAAAAAAAAAAAAAAACAATACGTAATCATTATTTAGGAAGTTGCACTTGCCTAAAATGGAACTAAAACTTTTGTTCAATAGTAGGAAGGGTTCTTCTCAAAAAAAAAAAAAAAAGGAAGGGTCGTATAGAATTTGTGGAGAAACTTAAAAAATTCCAAAAAAAAACTGAGATACAAAAATTTTGACATAATTCTTAAAAACTTTCATATACACCCTAAATATCACAATCATGCAAATAGGAATAAAGATTTGAATCACAATTAGACAGAAATTATATGAAATAATGAAACTAAACACCCACCAGTTTTTTTTTTTTTTTGGAGAATGAACTTGAAATTTTATTAAAATTGGGTTGCCAAATTGGCTAAGTCATGCTAAACAATAAAGAGCATTGGATTGGAAACTTCCTCCATCCAAACTATATAGTCGGAGACATTTATGGAATATCTAACTAAACTCTGTGCTAATTTATTGCCTTCTCTTCTACAATGAGAGTATAGCAATTTTGAATATAAGCTGGAAAATGCAATGGCATCTTGAATTAGTGGCTCCACTGAAGCGATAGTATTGCCACCTGCCTTCAAAGACTCAATGATCAACTCGGAATCGCCTTCAAGAACAGCTTCACCTATACCTGTTTCCTGTCTGAACTCATCCAGTGCCCAAGCTGCAGCAATTGCTTCGATTTCAACTGGTTGAAGTGCTGGGGAGATCAATTGCTTCGATTTCAATTGTTTCCTGTCCACCAGTTGATTCTCAAAAAATTAAAAAAAAAAAAATATATATATATATATATATATATATCACCCACTTTTCAAAATTTTACGCATCCAGACCTATTAATGATTAAACCAAAGTACACCAATATATCCAAACATGAAAAGTTGAAAAAATTCACATTAACATCAAATAATAACAACCATTTTTAAACAATAAAAAAAAATAAGTAAATCAATCTTTGGCTACAAAATATCGTTCAACCATAAATTTCACATACAAAAATCAATTTGTAAAATAAAAAGTATTACAGCCAATCGGAGAATAAGGTTAGAGACAAATTGAAAATGTGAGATATATATATATATATATATATATATTTATATTTATATACACACATTTGATATTGTGGAGAACAAAAACAAAAATGCAGTAGTGCAACAAATTTCTCCGTCGCAAATTTTAAGCTTGTTGGTTATAAGGACAAACAAAGAACATATTCATATAAAAAAATATGGAGGGGAAGGGGAAAAGAAATATATTCACCAATAAAGGGGGGATGAGGAAGGTGAAAGGTTGAGAAGATAGCAAAACATTATACATTTAGATAATTGAAGTAAACGCAATTGTAATTGTTAAAATAATGACTATGATGTTCAAGCTTGAGAAAGATATTGGGTTTATGTTGAGGTAATGGACAAACAAAACCAATATATTGTTAGCCCATGAAGGGCAAACCCTAGCTTTTATATATACCCTACTAGGGTTCAATGCAATCAAGAACATTGTAAAGATATAGCCCTAAGGGTCGTTTTGCCCTGTGAACATAACCCGAACCATGTAACCCTTATGTTTTCTCCCTTTCGTTTTTTACAGTTTTCTAAATTATTTTATTCTCTTCTTTTAGAAGTTTCAACATGGTGCCATCCTTGCTAACTTTTAACTATTTAACTATTGAGGTAAGTGATTGACACTAGGTTACATGGTCTTCATTCAAACATCATATATCGATGATGCATGTCTTGTATTAAAGAGTTACATTTTTATGATCAACTGATTGTTAGGGAAGTAAACACCTTGATGAACCTCTTTGAGTAATTAATATAACATATAGTGACACACTTTAACCTAAAATGCCTAAATTTATAGGCTTCAAGATCTCTCTGTGTGCTTCAAAACCTCTCTGTAGGTCATAAATAAGTCATACTCACTCTCCCTTACCTAATGGTTTTTTCCTTCACTAGTGCATCATCCATAAGCCCCCACGTGTCAACCCAACATGCCTTTTTCCATGGGAACCTCACACCTCACGGTCATCATTGTATAGCACCATTGAAAAATATCCTTTGTTGGCCATTTTTAAAGGTCATTTGTGTGGGTTTTATGGGCTTGTTTGGTGCAATATATTGTCCTCTGCGAAAGGGACCCGTCTATGCTCCATTTACGAAAGGGCTCCAAGTACACACATCCCATTCCCGCTCCAATTGCGAAAGGAACATCGATAACCTTGCCACCTTTGCCCCACACCACCATGAGCTCTAATATCACTTGTTAGAGAGATAAACATCTTGATGAGCCTCCTTAAGTAATTAATATAACATATATGGGTCCGTTTGGTTGGGAAGATGGAAAAGAGAAAGGATAGAGAGAGGATGGAAAAGTGAGAGGATTTAGTTTCCCTCATTTGTGTTTGGTTAGGAGGGTGGAAAAGTGGAGGGATAGAAAACTTTTTTGTTTGGTTGAAAATAAAGTTTGTATAAGTTTACCATCATGTCCCTATTAAATAAAACTAAAAGTAACACATTATACTTTAAAAAAAATTGTGTATAGATGGACACTTCATTTGAGTAAAAAAAAAAAAAAAGGCATAAAAAATTAACCCAAAAGTGTTTTCTGAAAGAAAAGAAAAGAAGCCAAAAAAAAAAAAGAAAAAGAAAAAAAAGAAGCCAACACGAAAACAGAGAAAGAAAAAACCAAAGAAAAAAAAAAAAAAAGCCAACACGTTAATAGAGAAAGAAAAAAAAGGAAAAAGAAGCCAACATGTTCACAGAGAAAGAAAAAATCAAAGAAAAAAAAAAAAAAAAAAAAAAAAAAGCCAACACGTTGGAGGTGAAATCCAACGTGTGGGGTATTTTTCATGAGCTTCTTCCTCTCAGTTTTCTCCCCATTTCGGGGAGAAAACTTCTCGGTGGACTCGAGAAGAAAACACTTGGTTCCACTATTTATTTTCCTTCCTCCTCATCCAATCAAACACATTCCAAAAAAGTTTTCCTTCCCATTTTTTCTCTAAAGTTTTCCATCCATTCTATTTTACCTCCAAATAAACACACCCTATAGAGACATACTTTAACCCAAAAGGTTTAAGCCCAATGGTATGTAGTCAATTATGTTATATTAACTACTAATTCTTTTCATCATTATTCAATGTGAGACTTCACCCACATGTGTATACCCAACACCAATATCAATTTATATGCTATAAATATTGCTGAGCTCCCCTTGCTAGTGACTTGTGGCACTCAATACTCACGTATAATTATATGAAAGGAAAATTGTTGTGTATATGTGTGTGAGTATGAGTAGTTAAGTTTCATATAATGAAAATTATAATTTTTTTTAATCGTTATAATATAATTAGGCCAAAATTCAAAAGTTAAAATTTTTTAATTTAAATAATATCTAAAATGTCACACATACACATATATAAATCTAAATATGATATATTTTGGCAGGTAGAAAGTAGGTGAATTTGCTGTTAAAACTGGCTTTAGAGCACAAGTATTTGTGCTTGTGTAATAGAAGAGGTGCGAACATTAATTCGGCCAACTGAGCTCAATATTCACCCGCATTAGGTTATGTAAAGTTGGGTAAAAATATATAGTTATTATAGTAATTTTGTAAATTTATACTTGTATTATTCATTTTGTATTTAGTTTTTATTATTTTTTTATGAATAATGTGAATGAAGAAACATATTGAATAGTAGTTGTTGCGTGTGAAAAAAGAAAAAAATTTAAAATTAAGAAAATTTGATATTTTTATGAAATATAGTATAAAATAAATAATTTTTTTTAGAAATTATAAAATAAATAATTTGATAGGTAATGTTTTGAAAAATGAATATGTAAAATAAAAAAATAAGTTATTATGCTAAAATTACTAAGAATTTTTGAACCAACTGAGGTGAACACTATTAATGGCTAATTTATTGAAGGTGGCTTTCATGCAGATCTTAACTCTCCTGGGATTGAATAATTCACGACCTGGACTGGACATATATTGTGTTTAAAGTATAGAGAGTTATAGCTGGACTTAAATATGGTTTTGTCTTTTGTATTCAATGCACTGAAAATATGGCCCACTGTTCACTGGCCAAGTTTGCTAGAGATAGGTAGGTTCGTTGTAAAAGTCCATCCTCTTGGAATATTTGGGACCCCTTTCTTCATATTAGCATGGGGAGGAGTACTTATTATCGTGCTTCAAACGCAGTTTGACCAAAATTTATTTAAAGTATTTAACTTTATTTTTATTTAATTAAATTTTTTTAATTTTAAAATTATTTAGTTAAGGTATTTTTGTCAACTTCTATTAAATATTGCCAATAAGTGTCCAAATTCTCACGTCCCTTTTAATCAACTTCCATTAAATGTTACCATTAAGTGTCTAAATTCTTCTTCCTTTTTTAAATTAAAAAAATTCAATTAATTATTTAAATGTATTCTCCACTTTAAATGAAATTGAAACTTTGTGAGTCCTATCATCACCCACTCTTGACGTGCAATGGTCACTCCACAAGTATAAATACTTGTGAATTGTGAGAGGTAAAAGTTGGAATTCAAGTCTTTAGGAAGGAGTTTTGTACACATATACACTTAAATTAAACTAAAATAAAATTTGTATCTTGTATAAAAAAAAAATTTTGCGAGCCATTTTCCTTAACGCCATTGGTAAGCCCACAAAATTGGGAATGACTTTTAGGAAAAAATGCAAATTGCATCCTCTAAGTTATTGTTAATGCTCTGTTGGTTTTAAAGTAAAATATTTTTTAGAAATGTTTTCCCATTTTCAAGTATTTGTTTGCAAGTAAAATATGGTCAAACTTGTAAAATATTTTCCATTAACTGCAAAATATTTTATAAAAATATGTAAAATGTTTAACCTTTAAAAATTTGGTAAAACATTTTATAAAAACATACAGCGGCTTCCCTCACCCCATTTGGTAGCTAGATCACGGGTCTAGTGGGTTGAGCAACTGGTACCGAAGACACCGTTTCGGCAATCAATACCAGAGATTTGATAATAGATATTATCGTTCTGATAGCTAGAGACACCGTTCCGGCCCTTAATGTTAGTGGCCCAGTAATTGAAGCATTGTTTTGACGTTAATTGCAAATAATATGGTTGTTGGTTCCAGCGATTTAGTCACCGAATCTTTGGCACTAACGGCTCTGGTGGTTGAAGCCACCAATTTTAGTGGTTTGCTTAAAAAATTTTATTTATTATACCAAATACTTGAAAATACTTTACATTTGAAAATATTTTACTTCAAAATTTTGTACCTGTAAATTTTTTGTTTTTTTTTTTAAATTGAAAAATTCCAATTAATGATTAAACATTTGTCCACTTAGCATCACCACTGGTAAATGGTAAGCCCATAGAATTGCGAATGATTGCCCCTACACCCAATAATCCCATCTGATGAAAAGTGGCTCCATCCACGTTCAACTTATACATGTTTCCATTGCTCTTTATTTCTCTCAGTGGCCATTTGTCTAATAAAATCCTCCAGTAAAGTCACAGAAGAATGCAAGATTTTCTTTACATTCCATTTCGACATGCTTTATCCTCATGATGCACCGAATTTCCATCTTTTCCATATTCCAAGACACTGCCAAAAATTTTCTGAAGGTTTTGGTTCCATCCATCAATGGACTGCAAATCAAACCATCAGGCTTAAGCTTGAACCATGTTGCACTCCCAAAGAATATGTTTAATTTGTAGACTTTGATTGCAATTTGCGTAAAACACACCAAGGCTCCATTGGTACTCCTCTACGACCAAGATTTTCATTTGTTAGGATTGCGTTTTGTAGAGCTCTCCAAGAAAAACTATGATATTGCTCACTTCAAATTTTTTTTTAATAATTAATTTTTTTTTAATTAAAAATTTCAAAAAAGAGAAAAAAAAAAATGGACACTTAATGACAACGTTTAACCGAAATTAATGAAGATAGTTTAATTAAATAAATTTTAAATTTAAAGGAAGGTAAGCTTCTTTCTCAGAAAAAAAACATGAAGGTAAACTTAAAGTCCTAAAATAAATTTTAATTAAATTTACATAATACAATTTTAATCAATATGAACAGCTTTCTAAAAAGAAGAAGAAGAAGTTATATTTGACTAAGTGTTGTATGATCTTTTGAATATTGAGTTCGAAACTTCTTACCCTTATTTTGGGGCACCGGTTATTTTTTGTAATAACTCAGTATATGTGAGATGAGGAGACTGCATACATTTAAAGAAATAGTTAAATACTTAAAAAAATATGAATAGTCTCGTTTTCAAAAAATAAAATGAGATTTAAAAAAAAAAACTCACTTAAAAGCTCTCTAAGTATTATCATAATTATCTCTCCAACAAAGTTATCGATGTGTCCCCCTCCGCCTTCCCCTTTTTCTTTTTCTTGTCTTGAATAATTAGTCCTTCTCAATTATATATTTTCCATTTTCTTTATCCTCCAGCATCATGGTCTGCGTTACATATATTTAAAAACTTAGTGGGTTTAGATATATTTTTAGGTTTGAAAATGAACCAGCACATTTTTTTATTGTCAGGCTTTCAAGAAGACCCCACAAGTCACATCAGATTCTCTTCATTTTATTCGGGTTCTCTTAACAAGGGAGTAAAGTGAAACCAAACAAAATCAATGGCGCCTCCACCTTCCACCCTCTAGAGTCCAGACACATGTTTACATTGATTATGTTTAATAATCTGAAAATTTTCCCTCATTTTATGGCGACTGGCGAGCATTATTTAATATATTACTTTTAATAAAAAAAATATAAGTTCTTAAACTACTACGCTTAATTTAAATTCTAATGAAAACATTTTTCTTTTTCTTTTTTTGTTAATAAAAAAAGACCTTGACGTACGTGTTAGGAAAGTTATTCTATTCATATTAATTTGAATTTTTTTTTTTCATTTTTGAAGTGGAAGTGTCACCAAGTACAATTTTTTTAATTGAAATTATTATTACTTCTTTAATTTCTATATTATTCTTTCATTTTTTAAAGTTATTTTTATTAATAATTGTGTAACCTCTTATTTAAAATAAAAAATATTTTAAAATGATCACTAATATATATATATATATATATATGTAGAGGTTGAATAAAAACATTATTTATGAATAGTATAGTACAAAAGAAGTTATGGAGGGTCTCTCTAATCATCTCTCTCCACAGCTTGAGTAACCAATAGGGAAATACTAGGTGTCTGTTTGACTAACTTATTTTTTGTTATTTTATTATATTATTCAGTTTATTTTTGCTACTATTTATGGATTTCTCTGCATTTTTTGATACTATTCATGGATCTCACTGTTCTATTTCAGTTAATTTTTACCTTTATTTACAGTACTTTCAGCAAAAAATTTTCAATTTTAACAAAATAAGTAGATCCTGAACAGACCCTAGAGAAGAGAACTAGCCCTACCCAATTAACAAAAACAGCCCAATTAATAATTGTATCACTTCATACTATGATATATAAATTAGGATTGACAGAGTACAAATTTTATTATGAAAGCAAAGTTACTAATATTTAGGTCTTACATAAATCCATATAAAAAAAAAAAAGTATAATTAAAGAATATTCACTCCCTAAAAAAAACACTACTATACATCAATTTTTTTTTTTGTTCCAGTTAGCTTAATTGATAAAGTCTCTGATGGTTGAATAAGAGATCTGAGATTCAATTTCTGCTTACATCAAAAACTAATTAGTATCTTCATCTGATGATAAAGAGTTATTATCTGAAACGGAAGTTATAGGTTAAAACTTTCTTAAAAAAAAAAAAAACACACACACACGTGTATATATATATATATATATATATATATAGAAACCTATACATCACATGCTTAATCACATGCAATTAACTGACAATGACATTAATAAAATTGTAATACAATACTCATCAAAAAAAATCCACACAAATAAAAAAAAGACTTCCACACAAAAAAAAAAAACACTCATAAAAAAAAAAAAGTCACATTATTTTGTGGAAGAGGTAAATTGGGCTAGGCTAATGCTACGGCGGGGGCTTAGACTTTTATAAAAGAAGAAAACTCATTTGCTATTGACTTGACTTTTCTTTTTTTGGCCAATGAAAGAAAGTTCCATTTGACTTCTTTCGTAAACAGAATTGTACAAAATCTTGTATTTATTTCCGTAGAGTGTTCAATAGAGTCTGCGTATGAATTGTCAGCATTTTTATCTAAAAACCCTCTGCCACAGACAACGCATCCCACAAAAACAATTATCAGATTGTGCAGTGGGGCCTACACACAGCACTTTTTTATTATTCTTGATCAACGGTGTAAAATGGTCACAGCCATCACAGACGTGTCACGATGTTTTCGTAACTGCTTTGGTTTGCTTTTGTCTGAAACTGTGAAAGGCCAACTAGATTACATACGTACTATGCAGTAGCAAGTGGCTAGCTTATCAACTTTACTCTTTCTTTTGTCGTTTTGTATTGTTTATCTCTGTGTCTTAGCGAGTCACCCATATCTCATCTGATCGTGGACGAGCACTTAGACTAAGACTTGATGAAACCGTAGCGTAGAGCTGGTAAACTTCACAGCAAATTCAGATAGTTGACTGGTATTCTCTCTGTTTTTTTCTTATATATTATGTGGTATATATTTTAAATAAGCAATTTGATTAACTTTCACGCTCTTGTTCACTTTCTCACTCGGTCTCTTTCTCTTTCACTCTCTTGGACTTATTATTGCAAAGACTTTTTTGTTTTCACGAGATTCTTATAAATCTTTTTCGCTTCTTTGGTTTATTAACATCCTTTGCTTTCTCACTGATATTTCTTTTTTTTGTTGTGTCTCTGTTTGGGTTATTTTCTACTTGGAAGTTAAAAATCTGTATTGGTTCTTTTGGATAATCAAGTCCTGGGTTTCTCTTGCCTTTTGGTTTTGGTTGGTGGGTGATAAAGCTTTTTTCTGGCTGTGATCTTATCCCGAAAGGAACAACAATTGTAAAGAATTTTGGGGTTTTTTGTTTTGTTTTGTGTTTTTCATGAGCAAGAAGATTGTTATATCGTTGTACTGTTGCCCTACGGAGCTGTTCTTGGTTGTGTATGGGAGAGCCGCGTGGAAGATACTCTGAAAGGTTCAAATTTTGTTTGGGATGTGCATGGTTTAAGGGCTGAGTAGTGGCTGTTGGCAAAGTTGGAGTCTTTTTGTCCTAGTGGTCTGAAACTGAAAGATACTAGGAGTAGTGTTTTGAATTTAATATCTTCTCTATAAGGGGTTTCAGTTTGGGGAATTCTGTGGTTTAAGAATTGGGTTACGATCTTTTTGATTGTATTGGGTCTCCTGGTAGTTCAATTGCTTCATAGTGCACAAGGGATTGAGCTTTTCTGATCATTGTTCTGATATCCACTAGGTAAGTCTTTTTTACTGTTGTTATTAGTATATAAATTCCATCTTAACTTAAGAGTTTTTTTAATATTTATTTATTATAATAATTTTAAATTTTAAGGATAGCTTAACTTTCAATTTTGAAGATTTTTACTGAAGGGGACCCTTTATTATGTTTCACAGACTCCAAACTTAGCCAATTGATCGTCAGCTCCACCTAAAGATAAAGTAATCTATGACCACTTCAAAAAGAAGAAGAAGTAATCTATGACCCTTAAATTCAAATTTTGGAAATTGATAGTATAGTTCGGAAATAGGGAAACTTGTACACGGTCTCTAGAAGTGAGAATTTCCCAAAACATATATCAAGTTGAACTGGTCTATGGTTATGATGGGTTAACTTAAGAAGTTGGTCACCACCGCGAACCTTTAGTGCTTGTGGGTGTGGGAAAACTTAAGAAGTTGGTCTTCCTGTTTTGGTAGCTTTGTATAATCCTTTTGACATTGTTACTGTAGGGGACCCTTTATTATGTTTCACAGACTCCAAACTTAGCCAATTGATCTTCAGCTCCACCCAAAGATAAAGAAATCTATGACCACTTCAAAAAGAAGAAGAAGTAATCTATGACCCTTAAATTCAAATTTTGGAAATTGATAGTATAGTTCGGAAATAGGGAAACTTGTACACGGTCTCTAGAAGTGAGAATTTCTCAAAACGTATATCAAGTTGAACTGGCCTATGGTTATGATGGGTTAACTTAAGAAGTTGGTCACCACCGCGAACCCTTAGTGCTTGTGGCTGTGGGAAAACTTAAGAAGGTGGTCTTCCTGTTTTGGTGGCTTTGTAACATCCTTTTGACATTTGGTTGACAATAGTTATAGTTTCGAAAGAAAAAGAGACAAGCAGTGTTATTTTGTTCTCATATGTGAGTTTGATGAACAACTCTAGTAGACCATGCATATAGTCTCCTGTATGTGGAAACGCTGTATATTGCATATACTCAAATTGTTGCCTTGCATGTGGAAGGTTTATGTATCTTGATTTGATAGAGTATGTAAGATACGATAGATAGAATTTTTTTAAGGAACAGATATAAGTAATGCTTTTTATTTTTATTGAACCCAGATACAAGATAATCTCCTTTTGAATGGGGACTGATGTTGCTGAAGTAGTGGAAAAACTGCCAGATCCTTGTTCCTTTAAGGTACCACTGCTTTGGTCTTTTGATTTCTTTTCAGTGGGAATTTGCTGCTTTGAATTTGCAGTCCTATTAATTCTATTTAATTTACTTCACCCATGTTTACAAGAGGTTTAAGTATATATCTTAAATAATTGTGTCAGTTACCTTTACTCTTTTAGTAGTTTATGCCCTGGTTAGTTTGTTGGTAAATTAGTGTCAATTACACTTAATTTACAAATCTTATGAAAGAAGATTATTTTTTTTTTTCCTTTATGGTGTTATGGAGATCCTGGTTGATGTGAAAATAGCAGCTGGAAACCAGATTTTACTATTCTTTGGTGAAGATTGTAAACTATGGCCTAAAATGCGGTTTCTTTAAAGTCCTAGGTTTTTATCAAATTGAGCATGGACATATGTTTCTGGAGAGGATGTTTTTTCTTAAGGACATGACAAGAACTGTAGTTTCCCTTTGGAATTGTATGGAATGAAGTTTAAATCTACGCTTACTTTGTGTCTGACTATTTCCTTTTCTTTGACACAACTATTCTTTAATATCAGGGGGAATTATCTCATTCTGTGTATTTATTCATGATTGCAGGTGCACTTTTTAATGTGTACAGAACTCCTGAAATTGGTTGATAGAATATCAAGAATATTTCCAGAAATAGAAGCGGCTCGCCCTCGATGCTCAGCAGGAATACAATCGCTATGCGTGTTGAACCGTGCAATTGAGAAAGCCAAGCTACTTCTTCAGTACTGCAGCGAGTCTAGTAAACTTTACCTGGTACGTAATCTTTTCAATGACCAAGGACAAAGAAAGTAGATTAATGTGTACAATTTCTGCTTTATTTCATCAAAGTGATAACCGTCATAAACAAACTAACAGGAAAATGATAGAAACAAGATCTGGCAATTTGATCTGGAGGATAGCAAATTATGACTGGTCCATGTTCATGGTAAAAGTAAATAATTGTAATTATTGTATACAAGTATAAATAAATGAAGGAAGTTGGTCTATGCTGGTGGACTCCAGAAGAGATGGAAAACTGAAAAACTTGCTTCTGATAAAAAAACTCATTCTATGTGATTACTGAAGGAGTTGGGTAAGTAGATTAGGTTAATCTGCTTATGCTAACTGATTGTTTCAGAAGTGGTTTGATTCAAACCCCACAATCAGCAATCCTTGGTGAAATTGTTTTTGCATTTTTTAATCATTTATGGCATTGTTTCTGACTGGAAATTTACCTGCACTTGAACATGTTGTGGATTGTTGTTGTGATTAGTCCTTCAAGAAGCTTGCTCCTCTGTATCCTCTTTTCATTTATTTTATTTTATACTTCCTTTTTTATTTTTTAATAATGTGTGTGTTTGACAGCTTGCTCCCCTGATGGAACATCTAATAGTTGTGTCAAATCTGATGGAATGAATAACTCCACTCACTTTGTTTATAATCTCTATTGTTGTTCTGATACTATTTATATACTGAAATCTCAATCCATATCTGCTAAGGCTTGCAAATGACTTTCAGGCAGTAACGGGTGATGTAATAGTCTCAAGATTTCAAAGATCAAGGAGCTTATTGGAGCAAAGTTTAGGCCAAATTCAAACTATGGTTCCAGTAATGCTGGCTGTAGAGGTCTGTCACATGCCCTTTTGAACTTCAGTTTTTTTTTTTCTTCGTTCTTTCGTTTCATTTTTTTCCTTTTCAATCTCCCTTCCAACCAAGACAGAAAAAAAATATGAGCAATGGATATATATATATATATATATATATATTTTATGGTGTTATTAGAGCAGTTCCTCAGTTATATTTTGTTTCAAAATAAATGATATTCTTGTTAACACGTTTATAATATCATGGTATAGTAAGCCAGCCACTTCACTGTCTTTTGGAAGTGCTATTTATTTAGTGCAACTGGTACCAGAAAGTGATTCTGGTATCTGATGCTTGTATCCCAAATTGGAACAGTTTAAAGAGGATAGGTAGCCCCATTTCTCAATTTATCTGCTTTCAGTCTAGCTTTTAATTATTATTATCCCTTCTTCCCCTTCATATATATGAAACATTCAAAAACATCTGGCAGAGCAACTATAAAATGAGATTTTTCATGATTCAAAATCTATGTGGGTATATAAAAAAAGTCTGAGCCTCAGTTATTTGGTGCAGCTTATGATTAAATGTCTTTTGCAGATCTCTCAAATCATGGATGATCTTAGGAGTGCAACGTTTTCTCTGGACTCATCTGAGGAAGAGGCTGGTAAGGCTTTGCGAGGATTGCTCCAGCATGGTGCTTCTACATCAGATTCATTTGAAACCTCTGAAGTTAAAGCTATTCAATATGCAGTTTCAACACTTCAAATCACATCCCAAAAGGCTATCTTGATAGAGAAACGATCTATCAAGAAGCTGCTTGATAAAGTCGGTGATAGTGAGGCAACAAAAAAGAAGATTTTAAGATATCTTTTGTACCTATTAAAGAAGTATGGAAATTTAGTTTTGGGAGATCAATCGGGGAACACCCATGTTCAGCATGAAGGAGCAGTTGCATCTGAGAACAGAAGAAAGAGTTCTGTGCACAGCCAGTCTGTTGAAGTGGAATCACATATAGGATATGGGCATCGCGAGGCTCAATTTGACATCTTAAGTAGAGCTATACCCCCCGAGGAATTTAGATGTCCAATATCTTCAAGATTGATGTACGATCCAGTTGTCATTGCATCTGGACAAACATTTGAGAGAATGTGGATACAGAAGTGGTTTGATGAGGGTAATGATACATGTCCGAAGACTAAAATCAAACTGGCCCATCTGTCATTGACTCCAAACACGAGCATGAAGGATTTAATATCAAAGTGGTGTACAAGGTATGGAGTCACTATTCCTGACCCAACAATGAAACCAGAAGTCTTTCACTCTTGGGAAATGTCTTCCAATTCTATTGCAAGCTTTGGCAGTTCTATGAATGATATACAGCTTCAGTTGGATTTCAGCAATATGTCACTTGGATCTTTAGACACAAGTTACACCTCAGATTCATCACACCCTAAGATATTAGATGGCTTAAGTTTGATGTCTATGCAGACAAAAGAGGAGCACAAATTTCAATCTCATGCTACCATAAATGAGACAGATTTGAAATTTCTATCTAACCTTGCTGAACTTGAATGGGAATCCCAATGTGAAGTTGTTGAAGAAGTCAAAAGACATCTGAATTATAGTGAAGAAGATTGTCATTCTCTGTCATCTGAGAATTTTGTTGAACCACTTGTTAGATTTTTGAAGGATGCATGTGACCGGGGTGATGTAAAAGCACAAAAAACTGGATCTCAGTTGTTATTGGCATTTGTCAGTAAAAACAGGTAATTTATTCTTTGTTGCTGCTATCTTTCAATTAAGGTGATTCCTATCATTTTAAAATGTATTTAATTGGTGTGGCTAGTTCAATATGTCATCTGACTGGTAAATTGAGAATTACGAGGTTTTGACTAAGTAGGAAGGTCGCTGGTAAATGTTTATAGCCAGTTGACACAGTATGATGTAGTGAGACCTTGAGTTGATTTAGGTCCTTAGCTTATTCCTAACTAGATTTATTTTTTCACACCGTGGAATTGCACAACATTTGAACATTGAGCCATGTAATTGTTGTTTCTTTTGTAAGTCCTTGTCCTTGATTTCTAGTTGACTATGATCATGGTTCTCTTACGCATGGGCTCATGTATGACATCTATTGCTTCATGCAGAAGTGGGATCTCATACTTACGCGAAGAAGCATATAATCTCTTGGAAGCTTTTCTTAATTCAGAAGATACAGAAGAGGCCCTAGTCATATTGGAAGTGTTGTCTGGCCACAAGTATTGTAGAGCTAAAATATTAGCATCTGGTGCGTTGACTTCCATCCTAAAAATGCTCGACTCCCATAGCAGTTTCCAGGAACGGATTATCAAGATTCTGTCCAATATGTCTTCAAGCAGTGACATTTGTCCACATATTGTATCTCTGCAATGCATCCCAAAATTGATTCCTTTCTTTGGTGACAGCACTCTTGCAGGAAAATGTGCATTTATTTTGAAAAATCTGTGCAATGTAGAAGAGGCTAGGGTTTCTATTGCTGAAACTAGTGGATGCATTGCTTCTGTTACTGCACTACTTGAGACTGGCAGTCACGAGGATCAAGAAAATGCAGTGACTGTTCTCCTTTCGCTATGCTCTCAACGTGTTCAGTATTGTCAGTGGGTCATGGAGGAGGGTGTCATTCCTGCACTTGTTGATATATCTATCAATGGTAATGAAAAAGGCAGGGTGAGTGCCTTGGAATTGCTACGGCTCTTAAGAGATATCGAGTATGCTGAAGATCAGGGTTGCTCTGGATCTGATATTGATACCTCTAAAGACACTACAGATCTCTCTAAAGAAAAGAAATCATCTAAGACATCTGGATTTTTTGCAAAGATACCAATGTTTTCGAAAAAGAAGAAGTGAAATTTGTGTCTTCAGATTATTTTAACCCAGTAGTGCCTCATATTATGTCAAATGAAATGGAGTCTGCTTGGTAAAATTCTCTTTTCTCTTAGCCTTTAGGGATTTTCTGTTTATATGGAATGGAGCCATGATTTCATCATGTATAGTTAGTAGGTGATTGGTTTTTTGAGATCTAATACTAATTCTCAACCTGTAGCTTTTGTTAGCTTTAATTCTTAATTCATGATGTATTTGCTGCCACTTTCTAGATAATAGCTTAACAAGAATGTACAGTTTTGTGTTGTTTGATGGGTTGTCTACTTATCTTACATGCTGAAATGATTCTCTTGTGGAATTTAAACTGCACTGACTAAAACATATCTTTGTAGTTTTTTCCTGCAGACTGTCAAGCTTTAATTTTTGTGGGGTTGCTGAGTGCATATTAGCATACATACTTCAATCATCAGTAACCTCAATAAATATCATGTTTATATTAGTTCAACCATTAAGCAGGGTTGTATTCCAATATTGAGGGATAAGCAAAATCAATCCTCTTCCATGATTGCAGCCTTTCAAACTTAAACAATTTGCAGAAACCTCTGATGTAAGTTGTATGCAAAGCAACTTCAATGTGAAACTTGTATTGATCATTCTCTTTCTCAAGAAAAGTAAAGTAATAATATGACTTTGCTTCTAATTTTTTGCTTAACACCACCCCCCCCCCCCCCCCCCCCCCAAAAAAAAAAAAAAACTGCAATATAAGTTCTAAAACATTGTAGCTCCTTTCCCTCCCTTATCTATTCTCTTCACTTGGAGATATATAGAAGAGTAATAAGTTGGTGCGAAACTGAGGTCTGTTTGGATAAAGCTTATTTTGTTAAAATTGAAAATTGAAAATATTGTAGCAAAATAATTTTTAAATGTGTGAATAGTATCGTGAGGCTTATTTTTAATGAAAAAGTTGTTAAAAAGTGAAGTTTGTGGGTCTTATGAACAGTGCATAAGTATACTGTTCACGCAAAAAGTCAACAAAATTGGCTGGGAAAAAAAAAATTGAAAACGCGCAAACGCAAAATGTTATAAACGCCAGATCCAAACACATACGAAAACTATTATGTTTGAACCACTACATATCTTAAGCAAAAAGAGCCTTGAAAAGCTGAAACTCCCATGTTATGATTGTTGTCCGGCTTTGAGCTCTGATTGACTGAAGTTTCCTATCATTGTTTACACAAGGAAATGTCAGTAGTTGTCTCTGTTTAATAGTAGCCCTGGGGCCAGGGCACGCGGTTGATAAAAAATTTAAAACAAGACTTGACTTTGATACGAGAAAAACTTAGATAGTCGCAGAGCAGCGCTCCGCACTCTCACATAGAGGTGGCCTTCATCGTAGGTCTCACGCCTACCCGAGAGTCTAGAACCATGCTAAGGGATTATCTAAAAATGGCCCCTTTGATACTACTGCATAAGGAAAGAAACAGGAGGTGATGAAATTTAATTATTACAATAATTCTAACATTTACCTTGCTGTAAAAATACTTTATCTCACAATAAATGTGTAGATCCCATTGTCAGGATCACTTGTTGATATTGTAATAATTTAGTAGTTGCCTCAAAAGTTTACGCAATTAAAAAAAAAAAGGAAGTATTTAATCATTTAACTTGATACTGACAAGTTATGAGCCCACCAGCTATTTTCTTTACTCTATTATTTGAACCAGAACTCATTATTGGATTGGTACGAGGATTGGTATGTAATTTCTCACAAGCAGATGGGACAGAGACAAGCACTCTCATGAAGTGGGTGGAGATCGGCACAACGCTTCCACACCCATTATCTCCTACCTATTACTTAACAGTCTATTTGTCGTCACAGTATGCAATTTATTTGACCACAGCATCAGCATGTGCCCTTTCACCCTTGTGTCTTGAAACTATGTCCCCACCAAGCCTAATGATCTTGTCCCTCCAAAATATCTTATATTTTGGCAAGAGGCTTTACATGAGTGATCACTAACTTTATGAAAGAGGGAAAAGAAAAAGTGAGAAGAAAGTAATCTCCTAAAAAAAGCTTGTTGCTAATCTTTTTTGTTTGTTTTCCTGCGTGTGGACTTTGTTTTAGCTGCCACACGATCATGATGGTAAGTGGGATACACGTCTTGTACTCAGTTTTATGAAAAATAATGTCAAATTGGCAAGAAAGTGATTGATTATTTAATTAATTATAAATAATTCATTTGAAAAACACGGTTCGCTGTAAGCAAATTCTTCACATACTGTGTAAAATTAGCACACAATTGTTTACCCCTACCAACCGGGGGTGGGGGACGGGGGAGAAAAAAAGAGTTCCCCTTTTTTATTGTGAAAATTTTAAGTTATTATATGGATGAAACGAGATTTTGAACGATGTGACACATATATACTACTATACCTTTATATACATAAAAATTAATAAATTTTTATTATGAAATAAATTATTTTCACTTGCTCTATGATGATGCCAAAAAACGTTAGTTAGTTACACGGTGGCCGCATGTTCCGATGATCAATCTGCACAATACAAAAGTCGAAGACCTTAAGAGGAGTACCGGTGTGGTACTGGCCAAAGATCCTAAGAAGGTTAAGTTAGCGGATATACACAGCTCTAGAGTGCTAGAATTGGGAGAGTAATGCATACCTCTACTCATGGGAGCTTGGGGGGTATTTTTAGCCATCTCCAGTCGATGTTCGTGCCGTGTAAAAGAAGATAGCTTCTTACCAGATCAACTCCTTTTTGCGTGTTCTTTACGGGACCCTGTCTTTGATCGGAACCACTCTTCATTTGCGTGGAGTGCAAGATACCTTTTTACGTACAGGCTGACGGGGCAAATCACGCTAGCCCCGTCGGTTTCACCCTTCAGCTTTTCTCCCTTCAGCTTTTTGCCGTCACCAATGTCACGCCATCAACTTTGGCTGCTGGACCCCAGTAGCTTCCAAGTGAAGGGGCTAAAGCTGACGGGTTGTCGTGGGGGTAATGCTTTCATTTTGCACTTATCACTCCATAATTTATTATTATTATTTATTTATAGCAAATGGATATGATGTTGATCTATGTTAACCAAGAACCTTGCCCATTTGCACCATTTCCCAAATAGCGGATATTCTGGCTTGGTCTCTGTCTCTCTCCAGTCGCTATTTGTTAAACAGTGGTTGGACAATTTAGATTCTTTGATGAGCAGCGAAGTCTATACTCTTTACCTGTTAGGCCAAGTAGTCTTAGTCCAAATCAATTTCAACATTTACCTTGGCAAAAGGGGTTAGTAAATACATGACATACACGTTACATTGGGGCTGGTGACGGGCTTGGAATAAGCGGGTTGGTAACACGCTTTGATATGTTATTGGCGTAAATTATGGATATACACGTTACACCAATTAGTGATTTATTATAGTACCAAACATAACCAATTCTAAGACTAGACGGATAGAGTTATGTAATTAAATAATTAAATTTATTCTTTTTTATTGGTTTAACATTTTGGGATAATCGATAATTTAATATAGTACATAAGGGAGAATGTTCAAATTATGCTAACTTAAATGATTAAATTTATCAATTTCTATTAATTTAAAATTTTGGGACAGTCGGTAATTTAAAGAATTACATTTTGGAGATGAAAGTTTGGGTTTGCCTGGTCTATACATTTAGATTAAACTATAATAGAATTTCTATCTCATATATATATATATATATATATAAAGTTTGGATAAATTGCAAATTATATCCCTAAAGTTTGGGGGTGTTTAGATTTTACACTATGAAATTTCAAATTTTAGATTTTACCCCCTAAAGTTTGGGGGTGTTTGAATTTTATACCCTGATATTTCAGAATTTGAATGTTATTCCCTAAATTTTAGGAGTGTTTGGATTTTACTCCCTAAAATATAAGGGCGTTTGGATTTTACCCCCTGAAATTTTAAAATTTGAGGGTGTAAAATCCAAACACCCTAAAACTTTAAGCTTTTCAAATTTTAGATTTTACCCCTGAAATTTAGGAGTGTTTAGATTTTACACCCTGATGTTTTAGAATTTGGATGTTGCCCTTCAAATTTTAGAAGTGTTTGGATTTTACTCCCTAAAGTATAAAGGTGTTTGGATTTTACCCCCTGAAGTTTCAGAATTCGAGTGTAAAATCCAAACACCCCAAAACTTTAAGGGGTAAAATTCAAATTTTGAAATTTCAGGATATAAAATTCAAGCATCCCAAGACTTCCAGAGGTAAAATCCAAATTTTGAAACTTTAGAATGTAAATCAAAACACCCTCAAACTTTAGGGGTGTAATTTATAATTTACCTAAAATGTTTTAACTATTTTTTTAAAAAAATTATTTTATTGTTTTGAAATAATTTTATTATATAATATATTTTTTTATTACATTTGATTTAAAAATGAATATTCATTTTATACCAAAAGGGCAAAAACTTAGATATTCCCCAATTAAATTAACACACATAGCCAATTTATCCACATTCGAGCATCTGCATTAGTTGATGCATAATTTCTGTCCATTTTGCAAGAAAAAAAAATGTGTTTTTTCTATTTTACATACCCATTTTTACAAAACATTCATATCAATTTATCTATTCTACACATTTATTCAATAAAATATTCTAAACCCAGCCACCATCAACCCAATCAATACCCATGAATCAAAATTATCAAAACCCACTAATCAAAATCATCAAAACCCAGCCACCATCAACCTAATCAATACCCAGCCACAATCAACAATCAATACCCAGCCTTCCATCATCAACCCACACAACCACCATCATCAAGCCAGCCTCCATCATTAACCCACCCATCAAAATCCCAGTTACCATCAACCTGATCAATATCCACGGATCAAAATCATTAAAACCCACTCATCAAAATCATCAAAACCCACTAATCAAAACCATCGACGGTCAGCAACAGTGAAAGCACTGATCAAATAATCAAAAACCATCGATGATCAGCAATGGCGAGAGCAACGAAGATCAGTGGAGGAAGAGAGTGTGAGGTGAGAGTCAAACCAAAGAGAAAAGAGAGAGTGAGGTGGAGAAAGGAAAAAAATAATAAAATATCAAATGCAAAAGCTACAGTAACCATGCATATATGCACGGTTACTGTAGCACTTGTGCATTTATGCACAATTTTACACCCACTGTGTGAGTTTTTTTTTCAATCAAAATGTGTAAAATGCCTTACTCTTTCTATTTGACAAGATTATGGAACCACTGATGTGGTTGCTCTTACACAAACAGTGTCAAACTCTAACTAACAGCAAACTAGTATTCTTATGGAAGTGAGAGTGAAAACTGCTCTGCAACCGCCATGCCCCGCCGTCTCCTTGCACGATAAAAATTTTGTTTGAAATCTGTTTGTTTTGTGGGAAAAAGTAGGGCAAAATGTTTGTTTTTGGAGGCATGTTTCTCTCAACTATTTTTAGAGTGAAAATGTGTTTGCCATTAGAGTTTAAGACCATTTGTGTGATGTCAAATTTGGATAATTTGACATTTATTATTAATTTAATTTAATCGGAGAACTTAATTAATAGAGATGTATTTAAGTTTTTGCCTTATTTATGCCTTTCATATAGCTCAATTGATAAAGTCTGTTGTCTAGACCAAAAGCTGTCTTAATATGATGATAAAAAACAATTGTCTATGCGGAAAAAAGTATTTTATATCAAATGATACCACGTTATTCATATCAAAATCTAATAAACGAAAGACGTGTATAAAAATAATTAACTCACTAATGAAACCATTGAAAATTGAGAGGTATTACGTCCACAATATTTTCACAGCAAATCATAAGCAGTTAGTTATTATTGGTTCTAATTTGAACCTACTATGTGGGTTCCAGTTAGCTCAACTGGTAAAATCTCTAATGGTTGTATAAGATGTCTGAGGTTCAATCCCTACCTACACAAAAAACTGATTAGTATCTTGGTCTGATGATAAAGAGTTATTATCAAGAGCGGATACCATAGGTTGAAATTCGAAAAAAAAAAAAAAAATTGAACCTACTACTAATTACTTTTCTACCCCACTAATAATAATCTATAACAATATAATACGTTGAATTTGTTGTAAAAATGTTATGAAAACGTTGTTGATATAAAAAAAAAAAAAAAAAATGCACTATTTAATCAACTTTCCTTCAATTTTTACTTATATTTTTGAAAGTGAGAGCTCTTCTTTTCCCTCCTTCTTCTCCCTGCCCTTTACTGATTCATCTCTCCTTCTCTCTGCTACATTTCAGTTCCTCAAACTTCACCGCCTCCCCTCTCTTTGTTTTGAGTATTTGGGAAAAGTATCAGAGACGTTGAAGGTAAAAAAAAAAAAACTTTAATATCGTTTCTCTTTATTTCTTCAATGTCCATTATTGGGGTTTTCATTAAACTTAAAAACCATCTTTTTATTGAATTTAATTTCAAGTCCGAGGATTTTCATGTTGATGTTGATAAGGGAACTATAGAGCTGGTGAAATTTTCTGATTGCATCTGGGTTGTTACTTAAAACCCCAAAATCCCTAAATTTAATATTGGGGCTTTTCTATTTTGATTGAGGGCTTGTTTGGGGTTTACATATCTTGTAATTGGTACTTTGGGGAGTTCAATGCATGAGAGATTATAGTGATTTGTGAGTTCATTTGGCTAGGATCGTGGAATTCCTGTAAGTTCGGAAACCTAAGTTTTGAGTAATTGAGATTTTTATTTTTATGTTTTTTTGGCCTGAAAAGGCTTAGTTTAATGCTTGTGTTTAAGTCATTTGTGTTCTTAAAATCTTTATTAAAACACCCATATGCTTCCTTTGTACAATTAGTTTAATGATTGTGTCTGTGTTTAGTGTCATATGTTTTGTTCAAAACCAGTCCCAAAAACTGACGAGGCTTGCGATAAGTTGACAGCTAGTGTAAAATTTAGTCCTTTTATTATGAGCTGATCTAGCATGGATATAAGTTGGGTCATCCACTATGTAAATGGCTGAGTCTAATTGTTGTTGTTGTTGTTGTTGGGTTGTTGATACATAATCTACTTTGTGCATATAAGATGTTGGTATGTGAATGCCAATTTCGATTGGTTCATTTGTTTTCATTTGGCTACTTGTAATTTATGACCCTGGAATCATTCAAAAATTTTTTTTTTGCTGTTATGTTTGTTGAGAATTTTTACTGTTGTAGAAAGTGTGTTTTAGAAGTTTTTAACCCACGAAATATGTCTTTCGTCAAATAGTTTGTTTGTGTGTGACTTTGTTCATTTCTTGAAATGACTTTGGAGATGTGAAATTTTGAAGGAAATAAAAAGTAAAAGAAAATATTTCTGATAAGGGAATTAATGTCTAACTATAATAATCATGTGTTAATCTCCTTTTTGGTTTGGAATGTGTTGATGTTTATCTTCAGTTCTACTGGTATAAGTATTGGTGCTACTTTTTAGCCTAAATGAATATTAGTATTGATAAGAATGACCATTGGGCTGTTATCATCTCTAGTAGTTATATGTAGAACTTACTGAATGTTTGGTAAAGAAAAGAAAAGAGAACATCTGACATGCATAATTTGATTGGCATATCTCCTCTCTCTCCCCCCCCCCCCCCTCTTTCCCCATCTCCTCATGAAAAAGACCGTTTCAAGGAAAAACCATTCTAGAACTAGTTAGCACTAGATACACTGTTTTAGATAACTATTCTGTTTTGAAATTTAAAACTGCAAATTAAGAAATGGAGTTAAGTTAGTAGTTCTCATGGGATGAAAATAACATTACAAAACTGTGATTTCTAACACGATTTTGAACAAAACATGAAATTTAATGCATACACCCTGCAAGGCCTTTGCTTTTCAAGTGGAGCCGGCACTCAGCAGTATACCAAATTAATCGCAGTAGTCTATTTCAATTTTATTTTACAAACTTATTACATATATAGATAATTTTAGATTCTTAAGTTTTGCTATTTTGGTTTTTATTCAAATTGCTTCTTTGTTACAAAGGTCAGGTCCATTTTTTAGGGTTTATGTTTGATTTCTCAATAGATTGCAGGTTCCTTCAGAGATTATTAAAAGACTAATAGCAACAAAGTAAAAAGTTAGGCTTATGGCGACGGAATTGTCAGAGGGAGAAGAAGAAGGGAAAGTTGCTGGTGGGAATCAGGTGCTGATAGTGGAAGATGACCTTAGAGAAATGGGGAAAAAGGCTGCCTGGAGTGTAAGCTCTTGCAAGCCCGGCAATGGCGTCTCCGCTCTCCGTGATGAGAACCTTGAGACCTATTGGCAGTAATTAATTACAAAATCTCTGTAACCGAACCTCTCTCTCTCTGTCTTTGAAACCCTGATTAGATTTTTTCTGTTTTGTCTCAGATCAGATGGTGCACAACCTCATTTGGTTAATATTCAATTTCAGAAGAAAGTTAAGCTTCAAGTATGTCATATGCAGATTTAAAAAAAAAAAAAAAAATTTATAATCCTTTTTTAAATCTTAGATTTTTTTGTTTAGTTCCTTTGTTTGTGTATGTGGGTCAATAGCAATTAATGGGGTTGTTTGTTTGTGAAGTTAGTTGTTCTTTATGTGGATTTCAAGCTTGATGAGAGCTACACACCCAGTAAGATCTCCATTCGTGCTGGCGATGGTTTCCACAATCTGAAGGTAATTTCTTTGATTTGGGTTTTTAAGAATACCCTTCAAGCATTTATTTTACTAGTATTTAAATCGGAACATGTTTAACACAAGCAGTAGTCTACCCTTTTCTTCTTTTGTTGTGTTTAATTTGCTCACCAAGAGTCAATTTGGCTAATCTGGTTCTTCTCCCTGCAAATATCTTTAGGAGATAAAAACTGTGGAACTTGTCAAGCCAAGTGGTTGGGTATATCTGTCCTTATCTGGAAATGATCCTAGGTAAGCGGTTAAGGCTACTTTTACATGTACTATTTTTGCTATTTTTCTTTCAACTACTCGCAAATTGATCTTCAATTTCTTTTCTCGTTTTGACAGTTTTGAGTTACCAGTGAATAATGGATCTTATTTTGAGTGCTTTTTTTCTTATATCATTGCAACTATGCACAAAATTATTAGTGGAAGAACTTACATATAGGAAAGTATGAGAGGTTCATTTGAAAACATCTTGTGGATGTTTTCAAGGCCCATTAGCTATCTTTTTACAATCTGTTGACAGATAAAAACCCTGTGAAATTTTACTTATTGTTCACGTAACTTATCAAGAACAGCTATCATCTACGATTAATATAGTCTCATTACCTCTCTACTATCCAAGCACCCGTAATTTGAAAATGTTCTGGACCAGACGTGCATGGTACAGCCGTACAGTGCCAAAGCAAAACAGAATTTGTTAGACAATTCCTGTTTTATATTTTGGAATGACATTGGTATGTTATGCATTTGTGCTTAATTTGTAGTTTCATTGCTGAGTGAAAGTTGATTACAATGTGACTTAACCATGTGATTCCTTATATTTCTCATGTCCTTGAGATCAAGGAAATTGATTGGGATGTGCTGATCCTTGAGTGGTTAGTTTTTGTATTGAATTGTGAACTTCTTTACACCATATTTTTTGGCAGGGAAACTTTTGTCAACACTTTTATGTTGCAAATTGCTGTGTTGTCAAACCACCTGAATGGTAGGGATACTCATGTGCGGCAGATCAAAGTTTACGGCCCTCGACCGTGCGTGTCCTTGTATTTTTTCTTCATCAATTACTAATTGCTAATAAATTAACTAATCATCATGTATTACTAATTGTTAATAAATTACCATTTGTCATTGCAGGAACCCTATACCGCATCAACCATTTCACTTTACTTCAAGGGAGTTCATTACCTACTCTTTTGTGAGATGAGAAAAGCATGCAGTTAATAACCAGATCATATTAACCAGATCACATTTGATTCTCAACACCAAAGTTGGGTGGGTTTTAAATTGATTGTTTTTAGCATGAATTGGGGGCCATTTTTCCTCACATCTCGTCTTATTACTTAACATTCCTGACATCTTGGGAAAATTCAGTGGAATTTTCGTGTTGTTACTTCCCATTCAAGTTTTAAACCAAAGTGCAAAACTGTTTGGTCAATAGTGATTCTTCTACTATGTTTGTACTTCTATCTCAAGGTATTTGACAAAGTTGGTGATCATTCCACTGGTAGTGTCTGTTTCATGGATTGAATTCAAAAGTCAGAGGAGTTATAGCTAAAGATCATTACTATCCCTTTTCTCTTCCCACTCTTTCAATGCATACAAGCATTAAAAACTAAAAAATTAAAAATTAAAAGATGACTGACACGAGAGAGGTTAAGGTCTGTTGTAATCGTTTGATCCGTTCTCTTAGGTTCGGAACCATAGCTAATGATAAATATATATATATATATATATATAACTTTTATATCATACATATTAAACTTTGGTGGTTTTGCCCTACGTGTGCGTTGGATTAAAATGAAAATTATTTCACTATTCAACTTATTTTTGCAACTTTTCATGCGCCGTACTGTACTTTTTGATACTATTCATGGGTCTTACTGTACTATTTTAAATAACTTTTACTTTTATCTGCAGTATTTTCTGCAATAATTTTTCAGTTTTAGTAAAATAAGCGGTATTCAAATATACCCTATCTCGTATTTGAATATAAACTGAAATTTTAACAAAAGAAAGAAGAAAAAAAATATTATATTTCAAAAGTGATATTTGAATTTTATATAGACTAAAATTTTAACAAAAGCAGAAAAAAAAAAGTTATATTTCAAAAGTGATATTAAAAAAAAAAATACTCGTGACCTCAAATTCTTTATTTAATATATATTCTTCTTCAAAAAAATCTGTATAATAAGCAGTAAAATTTTGGGATAATTACTTATTAGCACAAATTTATATAAGTTCTATTTGTTCTCTTTAATTGACCTCTCAAAGTTGGGAGAACCAATTGGATATAATAAAAGTAAAACACAATAATAGGGGATTTAGCAAAATAATACTTTTTGGAAAACGTTTAAAATAAAAAATAAAATAAAAAAAATTGAAAATTTTGACGGTTTGTCTCTTATACAAAATTAGATGGGAAAATGCATTAAAAAACAAGGAGAATGTAGAACAATTAAAGAAATCGACTTTTACCACCGTGCACCTTTGGCACAGTAGTCACTCAATAAGTATAAGTGTTTGTAGAGTGTGGGGTTCAAGTTTTCAGGAGGGAGTTTCATACATATATACACTCAGATTAGATTAGAGTAGAGTAGAATTTCTATTTTGTATAAAAAAAAAATGAACTTCCCCATTGTCCATTTCAAAAATTATATATTGAAAAGGTATGAACAATTAAGATCAATTCAAAATTTAAAATAAATAAATAAATATATACATAAGTAAAATAAATAAATGTGGTTGAAATTTGGAATGTTGCATTTTCAATTCACATGATTCTGGTAAATTAAGGAAATGGTCACATATGAAACTATTAAAAGCGAAAACTCCAAACATGACAAGTGGGAGAGCCTCAACATAGGCGTACGATAGATGATTTGACATGCACAATATATAACTGACTCACATATCTCAAATGGTTGGCCTAATGGTTCTTAAGATCTTATGAGATCAATCATCCATGAGATCTTAAGTTTAAAACCTATAACTTTCATCTTAGGCCACCTTTCTCGTAACTATTAATTATTTGGTACGTGTGAGACCAGGAGACTATATATACCCAATGAAATAATCAAGTTCTCAAAGAGATCTAAAGCATTTACACCTATATTAGTCCAAATAAAACAAATTAGAAATCCCTTAGAGCATCCATAGTAGAGGTGCTAAATGTGCCAAATGCCAAATATTTAGCACATTTGGCACACCAAACACAAAAACGGAGCTTTATCAAATGTTTCAAATTGCAAAAATTATGCTATATGCTACATGTTACAATTTCGTCACATATTTGGGACGGTACGGACAGCCATTGCAAAATGAAATAATGTTATTTTATTGCATTTTTCTCTCTCCTCTCTCACGGATATCTCTCTCTCCGCATCGACTCTATCTCATTTCATCTCTCTCTATCACTCTTGATCTTTTCCCTCTCCTCTCTGCTCAAGAAAGTTGCTCAAGATCACTCGCAAGAAAATTGTCGCCGATCTCGCCGCCTCACTTTCTAGTCCTCGCCGCTGATCTCACCGCCTCATTCTCCACAGCTCGTCGCCGATCTTGCCACCTCATGCTCTAGCCCTCGTCGCCGACCTTCAGATATCTCTTAATTAGGTTGTGGGTGTGAGATTTGGGATGGGTTTCGATGTGGGTTTTGGGTTGGTGTTTTGGATCGGCGTTGTGTGGGTTGTGGGTCGGTTGGGCTGGGGTTTTAGGCCGATCATTGGTTGAGTTTGGGTCGGCATTGTTGGTTTTATGGTTTGTTGAGTTTTTTTTTTTCCCTCTTTTTTTGAGGTTTTTGGATTTGGAATTTGCTGGTGTTGTTTCTGTTGTTTCTATTGATTTTGTTGGTGTTGTTGGTGTTGGTGTTGGTGTTGGTGTTGTTGCTGTTGATGTTGTTGTTGTTGATCGGCGTTGATGTTGATGTTGTTGCTGTTGTTGTTGATGATAATAGGGAGGAGAGAATATATTATTTTAATGTGTAGTAAATATTATTTTAATATGTAGAATTGAATTATAGAACATTTGATAAATGAGATATTGTAAAATGATGTGGTAAAATAATAAAGTAAACTTTTGGTGTGGCAAAATGACATTTTTTTTGCAACATTTGCTACGGATGCTCCAAACACAAAATGCTTGCATAGTTTTATTGATAGTACATACAACATTCTATCATGAATACAATATCATCTTAGCAATGGAAGGGAAATAACTACAAGGCTTTTTTTTTTTTTTTTTGAGAATCAAAATGACAACAACCTTTTTTTTTTTTAGGGGGAAAGCAGCCCGCTTCACTCCTACCTCCTGGGCAAAGGAGAGAGCCCACCTTGCAGATGTGGCTTCAATATCAGCACTGCATAATTCCTGGTGTACCAGCTTTGATCATGATGCTATCACTAAGCCTCTGTGGTCTCTAATAACAACGCCTATGCCTGATTTTTTATCATGTGGAAATACTGCACCATCAAAGTTGATTTTGAAGAGCTCCGATAGTGGTAGTTTCCAATGATTTTTGGGGCACTGATTTTGCTACACTGGTGTAGCTGGGGTCACTTGCCTGGCATGGTAATCAACTAGCCAAGCTTTTGAGATGTGAGCTAGTTGGTGAAGTGAGTCCGCAGGCTGATTGAGGCGCACCCGATTCCGCTGGTTCCAGATGTTCCAAACCGTGACTGCGAAGAGCTTGAGTTGGTGGTTATTTTTTATTAGCCATGATAAAAGAGCTCTTTGAAGTCCACGAACTGAATTGCACCACGGAAACTCCATAGCTCTAAATTTGACCACACTGGATCTAATTCAGGGCAAGACCACAAGGCGTGTAAGGAACTTTCTGAGGAAACGTGGCACTTGACGCAATGTGGATCCGCCGATATGGTGCGTCGGAACAGTGCATTCTTTATAGGCATAGCTTCACCGCAAGCATGCCACAGCAGCATTTTCACCTTTGGTGGAGCACGCATGGACCACACAGCTTTCCACACTTGAGTATGATCATTTGTAGTCACCTGTGTTGGGCTTTGTGGAGACTAGTTTATATTTGATCCGGTTGACGACTCGACCCGATCCGAATAATGTTGTGTGGTTTTTAATGAGAGATTTTCTAAGGCTTAGTCCATGGAGCGGAGGCTTGGGTCGATAGGCCCAAGCTGGAGCGCTTATGGAAAATTTTTGGGCTCGTTTTGTAGCTCTTGTGCGCAGGATATAAAAAACCGTTTTTTTGGTGATTAGGGTTTTGTCTTGTTGTAGTTTTTGAGAGAGCAAAAACACTGTAGCCATACTCTGTATTTTTTTCCTGATAATAGTGAAATTCCTGCAACTCCGTGGACGTAGGCAAATTGCCGAACTACGTAAATATTGTCTTGTGCGTGTGATTGTTTTTCTTTGGCGTGTGTTTTCTCTATTTTTTGTTTTATCACAAATTGGGAATTTCGGGTTAAATTCCCTACAACTGGTATCAGAGCCTAGGGTTAGGTTTGAGTGGGAGCAATGGCAGAGGAAGCAGGAAAGACGTCTGGAATAGAAAAGTTCGATGGCACAGACTTTGGATTTTGGAGGATGCAAATTGAAGATTATATTTGTGGGAAGAAGTTGCATCTGCCGCTTTTAGGAGAAAAACCTGAGACTATGAAGGTTGAGGAATGAGCTCTTCTTGACAGACAGGTACTGGGAGTTATCAGGTTAACTCTGTCTAGGTCTGTTGCGCACAATGTCGTAAAGGAGAAGACTACAGCAGATCTGATGAAGGCTCTGTCTGGTGTGTATGAAAAGTCGTCAGCAAACAACAAGGTGCATTTGATGAAGAAACTGTTCAATCTGAAGATGGCAGAGAACGCATCAGTAGCACAACATTTGAATGAATTTAACACTATCACAAATCAATTGTCGTCTGTAGAAATTGATTTTGATGATGAGATTCGTGCACTGATCGTTTTGGCTTCTTTGCCAAACAGTTGGGAGGCAATGAGGATGGCAGTAAGCAATTTTACAGGGAAGGAAAAGCTGAAGTACAATGACATACGAGATTTAATTCTGGCTGAGGAGATTCGCAGAAGAGATGCAGGTGAAACCTCAGGATTTGGTTCTGCCCTAACCTTGAGACAAGAGGCAGAGGTAATGACAGAAATTCAAATCGGGGCAGATCAAAATCCAGAAATTCTAATCGGAACAGAAGTAAATCTAGATCATGCCAACAAGTACAATGCTGGAACTGTGGGAAAACAGGTCACTTTAAGAGGCAATGTAAAAGTCCTAAGAAGAAGAATGCGGATGATTTTGCTAATGCTGTAACAGAAGAGGTACAGGATGCATTACTTCTTACAGTAGACAGTCCACTTGATGATTGGGTTTTAGATTCAGGAGCTTCATTTCATACCACTCCACATCAAAAAATCATACAGAATTATGTTGCTGGTGATTTTGGTAAGGTGTATTTGGCTGATGGTACAGCCTTGGATGTTGTGGGTATGGGAAACGTCCGTATATTGTAGCCCAATGGGTCTGTTTGGTTACTGGAGAAGGTTCGACATATTCCTGACCTGAGGAGGAATCTAATTTCTGTTGGACAACTTGATGATGAAGGGTATGCAATACTATTTGTTGGTAGTACTTGGAAGGCTACAAAGGGAGCTAGAGTATTGGCTCGTGGAAAGAAGACTGGTATTCTATATATGACCTCAAGTCCAAGAGACACAATTGCAGTTGCTGAAGCAAGTACTGATACAAGCCTATGGCACTGCAGACTTGGTCACATGAGTGAGAATAGGATGAAGATGCTGTTGTCAAAAGGGAAACTACCAGAATTGAAGTCCGTTGATTTTGACATGTGTGAAAGCTGCATCTTGGGAAAGCAGAAAAGGGTGTGCTTCTTGAAAACTGGCAGGACACCGAAGGCTGAAAAATTGGAGTTAGTGCACACTGATTTGTGGGGGCCTTCACCGGTTGCATCCCTTGGAGGTTCAAGGTACTACATCACGTTCATTAATGACTCAAGCAGAAAGGTATGCGTTTATTTTAAAAAAAATAAATCTGATGTATTTGAAACTTTTAAGAAGTGGTAGGTCATGGTTGAGACAGAAACATGTTTGAAAGTAAAATGTTTGAGGTCAGATAATGGAGAATAGTACATAGATGAAGGGTTCAGTGAGTATTGTGCTGCACAAGGAATTAGGATGGAGAAGACCATTCCTGGGACATCACAGCAAAATGGTGTGGCTGAGCGCATGAACAGAACTCTCAATGAGCGTGCTAGGAGTATGAGGTTGCATGCTGGACTACCAAAAACTTTCTGGGCTGATGCTGTTAGCACTCAGCTTACCTGATAAACCGAGGGCCATCAATTCCCATGGAGTTCAGACTTCCTGAGGAGATTTGGAGTGGTAAAGAGGTAAAGTTTTCACATTTAAAAGTTTTTTGTTGTATTTCTTATGTTCATATTGATTCTGATGCTCGTAGTAAACTTGATGCAACGTCTAAAATATGTTATTTTATTGGCTATGGTGATGAGAAATTTGGCTATAGATTTTGGGATGAACAAAATAGGAAAATCATCAAAAATAGAAATGTGATATTTAATGAACAGGTTATGTACAAGGATAGGTCAACTGTAGTGTCAGATGTTACAGAGATAGATCAAAAGAAATCTGAGTTTGTCAACTTAGATGAATTGACTGAAAGTACTGTCTAGAAAAGGGGTGAAGAGGATAAGAAGAATGAAGATTCATAGGTAGATCAGAGTACACCTGTAGCTGAAGTTCGTAGATCTTCCAGGACTATTAGACCTCCACAGCGTTATTCACCCACTCTAAATTATCTCCTGTTAACTGATGGTGGTGAGCCAGAGTGTTATGAAGAAGCATTGCAGGATAAAAATTCAAGCAAGTGGGAGTTAGCCATGAAGGATGAGATGGATTCCTTGTTAGGGAATCAGACATGGGAATTGACTAAATTGCCAGTAGGAAAAAGGCTTTGCACAAAAAGTAGGTATACAGAATAAAGAATGAGCATGATGGTAGCAAACGTTACAAGGCCAGATTAGTTGTTAAAGGGTTCCAGCAGAATCAGGGCATTGACTACACAAAGATATTTTCTCCAGTTGTGAAGATGTCAACAATCAGATTGGTACTGGGAATGGTGGCTGCAGAAAATTTACATCTTGAGCAGTTAGATGCGAAGACGGCATTCCTTCATGGTGACTTGGAGGAAGACATTTACATAATTTAGCCTGAAGGGTTCACTGTTCAGGAACAAGAGAATCTAGTCTGCAAATTGAGAAAGAGCTTGTATGGCCTAAAACAAGCTCCTAGACAGTGGTACAAGAAATTTGACAGCTTTATGCATAATTAGGTTCAAGAGATGTGAAGCTGATCATTGTTGCTATGTTAAGTTCTTTGACAATTCTTATATCATTTTACTGTTGTATGTGGATGATATGCTCATTGCAGGGTCTAGCATTGAAGAGATTAATGATCTGAAAAAGCAATTGTCAAAACAGTTTGCAATGAAGGATTTGGAAGCTACAAAGCAAATCCTTGGTATGAGGAATCATTAGAGACAATGCTAATGGTACATTGAAGCTTTCACAGTCAGAGTATGTGAAGAAAGTTCTCAACAGGTTCAACATGAATGAAGCTAAACCAGTGAGCACACCCTTGGGTAGTCATTTCAAACTAAGTAAGGAATAGTCACCGAAGACAGAAGAAGAAAGGGACCATATGAGCAAGGTACCTTTTGCCTCAGCTATTGGTAGCTTGATGTATGCTATGGTGTGTACAAGGCCAGACATTGCACATGCAGTGGGAGTTGTGAGCAGATTCATGAGTAGGCCTGGAAAGCAGCATTGGGAGGCAGTTAAGTGGATTCTGAGATATCTGAGGGGTTCATCAGATACATGTCTTTGCTACATAGGTGCAAGTTTGAAACTACAGGGTTATGTAGATGCTGATTTTGCTGGTGGTATTGATAGTAGAAAAAGTACTACTGGGCTTGTATTTACTTTGGATGGTACAGCTATATCATGGGCTTCAAATCTACAAAAGATTGTTACTTTGTCTACTACAGAAGCTGAGTATGTTGCAGTAACAGAAGCTGGAAAGGAGATGATTTGGTTACATGATTTCTTAGATGAATTGGGTAAGAAGCAGGAGATGGGCATTCTACACAGTGACAGTCAGAGTGCAATTTTTCTTGCTAAAAATTCGGTTTTTCATTCAAAGTCGAAGCATATACAGACGAAATACCACTTTATCCGTTACCTTGTTGAAGATAAGCTGGTAATACTTGAGAAGATTTGTGGATCTAAGAACCCAGCTAATATGTTGACTAAGGGTGTCACTATTGAGAAGCTGAAGTTGTGTGTAGCTTCAGTTGGCCTTCCAGCTTGAGGACAGGAGGATGAGTTGCAAGTATGAGGGATTGGCTTTCCGAAGACAGTGGCTGATGTTGGTGATTGAACTAGTCTCCAAGCGGGAGATTTGTTGGGCTTTGTGGAGACTAGTTTATATTTGATCCGGTTGACGACCCGACCCGAATAATGTTGCGTGGTTTTTAATGGGAGATCTAAGGCTTAGTACATGGAGTGGAGGCTTGGGCCGATAGGCCTAAGCCGGAGCGCTCATGGACAAGCCTCCTGGGGGTCTGGGGGCAACGCCCCCATGGAAAATTTTGGGGCCCGTTTTATAGCTCCTGTGCGGAGGATATAAAAAACCATTTTTTTGGTGATTAGGGTTTTGTCTTGTTGTAGTTTTTGAGAGAGCAAAAACACTGTAGCCGCACTCTGTATTTTTTCCTTGATAATAGTGAAATCCCTGCAACACCGTGGACGTAGGCAAATTGCCGAACCACGTAAATATTGTCTTGTGCGTGTGATTGTTTTTCTTTGGCGTGTGTTTTCTCTATTTTTTGTTTTCTCACAGATTGGGAATTTCGGGTTAAATTCCCTAAAACCTGTGGTTCGCCATTCAGCTCCTCCTCCATTTTTAAGAACTTGTACCCTGTCTTGCAGCTATACCTCCCATTACTTGAGTGAGGCCAAAACATTACATCCTCTGTTGCTTCACGGCTTAAGGGGATTGTCTTAATCAGCTCTGCTTCCTCAATGTTGAACAACCCATCAATCATTTCTATGTTCCATTGCCTCCTACTTGGGTCTATAAGGACATCCACCGTAGAATTCTCAAACTCTGCCAATGGATAGGATGACACATGTGGAGGATGCTTCTTTGGTAGCCAATGATCCTGCCAGATTCTAAATTTTTTCCCATAACCAACTCTCCATCTAGCCCCCCTTTGAATAACATCCCTCCCTATAAGTATACTCCTCCAAGCATAAGATCTCATTCTTGAATCCTTGGCCTCCATGATAGTTGTGTTTGGAAAAAAACCCGAGCCTTGAAAACTTTGTAGAATAGGGATTTTGATTATGCAAAATGCGCCACACTTGCTTTTACTTTGCTAGCACTGAATCATTGAACTTTGCTAAATCTCTAAAGCCCATGCCACCCACTCCATTGGACTTGGTCAAGTCATCCCATTTAACCCTATAGATATTCCTTCGATTACCTCTTTGTCCCCACCAAAACCTTTTAATCATTGCCTCAATCTCATTACATAGACCGATTGGAATTTTGAAACATCCCATTGTATATGTGGGAATGACTTATATGACTGATTTTATTAACACATCCCTTCCTGCTTGTGAGAGTAACTTCCCTTCCCATCCTTGAATTTTTCATCACACCATTTCCTTAATGTAGTTGAAACTTGCTTTTTTTCCTTTCCCCACAAAAGATGGTAGACCCAAGTATTTCTCGTATTGCATAATTTCAGGTACACCCCAAGCTTCTTTGATTTGGTCCTTTATATCCCCCCCCCCCCCAGTTGCTTTGCTAAAGAAAAGAGCCGTCTTGTTCTCGTTTATTTTTTGGCTGGAAGCATCTTCATAGCCCTTCAAAATATCCAACACTTTGCCACACTCCTCCAAAGTTGCCCTGCAAAAAAGGAGACTATCATCTGCAAAAAGCAAATGTGTTAGTTTTGGGTCTCTTCGAAATAGGGAAAAACCATTGATATCCCCATTCCTTTTTGCTTTTTTAATAAACCCATTCAACCCTTCAATGCAAAGCAAAAATAGGAAAGGGGAAATAGGGTTGCCTTGCCTTATACACCTTGTTGGGTGAACCATACCACAAGGTTCTCCATTCACCAACACTGAATAAGTAACGATTTTTACACACAACGTAATCAGGTTTATCCAACCATCATTAAACCCCATCCTCCCATAATTCCCTCCAAAAAAGGCCATTCTACTCTATCATAAGTCTTACTCATATCAAGTTTTATTGCCATATAGCCATGAGAACCAGATTTATATCTTTGCAAGCAGTGTAGGGTTTGAAATGCCACCATTATATTATCAGAAATTAGTCTATCTTTAGTAAAGGCTGATTAGTGTTCAGTAATGATAGAAGGTAAAACTTTTTTTAAACGGTTGGCTAAAACTTTTGAGAAAATTTTATACAACACGTTACACAAGTTAATAGGGCGAAATTGGTGGGCATATTCAAGAGAGCTGGTTTTGGGGATCAATGTGATAAAAGTATGATTAAGGGATTGGGGTAATGTACCTGAGTTTAGCCACATGAGGATGGAGGAAGTAACATCATGACTAACCGTTCCCCAAAAGTGTTGGTAAAATAATGGTGGCATTCCATCTAGACCAAGAGCTTTAAGGGGAGCCATTTGTTGTAAAGCCACTTCCACTTCATGGGCTTCAAATTGTCGGCTCAGTAAGGCATTCATCTCATCAGTAATCACATTTGGTGCACACTCCCACACCCTTGAAGAATCCATCTGACCTGTAGAAGTGAAATGTGATTGGTAGTAGCCTACAAGAATTTCTGTAATGTCTAGCTGGTTGGTTTTCCAAGAACCCTCTTCATTTCTCAAACCTTCTATCAGATTTTTTTGATACCTTTTCGTAGCACAGCTATGAAAGTACTTCGAATTTTTATCCCCTTGCCTCGCCCATAATAGTCTTGACCTTTGTGCCCACATAGTAGCCTCCTTATCACGCCACTCTTCAATTTCTTTTTTAATTGTCTAACCCTAGTATTGTCACCCCTTAGTATAGCTTTCTCTTCGGTTTTGAGGATTAGTTTCCTCAATTTTTTCAACTCCCTTC
This sequence comes from Lithocarpus polystachyus, assembly GCA_033629205.1. Taxonomy (NCBI): domain Eukaryota; kingdom Viridiplantae; phylum Streptophyta; class Magnoliopsida; order Fagales; family Fagaceae; genus Lithocarpus; species Lithocarpus polystachyus. The sequence continues at coordinate 54,559,612 of CM066167.1, forward strand.
GTACATTCCCAAATACATTCTTTTTCCACCAACTCAAATCCCTACCACACTTCTCTACTCTACCCAATATCCCTTCCATAGGTTCGGTCTCACACCTATTCCACACAGCTTGGATAATATCAGTTCATCCCGGATTCGACAACCACATTTCTTCAAACCAAAACAATTTCTTCCTTTTGGGAGGGTCCAAAACCAAAAACACAATGTGGATTGGGATGTGATCTAAAGAATCACAACCTTGATATCTTTCCGCTACTTATTTCAAAGAATTTTTTTTTTTGTAACGAACAAATTATGTATTATGCCAATTAAGAACAATACATTTGATATTAAATTTTGTAACATTTAAAGTGATAAAATTGGTATTTAATACGGTATTTATGAAGAAAGGAAATAAATTGGTCCATATGTGTTTAAGAGTGATAAAAGCGATTTCTTAATTTGAGTTATGTTAATATCTTATGTGGTTTTTTATTTTCTAAAAAGCTAATGTGAAGCATGGGTCTATATGTGTTTAAGAGTGATAAAAGCGATTTCTTAATTTGAGTTATGTTAATATCTTATGTGGTTTTTTATTTTCTAAAAAGCTAATGTGAAGCATGTCACATTAGCCATTTGTAAAATGTTTATCTGTAACATTACCATATACCTAACACATATATTATGGATGCTTTGACAATTCAACCATTATTTTTAATACTAATTTTGTGACTTTTAAGAGGCGAAACTCTTTTACATCGCGGATGCTTGATACATGCCTAAACAACAAAATCCATTGTCCATCATTACTAAAAGATACTGAGAAACGGCTATCAAGACTTTTTAACATTGTAAAATACACAAGTCCTTGACTTTGGGTGTTACATCGATAAACTCTAGGGGCCACCGATCAGCATAAATCATGGAAAACCAAAACTTGACAATCTCTTTTCCGTTTTCTTTTTCTTGCCTTGCCCTTCTCTCTTACGTAAAAGCCACTTGTAGTAGCAAATTAGTACCTAGTTTAGGCTCTCATCATGTCTATTCTATGAAGACTTCTAAATACCAAGCACAATCATCAAAATCAGAAGCTAAAACAGAGATGTTAAAAAAGAGAAGCGGGAAACATCCATAGAGTAGAGACATTCAAAAACAAAGAAGAGGGACAACAGCTTTCAAATTGAAGACATTAATGGCAAAATGAAAGGGTTGGAGAGTGAGCACAAATTTGTCAAATTTTAAAGTCACATTAATGTAAGAGCTATGCTGCAAAGCCTATGTAGGCTTACTGCCTAAGAAACATGAAGTCATAATACAATTTTATTTGGTCATGCACTTGAGATTGTATGTTAAGAAGAGAAATGGTCATCTTCGTTTGGTATTGGCGGTTTTTTTGCTTTTAACTTTTATATACAATTTTATAAAACATTATATCTTTTTATTTTTTCGAAATATAAGCAAACTTTTTTTTTTAGAAAGCAAAAATATAAGTATATTTTAGGGCACTTTTAGCAAAAATCTAAATAATAAGCACCATTACTTTATATTTTATTTGTGCATAAATTGCATAATTACAAAATGCACTTCTAGAGATTGTATATTTAGTGGCCATTAGTCTAATTGATAAGCTATGAGTCACTTTTCAAGCATTTGTGTAGCTTAAAATCTAACCAACTTAAAATTACAGGCCAGAAATATTTTTCATGCTTATGAAATCTACAAATCCCAGTTCATCTTTAAAGCATGCACCACAATTTTTCAAGATTTGATTAATCAGCACAAACAAGAAATGTGGTGAGCCGTTAGCCTCAAGAAGATGGGCTTTTGAAACTAAAAAGGGTTATAGGATTTACATTTCCTGTCGTTGGGTACTTTTCTTTCTACTGGGTTTTCAAAGGGTTAGGGCTGTTTGGTACATGTGTTTAAGTACATGTTTTCAGTTTTTAAATAATATTATACGTATTTTCACACTTTTTCACCCACGTGTATTTCTAAAAAATAAAAACATTGTTATTAAAATAACATTACCAAACAGTATCTTAACTAGTCCTTATTAAACGATGATTTCCGTTTAGAGAGGAGCTCAAAAATAATCAAATAATTAAGATCAGATCCCAATGTAACGAGCTTTTAGATGCCTGTTTCCAGACAAAATAATAGAATAATATATTTAGATAGAGAGTGATGCTAATTCCTAAACCAGCAAATAAGTCAAGAATCCAAGTTGTTTTCTAAAGCAAGATTGTGTCACCCAAAGAGGTGCCATACATCGCTAATTAACGCAAATTAAGATAGCAATACACACATTTTTATTTTATTCTACAGCCACGACTTTAAAGAGGTGAATAGCCTCTCCTATTACAAACATAAGGGATTAGCCTGGTATTACACTAAAGTACTCACGAAATCCGTAAAGTCATAGGTTTGAAAATTTTAGCCAGAATCTTGGTCCCTCTCTATATACCCAATAATATTGGTCTCTCCGTACAATCTAGATACTCAATATACAAAAATACACTCTTCAACTCTTCTTTTTTCAATTCTCATTTACAGGGACAAGGATGAAGCATGGAAGATTTGTCCAAAGATACAATGGTTTGTAGGAACAAAAGACAAAATAAAGACCTGATTTTAAAGCAACTAAGAAGCCAAATAGTATAAGGAAATCCATGATAGCGTTAGAGAAGCAAAGGCAAAACAAGAGTAACCACAATTTAGGAAAAGGTGACAACTAAACATATTTAATGGGAAAATATCATATCGAAAATACAGTCCAGGCAAGAGCCATACAAATAAGATATACATAAAAGTAATTAACCTTAAGGTGAAACCAGAGGCAGGACCATAATTAACTTCCAACTGATTTCAAAACTACGGATACAGCGAGGTTAGAACCCGAAGTGAGCAACAAACCAGATTAGATTACTACCTATATTTTAGCCAAGTAAAGCAATTCATGAAACCACATCTCAACTATATAGATATCATTTACTAAACTTATTTTTTTCTTAATTTCAGTAGAGCCAAGGCATGGAACAACATACAAGTCAAATTCCAGAATACACGGAAATTAGAGGGGAGGGGGAGAGAATGGTTGGGTGGGTTGGGGTGGGGGTGGTGGAGAGCTACTGGCTGCACAAGATTCTCAGCTGTGAATGGTCATGCACGATTAACTTCAGGGAAGAGCAAAGATATATATATTCCCAAAATTTGAGAAGAAATTTAGCAAATGTAGATCATGATCTCCAACCAACATGAGTTTCATTCACAGGCAGGTTTAGTGTCAAAGCTGCTCAAGCAGACAGCAAAGGCTTGGAAGGCAGAGAGTGGGTAGTGATAATCCATAGTGAAGATGTCTTTTCCAATCTTTCCAAACTGTAAAATTACCCTTTCTTGCTCTGCCGCTGAAATATTGTGCGATGGATCAACAGCTGCCACAAGCTGGAAATTCTTAACAGAAGCCACCGTAACACGCCCTCTGAAATTTAAGCACCAGCACTGCAGCTGCTCATGCCATCTAGGAGCCTTGTTTTTAAGAACCAGTGGCTCTTCAGAGCCCTGGGCTGAAACTGGTGGCTCTGAGGGGCTTGTGGTGCTGAAATCTGTGATTATATCCTTTCCTTTTGGACCTGGTAAGGGAGAAAATTGCTCATCAAAGGAGTGTATGAATGATGCTGGTGTTGGAGCTTTTCCGTCCTCCTGAATAGATGAGAGAGGTATGGAGTGCATGATGCAATTCATTCTCCTTGGCCCTCTGGTGCGAAGGACATTGAGCTCGTAGGAGATGGTCCCTATACTGTAGTTACACGCTGGTACTCTTGGAGACACCTGCTTAGAATGAAATCTTCTACTGGACCGACTATTTAGTTGAACTGCAGCTTCACTAGGAGGTTGGCTGTCATATATGGTGAACTTTGTACCCAAAAAATTAGACCTGGCAAAATTTTGTCATCTAAATTATAGGGGTAATGAATGAAGAAGAAAAGGCAAGAGGTAGATACAAAGAGCAAAGGCTTAGACTTGCCTCAATTTACCAACATATTTATTGCTGGCCCGAGAAAAATCATCAGCAACCAATGATATAACAAAGTCTGTGCCTGTTGCCCTTCTGATCTTTTTGGCTGCTAATAGCAATTTATCACCCCCAACTTCAGCTGTCAAATTAATAATATCATAAGTGATAAACCTTGTAAGAACTGATATAATTTTATTTCACCAACTGATTCATTCAATTAATTCTTCATTAAGCCGATACTCGTAGGCAATAGAATCCTCAAAGGAGATGAAACACCAAAAAACCAACTCAAAAAACATTGTCACTAATTTCCCTCCCATACAAATTATTTCTACCTATATTTTGGATGACGTACAAGCAATGCCATGTTCAGCTCCTCTCTTTGAATCATACAAGGAAACTAGTGTATGAAAAATTGATGATAATCACATTATGTCCACTCCCCAAACATCAAAAATCTAACCCAGATATCAAGAACAGAAAAATTGAAGTTCAACATTCTCAAGCAGTAATGCCAAGGTTCACAAGCTCAAATTAATTAAGGTATAAGCCGAAAAGAGAATTACTCACAGGGCACCAGACCGACGTACAGAAAATACGTAGAAGTGGCTCTATTCCTCTTGATAAAGCACTGTATGGGAGACTCGCGAGGCCCCGGCTATAATTCATAAACCATTTTAAAAAACAGTCAAAACAACAAACTTTCACAATAACAAAAACAAAGAATAGATCATTCTTTTTCTGTTTTTTTACCTGCTTTAACGAGATAGGAAATGTGATCCTTCCACATTGCTCGGGAGTTTTGACAATCTCACTAGTAATTGCTCTCCACGACCTGCAAACAGAGCCACAAAACACAACCACGGCGCGACCGGGCCACGAGGTCTCGCTCTCTTCCACCCTCCTGATTATGTCCAAGAGCAATTCAGGCGGCAAATTGGCCCACCGCCCTTGCCTGATCGATTCGGACAAGGAATGTACTATGGGCTCTTTTTGATCCGCAGGTGCAACAACAATTTGCGACCTAGTCCTTCTGTGCCAATGTTTCCCTTCTCCACTTCCTCCTCGTCTTGACATGCTCCCGCCCATGCCGTCCTTAATCTCGCGAACAATGCTTTTAAGCGACATTCTAATCTTACTATGTATCACATCAATCCTCCCCCACTTCAATACATTCAGCTGCAAACCCATACAAAACAAAATTATAAGACCAGCAACAAAATCATATCTCAAATGAATTCATACAATATGCAAATTTTCATACATATAGTACATGTGGTCGAAAACTACATGCGAAACCAGCCATGGCTTCGCACGGTAAAAAAAAAAAAATAATAATCAGAACCAATTTTAAAACAAAAGACAGGTAGGCTTGAGCGAATAATGAAAATGTAGACTCAAAAATCGCAGAATAACTAGGCAACCAACCTGTCCAGATACAAAAAAGAGAACAAACAAAACAGATCGGACCGAATCAGCTCAAAATCCAGAACATGCCTTCCGCGAATATCATTTCCACGGGTCACCGAGAAAACCCGTAGAATATCCGGATCCACACAAACAGAGAGAGATAAAAATCGGGGCTCCGGTAGTGCGAAGCCCTCGATCGCTACGGCACCATGAGCTGAGTTTTCTTCCACCACCACCACCACCACCACCAAGACTAAGAGATGTCTTTTTTTCCTTTTTCCTTTTTACTTTGAATTAGAGGACCCCAAAAATCTCCTTCATTTTCTCAGTTTCTCTGCCTTAAAACCGGATCCAAGGCTCTCTATTTTGCTTTATTATTATTTTAATCTTTTTATAATATACTACAGTAAAGTAATTGGAGGGAATCTAGGGTCTGCTTTGCTCAGACTGCTTCAACCCAGTCAGTTAGTCCACGTAGGCAATCAACCTTTTTTCTGTCTTGAATTGGATTATTCAGGTAAAATTAAAACCGAACATGTTTGACTTTTTTGTTAACTTTATAATTTAGTTAAATTTATTTTATTTTTAGTGAGTCAACTAAAAAATTCTCTTATTGTTTAATAAGATATTGGTACTTTTATTTTATATATTATGAAGCGAATGTTATATATTAAAATTTTGACATCTTAAAATTTTTTTTAAATGGTAGAATAAATAATTTCAGATATAAAAACATTCATAATAAATATCCATTAATAACTATCATAATTGCATTGCATGTGTTGGTGACTAAATAATAAAATTATTATATTAATATATATTTTCAATTGTGTTTAAATTATATTCTAAATGTAAACTATCTATTAAAACATTGCCATAATTAAAATAAAATATTATTAATAACTACTATAAGTGCCTATTAATAACTAACATAATGATAAAATTTCATATTTTGATACTAATAAAGACTATTAACAACTATTATGATTATTAATTTTAATATTTAGACAAAAAAAAAAAGAAGAGAAAAAATATCACATTTTGATAAAAATTTCTATGCATTACACAAATTATTTTTAAATAATAATAAAAAAAAACAACATAAACATAGTTATAACCTAGTTAAACAATTGCTGAACCAATAGGGTCATTTATGATTTAAAGTGGTCATTTCTTGTTGTAATATATAAAATCAAAGATGTTTGATTTTATGATATTGTATTACATAAGTTGTTGAGGTATCGCAATTTTATGTGTCATTATTTAAAATAAATTTTTTAAACTAAAAAAAAATCCATATATGAAAGCTCCATTAGAATCTTGGAAAATTATATTTTCTTTAAATGATAGAATATATAGTTTCAAAAAATATATATATATATATATATGTAGGGGCACAAATTACAAATGGGGCCTACAGGGGAGATGGACTCTGGCCCAGTAAGCAAAAAGTACCCTCACAATAGAATTTGTAAGAGAGTGGGTTGAACTAACAAGGTTGAGAATAGGCTTGCTTATGACCTAAATATGGTTGTGACCAGTATGATGGAGACGAAGTGCTGAGGGAGTGTTAAGTCCTGCTCGACTCTGTCCGAGGAGTGGCTCTTGGCTGCTTCCTAAAGGTTTCTCTTGCTTCCTTATTCTCTTTCTGTTCTCTTCTCCTTAGTTTCCCCAGAAAATATTCAATGTCCTTTTTTCCCTTGCTTCGAGCTCTATTTATACGTCAGTTCCCCTCACGTACCAGTAAGTGGTTCCCTTTGGATACTTGTCCCATCAGGGTCACTGTTCAGACGTCTATTCTTCATTAATGCGGCCATGATGTTAGCTGCAGGGTCATAAATGCGGTTGCAGCAGCCTTTTATAAAATATCACCTTGTTGCCACCTGCCTCTTATGGTCTATAAACGTTAGGGGATTCCTCGGAAATACCAGGGCCGGTGCTGGAGTATTCGCCTGGGTCGTTCCTCTGATTATCCGAGTAGTAAGTTCTCCTCGGACAAGTCCTTTTCTCCTTCACGTAGTTTGTACGTCAGAGGGGAGTTAGGCCAGGTACTTCTTTTATAACGGGGTGTCCTCGGACGAGTGGCCTCTTCGGACAGGCCCGTGGCCCATTATCTGGTATTGGGCCTTTTACCCCTACAATATATATATATATATATATAGTTTCATACAATCATAATCAAAATAAATAACTACTGATAATTACCACAATTATCAGATTTCATATTTAGATAAAAATAATAAAGATTAAAAATACATATTATGTTAAAAATTATTGTGCATTGCACGGGTACCAGCTAGTTAAAGCTTTTTATATATATATATATATATATATATAATTAAATGGATGGGGGGATAAATTTGAACCCTATAAGAAAGTGCAAGTTGAACTACAATGCCCTTAGCCTTTAAGTAGCATTTTATGTGCATCCATTTAATGATTTAGAAATTAGAATAAGTATTATTAAAGTTAAAAATATATTTAGTTATGTGTCATTTAAAGCTTTAAATAATATAGCATTATAATAGTATTATATATATAATCTTAATCTTGAAAGATAAATATTACAAATCTTATTAAATAAACCTTACAAGTTGGTCAATACAAAAAGTAAAAGTCATACTAAAATTAGTGATGTTAGAAACTTTTTTCTTTCATCAATAAGTTAACAAATTATGATTTATATGAAATCACATTTACATATATTTTTACTGTAGATTTCACTTTTATCATACACTAATATAATCTACTAAATCAACGGTTATATAAAAATTTGTAAATTTTATTCTGTGAATTGACACGGCATTCTTGTTTTATAACCTTGGTTTTTCTTTTTTCTTTTTTTTAACAGTTTTGTCATATGATGTTATCAAATCACACGAAGAAAAAGACAATTTTTATGCCTTTTCAGTTATAACGTTCAAGTGGAATGCAATTTTTAATTATAAACTCTGCCAACTTTAGGAACTAAATTAAGATTAATGAGTGTGATGAGCTAGTAGGACCTACTATAATTATAGATTTTGGCAGGGCTGCGAGTGAGTTTAGGAATTACATAGGTTTTAAGGATCATGGAAGATTGCGGAAAATTCTTAGATGAAATTATATTATTTTATTTTAGAGTGTTCAAGAATTACTTAAAAATTATAATAATGTCGAGGTTTTTATCTCCTTTTTTGCTGCTCGATAAATTGCTATTAAAAATATATATATATATATATATATTTATATCCGTAGAAATGAAAAGATCCAGAGGAACACAAGTCCTCTACTCTAGACTCAAGGGCAGGTCAAAGTAAGGCACGTGAAAATGGGGAGCCACATTTATTGGTGAACTTAGCAGTGTCAGATTGGACCAGCATGGGTCTATATGATACGTCGTGCTACAGTATAATCAGTACGAATGGGCTCTCTCTACTTTCCGAGTGGCATAGAAGGATGCACTAATTTGCTGATTGCTGAAATAGCATTGTTGAAGTTGAAGTACACTGTTCCAATAAGTGGAACACAGCTGCACTCATCACCCTATCCATGACAATTCATGTGTTCACAATTACAAATATCCTATGAGCTTGATTGAGATCTTCTTTTTAACTCTTCTATGATAATTTATCATTATTAAATAAATAGTTGAAGTTTTATTATATCATTAATATTGAAATAAATATTATAGGTTTCAAGTTAATTTAATTGATAAAAATTTTTATCATCGAATAAAAATTTAGAGTTTAAATATCACATATAACTTTATTATAAGAGCAACTGTAAATATTAATTTGATTGATATTATTTTGATATCCACTTTAAATACTAATGTTACCCCATTAATTTAATCATAAAATAATTATTATATTTTAGGAATTATCTTAAAAATTCTAGAAGAGTTATACTAAAAATAGAGTCAATTATAACGGCCTGTCATAACAATAAGGGTAACTGCAAGTTTATGGTTCATTTAAAATTCCCATGAACTTTTTAGAAAAGGCACTGTCAAGTGTCAAGGCTTCTAAAGAATGTTTGGTAAATTGGAAGGCTTGTAAAACTAAGGATATATAGAGGTAATATAAATTATTTGTGAAAGTATCGTAACTCAACTATTTGTCAAGGCTTCTAAGAATTAAAAATATTTATTTTAATCATAAAAATTTTGTAATTCAATTAGTACTTTTTTGTGCTAATTACAATGAAAATATTTAGTATCTAGAATTCAAATCCCTCTCTAATGCAATTATTTAATTATATATATATATATATCTCCATTTAAGATGAAAAATTGCAGAGTGATTTCTAATTAATGGATAATTCATAGACAATACATAACACGAAGAATTATTAAAAATTCATCAATCTTGTGAGAGAAAAAAAATTAATTATTTTCATTGTATTAATAATTTTAGAAAAATTCTAAGAGATTAATTTGGTGGTTTTTAAGATCTCATGATATTTATGAGATTCTGAATTTGAAATCTCTTGCTAGTATCTTGAGATTACTCACATAAAATTCTTCTTTATAATAACTTAGTGGGCATAAAATAGGTGAATTGCACACTTCTAAAGGAGTAGATATTTTTCAAAATTTTTTTTTTTTTGGTACTACATCGTTTAAATGGATTCCATGTGCAGTAGCGGTAACAAAGAGAAATCTACCTTTATCCAACCTGAATATTAGCGAGCTCCAATTTTGATGCAATGCAATGCATACAAAATATAAGGGGAATATTCCAACTTTTAAAGATTCGAAGTACATTGGTAGGAGAAAACTTGGATTGGCATTCTTGGCTTCAATAATCAATGGCTTTTATTGTTTACAGTTATCAGAGAACAATGAGCACTAGCGGCTAGCTAGCATGCCCTTCCATTATATTACGAAAAAAATTGGAGACCCAATGAGATAACAACTTAGTTGGTGCACATCAAAAAGTAAAGGAATAATAATTAAGAATTATTGTACCATCTTAAATTAGTTGCCAAGTTGGTTGATCGATGATGTTGTGGAGCCCCATAAATATACATACATATATATATATATATATATATATGCATATATTACACATATCCCACTTTGTATACAATCAATCGTGCGCTGCTCTTATTATTGTCTCTTAAATATTTATAAGGGGATGGACCGACTGGCATTAGTTGGAAGATGTAGACAGCACTTGAGAGAGTTGAGAGCACCTCGATCAATCATTCTTTGTTGTGTGAAAAAAAATTGACTGTGCTGGCTATGGCATCTTCGATAAGGTTGGGTATTGATGATTAGGAATAAAAGTGTTTACCTTAGCTTCTGCACCTTTGCCAATGCCAGCTGACAATTGATGTGCCCCATCATAGGCTATGGATATTTGTCAAATCATCGTATTTTGCCAGAGGATTCATCTTGAAGCTGCACACGGCCGGCATGGGAAATGCATGCATATATGTAAAGTGTCATAACTATAGTACGTACAGGGCTTGGCCTTCCACTAGGCCCATTAGGCTATTGCTTAAGCCCCAAGTAGAAAGGAGACTTCAAAATTTTAGAAAAGAAGGGCAGTTGGAAAAAAAAAAAAAATTCAAATGAAACTCAGAAAATTTGGTACAACCAAAAAACAAAAAATCTGGTACATCGTAAACATTAGCGCTATACCCCCAAAAAAATTTTGGTCTAAACAAAATTAATTGTTACAAAAACAACACTAGATAAACCAAAATTCAATAAAATAAAATATAAATCCTGTCTAAAAAATTAACCAACAAATAATAACAAATCAAAAATTTCAAATCCCTAAAATTTATTCATATTACTGTTTCTTATATATAGACATATAGTAGATAAAACAATTAGTTCAATTGAGAATAGGTTTGAACAATTTCAAATATATGAAGATATTTTTGGTTTTCTATTTAACTTCACGAAATTGAAATCACTAGATGATGATAGTTTGCTAAAATATTGTCTTAATCTTGAATATTTTCTTAAAAATGATGTTTATTATGATATTGATGGTTTATATCTATTTTCAGAGTTAAAAATTTTAAGAGAAATTTTACAAATAAAAGAATATACTCCAATTGACATACCAATTGACATACTAAATTAAATAAAAATGTTAGATTCATTTCCAAATACATGCATTGTTTAAAAAATTTTAATAACAATACCTGTTACAGTTGCTTCTGCAGAAAATTTTCTTTTCAAAATTAAAATTAATAAAATCATATTTAAGATCGGCAATGTCCCAAGAAAGATTAAGTGGATTAGTTATATTATTGATTGAAAAATGACATGTTAGAAGAACTTGAATACAAAAATTTAATTAGTCAATTTGCATCTAGAAAGGCAAGAAAAATAAATTTTAAATGAAATATATTATAATATAAAAATATTAATTAAATATTAATTTAATTAATATATAAATATAAAGAAGACCCCATTTTAATTCCAGCCTTAAGCCTCAAAATATCTATGATTAGCCCTAGTAAGTAGGTAGAGATGAACAACATATATATATATATATATATATATATATTTTGGTAGAAAAAGGATTGCAATGCATTAAATTAAACAGAAGAGATAAGACAAAGTCTCTTATAGTACAAACTCACTGAATCATAATACATCAATAAAATGATGTCGTAGGCGGATTGGCGAAAAGCATAAAATCCAGTTGTTAATCTGCTCTATTCTTAGCTAGTTTGTCTGCACGCTGGTTCGCCTCTCGGTAACAGTGCATAATCTTTACGCTAGGGATTTGTTTCATCATTTGCCTGCAATCCGAAATGAGGATAAACTGAGCAGAGTTACTACACATACTACCCAATAATATAGTTATAAACTTACCTAAAAAATAAAGAAATGATCGAATATGATTATAATTGCATTTTTTTTTGTCGCTTTTTAAATTCCTAACGGACCAAATCCCACAAATTTTGTACCATACGTTGTATCTGAGGCCTCTAACTTAAGAAGAATAAAAAGTATGATTAAGCTGCTAGGCTAAAAATGATATTAATCCTTGAATGGAAGTATGGAGCATTGAACACTAATAAGCCCAATCCGATATTGGTGGGCTTGAATTGAACTCCTAGTTTCATGCATATGAGATTACTAAAACTAACCCTCCAGAGAACCCGATGATCACTGAGCTAAAGGCTAAAGCTGGGATTTGGTAAACCCTCATCATTGTTAAAGTAATTAAATTCAAGCAAGAATATCATAATTATAATCAATTGTTTCTTATACTATAAATTTTAGAAAAAACAACAGCGAAAATTCATTCCTACATAAATAATTATTAGTGCGCCACCTATGTATAATTAATATGTGAAATAAATGCATTTACCACATTATTTTTTCTTAATGATTGACATAGCACCAATTTAAGCTATTACAATCTTGGTTCAAATTACACATGCTGTTAATTTTTTAGCAATGTAAAACATATAATAAGTTTTTATTGGATTTATATTTTGGCAAATCTACCATTAAATTATTTATTCAAAATTTCAAGACAATGAGAAATTGATAAATATCTCAACTATAAAAGTTTAGATTTCAAGTTTATTGCTTTTTTTTTTTTTTAATTATGCATAAAAGATTAATCTACGGATGGAATATTTGATAACATCATTAATCTATAGATGGAATATTTAATAACATCCTATTAATATGAATTTGACACAAGTGTTAACAACATAAAAAATATGTAACTTGATGGTGAGGTTCCCGCTTATACAAAGATATATTTGCATTATATGTAAATTAAAACTTAACTACTTGTCCTTTGTCTAACCTAATCTAACTTAGCACAATGAATTTAATGGTTTTTTAGAGAAGTTTCATTCAAGAAAAGCCTAAGGCTTACAATACGAGAGTTTTTCCCGCTTTTGCTCGTGTTTCTGCTCTCATTAATGTTCTATCACTTTTCTTTTCCTGTATGTCTCTCTCTAAACTTGTTCTTTTCTCTCCATTTAGTATTTCCCAAGTTCGAATTACCATCAAATTACCCTCATCGTTGTTAGGTCAGCAAACAATGGGTAGGCTTGACTCTACTTCTTTGTTTCTAGAGATGTCATTTAGCATTCAATGTTAGTTGTTTATTTTTAAAAATTTTTTTTTTTTTTATACAAGATAGAATTTCTACTCTATCCTAATCTAAATGTATATATGTGTGAAGCTCTTTCCTGGAGACTTGAACCCTGGCCTTGGCCCTTGCCCTCCTGCACTCTACAAGCATTTATACTTGTGAAGTGACCAACGCACCAAGGGTGCGCGGCAGTACATTCAATGTTGGTTGTTGTTAATACTGAGTAGGTAGCGTCAATTAATGTGGAAGTGAAAGCTACTTTTCTTCTTCTCTGATGTCCTTTCCTCTCAGCCTTACTCTGTCTTACTTAGTCGTTGTTTGACTTGTTTCACAGGGGCCATGGCCAATGTCGGAGCCAGCGAGCGAGAGGTGGCAATTGCCCTCCTAGAGCTCCCCAAAAAATTTGATTATAATGGTAGCTCTCTATTTGAAAGTAGTTTGTCCATATATAATATCATAAGAAAAAATCACAATTTATATGATTCATTGATGAGCTAGATGCAAAAGTTATAGTCATAATCCTTACATTGCATGATGCTTTATATGATTTATATCACCCTTGTAGTGCCTTGATCTCTGATTGTAGGTCCTTACTCTAGTCTTTTGAGGAAACTCACATCCACCACATTTACCGCAAAGGAAATTAGTGTGCAAACCTTTTGGCAAAGGGAGGACCTTGTAGTAGTGATAGTTTATTTTGTATTTGCACCCCCTCTCTTTATTATGTATCTCTTATTTTCGGATGCTATGGGTATTTCATACCCAAGACTTTATATTTCGTAATTCTGTTAGAAAAAAAAAAAAAAGAAAGAAAAAAGAAAAAGCACAGTTTGTCCCCCACACCATTCCAAAGTTCTTTCCTTGTCACGTTCATTTCTCCAATTCATGGCAAGTCAATAATTAAAATAATGGGTCCCATGAAATAATAATAATAATAATAATAATAATAATAATAATAATAATAATAATAATAATAATAATAATAAAGAAGAAGAATTTGTAAATATTATACAAATTTTAAGTATAATATTTACAAATTGATGTGTTACCAATCACAAAAAAGTAACTAGAGTCATTGAACATTAATTTATTATGTTTTTGGAATTTATCAATCATATTCGTTATTATATCAATTTGTAAAATTTATATTGTAAAATTTGTAGTATCTTTAACATTATTCTAATAATAAACCATACTTTTTGCTAAACACACCAGCACATAAAATAAAAAAAACCTTATGCCATGGACTTATACCGTAGAGCCTCAACTAAAATTTTACTCTTCCATCTCTTTATTTTTCAAAGTTTCAATTTTAAAGTTTTATTATAAACCCAAATTTTAATGACTACAAAAATTTGAACTCTACATAATTTTGAAAAGCATTCAAGGCATTGAGAAACTTATGCATGTTTGAAGATATATTGTTGTATTCTTAAAACTTTTATATTAGTTTATTTTCTCACTTTAATTTAAGTAATCAAATTACATGTTTAAACTTGATGTATTTAGATTAATATCTTAATTTGACTGTTATTAACTATAAGTTGATTATTTTTTATTTCTTTATTTTTATGATGTGAAATATATACTTGTAATCAATTGAGATTATGAAGAGATTTATTCATAATAATGAGTCTGAATTAAATTCTAGCCTTTCTAGCTATAAAAAATAAATTAAAATTTACATTTATATTATATTGTGTATGATAATTATATTAGCATATAATTTTTTTATTTATTTTGTTATTAAAATTTTTCAAATTAATTTTTTTACTAAATTTTGTCTTTTAATATTCATCATTCTAAGCTAAAATCCTGACTCCGCCATGGTTCAACAGAATGGCTTGCCGAAGGAGATGATGGCCGGTTGGGGCTACATGTGGCACATGAATCTCCGGGTAATGAATGTGCAGTTGATCTTCTCGGTTAAACCCAGTGGGCTGGCCTCTTTTGGGCCGTTGTCCCTGGGCCCATCTGGTAGGTGGAAAGTTTCCATTCTAGAGTCTAGACATGAGATGGCTAATAAAGCGAAAAGACAAAGGAAGACTATGACTTTTGAATATGAGTCTTCAAAGTTCAATCTTCATTGAATAAAAGGCAAAGTGCAAAATAGAGTTGCTTACGTTCTTTTAACGCGTTTAAGAGTACCTTTAGTTGACTAAAAAAATAAAGACTACCTAAATGACTAAAAAAAGGCAAAATTTGTCAAACAGTACAATTCTGGCAAATTTTTAGGTGGATGGTATGCGTTCAAATTTAATTTGTAAGTTAGACTGTTTTAGGAGAAGTCGAGTTCAGTATACTCGACTTCAACATGCTTTTTTTTTTTTTTTTTAATCTACGTCAGACTTACATTTGCTGGAGGGGGGGTTGATTTTGCCTAGAAGTCGAGTTTGGTAAAATTGACTTTCAAAAAAGAGTCTAACTTACTAATTCAGTTTGAACGCATGCCATCTACCTAAAAATTTGCCAAAATTGTATTGTTTGGCAAATTTTTCCCTAAAAAAAGGTTGAATTCTACATAATTTTGAAAAGCTTTGTAGGCATTGAGGCACATATACATGTCTATAGATATATTTTTGAATTCTTAAAACTTTTATATTAATTAATTATTTATTTTAATGATGTGAAATATATACTTGTATTTAATTGAGATTATGAAGAATTTGTTCATAATAATGAGTCTAAATTGAATTCTAGCCTTTCTAGGTATGAAATTTTTTTTTAAATTTTACATTTATATTACATCTTGTATGATAATTATATTAACATATAATTATTTATTTTTTAATATTTTTTAAATTAATTTTATACTTAATTTTATCTTTTAATCTTGCTTCATTTAGGCTAAAATCCTGACTCGACCACGGTTGATAGAATCATAGAATGGCTTGCTCAAGGAGATGTTGGCTCAGTTGTGGCTTGTGGCACATAAATTTCCGGATAATGAATGTGCAGTTGATCTTCTGAGTTGATTCTCAAAAAAAAAAAAAAAAAAAAAAAAAAAAAAAAAAATCTCGGTTAAACCTAGTGGTCTGGTCTCCTTTGGCCCGTTGTCCCTGGGCGCATTCTGGTAGGTGGAAAATTTCCATCGCACAGGAAGTTTCGGCGCACTAGACATGAGATAACTTATAATGAAAAAAATATGAAAAATAAAGGAAAAAAGACAAAAAGAAGAGAACGAAGCATGTTTTATATGAAGTCTTCATGGAACAAAATGCAAAGTGCAAAATAGAGTTGTTTACGTTCTTTTAACAAGCTTAAGACTACCATTAGTTGACTAAAAAAAAAGACTACCTCTAGTAAACAATACTGTCTTTCATTTAGTGCTGAAACCTGGAAATCGATCTCAAGTGCAATCCTGATCATGATGATTCATGGAAGTAAGTTTATTCAACTACTAGTTTATCTCATCATTGGGCTTCAATGCATGGAGTTCAGTTTGAGCGGCGCGATTCGGTGCATGGACAGTGAGCATGATGCCCTTCTCACGTTTAAAGGAGGCTTTAGGAGTGGTTTAGACCGCTTCTCTTCATGGAAGGCCGAAGAAGATTGTTGCAAATGGATTGGAGTTGGATGTGACAACGTAACAGGTCATGTGACCGAACTTGATCTCCACAGTCCAGACCCATTCGACATATTGCAAGGTGAGATTAGTCAATCTTTGCTTCATCTACCATATGTGAGATACCTAGACTTGAGTCAAAATAATTTCAACTATATTCCAATTCCAGAGTTTATTGGTTCTCTTCAGTATATAGAATATCTCAACCTATCTAATACCAAGTTTCGAGGACCCATTCCTTGTAGTCTTGGGAACCTCTCACACTTGGAGTATTTGGATTTTAGTGGAAACCGCTTTTCTTTAAGCGCCAAAAACCTCAATTGGGTTTATGGTCTTTCTTTTTTGAAAGTTCTTGATCTGAGTGGTGTTGATCTTAACAGTGCAGAGGATTGGCTTGTTGCAATAAATATGCTAAGCTCTCTGGTAGAGTTACGTTTATTTTATTGTAAGCTTCACAAACTTCCTCGATATTTGCATCCTGTGAATTTTACTTCTCTTCAAATCCTTGATCTCTCGAATAATACTTTCCATTCTACAATACCAGATTGGTTGTTTGAAATTGGCTATAGTGTGGTTTACCTTAATCTTTCAAGTTGTCAGTTACAAGGTCTGATCCCAGATGCTTTTGGGAACATGACTTCTCTCACCTCTCTTGATCTCTCAAGAAATGATCTCGAAGGTCCAATACCACTAACTTTAGGCATGTTTGAAAAAGAGAGTCAGCTTAACAAATCTTCATCACTGAGAGAGTTGTATCTTTCCAACAATCAATTGAACGGGTCCTTCGAGCAAAGTCTGGCACAACTCTCTCAACTGGTTGCCTTGAATGTGTCTGGGAATGACTTGGAGGGTAACATCACGGAAGCTCACTTAAAAAAATTCAGTAGACTGCGGGTGTTAGATCTTTCTTCAAACCAGTTGGTGTTGAATGTGAGTTCAAACTGGATTCCACCCTTTCAACTTGAAACCATAGGGTTGAGGTCTTGCCTACTAGGCCCAAAATTTCCACAGTGGCTTCGATCACAAAATAATTATTCTTTCATTGATATCTCACATGCCAGTATTGTAGATGTCGTGCCAGATTGGTTTTGGAACCTTTCTTCCAGGGTCAAGCATATGGATTTGTCTTTCAATGAGCTCAAAGGAAATGTGCCAGATTTTTCATCGCAACTCCAACTTTCACTACTGGATTTGAGTCACAATTACTTTAGGAGTCGCCTGCCTCTCTTCTCCGTCAGCTTGAGAATATTGGCTCTAGCAGAAAATTCATTTTTTGGATCAATTTCGCATTTATGTGGAATATTGTCTGTAGATAACTCTCTAGGTTATTTGGATCTATCTTCAAATAATTTATCAGGAGAGATTCCAGACTGTTGGAAATATGAGAAGAATTTGGTCATTCTAAACTTAGCTAATAACAATCTATCTGGACAAATTCCCAACTCAATTGGCCAATTAATAAATTTGAAGACCCTGAGATTGGACGACAATAGTCTTTTTGGAGAAGTGACTTTATCATTGAAAAATTGCAGTGCCTTGAGAGTTCTAGGCCTTGCTCACAACAATTTATCGGGTAACGTACTGGCATGGATTGGTGAAAATTTACAAGACCTGATTATTCTTGAATTGCGGTCTAATACATTCAGTGGGCATATTCCCTTTCAGATGTGCCAACTGAAATATTTGAGAATTTTGGATCTTGCCTCAAATAATTTGTCTGGAATTATTCCAAGATGTGTCTTTTTTGGCATGGCTAAGGAAACTCTTTCCTTAATCTATTATCCTTACACAACCTATTTTGATGGTGTCAAACTCACAACCAAATCTAGGGAGTCCAAGTACCAACGTACTCTTCATTATATCGCATTACTTGACCTTTCTTCCAATAACTTATCGGGAGAAATTCCTGAGGAAGTTATGAGCCTTGTCAGATTGGACTCTTTGAATTTGTCAAGAAATCATCTGGTAGGACCTATCCCACCAAACATCGGTGAAATGAAATATTTAGAGTCTCTTGATTTATCAAGTAATCACCTTTCATGCACAATGCCAGCTAGCATGACAAGTCTAGTATTCCTCTCTCTCTTGGACGTGTCACATAACAACTTGTCAGGAGAAATTCCAAGAGGTAATCAGTTTCTAACATTTGACGGCTCATCCTACATGGAGAATCCTCAACTCTGTGGGTTTCCTCTCTCAAAGATATGCTCCAGCGATGAATTAATTGAAGATCCACATTGTAGCAATGTAAACGGAGATGGAGAAAATCAAGGCATTCAAAAAGAAGGGCATGATGGCTTCAAAATACCTTCATTTTATTTAAGCATGGGACTCGGATTTATTGCAGGATTTTGGGGATTATGGGGCTCTTTAATACTGAGCAGATCTTGGAGACACACTTATTTCCACTTCTTGGGCAACATGACTGACAAAATTTATGTGACAGTAGTAGTTGGTGCCGCCAAATTGCAGAGGAAGTTTCAACGCCAACAAACTCCTCCCAAGTAAAGTGTCGACAATAATTTTGTTCGAAATTCACCTTATGTGTTGTAACTTCTTTATTTTTAAGTATTAAAATTGTTAAATGAGTGATACTGTCTTGGAAGATGCTTCCACAGCTTGTGTTGTCATGTATTCTACCTAGTTGAAAGGTTGTTTTTAAATTCAAATGAGAGAAATTTGCAGCAAACTAGAATGGCAACAGAACTTACTCCTGTTCAAGAAAGCTAAAAGCAAATCACGAAGAAATGTGTGCGGCACACCCTAATTCAGGTACTATTCCTTATTCTCATGTATCTTGTAAGTTTTGTTCTGGACGAGTGAGTTCTTATATTAGAAATGAAAATAGTTCAGATATAAAACTTATCAGATTTTGACACAGTTGAAGCACGGTAAAATGTTGTCCTTGAAACCAGTTTCATCCCTCAAGATTATAGTATAGTGTCAAAGCCTTTCCGGAAAAATTTTCAAGAACAGCAAAGAATGCTGCAAACGAGTCTGCTTTTAGTTTTCGAATTGCTAATACCTTAAAAGTCCAACGAGTGCTTGAAAACAAGTCCATTACTCCTATGAACACTATAGAGAAAAAAAGGTTGTCTAGAAACCATTTCAACTAGGTTCAACATTTTGTTTTTGTTTTGAGCCACGTGCCCTGCACGTATAAATTACTATTAGAGAATATTTTTTTTTTATAAGTACTACTGTTAGAGAATATTTATAACAAATAAAAAATTGATTCTATCACATATTCACATCCTCCTTTAATTTAAAGTCAATTATACAACAAAAACACTTTTAATAGTCTGTAAAGTGGATGCTAGCCTATTCACGCATAAGATTACCTAGCATAAAAGATTTAAAAATCATCACAAAAAATCTGTAATTTGAAACAGGAGCACGTTTCAGTCAAAAAAAAAAAAAAATAAAGAACATGAGCACGTCATCATATCTCTACCAGCACAAATTGAATAGTCATTACAATTCAAAAAGCATTAAAAAAATATATAAGTTAAGTTTCAGGAAGATATCAAAACAAAAAAAGTAAACAAACTAATCATTAGCACTAAAAATTTAATTCGTAAACATGTCAAAAAAAATGTTTTTCAAACCAGTTTCTCAATATTTGTTCAGAATTTGTAATTCAACCACCAAAAACCAAAAATAAACATAAATTCTCTTGGAGAGTGTCATAGAACAACAAAAACTTATATAACAAAAAAAAAAAAAAAAAAAAAAAAAACCAAATACACAATTGAGACAATAGGTTGCCATGATGAGGAGTAATGAAATTTAAAATAGAAAATTACAAGTATAACATTATTAATATAATAGACCTTAGTTTCTTCTTTCAACATCACTCTTCTAAAATTGTTCACTGTCAATTTGGAACACGTCTAACCTTAGTTTTTCTTCAGCATTCCACTACTGCTCTATGTATTACTCACACTGAGGCAAATATATGAATAAGTCTTTTTTTGCAATTCTTACAAATAAATGGTCAAAAAGTGTAATAATGTATTTGATTCTTTGCTTGGTTTTTGCATTAATAGCCTTTTTATGCATCGAAATTAAAATTCAACTTCTGAAGACAACAAAGAAATGACTTCACTGTCCTAGTCAAACAAAAATATAAAGAAGGTGGACTTATATAAGTAAATAAAAATATTAAATAAGGCCAAGGAAAATGTTCACAGACAATCATTTAATATAATTATCAAAATACTCATTAAATATCAACTACCTCAAATCTTGATTTTCATTAATCCATGTAAACTTCTTAAAATATGTCATTAAATCTTCTTTGAATCAAGAATATGATCATACATGTTGAAGTACCAATCACTATTCTATAGATTCAAATAATTAAGAAATAGAATCTTTTATGAAGAAAAAAGAAGTGTAATGTTGTCTTTCCAATAATACTATCCAATTGACAAAAGAAGCATGAGAAAGCTTTCAGATAGCGAAATGACTTAGGTGCCACATTGGAGAATATTATCAATGAGATCTTGTTGGATGATCATGATTCTAATTTTTAAAAAAATGAGGAAATAATATTGTCATAGAAGCCAGAATATATGACTCTTTATCTAATATAATTAGATCCTATTAGCTGTAAAAAAAGAAAAGATAAGAAAAAAAGATCCTAGTAAAATTCACCCAATTCATGCGCTAGCAGATGATATGATAATCCTAGTATATGAAAAAAGAGTGCAATTTCCAAAGAAATACCTTTCACATCATACGCTAAAAGAATATTTTGAATATCACAAACCTCTCTCCATTATAACGCCAGCAATTGATTTTTGCTCTCCAAATTTCACAACCATAGAGGCCTCAACATTGGGTCATCTGAAAAGGAATGTTTGCTTAAGTATAGACATCAATCCTCTATGGAAAAGCCAGTCAAATCATTTCAATACCTGTCATTCTTAAATAATAATAGTAATTAAAAAAAGAAAGAAAAAAAGAAAAAAGTAGAAGAAGATTTTACCTAGGGCTCAAAGATGCATACTGACTTAACATCATAAACAGTGTCATTCATAGTGCACCAAACAAACAGCTTTGAAAGTAGCATCAAGCTAACTCATTAGTTAGGGAAGTATCAAGCATAAGCAAACTTCAAAGAATAAATTTATGTTTCTAGTTTTTGGTTCTTCTATTTGTTTTCAAAAGTTCTGAATTGCTTCTTGCTATCACACTCAGGTACTAATCAGCAACTTCCTCCTAGCCGTCCCACCCTTTTTTTAAAGGGGTGGGCTTGCATGAACTTCTTTCCTTGTAGTTCATAACTTAAAAATTAAAATCCTACCTTGCTTAAATTAATGCCCAATTTAGTCAGAATGTGACTTTAGGTCACCATATTCTCTTATCATATAATATAGACTAAAGTCAACTTTTGGCCCTTAAACTTTGGGGTTGTTTTAATTTAGACTAAAGTCAACTTCCCAAAATTACACTTTGGCCCTTCATGTTTGATTCATTTTTTTGTTTGGCCCTTAATTTTTCAAAATTTTCATTTTAACCCTTCATTTTTAAAACATATAGGGCCAAGCAGGAAAATGAATCAAACTTGAAGGGCCAAAATGAAAATTTTGAAATGTAAAGGGCCAAGATGAAAACAACCCCAAACAAGTGTACTTTAGTCTATAATTTAAAAAACTCCCTCACAACAAGTATGTCACTCAACATTCCCAAATTCGTTTTCAGTATGCAACATTAAAAAGTAGGAAAGCAACAACAAAGCAGCATTGATCACATGAATAAGGACCTGAACGGGCTTGCTCTTGTGACTGCATTATTAAGTCATGTAACAACTGAAAAGAAGTAACTACATAAAAAAAGAAATCAACACAGAACATGTAAGGAAACAGAAATATTTAATTGACTGGATAGCTGTATGTAATAGCAGATTGAGTGTTGAAATTATAACAAAAAAAAAAAACCTAAATAATGAATTTTACTATAAATTCATATATATAAAATATATAGAGATGAAGGATAGCAATGCAACAACACTCATCAGGGTTCCCAACATAAACATTGGTTAATCACATCAAGTGTGCATTTGGGAATTGTTTTAAAAAATTTTGTTTATTACTTTTTGTCTAAGCCATTTTTTTGCAAATAATCTAGCTTTTAGTTTATTTAAAATAAACTAACTTTTACTTTTTTGTAACAAATTTAACATAAAAGTTACCAAAATCTATATATTTTGATAAACACAATGCAAATAAGCTACTGTAAATAAGCAATTCCCAAATGGATACCAACAATAGCAGAGAAAGCTATAGGATAATTTCTGGAACCTTGCAAAGAAAACAATATCATATTTCCACGTAATGGTAAAAAATCTGGACCATGAGATGAGACCTTCAGAACCTCTCTAACAAAAAACAGACAGAAACCATTTAAAAAAGAAAAAGAAAAAAGACATCTGCTGCATAACTTGTCAAAACTCCAATACCAGCCAGTATAGAAATCAAGATCTGCAGAAAGGTAGGGTGATGCCTCCCAAACAAATAGCAATTATAATGTATAGCAACAGAACGATAAGCCTGTCAACAGTGCCCTGTCATTAATAACATGCTTGATTACTTCCAATCATTACCATTGTAATGTCAAAATATTGCTTCACGCTTGTAATTAATAGAATATAATCAAATTCTCCAAAATATGAATTACACAATAAAATTTTTAAGTCCAAACACTACATCTGTGGTTCGATCAAATTATTCAATCTAAAATCCTAAGAACCATAAATTCAAATTAACTAAATCCACAAAATCTCAAAAAAAAAAAAAATAATAATAATAAATAAATAAAAAAGAAAAAAGAAAAAAAAGAAGCGAACCTGTAGAAGTCTCAGGATAAATACCATAAAACCAAAGGACCATAATTAGCAAACAGTAATAGAGGAGGAAGATCCATTTAAAAAAAAAAAAAAATACAAATACAAATCTTAAAAAAAAAAAAAATCAATAGAAAAAATCTTGGATAGAAAACCTTTGTTTTTCAATTCCTCTCTCTTGCTTGGTGTCATAAATCTAATTCATATGTTGCTAGGAAGACAGATAGTCCTAGCCACTACTGAACTCATCAACAAGATCAAAGCCCTAAAATATGTAATTTCACTTTTTCACAATGAAAATGACCAACGGATCAAACAATTACACAATGAGAAATTTTTTGGAGAATGTATAAAAAATAATTGCGGTTTGAAATATTTACAAGAAAATCATTAACAAGGAACAAAAATACAAGACAAACCCGTTCAGGCAATTTCACAAACAACTTATACGCACTCATTAGTGTACCTGGATTTTCAATTCTTAGCCACCTGCAACGAGATCATGAGATGGGTGAGTTTGGTTGTTTGCTTGGGTAAACACTCTTTCTCCCTATCTTTGTGTATTAAAGAATTCATTCAATATTCAATATATACCAACTAAAAAGCAAAAAATTGTCATTCACATGCTAATTCTCACCCAAAAAAAGATCGAACTTGGGTAGTTATAACGTAATGGTTCAATCAATCTCTCAGAGCTTGTCAACAAAAAGAAAGCGACTAAATAATGCTTCCTCACCTGAATTGCGACTAAATAATGCTTCCTCAGCTAACCATGGACCTCTGCGGCTCTGCACAGATTGAGAGAGTGATAATTTGTGGACATGGCAGCAGCTATGAGGCCTATTTTGTCAGTACAGTGTTAGTCTTGAAAGTCAGATCTAGAACGGTGGTAACTTTTTTTTGTTGTCATGACTCATGACTTCGACTTTGCGTAGCATAATATCACTTCCACTAATCATTTGTTTCCATAAAAAAAAATTAAAAACTATCATTTTATTTTTTACTACTCAAAGTATGTCGTATCACAATTATAACAAAAAATTTTGCGATTTTAAGGCCTATTTGATACGTAAGTTTAAATAATAGTTTTTAATATTTTTAAAAATACGTATAGGTAAAAAATTGATAAAAATATATGTAATATTAATTAAAAACTGAAAACATGAGTTTAAACATATATACCAAACGAATTCTTCTCTCGAAATTTCATGCCAAATTGCTAACATACACTACAAAGTTTGACGTCAAACTTATTTATTTTTTTTGAGGGATACATCAAACTTATTTAGAGTTATCTATTTCAAGAAATGTATGGTAGAATATCTTCTATTCACATAAGTAAACATGTGACATTACCTAATAATTTATAAGATTATTTATATGTATTATTTAAACAAGTTATATAACTTAATTTATTAAAAAAAATTATGTAACTAAAACTTCACATAAATTATCTTTTTAATCACCATATTGGAGCAAGACAACTAAACATGTTTGTTAACTAACTTTTTCCTATTATCATGCTGTAAGACTTTTTTTAAAATGAAAACCAGTATATATCTTATCTTATCTTTCTTTTTCTTTTCTTTTTTTGGTTATTAAAGGATATAGCTTTTGGTAATTTTTATATTTTATATTAAATGTATGATAAAAAACAAAAAGTTAGTTTATTTCCTAAAAGTCTAAAAATTAGATTATTTGTAAAAAAAAAAAAAAAAGAAAAAAAAAAAAAAGACAGTTAGTCCATCGGGCATTACCAAGGGATCCCAAACATTAAAGATGCATAAAAGGATGGTATTGATCATAACCTTGCACTCGGATGCTCTGGTATCAACCCCTTTTAGCCATTAAAGATGCACATTCATTCGCCTTACGGTATTTGTGATGAGGATGCATGGTCCAGTCTCGTTCCATTAGGAACCTGCAATCCAAAACCAAATCAAATATATCTGAGGTCAAAATGTCACAGGTTGTTAGCCAATTAATAACCAATGTTCTAAGTTAATATATTTATCCCCCAGATTCCATGATAAATAAGGCTGTGTCTTATTGCCCAAAGTTCCATTTATTGTATTATTAGTGGTGGTGCCTAGGCTAATGGTAAATCTTTTTATCCAACTACCCTTCCAAATGAGAAAATGTTGGTCTAAGCATTTTCCATTAGCCTAGGCATTATATAAGTCGAGCCCACCATCAACCTAGGTAACAAGTTGTTAATGATAGGTAAAAGAGTAATGTAAGTGGTAGACTTATATAAGAATTAGTAATAACTTATCACTTGGACTTTGTTGTAAAATGGTTAGGCCTACACTATAACACTACTCTATTATTAGAGGTTATAGATTATTCAAAATTTTCTCATATGTCCTACAAGACTGCATTGTTCCAATTGGCACTGATGTAGGAATATACTTCATCAATTTAGAATGATAGGACTGAGATTTGTTATGAAAATGTTATGCCTTTAGTATTATTAGAGGTTATAGATTATTCGAATTTTTCTCATATGCCCTACAAGATTGCATTGTTCCAATTGGCTTTAATGTAGGACTAGACTTCATCAATTTGACTACAAAATGTTTACAAATTGGCATGGCAATGATTATGAATACAATTAGTGTCACATCAACATATGTCATTACTTTTTGTTGTATTTTACAAATTGATACATTAGTTTGTAAGTCTTATGTAATAAAATTTATAATAATTATAGAATCATTTTAAATAAATTCCTTTGACCAATAAATTAAAAAAATACACGTAATAATTTTTTTGAATAATTTTTTTCCCAAAAAACCAAATATATAGCTAAATTTTCTTATAATTTAAAAATCAAATAAAATTCTCTCTATATATCATCTAATTATATTTCAAATATTTTTTTAAAAAATAATACTATCAAGAAAAAAAAAACACTTTTTAACTTTGAGTAAAAAAAAACAAACAATAAAAGTCAAACATCTTAACAACAAAAGTCTGTTAAATACAGGGGGAAAAAAATCAAAATAATTAAGAAACATGTTTTAATTTCAAACAAAGTAAAAAACAATACACACCACATAGGCACACTTTGTCTCACAATGCACAACCACAGAAATGTGATTCCAAAATTTTTTTTATTCAGGTTTTTTTTTTTAATCAATTTGAATTTTTGAAGGGGGCCAAGTATTCTTATTTTGTATAATCTTACATGTATATATAAAATATTTTTAATATCCAGGGGGCCATGGCCCCCCTTGTCTAGCTGTGGATCCGTCCTTGTTTGACAATATCTTCACCAAAACTTTTCCACCAAGCCGCTTTCATGCTACTATATCCAAAATCAAGTTGGCTTATATCAGTCCAAATCAATGTTTAGGCTCAGATCCAGAAGGACCAGAACCATTACTTGTTCTATTTCATAGGGTTAGCAATATCAATTAGTTCTAGCTATCCTAGATTTCCATGTCTATATAGACTTCATTTGTATAGCTTAATATGTTTAGTACAATAGATTACAAATATCAATTCTCCTTTTACACTTTCATTATCAGAAAAGCGATGTGGGCTCATTTCAGTTTGCCATGCATTATACCCACAAGGCAATCTGTCAATGCATGCATATCTTAGCATACTAGCATGTTTTCTTTGAGAAATTAAGGAGATGACGCTTATGATCAATTATCAATGAACACAGTTATGTTATTTTATATATACACAGCATTGAATGGTTCTCTCATTTCTTTGCTTTAAGAATGCTATTCCTTCACCTTTGGCATTTCGTAATGGAATTGTAGGAAGCAATATGATATTACTCTACCAAGCAGCTTAATAAATAAGAATATAGAGCTACTTGCCAAGCAAAAACAGCCAAATATTCAGGTGTAAAAGAAAGGAAAAAAACACTTAGAAGTAAATTCTCTTCTAAATTATTTTTGTATAACACATCAGTGGAAAGCGTGATTCTGATATTGCCAAGGATTCCATGGGTAAAACCCAATATAGAAACTAGTTTTCACTTCTCACCAATAGCAATAAGGCACTTTGAGAAGAATCTTTCCCTTGGATGCTAATCCTGTGCAGTATCTTTATCCTAAATTGCCTATTCCTTTTCCTTGAAGTTAAAGCTTATCCTTCATAATATTTGGTTGGCCTTATGTACCTCTCATGCCCACAATCTTCAAATATTTAAGTTAAAAAAATGTAAATAAACTAACCTTCATGGTCCTGAAGCCTTCTTCTTGGTTTAGAAATCTCAGCCTCTACGTCAGTCAATGGCCTGTGCAGTCTCTATCAGTATCTTGCTTACAAGCTTTGATGTACAACACCTTCACAATTCCTACCTAATCATCCACAACTGCTTCTCCTCTAACAAACTGATATTTAACCATTACCTCTATACATACATATATACACCTCAAATCATTACACCTCAGTGTCTCATCCATACAAACACTACACTAGAAGCTTTTTTTGACTGGGAAAATGGCTAGAGTTTTATCTCTGTTCACTTTTCTTTTCCTTGGATTTCTTGGCTTAATTTCTTTTCCAGCTGAAGCTGCCATAAAGAAGTACCAATTTGATGTGAGTTGGAGCATTCATTTACGTGGACAAAGTAGCATTTAGCCAGCTTTTCTATTGATGACAAAGTAACTTTTTTTTTTTTTTTTTTTGGTTATTGCATTTTATCAGATTCAAGTGAAGAATGTGAGCAGGTTGTGCCATGCAAAACCCATAGTAACTGTTAATGGGAGGTTCCCAGGGCCTACAATTTATGTTAGAGAGGGAGACAGAGTTCTTGTCAATGTGACAAACCATGCACAATATAACATGTCAATTCACTGGTAGGATAATTTCCTAATAACAACAGAACAAAACAATATAAAGTTTAGGATATGATTTTTTCCTATTTATCTTTTCTCTAAATGTTTCATTTGGTGATTGTTACAGGCATGGATTAAAACAATATCGAAATGGTTGGGCTGATGGGCCTGCTTACATTACACAGTGCCCAATTCAGACTGGGAGTAGCTACACTTATGACTTCAATGTAACAGGACAAAGGGGAACATTATGGTGGCATGCACATATTCTTTGGCTAAGGGCTACAGTTTATGGTGCAATTGTGATCATGCCAAACCAAGGAACTCCGTTTCCTTTCCCACAGCCAAACATGGAGGTTGAAATTCTGCTAGGTGAGTTTCAAATAAAGATACTCTCATATATAAAACAACAAAAATCTTCATATAAAATTATGAGATTGTGTTAGAATAACATAATTAAATGATTAAATTTCTCATTTCCAAATAGCTTAAGTTTTTTGAATAATCTATAATTTATCATGGTATTAGCGTATATGGTCTTAATTTTGAATCCTGTCTTAAATATCTCACATGTAGTTTAAGCTTTTAAAATAATTGATAATTTATTAGATTATTTTCTATGATTTTTGTTTGTTTCGTAGGAGAATGGTGGCATTCTGATGTGGAAGAGGTTGTCAAGGAAGGCACAAACATGGGCTTGCCACCAAATATGTCAGATGCGCACACAATCAATGGAAAGCCAGGGCCGCTCTTTCCATGCTCTGAAAAACGTAAAAATACTCTGAGCCTTGTCATAAAATAAAGTTGTTACCATGGATATATGGGCCTAATTAATTATGCTTTGGTTTTAATTGATTTAGATACTTTTGTAATGGAGGTTGAATTGGGCAAAACGTACTTGCTGAGGATCATCAACTCTGCCCTCAATGATGAGCTTTTCTTTGCTATTGCTGGTCACAACATGACAGTCGTGGAGGTTGATGCAGTTTACACAAAACCATTCACCACAAGTGCAATACTCATTGCACCTGGTCAGACCACAAATGTGCTGGTCCAAGCTAACCAAATCCCTGGCAGATACTTCATGGCCACTAGGCCTTTCATGGATGCTCCGCTTTCCATAGATAACAGAACCGCCACTGCAATACTTCAATACAAAGGCATTCCAAACACTGTCCTCCCTACCCTTCCTCAGTTGCCTTTATCCAATGACACAGAATTTGCTCTAAGCTACAACAAGAAGCTGAGGAGCTTAAACTCTCCAAAATATCCTGCCAATGTTCCTCTCAAAGTTGATAGAAACCTCTTTTACACCATTGGTTTTGGCAAGAATTCTTGCCCCACATGCCTCGATGGAACCAAACTTCTTGCTTCCTTGAATAATATCTCTTTTGCAATGCCTCAAACTGCACTTCTCCAAGCTCACTTCTTCAACATTAAAGGAGTATATCGAGCTGATTTTCCTGACAAGCCTCCAACCCCTTTCAACTATACCGGTGCACCACTTACAGCTAATCTTGGCACTGCCACAGGCACGAGGGTTAGTAAGATTGCATTTAATTCTACAGTTGAGCTGGTACTACAAGACACCAATCTTCTAACAGTTGAGTCACATCCATTCCATCTCCATGGCTATAACTTCTTTGTTGTTGGGACGGGAATTGGGAATTTTGATCCTGCAAAAGATCCAGCTAAGTATAACTTGGTTGATCCTATGGAGAGAAATACAGTTGGAGTTCCCACTGGTGGTTGGACTGCTATTCGGTTCAAAGCTGATAATCCAGGTACTAATAATTTAGAGATACCATTTTTTTTTTCTAACAATTTTATTCACAATTGCTAAATTAACATATTGTGATTGGTGCTAACAAAAGTAGTGTTAGTGATCGGCCATATGAAACTGATATAATTCAATCACAACTTGTTATGTCAATCGTAATGAAAAAGATTGTTAAATTTTTTTCCTTACCATTACTTGGTAAAAAGTTCTATAAAAAATGCATATTCTTTCATTTTCATCCTACTTGATTAACTTGAGGGGGAACATTTTTGTCTTTGTTCAAAAAAGTTCAAACTAAACTTAGAAACCTTGTACTAATGTTCCTTATGCGACTGTTTAGGTGTTTGGTTTATGCATTGTCATTTGGAGCTCCACACTAGTTGGGGCTTGAAAACAGCATTTGTGGTAGAAGATGGCCCCGGACAAGATCAATCCGTTCTGCCTCCGCCCAAGGATCTTCCACCATGCTAGCCGCTGTAAAGTTCCGCAAAAAATCAGGGGTGCTTTTCATGTAAAATACATTTTATGTGGGAATTACATTCTGCGTTTGCCCTGCAAAAGTCGCAGGTTTCTTTGTTGAGCATAACATTAGGAAAGATAATAAGAAATGGTTTAAAAATTTGTTTGGAAACTCAAAATGTAATATATTCCAATTAATGTATTATAAATACTTATTTTATTTTCTTGTCGTGGATCTTTGCTCTAAAAATATGTCTGCTCTTATCTGAAATTGGTCACCCCCAACTCTTTCTGTCCTTCAACATTTGAGAAGAAAAGCGTGATATTATTATAAGTCAGTTTCAATATGTAGCTGTAGAAAACCACGTTTGAATGAGTAATTTAATGTGATTGAATTAGTTCGCGGTAGAAGCCAGTAAATCATCTCAAGTTGGTGTCTCCTCTTCAAAAGCTAAACTAGCGTCATGAATCATGATGATGACGTGGTTTGCCAAAGTCGAAAACCAAATCGCAGATATTGAAAGAGCAAAACAGCAGAAATAATTCAACTACAGAGACTACATCATTCTGCAATCAAGACTAGATTATGATCAAAGCCTGAAACAACTTGTAAAACCTCACAGCCTTCTAAAGAGTCCAGTAAAATTGGCTCAGCTTCATCACAGGAGCTTCCTAATCCAAGCCTGCCATTCTTACCACAGCCCCAAACCCACACTTCTCCCTTAGATGTGAGAACAATGGAATGTACACGCCCTCCTGATACTGAGACAGGAATTTCCTCATCCAATCCTTCAACCACCAATGGCACATTTGATGGCCCTGTCCTTCCAAGCTGAGAACTCTGATTCCATCCCCACGAAAATATACTTGTGCCATCTCCTACAGTTTCTGATGATGCAACCCGGCAAATTGCCAAAGAATGTCCAAGCCCTGACGCTATAGACAAAGGAACAGAGCTTATGTCAACTGGCAACATTCCCAAATCTTGCTTTACTCTGCCCAACTGACCATACACGTTGCTCCCACAGCTCAACAGGGTGCCATTACCTGAAATTAATGAATTAGCACATACATGCATGCATATAGATTCATCCCCCACATGCACATAATGACATAAATGTAATAAAACCAGTATTACTTACGGCAAAGAACTAAGGAATGATCTAGCCCACATGAAAAGTCTACAACTTCAACACCATGTAGTTCTTCCACTAAACAAGGGTCCCAGACTATTGGCATGTCTTTCTCCTTCTCAATTCCTTCTAAAACCAACTTCTCAGCAACTTCAAATGCTGAGCTTGAGAGTTGTCCATTGTTTTCAGATATACCAGCATTCGACTCCAAAGGAGACTTCTCGATAGATTCCCCAACCTTTCCCAACCTAGCATCAGCTGAATAACCCCAGCCAAACAATTTTCCATCCTCAGTCAGTGCAAGCGCATGCCCCCAACCAAATGACACCTACCAAAGCAAGAACCACTCAAGACTTCAATAAAAAATTCAAAATTTCACTTAGATTTGTGGGTCATTTGCAACATCAGAATGCTGATTAAGGTGACAAGTTGTGATTGTAGTAACATTACTTTAATACATAGACCCTTAGTCCCTTACTAACACCACTTCCACTTTTATCATGCATCGATCACAATAGACTGATAGAGTATGTCTGAAAAAAAAAAGTTGCATATTTAATTTGTAGGCAAGTATAAACAAGAAAAGAGGCCACCTTGGCAATCTTTTCTCCTGAAAGCGCTTCAACTCTGGAAGGCACAACAGCCTCGATGATACCCTTTCCTAGACCAAGCTGTCCACGCTTAGACTTTCCCCACACCCACAAAGACCCATCATCTCCAATGGCAGCAGAAACGACCCCAGATGCAAATGCAGCACAAACATTCACTTTATCCAACCCTTCTACTCTCTTTGGCTCATTCCATGAATCCCTGCTAATAATAACACAAATCAACTCCAACTTTCATCAAAATCATATATTTGTGACACAGAGAAAAAGAGAGAGAAGGATTGATAACAACCTGGGATCAAGAGAGCCACGGCCGAGCTGGGCTTCGTTGTTTCGGCCCCAAGACCAAAGTTGGGCTTGGGAAGTGAGAGCCAAGGAGTGGTAGTGTCCCGCAGCAACACTTGTTATATCGGAGGGGAGGCCAGGGACCCGTGTGGGCTCGTAGGCGTCGCCACCGTGACCCGTCGTTGAGGTGGGCAGTCCCACCGCACCTTGGCTCCCATCTCCGAAGCTCATCACTACAGCACTGCTCATCCATCTCCGGAGACCTTGGAGTTTCAGCTCAACCCTTGTAATCGATTGTCCGACCAATTTTAACATTTACAGCTTTTTACTTCTCTCTTCTGTTGCAGAATTTTAATGGAGGAGTCGTTTCGAAGGCTCAATTCAGCCATGCTTCGCTTCTTTATGGGCTGAGGTTACCGTGGATAAATACGGGCTTGGGCCTTGTATTGCCAGATAAATAAATCAAATCCTTAATGGCCCACACTTTTTAAAATGAAAAAGATATTAGAAAAAAATTATTATTATTATTTTTGGTGTCTCTAACTTTTGTGTCATTGTTATTTTGGTCTATTGAGTATAAAATTTTGCATTTAACACAATCAGCTTTAAAATCACTCTCAATGTGAGGCTTTTGTCAAAATTTGTTAACTAAAAACCATTAAGTCAATAATTATTATCTTGTTTTATATATATATATATATATATATGTGTGTGTGTGTGTGTGTGTGTATGAATGTATGTATTTCCTTCTTTCCAAAAAAAAAAAAAAATGTAGGTATGTATGTATGTATATTTCTTCTCACATTGTGTGGATTTTATAGCTACACGTGACACCTACTATGAGAATGATAATATATATATATATATATATATATATATATACACACACTTGATGAGTGAAATTTTTCTTCATAACACAAACATTGCTTATTTGAAACTACTAGCTCTTTTTGCATATTTATAACATGAATGATTGCATACTGTTACTAGTGTAACTAGTGTAGATTAAATAACATCTAGTGTAACATACATATGGAGAAATCAATTATTTTGCATGCATGTTTTTCAAAAATTTAGGTTTAAGTCTCTCTTTTTTAGGGGAAATTTGATAATTGAGAATGTGAGATTCAAATTCTGAATGTCTCCATTGAAAGTATTTAAAGGTATCAGTTTAATTATAAAACTCTCTTGTCTCTTGACGAAAGAAAATAATAATAACAATAATATCTAGTTATCTACAACATGTGATTAGAAGTTTTTCCTATTTTGTTATTGTTATTTACATTTACAAGGGTCAAACTAGACAACCATTCAAAAGTTAAGATGTTAATTATAATTTTTTTTAATACCTAAATTGATAACAACCCTCTTTCTTTAAAAAAAAAATAATAAATAAAATGATAACAACCCAAAAGGGCTTTTTTTAATGAAAAAAAAAAATCGGGAAATAAGAATAACAACCAACAATGGCTGGAAATGTGTTTTATAAATATGAAAAAGAAAAAGAATATCCGAATTTTGAGAAGCATAATAAGAGTATACACCCACAACGGCCCAAACGATCATGTTTACCATTTTAGTGATAGGAAGGACAGTTGAAGAGGCACACTCTGACTGACTGTCTGTCTGAGTTAGTTGTTTTATTGTTTGTATCAAATAAATTAGTTTTGTGTGGCACAGCCACTGACACCTAGTATTATACAACATGGCAATGGTTTCAATGGCATTTTCGCTCCCTTCCTTAACTCCTCCTAAATTTCGCCGAGTCAACAGGTTAGATAGTAATAGTTCGTCTCTCTTTATTTTCTGTTCAATTCGCATGTATCCTTTTGAGGAATCCCATATATTATATATTGAAAATAAGTTGTAATAGGAAATTTGGAACAGGTATTCGAGAGGTATGGCATATGCAAGTGTGAGTAAAGAAGCGTTAGGAGTGCGAGTGACAGAAGGAGAAGGCAACTTGCCTAAGGTTGTGCTCACTTCTGCTGGGGGTAGGTGCGTATTCTTCTACTATCCTTTATCTACTTTTCATCTATTAACTATTAGGAAGTGATACTGTCTTGTTTTAAATTTTGATGTTTTAGAAGAATGTGCTACAATACAAGATAATCTAGTTATTGGGTTCTAAGTTCTAGCTCAAATGTCAAAGTCTTTTCATTTGTGAAAGTAATGGCTTGTTTGGAAGTTTAGAGAGGGAGGAGAGTAGAGGGGAGTAGAGGGAAGGAGAGTAGTGAGAAGGAGAGTAGAGGAGAATGATTTCCCTCTACATTGTTTGGATGTTTTTAAAATTAGGGAGGGGGAAGGGGGTAATTAGCCTTTTAGAAAAGGGTAATTTTGTTAATTTAGAAAGGGTAAATTAGGGAATTTATTTGGCCAATAACTTATTTATTCTACTCTCCCTCCAAATCTCTCAAATTTGGAGGAATTAAAAATGAGGGGTTAGAGAGAGTTGAAACCCCTCCAAATTCCTCCCTCTCCTTCCTTAAAAAACTTCCAAATAAGGTAATTGAATTACTCTCCCTCCTTCTATTCTACTCCCCCTCCTTTTTGTAACTCCCAAACATGCTATAAGGTGGAGGTATTGGATTCAAGACCTATCCAGTGCATGAAAAAAAAAAAAAAAAAAAAAAAAAAAAAAATCTCACCATGTGGTTGACATTCTCACACACTTTAGTCTGTTGTTGCTCATTCTATTGGTTTTTCTTTAATCAATTAAACAAAGTACAGATTGTTTTGTTAATTACAAGTGCAATAGGTAGCTGTGGAGGTAATTAACCCAGGAACCTAGTTGATCAGTGTTTCATAAGATCGTTTAATTAGCAGGAGTTATTATTTTGTGGAGTCAAAAAGGAAGAAGATGTGAATGTTTTGCTATTTACTAAGGATCTTGGAATTGAGAGTAAGATATGGGTTCTTGGGTTGGGGGTGTGGGTGTGGAAACTGATGTTTTTCACTCACAAGATTGGTGAAGCCAAATTATAATTGGAGACTATAAATTAAGTTGTTCTTCTTAAGGATGTTATGTGTCATGCAATATTATGCCACCTTCATATGGAGTAGAGTCAACTTTATTTTTGATCTGCTGACACTTCTGGGTCGCCTGGTTGTTGGTAGTTTCACCATTTACAAAAGTTTTCCCATTGAGTAACTGGCATTGGGAAATTAAGATATGAATTTTTCATATTGCAAAAAAAAAAAAAAAATAAAAAAAAAATAAGGATTTTGTAATTAGTGTTACGTTGAGTCTTTTACAATAGCAAATGCATATATGCACTGTGACAGTTGATTGAAATTGCTTGCAGCGAGGCTGATATATACTTATATGGAGGTTGTGTCACATCCTGGAAAGTTGCAAATGGCAAGGACCTCCTTTTTGTTCGGCCAGATGCTGTATTTAATAAGAAAAAACCAATCAGGTATGCCTTTTTGCCACTCTCATATGTTGCACTCCGGTTACTTTGCCTGCACCTTTCACACTTCTTTGCTCCATTTTATAGTTAGTCAGCATATCAGTTAATGATTCAAGTATTTGTTAGGTTTGATTTTTTACTACCTTCCAATAACTAAAGTTTCCTTTGTTAGGCTTTGTCTGTTGTGCTTTAGTTGTGACCTCAGGTTAGGAGGCACATGTTGAAGGCAGTTGACTTAATCTAATGAATTTGTGAGGTATACTGAATTGGAAAGAATTACCGAAATAGGAGTTCATAGACAAGCATCATTTGGAGGGCAGGGCATTTCAAATTTATTTTATTTTATTTAAAAAAAAAAACCTCCATTTAAATCCTATATCTTTTGGCATATAAGGGTAATTCTTAAGACAGAAGAGGATTTGAGTCCTATGTCATTCAAAGTTTTAAGATATAAGAAATTTCTGTAACTTACTTATTATGAAGCATGTATTGAATCTTATTATTGCCTAAAAACTTAGGATTTACAGAAACTGATTATGTCTCTCTTGGGATAGTGGTGGCCTTCCACATTGTTTCCCTCAGTTTGGACCTGGCCCAATACAGCAGGTATGGCCTTCTATTATTGTTCCTGTCCCTATTACCTATCATCCATATTATTTGCCTGCATCCCATATTATATTGGTTCATATTTGAAATAAGAAAGTATGTTGTATGAGTTCATTTGATTTCTAATGAGCTATTGAATACATGATTTTGAGGCAAGAAATGAAGACCTTTGGTCTTACTACTGCCAACACTTCACATGGGCCAGGGCCATCAGTAAATGTTTCCATAAAATTGATTGCTGTATGGATAATTTGCCAAAAGTATATCTTAGCAATGATAGAAGTTATAATCTAGCCAAAAGTGATGGATGATTGAACTCTTCCCTTTCTATTCATTCCTGTGAAAGCACAAAGAGGTTGTCTCTTCGCTCTAGCAAAAAAAGAAAATAGAAGAGTGTCTCTTTGAAACCTTTCTAGTATTTTCCAATCATATTCTTAATTCCAGTCTTCTAATATTTTTTTTAACCCCTGGAGATGTTTATGTAATTAACAGCATGGATTTGCAAGGAATTCGGATTGGTCCATTGTTGATTCTGGAAACGTGGAAGGAAATCCTGTTATAACTCTAGAACTAAAGGATGGTCCTTACAGTCGTTCCATGTGGGATTTTAGCTTTCAAGCTTTATACAAGGTCAGTTGGTCACTTCCCTCTTTTGAAAATATTGTTCAGCTAGGTGACACTGATAAGTCATATACAAGGTCAGTTGGTTTTGTTGTTAACTGCCTAAACAAAAGATGTAATTTAACGCCTTAATGGAAAGTGGCTAACTAATATCTTTGGTTTCATGTCATGGTATTAGTAAGTTTTTTATTGCTTTGGTAATAATTCATTTTGTGTAATGTATTTTTGTGAATATAATTTATAAATGCTTAATTCTTTTCAGGTCATTCTAAATACAAAAAGCCTTTCCACCGAACTAACAATTACAAATACAGACAATAAGCCATTTTCATTTTCTACTGCCTTGCATTCATACTTCCATGTAAGTATCATCTTTCGTGCTCAAGAGATCCATTTATCATTCTGGTGTAACCAAAACAAGATTTCATTTTGACACATGGTTAATATGTATACTTAATTTACTTTTAATGATGAAGTCATGATTTTAGGAATTATTTATTGAGGAAAATTAAGTAAGGTATCTGAAACTAATTGGAAACTGTGGCTGATAAGTAGTGAAGAGTAAAGGTAAAAATTGCAAGTAAGAAGATAAGAGAGTTTGCTAGATGATTTCACTTTCAGATTATTAAAATGAGTAGGAAATGTTGTCTTTAACATACATGGTAATTGTGAAATTAATTGCTACTTAGCAAAATAAAATTCAAAATAAATAAGAATAATTTTCACCACTGTTGTGCAGGCTTCTGTAACAGGGGCATCAGTGAAAGGTTTGAAAGGGTGCAAAACTCTGAATAAAGATCCAGATCCAAATAATCCCCTGGAGGGCAAGGAAGAAAGGTCTGTATCATTTTCATTTAATGAACTGTTTATAGTCCATTAAGATGGGGAATGAAATAAAGGTGCCTTGCTTTTTCTTTAGTAATTGGCTGGGTTAAAGAAGGTAGACGGGCAGTTAGGCAGTATGATATTGTTCCATGTTACATGTACTCAGATATGCGGGTTGATTCTAAATGTGTTTCCCTTGCAAATCTAAAAAATTTCTGGAAGAGGTAATCAATTATCATCGTATCATCTTTTCCCTTTTTTTTTTTTTTTTTTTTTTTTTTTTTTTTTTTTTTTTTTTTTTTTTTACCTTAGGATAAATTGAAGTTTCTGCAGAGGCATCTAGTTGAAAACATCTTTTGCCTAAACGAGTTCCATTGTCATAAGTGATACCACAACAATGTTCATAACTTATGAAATTTTATAATTTTGTCCACACTAAAAATTGTCCCAAAAGATTAAACAATTAGGAAATAGTGAATTTAATCATTTAAACATAATTCTAATACTCTCCCTCGCGTGTGGGCCCACACTCCCCCTTAATAAATGGGCCCCAACATGTGGAAATTTTAAATTTTTAAATAGGAGGTAAAGTGAAGATAGGATTAGAACTCAAGACCAATTCCTCTAATTCTATGATAAATTGCTGATTAGCCTGAAAGTTTAATCTGTTAGGAAATGGTGAATTCAATTATTAAAACATAATTCTAACATATATATGTTTATCTAATCTAAAATTTGAGCTTCATTTTGGATATTAGTCAATAAAATCTTCTCTTTTGATATTTCATGAAAAAAAAAATATGTTTCATATATTTTACTATGGTTTTCAAATTATTGTTTAAATAAAATGTACACAAACATGCAGAATGGTGCATACCCTTGCCTATGAAGTGGAATGTTTAGTGAGATTATTACCTATCAAAAAAATATTGTGAACATCATTTGAAACTGCTGAGGGAAGTATGATTGTTCATCCTTACATTATGCTGCAATTTCTTATTGAATCTTTTAAAAGGCTCTTCTTCTGACATTCTTAATGACACAGGGATGTGGTCACTTTTCCTGGATTTGTAGATTGTGTCTACCTGGATGCACCTAATGAATTGCAACTTGATAATGGCTTGGGTGATATAATATCTATCAGGAACACAAAGTGAGTTGAAAACCTTATTTGATGCTTTAACAGTGGTTTCACTGAGATCTGCTATCATTATTTCTTTTTTTCATATTTTTTGCATTCTGGTTCCTACCCATGCAGTTGGAAGGATGCTGTTTTGTGGAACCCATATCTACAGATGGAAGCTTGCTACAAAGATTTTGTTTGTGTTGAAAATGCACAGGTAATAAACAACCATATTCCTTTCTGAAGTTAATTACCTAGACTTGATAAGAGGAAAAAAAAAAAAAAACCTGTATCTTTCTTGTTGATAATGACTCCTGGGCTTGATGATGAATCAAACTAGCCAGTTCAATCAGCAGACTGGTGATTGGAAGATAGCATCTACAATGACTTTATCAACTTTGTCTTTATCATCCAGCAACAAACTGTTCTGCTGATTGAACAATCTTTAAAGGCTTTTCCTGATGCATGAGGTCTTATTGAATATCTGTCCTAATTTGTTTTTCCTTTTTTCATGGTCCCTTCAGATTGGAAATGTCCAGCTAGAGCCTGAACAATCTTGGACAGCCACACAGCATCTTAGCATTGGTTGAAGTGTACCTGAGCACTGTTGTTAAATTTTGTAGAACTAATCCAAAAAATAATGTCTTTATGAGTTTTGATTTGAGTTTTGCAAATCTTTCCAGCTTTAAAAGGAAACAATTTGGCTTGTCCAAGGATCTTAATAATTTCATATCAAATTATGTATCTATATTGGAATTTCCATTCTATACACTACAAATTCCATGAGCATGATGCAGTTGACAATCTCTCTCTCTCTCTCTCTCTCTACCAGTAATCTCTACAAGAGCATTTCCCTTCCTTGAAAAGGTGGAAGCGAGTCCTGTCCCGCACAATAATCTCCCTGGCATAAATCTTGGATATAAGCTTTAAAACGGTATGACAGTCCTCACACACCCGAAGGTTCTTAAAAATCCGGATAGTTGTCTCTGGTTTAGTTCTGATTAGCCCAAATGCAATAGCCAGCTTCTCGCTATGCTGCTGGATTGCTCTTTCTTTCTCCTCATCATCTAGGTCAAGTAATAAATCCCCTGTTGCAGGTTTATACCCATCTTGTTGTAGTTTCTCTGCAATCTGGTTCCACATCTTATAAATCTCATCCATCTGTGGATGGGATGCATCTCCAGCTAAAAATTCATGGATAATCCCATTAAGGCTGATTGCACTGCACCCTGGAAGTTTTGAAACTCCCTGGTTTTTCATCCGGCTTCGTACTTGGACTGCCTGGTCCCATTCCCCATCTGCAGCATGAATACTTGCTAAGTGAATATACCGGCCACCATGTGTAGGGTCAACTTCAATCAGGATTTTCCCTATCTGCTTCCCTAACTCAAGATGTCCATGAATCCGGCATGCATTGAGCAGTGCCCCCCAAATTGCAGGATTTGGGTGTAAGGGCATTTTCTCAATTAGCTCTTTTGCTTCCAGAAGCAAACCAGCTCTGCCTAGAAGGTCTACCATGCACCCATAATGCTCTATTGTTGGGTTTAATTTATAATCTGTCATCATGATCTTGAACAACAATTTACCCTCATCAACCAGCCCTGCATGACTACATGCAGTCAAAATTGCTGTGAAGGTTATCGAGTTTGGCTTGATTCCTGCTTTCTGCATCTTCATAAACCAATCAAGAGCTTCTTGTCCCTGCCCATGTATTGCAAAACCATTAATTATTGCCGTCCATGCAGAGATACTTTGCTTCTCTAGTTTTCTGAAAACTTTTAGTGCTTCATCCATGTCACCACACTTGACATACATGTCTATAAGAACACAACCCAGGATTGGATCAATTTCAATTCCATTCTTGTCTATATAGGTGTGAATCCATCTGCCTTCATCCAATGATCCAAGATGTGCACATGCTGAAAGTGAGCTTACCAGTGCTACATTGTCGGGTTTGATGCTTGCAACTTGCATTTCATGAAAAAGCTTAAGAGCTTCCTTGTTCAGGTTTGCCCCAACAAAGCCAGAGATCATTGCCGTCCATGAGATCACATTCTTTACAGGCATATCTTTGAAAAATTTACTAGCCGTATCTATGTCACCAGATTTTGTATACCCATCAATCATTGAGTTCCAAGAAACAATGTCTCGGTGGGGGAGCCTGTCAAAGAGGAGATGTGCAGATCTAATGCTGCCAGAGATGGCATAAACATGAAGCAAGGAATTTGTGGCATAAATGTCCAAGCCAAACCCTGTT
Source organism: Lithocarpus polystachyus (assembly GCA_033629205.1). Taxonomy (NCBI): domain Eukaryota; kingdom Viridiplantae; phylum Streptophyta; class Magnoliopsida; order Fagales; family Fagaceae; genus Lithocarpus; species Lithocarpus polystachyus. The sequence goes on from CM066167.1 coordinate 54,601,412, forward strand.
TTTATGATTTGAGCATGGATTTGTTGGGTTTCTTCCAAGGCTGACATACGGGAACATGCTTTGAGCAGGAAAGGGAAGGTGTAAGCATTGTGCGGGGCTGAATGACATAGCATTTGATGGTACAGAAACAGGGCTTCTTTTGGTTCATTGCTGTTTGAGTATCCTCTTATCATGGTGTTCCACATGAAAGTATTGCGTCTGCTGATTCTATCAAAAACCTTCCGAGCATATATTAAGTTTCCAAAATCCAGTGAGGTACTGAAAGTTAGAAGCCTGCTCACTGGAATAGGGTCTATAATGAGACCTGTTTTGTAAATGTGAGCATGAATCTGCTTTAGTTCCATCATATTTGTACATCTTTCAAGCAGAGACAGCGTCTGTGCTACATTTGATTCGAAGGTGAGCTGATTTGGCAGATTCAACAAAATAGGTGCCATTGAATTTTTGATTAGTGAAAGCTTGTTACAGACTCATAGTGAGAAGATAATGAGAACATATGGAATCGTTTCTTGTGGCTTTAACTTCTTCAGGAATTTGGATAAGGTTCCTGATATTTGACAGGAATATTCTTTTCTTTATTTGTAGGGTCACTTTTTGCTGGTCCCATTGTCATCGTCATCAACTATTGCAGATGAATCTTTTTTACAAATTTCATAAATTGTGGTTCTCTTGTTTGGACAAAAGCCCTTCTCTGCTGATTGGAATTGTAATTTTCCTCATCATTAAATGCATCTCAAATTCACGTCCATTCACTTTGAGAACCTAAACATGGTCAGATAATTCTGCTTCATCATCTTTTTCTTTTCTCTTGAAAGTAAATCTGCTTCATCCTTGACATCACATTGCAACATGAACAAATTGTTGCTGGCTAGCTGCCTGTGTACAAGAGTGAAACAATAAATTTGGGCCATACAAGGGTAGAGATGATGGCCAGTGATATTATGGGTATTCTCTCATTCAACTCGATTGCCTAGGCTTAACAACATTTGAAACAGAAGCTTTTGATGATGACCATTTTTAAGAGGGCTATGATTCTAGACGCTCATTTATTAAACAGCTTTGACTACAATGAGAAGCCCCCTCGATAAGTTAATGACTCCAAATTTTTAATTGATCAAAGTTTGTTGGTACTGAATTAGAGAACTACAAGAAATACTTGCAGAAACATAGTGATGCAGAGATTTACTAAAATGAGCACTTACTGAGAATGAAAATAAAATGAATGATACAGCATAGTTATGCATTGTGTAGCACACTGCTATAGCGATGATGTTTACCAATACATAGCCATACAAGCTGTTAGAAACTGAAAGGAATATGGACAGACACCCAAAGTGAGCATGTCCCTTTGTTTGCCTCAATCAGATTGTAACATCTAGGAGTTATGGAGTAATGGTTTGGACCGTTACTCTACCCCACTAAGTCCACTATCCCACTCAATATTAATGGAGTGGTGTGTATAAAAACACCAAGAGTGGTACCCATTGGGGTGTGAACGAATTTTGCATTTCTCATAGTGTTTACAGAGTGTTGTGAGGCTCTTAATTTGTGGATTATGTTTGCATCACTCTAGTAGTGTGCGACACCGTCGGAAACGTTTTTTTGGTTCGTGGGTTACACAAACTAGAATTCAAAACGTGTTTGGATAGCTGGTCTGTGTGGAGGCTGGCTCTAGACAGCGTAGAACAATCTCAAAACTCCTGTGTGATCATCGGTTTAGGCCAAGAGAGGTATGCCGAAAAAACCGATTCCTTATATTCCGCTGCGAGTTTCTATTTCTAGCACAAGCTTAAGTAGAGCTCAATAGGGAAGTGCTGACTGGCAAGGTTTACCTATCAGGTACAATATGCTTTTACCATGGGAGCATATTAAAAAAAAAAATTAATCAAATGAGTTCTGGAAGTACCCACAGCCACAAATTCATCCAAATTTTGGTACGTTTAGATATGGCTTATTTTTAAAAAAATTAAAAACAATAAAAAAAATAATAATAATGAAGTTACTATTCACATATGAGTTACTGTTTATTTGCCTATTTGCACTGTTCATACCCCATGAACAGTGCAAGAGGCGCTAGTCTTAAAAAAAAAAAAAAAAAAAAAAAAACACAGACGCTAGACGCGCATCAGCGCTATCCAAACGCTGCTTTTTTATCAGATTGACTGATTTTTCCTTTTTTAAAAAAATTATTTTCTTGTTTCTTTTAATTTACTTTTCTGCAAACAAAAATGAGTATATCAAAAATGGTGGATGCAGCAATTTTTAGCAACTCAAGAAAATGAATACTTTGGGTGCGTTTAAATACCGCTTATCTATATATATCTAAAAGCTGAGACGTAGAATTTAATGTTGCTGTACTCTTGTTGAGCCACCTCATCAGCCACGTCATACTTTTTTTAAAAATTTCCTTTATGATTTTTCTATTTTATTTTATATAAAATAATTAAATATAGTTAATGGAAAAACCTGTTAATGCACTCCATTACCATTCAACATGCTACAATTCATTTGTTTTAAATGTAAATATTTGACTATTCAGCTATCCAAATTGATTTCAACTTTTCATTTGCTTCTTTCTAATTTCAAGTAATTGTTAAAATTGAATAATTCATTATCATTTAGTGGATATATGCACATGTTTACTATTTATTACAAACGTTTAATTCATTAGATGAAAATGTTTAACTATATTTAGCTATCCAAATTGATTTCAATTATTTTTTTTCTTCTTTATAATTTCAAGTAATTGAATATTTAAACTTTTCATCTTCCTATTCTAAAGAAAAAAAAAAAAAAAAAAAAAACTCTTCTTCTCTTCGTTCAACCTTTCCCCTCCCTCTTTGCCTCTTTATCTCCCCACTACTCTTTACTTTACCGTTAAACTTTTTTCATCATTTCCTCTTCTTATATTTTAACACTTCTTTTCCCCATCTTATTTGGTATAAATTTGATATTATTTATTCGATTCAATCCATATTTTTTTCCACACAAAAATTGTAAGTACTCTCTCTCTCTCTCTCTCTCTCTCTCTCTCTCTCTCTCTCTCTCTCTCTCTCTTATTTCTTATAACTCTAATTTCGGTTGATGGTTTTTTTATTTAATTTTTTTGTGTTGTATTTTTAAAATTTTCTATCACAAATCACTCTTATAGCTTTGGTTGAATTTTGGTTTGGGTGTTAATAGAAATTTGAGTTTATATCAAAACAAAAATATACATTACTACGAATTTGAATGAGCCTACCAATGGACTTCCACTGAAAAGAGATGTATTCACAATGTTTTTAGCTTCATATACTTCTTTGGTAATATGAATTTGAGAAAGAGAAAAAGGTAGGTAAGAGACATATGGTCTTTCATAATCCCCAATGTCTTGAAAAAAGTGGAGAGCCTATTAGTTTCTCTTTTCCTGGAATTTTGTATAGAAAGCCTTTTGTTATAAATTCCTTGACTTTTTGTTATTTTGTAATCGCTTTATAGTCTATACTATGACAAAAAGTGAATAAAGTTTTTATATTTGTACAGTATCAAAAAAGTAAAATATATATATAGATATTTAGGATAGTAATTTTGTATTGTTGCATCCCATGTGTTTGGTAAAATTTATTTTAAAAATCTTATATGTTTTTTTCAAATCTATTTGTTATTTTTATTTTGGTCATTTTGTTACAAATAATTAGCATCTCCACCATCAATTTTTTAGTTAATCTGAACTTTCTTGATAAGCTTTTACTTTACTTAGTTGATCATCTTTACTAAAAATGCCAAAAAAAGAATAAGATAAAATATAATTTACTTTATAGCATCATTATGCTATTAATGTTTTTAATTATGTATAGATACTTAAGGAACTTTTTCTTTTTGCATTTTATTTTATTTTATATTTTCACTTTATAATATATGATTTATTGATAATGATCTATTGCATAGTTATCTTTATTTACTTCTTCACTTAATTTCAATAGTGAGGAAGAAAGAGACGTAGATCTATATTTTTGAGAAAAATATAACTATAAGAGTTAAATCTCATACATTTGTATAGTAATAAACAAACTATACATAGTTACAACTTAGTTTAATAGTTCTCACACTATCAATTTAAAAAAAAAAAAATTTATTGCATTGTGTTTTCATACATATCTCATTATATATAATACCTGACTACAAAATATATTTTGTTACACTACAAAAAATTTCTCATTTAAAACATAATTTCAAATAACACATTGAATTTTTAATAATATACGATTTAATATATTAATTCAATAATTATTCAATAAAAAATAATTATATCATATTTTTTCGCGCATCGCGCGAGTCTGCGACTAGTTTTACTAAAAACTGAAAACAATAAAAAAAATAATAAAGTTACTGTTTATGCGTAAGTTATTGTTTATTTACCTATTTGCACTGTTTATGCGCTGGTCTAAAAAAAAAAAAAAAAAAGTTATTGCTGGTAGCACATCAGCGCTATCCAATCGCTGCTAAATTTATCAGATTGATTGATTTTTCCTTTTAAAAAAATTTATTTTCTTGTTTCATTTAATTTTGTTTTCTGCAAACAGAAATGAGTATATCATAAATGGTGGATGCAGCAATTTTTAGCAACTCAAGTTAAAATTTTTTGGCCCCTTGCTACAATGATGAGGGTTTGCTAAAAAAAGCCCCCATATAAAAAGAGAGAAGCAGGACATAAAAACAAACAAGAATAGGAAAGCTTCCCACTTAGAAAATTCTCCAAGTAATCTACTCAATCAAAATCCAACTCTCATGAACATTTACCATGATTTGAGAAAACCTCAAAGTGTATCAGACAAGAATCTCTATACCAAAAGACAATGACAGAATCATATCTAAACTAAAAGCCATAAGAACAGCAAAAGAAAGAGAACCCCTCCCAGAGCTCAGAAAAGCTCAATTAGAGATGAATTTACAGAGCAAAATCCCTCCCTCTGGCCTCACCAACAACAAGCCTCTTTACAATCGCCAGATGGTTTTCGGACCTTGCTCCTTCAGGAAGCTAACATAGAAATGACGCACACCAACAGTATAATCACCATGACAGCCCAAACCCAGTAAACCCATGCCTTGTTCTTCTTCATCTGATTGGCATAGTAAAGACTGTTAGTTCCACCACTGATAAAGTGACCAGCATTGGCCACATTCTCTTCAATGTCATCCATCTTTTCCCCTTGTGTCTCAACCAGAACAGCCATGTCAAGGAAAATCTGATGAAGCTTAGTCAAGCTCCTCTGAATATCCATTAAAGCCTCATGCCTCTCTTTACTCCTCAAATCTAACTCAGTATTCCCTTCAAACAATTGAACTTTCACAGACCCTGAAATCATCTTGTCAATCACCTCCTGACTCGGTACTTCACCGGTTGCCGTGTAGTACCTCCTCTTGAGATCTTCCTTATGATCTGATAGAATCTGTTCTCTCAAAGATTGGAAATCATTCATCATGTCCCTAAGCTTCACTCTCAAACCACTTGTGACTAATATCCTTGTCCTATCAACATGACTTCCCTCTTTATATGCTTCTGAGACCCTGCGATTAGTCACATTGGATTGATCAACCGCTTCTAGCCTTGCCTTGACAATCTTGGCTTTGCGAAGTACAGCAACCATGTCTGAGTCCATTCGGTCTCTCAGCCCTCGAAGAATTTTGGCGCTATGGGTGGACTTAGACTCTTCATTCAGGTGTTGAAGATCAAACAAGAGATTGGTGATCTCTTCCATTTCAGCCTTGGTTGCATCCACTTCTTGAAAGAACTGAGAGAGGTTCTGTTCATCAGAGGGGTTGAGTTGGCTTGCTTCAAGGTCAATTTCGGCTTCAATGTCCTTCTTTGCCTGTTTCTTCAGTTCCACATAACTTAAGAAAGATTTTGTCATCAGATCATTCATCTTTGCAATCAATTTGCAAAACCCACCTGCCAAAATGTCAAGAAAATTATTTACGAAATTGAAATCCATTTGGAAATAAACCAAGAAATTTCATTTTAGAAGAGAAGTTCAAGAAACGTACCCTTTAATGATTCGAAATATGAATTTGACTTCCCAAGATTCACCGATTCCCTTCAGATTACTACTCCAAGAGATCTAAGTCAAACACATAACGAGCATGAAGTTTAAGACATGTATTCAAGAAATGGAAACAACAAACCCATCAAGAACACTACACATAAAGTACACTAGAAATATCAAAAACCAATAGAAACCATGGGAATCCGTTGTTTTGAAAATGGGTTTGGAAATCAATGAAAACCAAACTATTAGCCCCATGAAATTCTCAAATCTTTGGTAATTTCAAAGTTCTAATTCCTAATAAAAATCATGGAAATAAAAGTCCAAGAAAAGCCATCAAAGAGAGTACCCAAACAGGAAAAAAAAAAAAAAAAAAAAAAAAAAGAACATCAAGAACTAAATAAACCATGGAAATCAGCGAGTCCAAGAATGGTTTTGCAACATGAAGATGAAACACCCCATCTTCTTCTATATTACCAATTAAACAAACATATGGGTCTTAAATCTTACTGAATCTTTTGCAGTTTGAAGTGTCTAAAACCTATGAAAACCAAGAACAAAAAAAAAAAAAAAAAAAACACAAAGTGGGTTTGTTGTAAAACCTTGGAGAAATCGAAGACCCTGCGCTTTGAAAGTTTGTGAAATGCCAAAGATGATTATTCTGTGTGTGTGTGTGTGTGTGTGTCCCTGTGTGTGTGTGTGTGGTTAGGGGTATGAGCGATGAGAGCAAAATGATGGGCTTTAAAGAGTGGGAGCAATTGTGATCATTCGGTTTCGTTACAGTTCTTTTTATACAGGTGTGTTTGAATATTGAAATTTTCAAAATTTTCGTTTTAATAACTTGGAAATAGTTTCTCCAAAAAAAAAAAAAAAAAAAAAAAAAAAAAAAAAAAAAAAGCTTGGAAATAGCCGTTCACTTTCTTAAGTCGGTCACGCTTTGCACTCCTTACGACAGCGTTTTAGTTTTTCTTTTAGCACTTATTCTTACTGGGAAAAATACATTTTAAATCTTATAATTTATGGGTGTCGGGTGTTACAAATTAAAGTTATAAAAATCCTATATTTACAAAGATAAAAAAAAATTAATATGATATTTTGAAAATAAACTAAATAAACCATAAAATTCCAAAAGTAAAAAATAATAAATTAAATGCTGAAATTTCAAAATAATTATTATATAATGACAAATTTTACTACAATTTTGATATGATTAATTATGAGTAAGTGTTTGCTACTTTCATATAGACCTATCAATTTTTTTGTACTATTTACAATTGTCTAAATTAAAGTTATGGCAAAAGTTGTGTACATGGATTTCCTCATTTTAAAAAGAACAAATTAAAACTTAAACCAATTAAGTGGAATGATATTGTGTTTAGGGTTCATTACAGGCCTATTGAAATGAAACAATATTGTGTTTGGCATTTAATGCGGTTGAGTGTCTCTTTTTTTTATTTATGAAATTTTAAAATTTTAATTTATTACTTTTAGAAATTTCAAAATTTAATCTGTTACACTCGTAATATTTCAAAGGAATCATTTTTCTTGTTGATCAGGGGATCATAAAATCCCGCATTACAATGGAGATCATAAAATCACGCATTCCATAGTTCTATTTAGACTCTCTTTATTTTTTATTTTTTGAAAACTATTTAGACTCTTTTACTAGTATATGCTATCATCATCATCATTAATAATCATGCCGGTATTGTTATTAACCACCATTGGCTAAAAAAAACCACTATTGGCCACTTTTCAAGCACTACAAGCCTTTTCATTTTACTGTCAAAAATAGAAAAGAAAAGAAAAGCAGTACAAGCTAATGATTACAGGATATTTTATTTCTTGTTTCTAAAATTATATATTAAGAGTTCTGTAGTAAAGGATCTAGTATGGTTCAAACTTCAAATGTACTTAAATATCCTTGATTAATGAAGTGAATTATTGACAATAAAATGTGTGGAAGTGTGTTCAACACAAAATTAAATGTTATAGTATAATTCTAGAGGTTGTTTGGGCTAAAAATCGATTCTAATTAAGGTTTTTTTTTTTGGCCAAATGATACAAATTAACCTTTAAAGATAATTCATTCACATGATCTAAAAGAGTGTCATTCTACTACAGGCTATTTCTTTACATTTGCAAAAGCAAAGAAAATTGGAGGTCAAAACTATAGTCCACGATTGCATTGTCAACCACTAAGGCCGACTAAAGCCGATAAAGGAGGCTATTTGGCTACATTGTTTGATTAGAAACTTGGGGATTCATCGAGCAAGAGCACATTGTGCATTTTGTGACAATCAATGAGCTATTCATTTATGAAGAACTAAGTTAATTGCTCATGAACTTAGGGTCTGTTTGGATATCGTTGAAAACTGAAAATTGAAACTCAAAACTGAAAAACACTGTAGCAAAATAATTTTTAAATGTGTGAATAGTATCGTGAGACTCATTTTTAATGAAAAAGTTATTAAAAAGTGAAATTTGTGGGTCTTTGAACAGTACATAATATGTACTGTTCACAAAAAAGTCAAACTTTTCGACTCAAGAAAAAAAAAAAAAAAAAAAAAAGCTGAAACGCACACTAAGCATAATGACTTTCACTTTCCCTTTATTGGTAAAATTGTTAATAAAGAAATAGTTGTTCAAAAGATTAGACCGCAGACAATCCAACTAATATGATGACTTAATCCAATTCCTGTACACATATTCAAGCACCACTGGACCTTATTGGAATTTGCAGTTTGGGATAGCGCTTAAAAGGCTTTGGTGGAGACGACAGGGGAGTTTTGATCATTAGGTTTGATTAAATTTAAGTTAAGGTGGAGATTTGTTGACATTTGTAGCTTGATTTTCAAACCTATTAAGTCATTTGGTTTTGATTTACGTCCCATATTGGTCTTGTGATCTTTGTGTGCACAGCGAAGAAGTTATTAACACAAATTGAGATATGTTAGGAGTTCATGTAGTGTGTATATATAGAGAGATTTTTTTTTCTTGTTACCTCCTGTAACCTTGCTTAATTGTTTAAGGACAAGTGTGCCGCATCCTAGGACAGGAAAGAAGAATTTCTCCATTTTTTGCTATTTGTGAGAGGACTATTTGTTGTACTGGTGTTTTGATTTTATGGGATTGCCTTTAGATCATTTTTGTATTCTCAATATTTGTTAGTAAATTTTCATTATCACTCCTAAATGTAGGCCAAAGGCCTAAGTGAGTAATCTTTAGTTTTCTTTTTTGTGTATGGTTGCCCCTTTTCTTTTTCTTTTTTTTTTTTTCGTTTATATTATTTATTTTGGAAACCTTTCTAAGGTGGTAATATTTTCACAATAATCTTAGGCGATAAAAGTGTTATCTAGAGGCACTTTCCCACAACAAACTAATAGCAAAACTTCCTCTGTTACAATAAAAAGATGGAGTAAACATTCTTCATGAACCATATATATTGCTTGATGTAATTTTCGACATATGGGTATCCTTTATTCAATGGGCAGTATTAAATTTGCGAACTGCAAAAGCAGAAACAAGGATAATAAAATCATTCCATCTGGACTGCATAAAGGAAATTTCAAAAAAAAAAAAAAAGAATAACAGGCACAAGGTTGTCATGAACACATTGAACAGGTATCAAGCTTTGCATATCCATATGCAATATTCAATGGGCCCCCAGCTTCCACTCCTCTAGCTTTTGCCGAAGCCTCTCCACCGCACGCTCAGCCGCTGAACTCAATGTTGCCACAAACATATCCTCCTCAAGTTTTTCATCTTCAAACTCGTTCAGAAACTTCTCATTGTTCTCAACCAGACTGTTTGTCGTCTCTCTAAGACTGTGCTTGGTATCCAAATTGACACAAATGAACCTGTCATTCAAGACTTGATGATCAAGTTCTGTTCTCTTGCTTGCTGAAGCTAAATATTGGTTCGTGTTCAAATCCCTATAACTTGGAGTAACCCTTGGACACTTTGAGAGGTCTGGCTTCTCTAGAATCTCTAGCCCAACTTCGTCTTTCTCACCGCCACATGGAGAAGACCCTGACATCATCTTGCCAATCACCTCCTGACTTTGCGCTTCACCGGTTTCAGTGTTGCAACTCCTCTTGAGATCTTCCTTGTGATCTAATAGAATCTTTTCTCTCAAGGATTGGAAATCATTCACCATGTCCCTGAGCTTGACTCTCAAACCACTTGTGACTAACATCCTTGTCCTATCAATAGAACTTCCCTCTTTACATGCTTCTGAGACTCTACAATTGAGCACATTGGATTGATCAAGTGCTTCTAGCCTTTCCTTGACAATCTTGTCTTTGCCAAGTACAGTGACCATGTCTGATTCCATTCGGTCTCTCAGTCTGCAAAGAATCTGGGTGTTATGGGTGGACACTGCCTCTTCACTCAGGTTTTCAAGATCAAACAACAGATTGGTGATCTCTTTTATTTCAGCCTTGATTGCATCCACTTCTTGAAAGAACAGAGAGAGGTTCTGTATATCAGTGAAGTTGAGTTGGCTTGCTTCGGGTTCAAGATCAGCTTCAAGGTCCTTCTGGGCCTGTATCTTCGGTCCCACATCCATTTGGAAATAACCCAAGAAGTTTGATTTTAGAAGAGAATTTCAAATAAGTGTACCCTTGAAAGATTCAAAATTTGGATTGACTTCCCAAAATTCACTGATTCTCTTCAAATTACTACTCCAAGAGATCTACAACAAACACACATAACCAGCATTAAGTTTAAGATACGTATTCAAGATATGAAAAATTTCCATCAAGAACACCACACATAAATGGGAATTTTTTGATACAAAAATGGGTTTGAAAAACAAACTATTAATCACATGCCATTCTCAAATCTTTGGTAATTTCAAAGTTCTGATTTCAAGGAAAAACCCATGGAAGTAAGTGAAGAATGGTGGAAATTAGTCCAAGAAAACCCTCAACGATAGTGTACACAAAAAAGAAACAAATGAATATCACAACGTAAATAAACCAATGGAAATTTGTCTCTCCAAGAATGGGTTTTGCAACATGAAAATGAAAAACCCCCTATATTACCAGTTAAACATATGAAAACCAAGAATAAAGAAAGAAACTCAAAGTGGGTTCTTGTAAAACCTTGGATAAATCGATGACCCTGCTCTTTGAAAGCTTTTGAAGATTTTCCTTCTCTCTCTCTCTCTCTCTCCTCTGAGTGTGTTTGTATGAGTGATGAAGAGCAGAATGTTGGGTTTCTAAATTGAAAAAAACTCTGCAAATGGAGGGGGGCTTTAAACTTTAAAGAGTGAGAGAAGTTGTGATCATTTGGGTTTCGTTACAGTTCTTTATATAAGCGTGGGAAATTCATATTTTCGTTTCTTAAGTCGGTCAGGCTCTGCACTCCTTACGACAGCGTTTTCTCTCCCTTTTTTTTTCAATTTTTTTTTTAAAATTTTATAATTTAGAGGTAGTATAACAGATTAAACTCAATAGACAAAGTAAATCCTAAGATTTTAAAAAGTAAAAACTAAACCATTTATTTCGAAAGTAACAAATTAAATCTAGTCTATTTAATTAGAACCATATTATGTTTGAAGTTCAATATAAATTTAGGATTCATTTCGTTAATTTTTAACATTGAAGATTTGATTTGTTACTTTTGAAACTATATGATTTAATTTGTTATTTACATTTTTACCTTAAAATTACAATTTTAAATTTGTTGCATCTTAATATATAGTGTTGTGTGTGTATATATATATTATCATTTTACTATTTTCTGTGCTCTAGATAATTGTGTTTAGGTTATTCCCTATGCTTTCTCAAAAAAAAAAAAAAAAAAAAAAAAAAAAAAAAAGGTTCTTCCATATGCTATCGTCATCATCATTAAGAACCATACCGGATAGTTTAAGTGACCAAAGGCCAGTTTCAAGCACTACAAGTTTTTCCATTTTGCTGGCTACCAAAAAAAAAGGGCACAAGTTGGTAGTTTTGTATGGTTCCAATGCACTTGGATCATTGGCACTAAAGGTATTCCAACTATGTATTGTAAGACACTGTCACTACCAAAAGGCTATGTGAAAATGGATAGAAAGCTGGGGAAATACCGTGCTCCGATTATAAGGATGTGTGACAGGTTTGCTGTACAAGTGAAATCCCTATACATTTGGCAAATGGGGAGATAAGAGTCCCCTCCTTCAGTTTACAGCATTTTACCAACTTTTATCTATGAAAGTGTGGAGACCATAAAACAACATTGTTACTGATACTAAAATCCTGTGAAAACTCCAAAACAGAAACACTGTTTTGCAATCGTCTACTGGCCTTCTCAGCCCCAAGCTCTCTCTATAATAATGAACTCAGCAACTCTCAAGCAGATTCTCAGGAATTGATTCACTCTGCCTGTTGTTTCTTGGACTTCTCAGCCTCAAGCTTCCTTAATGTCGTCGAACTTAGTTTCTCTCCACCAGATTCTTCAGAAACCAGATCTACAACTTCAACCTGCAACAGACAGACCCATGATATTAAGGTTTTTTTTTTTTTTTGGAAAAAATTTTCAAGGAACTAAGAACAAGTAGAGAATTAACTTTATTTGGATCTCATAATTTTCCACATGAATCTCATATAATGAAACTAGAAACTCAAACCTTCAGTTGCGAAAGGCCTCTGTCAGCTCTCTTCTTATTAACGGACAGTCCACCTGGCAATGTCTCCTTGCTGGCAAAGAAAACAAATCCACTAAATCAAAAATTTTCTGCTTGCACTTTTTTAGAAGACTGTAAGACTATTACAACCCAGGCAGACTCAGGTAACTCAACCAGTTCTTTCATTGCTCCTTTCCCACAATTAAATGAAAAACACAGATCCCTAGAACAATGGGCCAAAAGAAATTCACGCAACCACTCAACCAGCCTAGTTCAGAGGCAGGTATTATGTGGATATCCCTGCAGGCCATTATCTAGATCAACTTTGAACTAACACATTCATGTCAAAAGGTCAAAAAGAAACACACTTATCAAAGAACTGGAGACATCTAAGATGCCTTATCTTAGAACTACTAAGATGCAAAATCAAATTCATTAATAATACACCTGACAACAATAGCCTCCAAATTTTCATCCACAATTGAAGGGCCATAGGGATCTGTAATAGGCTCAGCTTGCACAACCAGCTCCGGCTTGATAGACTACACATATATAAATACAGGAAATTAAAACTTGAATTGTCATTGTAAGAGAAAAACATGCACACAGTTATGCTGTTAGAAACCTTGTGGAAATTTCTATGATGCATTGCATTCGAGGTTGCAGGCTTGATAGTACATATGTTTTGCAACCAAAAGTCCACTCAAATGGCAATTTTCAGTTCAATTAACTTCCACCAGAATAAAATACTAGCTCTCTCTTTCCCTTTTACCTCTTTAAGGTTTTGCTAATATGGACATCCCACTTTCAGACATGTGGCAATTGCCATCATGCTAAGATTGACACATGACAAGATCGTAAGGATTGAGGGAAACATGAACCTAATCAATCCTGCACTCTCAGATACAGTACATAAATATGCCTATATAGCTCTTAAAAAAATTCTTCTTGTACCATATACCTTGATGTAATTTTTGACATTAAGTATCCTTTCCTCGATGGGCTGTATTAAATCTGAGAACTGCAAAAGATGGAACAAATATATAAGATCATACTATCTGTACTGCAAAAAGTAAAATTCAAAATGGAATAACGAGCACAAGGTTGTCAGGAACAGAGTCCACGAATGAGACAAAGAAGGTCATCAATGAGACCTGAACCACAACACCATATTCTACATACTAATTTTGAAGGTATGATTGATGCAGAGTGTTTTTATTTCATCAATTATAAATCATCCAACTACAAAGAAGACTTGAGAATTATTACATAAATCATTCTAGAGTCATTTTAAAACAAACAAGTACTAGTTGTGTGCTCTGGAGAAAATAAATACAATTTGCCACAGAATAGGCCATGTTATCTTCTAGGTGTATCACTCCACAAGATAAGTTCAGCCTGACAACTTCTATCTGTTTATAATTCGAGCGTTAGAACAAATAAATGAAATTGAAAATTTCAGTTAGAGCTTGACATGCCACCTTAATAGATTTTTTTTGTTCCCGTGATTGCTGGTCCCAATAAGACAGAAACTTTGTCAAACATTGAAAAAGAGAGGATTAACAACCGAAAATTTGTACCACAAATCAAATCAAAAGAAACAAAATAAATACCACAAGTGGTATTCATCCATCAAAAATAAATTTTTTTAAAAAAAAATGTAATAATAACAGTAAAAAAAAGGCTTGTGAAAACAAAAGTTATATTCCAAATTAGAATATGCAAGAGCTACAAACTTTTTTTCAAACGGCTAATGTGGTGAGTGGTTATTGGTGAGTAAAAAAGTGATGGGCCTAACGAGAACCATTAAGAATTTGCTACATCAACAATTTGTAAAAATGTTGTAAGAAAGTTTGTGACAGTTACTCCTCCGAATCAAGTTGAACATTACATGTTCTTTACCAACTAAAACCCAAGTCATTCAATAGCTTCCAACAGCAAAATTAGATGGTCCATGCCACCTAAAGCCCTCTTTTCCTTTTGTGGGGACATCACAAGATAAGCACATGTCACCTAGACCATACAACAACGCAGGAGCAACCTAAACAACCATGACTATGAATAGCAAAAGCACCCTTCAAAGGGATTAACGAAATTCTATACTAACTTCTAAAAAAGCCATTGTAGCTGCTTAAGGTTACCATTACAAAATTTAACATGAACCCAGATTTCAAAGGGAGATATAAATATAATATAAGTAAGCATAACTTGTAAAAATAAGAAAGAAGTTCTGAAATCATATAGAACTGCCACAATTGCAAAAATCACAAACAAACCTGTTTTTTAGTCAACATAGGACCGTCGCAAACTCCAACCACTATCCGATCCTTTGCCAGCTCCGCCGCCGCCTAAAAATTTACCATTTTTCTCCATAGTCAACTCCCAAAAATAACAACAACAGCTACAACAAATAAAAAAAAAAACACACACACACACACACACAGTGTTTGTGTTATTGTGTGAATGAGTGAGAGAGAGGTAGACAGACCTTGAGAAAGAGGCGGTGACCGTCGTGTAAACGGTCAAACGTACCACCGAGGACAACAGCTGCGTAGGAATTTGGCGGAGAAATCTCGGACTTTACCAACGGATCCGACATTATTAACTTTTAGGAACTCGAAGTCTAGTCTGGATATCTCAGGTGTGTGTGAGGTCGCCTAAGCCCGAAGCTGTTTGTTGTTGTTTTTTTTTTTTTTTTTTTTTAAGTCAGAAACCAAAGCACAAAACCAACTACGCAACCAAAAGCAAAGCAAGCGCAACAACTACTTCTTTTTTTTTTCTATGTCATGGGAATTTCGGGTATTAAAAAAGGGATTTTTGGGGTTTTGTTAGGTGCGGCTGGTTGCCGTAAGGTACAATGAACCTGGACTTTTTTTTTGGTCAACGTACGTACAACAAATTAAATGGGATCTGATCCGAGATAGCTAACAAACGAAAACAAAGACTTAACGTAACAGTAAAGGTGTTGAACTTGAATAGGGATGCAAAGTGCTTCCCCTGACTTGGGTCCAACTCCCGAGCTTCGCATTAAAAAGTGTTTTTAAGTACAATAGTACCCGCGCACTGCAGGCTGTGCTCATGTGACCATCTATCTACCTTTTTAGTTTTCAGTTTTCACTGCTAATAAAATAAGTCAAAATGAACTAGGCCTGGCCAGATGTGGCTCAACTCACAGCCACAACCTCGCAAATTTGATTTGGCCCAAATATCATTTCCCTAAAATTTGTCCAATTCGTTTTTAAAATTAATATATTTTTTTATTTTTTGGGAGTGTGGCATGTATGAGCTTTTTTATCAGCTCCCGCAATTTTATTTTAGTATAAAAATTTATTTATTTTTATTTTATATAACAACTTTAAAAAAATATTCACCTCATATTTTCTATTTTATTTCGATATAACATTAATTCTTTTTTATTTTTTTACTATTTCAATAGAGGGAAAGAGAGTAAGAAAAATGAATAAAATATTGATACACATAAACATTAGCTATATATATTTACACGATTAGTGTAACTAGAATGTAAATTTACACAATTTTACATGAGTTAACGTGTGTGATTTTTGAGATTAATGTGCAAGATTTAAGCTTTAAGCTATTATGCATTGATTGATGCGCTAATGAGATATTTTAAGCAAATGCCAATTACTACCACTACTATTGTAACACACATTATGGCACATGAATTTAAAAGTTTATTCAAATTAATAGTTGTATTTTGTATTTTGCTTAATGAGGCTTTTTTTTTAAATTTTTTTTAAAATAAGTAATGCTAAGAATACTACAAATTTTATTGCATAAGTTGAGACTGTACACTTTAAAAGATACCATTGAGCTATCACTTAATCTAACACTTCTGTTTCAACTTTTAAACACAAAATAAATGTAATATTTTCTATTTAGATTTAATTTAAGAGTCCACTTAATTTTTTTTTTTTAACTTTGAGGTTAAAACAATAAAACTTATTAGTTATGACATCATTTTAGGTTTCAATTTAAATTGTCCTCACATTTTACATTTTTGTGTAATTTGTTTTTCTTTAAAAAACAACATACAATTAAATTGGTTACTTTAGCACAACAATTAGCATGAATGAATAAATTTTGATATTTTATTGTACTTGAATTTAACTTGTTTAGTTGGTACTAATGGTGTCAAAAGCTTTGTTGCTTAATTAGCACTTTCTGATGTTTCTAATGAAGATGTTAGATTCAAATTCTTCCACTCTCGTCTATTAAATTATATCTTTCTTTGTTTAATTTAGAACCAACTCCCCACTTTGGCTTATTCCCCTAAAAATGCCGAGTCCATAAAATCAAATTATTTCAGCTATGATTCCTAAAATGGTTGTTTCTGGCAAAATAATTGTTAAAATAGAAATGTAAAAACTGGGGCTGCTTTGAAGCTATTTTAAAGTATGGGTCTACTTTGAATATTATGTTATAAACAACATTTTAACACTGACATAGCACCCTCAAAAAATAAAAAATAAAACCACCCACCTAGAAATCATGTCTTCATTTATCACCCGCGTCCACCAACAAAAAAATCAGACAAATGGAGAACGGAGGAGCAACCACACAAGCTATATCAACACCACCGATAACCACGCAAGGAGGAGACAGCACACTCACATGGCCAAGTAGAGAAAACAAATAAAATTTTCTCAAAATTTGCTGATGATAATTAGCATATTTCGAATACCAAAAGAGAAGAAAGTGTATGAGAAAAATGATTTTAAAACAACTATGGTGCAAAGGAGAGAACAGTAGGAAAGAAAGCTTCCTACATTCAAAATATTAATTTATCCAATGTTCGATTACAATTCTATTATTACAATATGTGAGCCACAACATGCATTAGAGAAACTAGCAATGGAAAGTCTTGAAATTCTGATCAAATCTGTTCCAGTTCTAATAATACAAGCATGAATACAGGAGCACTATTTAGAAAACATCATCATGAACTATGGCATTGCAGCATTCCATTCAGAACAACTGCAAATGGTCATCCGTCCAAAAATGTAATTAACCATCACCACATGGAGAATGTAAGGAGTAGACAATTATTCCCTGATTATTTTGCTCTGGTGAATTAAAAATGCCACAACAATACTTGAAACAAACGACAATTGTGCATGGATAATCGGTTATGACTGCTTAACTACAGCAAAACACTCGTTTAGGAATTTATGAAGCTCTGATGAATATAGGCTGGGGAATGTCCTGTAATGGTCAACATGAGGGGAAGACCCAAAGTTGAAAGTCCTTACCTTCCTCCCCGTCTGCCTCTGTTCCTCAACAAACAACTCTACAGACTGAAACGGAATGACTTTGTCAGCTGTACTATAGAGGTAAAGCTGAGGACAATAAGGCTGGTTTTGTGAGAGGTTGGACACAATCTTTGTTAACCTCCTGCGAAACCAGAAAGAATTAACTGCTATCATAATATGACAGTTTTCTACAAAAGCCAGTTACTTGTCATCTTGGGAATAATTGATACGATTAGCAACATACTTGCAGACCATTTAGTAGAAAAATATGATAGCAATGTTAAAATATGTAGATACTTACGATTCAACATCAGGCAACTTTAACAAGACAGAGAAAAGCTTCTCTAAAACTGATAGAATCACAGTTTCAACCATTGGAGGTTCATTCCCTTGCATCTTTGACAAACTCACTTCACTTCTGGTTTCATTCATTACGGAGTTTCGCTTCTTCAGTAGAGCAGTAGAAAATCCAGCTGCCCACACCTGTCAGGGTTATGACATGTTATCGTCCAAAATATTTGCAGCTTATCAGAATGAGAGTGCTAATAACATCCTCGAGCAATACACTAATCAGAAGTAATTTGAAGCTGGAAATCAGAATAAATTAAAACAAGCCAGAAATCTTACTTTTACTTAAAGTTGGAAAATGTGATCAAAGAAGTTAATCTATATAAACATTCTAGCAACAAGTGTTTATATCTTTTATGAGTGTTTAAGAAAGAGAGGAAATTCTAACAAATATTTGGACATCATGGGAGATATACATTAATACATGTGCATTTGGGGCCCCACTCTTTGATCTTGAATGCAAAGTCAAGCTCCTAGTCCTGGAATAGACCTAAATATTCCATGTCCATCCAAAACCTTGCTTGAATCATGATGCTAGTATGAAAAAATGGCAATTCTATCATGTTGAAACATGATTGAAACCTTGAACAAGGTTGGAACAAGTTTTCAAGGAACTCAAGAACTTTCAGCTTCCAAAGATCTTCTCATACATACATTGCCCACTTGCATTAAAGTTGGTATTCATGAGATGAGTTTTTAAAATTAGTGATGGTTTTTTCGAATTCAAGGGTTGTCGTAAAGATAGACATTATTCACAATTACAATTGCAACTTTAATAAAATCACACAGTAGAGCTGCTACCATGTAAAAACAAATTGGTCAAAATACACTGATGGTCCCTATACTTTAATTCATGAGTTTTTAGTCCTTGAAGTTTCAGTGATAGATTTTAGTCCCTAACAAACATAAAGTGGTCGCTTTTAGCCCATAAGGAGTGACGATGTGTCAATTTTTTTGTTTGGCCATGTCATTTAAGGGACTAAAAAAAGATCACTTTAAACGTTGGGACTAAAATCGCTTGTGCTTATTAGGGACCAATAGTGTATTTAAGCCAAACAAATTTCATTATCTTAAAAAAAAAAAAAATTAAATCAGTAAGTTTTGGCCCAAGGAGAGAGGGAAAGAGAAATTCAAACTGGTAAATTTCATCATCTTTTTGAGAGAACCTAGCCTCATCTCAAGCTGCTTTCAAACCAGGCCAGATCGATAATAGTTTGTTTGGACTGACTGGGGTGATTAGCACAGTTGAATGTACTTAAAAGTCACTCTATCACTATTTAAGAATTCTCCCTGCCCAATGTCAATGTACAGAACTGCAGCTCTGCTTTTTAAATCTTGCAGAAACTGCTTTCTACTTAGATTAATATGACCTTTACTTGGGAAAAAAGAATGCTTCAAAGATGAGAATAGTGGTCCAAGAAGAGATGAATCATTAATGATCATCTAAGGCATAAAAGTGGCCAAGAAAAACAACTAAGTAATTAAATATACGTAAAAAAGAGCACTTTCAACACAAAGCAAATGACTCTATGTTACTGGCTTGCTTGAAGATTGATGTTTCCTGTTTTTCTTTTTTTTCCTTTGGTTAGAATGAAGAAAATTTTATATCATGCCGTAGAGAGTGTTATTATTATCAAGGAATGAAAGAGGGAGGAAATAAGCTCATGCATTGCTATGCCAATCATCTGCTTAACAACCCATCTAAATGACATAGCAATTCATCAAAGCCTTGAGTAGAAATAATTGCGGACAAATTACAATCATGATTAAACTTACTAAAAGGTGCTTCCAATTCTAATTGTGAGACACAAAAGTTTCACTGAACTAAAAAACGGTATGATGTGTGCCCCACACAATGAGTGAGTATTAATTCATTTCATCTAGTTGCAACCATTATCTGAAATAAACAAACACATCCACAACCACACACACACACACACACACACATCTTTCATCTTTAAGCTATATAAACAATGCTACAGAACAATTATAAAAGAAGCATAGTCCATCAATCAAAAGCTACTATCACCCTCAATTAGGCACCCCCGCAACGCAAAACACAATAAGTATTGCAAAATGTACATTCATGAAATCAAACATATTAGACTAGTAGATGTTTTTCAAATTTTAGTTTCAACCTTAGGATTAAATGGCTCCGCTGCTCCCGAATCAACAATGCATCCTTTAATCTTTTCCATCAGATCTTCTCTACCCTTCAAAATCTCAAGAATGGAACCATAGCTGCAAAAAAAAAAAAAAAAAAAAAAAACCCCAAGGCAAACAACAATTAATAAACACCGACACGCAATTTTTTAAAACCAATGAAAGCGTAATTTCAAAGTTTTAAGAGAGCAATCAACCTACACAAACCAACCGGTATTGCTGAATGTGTGGAAAACCAAGCAGCGTTCTCTACCATCCTCTTCCTTGTCCGAAACCCAGGATACAAGCTCGTTGGCCAAAGCCGCGATTCTCTGCTCAATTCTGTGGCCTAAATCAAACCACAGCAGCTCGCCAACATTGACCACGAAAGTCAACGCATGAAAGCCCCTGGAATTGTACCACTCCACGTATTTCTTGAGGTGCTTGGTCTTGGAACCGAGCCAACCCAACAACACCACCGTCACTACCGGCTCTTTGTCATCCACAAGTACTCCACCATTGGTGGTGGATCTCTCCGGAGCACGACTCCACGCGAAAACGCCGTCGTTTGATGAGCGAGCGAGGAATTGGTCGTAGTAATTGTTGGGGGTAGAGATTGGGTTGGAAAACAGAAGAGACGAAAAGGAGAAGGGGTTTGGGTTAGGGTTTATAGGATTGGCTGAGAAGGAAGAGGCAGTGAGAGAAAGCGCGCATTGGGGTCTCGGTCTCGGTCTCGGTCTTGGTCTTGTTACGGCGTCGTTTCGGCGGTGACGTGAAATGAGAGAAGACGCGTAATACGGTGCCGTTTTGGCAAAGACTTGGCGGTTGAGAATGGAGTTACCACAGAAGAACTTAACCGGAGCTTCCATAGCGGAAAAATGCAATTTTTTATTATTATTAATCGAATCCAAAGCCAAAGCCTAAAAAGTGATAGGGATTAGTGTGGTATACCTACTGTAGCTGTAGGAGCTAAGAAGAGGAGCATTACCAGTTTGGAATGGTGCCACGTGGAATCCTTATCGCAGTGCTACGGTAACGGTAGGGATAGGGGGGGGCATTCCCAGCTTCAGCTACCTAACCGGTGGCGGTAGCTGAGAACGCCGTCGTCTAGGGGGGAGAGAAATGCGTTTTAGATCCGAAGACGAAGAAGAAGAAGAAGAAAGAGTTGACTGAGACTGAGAGTAATGACTAACGAGTGATGAGAAGGGGAATTTTTTTGCTTCTTGGCCGAATGGCAGTATGGGCTTGGCAGGACGGCCATAAATCAAATAATGGGCTTGGCAGGGCGGCCATAAATCAAACGAAGTACTCACCGTTTTGATTCTTTCATTAACTGTTCATCACATTGTTGAGACGACTGACCGTTTTATTGGGGAAGACCCATTTCGTAACGGGTCATTCGTTGGGTAATAAAACGGGTCATGGGTTTGCTAACGTGGAAAAATAGGTTTTAATTTTTTTTTGATATTAAAAATGTTATCACACAGTTAACATAAGGACTAATTCCACTCATTTTTTAAATTTTATGAACCAACTAGTCGTAATCTCGTGTGCATTGCATTGAATAGTTAAATAAAAATTATATATATATATATATATATTTTTGGTTGAATGTATAATCAATTTTATATAATTTATTTAAAAATAATGACGTTAAAATAAATGAGTAATTGTCCTAATGAATACATTGGTATGTTCATATTCTTCATGTTTAGAAAAATTTTCACTTATATTTAGCAGAACTAAAGTAGACCAAAGTGCGGCGTTAATATAACTTAATAAGAGTGTAGTAATAATAAATATTATGCCTAAGATTTTAGATATTACGAGTTTAATATATATATATATATATATATATATATAAATAGTTTGGATTTAGAATAAATGCTCTCAACCCAAACCTACATTTTCCCATTATATAAGTGTATAAAAATGGATTGAAGACACTGAATGTACTGAAGTGGACAAAATAGAACCAAATAACTAAAATGGACAGCATAGGACCAAAGTGGATTGAATTAGACTAAAGTGGACCGAATACTACCAAACGAACCAAAGTGGACCAAATAAGGCAGAATAGACAAAATGGGCTGAATAAGACCGAACTGTACCACATAGAACCAAATGAACCGAATAGAATCAAAATGGATTGAATAGGACAGAATAAGGCCAAAGTGGACAAAATTGACCAAATAAGACTGAATTGGACCGAATAGAACCAAAGTGGACAGAATGAACCAAAGTGGACGGAATAGGACCGAATAGAACTAAAGTGGATTGAATAGGACAGAATAAGACCAAATTGGACCGAATAAGACCGAAGTGAATAGAATGGACCGAATAAGACCGAATTGGACCAAAGTGAATTCAAAAGGACCAAATAAGACCAAAGTGGACGGTATGGACTGAAATTACCAAATAGAATCTAAGTGGACAAGATGGACCGAATAAGACCGAAGTGAACAGAATAAAACCTTGAATAGGACCAAATAAGATCAAAGTGAACAAAATGGATCAAATTAGACGAAAGTGGACCTAAAAGGACTAAAGTGGATTGAATAGGGCCGAATAAGACCAAAGTAGAAAGATGGACCAAGCAAGATTGAAGTGGACTGAACATGACCGAATATGACTAAAGTGGATTGAATAGAACTGAATAAGACCAAAGTGGATAAGATGGACCTAATAAGACTGACTTGGACCAAACAGGATCAAATAAGACAGGATGAACCAAATAGACCAAAATGGACCAAATTGGTTAGCACTGAATAAGACCAAAGTGGAAAAAATACTAAATTAAATAGATCAAATAAGACTGAAGTGGATTGAATAGGATCAAATAAGGCCAAACTGGACCGAATGGAATTGAAGTGGATTGAATAGGACCGAATAAGACCAAAGTGGACTGTCCTTTAAAAAAAAAAAAAAAACCAAAGTGGGTCGAAATAGAATTGAAGTAAATCGAATAGGACTGAATAATACTAAAGTGGACAGAATAGGACCGAAGTGAACCGAATATAACTGAAGTGGACCAAGGTGGATAGAATGGACCAAATAAAATCGAACATGACCAAAATGGACCAAATATGAACAAGTGGACCAATGAATCGAGGTGGACCAAATAAGACCAAAGTAGATCGAATAGGACTGAAAGTTTTTTTTTTTTTTTTTTTTTTTTTTTTTTAAATTTTGGTCTTTAGATGTTAGTTTAATGGATAATTACCGTTTTCTCTAAATGAAGATCAAACATTTTTTTTTTAAATGGGAAAGATCAAGTATTTTTGTTGAAATGTTAGTTTAATTAGTATATCACTAATTAGTTGAGTTACAAGATTTTTTACTCTTCTTTGCCAACTTTTAGTATGCGGTTGTAGTAATTTGTTGGCTATATTATTGAATTTCATAATAAAAATATTAAATCCATCTTCTTCTTCTTTTTTTTTTTTTTTTAATTTGTTTGCTATATTATTGAATTTCATAATAAAAATATTAAAATAGAATTTCTACTTTAGCATAATCTAAGTGTATATCTGTGTGAAGCTCATTTTTAGAAACTTGAACCCTAGTTCTTGCCCTCCACACTCTACATTTATACTTGTGGAGTGACCATCGCACCAAAAGTGTGCGGTGGAAATCCATCTTAAAAAATTTAGAGAAGTATTATGTCCACAATATATTTATAACGCTGTGACAACAAATTATAGATGATTAGTTGCTATTAGTTATAATTTGAACCTACTACTTAAATTATTTTTTTACCCCATCAATAATAACATGTAACAACTTACCACTGATCGCTAACAATTTGATGTATTATGACTGTAATATATCTTCTTTATTTGAGAAACTATGGCTGTAATATGTCTAAAAAAAAATTATGTAATAAAATGAGAAGTAACTGAAAAGCCAAGAAGCAATAGAAAAAGATCTCATTTGGCTTTAATTATTTATTTTTAATTGTAACCACAACAGTTTCAGTAAGTATATATATAAAAAATAAATAAATAAATAAACAAAAAAGGACCGTTTCTGTTGGAAAAGCAAACAGAGGTCTCTACGGTCTCATCTGGCTTGGAGTCCGCCACAACACCAAAGCTTCGCCAACCACATAAACCGCGGATTCAAACTACAACTTCAAAAATCTGCTGCCTATACTCTTCTAGAAAAATCTGTGTTTCAGTTCCTCTACAGTTCCCACCATTTGTCTTGTCAAACCTAGTCCCTGGTTTTGTCTTTTAAGCTTCCATAATGTCTTCTCCTCCTTCTTCTTCATGTGCTGCTCCTCTTTCCTCTTCACTCAGAACCCAACTCTTCAACCCGTTTCCCAACAGATTTATCTCGTCCGCACGCTTTTATCAACACCGTAAGCCCACTACTCTCTCTCTCTCTCTCTCTCTCTCTCTCTCTCTCTTTTTAGTATAAAATCACTAACTATTAAACTTATTTGAGTACCTCTCTCTCTCTCTCTCTCTGTACTTGAAGGAAGCAGCAAATGTGAGATGAGCAGAAGGGGCTTCGCTTTGAAAGGAGGAATTGTAGCTTCGGGAGTTTCGGTAATGGGTTCGTCTTTGATAACCGAACCTGCTCAAGGTCTGTTTTCTCTTTCGCTTTTTTATTATTATATCATATTCATATATGGGTTTTCTTTTTCTGAATTTGGTTAAGTCGAATTCTTTTATAGGGGTTGAGAGATTGGAATTCAAGCCAAATGGGTACAATTTTTGGACGTGGCGGGGTCATAGAATACATTATGTGGTGCAAGGAGAAGGGTTTCCCATCGTTCTTATTCATGGCTTTGGTGCCTCTGCATTTCACTGGAGGTTTCTTTCTCTGGATGCCCATGTTCTCATATTCTGTCTAATCTAATCTTATGTTAATCCTGATGATATTTTGTGCTTCATGTCAGTTTCATATTTCATCTTATTCACCACTACTGTGAGTTTGAAGTCCTAAATCATGAAACTGTTTTCAATTTGAAGTTCCTGTCCATCTCCGTTATTCATATTTCATAGCAATAATGGAGTTGAGAAAAAGGGTTGTTGACAAAACTTTATGTTTCACCTATGTAATCAGTTTCGATTTTCTGGCTATTACCTTTTCACCCTAATTGAAGGTTTCTCCCTCTACCCTGTTCAATGGCTGTCAAATTGATTTATGAATAAGCCCTGGTGAAACGCAAAGCTTTAATTAATGGTTTTTTTTTGCTCTGTTACTGCCCAGAATAAAGTTTAAAATAGAGTTGTTTCAGTTAAATTGAAACAATTTTATAAATTTGGGACTTTCATTGACAAAATTAAAAATCTAGGACCTAATCTGAAACATGATATAAAATTTGAGCTTTTTATGTTATATTTTACCTAATAATTTTTATATGACTAATTGGGAGGTGGATTCTTAGGTACTATCTTATGTCACTTGATAGATGATTTTGGTTGGACCTTCATTCTAGAGAAAATGGCTTTGGATTTGTTTAGTTTTCCGGTTGTGATACCTAGTTTATCAGCCTATATGTATGATTTAGTTATTTCCCTTATCCATTTGTGCAGGTACAACATTCCTGAGTTGGCCAAAAAATACAAGGTTTATGCAATAGACTTGTTAGGGTTTGGGTGGAGTGACAAAGCACTTATCGAATACGATGCAATGGTTTGGAGGGATCAAGTAGTGGACTTCTTGAAGGAAATAGTGAAGGAGCCAGCAGTTGTAGTTGGAAACAGGTAAGGACCACAAATAAGTGGCTATGTGTTGTCTCTACACTTCGTTTATATGTGATGAAGTTTTACCATAGCTTGATATCTTGGGTTTTAGGGATGAAAATTTTTTGCAACTTGAAATGCCTCTGTTTCACTTTCAGCTTCAGGCGTGAATTTAGGATCCCTAGAGTTCTCCAAACTAGGATTTCCTTTTATATCAAATATTCTAAAGGCTACTCTACATTCTGAATTTCCTTATTATTTTGAGGATGCATAGACACTTCATTTAGGGTGCTGTACCTGTGTCGTATCCATGTTATACCCATGTCATACCAGTGTTATACCTACCGTTTCATGTTTTAATTTTTCAAAACTTGCTCGTGTCGCTGTTTTGTAATAGTACCTGTGCCCGCGTCCGTGTCCGTGTCCGCGCATCCTGGTTATCTTCATTATTATTTTTTTTCCTTTGGTAGTTAAATGAATTGCAGTCTATTGATTCTTCTTGAACTTTTTTGTCTACTGCAGCATTCTAGCTTGATTTTCGGTCTGTAAACATAGTATCAACTTACAACTGGAAATAAAGTTGACTGAGTTTCTTTAATTGAATCATCTGGTCTGATCTCTCTTTTATTTTGCTTTCGTACTTCCCTAATTTTTCTTTTATATTGTTCAACGTGATTGTACTTGCCATTTTTACCCTATATGTGCTTGGTGTGTGGGTTAAGGTGAGAAATGTAAATGATTAGTAGGTTGCTGGCTCTTGTGACTGCCACGTAAATTCCATAAGAAAATGTGTCTGCCTATTTTTTTCCCTCTTGAAAAAGAAAACAAATACTCTTTACGCTTGGGGCAATGATTCAGCTAGTGAGGGTCTAACCAAGGTGCATCTACTGCTGGTTGAAAAATCTTTCCAAAACACTTCTTAGGCCTGGGTTATTTTTCCTTTGTTTTCAGATAACTTATGGCCAGATGATAACTGCATAACTGTCATTATCTCATTTTATGCACGGCTTTGTATTTAAGGCTTGCGCCAGTTTAAGCCTTCTAGTTCAGTGCATAGTATTTATGCCTCGCTCAAGTCTGTTGTATGCCTAAAATGCAATCTCTACTTTATGCTTATCATTGTAGTGCTGCCTCATTTGTGCCCACATTTCTGCTTGATGTGCCTGTAGAAAAATTGCTGCAGGCAGACACCATAAGGAAAAGGACTTCTTTCTTCTTCTTCCTTTTTTTTTTTTTTTGGGGGGGGGGGGGGTGCGGGGGTGGGGGGGAAGGAAAATGGTGCAGCAAAGCAGGACAATAGCTAAATGTTTAAAAATCATATTATGAACACAACTTTAGAGGTCCATAATATTTGGATTTTTGCATTAATATGTAATTTAAAGTAACCTTTTTTGTTGATTGTTTTGAACAAAAGCTACCTTCTTTTTACTTTATTATGGATTTTTTTTTTTTTGGCTTCTTTTTTTAAGCTGAATGAATTATGTGTCATACATAATTGAATGAATCACATCCTTAGAAACTTTGGTGAAAACAAAACTCCTTCAATCTATATATTGCTTATTTGTCTTGGGGCAAATTATATTTTTCCACCCTAAACTATCACCCGATTACACTTAACCCCCTGAACTATTGACACACACGATTGCCCCTCAAAGTTAACTTTGCTTCAATGTCCCCCCTGAAGTCTTGTTTGGTGTCAAGTCTAACGAAATTTGACATTGAAAGACTGATTTACCCCTCTCTCCAAAACATATAGTTGAGGGTTAAATTGGTCTTTCAATACTAAATTCCATTAGAGTTAACATCAAAACAGACGGTAGGGGGTTAAGTGAAACGTATTTTTTAAATTGGGGGGTTAATCATGTGTTTCAATAGTTCAAGAGATTAAGTGTAATCAAGGTGATAGTTTAGGATGGAAAAATTTAATTTGCCCTTTGTCTTGAGTGGAACAATGATGATTTTCTTTAAGAAGTCATGGCAAATAATAATTATGTAAATCATGGTAATATTTTTCAGCCTTGGAGGCTTTACTGCTTTGGTTGCAGCAGCTGGGTTGCCTGAGCAAGTTGTTGGAGTTGCACTACTAAATTCTGCAGGACAGTTTGGAAATGCGAATGGTAAATCTAATGAGTCTGAAGAAACACTCTTGCAGAAGGCAATTGTAAAGCCACTAAAGGAGATTTTCCAGCGTATAGTTCTTGGATTTTTGTTCTGGCAAGCAAAGCAACCAGCTCGCATTGAATCTGTCTTAAAGAGTGTAAGTCACTTGATACCTAATTTAACTACAGTTTTTCTTCTTAACGCTTCATGGGTGTTTGCGAAGCCTAAGTATATTTCTGTTAGCATTAGCAATATGTCAATTATATATTCAGGATTAAATGCTGATTTCTTTCTGATATGAAACATGAATGCTTAAACATATATTGTTATGAATGAGTAAAGATGCTTATTCTTGCTTCAAGCATCATATTTTGTACCTTAAGAAGTGAACATATATTTCCCATCTACTAATGTATTCCATGTTGACAATTTTATTTGTCTGTTGAACTCCCTGAAGTCATTATAAGCACCCTCTGTTTTTGATTGCTCCATGGCTTTGTAAATTATGTTAAGCACGTTTTTTTTCCAATACAGGTGTATATAAATTCCTCCAATGTGGATGACTATCTTGTCGAATCAATAACAAGGCCAGCAGCTGACCCTAATGCTGGAGAAGTTTATTATAGGTACTTATGAAATACGTTCATCCACCTGGCTTCCATGTTTGTTTAGATAGTAGTATTGGATTAACAAAAACTTCCCCAGCATCTAATATCCATTTTCTTTCTTTACAATGAATATGAAATTGTAGTTTAGGTCTGCTTATAAAGCAATGCTGATTACAAGAACGATTCAAATGGCCTTTAACGTGGTCTAAACAAACTTTTCTTTCTATCCCAAATTCTACCCACATATGTTTTATTCTGTGTTCTCATTGGTGTCCACAGGTTAATGACAAGGTTCATGTTGAACCAAAGCAAATACACTTTGGATGGTGTCTTGAGTGAACTCTCTTGCCCACTGTTGTTGCTGTGGGGTGACTTAGACCCGTGGGTTGGTCCGGCAAAGGCTAACCGTATCAAAGAGTTTTATCCAAAAACGTCTCTCGTAAACTTAAAAGCCGGGCACTGTCCGCATGATGAAGTTCCGGAGCTTGCCAATAGGGCTTTGTTGGATTGGTTGTCAAGTCTAAAACTTGAAGCCTCCCCCCAGTCGCTGTAACTTTGTTCAAATTTAATAGAATTACAACTCATATTTCCCCAAGGTCTTGCTTGTAAAATGATTGTAAATGCATTCATTATAGTGCTTGGTTCAAGCTTGCTGTGCAGGTTGGTGGGTTATTCTCATTACGGGGGTCCTTTAATACAAAAGTGATAATTATGTTGATCTTTTTTTTTATCATCCCTATTTAAAAAAAGGGGAAGAGGGGGTTTGAAATTTTGTAAAATTACTTTTTGCTACATGAACTAATTCTCTTAATTTTTTTTTAAATTATAAACAAATCATCTTGACAATGTTGCATTAATACAACATATAAACATGTTTATTTTAGGGTAAATCACACCAACTTCTTGTAAGATTTATCTTTATGACTCTCTCAATTAATGTTTCTATTAGTACAACATATAAACATATTTTATTGCCAATAATAAAGATTATCCTTCCAGTTGTAATCTTTATTCAGTGTACTAAACGTACCTTAAAAGTATCAGTTAATCAAGCAATCAATCGCTCATTTGTTCCTCCTACAGAAAAAGTGATTGATGATGACTTCGCACAACAAATGGAAAGGGACATGCTACAAGCTCTTTCTTTAGGTTCTACACCTAAAGAAAGCTCACCCTTGCCACAATTAATCTTCAAATTCTATTTTTATATCTCTAAATATTAAAGTAGTTTTATATTCATCACAGCCTTTAACTTAGATGCCCTCAATAACTTTATTGGAAACAGCAAATAGTCTATTTAGTGAATGTTTTGGAGCTTTATCCTTCATATCTTGAGGCAACCTCAAGTCTTCCTGACACTACATATTTGCAGACCTTAACAACATTAAAGCAGATGCTCTCAACAGACATTCATTAGAAGCTGCATGATACAAAATTTTGGAGCATGTTTATGAAGTTGCTTCAACTCCTATAGCTCTATAGGAACATGATAGGTCACATACATTATAACATACATTTAAAATACAATTCTCACACAAAGAATGATAGATCAGATCATGAAAGAGAGACTAATGGTATCATTGAATTTGTGGAAGCTTATGTCATGATAGACTACAGCTACATTAGTTATCAATTGACTAAAATCAGGGTAGTTTTATATTCAACTGGCCTAAAATCATAATTAGCTATCAATTGACAAAAATCATAATCTATTTACAGCAAAAACTAAAGATGACTCATTCTTTTTTTTCCAACTCCTATAAATAAAAAATTATTTCTCCTTTCCAATGCTAAGATCCACTGTAAACATGAGTCAAGCATGGTTCTACTTGGGAACTACTGCTCGGTTTCAGTCCCAAGCTCTGAAGCTCAACAAATTCCTCTTGAGTTATCTGCCATAACTGTGAACAAGAAAAAGACAGTCAGACAAAGACAAAAATAGAGAGAGAGAGAGAGAGAGATGCATGTGTCGCTTTACTTACAGAATAGAATCAGTGGCCATAAACTTTCTGGTAGCAGATTTAGGTGCCCTTGATGGAGTAGTAGAATTCCCAATTGAACCATCAGACAATTCATCTAACTTGGGAATTTCAATGGAAGATTACATCAACCATTGAGGAGCTTCTGCATATTGTAGGCATAACAGTTTTAGCCTTTCCATTATTCATAATTGAAAATTTTAGCTCATAAGAATAATCAAGAAATACAACTTATCAAAATTGAAAATCAAGTTCTCAATTTTGGCATAACAATTTCAATTGTGTTCCTACTTTCAACAGCAATCTTCACTAGTGGTACTTAGTTCTCATTGCATTACTCCCAATTCTAAATGGACATTTTAGATTTTAATTCCAATTTCCAAGGTTGTTTCTTTATCGAAATCAATTGGCATCTAAAGTCAAAGACATCAGTGCTTTAAATGACTTCACTAACAAAATAAGACAATTTTAGCAAGTAATAATTAAGCAGATTTCCATTGCATTACCTTCAAATAGAAAATTCAAGAGAAAGAAACACTCAGGGTCCAAAAGCCCGGGGGGCAGAGAGAGAGACAAACCTGCAAAATTATATTGCAATTCTTCACATAAAGGGACTGACTACCAGCAAAATTACATTGCAATCAAATCAAAAAAGAAAAGAAAAAAGTGTGTAATATCTGAGTCTACGTAAAAGGAATTTTAGTCATAAATGATGCAATTTGTCATAAATGGTGCAATTTCATGCCCCACAGAGCTAATGGTCAACATGTTTGTAGTGAAATATAAAGCAAAAAATCATCCAATATTGTGGTAGAGCTTTTCTTGATTTAACTACAGAAAATGGATGTTATACCTGAAAATGAAGCAGATATATCTTAGAAATTTATGGTACGCCATAGGATAGTATAAAGTATCATCATCATCACATTTGAAACTCTGATTGAGATCATTTCAACCAATGAGAAAAGTTTGCAAAACATGTAGTGGATCAAAAAGCTACAAACATCTATCTGAGACATTATATTGGACAAGAAGGTCTAAGGCAGTTAACAACATGAAATCCTTGTATGTATGCTTAACTATATTGACATTTGACAGGTCATCTAGGACTGTCCCAGAAAAATATTACAAACTTAGAAAAAGAAAGGGAAAATCAAGAATGGAGGAAGTTTTTTTAGAAACAAAATCCCCAAAAAACAAATCATGTAGTTCAAAGAAAAAAAGTTTCAAGGACTATAAAACTCACTTCCTCCTCTAAATCATTACCATCAGAAAAAATCCTGCTAATTTCAAGATAATTGAGTCTGCCTCATTTTAAAATCCCAGATGACCTTTGCTGAAAATGAAAAGGTGAAATAAGAAATAACACAAACTCTACAAGTATGGACTTCATAGAAGCACTATCTGCAGCTTACCTCACAACATATTAGTCCTCATGGCAAGGATTGGGAGCAGCTTTGGTGGTATGTAAAGCAAGTCCAGGAAGTACCATATATGTGTGTGTGCGTGTGTCCGACTACATGGAACAAACAAGAATGCTATCAATTGCTTCCTGCATCCACTATGTCACTCCATCTTTCTTAGTACCGTCTATAATGATAATGACTGATGAATCAAAAAATGTCAATTGGTATTTTTTCTTATCCTCAAATCTCAAGTTTCTCCATCTTAAATAATATATGGTTATTCTAGTTGCTACTATAATTATTTATTACAAACAAGTGATGCATCTCAAGGGCAATGGTAGTTTGGCTTGATGGCAATTCTACCCTTGTAGCATTTATCAAGAAAGAAAATTCTATTCTCATGGTAGGAAAAAAAAAAGTTTTTCTACAAAGTTTTGGCTTAGGATTAAGTAATTGACCATCAATTTATAAGAAGAGTGCACATCATAATACTAACAAGGTACCTATGTCAAAAACAAATAGGGCATGTGTGTATGTGAGAGTGAGATCAATTAAGTTATTGTTTGTAAAAGTAAGGAACAAATATAGCATTTGTCAATACATTAGTTGCATGAGATGTTTTGTAGTTTGTTCAAATCTAAAAGTAGAAACAAGGATGAGAAAGGTAATTGTGATGACGCTTGATGCATCTTTCCTAAATTTTGTTTCTTCTAAATGAACAAAATTTTATGGGAGAGAGATAATTAATGTTAAGCAAGTTAGAAAGTTCAACCACCAAAGAGAACAACCATCTAGAGTTAAATTTATTTATTTAAACAAAAAACATGAGTTACTTGGATATAAGGTTTTACCTGGCTCAGTAAGAGGTTAAGAACTGAGGAACCAGAAAAAAAATACTAGCATTAAGACTTCTCTATCACAGTGGACAATGCTTGCATAATTGCAACAGTAAAACTTGACAGGAAACTAGAATCCTTGACTCCTTGTATGGAAATTCTTCCAAGTTGAAACTAGTGCTAAACCTATGGCCTGGCAAACGTGACAAGAAATTTTGAAATAGCATTTAATGAGCAATCATTTATGAATAGTACAAATAAAAAAAAGACATTCATATAAAATAGTACAGTCTCACAAACTAACATGAAATTGTCTAAAATGATTAAATAATATGTATGAATATTATCAGCAGGGCAATATTAACATGCAAAATTAACATTATAAATGCTTGATATTTTAAACCAACCATTGGTTACAACATGAACAAAATCAACAAAAAGGGAAAAAATAAAAAGGGAGAAATAATAAAAAATATGGAATTTCCATAAGTGACCTCTTCTCCACACTGTTTTTATGTACAAGGTGGTAAAAGGCACACACATTGTTTATGCTGGATATAAAATCATTACAATTTTACTCATAACCATTATTTACATACCTCTGTACTATGTATTCCAATAGCAAGGTGAATTCTCAAGGTAATACAATTAAGAAACCACACATCAAAGTTTTGTACAAATCAAATGCTCAAAGTGAAATTAGTAAGATAGGCCACACTCTTAGAAAATTATTATAATTAAACTCAACACAATAATTGAATAAACCATAATCAAACAAAGCTTCAACCAAACTATTTCGGAAATCGGAAGCAATCCAATTAATTTATTTCAAAAGATATGCAAGCAGGAAAGAGATGAAATGGGTGTCCATGGCATCTAAATTACCTCCAAAGAATTTGAATAAGTTGGTGGATCCATAAGATATCTAAGATACATAACTACATTCTTCCAAAGGATAGAAAACATGTTCACAGTTTCTAATAATAATAAAAACATTTTCTTTTCAGGCATAGAGATTCATTCTAATGTCTCAAAAATAAGCACATCGCATATCATAGAACAAAGACTTACAGTTGTACCGATTGCATAACTACAAAGTACATCAACATAATAAGATACATTCAAAACAGTCCAAAAGGACAGAAAGATCAATTTTAGGCAAAAAAAATTTGAGGACAAAGGAGTCTCGTTAGCGGCCATAGTTGTTATCCCAATAGTGGTGAAGTTGCAGCACTGCCATCCTTATTAATTCAAATATTACCAATTAATAGAAAAAAAAAAATTACATATAAATACCTCTGGTTTGTATATAAAGAAACTCTTCAACCAATCAAGTAGAATTATATTCTTCCATAGATCACACCCAAAGTCATTTAGGAAACCCAGTAACTTAATTTTTGGCTAACCTGTCTTGAATGACCTGCCAACCTAGAAAAGTATCATAGACTTGAAAGGTTCAAAGCAAAACCCCCCAATTCATTGTAACAGCACAAATGGTTTGCTAGACATTTCCCTATTATTTACTTTAAACACCAATAAATACTTAGGCAATCAAGAACATTGTAGACTTGAAAGGTTAACCAATAAGAAGGATGGTTTATACACTTCTCACCATTTCAAACCTTGGTTAGAAAACAGGAAGTGCAATGAAGATTATACACATCTTGAGTTTGTAGTTTGTTTCTCTAAGCTCAAAATTACCATCTTGTCTTCACATTCACACATGTTAAGGGACTCATATTATTCTTTCTTTCATCTTCACTTTTATTTTATTTTTTTCAACTAAATTGTTATTTAGTAAATTGTAACCTTTTAATTCAACCAACTGGAAGATATAATAGAGAAGAAATAGCATTCAAAGCAGGGCCAAACTTGGTTGTTTAAACATGTTAATTAAACATCAAAAGCGAAGCAACATTGAATATTCACATGGCTTACAATGCATAGAAACTAGCTGGAGTGCCCAAGTGTAGCAGCAAAGGTCTGATTAACTAAGCCACTCTTGAACTGAGACCTACTCTTGTAAAAATATCAACGCATTTTTACAACATTCTTTTTTCCTTTTTTTTTTTTGTTTTAGTGAATTTTCATATAATATTTTACTATTTTATTTAACTTTAGTTTGATATATGATAGATTAACACCTCAAATGTAGTGACATTTTGTTTTGATAGTCGAACAATTCTACCACAATAATGGCAACATGAGCACAACAACAACAATAAAAGGTTAACACTTGACTCCAATGAGACAAAATTGGAAAAAAAAAACACACACAAAAACAAAAAATGTGATTGAGGAAGAACCTCTAGTAGCAGGCCCAATTAAAATTTTCACCTGGGCTTAGACTATATTAGCTACTTAAAAGCCTGGTTCAAATGAACCAGTTCTGAAGTGGAAAAAGGGGTATGAAAACGTGTCATTCATTTGCTACGGCTACTGATTCTACTGAAAACTACAGCCTGTAGGCCCTTTTACTCTCCTCTAAAACTAGTCTGTTTAAGCTGAACGATCACTCAACTTATCATCTATGATTTGTAGATTTCTATCCTTCAAATTCACCCATTGCTCTCATACAGCAATAGGATGCAGTATGCTGTATTTTCATTATCATCTATGATTAAGATTTATTATCCATCAGTTCCAACTGTACTAGAGAGGTATCATCAATAAAAATAGAGGAGAGAAGAAAAGAACAAGGGCAAATGACACAACGGAACTAAAGAAGGAGACAAACCTTGTCATAAAATGCAAAAGAAGTTGAACACTCAAATGGAAACGACAAAGGAGAGAATAGTTTCAAGTCCGTGCTCAAATGGAGGCATATTTCTTTCAAATTCAATCAATATGTCCTGCTCTTCTTCAATGGTGAAGTCAGATTGGAGTCAGAATCATTGTCAACAAAGTAAGTCCCATTGAAGATGAATCAATGTCAAACCCCTCATAACAAACATAGTAACTCCATCTCCATTATATGCTTGATTAAACTCTTTACTTCTTCATACAGTCAAAAACTTAGAGTCACATGCCCTGGTGTATCCTGTTAGTAATCAATACTTCATCAGTTGGGTCTTTTTTTTTTCCTCAAGCACTTAATCAATTTTTATGAGATGCTGTAAACTTAAATAAATGACACAATTAAATACACTTAAAGGATTGCATAAAATTCGGCTGTTGCAGAGGCCAAGTAATACAGCACTCGGCTTGGTTTGTCTCATTCAATTTTTCAATCTTGCAATCAAATAATCAATAAAAAAGTAAACATTCCATTTCATAGTAAAAGCTATAAAATAGCATGCCCAAGTGAGAAATAAAAAGGTCCAACCAAAACAATATAACAAGGAATTCTAAGAAGATCAATTGTTGTTGCACCAGATTAGAGATCTCAGTAGTTACTAATTCATACATGAAATGCTAAACCATCCTACTTTCTAGTTTCCACAATCTCTTTTAATTAAGATGTATTTTCCTTCAATTTCAACCGTACTGGAGAGGATATCATCAATAAAAAATAAAGGAGAGAAGATATAATTAAGGGTAAATGCTACACTGCAACTAAAGAAGGAGACAAACCTTGGCATATATATATATATATATATATATATATATATATCTCCCAAATTCAATCAATATTTTCTCCTCTTCTTTAATGGTAGATTCAGATCGGAGTCAGAATCATTGTCAACAAGGGTAAGGGCCATTGAAGACGGAATACTAGATTTTTGAGGACAACAGATACATTCTACTTTGACCCCCCACCTTCTAAGCTCAATAGAAGGGTTGTTGCGATGTGTCTTCTTCACCCATTCATATGTAACCTCAACGTGATTGTTATCAATTGGATTTGATTCATTCAACAGCTTCTGCAATATGAGATGTGAACTAGAAGATATCCACAATGTATCAGGAGAACCATGATTTAGGCTAATGAAATCATATGTAATATGAACTTTTTCAAAACCATTAATGGAGAGGTAA
The DNA here is from genome assembly GCA_033629205.1 of Lithocarpus polystachyus. Taxonomy (NCBI): domain Eukaryota; kingdom Viridiplantae; phylum Streptophyta; class Magnoliopsida; order Fagales; family Fagaceae; genus Lithocarpus; species Lithocarpus polystachyus. The sequence continues at coordinate 54,638,414 of CM066167.1, forward strand.
ACATTTAAATAACCATTATCAGAGGGTAATTGCGGCCCCAGTCCAAAAGTGAAATAGACGGCAAAAACATTTGGAAATTTGCGACCAACATGGAATGATATGGAATTTCCAACACTTTGATGCTTGGAATTCAACCACCTTGGAATCTCTGTATACGGTACCATAAAATGACGCATATCGTTAACATCCTCACGGAACAAATCTATACTTTGATGCTTGGAATTCAACCACCTTGGACACACATATATGTCGCTTCTTTCTCCTTCACATAAAATTTCTCCAATCTGCATATAATTAGCAAATTCAACGTATTAAATTAAGAAAGAAAGTTAAAAAAAAAAAAATTGTTTTATTTTTTATTGTAACTTGAAAAAGAGAGACCTGATTCAATAATCTGCTTGAGGATTGTGCATCTAATGACGGACAGTTCTCTGCAAGTAAACTTCTTATAAATGGTGGAAGCCCAAAAATTTGTCGTAGCTGCTGGCAATTATCTATAAAAAGGGTTTCTAACGTAGTAACTCTGTTTAGGCTTTCAGGGATGCTAACAATATCAGTGCCAGATAGACTTAGAAGTCTCAATACGGGAAAGTAATTGGGCTTCATCAAAAATTCTAAATCGATTCCACAATATCCACTGAATCTCAGTTGCCTTAACCTTAGAAACCCATATTCGGAAAGTCCATCAAAAGAATTACACGGTGGTCTCAATTTGGCACTGTCAAAACCGAAGTCCTCAAGCATTTGCAATTTGTAGATGCTGTCTGGAAGATCCCTCAGGGTGGGGCAACCACCTAACCATAAATCAGTAAGCTGAGGAAGATACCCGATTGATGAAGGCAACTCTCTGATGCCACTCTGACATAAATCTAATCTCTTTAAACGTTTCATTTCTGGATGAATATTGGGGAATTTCTCAAGCATAGAGCAATTACGAAGATAAAAGTATTCGAGCGATTTCAACCTGAGGTTGTTTGGAAGATTTTGAAGACTCTCACAGTTGCTGAGGTTCCATTTCCGTAGCCTATCAAGGGATCCAACGGACTCATGAACCGTAACTAATTTATGACAAAAAGAGAGGTCCAATGTCTGTAGGGCTGGAGCACAAAATTTGGGTAATTCTGTAATGGAGTCACTCCGAAGTGTTATATGTTTTAAAATATTAAATTGGAAACCCTGCAAATTAAAAAAATAATAATCAAAATTTAGTTTTGGCCAACATTTAAAAGAGTTGTAAGAAATTATAATTATAAATACTAATAATCATACCTGCTTGAATATTTTCTCCATTCTAATGCGACTACTCCACCTCATGTTGAGTGCAACAAGCTTTTGAGGACAATATTTAGATGGCCAGGAGGAAAAAGGAAATTTATGCCATTCAAGTAACCGTAACCCATTAGGGAGATATTGAAATTTTTCACAAATGTGTACATTTTCAACTAAAAGAAATTTAAGATTTTTCATCCTTTCAAAAGGTTCACCCTGCAATTTCATGGTTACCGGTTTAGGTGAGCGCAATATCATTGCTTGAATTTTATCAGTCCCCTAATTGAACAAAGAATAAAACGAATAAGTTCGATTATATAATGTTTTAAAACAGCATAAAAATTTTGAAATTTTAAACAAGAAAATATTTGGAAAAAGGAAAAGTGAAGTAAAAGAACTTGTACCGTATTTCTAGTTAGCACTTCATAAGCATCCTCATAACTCCATATCCTGCTACGATTTTCAGGGTTTTCAGATTCTTGTTGAACAATTTCCATGCCCATTTGTTGTAACAAGTCATGCATCCACAATATGCCACATTGATTAGTTATGAGACACTTATCGATAAGTTTGCAAATACCATCACGTGGATATAAATTGCAAGTTTCTAGTATATTTGTAATGTAATCCTTCTGAAATCCCTTGAAAAAACAAGCAACATGGAGAAAAATATCCTTTTCAGTTTTTTCCAATCCATAATAACTTATTTTGAGCTTTTCTTGAATTTTTTTGTGAGGAATGTTTTTGTACTTTTCTAATGCATTTTTCCATTTATCTATACTTTTTCCGCACAAATCAGAACCTATTATTGTTAGTGCTAATGGAAGACCATTAGCATAATGTATAATTTGCTTTGCAACTTCTGAATAGTCTTCCCTTGGTTTATTCATTTGGAAGGCGTGCAGGCTGAAGAGTTTTTGAGCTTCACGTTGATTCAATTCCTTAACCTCATAAACTAGATGAGCTTTTCCAAGAGTGGTTAGCACTTGCATGTCTCTTGTTGTTATAATAATTCTACTTCCTGAACTAAACCAATCACATCTTCCAAGCAAATTTTCTATCTGGTTTGATTCATCCACGTCATCAAGAATTAAAAGAAGCCTTGTATGACAAAGCCTATCCTTTATCACTTCAATTCCTTTGGGAACATTGTCCACCTTTAAATATGGGTCTTGTAATATCTTAGAAAGAAGTGTCTCTTGTAGTTCGATTATGCCATTTGTTGTCAATGACCTTTCTCTAACATTCTCTAGAAAGCAGCTCTTATCAAACCGATCAAAAATTTTATTATAAACAGCTCTTGCAATTGTAGTTTTACCTACTCCCCCAAGACCATGAATCCCTAGCATGTGAACACCATTTGACTTTGTATCCAAAAGCAATTCTATCTCCTCCACACGAGAATCTATTCCAACTAGATATTTAGCGACAAATAGTTGTGTCCGATTTGATATGCTACTTGATATCTTTTCTATAATTCTTTTAATAAATTGAGTTTCGGATTCAAAGCAACTGCCAAGCACAAAAGCATATAAGAAGCATTTGATGTGTTAGACTATATGAAAATCTATACTATAATATATATATATATATATATATATAAAATATTGGAAAAGTTTTATTTTTGATTGACCTTGTAGAATTTTTTTCACACACGCTTACAAGTTACGAGGCCACACAATTTAAATGCAATTATGTATGTATGTATGTATTTATTCATATGAATTTTGGTCATCTCTTAATTGTAAGTAGTGGACACTCACTTTCATATGAATCTACCACTTTTCTATATCACCCACAATCAACCCTTTATAGTTGCAGTAAAAGTTGTGTTCCTAAACTTTTTCCTCAATTAAATTAAGCACCCAGCTTATGAAATGCTTTCTCCCACTTTTCACTCTTTTCCCCTTTCCTCAAATTTGTTCTCAATATTTCTATACTAATGTTTATTTATTTATTTACTGTCTTATTCTCAAATTGTTGCTTGGTAAGCAATTAAGGATGCGATTATGAGATTTTCTCTCCTTCCTAGCATGACAGTATTTCAAAAACCATATCAAAATGTAAACAGAAAGGGAATTAGCAAAGAGGAGGCAATCTAGAGTGAACCTATGGGTTATCTCTTGTTTATTTCCTACTTAGTAAATGGGCATAAAATTGAGAGGTGAAATCATTTACCTTGAAGTGTATATCTTTTATATATTAATTTAATGCTCATTTACTTATGTATGACGAATTTGAAGTTTTAACATGTGCTAATTTTGAGTATACAATGCAAATCCAGTGGCCTATGGGATTACAAGTTATATATATAAAGAATAAGTGAGTAACAAAACTAATATTAAGAGTAATTGTGTTTTATGTTATGGTAAAGGAAATTACTAATTATTAAATTACTAACAATTGAGGAAACGTGTTTTGTGATGTTAAATCATGGAAGTATGATTATGATGAGATTCTTATGAGGTTAAGAAGTTTTCAAGACTGAGGTTTTTTAAATAGATAATGTTAAAAAAAAAATTATATTCTAAAGAAAACAATTGTGGGTTCCAGGCTTCCAACTAGCTCAATTAGTAAAGTTTTTTATTATCAAATAAGAGATTCGAGATTCAAACCCCGCCTATACTTAAAATTAATTTGTATCTTGGCTTGATAGTAAAGAGCAATCATCATGAAGCGAACTCTATAGATGAAATTCTATCTTATCTAGCAAAAAAAAAAAAAAAAAAAAAAAAAAAAAAAAAAAATTCTAAGGAAAATGTTTTTTTGAATCTAATGAGATATATCTTTAGAGAAAGTATACAAATTATTTTTCAAAGCTATATATCTAAAGGTTTTTTTTATAATGCTCATGAAAAATTGTGTGTACATGCTCAAAGAAGTTTATCACGAAGTGTATTCACGTATTAAGAAAATTTTCTAATTTTCATGTATTTATGCATTCTTTATAACTCATACCACCTGACCCCTTTTATTGAGCTCTGTTAGCTTACCTTCTTTATAAAAATAAAAAATAAAAAATCAGTGAGCAGGTTTTATGCAATAGAGTAGTAGCTGGAGCCTTAGTTGAGCTTCATAAAAGCTAGTTTTATTTTCAAGGGTCCGTTTGGTTAGAGTAGTGAAAAAGTGGGAGGATGGAAAATTGTGGGAGTATAGAAAATATTTAGTTTTCCCTCTTATGTGTTCAGTTGGAGAGGTGGAAAAGTGAGAGGGTGGAAAACTCTTTTGTTTAGTTGGAGAGAAAAAGGGAAGGATAGAAAATGTAATTTATATAAATTGACTATTATACCCTTGTTACATAATATGTAAAAAATAGATTTATTTGTACTTATTAAATAATATAAAATTTATCACATCATATATATAAATTTATATTATTATAATGTAAAAATTAGATCAGGTCACATTAAAAAAAAAAAAAAGAGAAAGAAGAGAGAAGAGAAGAGAAGGTTCAGGACACGTTGAAAAAAAAAAACGTTCAGGTCTGGGGTCATGTTGAATAAAAAAAGAAGAAGAAGAAGAAGAACGTTCATTAGGTCATGTTGAAAAAAAAAATGTTGAGGAGGTCACGTTGAAGAAAGAAAAGAAAAGAAACGAAAAGAAAAAAAGAAAAAGAGAAAAGAACAATGTTCATCAGGGTAACATTGTATAAAAAGAAAAAAAAAATCACGTTGTAAAAAAAAAAAAATCATGTTGTAAAAAAAAAAGGTAGGAACAGGGCATTTTTGTAAAAGTGCTGTTATATAACTTTTTTGTCCAGATTTTCCTTCCAATTTGAAAGGAAAAAAATGTGAGCCCGGAGAGAAAACTTTCTTTCGAGTTTTCTTTCCTTTCTATTTTCCTTCCCCAAACGAACAGTAAAAAACAGTATTTTCCATCCTATTTTCCTCCTTTTGTTTTCCATTCTCCCTGTTTTCACTCCAAATGAATGGAGCCTTAGTTTTTACTTTTCTTTTTAGTAGTTTTGCACTTAACTTTGTAGGGATGTTTGTATTTATGAATCAATATTTGAGCGTTGGAACTTTTGATGTAATAGGGGATTTTAGTGTGTGAACTTGTGGTATATTCCAAATTTATGATGTTTGTTATAATTTGAAGAAAAACATTAGATAACCTATTTATCAACTAACAAATACACAATTTTTTGTTCACAGGTTTACTTTGGTTCATATTAATATCAAGCTTAAGCTTGGTATTGACATGTTGGTCATGGTTGCAAATGTGGAATTCATTTAGATTGCGAGTCATGACAAATTTTTTATTATAAAAAATATCTTATTCTGAAATTTTTGTTTTCAAGTGATTATGGATATGATTGTGACTTTTCCTCTCTCTTATCTTCTCAAAAAACGGAATCAAAATCTATATGGAGAAAGGAAGCAGCATAGAAGAGGCAATCTAATTAAAGTGGATCCAATGTTTCTCTAATCTCTCTTGTTTATTTCCTATTTAGTACACGGACATAACATTGTAAGGTGAAATCATTTACCCTTCTAGAAGTATATATCTTTCTGTGTTAATTTAGAAATCAATATTCTTCTACCCACGCATGATGAATTTGAATGACTTGAGAGTAACAAATATATAGTTTTTTTTTTTTTTTTTTTTTCTAAAACATAAATGGGAGAAACTCTTATTTGGTTACGTTATTTGATCTTCAATTATTCTATTTCCACTGTTGACCGTTGTAGTTTTGGTGATAACAAAACTATTAATGTTTTATATTACAAAAGGCTAAAAAGTAGTAATAGATACATACCCATCCTTGTAAGAGAATCCAGCCAAATCAGTTGCTTTGGTTAAAGCTGCCCTCCAACTCTGAATCGTATCTTTGTTATGTTTTTCTTCATGTTCAGTTAGTGCAATCCCAAACTTTCCCTCTTGTTTACGTACTTCTGATGGATTTACTTTGTAAAAAACAGGTAGAACTAATTGGCCAAAATTCTTACACTCCAGAATTTTGACAAGTTCTTTCAAACACCAAGTTGAAGATGCATAATTTTCAGAAAATACAACAATCGAAATCATTGACAATTCTATCGCTTTGAGAAGCTCTGTTGAAATTTCTTCTCCTCTTTGAAGATTATCATCATCAATAAAGGTGTTAAAACCTTTATCACATAAAGCCTTATATAAATGACTAGTGAAATTATAGCGAGTATCTTCACCTCTAAAGCTCAAGAAAACATTATACATGTATGGGGCAGTGGAAGAACAAGAGCCTCCTTCATTGATTTGCAGAGCCATAGGAAAATATGAGCAAAAGAATTGAGTAAATATGAAGGGAGAAGAAGAGAATGAAAGAAAGATGTGACTAAATGGAAATTAAAAGAGATATGAGTGAAGAAATCATAACGGACTGGAGACAACCTTACTTATATATGACTGGCAGTGTCCATAAAAGTAAAAACCCCTATTTAGTCTTTACACGAACTTTCGTTCCATGACTGGCAGTGTCCCTAAAAGTGACCGATGATCCCACGCGTTTTCAGTTTTCAAATCCAAAGTGGGAACATCGAAAGAAACTAAGAAAGTGCTAAAAAGAAAAAGCACTAAAGTCATAAAGCAAGTTAGCAACATCATATGACATTGAAGCCATAATTAGGGTATTTTGATTTAAATCCTGTAGTAAAGTGCTTGGTTCAAGCGTGCTGTGTAGGTTGCTGGTTTATTCCCATTGCGGGGTCCTTCGAAACAAAAGGAAAATTTATACTGTCTTCTTTTATTTTGATCACTTGATCTCTTTTATAATTTTGTAAAATTACGCTTTGCTAATTGTATACAAATAATTCTTGAAATTGAAAGATTCAAGCTTTTTTAAGTTTATTTATTGATTTATAAAGAACAAAGTTTGCCTACAAATTAGTTTGTAGCTATTGGCTACAAATTTCCTATATCTTTTTATTGGATGTGAATTTTAACAAATTTACCATAAAATTACATTTTTTTATTATATTATCCATGCTTGCAAAATTTTATGAAGATCAAAGATTAATAACTATATTATCAATCACATATTTAAATTTTTATTTGTTTCTAGTACTAAATTATGTATAAAAAATAAGTTTATAGATTTAATAGTAAATAATATCTCATTTGAATGAAATTTGACATGCACGTTAAGAACATATAAAATATGCAATCCAACGGTTAGATTTTCAAAATATGTAGTCATGTTAATTTTTTAGTGAGAGTTTATAAACTTTGTTCATCTGTGTCGTTAGCTTCTTTTCTCCCTTGAATAGTTTGATTTGACCTAGACTCTCCCACACAAATTGATTATCTCTCTCAAGTAAGAACAAATCATTTTGATTCTCCTCATCTTGAATCTTGGTGTGTGGAATTGTGCCCAACATGATGGTCAATACTATAGTTTTATCTTGAAGCGTTGTTTTGTAATTTAAAAAAAAAAAAAAATCCAATTTGCATGGAATTTTACTCTGAGTAGTATAATCAGCCTTCAAAAACAACACATTCGCATAATTTTATAGTTAGTGAGATTTTTCAAGTTAAACTTGTTTCTTTTGTTAAAAACTAGTGCATTCACATAAATAAGTTCCAACAAAATTAAAACCTTGAAAAAAAATGGCACTCTCCCCCTCTCCTTGTACAATGTTGTACACATTTTTTTAGTTTACAAAGTTAAATTTACATTGCTAGTACAATGTAAATCTATAATTACCCTTTTATATCGCGTTCTCGGAAGCTCTTTTATTTTTTTTGGGTAAAAGTTAATAATTTGTATCTTTTATAATTTGGGATTACTACATTTTTCAATCACAAAAGAAACCCATGGGTGTGATGAAAAAATAATTTCACCCACAAAGACATAATACTCATCACAATTATCACTAATAACAAAACAATTATTACGCTAAGAGTATACAGATGACAAAGTCAATAAACCTGGGCACTAATTAATATATGCAATCCAACAAAGTTCTACAAACAACGAAGACAAAAAACCTGGGCACTTTGTCTTGATTAGCACTCTTTCCACTTAGAAAATAGAAAATTGAAAGAAATATCTAAAGAAAAACCGGGCCCATAAATAATCTTTGATATATTAAAAAACATAAAACATGTTTAAATTTTCAATTGCTTGTACCCTGCACCAAACGTGGTTGTTGTACCTTGTGCTTCAAAAAATTTGTTTCCAAATGATTACGGAGTAGGGAGAACGGGAGAAGTAGCCTCTCCAGCATAAAAAACCTATCCACACTGAAGCTCAATGATCCAATCATCAACATCGAGGCAACAATCATAAAAATCTAAGACTAAAACCAAATTGAAAGAGGAAATTGAAGATGCGTCTCAAAATTAAGTTTAAGGCAAAGAAAAAGAAAACGAAAAGCTACCTATTACCTATACAAATATTAGGCAATACACGGCTTCTATCAACAAAAAAAAAAAAAAAAAAGAAAGATAATGATTACAATTAAGGATGATACTGAAGAGTTTGCATGAGATCCAAACCAAATTAAAACCAAATACTAAGGGCAACTCATAAAAATAAAAGGAAACGTAAAGTTATGTAGTAAAAGGGGAAAAAAGTGTTCTTTCTTTGTATTTCTATATACAAAATGACCATTAGAAGTATACACAAATTCTAGTGTAAAAGAGTATTCCAATTTTGAACAACTAAAGATTGACATAGAAACATGTGAAGAAGAAAATATAAAAAAGATTGAGTATTAAGAAATTATCTCTACTTATGCCTCAAAGTGAAACAAAGGGAGGGGAAGAGAAGAATTTATTGATGTCTTGTTTTGGCAATTGGGTTGCAGTTTAAAAAAACAAAAAGGTATATGGTACTACCTAAATTTAGGTACGAGAAGTTATAGTAGGAGTGTTTTGCTAAGACTCGAGTACTTTATCTAACTCACCTAAGTTTGAGTTCCGCTGCCAGCACTTCTTCGTTGGTAGGCATTCATAAGGGTTGGTTAACAGGTCTTAACTTAAGTGTTCTGCCTGGAGCTGGCGTAACGGGACTGACGTAACTTAGCTAACCCTTATTTTTATTTACCCAAAAAAAAGTGTTTTTTTAATTCAAAATAAAGAAGACGGGAATTAAAAAAAATTAAAACGTGGGAGTAAGGGAACCGCAAATTAAAAAAAAAAAAAAATTTTTATTGTTATCAAAGTTCCTTGACTGGCACTCTGGCAGTGTCCTTTATTTCGTCTCTACACGAACTTTCCTTGGCTGGCAGTGTCCCTACAAGTAACCGACGATCCCACGCGTTTTGACATTTCAAATCCAAAGTGTAAAGATATATGCTTTGAGCAACGTCGAAAGAACTAAGAAAGTAGCACTAAAGCCATAAAGCAAGTTAGCAACATCATACGACATTGAAGCCAAAGGGTATTTTGATTTGAATCCAATAGTAAAGTGATTGGTTCAAGCTTGCTGTGTAGGTTGTTGTTTTATTCTCATTGCGGGGTCCTTCAAAACAAAAAGAAAATTTATGCGGTCTTCTTTTATTTTGATCACTTGATCTCTTTTGTAATTTTGTAAAATAACGCTTTGCTATTAGTCATGAACTTTTCTTAAATTCTTTTTAAAAAGAATGTATACAAATAATTCTTAAAATCGAAAGATTCAAGCTTTTTGAGTTTATTTTATTGATTTATAAAGAACAAAGTTTGCCTACAAATTTTTTGGTCAGAAAATTTGTAGTTTGCTTACAAATTAGTTTGTAGGCAACAGCTACAAACTTCCTACATTTTTTTATTTGATGTAAATTTTAACAAATTTACTATAAGATTACATTTTTTAATTATATCATCCATGCTTACAAAATTTCACGAAGATCAAAGATCAATAACTATGTTATCAATCATATATTCAAATTTCAATTTTTTTGTAGTACTAAATTATGCATAAAAAACTAATTTTGTAGATTTAAAAGTAAATAATATTCAATTTAAATGAAATTTGATATGCATGTTAATTACAACATAATGAACATGCAATCTAAATGTTAGATTTTCCAAATCTATAGTCATATTAATTTTTTAGTGGTTTAAAAATTAAACCCACATTTCTTAGCATTTGAATTACACAAAACGATATTGAAAAACTCTTAGGCTTTAAATCTCTTTTATCCTCCACTCTTCTATCGCCTTCTAATTTTCTATTTCCTCAATTCTCCAACCCCAACCAACCAACCAAAGTAGAGATATAAATTGGGTGAGAAATTATTCATGGCCCCACGCGCTTTTATTAAAGAAGTATTAAAAAAATCTTTTGCCGTTTCCTCCACGGGAAAGAATAAGAAGCACCACTGAAAGTTCAAAGAAAATGACATTTAAGTCAAAGTCTAGAAGAAGAAGAATGGGCCAAAACCCATTTTCTTCGAAACTACTATATTTCCATTATATTCATATTGACTTGGAAAAAGAAAAACACGGTTGATCATTGGGAGTAATCTACAAGTTACCAACCAGGACTAGACTTTGTTCAATTTCATATTTTTTTTTCAAAGATTATATGGAGGATGTGGGCTAGAAAAGGCATTGTGCTCAAAACTCAAAAGCATAAATGCATTTTACCATTGTAAATAAAAGAAGTGTTTGGTTTAATTAGGGATGGCATTTTACTTCTTCGGGTATAAAATAAATATTTTTAAATATTTTTTCTTTATTTTAGGTGTTTTGGGGTTGAAAATTTTTATTATTTTATTTTTGTTATCCAGGAAAATCATATCCCTCTGGCTGAAATTATTGAAATATCCAAACCTCCTGAAATGACCACAAGAAAAAAAACTCTCAAAAGCTGCCAAATGATCAAAATTCTCCAAAAAAAAAAAAAAAAAAAAAAACAATGGGGATTATTAGATATAATGGATTATTTTAGTTATGCACAATTTTTTACTACATTCTTAGTAAATTGCTCTTTTATTTTTTTTTTCTTTTTTTTTTTTTTTTTACATAGATGCAGTTATATTTTATAACTTATTTTTTCTGCAAAATCAAACAATGAAAATTGAGCTATACCAAACCAATCCTTACAGTATTATTCAATTTTACAAAAATAAAAGATAGCTCACAAATGAATTACTAGAAAGAATATGTCCTTCGTTCAGAACTTTAACCAAAAATAATTTATTTTTTGTTTTGTAATTTGTTTTTTATTTTATTTTAGTAAGGCTTATATTCAGTTCACACATTTTATTGTTTTTATCACATGTTGTGTTGGTGTTACATTACGTTTCATTTAATTGTTTTACATATCATTTCAACCTAAGGTTGTTTGGAAGATTTTGAAGACTATCACAAAATGTGAGGTCCCATTTCTGTAGCTTACCAAGAAATCCAACGAACTCATGAACCATAACTAATTTTTTACAAGAAAAACGGTCCAATGTCTCTAGGTTTGGGGCACACAATTCAGATAATTTTGTAATGGTGCCACACTCTCGAAGTTTGATATGTTTAAAATTTTTAAATTGGATACCCTGTAGATGAAAAAAAAAAATCAAAATTTAGTTTTGGCCAAGATTCAAAAAAGTTTTAAGAAATTATATATAATTCATAAATACTAATAATCATACCTGCTTGAATATTGTCTCCATTCTAATGTGATTACTCCCTCTCATATGGAGTGCAACAAGCTTTTGTGGACAATATTTAGATGGCCAGGAAAATGGAAAATCATGCCATTCAAGTAACCATAACTCATTAGGGAAATATTTAAACTCTTCACAAATGTGTACATTTTTAACTAAAAGAAATTTAAGATTTTTCATCCTTTCAAAAGGTTCACCCTGCAATTTTATGGTTACCAGTTTAGGTGAGTGCAATATCATTACTTGAATTTTATGAGACCCCTAATTGAACAAAGAATAAAATAAATAAGTTCAATTATATAAATTTATAAAAAGCATAAAAACTTTTGAAATTTTAAACAAAAAAATATTTGGAAAAAGGAAAAGTGAAGTAAAAGAACTTGTACCATATTTTTGGTTAGCACTTCATAAGAATCCTCATAACACCATATTCTGCTACGATTTTCAGGTTGTTCAGATTCTTGTTGAACGATTTCCTTGCCCATTTGTTGAAACAAGTCATGCGTCGACAATATGCCATATTGATTAACAGTTATGAGACATTTATCGATAAGTTTGCAAATACCATCACAAGGATATAAATTGCAAGTTTCTAGTATATTTGTAACATAATCCTTCTTAAATCCCTTGAAAAAGCAAGCAACATTGAGAAAAATATCATTTTCAGTTTTTTCCCATCCATTGTAACTTATTTTGAGCTTTTCTTGAATTTTTTTGTGAGGAATGTTTTTGTACATATCTAATGTGTTTTCCCATTCATGTATAATTTTTCCACACAAAACAGAACCTATTATTTTTAGTGCCAATGGAAGACCATTGGCATAAACTTTGCAACTTTTGAATAGTCATAAACAGTTACAAAAGCACAAAAAAGGCAAGAAAAGAGAAAAATAAAAGGCTCAAAGTAAAATTGATTTAGATTCACATGCGCAATAGGACAAGCAACAAGGCACATACTTAAGGCCCATGTTTATACAAATGCCATATTTTAAGATATCAAAATAGGTTCACAATAATTTATAAATTAAACAATGGTCAATGTGGGACTTGCAACAAAACCCAAGTCTAGGAGAACACAACCACACCAACACACTTGAGGTGGTGATCCGGTGGAACTTCAGCCATATAAGAAGACAATACAATATGCAGCAGTGACGGCTCCAGGAATTTGTCTCAGGGTGTTCCTTAAGAAACATAAATTATACAATCTAATAAAAAGAAAACTTCATATATTGACAACAACAACAGTAAAAAAAAATGCAAATACATAAAGTTTACAATTGCCTTTTACGAGTTTTCATATTTTGAAATTGGTGCATGATAGTCTCATTATCAATGCTACAAGCTACATTTCTTTCAAATTATTCATCCATTGAACGTGGAACAAATTATGGAACAAAATTTAATTTTATTGGCATAAAAAAACTAAGGGTGTTCCTATTTTTCCTGATTTTTTTTCCTCAATAAATCCCACTATTTTTAAAATTGTTTCAAAAAGATAATTATTACCATAAAATAATTACATGAAAATTACTGATGTGGAAATTGGAATTCATGCCACGTCATGAGGCCCACGTCCTCAAAGTGACCTTAACTTCGTTAACTATTTCAGTAATTTACTTCTACCAAATGATGGTCATGATTTTTTTGGAAACATGTTAAAGCAAAAACCAAAAGTTGACGAACAAATATGCAATTTAACTTCTTATATTTGCTGTTTGGCTTGTAATTCTTGAATTAAACTAGAAATGGTATATTAACAATGGGTCTGGCTTTTCAATTTCCTACAAAAGTTGCGGAAAAGTAAATAATAGTATGATATGATTATCTTGGAAAACCAATGAGACTAACCCATTTAAAGGTAAAAACCTGGAGAGAATTTAATCTAACTATCATCAAGGTAAAGCAAATCTACTATAAGAGAATTGAAGTTTTTACAAAAGATTTAACCCTAAATCAAATGCTACCTCATGTAGTAACTTACTGACACAATCACGTGCAAACTTCGAATCCATGAACTCCTTCTCTTCTTGGATTTACAGCAATACAAGCCTCCTTGCTTGTGACTTTGAGATCCCGCTCAAAGGTTTCAGATCATCTTCACTCGTTGATCTTGATACAGCAACTAGTTCTACCAATCCTTGATTGTAGTTTAAGCTTTGGTAGAATTTTCTGTAGTTAGAAGGTACAATACCTCTCAAATCTCACAAAGAGTAACACAAGTCTTCCAAAAGTTTTCAAAATATAGCTAGAGTTTTCTTTTTATATGTGGGGAAGTTTAAGTGAAATCCTAAATGTTTTTTGTAAAGATTGGATTGAAACAACCTTCTGCAAAAAATTATGTCTGTGATTTTCGATCAGTCGGGTCTATTTCTCTATCGGTCGAGAAAGGTAGAACTTGACTTCTCTTTTTTGCAATCAGCTAGACTTGAATTCTTGAAACACACTTATTTAAGCACACTTTAAACACTTAGACTAGACATGTTTTGCTCTCGATTTGCCAACACAATACAACCATGATTCTAAACATTTAATCTAAACCTTTAGAACCTAACAAAGGTGATTGGTTCAAGCTTGCTGTGTAGGTTGTTGCCTTGTTGGTTTATTCTTATTGCGGGGTCCTTCAAATCGAAAGAAAAATTTATGCTCTCCTTTTATTTTGATCACTTGATCTCTTCTATAATTTTGTAAAATTACGCTTTGCTATTAGACATGAACTTCTCTTAATTTTTTTTTTTTAAAACGTATACAAATAATTCTTGAGATCGAAGGATTCAAGCTTTTTAAGTTTATTTTATTGATTTATAATGAACAAAATTTGCCTACAAATTAGTTTGTAAGCAATGGCTACAAACTTCCTATTTCTTTTTATTAGATGTGAATTTTTACAAATCCACCATAAGATTACATTTTCTTATTATATCATCCATACTTACAAAATTTCAAGAAGATCAAAAATCAATAACTATGGTATCATTCAAATATATAAATTTCAATTTTTTATAGTACTAAATTATGCATAAAAAATAAGTATATAGATTTAATAGTAAATAATATCTTACATGCACGTTAAGAACAGAAATAATATGAAATCTAACGGTTTAATTTTCAAAACATGTAGCCTTGTTAATTTTTTTGTGATAGTTTGTAAAAAATTTTCATTTGTCTTGTCAGCTTTTTTTTCACTCTCGAATAGTTTGATTTGACCTATACACCCCCACACAAATTGTTTATCTCTCTCGAGTAAGAAAAAATCATTTTGATTCTCCTTATCTTGAATGAAAAGGCTTTATAGAAAATTTTTCTTGATTCTTGGTGTGTGGAATTGCACCCAACTTGTAGTAACTTTATCAACTTGTATTGAACTTTCTTGGTAATAAAACACGTTACAAGAATCAAATTTACCAATCTTTTTATATTTTCAAATTTTTTTTTTCACTTTCTTGCTATTTCTTGGTAACCAAACATATCTTCATTTCTATTTTCTACATTTTCTTTTTTACTTTCTTGCAATTTCTTAGTAACCAAATAAATTTTCATTTTTATTTTCTGAAATTTCTTGGTAACCAAATAGTGTCACATGCATTAGCTTCAGCACCACACTAACCCATATACACCACCATCGAACCTGAATTACCAACACCACAACCGTCCAACACCACCACCAAAACCAGATCCACCACTACCAAGTCCATCACCACCAAACCCTACAATCAAATTTCAACAAAAACTTTTTATTAGAAAAAATTTTTTTTTTCAACCACAACTTAGATATATTTTGAACCATTAAACAACCCAAACCGTCACACCATCATAGATCAAAGAAAGAAAGACTGAGTGGGTGAGTCGAAGAAAAGTAGAGATAGAGGGAGAGAGCAAGGAGACCACCTTGACGATGGTGGTTGGTGGTGATGAATGACAAGGAAGGTCATTGACTACCAGCAATTTAGGATGAGAGATATTCATTAGTCATCACTAAATTGTAAAACACAAACTCATAAAACCGATTTTAATGGGAATGGTTGTTGTACTTAGTAGATCCATGAGATCACGTGGTGGGTATGGGTCTAGGAGATGTGTCTGTGTATCAGGTGATAGGTCTGGTGGGTGGGTAAAGGCTGCCACTTTGAAATTTGGTTATTGTGAATTTTTTGGCCTGCATTTGATTTTTGTGTTTGAATTTTCCGTGTTCCTGAGTTCATCTTTTGTGGGTGAAAAGGTGTGTAACTTGTTTAAAATGTGAAAATATGAAAATGTGAGTTTGAAATGGGCTACCAAACAGATGGACGTGCTTTTTTTTTTTTTTTTTCCTCGTTTTAATTCGATTTTATTTTTAGTTAAAATTGTTAAATTCAAATGCTGATGTGGATGCTAATTGGTATTTTTTAATACTAAATAAAAAAATTATTATTATTTTATTAGCCATATCAGAGTTTAAAGTGACACGTGCATTCCATGTGCCAAGTTTGCATAAGGGCCAAAATGGTAATGGTATGAACTAAAACAGGAACTAAAATGGGAATTGGCTCAAAATATAGAGATCAAAAGTGTATTTTCACCTTAAATTTTTAAGTTGGGTTGATTTTTGTGTCTATGCCAAATTTGATTTTTATGTTGTGTGTTTGATTGACGAGAAAATGCTGGGAATGTTCCTACAATTTTTTTTTTCTATTTTAAAATTGAGAAATTAAAAATGAATATTGTTTTTTCAAATTAAATGCTGATATGAAATTTTAAATAGAAATTAAAATATTTTATTATTATTATTTTATTTTCCACATAAGCTTCAAGAGCTCAATTATGAAATTCGTTAGCCACGTAGACATTTTTCGTCAATGAATTGATGCTAAGGACCAAATTAATTGCAAGTTGAAAATGATAGGAACTAAATTGATTGCTATCAAAATATGTAAATTTTTTACCTTAAGAAGCAAACATATATTTCTCATCTCCTAATTTATTCCATGTTGACAATTTTATTTCTGTTGAACTCCCTGAAGTCATAATAAGAACCCTTTGTTTATGATTATTCCATGACTTTGTACATTATGTTAAGCACGTCTTTTTCCAATACAGGTGTATATAAATTCCTCCAATGACCAATGTGGATGACTATCTTGTGGAATCAATAACAAGGCCAACAGCTGACCCAAATGCTGGAGAAGTTTATTATAGGTACTTATGAAATACGTACATCCACCTGGCTTCCATGTTTGTTTAGATAGTAGTATTGGATTAACAAAAACTTCCCCAGCATCTAAAATCCATTTTCTTTCTTTACAATGAATATGAAATTGTAGTTTAGGCCTGCTTATAAAGCAATGCTGATTACAAGAACGATTCAATTGGCCTATAAAGTTCTACCCACAATTATTTTATTCTGTATTCTCATTGGTGTCCACAGGTTAATGACAAGGTTCATGTTGAACCAAAGCAAATACACCTCGGATGGTGCCTTGAGTGAACTCTCTTGCCCACTGTTGTTGCTGTGGGGTGACTTAGACCCGTGGGTCGGTCCTGCAAAGGCTAACCGAATCAAAGAGTTTTATCCAAAAACGTCTCTCGTAAACTTAAAAGCCGGGCACTGTCCACATGTTAAAGTTCCAGAGCTTGCCAATAAGGCTTTGTTGGATTGGTTGTCAGGTCTAACACTTGAAGCCTCCCCCCAGTCGTTGTAACTTTGTTCAAATCTAATAGAATTACAACTCATATTTCCCTCAAGGTCTTGCTTGTAAAATGATTGTAAATGCATTCATTATAGTGCTTGGTTCAAGCTTGCTGTGCAGGTTGGTGGGTTATTCTCATTACGGGGGTCCTTTAATACAAAAGTAATAATTATGTTGATTTTTTTTTAATCATCCCTTTTTGAAAAAAGGGGAAGTGGGGGGTTTGAAATTTTGTAAAATTACTTTTTGAGACATGAATTAATTCTCTTATTTTTTAAAAATTATAAAAAAAATCAATTTTATTGATTTACAAAAAATAAAAAATTTCAGTTATATTCTTGGCCTTGGGAGATTTGGTTAGATCTGTTGGTGTGTGTTCCAAACATTTGACCTAATCACATATTGATTAGTAGAGTGCTCATACGAGTTTATACACAATTGTGGGCTTCGTTTGGTGTCTTTAGATATGAGGCCTGGGTCTCCGCTATTACACATGCGTGTCCCATCTTGTCTGGTTGCTTGTCATTCTTGGCCTATTATAACTTGCCTGTTGCCTTATCGCATTGCTTATAGCAATTTGTGACCATTGGGTTTTTGGCACTACTAGTGTTTAGTTTATTTAAAAACTAATCAATATCTAATTATTTTTAACCAAGTCAATGGCTTGCTTAACGCATCATTAGACCTTGCCTGATCAGCTTCTTCTCTCTCTTTAATAGTTCTATATACCTTCTCTCCCACATAGATTGATCATCTCTCTTGAGTAAAAACACATCATTTGATTATTTTTATCTTGAATGGAAAGACTTTATAGAAGGTTGTTCTTGAATCTTGGTGTGTAAAGTATGCTCAACATGAAGGTTAGCATTATAGTCTAATCTTGGGGGTTGTTGGTCAAAAAACCATTTCATATTGAATTTTATTTTGGGTGGCATAAATCAACTTTCAGAGATAATGCATTCGCGTAATTCTATAATTAGTGAGATTTTTCATATAAACTTGATTTCTTTGTTAAATATTTTGTATATTGACAAAAAAACTCCAACAATATCAGAACCTTGAAAAAAAGAAAAGAAATGGCCATCCCCCCCCCCCCCCCCCCCCCCCTTAATTTTTATATGAATTACAGTACAAATTAGTTGGATTGTTGAAAAAGAAAAAAGAAATCGTTAGGGCAGTAGAACTGCTAGAGGGTATAGATTTATATGTTGTACTAATAGAAACATTAATTGAGTGTCATAAAGATAAATCTTGAAGGAAGTTGGTGTAATTTACCCTAAAATAAAGCTATAGTAGATAGTGTACATGTTTATGTTGTGAAACGTAAGCAAATTAAATTAGAACAGTTGGAGGCTGTGTAATTCACGAGGGAGATAGGCATAATAGAGATTGTGTTTTAGGAAAATTCACTGAGCATAATTGCTGAGCTGAAGGAGGAAGAAGAAATGGAGAATGTTGTTACGAATGGAGGTGTAACAGAAAATGCAAAAAGTATGTCAATGCACATGGGGTGATGCAACTTCAGCCATATAAGAAGAAAATACAACAAGGCACCATGTCCAACACTAACACAATTAAAAGTGTGGCTAGATGAGATCATGTTAAAATTTTCCTTTGCATAAGTTTTGTCAGAATAATAAATAAATACTTGGGAAGAAAATATTTGTCAGAATAATAAGTAAACACTTGGAAAGAAAGTAAACACTAAAGTAGAATACACAGACGAATTCTAAACAAATAGAATTTTAGTGATATTTAAAACATTACACACACATTATTGCTACAAACCCCACATCACTCTTACTTTTTATTTCACTTATCACTTGTTGGATACTGCACACTTATTGGATAGCGATTCATAACCAAATGTTTTAACCAAAAAAAAAAAAAAAAAAAAAGATACATAACCAAATGAAGCCTTATATTGAAAACTTATACTGTAGCGTACCAGACTAAGGAAGGGGGACAAAAGAAAGACAAGTCATTAACCCCTATCACCAAAAGTTGACAATGTTGCGTGCATGGAAGAAGAAAAGTCAAACTACTCTAATCCACACACGTTGGTCATGCATTACCCATTCTCACTTTGTCACAGATGCAAAATGGTTGAAGAAGTTATCACTGGCCTAATGCTAGAGTTCGTGATGACTCTTACAGATCATATAGATTGTATTGTAGAAAAGATAAAAATAGTAATAGATATTAATTTAATGGAATGGAACTCTAGGATTCTTAAAAAAAAAAAAAATTAGAACGGTTGGAGGTCAGCAGTGCTAAAAAAAAAAAGGATGAGATGTTGTCCACTTGGACAAAGGAAACCAGAAGGATGAGATGTTGTCTAAAAAAAACTTGAAAAAGTCCAACATAGAGCCATTCATGTAGCCTTCATTATACTGGGGGACTCGGTAGGCATCTATAAGGCCAATGAAGTTAACGTTTATGTACTTTAGGAACCTTGGTTTGTTTGAAACTGAGAATTACCTAAAGATAGTCCAAACTCTCTGTTTTGCTTAAACACATTAATCTATTTCATTCGAAATCCTCTCTCAATGCCTCTAAAAAGTAAGATTTTGATAATTGGAGGGACTGGATACATTCAAAAATACACAGTGGAGGATAGTGCGAAAACTGGACACCCGAGTTTTGCATTAGTTAGAGAAAACTTCTAATCCTAAAAATCGAGCATACGTTTTAGAGAAAATGCTACCAGTTATTCCATTACAACATATTTTATTGCCAGTAATAAAAATTACCCTTCCCATTATAATCTCCATTAAGTGTACTAAACGTGCCTTAAAAGTATTAGTTAATCAAGCTACCAGTCACTCATTTGTTCCTCCTATAGAAAAAGTGATTGATGATCACTTCCCACAACAAATGGAAAGGGACATGCTACAAGCTCTTTGAGCCAGTAGCATCTGGAATAGGTTCTACACCTAAAGAAAGCTCACCCTTGCCACAATTAATCTTCAAATTCTATTTTTAGGTCTCTAAATATTAGAGTAGTTTTATATTCATCACAGCCTTTAACGTAGACGCCCTCAATAACTTATTGGAAACAGCAAATAGTCTATTTAGTGAATGTTTTGGAGCTTCATCCTTCATATCTTGAGGCAACCTCAAGTCTTCCTGACACTTCATATTTGCAGACCTTAACAACATTGAAGCAGATGCTCTCAACAGACATTCATTAGAAGCTGCATGATACAAAATTTTGGAGCATGTTTATGAAGTTGCTTCAACTCCTGTAGCTCTATAGGAACATGATAGGTCACATTACATTATAGCATACACTTGAAATACAATTCTCACACAAAGAATGATAGATCAGATCATGAAAGAGAGACTAACGGTGTCATTGAATTTGTGGAAGCTTAGGTCATGATAGACTACAACTACATTAGTTATCAATTGACTAAAATCAGGGTAGTTTTATATTCAACTGGCCTAAAATCATAATCAGCTATCAATTGACAAAAATCATAATCTAACTACAACAAAAACTAAAGATGACTCATTCTGTTTTTTCCAACCCCTATAAATAAAATATTATTTCTCCTTTCCAATGCTAAGACCCACTGTAAACATGAGTCAAGCATAGCTCTACTTGGGAACTGCTGCTTGGTTTCAGTCGCAAGCTCTGAAGCTCAACAAATTCCTCTTGAGTTATCTGCCATATCTGTGAACGAGAAAAAGACAGTCAAACAAAGACACACACGGAGAGAGAGAGAGAGAGAGAGAGATATGCATGTGTCATTTTACTTACAGAATAGAATCAGTGGCCAAAAATTTTCTGGTAGCAAATTTAGGTGCCCTTGATGAAGTAGTAGAATTCCCAACTGAACCATCAGACAATTCATCTAACTTGGGAATTTCAATGGAAGATTACATCAACCATTGAGGAGCTTCTGCATATTATAGGCATAACAGTTTTAGCCTTTCCATTTTTCGTAATTGAAAATTTTAGCTAATAAGAATAATCAAGATATATGACTTATCAAAATTGAAAATCAGGTTCTCAACTGTGGCATAACAATTTCAATTGTGTTCCTCCTTTCAACAGCAATCTTCACTAGTGGTACTTAGTTCTCATTGTATTACTTCCAATTCTAAATGGACATTTTAGATTTTAATTCCAACTTCCAAGGTTGTGTCTTTATCAAAATCTTTTGGTATCTTAAGTCAAAGACATCAGTGCTTTAAAATGACTTCACTAACAAAAGAAGAAAATTTTAGCAAATAATAATTAAAGCAGATTTCCATTGCATTACCTGCAAATAGAAATTCAAGAGCATGAAACACTCAGGGTCCAAAAGCCCAGGGGGCAGAGATTGAGACCAACCTGCAAAATTATATTGCAATTTTTAACATAAATGGACCAACTCCCAGCAAAATCATATTGCAATCAAATAAAAAAAAAAAAAAACAAGAAAAAGAAAAAAGTATGTAATATCTGAGTCTATGTAAAAGGAATTTTAGTCATAAATGATGCAATTTTCATGCCCCACATAGCTAATGGTCAACATGTTTATTGTGAAATATAAAGCAAAAAATCAACCAATATTGTGGTAAAGCTTTTCTTTAATTAACTACAGGAAATGGATGTAATACCTAAAAATGAAGTGGATATATCTTAGAAATTTATGGTACACCATAGGAATAGGATAGTATAAAGTATCATCATCTTGACATTTGAAACTCTAATTGAGAAAAGTTCAACAAAGAAGAAAAGTTAGCCAAACATGTAGCGGATCAAAAAGCTACAAGCATCTATCTAAGACATCATATTGGACAAGAAGGTCTAAGACAATTAACAACACAAAATCCTCATATATATGCTTAACTATATTGACATTTGACAGGTCTTCTAGGACTGTCCTTGAAAAATATTACAAACTTAGAAAAATAAAGGGAAAATCAGGAATGGAGGAAGGTTTTTTTGAAAACAAAATCCCCAAAGAACAAATCATGCAGTTCAAGGAAAAAAAAAAAGTCTCAAGGACTATAAAACTCACTACCTCCTCTAAATCATTACCATAAAAAAAAATCCTGCTAATTTCAAGATAATTGAGTCTGCCTCATTTGGAAAGCCCAGATGACCTTTGCTGAAAATGAAAAGGTGAAATAAGAAGTAACACAAACTTTACAAGTATGGACTTCATAGAAGCACTATCCGCAGCTAACCTCACAACATGTTTAATCCATGACAAGGATTTGGAGCAGCTTTGGTGGTATGTAAAGCAAGTCCAGGAAGTACTATATGTACGTGTGTTCATGTGTCCGACTACATGGAACAAACAAGAATGCGATCAATTGCTTCCTGCATCTGCTATGTCACTCCATCTTTCTTAGTACTGTCTATAACGATAATGACTGATGAATTAAAAAATGTCAATTGGTATTTTTTCTTATTCTCAAATCTTAAGTTTTCTCCATCTCAAATAATATATGGTTATTCAAGTTGCTAATATAATTATTTATTACAAACAAGTGATGCATATCAAGGGCAATGGTAGTTTGGCCAGATGGCAATTCCACCCTTGTGGCATTTATCCAGAAAGAAAATTCTATTCTCATGGTAGCAAAGAAAAGCTTTTCAACAAATTTTTGGTTAAGGATTAAGTAATTGACCATCAATCTATAAGAAGAGTGCACACCATAATACTAACAAGCTACCTATGTAAAAAACAAATAGGGCATGTGTGTATGTGAGAGTGAGATCAATTAAGTTAATGTTTGGAGTTGAGTGGCTGTCAAAGGCATAATTTTGGATGAACTCATCATTGATGCTAAATCTAAAGAAAAATTTCTAATATGCCAATGCCTGCATTCCTTGCACATTTTGATGTTTCCAATCAATGACCTAAATACATTACCACCATAAGTCATGACTTTAGCATAGATTTAGGAAAAGCAATGATAAGAAATAAGAGAACTAATATACAGCTTCCATGTTGTGTTAATGGTCAACGTTTCAATTCTCAAATGAGATAGTACATTTGATTTGTCCCTTGTAAAGGTTAGGGGCAAAGATAGTGTTTGTCAGTACATTAGCTGCATGAGATGTTTCTTATTTTGTTCAAATTCAAAAGTAGAAGCAAGGATGAGAAAGGTAATTGTGATGACACTCAATGCATCTTTCCTAAAATTTGTTTCTTCTAAGTGAACAAAATTTTACGGGAGAGATAATTAATGTTAAGCAAGTTAGAAAGTTTAACCACCAAAGGAGAACAGCCATCTAGAGGTAAATTTATTTATTTAAACAAAAAACAGGAGTTACTTGGATATAAGGTTTTACCTGGCTCAGTAAGAGGTTAAGAACTGTGGAACCAGAAAAATTATTAGCTGAAGCTTGAAGACTTCTGTATCAGAGTGGACAATGCTTGCATAATTGCAACAGTAAAACTTGACAGAAAACTAGAATCTTTGACTCCTTGTATGGAAATTCTTCCAAGTTGAAACTAGTGCTAAACCTATGTTACCATAGCCTGGTAAACATGATAAGAAATTTTTAAATGGCATTAAATGAGCAATCATTTATGAAGAGTACAAATAAAAAAAAGACATTCATAGTACAATCTCACAAACTAACATGAAATTGTCTAAAATGATTAAATAATATGTATGAGTATTATCAACAGGGCAATATTAACATGCAAAATTAACATTATAAATGCTTGATGTTTTAAACCAACCATTGGTTACAACATGAACTAAATCAACAAAAAGGGGAAAAAAATGAGAGATAATAAAAAATATGGAACTTCCATAAGTGACCTCTTCACCACACTGTTTTTATGTACAAGATGGTAAAAGACACACACATTGTTTATGCTGGATATAAAATCATTACTATTTTACTCATAACCATTATTTACCTACCTCTGTACTATGAATTCCAATAACAAGGCGAATTCTCAAGATAATACACTTAAGAAACCACAAATCAATGTTTTGTACAAATCAAATGCTCGAAGTGAAATTAGTAAGATACGCCACAGATTCTTAGAAAATTACTATAATTAAACTCAACACAGTAATTGAATAAACAATAATCAAACAAAGCTTCAACCAAACTATTTGGGAAATTGGAAGCAATCCAATTAATTTATTTTGAAAGATATGCAAGCAGGAAAGAGATGAAATGGGTGTCCATGGCATCTAAATTACCTCCAAAGAATTTGAATAATTTGGTGGATCCATAAGATATCCAAGATACATAACTACATTCTTCCAAAGGATAGAAAATGTGTTCATAGTTGCTAATAATAATAAAAACATTTTCTTTTCAGGTATAGAGATTCATTCTAAT
This sequence comes from Lithocarpus polystachyus, assembly GCA_033629205.1. Lineage (NCBI taxonomy): Eukaryota > Viridiplantae > Streptophyta > Magnoliopsida > Fagales > Fagaceae > Lithocarpus > Lithocarpus polystachyus. Next base: position 54,663,229 of record CM066167.1, read on the forward strand.
GTCTCAGAAATAAGCACATCACATATCATAGAACAAAGACTTACAGTTTTATCGATTGCATAATTACAAAGTACATCAACATAATAAGATACATTCAAAACAGTCCAAAAGGACAAAAAGACCAATTTTAGGTAAAAAAATTTGAGGACAAAGGAGTCTCATTAGCAGCCATAGTTGTTATCCCAATAGTGAAGAAGTTGCAGCACTGTCATCCTTACTAATTCAAATATTACCAATTAATAGAAAAAAATTACATATAAATTCCTCTAGCTTGTATATAAAGAAACTCTTCAACCAATCAAGTAGAGTTATATTCTTCCATAGATCACGCCCAAAGTCATTTAGGAAACCCAGTAACTTAATTTTTGGCTAACCTGTCTTGAATGATCTGCCAACCTAGAAAAGTATCATAGACTTGAAAGGTTCAAAGCAAAACCCCCCAATTCATTGTAACATCACAAATGGTTTGCTAGACATTTCCCTATTATTTACTTTAAACACCACTAAATACTTAGGCAATCTAGAACATTGTAGACTTGAAAGGTTAACCAATAAGAAGGATGGTTTATACACATCTTGCCATTTCAAACCTTGGTTAGAAAACAGGAAGTGCAATGAAGGTTATACGCATCTTGAGTTTGTAGTTTGTTTCTCTGAGCTCAAAATTACCATTTTGTCTTTACATTCACACATGTTAAGGGACTTATATTATTCTTCCTTTCATCTTCACTTTTATTTTATTTTTTTCAACTAAATTGTTATTTAATAAATTGTATCCTTTTAATTTAACCAACTGGAAGATATAATAGAGAAGAAATAGCATTCAAAGCAGGGCCAAGCTTGGTTGTTTAAACATGATAATTCAACATCAAAAGCAAAGCAACATTGAATATTCACTTGACTTACAATGCATAGAAACTAGCTGGAGTGCCCAAGTGTAGCAGCAAAGGTCTGATTAACTAAGCCACTCTTGCACTGAGACCTACTCTTGTAAAAATATCAAGGCATTTTTACAAATTTTTTTTTTTTTTGGTTGTGAATTTTTGTATAATATTTTACTATTTTATTTAACTTTAGCTTGATATATGATAGATTAACACCTCAAATGTAGTGACATTTTGTTTTGATAGTCGAAAAATTCTACCACAATAATGGCAACATGAGCACAACAACAACAATAATAGGTTAACACTTGACTCCAACAAGACAAAATTGAAAAAAAAAAAAAAAAAAAAAAAAAACAAACAAACACAAAAACAAAAAATGTCATTGAGGAAGAGCCTCTAGTAGTAGGCCCGATTAAAATTTTCACCTGGGCTTAAGACTATATTAACTACTTAAAAGCCTGGTTCAAATGAACCAGTTCTGAAGTGGAAAAAGGGGTATGAAAACGTGTCATTCATTTGCTATGACTACTGATTCTACTGAAAACTACAGCCTGTAGGCCCTTTTACTCTCCTCTAAAAATAGTTTCTTAAGCTGAACGATCACTCAACTTATCTGTTAGGTTCTAAAGATTAGGAACTAATGTATTTAGAACTTCAATTTGTATGTTGGCAAACCATGATCAAAACAATGTTGAGTCGTGTGTTAGACTTGCTCAAAGTATGGGTTTAATTGTAAAGTTGGAATCGAGTTTTTATGCAGAAGTACTGTTCACTTTCTGTATGACTCGATCGATCGAAAATTAGACTCGATCGATCGAAAATCGTGCAGAACGTTTTTCTGCAGAAAATTCCAACTCAGCCCAAGCCCGTTTTAATGTATAGGGTTTTATGTTTTGCCCTAAGTATAAAAGGGAAAACTCTAGCCACGTTTTTAGAGTTCTGTTTTGCTGTGTTTGTGAATCTTTCTTTGAGATCTAGAGGTGTTTACCTTCACATACACTTAGGGTTTACAAACTTGAGATTTATGTCAAGAGTTGTGTAGATCGTTACAGTTGCAGAATCAAGAGAACACAAAGATATACAAGCAGGTGCGCTTGTGGATTTGTTGAAGAATTCCGGAAAGAAGGAGTCCGTGGATCTCGGAGCTATCATGGGGTCATGGTAGTAAGTTTCCTACACTCGGGTAGCAATATGACGTTAGTGGTCTAAGTCTATTGTGTAAACTTCGATTCTTTCATAGTGGATTCAGTTTACCTTGAGGATAGCTAGGTCAAATCCTCCCCAGGTTTTTACCGGTGTGGTTTCCTGGGTCATTAGATCTTTGTGTTGTTTATTTTTCCGCTGCTTTGTTATTTTTGCTTAACTGTGTTAACCTAGTTTTAATTAAATTACCTAAGTTAATAACTTGGCTAATTCTCTAGGTTAATCTGTTGGGTTTAAGGGGTCTAAACGAACTGACATTATCACCTATGATTTGTAGATTTCTATCCTTCAAATTTACCCATTGCTCTCATACTGCAATAGCATGCTGTATGCTGTATTTTCATTATCATCTATGATTAAGATTTATTATCCATCAATTCCAACTGTACTAGAGAGGTATCATCAATAAAAATAGAGAAGAGAAGAAAATAACAAGGGCAAATGAAACAGTGGAGCTAAAGAAGGAGACAAACCTTGTCATAAAATGCAAAAGAAGTTGAACGCTCAAACGGAAACGACAAAGGAGAGAATAGTTTCAAGTCTGTGCTCAAATGGAGGCATATTTCTTTCAAATTCAATCAATATGTCCCGCACTTCTTCAATGGTGTATCCTGTTAGTAATCAATACTTCATCAGTTGGGTCTTTTTTTTTTCCTCAAGCACTAAATCAATTTTTATGAGATGCTGTAAACTTAAATAAATGACACAATTAAATACACTTAAAGGATTGCATAAAATTCGGCTGTTGCAGAGGCCAAGTAATACAGCACTCGGCTTTGTTTGTCTCATTCAATTTTTCAATCTCGCAATTAAATAATCAATAAAAAAGTAAACATTCCATTTCATAGTAAAAGCTATAAAATAGCATGCCCAAGTGAGAAATAAAAAGGTCCAACCAAAACAATACAACAAGGAATTCTAAGAAGATCAATTGTTGTTGCACCAGATTAGAGATCTCAGTAATTACTAATTTATACATGAAATGCTAAACCATCCTACTTTCTAGTTTCCACAATCTCTTTTAATTAAGATGTATTTTCCTTCAATTTCAACCGTACTGGAGAGGATATCATCAATAAAAAATAAAGGAGAGAAGATATAATTAAGGGTAAATGCTACATTGCAACTAAAGAAGGAGACAAACCTTGGCAATATATATATATCTCTGGAATTCAATCAATATTTTCTCCTCTTCTTTAATGGTAGATTCAGATCGGAGTGAGAATCATTGTCAACAAGGGTAAGGGCAATTGAAGATGGAATACTAGATATTTGAGGACAACAGATACATTCTACTTTGACCCCCCACCTTCTAAGCTCAATAGGAGGGTTGTTGCAATGTCTCTCCTCCTCCCATTCATATGTAACCTCAACGTGATTGTTATCAATTGGATTTGATTCATGCAACAGCTTCTGCAATTTGAGATGTGATCTAGAACATATCCCCAATGTATCAGAAGCATCACAATTTAGGATAATGAGATTAATCCAAACTTTTTCAAAACCATTAATGGAGAGGTAAACATTTAGATAGGAGGGTAATTGTGCCAGTCCAAAAGCGAAATAGACGGCAAAAACATTTGGAAATTTGCGACCAACATGGAATGATATGGAATTTCCAACACTTTGATGCTTGGAATCCAACCACCTTGGAATCTCTGTATACGGTAGCATATAAATACGATAATCGCTAATATCATGACTGAACAAATCTCTACTTAATAATGACGGTGGATCCACAAATATGTCGCTTCTTTCTCCTTCACATAAAATTTCTCCAATCTGCATATAATTAGCAAATTCTACGAATTAAATTAAGAAAGAAAGCTAAAAAAAAAAAAAAATTGTTTTATTTTTTATTATAACTTGAAAAAGAGAGACCTGATACAATAATCTGCTTGAGGATTGTGCATCTAATGACGGACAGTTCTCTGCAAGTAAAAGTCTTATACATGGTGGAAGCCCAAAAATTTGTCGTAGCTGCTGGCAATTAGCTATAAAAAGGGTTTCTAACGTAGTAAATCTGTTTAGGCTTTCAGGGATGCTAACAATATCAGTGCCAGATAGACTTAGAAGTCTCAAAAGGGGAAAGTAATTGGGCTTCATCAAAAATTCTAAATCGATTCCACAATGTCCACTGAATCTCAGTTCCCTTAACCTTATAAACCCATATTCGGAAAGTCCATCAAAAGAATTACACGGTGGTCTCAATTTGGCACTGTCAAAAGAGAAGCGCGCAAGCATTTGCAATTTGTAGATGCTGTCTGGAAGATCCCTCAGGTTGTGGCAACGATTTAAAAGTAATGTAGTAAGCTGAGTAAGATAGCCGATAGATGAAGGCAACTCTCTGATGCCACTCTGATATAAATCTAACCACTTTAAACGTTTCATTTCTGGATGAATATTGGGGAATTTCTCAAGCATAGAGCAATTACTAAGATTAAACTCTACGAGCGATTTCAACCCGAGGTTGTTTGGAAGATTTTGAAGACTCTCACAGTCGCTGAGGTTCCAATTCCGTAGCCTATCAAGGAATCCAACGGACTCATGAACCGTAACTAATTTATGACAAAAAGAGAGGTCCAATGTCTCTAGGGCTGGAGCACACAATTTGGGTAATTCTGTAACGTAGTCACTCTGAAGTTTAATATGTTTTAAAATATTAAATTGGAAACCCTGCAGATTAAAAAAATAATAATCAAAGTTTAGTTTTGGCCAACATTTAAAAGAGTTTTAAGAAATTATAATTATAAATACTAATAATCATACCTGCTTGAATATTTTCTCCATTCTAATGCGACTACTCCATGTCATGTTGAGTGCAACAAGCTTTTGAGGACAATATTTAGAAGGCCAGGAAGAAAAAGGAAATTTATGCCATTCAAGTAACCGTAACCCATCAGGGAGATATTGAAATTTTTCACGAATGTGTACATTTTTAACTAAAAGAAATTTAAGATTTTTCATCCTTTCAAAAGGTTCACCTTGTAATTTCATGATTACCAGTTTAGGTGAGCACAACATCATTGCTTGAATTTTATCAGTCCCCTAATTGAACAAAGAATAAAACAAATAAGTTCGATTATATAATATTTTTAAAAAGCATAAAAATTTTGAAATTTTAAACAAAAAAATATTTGGAAGAAGGAAAAGTGAAGTAAAAGAACTTGCACCGTATTTCTAGTTAACACTTCATAAGCATCCTCATAACTCCATAGCCTGCTACGATTTTCAGGGTTTTCAGATTCTTGTTGAACAATTTCCATGCCCATTTGTTGTAACAAGTCATGCATCCACAATATGCCACGTTGATCAGTTATGAGACACTTATCGATAAGTTTGCAAATACCATCACGTGGATATAAATTGCAAGTTTCTAGTATATTTGTAACGTAATCCTTCTGAAATCCCTTGAAAAAACAAGCAACATGGAGAAAAATATCCTTTTCAGTTTTTTCCAATCCATAATAACTTATTTTGAGCTTTTCTTGAATTTTTTTGTGAGGAATGTTTTTGTACTTTTCTAATGCATTTTTCCATTTATCTATACTTTTTCCGCACAAAGCAGAACCTATTATTGTTAGTGCTAATGGAAGACCATTAGCATAATGTATAATTTGCTTTGCAACTTCTGAATAGTCTTCCCTTGGTTTATTCATTTGGAAGGCGTGCAGGCTGAAGAGTTTTTGAGCTTCACGTTGATTCAATTCCTTAACCTCATAAACTAGATGAGCTTTTCCAAGAGTGGTTAGCACTTGCATGTCTCTTGTTGTTATAATAATTCTACTTCCTAAACTAAACCAATCACATCTTCCAAGCAAATTTTCTACCTGGTTTGATTCATCCACGTCATCAAGAATTAAAAGAAGCCTTGTATGACAAAGCCTAGCCTTTATCACTTCAATTCCTTTGGGAACATTGTCCACCTTTAGATATGGGTCTTGTAATATCTTAGAAAGAAGTGTCTCTTGTAGTTCGATTATGCCATTTGTTGTCGATGACCTTTCTCTAACATTCTCTAGAAAGCAGCTCTTATCAAACCGATCAAAAATTTTATTATAAACAGCTCTTGCAATTGTAGTTTTACCTACTCCCCCAAGACCATGAATCCCTAGCATGCGAGCACCATTTGACTTTGTATCCAAAAGCAATTCTATCTCCTCCACACGAGAATCTATTCCAACTAGATATTTAGCGACAAATAGTTGTGTCCGATTTGATATGCTACTTGATATCTTTTCTATAATTCTTTTGATAAATTGAGTTTCGGATTCAAAGCAACTGCCAAGCACAAAAGCATATAAGAAGCATTTGATGTGTTAGACTATATGAAATCTATACTATAATATAAATATATATATATATATATATATATAATACTGGAAAAGTTTTATTTTTGATTGACCTTGTAGAATTTTTTTCACACACGCTTACGAGTTACGAGGCCACACAATTTAAATGCAATTATATATGTATGTATGTATGTATGTATGTATGTATGTATGTATGTATGTATTCATATGAATTTTGGTCATCTCTTAATTGTAAGTAGTGGACACTCACTTTCATATGAATCTACCACTTTTCTATATCACCCACAATCAACCCTTTATAGTTGTAGTAAAAGTTGTGTTCCTAAACTTTTTCCTCAATTAAATTAAGCACCCAGCTTATGAAATGCTTTCTCTCACTTTTCACTCTTTTCCCCTTTCCTCAAATTTGTTCTCAATATTTTCCTCTATACTAATGTTTATTTATTTATTTACTGGCTTATTCTCTAATTGTTGCATGGTAAGCAGCTAAGGATGCGATTATGAGATTTTCTCTCTGTTAGGTTTTGTGTTTGTAATGTTGGCAAACCATGACAAAAACTCAGTCTTATAAGTTTATAATGGTCTACATTGAAGCCCAAGGCAAAAAACTCAAGTTCGGGATGAAGAAAAATGAGTTACAATCTGGTCCGTTCGATTGGTACTCGATTGGTCTCGATCGATCGAAATTCGCGGATCAGCAAAACCAGCAAACGTAAAAAGGCCATAACTTATTCGTTTGAAGCCCAAATCGCGAGCCGTTTTTTCTAGTATTTAAAGGACATCATAAGCTAACCCTAGGGAGGGTTTTTAAGGATTTTTAGAGAGAAAAGAGTGTGCCTCTTTTGTATTTAGGGTTTTGTTCCTAAAACCTCTCTTATTACTTCTACCGGTGTTGTTCCTTGAAGAATCTCAAGATCCGGTATTGCTGAAGTTGCTGCCTTCTCTAGTCATCAAAGGAGCTGATGATCTAAACCTTCAAGGGTGGTCTTGGAGTCACAAACAGGAGAGTTTGTGTTGCTAAACCTTTGAGTGGAGTCTCAAAGTCACAAACGGTGGTGTTTGTGTTTTGCAAATTTTAAAGAAAGAAGGAGTCCGTGGATCTCGGAGCTATCATGGGGTCATGGTAGTAAGTTTCCTACACTTGGGTAGCAATAGGATGTTAGTGGTCTAAGTCGCTATTGTGTAAACTTCAATTCTTTCTAGTGGATTTGCTATTTTACCTTGAGGATAGCTAGGTTAAATCCTCTCTAGGTTTTTTACCGGTTTGGTTTTCCTGGGTCATCAGATCTTTGTGTTGTTTATTTTTCCGCTGCTTTACTTGATATGATTGTTTTGTTTTAACCTAGATCTGAATAATAAACCTAAGTATTCACTTGGTTAATTAATTAGGTTAAACAATCTAGTTTACAGGGGTCTAAACGAACTGACACTCTCCTTCCTAGCATGAGAGTATTTCAAAAACCATATCAAAATGTAAACAGAAAGGGAATTAGCAAAGAGGAGGCAATCTAGAGTGAACCTATGGGTTATCTCTTGTTTATTTCCTACTTAGTAAATGGACATAAAATTGAGAGGTGAAATCATTTACCTTGAAGTGTATATCTTTTATATATTAATTTAAGGCTCATTTACTTATGTATGACGAATTTGAAGTTTTAACATGTGTTAATTTTGAGTATACAATGCAAATCCAGTGGTCTATGGGATTACAAGTTATATATATAAAGAGTAAGTGAGTAACAAAACTAATATTAAGAGTAATTGTGTTTCATGTTATGGTAAATGAAATTACTAATTATTTAATTACTAACAATTGAGGAAACGTGTTTTGTGATGAGATTCTTATGAAGTTAAGAAGTTTTCAAGACTGAGTTTTTTTAAATAGATAATGTTAAAAAAAAAATTATATTCTAAAGAAAACAATTGTGGGTTCCAGGCTTCCAATTAACTCAATTAGTAAAGTCTTTTATTATCAAATAAGAGATCCGAGATTCAAACCCCGCCTATACTTAAAATTAATTTGTATTTTGGCTTGATAGTAAAGAGCAATCATCATGAAGCGAACTCTATAGATGAAATTCTATCTTATCTAGCAAAAAAAAAAAAAAAAAAAAAAAAAAAAATTTCTAAGGAAATTTTTTTTTGAATCTAATGAGATATATCTTTAGAGAAAGTATACAAATTATTTTTCAAAGCTATATATCTAAAGGTTTTTTTTTTTATAATGCTCATGAAAAATTGTGTGTACATGCTCAAAGAAGTTTATCTCGAAGTGTATTCACGTATTAAGAAAATTTTCTAATTTTCATGTATTTATGCATTCTTTATAACTCATAACACCTAACCCCTTTTATTGAGCTCTGTTAGCTTACCTTCTTTATAAAAATAAAAAATAAAAAATCAGTGAGCAGGTTTTATGCAATAGAGTAGTAGCTGGAGCCTTAGTTGAGCTTCATAAAAGCTAGTTTTATTTTCATTTAGGGTCCGTTCAGTTAAAGGAGTGAAAAAGTGGGAGGATGGAAAATTGTGAGAGGATGGAAAATATTTAGTTTTTCCTCTTATGTGTTCGGTTGGAGAGGTGGAAAAGTGAGAGGGTGGAAAACTCTTTTGTTTAGTTGGAGAGAAAAAGAGAAGGATAGAAAATGTAAATTATATAAATTGACTATTATACCATTGTTACATAATATGTAAAAAATAGATTTATTTGTACTCATTAAATAATATAAAATTTATCACATTATATATATATATATAAATTTATATTATTATTTTATTATTATAATGTAAAAATTAAATCAGGTCACATTAAAAAAAAAAAAAGAGAAAGATGAGAGAAGAGAAGAGAAGGTTTAGGACACATTGAAAAAAAAAAAAACGTTCAGGTCTAGGGTCACGTTGAAGAAAAAAAAGAAGAAGAAGAAGAACGTTCATCAGGTCATGTTGGAAAAAAAAAAACGTTGAGGAGGTCACGTTGAAGAAAGAAAAGAAAAGAAAAAAAGAAAAAGAAAAAAGAACAACGTTCATCAGGGTAACGTTGTATAAAAAGAAAAAAAAAACACGTTGTAAAAAAAAAAATCATGTCGTAAAAAAAAAAAAAGTAGGAATAGGGCATTTTTGTAAAAGTGCTGCTATAGAACTTTTCTCTCCAGATTTTCCTTCCGATTTGAAAGGAAAAAAAAATGTGGGCCTGAAGAGAAAACTTTCCCTTGAGTTTTCTCTCCTTCCTATTTTCCTTCCCCAAACGAACAATGGAAAACAGTATTTTCCATCCTATTTTCCTCCCTTTGTTTTCCATCCTCCCTATTTTCACTCCAAACGAACGGAGCCTTAGTTTTTACTTTTCTTTTTAGTAGTTTTGCGCTTAACTTTGTAGAGATGTTTGTATTTATGAATCAATATTTGAGAGTTGGAACTTTTGATGTAATAGGGGATTTTAGTGTGTGAACTTTTGGTATATTCCAAATTTATGATGTTTGTTATAATTTGAAGAAAAACATTAGATAACCTATTTATCAACTAACAAATACACAATTTTTTGTTTATAGGTTTACTTTGGTTCATATTAATATCAAGCTTAAGCTTGGTATTGACATGTTGGTCATGGTTGCAAATGTGGAATTCATTTAGATTGCGAGTCATGACAAATTTTTTATTATAAAAAATATCTTATTCTGAAATTTTTGTTTGCAAGTGATTATGGATATGATTGTGACTTTTCCTCTCTCTTATCGTCTCAAAAAACCGAATCAAAATCTATATGGAGAAAGGAAGCAGCATAGAAGAGGCAATCTAATTAAAGTGGATCCAATGTTTCTCTAATCTCTCTTGTTTATTTTCTATTTAGTACATGGACATAACAATGTAAGGTGAAATCATTTACCCTTCTAGTAGTATATATCTTTCTGTGTTAATTTAGAAATCAATATTCTTCTACCTACGCATGATGAATTTGAATGACTTGAGAGTAACAAATATATAGGTTTTTTTTTTTTTTTTTTTTTTTTTTTTTTTTTTTTCTAAAACATAACTGGGAGAAACTCTTAATTGGTTACGTTATTTGATCTTCAATTATTCTATTTCCACTGTTGACTGTTGTAGTTTTGGTGATAACAAAACTATTAATGTTTTATATTACAAAAGGCTAAAAAGTAGTAATAGATACATACCCATCCTTGTAAGAGAATCCAGCCAAATTAGTTGCTTTGGTTAAAGTTGCCCTCCAACTCTGAATCGTATCTTTATTATGTTTTTCTTCATGTTCAGTTAGTGCAATCCCAAACTTTCCCTCTTGTTTACGTACTTCTGATGGATTTACTTTGTAAAAAACAGGTAGAACTAATTGGCCAAAATTCATACACTCCAGAATTTTGACAAGTTCTTTCAAACACCAAGTTGAAGACGCATAATTTTCAGAAAATATAACAATCGAAATCATTGACAATTCTATCGCTTTGAGAAGCTCTGTTGAAATTTCTTCTCCTCTTTGAAGATTTTCATCATCAATAAAGGTGTTAAAACCTTTATCACATAAAGCCTTATATAAATGACTAGTGAAATTATAGCGAGTATCTTCACCTCTAAAGCTCAAGAAAACATTATACATGTATGGGGCAGTGGAAGAACAAGAGCCTCCTTCATTGATTTGCAGAGCCATAGGAAAATATGAGCAAAAGAATTGAGTAAATATGGAAGGAGAAGATGAGAATGAAAGAAAGATGTGACTAAATGGAAATTAAAAGAGATATGAGTGAAGAAAGCATAACGGACTGGAGACAACCTTACTTATATATGACTGGCAGTGTCCATAAAAGTAAAAACCCCTATTTAGTCTTTACACGAACTTTCGTTCCATGACTGGCAGTGTCCCTAAGAGCATTCACACCAGCTCGTGTAAATTTATCATCTATTTTACACAGAAAAAGTTACCTTTTCTATTTTACACTATCACTTTTACAAAACAATTTATCTATTATACACACTTTTTATTAAAATAATATTTTCTCACATTTTTTATTATATCTCACCTACCCCCACTAACCCTTTTTTTCTTCTGAATACCACTTCTTCTTCTTCACTTCATCTTCTTCTCTTTCTCCGCCTCTCTTTCTTCTTCTTCTTCTTCTTCTTCTTCTTCTTCTATTTTTTTTGAGAATCTTTTTCTTTCCTCTTCTCCATCAACCCATCACAAGAACTACATCAACACTCTTCTTCTTCACACTGACCCACACCCACAATCAACCAAAAAACCAGAAAAAAAAACCCAGCAAGCTACAGATCGGAGCGAGATTGAGGCCTCCGGCTTGCGACGCCTCGCAGCACTGCCACCTCCTCGTGACGGCCGCCGGCCTCAAGCTCAACCAAAAATGGATCAAACCCACGAGATTCTAGGCTTGCTCGACCTCGTTCTCATCGGCGGCGATGGCGATCGGCAGAGCTAGAGAGAGCTGTGCTATGCGAGATGAGAGAAAGAAGACACGAGTACTGAGAGAGAGGGACGTGAGAATCAGGTGGAGAGGTGAGAGAAAAAACTATTACTTTATTAAATACACATGCTACAGTACTCGTGTAAATTTACACGGGTACCGTAGCTCATGGAAATTTTTAGAAGATTTTACACCGTTTTAGACAAGCTGATGTGGGAGGATTTTTGGCCAAAATGTGTAAAACAGAGGAACTTTTGCATTATAGAAGAGTATCCACCAACTGATGTGGATGCTCTAAAAGTGACCGATGATCCCACGCATTTTCAGTTTTCAAATCCAAAGTGGGAACATCGAAAGAAACTAAGAAAGTGCTAAAAAGAAAAAGCACTAAAGTCATAAAGCAAGTTAGCAACATCATATGACATGGAAGCCATAATTAGGGTATTTTGATTTAAATCTTGTAGTAAAGTGCTTGGTTCAAGCGTGCTTTGTAGGTTGCTGGTTTATTCCCATTGCGGGGTCCTTCGAAACAAAAGGAAAATTTATACTGTCTTCTTTTATTTTGATCACTTGATCTCTTTTATAATTTTGTAAAATTACGCTTTGCTAATTGTATACAAATAATTCTTGAAATTGAAAGATTCAAGCTTTTTAAGTTTATTTATTGATTTATAAAGAACAAAGTTTGCCTACAAATTAGTTTGTAGCTAATGTCTACAAATTTCCTATATCTTTTTATTGGATGTGAATTTTAACAAATCTACCATAAAATTATATTTTTTTATTATATTATCCACGCTTGCAAAATTTTATGAAGATCAATGATTAATAACTATATTATCAATCACATATTTAAATTTTTATTTGTTTCTAGTACTAAATTATGTATAAAAAATAAGTTTATAGATTTAATAGTAAATAATATCTCATTTGAATGAAATTTGACATGCACGTTAAGAACATATAGAATATGCAATCCAACGGTTAGATTTTCAAAATATGTAGTCCTGTTAATTTTTTAGTGAGAGTTTATAAACTTTGTTCATCTGTCTCGTTAGCTTCTTTTCTCCCTTGAATAGTTTGATTTGACCTAGACTCTCCCACACAAATTGATTATCTCTCTCAAGTAAGAACAAATCATTTTGATTCTCCTTATCTTGAATCTTGGTGTGTGGAATTGTGCCCAACATGATGGTCAATACTATAGTTTTATCTTGAAGCGTTGTTCTGTAATTTAAAAAAAAAAAAAAAATCCAATTTGCATGGAATTTTACTCTGAGTAGTATACTCAGCCTTCAAAAACAACACATTCGCATAATTTTATAGTTAGTGAGATTTTTCAAGTTAAACTTGTTTCTTTTGTTAAAACCTAGTGCATTCACATAAATAAGTTCCAACAAAATTAAAACCTTGAAAAAAATGGCACTCTCCCCCTCTCCTTGTACAATGTTGTACACATTTTTTTAGTTTACAATGTTAAATTTACATTGCTAGTACAATGTAAATCTATAATTACCCTTTTATATCGCGTTCTCGGAAGCTCTTCTATTTGGGAAGTTAATAATTTGCATTTATTATAATTTGGGATTACTACATTTTCCAATCACAAAAGAAAACCTATGGGTGTGATGAAAAAATAATTTCATCCACAAACACGTAATACTCATCACAATTATCACTAATAACAAAACAATTATTATGCTAAGAGTATACAGATGACAAAGTCAATAAACCTGGGCACTAATTAAAATATGCAATCCAACAAAGTTCTACAAACAAAGAAGACAAAAAACCTGGGCACTTTGTCTTGATTAGCACTCTTTCCACTTAGAAAATAGAAAATTGAAAGAAATATCTAAAGAAAAACCGGGCCCATAAATAATCTTTGATATATTAAAAAACATAAAACAAGTTTAAATTTTCAATTGCTTGTACCCTGCACCAAACGTGGTTGTTGTACCTTGTGCTTCAAAAAATTTGTTTCCAAATGAGTACGGAGTAGGGAGAACGGGAGAAGTAGCCTCTCCAGCATAAAAAACCTATCCACACTGAAGCTCAATGATCCAATCATCAACATCGAGGCAACAATCATAAAAATCTAAGACTAAAACCAAATTGAAAGAGGAAATTGAAGATGTGTCTCAAAATTAAGTTTATGGCAAAGAAAAAGAAAAAAAGAAAAAAAGCTACCTATTACCTATACAAATATTAGGCATTACACGGCTTCTATCAAAAAAAAAAAAAAAAAAAAAAAAAAAAAAGAAGAAGAAAGAGATGAAGAAGGATAATGATTACAATTAAGGATGATACTAAAGAGTTTGCATGAAATCCAAACCAAATACTAAGGGCAACTCATAAAAATAAAAGGAAACGTAAAGTTACGTAATAAAAGGGTAAAAGAGTGTTTTTTTTGTTTTTTTTTTGTTATTTCTATATACAAAATGACCATTTGAAATATACACAAATTCTAGTTTAAAAGTGTATTCCAATTTTGAACAACTAAAGATTGACATAGAAACATGTGAGGAAGAAAATATAAAAAAGATTGAGTATTAAGAAATTATCTCTACTTATGCCTCAAAGTGAAACAAAGAGAGGGGAAGAGAAGACATTTATTGATGTCTTGTTTTGGCATTTGGGCTGCCGTTTTAAAAAAATAAAGATATATGGTAGTACTAGTACCTAAGTTTAGGTATGAGAAGTTATAGTAGGAGTGTTTTGCTAAGGCTCGAGCACTTCATCTAGCCCACCTAAGTTTGAGTCCTGCTGCTAGCAGTTTTTCGTTGGTAGGCATCTATAAGGGTTGGTTAATGGGTCTTAACTTAAGTGTCCTGCTTGGGGCTGGCGTAACTTAGCTAACCCCTATTTTTATTTACCCAAAAAAAAGTTTTTTTTTTAAATTCAAAATAAAGAAAAAGGGAATTAAAAAAAATCAAAAAATTAAAAAATTAAAATGTGAGAGTAAAGGAATCGCAAAATTAAAAAAAGAAAAGAAAAAAAGCAACTTTTATTGCTATCAAAGTACAAGTAACCACTGCACACTTTTGGTACGATAGTTACTCCACAAGTATAAGTGCTTATAGAGTGTGGGGGGTAAGAGCCGGGGTTCAAGTCTCTAGGAGGGAGCTTTACACACATATACACTTAGATTAGGCTAGAGTAGAATTCTATCTTGTATAAAAAAAAAGTACAAGTAACCGACGATCCCACGTGTTTTGACATTTCAAATCCAAAGGGGGAAGATATATGCTTTGAGCAACGTCGAAGGAACTAAGAATGTGCTAAAAATTAAAAGCTCTAAAGCTATAAAGAAGTTAGCAACATCATATGACATTGAAGCCAAAGGGTATTTTGATTTGCATCTGCGGGGTCCTTCAAAACAAAAGGAAAATTTATGCGGTCTTCTTTTATTTTGATCACCTGATCTCTTTTGTAATTTTGTAAAATTAGGCTTTGCTATTAGTCATGAACTTCTCTTAAATTAAAAAAAAAATGTATACAAATAATTCTTGAAATCGAAAGATTCAAGCTTTTTGAGTTTATTTTATTGATTTATAAAGAACAAGGTTTGCCTACAAATTAGTTTGTAGGCAATGGCTACAAACTTCCTACATTTTTTTTAATTGATGTAAATTTTAACAAATCTACTATAAGATTACATTTTTTATTATTATGTCATTCATGCTTACAAAATTTTACGAAGATCAAAGATCAACAATTATGTTATTAATCAAATATTTAAATTTCAATTTTTTGTAGTACTAAATTATGTATAAAAAAAATAAATTTATAGATTTAATAATAAATAATATCCAATTTGAATGAAATTCGACATACATGTTAAGTAGAACATAATGAATATGTAATCTAAAGATTAGATTTTTAAAATATATAGTCATATTAATTTTTTAGTGGTTTAAAAATTAAACCCACATTTCTTAGCATTTGAATTACACAAAATGATATTGAAAAACTCTTAGGCTTTAAATCTCTTTTATCCCCCACTCTTCTATCGCCTTCTAATTTTCTGTTTCCTCAATTCTCTAACCCCAACCAACCAAAGTAAAGATATAAATTGGGTGAGAAATTATTCTTGGCCCAACGCGCTTAAATTAAAGAAGTATTAAAAAAAATCATTTGCTGTTTCCTCCACGGGAAAGAACTAAGAAGCACCACTGAAAGTTCAAAGAAAACGACTTTTAAACCCACATTTCTTAGCATTTGAATTACACAAAACAATATTGAAAAACTCTTAGGCTTTAAATCTCTTTTATCCCCCACTCTTCTATCGCCTTCTAATTTTCTATTTCCTCAATTCTCCAACCCCAACCAACCAACTAAAGTAAAGATATAAATTGGGTGAGAAATTATTCTTGGCTTGACGTGCTTAAATTAAAGAAGTATTAAAAAAAATCTTTTGCTGTTTCCTCCACGGGAAAGAACTAAGAAGCACTGCTGAAAGTTCAAAGAAAACGACTTTTAAACCCACATTTCTTAGCATTTGAATTACACAAAACAATATTGAAAAACTCTTAGGCTTTAAATCTCTTTTATCCCCCACTCTTCTATCGCCTTCTAATTTTCTATTTCCTCAATTCTCCAACCCCAACCAACCAACCAAAGTAAAGATCTAAATTGGGTGAGAAATTATTCTTGGCCCGACGCGCTTAAATTAAAGAAGTATTAAAAAAAATCTTTTGCTGTTTCCTCCACGGGAAAGAACTAAGAAGCACCGCTGAAAGTTCAAAGAAAACGACTTTTAAACCCACATTTCTTAGCATTTGAATTACACAAAACAATATTGAAAAACTCTTAGGCTTTAAATCTCCTTTATCCCCTACTCTTCTATCGCCTTCTAATTTTCTATTTCCTCAATTCTCCAACCTCAACCAACCAACCAAAGTAAAGATATAAATTGGGTGAGAAATTATTCTTGGCCCGACGCGCTTAAATTAAAGAAGTATTAAAAAAAATCTTTTGCTGTTTCCTCCACGGGAAAGAACTAAGAAGCACCGCTGAAAGTTCAAAGAAAACGACTTTTAAACCCACATTTCTTAGCATTTGAATTACACAAAACAATATTGAAAAACTCTTAGGCTTTAAATCTCCTTTATCCCCTACTCTTCTATCGCCTTCTAATTTTCTATTTCCTCAATTCTCCAACCCCAACCAACCAACCAAAGTAAAGATATAAATTGGGTGAGAAATTATTCTTGGCCCGGTGCGCTTTAATTAAAGAAGTATTAAAAAAAATATTTTGCCGTTTCCTCCATTGGAAAGAACTAAGAAGTACCACTGAAAGTTCATAGAAAACGACTCTTAACTTTTAAGTCAAAGTCTAGAAGATGAATTGGCCAAAACCCAATTTCTTCGAAACTACTATATTTCCTTCATGTTCATATTGACTTGGAAAAAGAAAAACACAGTTGACCATTGGGAGTAATCTACAAGTTACCAACCAGGTCTAGACTTTGGTTCAATTTCATATTTTTTTTCAAAGATTATATGGAGGATGTGGGCTGGAAAAGGCATCGTGCTCAAAACTCAAAAGCATAAATGCATTTTACCATTGTAAATAAATAAGAAGTGTTTGGTTTAATTAGGGATGGCATTTTACTTCTTTGGGTATAAAATAATTTTTCTTTATTTTAGGCGTTTTGGGGTTGAAAATTTTTACTATTTTATTTTTGTTAACCAGGAAAATCATATCCCTCTGGCTGATATTATTAAAATATCCAAACCTCCTGAAATGACCACAAGAAAAAAACTCTCAAAAGCTGCCAAATGATCAAAATTCTCCAAAAATAAAAAAACAATGGGGATTATTAGATATAATGGATTATTTTAGTTATGTACAATTTTTTACTACATTCTTAGTAAATTGTTCTTTTTTTTTTTTTTTTTTTTTACATAGATGCAGTTATATTTTATAACTTATTTTTTCTGCAAAATCAAACAATGAAAATTGAGCTATACCAAACCAATCCTTATAGTATTATTCAATTTTACAAAAATAAAAGATAGCTCACAAATGAATTACTAGAAAGAATATGTTCTTCGTTCAGAACTTTAACCAAAATAATTTATTTTTTGTTTTGTGTTTTGTAATTTGTTTTTTTTTTTTTTTTTTTTTTTTTTTTTAAGTAAGGCTTATATTCAGTTCACACATTTTATTGTTTTTATCACATGTTGTGTTGGTGTAACTTTACGTTTCATTTCTTGATGAATATTGGGGAATTTCTCAAGCATAAAGCATCCACAAAGATCATATAACTTTTTTCAAGCGATTTCAACCTGAGGTTGTTTGGAAGATTTTGAACACTATCACAGAATGCGAGGTCCCATTTCCGTAGCTTACCAAGAAATCCAACGGACTCATGAACCACAACTAATTTTTTACAAAAAAAAAGGTCCAATGTCTCTAGGTTTAGGGCACACAATTAAGGTAATTCTGTAATGGTGCCACACTCTCAAAGTTTGATATGTTCAAAAATTTTAAATTGGATACCCTATAGATTAAAAAAAAAAAAAATCAAAATTTAGTTTTGGCCAACATTCAAAAAAGTTAAAAAGGTCCAATGTCTCTAGGTTTAGGGCACACAATTCAAGTAATTCTGTAATGGTGCCACACTCTCGAAGTTTGATATGTTCAAAAATTTTAAATTGGATACCCTATAGATTAAAAAAAAAAAATCAAAATTTAGTTTTGGCCAACATTTGAAAAAGTTTTAAGAAATTATAATTCATAAATACTAATAATCATACCTGCTTGAATATTGTCTCCATTCTAATGCGATTACTCCCTCTCATATTGAGTGCAACAAGCTTTTGTGGACAATATTTAGATGGCCAGGAAAAAGGAAAATCATGCCATTCAAGTAATCGTAACCCATTAGGAAAATATTTAAACTCTTCACAAATGTGTACATTTTTAACTAAAAAAAATTTAAGATTTTTCATCCTTTCAAAAGGTTCATCCCGCAATTTCATGGTTACCGGTTCAGGTGAGTGCAGTTTCATGGTTACCAATTCAGGTGAGTGCAATATCATTACTTGAATTTTATGAGACCACTAATTGAACAAAGAATAAAATAAATAAGTTCAATTATATAAATTTTTAAAAAGCATAAAAATTTTGAAATTTTAAACAAAAAAATATTTGGAAAAAGGAAAAGTGAAGTAAAAGCACTTGTACCATATTTCTAGTTAGCACTTCATAAAAATCCTCATAACACCATATTCTGCTACGATTTTCAGGTTGTTCAGATTCTTGTTGATCGATTTCCTTGCCCATTTGTTGTAACAAGTCATGCATTGACAATATGCCATATTGATTAACAGTTATGAGACACTTATTGATAAGTTTGCAAATACCATCACAAGGATATAAATTGCAAGTTTCTAGTATATTTGTAATATAATCCTTCTTAAATTCCTTGAAAAAGCAAGCAACATTGAGAAAAATATCTTTTTCAGTTTTTCCCCATCCATTGTAACTTATTTTGAGCTTTTCTTGAATTTTTTTGTGAGGAATGTTTTTGTACATTTCTAATGCATTTTTCCCATTCATGTATGCTTTTTCCACACAAAACAGAACCTAATATTTTAAGTGCTAATGGAAGACCATTGGCATAATGTATAATTTGCTTTGCAACTTTTGACTAGTCTTCCCCTGGTTTATTTATTTGGAAGGTGTGCAAGTTGAAGAATTCATGAGCTTCAAATTGATCCAATTCCTTAACCTCATAAACTAGATGATCTTTTCCAAGAGTGGTTACCACTATTTTGTCTCTTGTTGTTATAATAATTCTACTTCCTAAACTAAACAAATCACATCTTCCAAGCAAATTGTCTATTTGGTTTGATTCATCCACATCGTCAAGAATTAAAAGAAGCCTTGTGTGGCAAAGCCTGTCTGTTATCAGTTCAATTCCTTTGGGAACATTGTCGCCCTTTAAATATGTGTCTTGCAATATCTTAGAAAGAAGTCTCTTTTAGTTGGATTATGCCATTGGTTGTCCATGACTTTTCTCTAACATTCTCTAGAAAGCAACTCCAATCAAAATAATCAAAAATTATATAATAAACAACTTTTGCAATTGTAGTTTTACCTGCTGCCCCAAGACCATGAATCCCTAGCATGCGAACACCATTTGACTTTGTATCCAAAAGCAGTTCTATCTCCTCCACTTGAGAATGTATTCCAACTGGATATTTAGCAACAAATTGTTGTGTCCGATTCGATGTGGCACTTGATATCTCTTTTATAATTCTTTTGATATATTGAGTTTCGGATTCAAAGCAACTGCCAAGTACAAAAGCATAAGAAGCATTTGATGTGTTAGACTAGACGGAAATTGATACTATATAATATACATAATACCGGAAAAGTTTGATTTTGATTAACCTTGTAGAATTTTTTCACATATGCTTATGAGTTAAGAGGCCACACAATTTAAATGCCATTAAGCTAATATATATATTGTCAGTTCGTTTAGACCCCTGTAAACTAGATTGTTTAACCTAATTAATTAACCAAGTGAATACTTAGGTTTATTATTTAGATCTAGGTTAAAACAATAACAATCATATCAAGTAAAGCAGCGAAAAAATAAAGAACACAAAGATATGATGACCCAGGAAGACCAAACCGGTAACAAACCTAGGGAGGATTTAACCTAGCTATCCTCAAGGTAAAATAGCAAATCCACTAGAAAGAATTGAAGTTTACACAATAGCGACTTAGACTACTAACATCCTATTGCTACCCAATGTAGGAAACTTACTACCACGACCACGTGACAGCTCCGAGATCCACGGACTCCTTCTTTCTTTAATCTTTGCAAAACACAAACACCCACGTTTGTGACTTTGAGATCCCACTCAAAGGTTTAGCAACACAAACTCTCCTATTTGTGACTCCAAGACCACCCTTGAAGGTTTAGATCATCAGCACCTTTGATGATTAGAGAAGGCAGCAACTTCAGCAATACTGGATCTTGAGATTCTTCAAGGAACAACACCGGTAGAAGTTATAAGAGAGATTTTAGGAACAAAACCCTAAATACAAAAGAGGCACACTCTTCTCTCTCTAAAAAGCTTTTTTGAAAACGTGCTTAGGGTTTCCTTTATATAGTGGGAGAAGTAGATTTGAAACCCTAATCCTTAATGGGCTAGAACTGCTGTTTGAGCCAACTTAAAATTCTGCAGATACGACTTTCGATCGGTCGAGCCTGTTTTTCGATCGATCGAACCAGGCAAATTTTGAATTCTTCTTTTTGCAGCTTGTATGTTCTTGTGTGCTCACGATTTGCCAATTGTTCTAAACTTTTAGAACCTAACATATATATATATATATATATATATATAGTTCATATGAATTTTGGTCATCTCTAATTGTAAGTGGTGGACACTCATTTCATATGAATCTACCACTTTTCTATATTACCCACAATCAACCACTTTATAGTTGTAGCAAAAATTATCTCCTAAACTCTTTCCTTAATTAAATTAAGCACCCAACTTATGAAATGCTTCCTTTCACTTTTCGCTCTTTTCTCTCTTTTCGAGAATTTGTTCTCGACATTTTCCTTTATACTAATGTTTATATATTTATTGTCTTATTCTCAAATTGTTGCTTGGTAAGCAATTAAGGATTCGATTATGAGATTTTCACTCTCTTCCAGTATGACAGTATCTCAAAAACCATATCAAAAAGTAAACAGAAAAGGGAATCAGCATAGAGGAGGCAATCTAGAGTGGACCTATGGTTTATGTCAGTTCGTTTAGACCCCTTAAACCCAACAGATTAACCTAGTGAATTAGCCAAGTTATTAACTTAGGTAATTTAATTAAAAACTAGGTTAACACAATTAAGCAAAAATAACAAAGCAGCGGAAAAATAAACAACACAAAGATCTGATGACCCAGGAAACCACACCGGTAAAAACCTGGGGAGGATTTGACCTAGCTATCCTCAAGGTAAACTGAATCCACTATGAAAGAATCGAAGTTTACACAATAGACTTAGACCACTAACATCTTATTGCTACTCGAGTGTAGGAAACTTACTACCATGACCCCATGATAGCTCCGAGATCCACGGACTCCTTCTTTCCGGAATTCTTCAACAAATCCACAAGCGCACCTGCTTGTATATCTTTGTGTTCTCTTGATTCTGCAACTGTAACGATCTACACAACTCTTGACATAAATCTCAAGTTTGTAAACCCTAAGTGTATGTGAAGGTAAACACCTCTAGATCTCAAAGAAAGATTCACAAACACAGCAAAACAGAACTCTCAAAACGTGGCTAGGGTTTTCCCTTTTATACTTAGGGCAAACATAAAACCCTATACATTAAAACGGGCTTGGGCTGAGTTGGAATTTTCTGCAGAAAAACGTTCTGCACGATTTTCGATCGATCGAGTCATACAGAAAGTGAACAGTACTTCTGCATAAAAACTCGATTCCAACTTTACAATTAAACCCATACTTTGAGCAAGTCTAACACACGACTCAACATTGTTTTGATCATGGTTTGCCAACATACAAATTGAAGTTCTAAATACATTAGTTCCTAATCTTTAGAACCTAACAAACTCCCCCTTTGGCAATCCGTGACAAAACACAGACTTAACAAAAAGCTCAAAGTTACAAATTGAAATAGCCCATTAAAATAAAATAGCCACTCAACAATTCAACCTAAACTACTATCTAACAGTTGCAAAGTAGACAGCAGCTTGACTGAAAGCAACCTGTATATTCCTGTAACACTTAACAAACACATAAACGCATGTGTGGAAAAAAAAGGAAATACATAAATAAAAAATATCTTAATTTCACATGACACAAAATAAAGACATATATCATGAATAACATCATCAATATAGATCAATAAGCAGAGTAGTAGCATAGTGAAATAAGAAACATATACACACAAATGTATCTCAACAAAATAAATCTCCTAAACAAGAGCTAAAAAAGAGAATACACAGTGAAGCATCTAGATACAATCTAATAACTCCACAAGCTCCGCAGTATCACTACCAAGTAACAAAAACAACTCCCCCTAAAATGTAAATCTCCACAAAAAAATCTCCTAGATACAATGAACTATGTACTCCCCCTTTTTGTGACGAATTGCCAAAGGGCACTCACTCATCATCAAAAGGTGGAGGAGGAGATCGACGAGAGCTCGCTAAATCCGCTCGCAACGCACGTAGCTCATCAAGGATGTCCACCAAAAGCTGACCATGAGCCGCCTGAACGGTCACGACAGTGTCAAGCGTCCGACGAAGGTCAGAAACCTCATCAAACGGTGGAGGAACATCAGCAGCATCAGCAGCAACAGCAGGATCAGAAGAAGTCCCAGCTGCATGAGTATCTGTAGAAGAAGAAGGGGGTGGAGTGACATCGGAAGGCTCTACCCTAGCATGCTTAGAGCTAGCTCGAAGTTGAGCAGCCCTTTGCCTCAAAAAGGTAGCACCGATAGGAGCGACAACATGAACAGGCTCAGAAGCAGGATACTCACCAAAACCAAGAAAAAGGAGAATCCTATGAATGAAAATAGGAAAAAAACAAAGCATGAGCCGTAGAACTAGACCGATGAACCTCGTTCAAAGAACGAAGGAATAGATGCGGAAAACTGATAGGAGCATCAGTGACCAAAGCATACAAAAAGACACACCTCTCAAGAGGAATGGTGTGGACATGCGAAATAGGCCACAATGAATGACACGCTATCCTAAAGAAAAGATAGTGCAGCTCAGACAGCTCAGCAGAAGTGATCCGAGGATCAGAACCCCACTGGATAGAAGACCCAGTGATGTATGACAAGACGTCATCAAGGGGAGGCGACTCCTCGTACGGAAAAACGGGATGGTCCACAATGGGCACCCCAAGAGCATCAGACACTACCGAAGGGGTAATGCGATACTCCACACCACGTAACCATACCTTAACCAAGGTGTCGTTATCATAGACATGAATAGAGAGATTCGAATAGAATTCTCTAATCAAGATGGCAGGAGGAGGAGAAAGCTCATACTCGAGCAAAGGTAACCAACCCCGACGCTCAAAGTTACGACGCACCTCAGGATCCAGCTCATCTAAGATAACCCTACGCTCAGCCCAAATCTGACGCCTAAGGTTCAAAGTCTCATAAGTGACTTGGTTTGACTCACTAGGGAACCTCTCAGTGTCAAAAGAAGGAGAAGGATCAGAAGTCCTATGGGCTCTAGTTTTCCTAGGCATAGTGCTAAGGAAAAGACAGACACAAAAAGAAAAGAGCAAAAACCAAAACCAAGGGCAGACTGCAAGTTAGCACAGCAAAAAAAATAAAAAATATAAAAATTCTATATGATGCATGAACATAAACATTAAATGATGCATGTACTAATGCAGTGACATGTTCAATTTTAATTCAAATTAACAAAATTGGCTTGAGCATTCTATATCCATCAAAAATACCCAATTTGAAAAACCCTAATTTTCAAAACACAACAAATTGATAAATTGATCAACACAATATTCAATTAACTCAATATAATGATCAAATTAATCAATCCAACAAGCCAATTTCATCAATTTCAATCCAATTGAACAAAAACCCCAAATTTGCTCAAATTCAAGCCCTAGAATTTCAAATTTCCTTCAAACCACCAAAATAATCCAATTAAACCACATGATGTGTTTAGACAAGGTGTCCCCACAAAAACCCATAAAGATTTTGAGAAAGAATCATTCAAAAACAACCCCAAAAATAGAAAATTCCTAAATGCCAAAATTACCCAAATATGCATGAAAAAATGCATGAAAATAGAAAATAAATGCAAAAGGAAGGGTATAAGGGACTTACCACACTTGGGAGAGAGAGATTTTGCAAAAGATTCGGAGGAAAACGACAAAAATCACCAAAAACTTTTTGACCGGTTGGTAGGAAACCAAAAGAACATTTGAAAAGTTTTGAAACAGTGAAAAGTCACTTGAAAAACTTCTTTAAAAAAACATCCGGACCGATTTTCGATCGATCGAATATTACATTCGATCGGTCGAAAACTTATTCGATTGATCCAAAAACAGCTTGGATCGATCGAACCAACCAGAGAGATTTGTGAGTAATTTAAAACATTTTCGATCGGTCGAAAGTCAGTTTCGATCGATCGAAATTCTGGAAAAAACATATTTTTGAAAAACCAAACGTTTTAGACCAAAAACTCCTCAAAGCAACAGATTTGAAAAATCAAATGCATGAGTATGAGATAAGATGTTTTCCAAAAACACATGTATTCATTCCAGATTTTCCAAAGCATAATTTTCCCTCAATATACCCAAAAACAAACAACAAACAAGCAAACATGTTTTGCATCAAATTCCCAAAATTCTCAAACTTGGTTGGTCAGGCCAAAAACACACACATTATCATGTACGCAATTCTAGCAAAGAATAACTTGTGTAGTGTGTGCAACTAGCATAAGTTTGAGAAACATGTGAGGTGATATACACATAGAGATCAATCACAATTTCTACAAGATCCATCACATGAATTTGAAAGAGACTATCCCTTAAAGAGTTACATCATATAACTCTCACATCTCCTAGAATAAGAGCTTGCAATCATGTAAGTTTCTTGATTTGCTTCATTATTCAAATTTATTGATTAGAAACTTAATAATAGCCGGGATAATGTACACACCAATTTTATTTAGAATTTGTGAGATTATTATAGTCCAATAATGTACACACCAATTTTAACAAGAGGCTACACCTTATTTTCTTTTTGTGCATGTGCTACACTTTCTCGAGCACAAAATCTTATGATATGCACTAAGGTGTTCATGATTGGCTAATAAACAGTGGTGAGATGGTTATTTATGCCTTTCTCAATAAGTTCAAGTCCAACAATCAAAGACATAAGACTTCAAAATCAAGATCATGTGATCAACAAATATAGCATCTTCCCACACAACATGCACAACAAGACTTTAGCTAGTAAAGTGCAATAAAAATAAGTGCATCAAAGCTAAACAAGGTACATACATAAGATATGTAATTTTGATTGACCAACCTTGTCTACAAATTCAAGGAAAAAATAGCAAAACACAATTTGCAAAAATTTTTTTTTTATTTTATTTTTTTATTAAACAAAGAAATAAACATCCTAGAATGAAATGCATGAATGTAATGCAATGCAAATCCTAGAAACAAAGGTCACAAAAGATTGAGCAATGAAGCACAAGGACCATGTCAGACAGACTCATTTAGATTGAGCCTTTTGCATCCAAGACTTCTTAGATGCAACTCTTGCATTGGAGTTATGATTCACATCAGAATTCTGAGCAACTCCAGGATTGGAATAAAGGTTTAACGCCTTTACCAATTCACCAATAAGTACCATAGGATCATGTGCTTGAGGCACAGGTACTTTAGTTTTATTTGCTCGCTTCGCAGCTTGCAACTTAAAACAATTTGGACGTATGTGTCCAGGTTTTCCACAAAAATGACAAATCCATGCAGGCTTATCATGCGATTTGCCCTTAGTCGAAGTAGACGCTCTAGAATGAGAAGTATGAAGATCAACCCTAATCTTTCTAGGTGGAGGAACATTAACAGGTTTGACAGGTTCACTCACCGAGGGTTTAACAATCTCACTCTTAGGAGGTTCAGAAGAAGGAACAAATTTAGTGGAAGAAGGTTTAAGCACAGAAATACTTTCCTCATAACCTAAACCAGTTTTATCAGAAGGAGACTTTTGAATACTCAACATGTGATCAAGTTTGGAGCTTGCAGACCTATTAGTTTGTTCTTTAGCAACAGATAAATCAAGTTCCAAACATTTGACTTTATCAAGTAAGAGCATGTTCTCAGTTTTCACATTATTCAAAAGCTCATTTGCATCAAACAATTTAACAAGTAAATTTTTCTTTTCAAGTTCAAGAGATGCAATCTTCTTCAAGCCTAACTCAACATTCATGGCATCCTTTGCAGCAACTTTGCAAAGTTTATTGTAGGCTTCCTGTAAATCTGCATCCTCAGAGAGTTCCCCATCAGAAGGGTTCTCTTCAACAGATATGCTTTCATTGACTACAGTGGTAGCAGTGAAAGCAATGAAGTTTCCATCCTCACCACTGGCGGATTCATTGTCGGAAACTTCGTCATCACTAAGGGTTACAGCCATAGCCTTACCCTTAGACCTCAAATAAGTAGGACATTCAGACTTTAAATGACCATACCCTTGACAACAATAACATTGTTGTCCCAAAGAATTATTAGAAGATTGACCTACTTTCTCCTTAGGTTTCTCAAAGTTATTAACCTTAGTGGGTTCATTCTTCCTAAAATTTTTAGGTTCAACAGTGTTCTTGCCTCTTGCCCTTCTGTTACTATTTCTCAGAAAGTTTCTAAAGTTCTTGGCAAGATAGGCAATCTCTGTAGCAGAGAGATCATCATCAAATCCACAATCATCAACATCATCAACAGACTTTAGAGCCATTGATTTGGATTTGTTAGTCTTGGGGAGGTCTAACTCATAGGACTGAAGAGATCCTACAAGCTCATCCACAGGGATGGAGTCCACATCCTTACTCTCAGTGATGGCAGTCACTTTGGGTCTAAAATCTTCAGTCAAAGATCTAAGAATCTTCCTAACAATTTTAGGTTGATCATAGATTTCACCCAAATTATAAGCTGAATTAACAATATCATTCAACTTAGCATAGAACTCATCAAAAGATTCATCATCATTCATTCTTATGCTTTCAAATCTAGAAGTTAATTGCTGCAACTTATTAATTTTAACTGCCTTCGTGCCTTCATGCACAGTCTGGAGGATTTTCCAAGCAGTATGAGCAACCTCAACATTAGAGATTCTCTTAAATTCCTCCATGGAAACAGCATTAAAAATAGCATTCATGGCTTTGCTATTAAAAGCGGCTGCCTCCTTTTGAGAAGTTTGCCACTCACTCACAGGAGTAGTGGGCTTCTCCCATCCGTATTCAACAGAATTCCAAACTCTCTCATCTATGGATTTCAGGAAGGCTTTCATCCTTACTTTCCAATATGCATAGTTGTTTCCATCAAAGTGAGGTGGAACAACAAGATAGTGTCCGTGTTCCATGACAACAGGGGTCAAGGATCAGCTTAAAGATCAAAGGATCAAACAAAAAAGCTACCCGCTCTGATACCACTTGTCAGTTCGTTTAGACCCCTTAAACCCAACAGATTAACCTAGTGAATTAGCCAAGTTATTAACTTAGGTAATTTAATTAAAAACTAGGTTAACACAATTAAGTAAAAATAACAAAGCAGCGGAAAAATAAACAACACAAAGATCTGATGACCCAGGAAACCACACCGGTAAAAACCTGGGGAGGATTTGACCTAGCTATCCTCAAGGTAAACTGAATCCACTATGAAAGAATCGAAGTTTACACAATAGACTTAGACCACTAACATCTTATTGCTACCCGAGTGTAGGAAACTTACTACCATGACCCCATGATAGCTCCGAGATCCACGGACTCCTTCTTTCCGGAATTCTTCAACAAATCCACAAGCGCACCTGCTTGTATATCTTTGTGTTCTCTTGATTCTGCAACTGTAACGATCTACACAACTCTTGACATAAATCTCAAGTTTGTAAACCCTAAGTGTATGTGAAGGTAAACACCTCTAGATCTCAAAGAAAGATTCACAAACACAGCAAAACAGAACTCTCAAAACGTGGCTAGGGTTTTCCCTTTTATACTTAGGGCAAACATAAAACCCTATACATTAAAACGGGCTTAGGCTGAGTTGGAATTTTCTGCAGAAAAACGTTCTGCACGATTTTCGATCGATCGAGTCTAATTTTCGATCGATCGAGTCATACAGAAAGTGAACAGTACTTCTGCATAAAAACTCGATTCCAACTTTACAATTAAACCCATACTTTGAGCAAGTCTAACACACGACTCAACATTGTTTTGATCATGGTTTGCCAACATACAAATTGAAGTTCTAAATACATTAGTTCCTAATCTTTAGAACCTAACAGTTTATCTCTTGTTTATTTCCGACTTAGTACATGGACATAAAATTGAGATGAAATCATTTAGACATGAATGCTCATTTACTTTGAAGTTTTAACATGTGCTAGTTTTGAGTATACAATGCAAATCCAGTGGTCTATGGGATTACAAGTTATATATATAAACTATAAAGAGTAACAAAAGTAATATTAAGAGTAATTTTGTTTCATGTTATCAGTTATGGTAAAGGAAATTACTAATTATTTAACAAAAATATCTTATTCTGAAATTTTTGTTTGGCAAGTGATTATGGATGTGATTGTGACTTTTCCTCTCGCTTAGCTTCTCAAAAAACCGAATCAAAATCTATATGGAGAAAGGAAGCAACATAGAAGAGGCAATCTAAAGTGGATCCAATGTTTCTCTTATCTCTCTTGTTTATTTCCTATGTAGTACATGGACATAAAATTGTAAGGTGAAATCATTTGCCCTTCTAGAAGTATATATCTTTCTGTGTTAATTTAGAAATCAATATCCTTCTACCTACGCATGATGAATTGAAGTTTTACCATGTACTAACTTTGAATATGCAATGCAAATCCAACGGTCTTCGAGATTAGAAAAGAAACAAGTGAAGGTTGCGACACTTTCTACTACATGGGTAATTGCAGTTAGCACAAAACTCTAGAGTGTGCAGGTAGATTATTATCTAGTCGTTAAGAAAATAGGTGTCATGACATTCAAAGAATTGAAAAAAATCATTCATTAAAGGGTTTTACTAACGTATTCTCTTAGAGCATTCACACCAAATGTGTGATAAATGCTAAAATCCTATTTTAGCAACAAAATTACCAAAAATCCATCTTTTTCATGGGTGCCAAATCTTAAAAATTTTAGTAACTTGCTATAGTAAGGTTCTATTACCAACACCTTATTGTAGCAAGTTGCTATTATTTTTATTATTATTTTATCTCTCTCTCTCTCTCTCTCTCTCTCTCTCTCTCTCTCTCTCTCTCTTTCATTTTCTCTTTGCCTCTCCGTATCCCTTTCTCTCTACCTCTCGAGTTGTGGGTCTTTGCTGTGGTTGAGTGTGGTTGGGCTGTGATGGTTTTTCGTGGATTATGGGTCTTTGCAGTGGTTCGTGGATTGTGGGTTGATTTCGATGTGGATGGGCTGCAATGAGTTTTGTGATTTGATATCGATGAGTTTTAATTTCAGTGGGTTTTGATTGATTTCGATGGGTTTTGATTTTTTTTTTCTTTTTTTTTTTGGTGGTTGGGTTCATGGGTTGATTAGGGTGGCTTTGGATGCTAGTTGTGGGTGTAGGTTGATCGGGGTGGTTGAAAGATTGATGTGGGTTGATTGATTCGATGGTGGGGCTATAATTTGCAGGTTGTGGGTGGTGGTGATGGTGGTTTTGGGTGATTAAAATTTTTTTTTTTGGATGTGATGGGTTGTAATTTGTTGTGATTGTGGTAGTAGGGGGTGTGCCAGTGGCTAAGGCATGATTGCTGTGGCTGAGGTGATGCTGGTTGTGGCCAGATGAGGCTATTTTTTTTTCTTCTGAAAACTGGATGTGGGTATTGTACGTATATTGTTGTGGGATATATTATTTTATTGTATTGTTCTATTACCAACACCTTATTGTAGCAAGTTGCTACTATTTTTTATTATTATTTTATCTCTCTCTCTCTCTCTCTCTCTCTCTCTCTCTCTCTCTCTCTCGTGCTCTCTGTCTCCTCTCTCTTTCACTTTCTCTTTGCCTCTCCGTATCCCTTTCTCTCTACCTCTCGAGTTGTGGGTTTCTACTGTGGTTGGGTGTGGCTGGGCTGCGATGGGTTTTCGTGGATATGGGTCTTTGCGGTGGTTCGTGGATTGTGGGTTGATTTCGATGTGGATGGGCTGTAGTGAGTTTTGTGATTTGATATCGATGAGTTTTAATTTCTGTGGGTTTTGATTGATTTTGATGAGTTTTTTTTTTTTTTTTCAGTGATTGGGTTCATGGGTTGATTAGGGTGGCTTTGGATGCTAGTTATGGGTGTGGGTTGATTGAGGTGGTTGAGAGATTGGTGTGGGTTGATTGATTCAGTGGTGGGGTTATAATTTGCAGGTTGTGGGTGGTGGTGATGGTGGTTTCGGGTGATTATTTATTTATTTTTTTTGGATGTGGTGGGTTGCTATTTGTTGTGATTGTGGTGGTAGGGGGTGTGCTAGTGGCTAAGGCATAGTTGCTGTGGTTGAGGGGGCGTTGGTTGTGGCCAGATGAGGCTATTTTTTCTTCTTCTGAAAACTGGACGTGGGTATTGTATGTATATTGTTGTGGGATATATAATTTTATTGTATTGTTTATATTATTTTAATGTGTTTTATGTTAAAATAGAACATTTAGGGTTCGTTTGGGAGGAGGGAATGGAATGGAATGGAATAAAAGGAATATTTTTAGAATATTCTTCTCCCCCTTGTTTGGGAGTTTTAACGGAGGGAATGGAAGATCCATTCACTTGTTTGGGAGTTTAAGTGGGAGGGAATGGAATGGCTAGGAGGGAATGCTCATTCCTCCTTTTTCCCTCAAAACCTCTAATTTTTGTTCCCTTTAAAATTGGGAGGAATGGGAAGGAATGAATTTAGGTTTAAAGAAATTTTTACTAAAACTCCCAAAATACCCCTATATATTCAACCTTTTATTTTAAAATAAGGGTCTAATAGTAATATTGTCATAAAATGATTCCATTCCATTCCTTTTATGTTACCCCCAAACAAGATTACTTACATTCCATTCATTTTCATTCCTTTTCATTCCTTCATTTTAAAACATCCAATCAAGGTTACTTAATTCCATTCCATTCCATTTTTTTCCATTCCATTCCATTTTTTTCCATTCCTTTCCCTTACTTAAATACATTCCATTCCATTCCTTTCCTTTCCATTCCCTTATGATCATTTCATTCCATTTCCTTATAAACTCCCAAACGGAACCTTAATGTTGAGTGTATTATAAAGTGAACTGTTAAAATAGATAAAGTAAATTTTTGAGATGCTAAATGCTACATTTTTTGAGATCCTTGATGTGTATGCTCCTAGGGCATATGTTAGGAAATCATTTTAGGAAATTTTTTATCGAGAATTGAAAAAGCTATCAAACTTTTGTGACAACTTTTTTCAATTCCTCATAAAAATTTTCCTAAAATGAACTATTAATGTATGTCCTAAAGAAGGAGCGACGCTACACTATATTCAGGGAATTCAAATAAACCGCCGACTTCAAAAAAAAAAATCATATATATAAAATATATTTTTTTTGTTAGTTTAATTCTTTAATTTTTTCTTAAAAATATTTTTGCATACTCTTACTTAAATCTTGCACACCCTTATTACAAGTATTTCCAACTCTAAGTGAGCGTTTGGTTCGCTGTGATGTGTTTTTGATGTGATGCACATTACGATGATGTGACATTAAAATTTTTAGTTTATTTTATTTTTTCTAACATTACCATAATTTAAAATGATGAAGGAGATGGGAGCTTTGGGGTTTGGTCATCATTGGGGAAGAAGAAGAGTGAATAAGAGATAGGAAGGAGAGAGTAGCTGTGAGAATAAAGAGAGGATGGGAGAGACTATGGACCACACATAACAAATATCTTGTTGGCAATTTTACAAAAATGCCCTCATTAAAAATAAACACATATGTTTAAAGAAAAACT
Source organism: Lithocarpus polystachyus (assembly GCA_033629205.1). Lineage (NCBI taxonomy): Eukaryota > Viridiplantae > Streptophyta > Magnoliopsida > Fagales > Fagaceae > Lithocarpus > Lithocarpus polystachyus. The sequence goes on from CM066167.1 coordinate 54,695,765, forward strand.
TGGATGTTACAGTTTGCTTATAGATCTAATTTGGTTTGGATCATGTATCTCCTCCTCCTTTAGACATGTGAGTTTTTTCGATCTAATTTTTTAGGACACACTTTGTTACCTCATTTGGAATTTGGATGATTAATTAATTATTAGGGGAGTTGAATTATATTCTTTCATCTCTTATGGCTTGTTTGGAAGTTTAAAGAGGGAGGAGAGTAGAGAGGAGTAGAGGGAAAGAGAGTAGTGGGGAGGAGAGTAGAGGGGAATGATTCTCCTCTACATTGTTTGAATGTTTTTAAAATTAGGGAGGGGGAAGGAGGTAATTAGCCTTTTAGAAAGGGTAATTTTGTTAATTTAGAAAGGGTAAATTAGGGAATTCATTTGGCCAATAACTTATCTACTCTACTCTCCCTCCAAATCTCTCCAATTTGAAGGAACTAAAAATGAGGGATTAGAGGTAGTTGAAACCTCTCCAAACCCCTCCAAATCCCTCCCCCTCCTTCCTTAAAAAACTTCCAAATAAGGTAATTGAATTACTCTCCCTCCCTCGACTCTACTCCCCCTCCTTTTTTTAACTCCCAAACAAGCTATTAGTACTGTTAGTCAAACCAGCTAACTGTAACACTAAAGACCCACGTATTAGAGACAAAACTAAAAACATTTTGTGGGCACTGAGGCCCAAGATCATGTGCTAGGCCACACGGCACTTGGAATCCCAAGATCACGCGTTGGGCCTTGCAAGGGTATAGGCCCAAAGACGTTCACTAAGCCCAATCATATCCGAAGATGGAGCCAGGTCCGAGGAGGTTAAAAGTAAAAGCCCGGACTCCCAAAACGTATCAGTGCGTTCTGGAATGAATAAGGACGTCCGAGGAGTAGACCTATCCCCTAATGAATGGGACTTCCTAAAATATCTAAGGAAAAGGCTGCCACCACCGCATTAAATGTGCTGTACCCACTCCCCTGGCCGCATTTATGTGGAGAAGACCCCTAAACAGTGTAATCTTGATCACCGCAACTCTGAGGAGACTAAAAAAGATACATGGTGGGACAGGTACTCAAGTGGAGGCTTAAATAATCGACAAGTGTAGGGTGTAGATGGTATAGAAGGAGCTATATAATGTAGAGGTCTCCTTCAGAAAAAGGGGGAGCAGAAAAAAGAATTTGTGTAAAGAAACTAAGGACATTCAAATTGAATATAATCTCCTCGGACCATTGTCGAGGACGTTTACTGAATTAAATCCTGCATTCTATCCTTTCTTGGGCCCAAAATCTGTCTGATTGTGTGTTTATTCTTTTCTAGCCCAGTTTCTCGATTCCCTATCTCTCTACAAATTCATTATTGTTGGGCCTTCGAGCTGGTCCATTCTCCTTGGGCTGGTACGCTGAAACTGTGACCCTACAATTGGCGCCGTCTGTAGGAATCTGGTGGTTTAGAGTGGTAGACAGTCAATCACGGTAGGTTCAGGCCCACACCAATCCGAATCTATGGCATCTCGTGGGGAGGGGCATCCTCACGAAGGTCAGGAAGGAAGTGTGCATACCATCCACTCCGGTGAAAGTCAATCTAAGGGCGATAGCCATATTTCCCAGGAAGAGCGCACCAGGACCATGCAGAAAGAAATTGACTACTTGAAAAAGAAGCTCCGCCGAGAGCAGAGGAGGCGAAGTCCCTCAGCCCATGACCTTTCTACGAGTAGCGAGGACGATAATGAGTACAGGTGCAGATCAAGGACGCCCCCGAGCGAGACCTTCTCATACGAGCCGCACGATCGTCAAGAGCGTAGGAGGGAAGGTACATCTTCCAGAGGCGTGGGAAATGACGCCATGAGCAAAGCGCTCAGCAGAATATCTAAATCTCCCTTCACGCGCAGGATTGATAGGGGACGACTCCCCAAGCGATACACTCAACCTACGTTCACCCTCTATAACGGTCGTACGGACCCAGTTGAACACGTTAGTTATTTCAACCAGAGGATGGTCGTGTATTCTGCTAATGAGACCCTCATGTACAAAGTCTTCCCCTCTAGTTTGGGACCGGTGGCGATGAGATGGTTTGACGGTTTGAGTGTGGGTACTATTGACTCCTTCAAGGAGCTCACACAGGCATTTGGATCCCGCTTCATCACCTGTACCAGAGTCCCTCGACCTCTGGATTCCCTGCTGTCCTTGTCCATGAGGGAGGGAGAAACTTTGAAAACATACTCAGATCGATACTAGGAAATGTTCAACGAGTTAGAGGGTGATTTTGACGACGTGGCAATCAGAACCTTTAAGGTCGGCCTGCCTGCCGAGCACGGCCTGAGGAGATCTCTGACTGGAAAACCCGTCACCAGTGTGCGCCAACTCATGGACCGAATTGACAAGTACAAAAGGGTCGAAGAGGACCAGCAACAGGAAAGGGGCAAAGGTAAGGTTATCCCTCACGAGAGGAGGGATTTCAGGTCGGATCGTTTCAACAACAATCGCCCTAGGAGAGACTCTGGAGGCCCAGCTGCTCAGGCCGTTAATACCTTGTTCCGGGAGCCGATACATCGGATACTGGAAAAAATCAAAGATGAGCCATATTTCAGATGGCCGAGCAAAATGATAGGCGATCCAGCAAAGCGCAATCAAAATCTTCATTATCAGTACCATAAGGAGCGGGGTCATAGGACTGAGGATTGCAGGACCTTGTGGGGTCATCTACAGCAGTTGATCCGAGAGGGCAGCCTCAAGCAGTTTCTGACCCAGCCCGGTGGGTAGGGCAATCAGCCGACTCCAGGGGCTCAAAGCGGCACATACTCCAGGCCCCCTTTGGGAATCATCCACGTCATTCTAGCCACGCCGGGCAGAACAGGATCATGCCCCTCCCGGGTAATGTCAATCACAGGTTCACAGGCCGAGCCCTGCGAACCTGAATCCAAGCGGGTCAGAAAAGAAGCTCGCCCAGCTTTAAGCTTCTCGGATGAGGATAAAGTCGGAACCATACAACCACACGATGACGCCCTAATCGTAACTCTCAGAATCGGTGACTACGACGTTAAAAGAGTATTGGTGGACCAAGGAAGTGGAGCCGAGATCATGTATCCAGATCTTTACAAGGGGCTTAATCTTAAGCAGGAGGACCTGGCAAGTTACGATTCGCCTTTAGTTGGCTTCGATGGAAAGGTCGTCATTCCCCGTGGACAGATCAGATTACCGGTTCAGGCCGGTTCCAGGCTGGTGGAAGTGGACTTCATTGTGGTGGATGCCTACTCCCCCTACACCGCCATCGTAGCACGGCCTTGGCTCCATGCCCTTGGGGCTGTCTCGTCTACCCTTCACCTCAAAGTGAAGTACCCTGTCGGGGATCAGGTTGAGGAGCTGATTGGAAGTCAATCTGTGGCCAGGCAGTGTCTGGTGTCCGCTATAACACGCCGATCAGAGCCAGGGTCCTCGGCCTTTTCCATCAAAGCATCATAGCAATCACAGTTCGGGTCCTCCCTTCCTGAGCTGAAGGCCAAAGAGGCAGAGTGCGAGGAATTGGAGAGGGTCGTCATCGACGATGACCCGGAGAAATTCTTTCAAATCGGTATTAAATTGCCACCCCGGGAGAAGGAAGAGTTAGTGCATTTCCTGAAGCAAAACATAGACGTATTTTCCTGGAGCACTTATGAAGCTCCCGGAATAGATCCGAGCTTCATTTGCCATCACCTTAACATCAATCCATCTGTTATCCCCAAAAGGCAGCCTCCTCTGCGCTCATCCAAAGATCACTCTGACGCCGTTAAAGAAGAGGTCGGAAAACTCAAGAAGGTAGGAGCAATCAAAGAAATTTTCTATCCATATTGGCTGGCCAACACAGTGGTAGTGAAGAAGAAGAATGGCAAATGGCGGGTGTGTGTAGACTATACAGACTTGAACAGAGCCTGCCCGAAGGATCCTTTTCCCATCCCCCGAATTGATCAGCTGGTAGATGCGACTGTAGGGCACCCCAGGATGAGCTTCCTGGACGCTTTCCAAGGATATCATCAGATACCCTTGGCCCTGGAGGATCAGGAGAAAACGGCTTTCGTCACCCCCATCGGAAACTACCATTACAAGGTAATGCCGTTCGGACTGAAAAATGCGGGCTCCACTTACCAACGAATGATGACGCGGATGTTTGAACCGCATCTGGGCAAATGCGTCGAAGTCTATATCGACGATATGGTAGTCAAGAGCAAGAGAGAGGCCGAGCACGTCGAGGACCTCGGGAATGTCTTCGAAATCCTAAGAAGCCATAAGCTACGGCTCAACGCTTCCAAATGTTCCTTCGGGGTGGGATCTGGAAAGTTTTTGGGCTATATGATCACTCACCGCGGAATTGAGGTGAACCCAAATCAAGTCAAAGCAATTAACAACCTACAACCTCCTCGGAATCCCAAGGAAGTACAGAGACTCACGGGAATGATTGCTGCCCTCAACCGGTTTATATCACGATTGACAGATAGGTGCAGACCCTTTTATCAACTATTGAACAAGTGGAAGGACTATGAGTGGACCGAGGAGTATGCCCTGGCCTTCCAACAATTGAAGGAATATCTTTCTCGGCCACCTATTTTGTCGAGACCCGAGGCAAACGAGGTCTTATTTGCCTACATCGCAGTTGCTGTCCACGCTGTGAGTCTAGTGTTGATAAGAGTTGATAACGGCATACAGAGGTCCGTATACTATGTCAGCAAGTCCCTCCATGATGCTGAGATCAGATATCTGCCACTGGAAAAAGCTATTCTAGCCGTGGTCCATGCCACACGCAAGTTGCCTCATTATTTCCAATCCCACACTGTCGTTGTCCTGACCTAGCTACCACTCAAAGCTTTACTTCGAAGCGCTGATTATACGGGAAGGGTAGCTAGATGGGGGACGAAGTTGGGGGCGTACGACATCAAATACATGCCCCGCACCTCTGTGAAGGGGCAGGTCTTAGCTGATTTTGTCGCCGAATTCACTGAGACATCAGTAGAGATGGACGTGAAGACGCCGTGCATGGATGAAAATTCAGTTGGAGTCACCTCTATATAAGGAATCCCTCCTTGGAAATTTTATGTCGACGGCGCCTCAAACTACAAAGGGGCTGGAGTGGGGCTAGTCCTGATCTCCCCTGAAAATGTCACAATCGAAAAGTCGTTGAGACTCGGTTTCTCGGCCATCAACAACGAAACCGAATATGAGGCCCTCCTAGTAGGGATGATCATGACGCAGAAGTTGGGTGGAAAGGCCGTGAACATGTTCTCGGACTCTAGATTGGTGGTGGGTCAGGTCCGAGGAGATATGGAGGCTCGGGATTCCAGGATGCAGGAATATCTGAACCAGGTCAGACACTTACAGACTGGTTTCGACTCCTTCAACCTATTACATATTCCCCGAAGCAAAAACACGCACGCGGATTCCCTCGCCACGCTGGCAACCTTCTCGGTGCAAGATCTGCCAAGATTGATTCTGGTTGAAGACCTCATGAAGCCTTATAGGCCGAGGACGGGGGTATCGTCCGTCCACCAAGCAACAGTAAGCCCTAGCTGGATGGACCCTATTGTTCAGTTCCTCGAAGATGAAACCTTACCTGAAAGCAAGCTTGAGGCAAACAAGATACGAAGGAAGGCCCCTCGGTTCTGGCTGTCCGAGGACCGTAAATTGTATAAAAGGTCCTTCTCCGGACCCTATCTGTTATGCATCCACCCCGAAACGGTAGAGATTCCCCTGAAGGAACTACATGAAGGAATTTGTGGTAGTCACACGGGGGCAAGATCTTTATCCCATCGAGCTCTCACCCAAGGATATTGGTGGCCTAACATGTACCGAGAATCCCAAGCCTATGTAAAGAGATGCGATCAATGTCAAAGGTTAGCCCCGAATATACACCAGCCCGGGGGAAAACTCAACCCCCTATCCAGCCCCTGGCCTTTTGCCCAATGGGGCTTGGACATTGTCGGCCCTTTCCCCAAAGCTGCAGGAAACAAGAGGTACCTAGTGGTTGGCACGGACTATTTCACCAAATAGGTCGAAGTCGAGCCGTTGGCCAACATCCGAGATACCGACATGAAGAAGTTCATCTGGAGAAACATTATCACTAAGTTCGGAGTCCCCCATACTCTCATCTCGGACAATGGTCTTCAATTCGACAGCAAATCTTTCCGAAGATATTGCTGCGGGCTAGGTATAACCAACCGCTACTCCACCCCGGCCTACCCACAAGGGAATGGACAGGCCGAGGCCACTAACAAGGTCATTGTGGGCGGACTCAAAAGGAGGTTGGAAGACGCCAAAGGAAGATGGGTCGAGGAACTGCCACATGTGTTGTGGACGTATCGGACCACCCCGCGAAGATCCACTGGAGAGACCCCTTTTTCGCTAACTTACGGAGCCGAGGTGGTCATCCCACTGGAAACTGGCTTCCCTACACTAAGAACAAGCTCTTTCACTCCTGACCATAACAACAATTTGTTGGAGAAAGCTCTGGACCTAATTGACGAACGGAGGGAAACCGCAGCGGTCCGATTAGCCTACTATCAGCACAAGTTAAAACGAGGGTACGACGCCAATGTGAAGCTAAGGCCTTTGGCACCGGGAGATCTGGTACTAAGGAAAGTAGTCGGAACCGCAAAGAACCCCGCCTGGGGCAAGCTAGGGCCGAATTGGGAAGGACCGTACCGGATTACATCTGTAGCTGGAATAGGACATACTACTTGGAGGATCTGGAAAATCAAGCAATGCCCCATCCATGGAATGTAAATAACCTAAAAAGGTATTATTATTAATAAAAAGTGCTTCATTACGAGTTTCATGTTATATTACTTTATGAATAATGTTTAACTGCCCCAAACTAAAAGAATCGATGGAGCCTTGGTCATACCTGGTCCCTCGGATCGTATGCCTTGGGCCACTAAGTGTTAAACAGATCCTAAGCTAAGCTTGGCCCCTCGGACCACCTGCTTTGGAAAAATTAACACAGTCCTAAATTTTTCTAAGTGTTAAACAGATCCTAACCTAAGCCTGGCCCCTCGGACCACCTGCTTTGGAAAAATTAACACGGTCCTAAATTTTTCTAAGTGTTAAACAGATCCTAAGCTAAGCTTGGCCCCTTGGACCACCTGCTTTGGAAAAATTAACACGGTCCTAAATTTTTCTAAGTGTTAAACAGATCCTAAGTTAAGCCTGGCCCTTCGGACCACCTGCTTTGGAAAAATTAACATGATCCTAAATTTTTCTAAGTGTTAAACAGATCCTAAGCTAAGCCTGGCCCCTCGGACCACCTGCTTTGGAAAAATTAACACGGTCCTAAATTTTTCTAAGTGTTAAACAGATCCTAACCTAAGCCTGGCCCCTCGGACCACCTGCTTTGGAAAAATTAACACGGTCCCAAATTTTTCTAAGTGTTAAACGGATCCTAAGCTAAGCCTGGCCCCTCGGACCACCTGCTTTGGAAAAATTAACACAATCCTAAATTTTTCTAAGTGTCAAACGGATCCTAAGCTAAGCCTGGCCCCTCGGACCACCTTTTTTGGAAAAATTAACACGCTCCTAAATTTTCCAAGTGAACCAAGTTAACACTTACTTGCGATTTAGAAAGGGTATGGAAAAATTGCATGTTTAACTCTACGAATTAACACACCATGTTGGTATAGACTTGTTCGGCATAATTAGAGGAATTACAGCATAAAGCACAATAAACAACACATGATGGATAAAAAGAAAATAATAATAACAACTTCTTCATTTATAAAGTCAAAGATACATCGACAGCTTGCAATGATATACGTACAAAAAAAAAAAAAAAACAAAAAACAAAACAAAACAACAACAATAAAAAGATAAAAATCCTAAGTCCTAAGCCTCGGGAGCGGGAGGATTATTCGTTTGGTCCAGCTCACCCTTGGCCGTTGTTTCGTCGCCTTCAACCACGGCTGCGCTTGGAACCTCAGAGACTGCCTCCTTGGCCTCGGCTTCCTTAGCTGCAGCAGCATCTGGAGCATCCAAGAAGGTATCATCCGGAATCTCGCGAATGTTGGGATGATAATACACCTTCTCGGATCCCCTTAAGGCCGAGTCTGCAGGAACTCCGGCCGCATTAAGGGCTTCAGCCCACGTCGCGTCACAGAACTCCCTGCAGGCCTCGGCCAGTTCTTCAGTGAGCCTGGCCTCTGTTTCTTCCACACCCAGCTGATAAGATGCCTGCTTCTCAGCTTCAAAGGCCTCCTTGGCTAGTTGAGCAGCCTCATTAGCCCGTTGAAGCTCGGCCTTCAGATCCAGCACGAGCTGTGTCGACGTTGCCAACTCCAGCTGGGTCTTGTACAGCAACTTGCGCTGATCCTCGGCTTGGGTCTCAGCAGACTTCAACCTAGCTTCGGCGCTCTTTCTATCCTGCTCGGCGATAATCAATTTTGCCTAGAGCTCTTGGCTTTTGGCCTTTGCAGCTCCTGTGGCCTTCTCGGCTTCACGGTTGAGGAGCATCTCATTTTTTACCTCCCCTCGGGCCTCTTTAACCCACTCCTCCGCCACGAAAACTTCTTGCATTATCTGATCAAAAATAACATAAGTACATAAGTGAAAGAAATATAAAGAAGATAGGCAGAAACTTGGCATAAGGAATTTAAAGACTCACCATCGCAAGATCCCTCTTCAGGTATAGGAAGAGGTCCTGCTGCTTCAGATTCCTTAATGCCTCCATGTCTTTGGACAGGAGTAGTGGCTGCTCCAAAGCCTCCGCCACATATGCGGCCTGACCTCTTCGGTACTCCCTGACCGAGGAGTCCCATAGAATAGGCGCCCCATCCACCTCAAGCCGAGTAGACCAGGCACGCGCCGATATGCGCACGTCCGCTCTATTCTGGTCTCCCTGACTATCAATGGAGGTCGACCTCTTTTCTCGGGGCTCCATGGCTGTCTTCTGCTGCTTAGCCCTCTTCCTCTGGAGGATCTCCCCCTCCTCCTGCTCCGTAATCGATCTCTTCTTTTTTAGGTCAGGAATGGGCTTCAGACCTAGAGCAGCTGGAGGAGGAGGGAGTGGAGGGAGCACGGGAGGAACTTGGGATTTATGGGTCTCCTTCGAAGTTCCCCCCTTTGCCTTTCCAGCCAGCAGCTCTTTCAGACTCTTACCCTTCTGGTTCGGTGCCATCTCCTCTTCAGACGAGCTGTCTAAACAGGTCACCACAGCAACGGGCGCGTGTGTGCTCAGACGGTCATCAGCCTCTCCACCGAGGTTAGGAGGGCAAGCTGTGCCGGGCACTGTGTCACCCTCCTCCTCGAACCGAAACCGGTCTATCTCCTCCTTCAGAGACAGGCGTGATGATGCGGTCCCTTCCTCGGCTGCTTCGGCTGCTCCTATCGGGACTTGTTGCAGAGGAGCTATGGGAAGCGGAACACCCTGGGGTATCGGAAGCGAAATAGGAGGGAGATCACGGTTGGCAAGGAAGCCCGGTTTTGACACGTCAATCTTGCGGAGCCGAGGATCACCAGCTCTTATACTGCTGCCGATCTCCTGGAACGACCTCGAGATCGGTTCGAAGTCCAAGATCTTGTGGACGGCACGCAGCTGCCCGTCCTCGTTCACAAAAATCTCCGCTCGGAGCGAGAAATTCAAGGCAAGGACGTTTGTGTGGCTCAGCCGAGGAGCTACTATGTTTTTATCTGCAAAACCAAAACGAAACGAGTCGTTAGGAAACCCAGGCATAGCATTAAGAGACAACAAAGTTGACAAGGAAACAATGGTATAGTTAGCACCGAAGAATCTACTATCTAAAAAACAAAAAAGGAAAATTGACTTAAAGGTTTCCCACCTGGGTTCCCCTCTTTAACGGGGCAATGGACGCCATCATGCCACGCTTTGGAGGCTATCAGGTAATCGTCCTTCATGTTCTTATTGGACCTAGGGAGGCAGGAGATGGGTCTAACGACGGGCGAGCGGGATTTAAGGTAAAATCCCCCGTCAGATTGCGTGTGACCCTCATACAGGTGCACCACGTCATACCAGGTGAGCCCTAGTCCGAGGTGCCTATTCAGCGCGTTGATGCTACCTAGAATCCTGAAGACGTTCAGCGCACACTGCTGAGGGCACAGCCAATGGTGGAAAAGGTGGTCGCGGGTGATCCTACCCATGGGGAGCGTCATCCTTCCTTCTAAAAAGGCTATCACTGGGATAACGACCTCCCCCTCCCTCCTATCCAAATCTATTCGGTCTGGATGACAATATCGCAGACCTACCTCTTCGGGAATATGGTATTTACTCTTAAAAACCTCTATTTTTACAGAGGAGTCCACTAACTCCATGAACTTGCCCATATTGACTAACTAAAGGAAGGGTAGTATAATCGACTTCCTACGAATTGAGATCTACAAGGCTAAGAGATTTGGTCGAGGAGGAAATTAACTACGGAACACAAGCTCACACTCTGGCGTTTGTGAAAACAAAATAGAAAGGAACACTAACCTTCGAATATTAAAAAGGTAAAGTGGGTTTGTTGGGAAGAATAAGGAGAGCTTGAGGAGTCTTTGTTAGCCGGAGATCTCAGAGGATGCGAGTTGGAGAAGTTGAAGATATGAAAAGTGAGGAAACGATGTCCCTTGGGTGGCTATTTATAGATGAAGCGGAAATTATCCCGCCCAATTTTTTAAATAAAATGTCCGCCGTTGGATCCATCTCTCACCGTTCGATGGACGCGATATGGCGCCGCCTAGAGCAATCAATGCTGATTCACGATTTTTGAAGCATCGGTATTACTCACGAAGCGCACGAAGCGGTAATCCAGTGCAAGCAAGCCCACGAGCGAACCGGTGCAACTTAAGTGAATCAAAACTCTCTTTTTCTCCTCGGGTGGAAGGAAAGAAAATCAGAGTTTTGAGGGGCTATTGTGGGCACAGAGGCCTAAGATCATGTGCTAGGCCACACGGCACTTGGAATCCCAAGATCACGCGTTGGGCCTTGCAAGGGTATAGGCCCAAAGACGTTCACTAAGCCCAATCATATCCGAAGATGGAGCCAGGTCCGAGGAGGCTAAAAGTAAAAGCCCGGACTCCCAGAACGTATCAGTGCGTTCTGGAATGAATAAGGACGTCTGAGGAGTAGACCTATCCCCTAATGAATGGGACTTCCTAAAATATCTAAGGAAAAGGCTGCCACCACCGCATTAAATGTGCTGCACCCACTCCCCTGGCCGCATTTATGTGGAGAAGACCCCTAAACAGTGTAATCTCGATCACCGCAACTCTGAGGAGACTAAAAAAGATACATGGTGGGACAGGTACTCAAGTGGAGGCTTAAACAATCGACAAGTGTAGGGTGTAGATGGTATAGAAGGAGCTATATAATGTAGAGGTCTCCTTTAGAAAAAGGGGGAGCAGAAAAAAGAATTTGTGTAAAGAAACTAAGGACATTCAAATTGAATATAATCTCCTCGGACCATTGTTGAGGACGTTTACTGAATTAAATCCTGCATTCTATCCTTTCTTGGGCCCAAAATCTGTTTGATTGTGTGTTTATTCTTTTCTAGCCTAGTTTCTCGATTCCCTCTCTCTCTACAAATTCATTATTGTTGGGCCTTTGGGCTGGTCCATTCTCCTTGGGCTGGTACGCTGAAACCGTGACCCTACACAGTTAATTAGAAGTAGTGATTATGTACACATTAGTTGTTGACGACTTACTTCATTTCATCAATATTTAGTGCATAACTTATTTGGTTTTTTATTGAAAATTTTGGTTGGCATAAATATAATAAAAAAGGAAGTAATTGTCCTATTGATTTGAGCAATTCCATGTACTAGCCAGAGAATGTTGACAGTTTCATAGAGGGTTGGGCTATCTGATACTTATTTTTGCTTTTCTGCAGTCTCCCAGCGCTTTAAACCTCTTCCTATCCATTGCCCATGCTATATTTGTGAAGGGAAATCATTCAAACTCTGAGGTTAAGGCTTCTATTGGTTTGGAGGCTTCAGAGCTTTATCCAGAGGTGAAATACACTGCGGATGAATACTTTGATCAATTTGTCTAAAACTTGGAACATTCCTTTGTGGCAATGTATTTACTATCTTACAATCTACAATAAAAATATAGGGAAATATTTATTGCACACACTCACTTACACACACAGTGTAGTGTGTGAAATAGACATTGCTCAAAAATAAAATTTATGTTGTGTTTGTGGCATTTGTTACTTGTTACTTGTTAGGTATGCCCTGTTTGTGTCATGTAAACCCTTGGATTGGGTCCTTAATTTGTAACTTTGTTTCCTGGTGAATATTAGTTAAATTGTGCTTCTTGTAATGAAAATTTTAAAAATCCTTGTTATGAGGTTCTTTGTTGTAGAACATGTGAAGTGCTCGGAGTCTCAAATCGGATACTCTATTGCTTTTGCTAATGGAGGGCCATAAAAAATTCATCCGAACTCGATGCAATAGATTTTTTCACTACAAAAAATTCGTCCTGTCCCAGCGTTTTGTTCCCAACGTTTTTTAAAAACGCTGTAATAGATACGCCTGTACCAGCGGTTTTTGAAAACGTTGGTATAGCCAGTACCTATGCTGGCGTTTTTCAAAAACGCTGGTATAGGTATCCCAAAAACGCTGGGATAGGGTTACTGAATTCCCAAATGGGGAAGCCCTATCCCGGCGCTTTTGGAAGCGCTGCAATAGGGCGACCCTATCCCAGCGCTTTTGAAAGCGCTGGGATAGGTCACTTCTCATAAGGGAATCGAGTGACCTATCCCAGCGCTTTTAGAAGCGCTGGGATAGGGTCGCCCTATTGCAACGCTTCCAAAAGTGCTGGGATAGATCACTCCATTTCCTCACGGAGAAAGACCTAAAAGCGCTGGGATAGGATCACCCTATTCCAGCGCTTCTAAAAGCGCTGGGACAGGTCACCTATAAAGTTTTTTTTTTTTTTTTTTTTTTTTAAATCATAATCTTTTGCAACAAAATCATCCCATTAGCAACGGAATGAAATCGTCGCTAAAGGCCATATATATATGTGTCCACCCTTCAGCTCCCAATCTTATAAAAAAAAAAAAAAAACCTTCAGCTCCTAAGAGAGAGCAACCGTCGCCGATGAGCCTCACCAACCGTCGCCGATGAGCTCACCAAACCGTCACCGTTTTCCCTCAAATCCATCTCCGATAAGACCAAATCGTCGCCGTTTTCCCACAAATCCGTCGTCGATCATCGCCATATTCAGCATTCCATCGCCAATCATTTGCTCACCTTTTTTGGGTACTTGTCTATTTTGCTTTTTTAACTTGTTGGATTTTTTTTTTTTTAATCTTTGTAGATATGGTTTTGCTCACCCTTTTTTTTTTTTTTTAATCTTTGTCCTTTTATGAGTTTTTGGGGTATTTTGGTAATTTTTAAGTTTCAAGGGTATCTTGGTCATTTAGAAACGCTGGGAAAGGTCAACTATAAAGGATTTTTTTTTTTAAATCATAACCTTTTGCGACGAAATCATCCCATTAGCGAGAGACGGAATGAAGTCATTGCTAAAGGCCATATATAAGTGTCCGCCCTTCAGCTCCCAATCTCATAAAAAAAAATTAAAAAAAACCTTCAGCTCCCAAGAGAGAGCAACCGTCGCCAATGAGCCTCACCAACCGTCGCCGATGAGCTCACCAAACCGTTGCCGTTTTCCCTTAAATCCGTCTTCGATAAGACCAAATCGTCGCCGTTTTCCCACAAATCCGTCGCCGATCTTCACCATTCCATCGACGATCGTTGCCGTATTTAGCATTCTGTCGCCAATCATTTGCTCACATTTTTTGGGTACTTGTCCATTTTACTATTTTAACTCGTTGGATTTATTTTATTTTTTTAATCTCTGTAGATATGATTCTGCTCACCCTTTTTTTTTTTTAATAATCTTTGTCATTTTATGAGTTTTTAGGGTATTTTGGTAATTTTTAGGTTTTAGGGGTATCTTAATCATTTAGAAGTGCTGGGACAAGTCACCTATAATTTTTTTTTTTTAAATCATAACCTTTTGCGACGAAATCAACCCATTAGCGACGGAATGAAGTCGTCGCTAAAGGCCATATATATGTGTCCACCCTTCAGCTCCCAACACTCCTTCAGCTCCCAATCTCATAAAAAAAAAAAAAAAAGCTTCAACTCCCAAGAGAGAGCAATCATCGCCGATGAGCCTCACCAACCGTCGCTGATGAGCTCACCAAACCGTCGCCGTTTTCCCTCAAATCCATCTCCGATAAGACCAAATTGTCGTTGTTTTCCCACAAATCCGTCGCCGATCTTCACCATTCCGTCACCGTATTCAGCATTCCGTCGCCAATCATTTGCTCACCCTTTTTGGGTACTTGTCCATTTTACTCTTTTAACTCATTGGATTTATTTTATTTTTTTAATCTCTGTAGATATGGTTCTGCTCACCTTTTTTTTTTTTTTTTTTAAATCTTTGTCATTTTATTAGTTTTTGGGGTATTTTGGTAATTTTTAGGTTTCAGGGGTATCTTGATCATTTAGAAGCGCTGGGACAGGTCACCTATAAATTTTTTATTATTTTTTTAAATCATAACCTTTTGCGATGAAATCATCCCATTAGCGACGGAATGAAGTCGTTGCTAAAGGCCATATATAAGTGTCCGCCCTTCAGCTCCCAAAACTCCATCAGCTCCCAATCTCATTAAAAAAAAAAAAAAAAAAAACCTTCAGCTCCCAAGAGAGAGCAATTGTCGCCGATGGGCCTCACCAATCGTCACTGATGAGCTCACCAAACCGTCACCGTTTTCCCTCAAATCCATCTCCAATAAGACCAAATCATCGTTGTTTTCCCACAAATCTGTCGTCGATCTTCACCATTCCGTCGCCGTATTCAGCATTCCGTCGCGTATCATTTGCTCACATTTTTTGGGTACTTGTCCATTTTACTCTTTTAACTCGTTGGATTTATTTTATTTTTTTAATCTCTGTAGATATGGTTCTGCTCACCCCTTTTTTTTTTTTTTTAAATCTTTGTCATTTTATGAGTTTTTGGGGTATTTTGGTAATTTTTAGGTTTCAGGGGTATCTTGATCATTTAGAAGCATTGGGACAGGTCACCTATAAATTTTGTTTTTTTTTTAATCATAACCTTTTGCGACGAAATCATCCCACTACGAAATAAAGTCATCGCTAAAGGCCATATATATGTGTCCGCCCTTCAGCTCCCAATCTCATAAAAAAATAAAAAAACCTTCAGCTCTTCAGCTCCCAACACTCCTTCAGCTCCCAATCTCATAAAAAAAAAAAAAAAAACCTTCAACTCCCAAGAGAGAGCAATCATCGCTGATGAGCCTCACCAACCGTCGCTGATGAGCTCACCAAACCGTCGCTGTTTTCCCTCAAATCCATCTTCGATAAGACCAAATCGTCGACGTTTTCCCACAAATCATCTTTTTTTTTTTTAAAAAAAAATCATAACCTATTGCGACGAAATCATCCCATTAGCGACGGAATGAAGTCGTCGCTAAAGGCCATATATATATATATGTGTGTGTGTGTGTGTGTGTGTGTGTGTGTGTCCGCCCTTCAGCTCCCAATCTCATTTAAAAAAAAAAAAAGAACGTTCAGCTCCCAAGAGAGAGCAATCGTCGCTGATGAGCTCACCAAACCGTCGCCGTTTTCCCTCAAATTCGTCTCCGATAAGACCAAATTGTCGCCGTTTTTCCACAAATCTGTCGCCGTATTCAGCATTCCGTTGCCGATCGTCGCCGTATTCAACATTCCGTCGCCGATCATTTGCTCACATTTTTTGGGTACTTGTCCATTTTGCTCTTTTAACTCGTTGGATTTTGTTTTTTTTTTTTTTAAATCTCTGTAGATATGGTTTTGCTCACCCTTTTTTTTTTTTTTTTTTTAGTCTTTGTCATTTTATGAGTTTTTGGGGTATTTTGGTAATTTTTAGGTTTCAGGGGTATCTTGGTCATTTTTTGGGTTTCGGGGGTATTTTGTTATTTTGTAGGTTTCATGGTTATTTTGGTAATTTTGAGGTTTTTGGGGGTATTTTGGTCATTTTTGAAAAATTTAGAGTACTTTAGTCATTTACACTTTAGGGGCATTTTGGTAAGTTTGATAATTGGGTGGATTGGGGTTTATCCATAATAATAGGGTTGGGTTAGGTTCTCTAAGCAACAATTAGTTAAATGAGTTTTAATGGGTAAATGAGTTTTATATATCTAACCTGATTAAAATATTAAATTATATTTTGATATTGTCGGTCCTCGAGTCTCATCTTACATTTTTTTTTTAGCTATTACATTATATTTTACTAATTTTTAATGAGGAATTATATTTTATTAATTTGAAGTATTAAATTAAAATATATTAAATTAGTTCGAAGTATCAAATTAAATTAAATTTTGTTGAATTGAATTATTCAAGAATATTTTTAATAATTAATATATTTTATTTTATTAATTTGTACTTTTAAATTATATTTTATTAATTTGAAATATTATATTCAATCTTTATTAATCAAGAAAATATTAAATAGTACTATTTATATTACTATTTAAGAAAATATTAAATTTTATCTCGTTTTTTTTTTTTTTACGAAAATCCCTATACGTGACCTGTCCCAGCGCTTTTGGAAGCGCTGGGACAGGTCCCTCTGCATACTAGGACTAGAGGGACCTGTCCCAGCGCTTTTAAAAGCGCTGGGACAGGTCCAAAACCATTCCCTTACGAAAAGGCCCTGTCCCAGCGCTTTTGGAAGCGCTGGGACAGGTCCCTCTGCATACTAGGACTAGAGGGACCTGTCCCAGCGCTTTTAAAAGCGCTGGGACAAGTCCAAAACCATTCCCTTACGAAAAGGCCCTGTCCCAGCGCTTTTGGAAGCGCTGGAATAGGGTGACCCTATTCCAGCGCTTTAAAAAGCGCTGGGACAGGTCTCTCCCCGTAAGTGAATGGAGAGGGACCTGTCCTAGCGCTTTTAGAAGCGCTGGAATAGGGTGACCCTATTCCAGCGCTTCTAAAAGCACTGGGACAGGTCCTAAACCATTCCCTTGCGAAAAGGCCCTATCCCAGCGCTTTTAAAAGCGCTGGGACAGGGTCCCTCCATTCCCTTATGGAAAAGGCCCTGTCCCAGCGCTTTTAGAAACGCTGGAATAGGGTCGCCCTATTCCAGCGCTTTTAAAAGCGCTGGGACAGGTTCCCTCCATTCCCTTATGGAAAAGGCCCTGTCCCAGCGCTTTTAGAAGCGCTGGAATAGGGTGACCCTATTCCAGCGCTTCTAAAAGCGCTGGGACAGGGCCTTTTTGCAAGGGAATGGTTTAGGACCTGTCCCAGCGCTTTTAGAAGCGCTGGAATAGGGTCACCCTATTCCAGCGCTTCTAAAAGCGCTGGGACAGGTCTCCAAAAACGCTGGGATAGGTCCTTCGTACCACTTAAAAATTTTCAGACTTCCCACTTATTTTTTTCACCTTCCCACCACTTTGGCTTCTCATTTTGGGTCTCCCACTTCTGGGTTTCTGATTTTTTCCTCTCATCCACAAGTTCTCTCCCTCTCCCTCTTCCTTAACCCACTTCCCCTCCTCCTCTCTTCTTCTTTACTCAAAACCCACCATTTCTTTTCCAAAATTTCAAAAACAAAAATACTACCCAAAACCACAAACCCTAGCCAAAGTAAGGTAAGGCTCTCTAGCTCTCATTTCTATTTTGTAGCAATATTTGTATATATATTTGTTGTTAAATTTCTGGTTTTTAGTTTTGATTTTGGTTGAAGTTTGGTTTGGGTTATGTGTATATTTTTGTGTAACTATTGGTTGATTGTGTGGGTTTTAGTTTAGGTTTTGGTTAAAGTTTAATTGATTTTGTGGCCTTTTATTTTTGATTTTGGTTAAAGTTTGCTCTATTTTGGATGAACTGTGGGTGACAGTAGTGCTAACAAAAATTTGCTTTATTTTGGAATTTAATTTTTAACCATTTGTGATAGTAGTGTCCATGGCTAATGGGCTTGATTATTGAGCTAAAGTACTCTACTTATTTAGCATCACCTTAAAATTAAATTTCTTTCAGAATGGGATATTCTTGCAATGGACAAAAATGGTAGAGTTTCAACCAATGTAATTTTAAGTATATGTTGTTATAAATTGGATTAAAGATAGTCATATCTACAAAAAAAGGATTTTTAATTAGTGGATAGAATTTGGAGTGAATATGTTCATAGTACATACAATGGCATGATAATATATCGTAAACATGCCAGTAAAGATGGAAACTCTTTAATGTTGATTTTTTTAATTAACTAGTTAAACAATGGGATAGGAACTTTGTTTTTTCTTGAAACTTCCTACTATAACTAACTAGTTAAACAAGCATGGCCTGCCAGAATATTGTGAGAAATTCTACTAGGCAAAGGCACTTTATCATCCTATAACCATATATAAATGATACCAACCTTTCTCCCATAGTACAATATTTTCAAATACCCAAACATAGAAACCAAAACTTCTCTTTAAACCAGAATCATTTATTTATTTCTTTGTCTACTTGTCATGGCATTGCCACATTCCTCCCTCAATATTTATTTATAATTTAGTGTTGTTATTAATATCATTAATTTTTTTACTGCCTTCCAGCCTAAGTTGTAATTTTGGTGCTTGAGTGTGTAGGTAGTACAAGTACTTCAGCTTCTAAATCTAACAATGGAGGTTTGGTAGGTCCCTTGATCAAGTTCTTGCAATAGATGGAAGTCGGATGTAGAAGGAGTTGGTAAATATATAGGTCTCCTCATCCCATTTGCATTTTGTGTACCATTTTTTTCTGAAGTTTTAGAAATTTATCTTCATATTATTATCAATATCTAGTGTAATCGATTCTTTAGTTAGAACTAAACCAAATGGAGTCTCATGAGGCTGAGCTGAGTTTGTATGAAAGTTGGACAGCCAATGTTTTCAACTAGCTCAGCTAGTAAATAGGTGTGTGAGATAGTGTTGATTCTATGTTTTGATCTTACATGTAAAAGTAAATAATAAATATTTAAAATAGTCCAATTAACGCAGGGGAGAGATCTAGCCTGTAACTAAGTGGTGGGCTAGCATTTAAGGTGATTAGTTATTGTCAAAGTATTTAATAATGTTTTGACCTGTTCGCTTCATCCAAACATCCTGATTCTCTAAACTTTCTTTCAAACAATTAGAAATTTTAATTGTATAAATTAGTATATATGACTAATAAAAAGAATAGTATATATGATACTTTTTACCGGTATCAATATCTTTAGATTTGAAACTTAATGTTTCTTATGTAAGATAGATTTGATAAAAAAGAAGAAGAAGAAGAAGATATTTTACTATTATTTCGTCTTCTCTCTTGCATCCTAGCCCCCGCTCCCCTTTTTTTCTTCATAGAATTATTACACTTCCAACGGAATTTTTCTTAAAACTAATGATTGAATTGCTAAAAAATTGGTATAAGTTATGGTGCAATAGACCTTGTGGTGCCTGCTTTCAAATTTCTTGGGAATGAAAATTGAATTGTCTTTTTGGGTTTGACTATAATCATATGTTTGGCTTAGCTATAGATGCTTGTCACTTAAGGCTATTAGCTTGATGCTTAAGAAGCGCTTGACAATCTTATTAAGTGAGAAGACATTTTGATTTTAAATAGAAATGGAATCAATATGACCAACTTCGATCTCCATTTGGCTCTCACAAAGGTATACCCTTTTTCCTTTTCTATTTTTTTTTTTTAATTTTATTTGGAAACTATGTTCAAAATGTTATATTTTCACCATATGCGAATCAGATTGTAACCATGTAATTTTTGTATTTTGAGTTTACGATTATAATAAAGCCATTTAAATGCTCAAAATTTTTTTTTTCTAATAATGAATTTGGGTTAGTATTTAGTGAAAAGTTAAACCTTAAGTGTGTAAGATTTAGCTGTATTTTATTTTTTAACAATACAGAGAAAATGTGAGTTGCTTTGAATTTTACAGTAGTGAATTTAAGATATTTATAGGTATTGGAACAAGTGGGGTTTGAGGTAACTGATGGTGGAGAATGGAAGTTCTGGAAGTATGTGGAGGAAGTTGAGTTTGGACAAGGGCTGCCGGTTCATACTGTTTTCATTATGAGAAAATTGTTGGCAGCTGATCGAAATTTACTAGGTTTATGTGTGTGTGTGTATATATATATATATATATATATTCTTTATTAATTTTTTTAATTATCAGATACAAGTTTAATTTTTTTTGCAATGCTAATTTGAGAAACTAACTATTTTTTTTAGTGCTTGCTTTAAGAGCTTGTCTATTTTATGATCATGTGGATGCTGGGTCTTTGACACTTTTATACCTTGATTTAATTGAGAGAATTTCTTAATCACATGAAGAATTTCTAAGTGGTGTCCACTTTAGTTATGCCTGCAAATTTTGTTTCTTTACCTCTATAGTTTTACTTGTGTTTAGGATCAGCAAAGTAGGGAGCTTTCTCAACGCCATGTATCTAAGCGAGCCAAGAAACTGAGGGTGAAGGTATGAGTGATGAGTTGGTACTTTTCACCCTTATTTATGATATTACTAAGTTCATTTGTATTATTGCTTTTGCTGTATTTCTTCTGCAACTTTAGTCTGAAGTTTTTTTCACCCTTAACTACAATCTTGTTTTAGTCGTTAAGTTTTACCAATTACTTAGTTTTTATTTGTTGATTATTTTTTAGGAAGAAGAGATAAAATTAAAGCCTTTTGTTGCGTTCTATTGTGGTAAGGTCTTCCTATAAGAGTTCTTTCAATGATTTTTGGTTACATGTTGACGTAATTGAGATGTGAAAAGGCTAATGCATTCAGTACTAATAACTGAAAGGTTTTCTGATTTTGGTCCTTTCATTTCATGGCCTAAAATGTGGCCGTTTCTTTTATTAGTAGGTTTTTAGGTTATGGGTCAAATGTCCTTGTCTCACCATCCTTATTGAGTATCTAGCCTTGGTTGTGTTTTATATATATATATATATATATATATATATATATATTCCCCCCTCTCTTTTTTGCCAATATGGTACTTTGTAGGGCATTACTGTCAAACTAAAGGCTTACATTCATCTATGTCAATTCATATCTGGTTTCTTAGCCAACCATTTCGTTCGAAGTGGGCCTAACTCATTGAATTTTTTTTTTTTTTGAGTGCTTAATGTAGCGTTGACCAAGTATATTAGTACTAAAAATATAGCTAACATTTGCAAACAGTTGGTTCCAAATAACAATTTGAATTAACCTGAATGACAATAATGTATAAATACTATTATTTAATATGTAACATTCCTTTGCAATTTGACAATGCAATTATTTTTACCATTTTTATTCCTTTTGAATTGATGAGTGAGTTTTGCTCTTGAGTTCTTGCAGTCTTTCTTTTATTTTATTTTTTTTTTAGTAAAAATACTTGCATAGTGTAAGAGAGTGCAAGATTTTAGATACATCATCTATCAATATATATCCCAAGAGAGAAAGAGAGAGAGAGCTACAACTACAACTAAAACTACAAGTCTACTATGGCACGTCTAATTTATCAATATTTCAAACATGAATCAAGCAAGCGCCTTTAACAATGCTTCTATGCATTAATCTTTCCACTTAATTTAGTTGATAATTTTATTTTACTTTGTCATTATGTTTTTTTTTATTAAAATAAAAAACAACTCAATTATGACTGTTGGATTTGTTAAATTGCTAGATTAAACATTTGGTGGCTACTGCAATATCTTTGGCATCTCCCGTGGAGCAAAGCAAGGTAGCAACTAGTAAGTTAACCTCTCATTCTCTGACTACGTGTGATGAAATTATTAAATAGCTCATGTTTACTGTAGAACAAATGGAAAATAGCAAAATATTGGAGCTTATCTTTTGGTTTGCACACCTCTCCCTATTTTAGTTTATAGTTTGTTCTCTCAATGTACTTAGTTTAGTAGTTTCTTCTCTTTTACCATGAGTTTGGAAGTGAAGTCACCTAATTTACGTCTTTTAAGTTATCTTAGTAGTCTACAGTTTAGACTTAGATTTTGCAAGATTAGCAGCTTGCTATAAGTTTGAGTTCCTCTTTTTAGGAGCAAACCAATGAATTGCTAAAGGGTGAGTAAAATCTACTTCATAATACCCTACTAGTCAATAATTATGTGTTAAAATTTCTACTGTGGTGGATTGTTGGTTTAGAGCAAGCGGGTGGCTTGCATGGTGATATAAGGTGGTCTACTTTTCATTATTGGGAGTGTTGATTATCTTGTGAATGTTGTGATATTATTGTTCAACTATGTGCGAATTTATTTTATCTCCTTTTAGTAAATTCAAATATTCTGCTGTGGTGGGTTGTTGATTTGGAGCAAGCGGGTGGCTTGCATGGAGATATTAGGTGGTGTATTTTATATTGGAAGTGTTGATTGCGTTGTTCCTATTGTGCTATAATTATTGGTGATAAACTTAGTCATTCTCACTAGAATTTCCTTAATAATTCCATCTTTTATGTGATCATCTAAGTTTACTTTTTATCTATTGGTGCCTAAGTAATACTCATACATTGGTGTATTCAGTGATTAGCCCTAGGCAAACCAAGTATGGATCTAACTTGACTTAAACTTATATTTTTTAGTTTCGTGAACACTAGGTTCCTAGGTGATTAGAGTGGTCTAGCATTTTAAAGCTTTTTCAACATCAGCTATGGAGTCAAATTCAAGGCATTCTTGATTATTACCCATGATTAAGTTCAGATTTTTTATCATCGATTAGTATATGTATGGCTCATTTGGAAGAATGGGCATGGCAATTTATGGTACAAGGACAATTACTTAATGCCCTTGATGAGAGATTGAGGGCTAGAGGTGGGTTTGATGAGGAGGAAGTGGAGAAGGTGCTTCACTTGGGCTTGTTGTGTTCCTATCCTGACCCAAGTGCAAGGCCAAGTATGAGACAAGTAGTGAAAGTATTGCAACTTTAGTTACCATGTGATAGCCGTTACATTGCTGCCCTGCCTCTCCAAGTAGATGAACTTTGCTGTAGAATGCTTATCAGCACTCATGGTTAAAGTATCCCCTCAACTCCCAACTACCACTTTTTCAACTCCTTCATTAATGTATACCATAATCTTTATATCTATCAGTTTAGGTTTCATTGTAACACATAAAATTCATAGAAATATCAAGTAGAAATGTAACCTCTAAGGCTTTACACAGTATGTGTAAGTAATCACTTATTGAATCTTTTTGCATAAATTGCTCACTAATCACTTCTTGAGAAATTTATTGAGACTAATACCCAACTGATATGCTTAACTGAAATCAGTCATTTTAAGTGGGTTTTAATTGCTAATGTGGCACTTGGTAGTAATACTAGTTGTTTAGCACACTAATCCATTGTGTATTTTTTAATTCGTAGAATGGTGATGGTGATGGTGATTCTGCAGTGGATATCCACTCTCCCAGTGCTCAGTGCTTATCATCTGATGATATGCAGTAGGCGATACTTTAGGCACCTATTTTGGAGTAGGCGATACGCAGTTAAATATAGTTAGAATGTATTCTTTTGTGTAGGACATTCTATATAGTTAGAATGTATTCTTTTGTGTAGGACATTGTACGTAGTTGTTTAGAATGTATTATTTTATGTATAAAATTTTAGACATTTGGGATGTAATCGCCAATATTGTTTAATTATATATTTAGTTTCTTGGTTTAATGTGGTATGGTATTTGTTATTGAAAAATATGAATGGTAGCTCAAATCAGGTGTACAGGTATTGGAAAATATGAATATCAGGTGCACAGGTATTGGAAAATATGAATGGTAGCTCAAACCAGGTGCTGAAAATTTGTTTTTTAAAAAAAGGTCCTATCCCAGCGTTTTTGAAAGCGCTGGGATAGGTCCTTTTAAATTATGCTCGTTCACGGCCTACACCAGCGCTTCCGTGAACGCTGGAATAGGTATACCCTATGCCAGCGTTTTCAAAAGCGCTGGGATAGGTCTTTTAAATGTTACTGATTCAATACCTATACCAGCGCTTTTGAAAACGCTGGCATAGGGTATACCTATTCCAGCGTTTAAAAAGCGCTGGGATAGGTCATAAATGAAGTCAATTTAAAAGACCTATACCAGCGCTTTTGAAAGCACTGGCATAGGTAGTACCTATTCCAACGTTTACAAAGCGCTGGTATAGGTAATGAATTAAGTTAAATTAAAAGACCTATCCCAGTGCTTTTTAAACGCTGGAATAGGTATACCCTATGCCAGCGTTTTCAAAAGCGCTGGTATAGGTATTGAATCAGTAACATTTAAAAGACCTATCCCAGCGCTTTTGAAAACGCTGGCATAGGGTGTATGCCTTTCCCAGCGCTTTTGAAAAACGTTGGTATAGGTCCGGCGACCCTATACCGACTATCACTGCGCGGCGGTTTGAAGCGCTGGGAAAAAAAACGCCGGGATAGGACTTTTGACCCTATCCCAGCGTTTTTTGGGGCTATCCCAGCGCTTTTGAAAACGCTGGGATAGCCCCGTTTTTTTGTAGTGATGTTAGCTTACAATTTGTGCATCGTGGGACTTGTGGTTATGACCTGTGCATCAATTAAAGTAAATATTTAGAGCCAGCCAAGTATTGCAAAATAAGGTCTTTTAATAGGCTAGCAGTTTGCTTACTATGATAAAAGGATTTTTTTTTTTTTTTTGCTCGCTTGATATATTTTAAAATTTTGTAAAATTACACTTTGCAATCAAACATGAACTTCTCTTAAATTTAATAATAAAAAAAGAATTTATAAGCTTATTTTATTGATTTACAAAAACCCAAAAAAAAAAAAAATCCAATCATATTCTTGGGAGATTTGGCTTCGTTTGGTACACTCACTCAAACATTTGTTTTCAGTTTTTAAACGACATTACACGTATTTTCATACACTTTTTCATCCACACGTATTTCCATACATGTTTTCAAATACATGTTTTCAGTTTTTAAGTGCATGTACCAAACACTTCATTGGTTAATCATATACTGCTATGGTGGGATTTTTTTGATATTTTAGTTAATAGGCCTAGATGAGATGTGAGTCCTATTTATTACGGACGTGTGCCTCGCCTAGTCGCCAGCTTAGTTGCTTGTCTTTCTTGGGCTTCAATAACTTGCCCCATGTTGTTGCTTATCATTTATAGACGTTTGTGGCTATTGGATTTTTCATTTTTGGAACCCTTGGTCTAAACTTGTTTTTAATACCTTTCCTTTTGTCAATCCAACAAGAATATCATTGAAGCAAGAGAAAAATATGTGGCGAAGGAAAAACACTTTCAAGTGAAGAAAAGAACAGTACCTAGTATTCTAATTGTGATAACAATAATTGAACTTATGGGAAAGTATTATAATGGTGTGTTAAATAAGTCATTGACTTGTTCAGATAATAATAAATAATAAGTTAGCTTACAAGGAAAGTCAATCTCCAAAAGCCTGAACTAAATAGACAGTTACAAAAGCACAAAAAAGGCAGGAAAAGAGAAAAATAAAAGGCACAAGTAAAATTGATTTAGATTCATATGCGCAATAGGACAAGTGACAAGGCACATACTTAAGGCCCATGTTTATACAAAATCCCATAATTTAAGATATCAAAATAGGTTCACAATAATTTTTAAACTAAACAATGGTCAATGTGGGACTCGCAACAAAACCCAAGTCTTGGAGAACACAACCACACCAACACACGTGAGGTGGTGATCCGGTGGAACTTCAGCCATATAAGAAGACAATACAATATACAAGAGCCCATTGCTAAGCCATGTCCAACACTGTCACAATTTAAAAGTGTGGCCAAATGAGATAATAAATTGTATTGTATGATATCTTCAAAATGATTTTATATAAAAATTTAAGAACAATGTTTATTACGCACCTTAGTTCTAAGGTGCGTAAATGTTTGTAACAACTGCATGTAACAATTTTTTCCCAAAATTTAATGGAATGAAACCCTACTTTGAGATTCATATAAAAATTTAAAATAAATATAAAGAAGAAGGGGGAATGGTTGGAGATCAACACATACGTAATATTGAAAAGCCTTACGTCATTTTGTAAATTAAAGTAGACTATTAATTTTTTTATTTTTTTTTTGATGAAAGTAGACTATTAATTGAGTGATTCTAAAAGTAATAAACAAATGAAAAGGAGAAGCCACTATGACTATGAGCCCTCTTGCATATTGCATGACGAAATATCATAACAAAACCTATAACTAATAGAATTAAGGAATGATACATTGTCGTAAAAAAAAAAAAAAAAAAAAAAAAAGGTTGGGAGTCAAACAAAGACGTTTCTGTAAACGTCTGTTTTTAAGGATCTCTGACTTCCTTTGTTTGAAACTGAGAATTACCCTAGCTAAGATAGTCCAAACTCTCTGTTTTGCTTTAACCCATTAATCCATTTCATTCGAAATTCTCTCTCAATGGCTCTAAAAAGTAAGATTTTGATAATTGGAGAGATTGGATACATTGGAAAATACATAGTAGAGGAGAGTGCGAAAGCTGGGCACCCCACTTTTGCATTGGTCAGAGAAAACACAGCTTCTAATACTGAAAAGTCTAAACTCATTGAGAGCTTCAAGAGCTCTGGAGTGACACTTCTCCATGTATGTACGAACTCTAGTTCTCCACATCGTGGGTGTGTTTTTAATACTTTGGATTAGTATATCGATCTTGAAAGTCATGTGATTGTTTCACAGGGAGACATATATCATCATGAAAGCTTGGTGAAGGCAATCAAGCAAGTTGATGTAGTGATCTGTGCACTTGGATCACCAGAACAGATAGCTGATCAAGTGAAGATTGTTGCTGCCATCAAAGAAGCTGGAAATATCAAGGCAAGGCATATATCTTCCTAAAAGCTTTTAAATATTTTTCCTGATTTTTTTTTCCTCAATATATCCCACTATTTTTAAAATTGTTTCAAAAAGATATTTATTACCATAAAATAATTACATGAAAATTACTGATGTGGAAATTGGAATTCATGCCATGTCATGAGGCCCATGTCCTCAAAGTGACCTTAACTTCGTTTACTATTTTAGTAATTTACTTCTACCAAATGATGGTCATGATTTTTTTGGAAACATGTTAAAGAAAAACCAAAAGTTGACAAGCAAATATGCAATTTAACTTCCTATATTTGCTGTTTGGCTTGTAATTCTTGAATTAAACTAGAAATGGTGTATTAACAATGGGTTTGGCTTTTCAATTTCCCACAAAAGTTGTAGAAAAGTAAATAACACTATGATATGATTATCCAAAAAAACCAATGAAACTAACCTGTTTCAAGGTAAAAACTTAAAGAGGATTTAACCTAACTATCCTCAAGGTAAAACAAATCTACTATAAGAGAATTGAAGTTTTTACAAAAGATTTAACCCTAAATCTAATGCTACCTCATGCAGTAACTTACTGACACGATCATGTGCAAACTCCAAATCCATGGACTCCCTCTCTTCTTGAATTTATAGCAACACAAGCCTCCTTGCTTGTGACTTTGAGATCCCACTCAAAGGTTTTAGATAACCTTCACTTGTTGATCTTGATACAGCAACTAGTTCTACCAATCCTTGATTGTAGTTTAAGCTCCGGTAGAATCTTGTGTAGTTAGAAGGTATAACACCTCTCAAATCTCACAAAGAGTAACACACAAATCTTCCAAAAATTTTCAAATTGTAGCTAGGGTTTTCTTTTTATATGTGGAGAAGTTTAAGTGAAACCTTAAACATTTTTTGTAAAGATTGGACTGAAATAACCTTCTATGAAAAACTATATTTGTGATTTTCGATCAGTCGGGTCTATTTCTCGATCGGTCGAGAAAGGCAAAACTTGACTTCTCTTTTCTACAATCAGCTGGATTTGAAATCTTGAAACACACTTATTTAAGCACACTCTAAACTCTTAGACTAGACATATTTTGCTCTCAGTTTGCCAACACAATACAAACCATGATTCTAAACATTTAATCTAAACCTTAGAACCTAACAAAGGTGATTGGTTCAAGCTTGCTGTGTAGGTTGTTGCCTTGTTGATTTATTCTTATTGCGGGGTCCTTCAAAGCAAAAGGAAAACTTATGCTCTCTTCTTATATTTTGATCACTTGATCTCTTCTATAATTTTGTAAAATTACGCTTTGCTATTAGACATGAACTTCTCTTAATTTTTGTTTTTTTTTTTAAGTGTATACAAATAATTCTTGAGATCGAAAGATTCAAGTTTTTTAAGTTTATTTTATTAATTTATAAAGAACAAAATTTTGTAAGCAATGGCTACAAACTTCCTATTTCTTTTTGTTGGATGTGATATTTTACAAATCCACCATAAGATTACATTTTCTTATTATATCATCCATACTTACAAAATTTCAAGAAGATCAAAAATCAATCACTATGGTATCAATCAAATATAAAAATTTCATTTTTTATAGTACTAAATTATGCATAAAAAATAAGTTTATAGATTTAATAGTAAATAATATCCTATTTGAATGAAATTTGACATGTATGTTAAGAACATAAATAATATGAAATTTAATGGTTAGATTTTCAAAATATGTAGCCTTGTTAACTTTTTTGTGATAGTTTGTAAAAAAATTTTCATTTGTCTTGTCAGCTTTTTTTTTCGCTCTCGAATAGTTTGATTTGACCTATACTCTCCCACACAAATTGATTATCTCTCTTGAGTAAGAACAAATCATTTTGATTCTCCTTATCTTGAATGAAAAGGCTTTATAGAAAATTGTTCTTGAATCTTGGTGTGTGGAATTGCACCCAACTTGTAGTAACTTTATCAACTTGTATTTAACATTCTTGGTAATCAAACACGTTACAAGAATCAAATTTACCAATCTTTTTTTTCTTTTTTCACTTTCTTGCTATTTCTTGGTAACCAAACATATCTTCATTTCTATTTTCTCAATTTTCTTTTTTACTTTCTTGCAATTTCTTAGTAACCAAATAAATCTTCATTTTTATTTTCTCAATTTCTTTTTTACTTTCTTGAAATTTCTTGGTAACCAAATAGTGTCACATGCATTAGCTTCAGCACCACATTAACCCAGATACACCACCATCGAACCTAAATTACCACCACCACAACCGTCCAACACCACCACCAAAACCAGATCCACCACTACCAAGTCCATCATCACCAAACCCTACAATCAAATTTCAATAACTTTGTATCAAAAAAAAAGATTCAACCACAACTCAGATATATTTTGAACCATTAAACAACCCAAACCGTCACAACATCACAGATCAAAGAAGGAGAGACCGAGTGGGTAAGTCCAAGAAAATTAGAGATAGATGGGGAGAGAGCAAGGAGACCACCTGGACGATGGTGGTTGGTGGTGGTGAATGACAAGGAAGGTCATTGACTACCAGCAATCCAGGATGAGAAATATTCATCAATCATCGCTAAATTGTAAAACACAAACCCATAAAACCAATTTCAATGGGAATGGTTGTTGTACTTAGTAGATCCATGGGATCACGTGGTGGGTATGGGTCTAGGAGATGTCTCTGTGTATCAGGCCTTGATGGGTTTGGTGGGTGGGTAAAGGATGCCACTTCGAAATTTGGTTATTGTGAATTTTTTGGCCTGCATTTGATTTTTGTGTTTCAATTTTCTGTGTTCCTGAGTTCATCTTATGTGTTCATGAAATACCTTTTTTCCATTTTAATTCTATTTTATTTTTAGTTAAAATTGTTAAATTCAAATGCTGATGTGGATGCTAATTGGTATTTTTTAACACTAAATAAAAAAATTATTATCATTTTATTAGCCATATCAGAGTTTAAGTGACACATGCATTCCATGTGCCAAGTTTGCATAAGGGCCAAAATGTTAATGGTATGAACCAAAACGGGGACTAAACGGAAATTGGTTCAAAATATAAGGACCAAAAATGCATTTTTACCTTAAATTTTTAAGCTGGGTTGATTTATGTGTCTATGCCAAATTTGATTTTTATGTTTTTGTGTTTGATTGACAAGAAAATGCTGGGAATGTTCCTACAATTTTTTTTTCTATTTTAAAATTGAGAAATTAAAAATGAATGTTTTTTTCAAATTAAATGCTGATGTGAAATTTTTAAATAGAAATTAAAATATTTTATTATTATTCTATTTTCCACATAAGCTTCAAGAGTGTCAATTATGAAATTCGTTAGCCATGTAGACATTTTTCTTCAATGAGTTGACAGTAAGGACCAAATTAATTGCAAGTTAAAAATGACAGGGCCTAAATTGATTGCTATCAAAATATATAAATTTTGTACCTTAAGAAGCGAACATATGTTTCCCATCTCCTAATTTATTCCATGTTGAAAATTTTATTTGTCTGTTGAACTCCCTGAAGTCATTATAAGCACCCTCTGTTTATGATTGTTCCATGACTTTGTACATTATGTTAAGCACGTCTTTTTCCAACACAGGTGTATATAAATTCCTCCAATGTGGATGACCATCTTGTGGAATCAATAACAAGGCCAGCAGCTGACCCAAATGCTGGAGAAGTTTATTATAGGTACTTGTGAAATACGTTCATCCACCTGGCTTCCATGTTTGTTTAGATAGTAGTATTGGATTAACAAAAACTTCCCCAGTATCTAAAATCCATTTTCTTTCTTTACAATGAATATGAAATTGTAGTTTAGGTCTGCTTATAAAGCAATGCTGATTACGAGAGCGATTCAATTGGCCTTTAACATGGTCTAAACAAACTTTTCTTTCTATCCCAAATTCTACCCACATTTATTTTATTGTGTGTTCTCATTGGTGTCCACAGGTTAATGACAAGGTTCATGTTGAACCAGAGCAAATACACTTTGGATGGTGTCTTGAGCGAACTCTCTTGCCCACTGCTGTTGCTGTGGGGTGACTTAGACCCGTGGGTCGGTCCTGCAAAGGCTAACCGAATCAAAGAGTTTTATCCAAAAACGTCTCTCGTAAACTTAAAAGCCCGTCACTGTCCACATGATGAAGTTCCAGAGCTTGCCAATAAGGCTTTGTTGGATTGGTTGTCAGGTCTAACACTTGAAGCCTCCCCCCAGTCGTTGTAACTTTGTTCAAATCTAATAGAATTACAACTCATATTTCCCTCAAGGTCTTGCTTGTAAAATGATTGTAAATGCATTCATTATAGTGCTTGGTTCAAGCTTGTTGTGCAGGTTGGTGGGTTATTTTCATTACGGGGGTCCTTTAATACAAAAGTGATAATTATGTTGATCTTTTTTTTTATCATCCCTTTTTAAAAAAAGGGGAAGTGGGGTTTGAAATTTTGTAAAATAACTTTTTGCGACATGAACTAATTCTCTAATTTTTTTTTTTAAAATTATAAACAAGTCACCTTGAAACAGTAAGAATCAAGCTTTTGAGTTTATTTTATTGATTTAAAAAAAATAAAAAATTTCATTCATATTCTTGGCCTTGGGAGATTTGGTTAGATCTGTTGGTGTGTGTTTCAAACTTTTGACCCCCTTTTTAATTACAAATTGATTAGCAGTGTGCTCATATGAGTTTATACATTATTGTGGGCTTTGTTTGGTATCTTTAGATATGAGGCCTAGCTGAGGCGCAGGTTGTTAGGTTCTAAAAGTTTAGAACAATTGGCAAATCGTGAGCACACAAGAACATGTAAGCTGCTGAAAGAAGAATTCAGAATCTGCCTGGTTCGATCGATCGAAAAACAGGCTCGACCGATCGAAAGTCGTATCTGCAGAATTTTAATTAAGCCCAAACAGCAGTTCTAGCCCATTAAGGATTAGGGTTTCAGATCTACTTCTCCCACTATATAAAGGAAACCCTAAGCACGTATTTTATAAGGCTTTTTAGAGAGAAAAGAGTGTGTCTCTTTTGTATTTAGGGTTTTGTTCCTAAAACCTCTCTTATTACTTCTACCGGTGTTGTTCCTTGAAGAATCTCAAGATCCGGTATTGCTGAAGTTGCTGCCTTCTCTAGTCATCAAAGGAGCTGATGATCTAAACCTTCAAGGGTGGTCTTGGAGTCACAAACAGGTGAGTTTGTGTTGCTAAACCTTTGAGTGGAGTCTCCAAGTCACAAACGGTGGTGTTTGTGTTTTGCAAAGATTAAAGAAAGAAGGAGTCCATGGATCTCGGAGCTATCATGGGGTCGTGGTAGTAAGTTTCCTACACTTGGGTAGCAATAGGATGTTAGTGGTCTAAGTCTTATTGTGTAAACTTCAATTCTTTCTAGTGGATTTGCTATTTTACCTTGATGAAAGCTAGGTTAAATCCTCCCCAGGTTTTTTACCGGCTTGGTTTTCCTGGGTCATCATATCGTTGTGTTCTTTATTTTCCGCTGCTTTACTTGATATGATTATTATTGTTTTAACCTAGATCTGAATAATAAACCTAAGTATTCACTTGGTTAATTAATTAGGTTAAACAATCTAAGTTTACAGGGGTCTAAATGAACTGACAAGTGGTATCAGAGCGGGTAACTCTTCTGTTTTAGATCTTTTGATCTAAGAGTTGATCCTTGATCCCTGTTATCATGGATAATTTTAAGTGTCTTACTGTTTTTGATTGTGATGATTTGAATAAAAAGGACACTGTTGTTTCTGTTGATCTTTTTGATGCTTGTGAAACTCTTCGTAAGGAATTATTGAAAACTATGAGAATTGCTAAGAAATTCAAGGAAGAGTTAAAATTGGCTAATCTTGAAAAAGAGGAATTGATTGTTAGATTAGACGAATCTAATAAAAAGAATGAATTTTTGAGAAATCAAATTTCCTCTCAAGATGAGAAGATGAAAAGCTTGGAACAAGAGTTAGTTGAATCTAAAGCTAAGATTGAAAATTTGACTTGTACCAAGCCTGCTGTTGATAACAGAAGTGTTTCTGTTTCTTTTAAGCCTAAAGCTGAAAAAGTTTATATCCCTCTTTTCAAGAGGAATAATAAAGAAAAGGCTTATTTTGCTAGGTTAGACAAAGGTAAAAGTTCTGATGTAGACGCTGAAGTTTCTAAACCTATGTCTAAACCTACTGTTAGAGAGCATAAGAAATCTGTTTTTGTGCCTACCTGTCACCTTTGTGGTGTTGTTGGTCATATTAGACCAAATTGTTCTTTGTTGAGGCAAAAACCAAAATCTGAGACTAGATTTGCTGTTAGGAATACTGATGTTCCTAAGTTTGTTCCTGTTTGTCACTTCTGTGGTGTCTCTGGTCACATTCGTTCTAATTGTCATAAATTGAAATTTAAAAATTCTGTGTTTCAATCTAGGATATGTGATGATATTTCTCATGCCATAAGTCCAAATAAATTGTTTCATATGCTTTTGAAAAATTTAAACTTGTTGGCTTGTGAAAGGAAATTGCAGGATTTTAGTCTTTCTCAGAAGATTGGTGTAATCCCTCAAATACACTCAGCTTCTCATGGATTTTCACCTACAAAGCCGAAGACTCATGTTATATGGGTGAGAAAAGATTCTCTAAGGTGAGTGTTGCTGACTTGTCCCTGTTTTAATTCTTTCAAGTATTTGTGGACATGTTTTGTTTCTGTTTTTGGTTGTTTTGTTTTTTTTAGGTTTTTTTTTTTTTTTTTCTTTTCTTTTCTTGAGGATTACATGAATTATGATATCTCTCTCTTGATTTAGAATATGCTTGACATTGTGGAGAAACTTGAATAGTATGTGTTCTATAAGTGCTAAACTATTTTTTTATTTTTTTTGAGTATGTACTGGTTTGTACATGTTCTCATGGGTTAATTAAGAAATTGATATTTCTTGTTTGAGTACCCTCTATAGCTTAGTTAAGCACTATCATGCATAGTTTTGCATTGTTCATTTAGCATAATGTGTGCTTTTTGTTTTTGGTCATAAAATTTTTTTAACCAAAAAGATTTTTGTGTTTTGTATTATATATCTTGGATTTATAATTAAGGTTGGCCATATTATCTTTACATAACATGTTTATGTACTTTTTTAGTTTGGATGAGCTTATTTATTGCACTTTACTAGCTGAAGTCTTTGTAGTGCATGTTGTGTGGGAAGATGTTTATAGTTTTTGATCACTTTGTCTTGATCTTGAAGTCACATGCCTTTGATTGTTGGACTTGAACTTATTGAGAAAGGCATAAATAACCATCTCACCACTGTTTACTAGCCAATCATGAACACCTTAATGCATATCGTAAGATTTTGTGCTCGAGAAAGTGTAGCACATGCACAAAAAGAACATAAGGTGTAGCCTCTAACTAAAATTGGTGTGTACATTATTGGGCTATAATAATCTCACAATTCATAAAATTGGTGTGTACATTATCCCGGCTATATTATTAAGTTTCTAATCAATTAAATTGAATATTAATTTTGAGGCAAATCAAGAAACTTACATGATTGCAAGCTTTTATTCTAGGAGATGTGAGAGTTATATGATGTAACTCTTTAGGTGATAGTCTCCTTCAAATTTATGTGATGAATTTTGTAGACTTTGTGTTTAATTTCTATTCACATATCACCTCACATGTTTCTCAAGCTTTTTGCTAGATGCACACACTACACAAGTTACTCTTTGCTAAACTTTGTACAAGCTATTGTGTGTGATTTTGTTGTGGCCATCCAAGATTATATGTTCCTTGATTTTGATGCAAAATTTGAGTTTTAAGGACAAATTGATTGAAAATCTTAATTTTGGAAGATCTGGGCTGTATTCATGTGTTTTTGAAAAATTTTTAGTCTCATACTCATGCATTTCATTCATGAAATACTATGCTTTAAGGAGTTTCTGCATAAAATTGTTCTGTATTTCAAAAATTTGAGTTTTCCAGAATTTCGACCGATCGAAGCTATTTCTCGACCGATCGAAATTGCGATAAAAATTTTGGTTTGATTCTGTCTGACTCGATTGGTATTCGATCGATGCTCGATCGATCGAAACTGAAAAATTTTCAGTTTTTAGAGTTTTTGACCAAATTTTTTTTTGCATCATTTATGGTTAGGATTCACATGAGTTGCATTGTTTTTCTGTGTCCATCTTGCAGTTTTGCAGTCATATCTCTCATTGTTTTCACACATAACATGCATACACTTTGCTAAATTGGGTACTCAACTTGAATTAAAAATTGATTGATTAATTTTTTAGTCCTTTGTATATTTTAGTATATGCTATTTTTTGATGTGTGAACTACAGAAAATATTTTTCTTAAGAGATATGATGGATAATCAATGTGCATATATTTTCTCTACTCATGCAACTGTTTATGGGTCACATAGTGTCAAGTTTGCATTTATTGAAAGAGGGAATATTTTTCTTCATGTGTATCCTCAACTCATTTTTTTTTTGGTTTGTGTGTTTTTATTTATCCCCACCTCCCAAAATTTTCCCCAAAACTGTTTTTCCCAAAACTTGTTTTGTTTTTCCTATTTTTATAGGGGGAGAAGCTTGTTTTTAACCTTTGTTGTTCATAGGGGGAGTTGTTGCTCTTCATAGAGGGAGTTTTCTCTATTTTCTATAGAGCTAAATTGTTTGTGTTCTCTTAATTCTCTTTTTTCTCTCATGTTTACTCTTTGTTTGAGTTGTATTTGTCAATACGTGACAAAAAGGGGGAGAAATAGATGAAATGTTGTGTTGGGAATCCTGTTTGTCTTGTTTAGGGGGAGATAAATTTGTTTTGTTTAGGGGTAGAATATAAAAACTTTTTGATGTATCTAACTTAGGGGGGAGAGTTAGTTTACTTTTGTTTTTATATTGTGCTTCATTTTGTTTATATGTCTTTCTATCCACACATGCGGTGATGTGTTTGTTAAGTGTTACAGGAATATACAGGTTGTTTTCAATCGAAAATGCTACTGTCTACTTTGCAACTGTTAGATAGTAGTTTAGGTTGAATTGTTAAGTGGCTATTTTTATTGTAATGGGCTATTTCAATTTGTAACTTTGAGCTTTTTGTTAAGTCTGTGTTTTGTCACGGATTGCCAAAGGGGGAGATTGTTAGGTTCTAAAAGTTTAGAACAATTGGCAAATCGTGAGCACACAAGAACATGTAAGCTGCTGAAAGAAGAATTCAGAATCTGCCTGGTTCGATCGATCGAAAAACAGGCTCGACCGATCGAAAGTCGTATCTGCAGAATTTTAATTAAGCCCAAACAGCAGTTCTAGCCCATTAAAGATTAGGGTTTCAGATCTACTTCTCCCACTATATAAAGGAAACCCTAAGTACGTTTTTTATAAGGCTTTTTAGAGAGAAAAGAGTGTGTCTCTTTTGTATTTAGGGTTTTGTTCCTAAAACCTCTCTTATTACTTCTACCGGTGTTGTTCCTTGAAGAATCTCAAGATCCGGTATTGCTGAAGTTGCTGCCTTCTCTATTCATCAAAGGAGCTGATGATCTAAACCTTCAAGGGTGGTCTTGGAGTCACAAACAGGTGAGTTTGTGTTGCTAAACCTTTGAGTGGAGTCTCAAAGTCACAAACGGTGGTGTTTGTGTTTTGCAAAGATTAAAGAAAGAAGGAGTCCGTGGATCTCGGAGCTATCATGGGGTCGTGGTAGTAAGTTTCCTACACTTGGGTAGCAATAGGATGTTAGTGGTCTAAGTCTTATTATGTAAACTTCAATTCTTTCTAGTGGATTTGCTATTTTACCTTGAGGATAGCTAGGTTAAATCCTCCCCAGATTTTTTACCGGCTTGGTTTTCCTGGGTCATCATATCGTTGTGTTCTTTATTTTCCGCTGCTTTACTTGATATGATTATTATTGTTTTAACCTAGATCTGAATAATAAACCTAAGTATTCACTTGGTTAATTAATTAGGTTAAACAATCTAAGTTTACAGGGGTCTAAATGAACTGACACAGGTCTTTGCTATTACACATGCGTGTCCCATCTTGTCTAGTTGCTTGTCATTTTTGGGCTTTTACAGCTTGCCTAGTCGCATTGCTTATAGCAATTTGTGACCATTGGGTTTTTGGCACTGCTAGTGTCTAGTTTATTTAAAAACTAGTCAATATTTTGTTGTTTTTTACCAAGTCAATGCCTTACTTAACACATCATTAGACCTTTTGTCTGATTCTGATCAGCATCTTCTCTCTCTCCAATAGTTCTATTGACCTTCTCTCCCACATAGAATGATCATCTCTCTTGAGTAAAAGCACATCATTTGATTAGTTTAATCTTGAATGGAAAGACATTATAGAAGGTTGTTCTTGAATCTTAGTGTGTGAAAGTATGTTCAACATGAAGGTTAGCATTTTAGTCTAATCTTGGGGGGTTGTTAGTAAAAAAACCACTTCATATTGAATTTTATTTTGGGTTGTTAGCATTTGCGTTATTCTATAATTAGTGAGATTTTTCATATAAACTTGATTTCTTTGTTAAATATTTTGTACATTGACAAAAATCTCCAACAATATCAGAACCTTGAAAAAAAAAGAAATGGCACTCCCCTCCCCCCTTGATGTTTATATGAATTGCAGTACAAATTAGTTGGATTGTTGAAAAAGGAAAAAAAAATCGTTAGGGCAGTAGAACCGTTAGAGAGTATAGATTTATATGTTGTACTAATAGAAACATTAATTGAGAGTGCCATAAAGATAAATCTTAAAGGAAGTTGGTGTAATTTAACCTAAAACAAACCTATAGTAAATAGTGTACATGTTTATGGTGTGGAACGTAAACAAATTAAATTAGAACAGTTGGAGGCTGTGTAATTCACGAGGGAGATAGGCATAATAGAGGTTGTGTTTTAGGAAATTCACTGAGCATAATTGCTGAGCTGAAGGAGGAAGGAGACATGGAGAATGTTTGTTACGAATAGGGGTGTACTAGAGAATGCAAAAGCATGTCAATGCACATGAGGTGATGCAACTTCAGCCATATAAGAAGAAAAGACAACAAAGCGCCATGTCCAACACTAACACAATTTAAAAGCGTGGCTAGATAAGATCATGTTGAGATTTTCCTTTGCGTAAGTTTTGTCAGAATAATAAGTAAACACACAGGAAAGAAAGTATACAC
Organism: Lithocarpus polystachyus; assembly: GCA_033629205.1. NCBI lineage: Eukaryota > Viridiplantae > Streptophyta > Magnoliopsida > Fagales > Fagaceae > Lithocarpus > Lithocarpus polystachyus. The sequence goes on from CM066167.1 coordinate 54,733,683, forward strand.
TCAAGTAGAATACACAAAGGAGTTCTTAACAAAATAGAATTTTAGTGATATTTAAAACATTACACACAGATTTTTGCTACACACCCCACATCACTCTTACTTCTTATTTCTCTTATCACTTGTTGGATACTACACATTTATTGGATAGTGATACATAACCAAACGAATCCTTATATTGAAAACTTATACTGTATTAGACTAAGGAGACAAAATAAGACAAGTCATTAACTGCTATCACCTAAAGTTGACAATGTTGCACGCATGGAAGAAGAATACTCAAAACTACTCTAATCCACTCACGTTGGTCATGCATTACCCATTCGCACCTTGTCACAGATGCAAAATGTTTGAAGAAGTTATCACTGGCCTAATGCTAGAGTTGGTGATGACTCTTACAGATCATATAGAGTAGTTTTGTATTCATCACAGCCTTTAACTTAGATGCCCTCAATAACTTATTGGAAACGGCAAATAGTCTCTTTAGTGAATCTTTTGGAGCTTCATCCTTCATATCTTGAGGCAACCTCAAGTCTTCCTGACACTACATATTTGCAGACCTTAACAACATTGAAGCAGATGCTCTCAACAGACATTCATTAGAAGCTGCAAAATACACAATTTTGGAGCATGTTTATGAAGTTGCTTCAACTCCTATAGCTCTATAGGAACATGATAGGTCACATTACATTATAGCATACATTTGAAATACAGTTCTCACACAAAGAATGATAGATCAGATCATGAAAGAGAGACTAATGGTGCCATTGAATTTGTGGAAGCTTATATCATGATAGATTACAACTACATTAGTTATCAATTGACTAAAATCAGGGCAGTTTTATATTCAACTGGCCTAAAATCATAATTAGCTATCAATTGACAAAAATCATAATCTAACTACAACAAAAACTAAAGACGACTCATTCTGTTTTTTCCAATTGCTATAAATACAAAATTATTTCTCCTTTCCAATGCTAAGACCCACTGTAAACATGAGTCAAGCATGGCTCTACTTGGGAACTACTGCTTGATTTCAGTCCCAAGCTCTGAAGCTTGACAAATTCCTCGAGTTATCTGCCATAACTTTGAACGAGAAAAAGACCGTTAGACAAAGACACAAATAGAGAGAGAGAGAGAGAGAGAGAGAGAGAGAGAGAGAGATGCATGTGTCACTTTACTTACAGAATAAAATCAGTGGCCATAAATTTTCTGGTAGCAAATTTAGGTGTCCTTGATGGAGTAGTAGAATTTCCAACTAAACCATCAGACGATTCATCTTACTTGAGAATTTCAATGGAAGATTACGTCAAGCATTGAGGAGCTTCTGCATATTGTAGGCATAATAGTTTTAGCCTTTCCATTTTTCGTAATTGAAAATTTTAGCTAATAAGAATAATCAAGAAATACAACTTATCAAAATTGAAAATCAGGTTCTAAACTGTGGCATAACAATTTCAATTGTGTTCCTCCTTTCAACAGCAATCTTCACTAGTGGTACTTAGTTCTCATTGTATTACTTCCAATTCTAAATGGAAATTTTAGATTTTAATTCCAACTTCCAAGGTTGTTTCTTTATTGAAATCTATTGGCATCTTAAGTCAAAGACATCAGTGCTTTAAAATGACTTCACTGGCAAAAATCAGACAATTTTAGCAAGTGATAATTAAGCAGATTTCCATTGCATTAAGTGCAAATAGAAAATTCAAGAGCATGAAACACTCAGGGTCCAAAAGCATGGGGAGCAGAGAGAGAGACAAACCTGCAAAATTATATTGCAATTCTCAACATAAAGGGACCAACTCCAAGAAAAATCATATTGCAATCGAATAAAAAATAGAAAAAGAAAAAAGTATGTAATATCTGAGTCTACGTAAAAGGAATTTTAGTCATAAATGATGCAATTTTCATGCCCCACATAGCTAATGGTCAACAAGTTTATAGTGAAATATAAAGCGAAAAATCAACCAATATTGTGGTAGAGTTTTTTTGATTTAACTACAAGAAAGGGATGTCATACCTGAAAATGAAGCGGATATATCTTAGAAATTTATGGTACACCATAGGATAGTATAAAGTATCATCATCTTGACATTTGAAACTCTGATTGAGAAGAGTTCAGAAAAGGAGAAAAGTTAGCCAAATGCAATGGATCAAAAAGCTATAAACATCTAAGGCATTATATTGGACAAAAAGGTCTAAGGCAGTTAACAACACGAAATCCTTGTATGTATTCTTAACTATATTGACAGGTCATCTAGGACTGTCCTAGAAAAATATTACAAACTTAGAAAAATAAAGGGAAAATCAAGAATGGAGGGATTTTTTTAGAAACAAAATCCCCCAAAAACAAATCATGTAGTTCAAAGAAAAAATGTTTCAAGGACTATAAAACTCACTTCCTCCTCTAGATCATTACCATCAGAAAAAGTCCTGCTAATTTCAAGATAATTGAGTCTGCCTCATTTTAAAAGCCCAGATGACCTTTGCTTAAAATGAAAAGGTGAAATAAGAAATAAAACAAACTCTTCCGTACTTACCTCACAACATGTTCAGTCCTCATGACAAGGATTTGGAGCAGCATTGGTGGTATGTAAAGCAAGTCCAGGAAGTACTATATATATGTGTGTGTGTGTGTGTCCGACTACATGGAACAAACAAGAATGCTATCAACTGCTTCCTGCATCTGCTATGTCACTCCATCTTTCTCAGTACCTTCTATAATGATAATGACTGATGAATCAACAAATGCCAATTGGTATTTTTTCTTATCCTCATATCCTAAATTTTCTCCCTCTAAATAATATATGGTTATTCAAGTTGCTAATATAATTATTTATTACAAACAAGTGATGCATCTCAAGGGCAATGGTAATTTGGCCTGATGGCAATTCCACCCTTGTGGCATTTAACAAGAAAGAAAATTATATTCTCATGGTAGGAAAGAAAAGCTTTTCTACAAAGTTTTGGCTTAGGATTTAGTAATTGACCATCAATTTATAAGAAGAGTGCACACCATAATACTAAAAAGGTACCTGTGTCAAAAACAAATAGGGCATGTGTGTATGTGAGAGTGAGATCAATTAAGTTGATGTTTGGAGTTGAGTGGCTGTACAAGGCATAATCTTGGATGAACTCACTGAAGCTAACATCTAAAGACAAATTTCTAATATGCCAATGTATACATTCCTTGCACATTTTGATGTTTCCAATCAATGACGTAAATTCATTACCACAATAAGTCATGACCGTAGCATAGATTTAGGAAAAGCAATGATAAGAAATAAGAGAACTAATATACAGCTTCACTGTTGTGTTAATGGTCAACATTTCCATTTTCAGATGAGATAGTACATTTGTTTTGTCCCTTGTAAAAATTAGGGACAAATATAGCGTTTGTCAATACATAGCTGCATGAGATGTTTCGTATTTTGTTCAAATCTAAAAGTAGAAGCAAGGATGAGAAAGGTAATTGTGATGAGACTTAATGGATCTTTCCTAAAATTTGTTTCTTCTAAGCGAACAAAATTTTATGGGAGAGATAATTAATGTTAAGCAAACTAGAAAGTTTAACCACCAAGGAAAACAGCCATCTAGAGATAAATTTATTTATTTAAACAAAAAACATGAGTTACTTGGATATAAGGTTTTACCTGGCTCAGTAAGAGGTTAAGAACTGTGGAACCAGAAAAATTATTAGCTGAAGCTTGAAGACTTCTATATCACAGCTGACAATACTTGCATAATTGCAACAGTAAAACTTGACAGGAAACTAGAATCTTTGACTCCTTGTATGGAAATTCTTCCAAGATGAAACTAGTGCTAAACCTATGCTAGCCTGGTAAACATGATAAGAAATTTTTAAATGGCATTTAATGAGAAATCATTTATGAATAGTACGAATAAAAAAAAGACATTCATACAAAATAGTACAGTCTCACAAACTAACATGAAATTGTCTAAAATTATTAAATAATATGTATGAGTATTATCAACAGGGCAATATTAAAATGCAAAATTAACATTATAAATGCTTGATATTTTAAACCAACCATTGGTTACAACATGAGCAAAATCAACAAAAAGGGAAAAAGAAAAACAAAGGAGAAAAAAGAAAAACAATGGAGAAATAATAAAGAAATATGGAATTTCCATAAGTGACATCTTCTCCACACTGTTTTTATGTACAAGATGGTAATAGGCACACACATTGTTTATGTTGGATATAAAATCATTACTATTTTACTCATAACCATTGTTTACCTACTTCTATACTAGGTATTCCAATAACAAGGTGAATTCTCAAGGCAATACAATTAAGAAACCACACATCAATGTTTTGTACAAATCAAATACTTGAAGTGGAATTGGTAATATAGGCCACAGATTCTTAGAAATCTACTATAATTAAACTCAACACAATAATTGAATCAACCATAATCAAACTAAGCTTCAACCAAACTATCTGGGAAATCGGAAGTAATCCAGTTAATTTATTTCGAAAGATATGCACACAGGAAAGAGATGAAATGGTTGTCCATGGCATCTAGATTACCTCCAAAGAATTTGAATAAGTTGGTGGATCCATAAGATATCCAAGATACATCACTTTATTTTTCCAAAGGATAGAAAACATGTTCACAGTTGATAATGATAACAAAAACCTTTTCTTTTCAGGTATAGAGATTTATTCTAATGTCTAAAAAATAAGCACATAACATATCATAGAACAAAGACTTATAGTTGAACCAACTGCATAAGTATGAAGTACAGCAACATAAAATACATTCAAAAGGGTCCCCAAGGATAGAAAGATCAATTTTAGGCACAAAAATTCGAGGACAAAGGAGTCTCATTAGCAGCCATAGTTGCTATCACAATAGTGATGAAGTTGCTGCACAGCCATCCTTATTAAATTAAATACTACCAATTAATAGAAAAAAATTACATATAAATACCTCTGGTTTATATATAAAGAAACTCTTCAACCAATCAAGTAGAATTATATTCTTCCATAGATCCCACCCAAAGGCATTTAGGAAACCCAGTAACTTAGGGGCAGTTTGGTAACGTTGTTTATATTTTTTGGAAATACGTGTGGGTGAAAAAATGTGTGGAAATACGTGTAATATTGTTTAAAAACTGAAAAATGTTGCTTAAAATCACGTACTAAACAGCCCCTTAATTTTTGGCTAGCCTGTCTTAAATGACCTACCTGTTGGGCTTTGTGGAGGCTAGTTGTGTTTGATCCAATTGACGATCTGACCCGACCCGAATAATGTTACGTGGTTTTTAATGAGAGATTTTTTGAGACTTAGTCTATGGAGCGGAGGGCCCAAGCCAAAGCGCAGGATATAGAAACCGGTTTTTGGTGATTGGGGTTTTTTCTTGTTGTTTTTGAGAGAGTGAAAACACTGTAGTCGCAATTTATATTTTTTCCTGATAATAGTGAAATTCCTGCAACTCCGTGGACATAGGCAAATTGCCGAACCACTTAAATTTGTCTTGTGCGTGTGATTTTTTTTTTTTCTTTAGCATGTGTTTTCTCTATTTTTTTTTTGTCTCTCACAAGTTGGGAATTTCGAGTTAATTCCCTACACTACCAACCTAGTAAAGTATCATAGATTGGAAAGGTTCAAAGCAAAATCCCCCAACTCAGTGTAACAGCACAAATGGTTTGCTAGACATTTCCCTATTATTTACATTAAACACCAATAAATACTTGGGCAATCTAGAGCATTGAAGACTTGAAAGGTTAACCAATAAGAAGGATGGTTTATCCACTTCTCACCATTACAAACCTTGGTTAGAAACCAGGAAGTGCAATGAAGATTATGCACATCTTGAGTTTGTAGTTTGTTTCTCTGAGCTCAAATTTACAATCTTGTCTTTACATTTACATATGTTAAGGGACTCATATTATTCTTCCTTTCATCTTCACTTTTATTTTATTTTTTTCAACTAAATTGTTATTTAATAAATTTTATCCTTTTAATTTAACCAATTGGAAGATAAAATAGAGAAGAAATAGCATTCAAAGCAGGGCCAAACTTGGTTGTTTAAACTTTAAACATGATAATTCAACATCAGAAGCGAAGCAACATTGAATATTCACATGACTTACAATGCATAGAAATTAGCTAGAGTGCCTAAGTGTAGCAGTAAAGGTCTGATTAACTAAGCCACTCTTGAGCTGAGACCTACTCTTGTAAAAATATCGAGGCATTTTTACAACATTCTTTTTTTTAGTTAAGTTTCATATAGTATTTTACTATTTTATTTAACTTTAGTTTGATATAAGATAGAATGACACCTCAAATGTAGTAACATTTTGTTTTGATAGTCGAACAATTCTACCACAATAATGGCAACATGAGCACAACAACAACAATAAAAGGTTAACACTTGACTCCAACAAGACAAAATTGGGGGAAAAAAAAAAAAAACAAACACAAAAACAAAAAATGTGATTGAGGAAGAACCTCTAGTAGTAGGCCCGATTAAAATTTTCACCTGGGCTTTAGACTATATTAGCTACTTAAAAGCCTGGTTCAAATGAACCAGTTTTGAAGTGGAAAAAGGGGTATGAAAACGTGCATTCATTTGCTATGGCTACTGATTCTACTGAAAACTACAGCCTGTAGGCCCTTTTACTCTCCTCTAAAAATAGTTTGTTAAGCTGAACGATCACTCAACTTAGCATCTATGATTTGTAGATTTCTATCCTTCAAATTTACCCATTGCTCTCACACAGCAATATCATGCTGTATTCTGTATTTTCATTATCATCTATGATTAAGATTTATTTTTATAAGAAGAGTGCACACCATAATACTAACAAGGTACCTATGTCAAAAACAAATAGGGCATGTGTGTATGTGAGAGTGAGATCAATCAAGTTAATGTCTGGAGTTGAGTGGCTGTAAAAGGCATAATCTTGAATGAACTCACTGATGCTAACATCTAAAGAAAAATTCCTAATATGCCAATGTGTGCATTCCTTGCACATTTTGATGTTTCCAATCAGTGACCTAAATACATTATCACAATATGTCATGACCTTAGCGTAGATTTAGGAAAAGCAATGATAAGAAATAAGAGAACTAATATACAGCTTCCATGTTGTGTTAATGGTCAACATTTCCATTTTCAGATGAGATAGTACACTTGATTTGTCCCTTGTAAAAATTAGGGACAAATATAGTGTTTTTCAATACAATAGCTGCATGAGATGTTTCGTATTTTGTTCAAATCTAAAAGTAGATGCAAGGATGAGAAAGGTAATTGTGATGACACTAAATGCATCTTTCCTAAAATTTGTTTCTTCTAAGTGAACAAAATTTCACGGGAGAGATAATTAATGTTAAGCAAGTTAGAAAATTTAACCACCAAGGAGAACATCCATCTAGAGATAAATTTATTTATTTAAACAAGAAACATGAGTTACTTGGATATAAGGTTTTACTTGGCTCAGAAAAATTATTAGCTGAAGCTTGAAGACTTCTATATCACAGTGGACAATGCTGGCGTAATTGCAACAGTAAAACCTGACAGGAAACTAGAATCTTTGACTCCAACAATCAATAAAAATACACATTTTGCTCTTAGTAAAAGGTATAAATAGCATGCTTAAGTGAAAAAGGTCTAAAAACCATATAACAAAGAATTCTTAGAAGATAAATTGCTGTTGCACCAGATTAGAGATGTCAGTAATTCATATCATGCATGAAATGATAAATTCATAAATGGATCAACCTTGAAATTGATATCATCCAACTTTCCACAAAATCTTTTGATTAAGATTTATTGTCTATCAATTCCAACTGTACTAGAGAGGTATCATCAATAAAAATAGAGGAGAAAAGAAAATAACAAGGGCAAATGAAACAACAGAAGTAAAGGAGACAAACCTTGTCATAAAATGCAAAAGAAGTCGAAAACTCAAACGGAAACAACAAAGGAGAGAATGGTTTCAAGGCTATGCTCAGGTGGAGGCATATTTCTTTCAATTTCAATCAATCTGTTCTGCTCTTCTTCGACAATGAAGTATAAAAAATCACGTAGGGCAACTTACTCAAATCTGTCCGGGATAGATTTATTGTCTCAAAAGAAAAATACTAATAATTTTAACACTATGCCAGAAGCTTTGAGACTTGGTTAAACCTTAGAGCTACACGTGTTATCACATATAAACAACTAGGATTACAACCCATAACCTCATATAACAATCATCACAACACAAGTCAAGAAATTCAATAGCATAACTCATGTAGGCAATTTATCAAACACTTGGCATGCAACAAGCATAATGTACATATCAACTAAACAATTTCATAGTCAATACCATCAACTATCAGTCTATCACATATGTCAAAATCTTTCCCAAAATGCAAGGAACTCACTTTCAAAAATAAATCCCAATCCTCAACATAAATCAAAAACCCATATGATTTCTCAAGAAAACCAACCCACATGGTTGCCAAACAAAACGTCCAATTCACCTCATTAAATTAATAGCCTCCAAATAAAGTCTTAAATGTCCCAACAACTCAATAAAACAAAACCCACAACATCAAAGGGCAATACAAACAAAATAAGATAAATACCCATAGTAAAAACGTTTTACCAAATCATCTCATTAAAGCAAAAACCCACCAATGAACTGAAATTTTCGGATTTAAACAAAACACTTGCTACCCAAATCCTCTTAACCCTCTAATCTTCCATTACTCACCAAACCCATCAAAGATATACCATAAACATCATAAAATAACAAAACCCAAAGGATTCAAGGTTTTCAGACCGGACCGTTCATTGAATCGTAAAAGAGAGAGGTTCAAGGTTTTTGAGGTCGAACCGAGGTCGAACCGAAGTCGAACCGTGATGACGTCATAATTAATTTAATAATTAATTTAATATAAATAAATATATTAAATTAGTATATATAAAAAATTTAACTAAAATAATCTAATTAAATATAAAAATCTATTTTTCAAATATATTTTTTTTTATCATAACTTTTATGTTTTTGTTACAAAACCATGCTTAAGTTATTACGTAAGTTAATAAGTTACTTAAGTTATTGTGTCATAACTTTAAGTTAAATTATAATATTTTTTTTATTTTAACCTATTATTATATCTTAGATGTTTTTTCCTAACTAGAGTCTTTTTGGTGGGTGGGCAGACCAATAAAGCAAATAAAGAAAAGTAAAGGGTATTAATATAAAATGAAAGTGCTCAGCTTCCAAGAATGCGTTGGCAGCCCTTCCTCCACGCAAAGTGCTTCAAAGCTGGCATTTGACAGTTCAAAACTTCACTTCTTTCTTTAAAAGTTTCAGAGGCAGTGCTCAAGAGTCAAGAGCTCAAGTGAATTTCTATTCTTCTCTTCACTTGAGCATCCTCCGTGTGCTTGTGCATTTCTGTTCTTTTCTTCCTTCTTCCCTTTTTTTTTTTTTTTTTTTTTTGTCAACTTCTTTCATTTTCTCTATCTCATGTTGCCCTCTCTTCTCTATCACTTGAGAAAAAAAGATCCAAACTTTATGGAGAGACACGAAATGGAAGATCGGAGAGCGGAAAGAGAAAGAATGAAAAGAGTAATAGAGAGACACGCAAGAAGAAGGAGGTTCAACAATTTTTTTAAAGCCTTGATCTGAACCGTGAAAACCGTAGACGGTTCACAGACCCGGGCGGTTCAACCACGACTCGAACGGTTTCGTGCTTTTTATGCATAGAACGATTCTGAGGGTTAAAAGAACCGGATTGATGAGAGGTTCACGGTTAACCGGGTCGGACCGTATGGTCCAGTCCGGGTCTGAAAACCATGTTTCATAGAAGAAATTGAGAGAAAACTTAGCTATTTACCTTGCGTCTTTTGCACTTCAAAATCTCATGGAGTTTTGGCTACTAGGAGAATCAATGGAAACATAATCCTCCCTAATAGGGAGATTTTAACTAGAGAGGGGAAAGAAGTGATGAAGGAGATGGGAGGTTTGGGGTTCGGTCATCATTGGGGGCCAAAATGGAAAATTAACCTCATTTTTCAAACAATATAATTAGTAGGCACCGTTTTCAAAGTCTGATGTGGCATTTTTTCCACGTGTACACCTAAAAATCGAGTTTCTAATACTCGATTTCCTTATAACATTTAAATCCTTTGCAAACGAACACCATTTTCTCATTAGAGAAGAAAGAGATAGGAAAAAAAAAAAGAAAAGAAATGAAGATCGGAGGAGAAGAAGAGCAGATCGGAAAGGTCAGATCGGAGAAAGGTCAGATCGGCTCACCTAGGACGCCCGCGAAGATCAGAGAAGATCAGATCGGAGGAGAAGATCTGATTGGAGAAGATCAGATTGGAGGAGAAGATCAGGCCACGCGCTAGCCCAGGCCGTGCTCGCGCCCAGGCCACGCGCGAGCCCAAGCCCCGCGCGAGCCCAGGCCGCGCGCGGCCTGATCTTCTCCTCCGATCAGATCTTCTCCTCTGGCTTGATTTTCTCCTCCGATCTAATCTTCTCCTCCATGGGTTGAAAAAGTGTGTTTCTGGGTTTCTTGAAAAAGTTGAAAAATGGGTTCCTTATGATTTGCGGCCAAAATGGGAAATTAGGCCCAATTTCAGAACTATTTAGTTAGCAGGCACGATTTTCAAATTATATTTTTTACTAGCATCTCGAGTCTAAAAGACTCAATTTTGGGCTTATAAATCGAGTTTATGATGCTCGATTTCCATGGTCCAGTGAGTCTGACATGGCATTTGGTTTGATGTGGCGAACACATAGAAATCGAGTCTCTAAGACTCGATTTTCAGAATACTCAAAATTAAAAAAAAAAAAACAAAAAAATTTTAAGTCCAAGTCTAACTTCTACTCACCGTTCCAGAATACCAAAAAAAAAAAAAATTAAAGAAATCAACGCAAAAGAAAAGAAGCCAATTGTCCAGAAAAGAAAGAAGCAAAAGAAAAAACCCAAAAAATTTGCTATTGAAGCTATCATCCAAACCCAGGAAAAAAAATTAAAAAGAACTTTAGCCGTTGTGTGCAAACCCAAACCCAGAAAAATTGCTAATGAAGCTGTCATCCAAACCCAGAAAAGAGAAAAAAAAAAAAAAAAAACCCGCAATCGTTTGCTAAAAAAAAAACCCACAAACATCCAAAACCCACCAAAAAAAAAAAAAAAAAAAAAACCCAGGAGAGCAAGCCCAGAACCACGGCGACAAATCCACGACAAGCCAGCCCAGATCCACGAGTTAAGATCACCGTCGAAGATCATTGGCTTCAGATCAGCGTTGGTTGGCCGTGTGTGTTCGTGTTCGGCGTTGGCCGTGTGTGTTCGTGGGTGGCCGTCGGTTTCGCGATCTTAGCCCAAGAAACTGAGCCGCTCTTGGACGGCTCAAATCAGATCTTGGCCGTCACCAACGTCCTCTTGGCCGCCGAGAAGCGCATGTGTTAGGTTCTAAAGATTAGGAACTAATGTATTTAGAACTTCAATTTGTATGTTGGCAAACCATGATCAAAATAATGTTTAGTCGTGTGTTAGACTTGCTCAAAGTATGGGTCTTATTGTAAAGTTGGAATCGAGTTTTTATGCAGAAGTACTGTTCACTTTCTGTATGACTCGATCGATCGAAAATTAGACTCGATCGATCGAAAATCGTGCAGAACGTTTTTCTGCAGAAAATTCCAACTCAGCCTAAGCCCATTTTAATGTATAAGGTTTTATGTTTTGCCCTAAGTATATAAGGGAAAACCCTAGCCACGTTTTTAGAGTTCTGTTTTGCTGTGTTTGTGAATCTCTCTGTGAGATCTAGAAGTGTTTGCCTTCACATACACTTAGGGTTTACAAACTTGAGATTTCTGTCAAGAGTTGTGTAAATCATACAGTTGCAGAATCAAGAGAACACAAAGATATACAAGCAGGTGCGCTTGTGGATTTGCTGAAGAATTCCGGAAAGAAGGAGTCCGTGGATCTCGGAGCTATCATGGGGTCATGGTAGTAAGTTTCCTACACTTGGGTAGCAATAGGATGTTAGTGGTCTAAGTCTTATTGTGTAAACTTCAATTCTTTCATAGTGGATTCAGTTTACCTTGAGGATAGCTAGGTCAAATCCTCCCCAGGTTTTTACCGGTGTGGTTTCCTGGGTCATCAGATCTTTGTGTTATTTATTTTCCGCTGCTTTGTTATTTTTGCTTATCTGTGTTAACCTAGTTTTAATTAAATTACCTAAGTTAATCACTTGGCTAATTCTCTAGGTTAATCTGTTGGGTTTAAGGGGTCTAAACGAACTTACAGCATGAATAACCACCACGACTGGTACTCGATTCTCCAGCTCGATTGCCGATTGGACGATCAGGAACTCATCAAGAAACAGTACCACAGGCTCGTGCTGCTCCTCCACCCGGACAAGAACAAGTTCCCTCTCGTAGATCAAGCTTTCAAACTCGTCACCGACGCTTGGGCCGTTTCTTTTCTGGAGCTTCTTTTCTTTTGTGTTGATTTTCTTTATTGATTTTTTTTTTTTGGGTATTTCTGGAACATGTAAACGGCATGTAGACGAAAGACTGGACTTAAATATTTTTTGGTTTATTTTTTGGCATAGAAATGGAGTCTTAGAAACTCGATTTCCAGGTGGACGCCACATGGACAAAATGCCACATCAGACAAATCAGACCATGGAAATCGAGTATCAAAGACTCGATTTATAAGCCAAAAATCAACTCTTTTAGACTCAAGATGTTAGTAAAAAATATAGTTTGAAAACAGTGCCTACTAATTATATTGTGTGAAAAACAATGCTAATTTCCAATTTTCTCCATGTTGGCCCTTAGAAATCGAGTCTTAGAGTCTCGATTTCCAAGTGGACGCCACCTGGGCAAAATGCCACATCAGACAAATCAAAACATGAAAATTGAGCATCAAAGACTCAATTTATAGGCCTAAAATCGAGTCTTTGAGACTCGAGATGTTAGTAAATTATATAGTTTGTGAAATTATCCTACTAACTAAATAGTCCTAAAATTGGGGCTAATTCCCAATTTTGGCCGTGAATAAGAGATAGGAAGGAGAGAGCAACCGCGAGAACGAAGGATGGGAGAGATTATGGACCACACATAACAAATATCTTGTTGACAATTTTACAAAAATGCCCTTGTTAAAAATATACACATATATTTAAAGATAAAACTTGGGGTGTTACAGTTTGCTTATAGATCTAATTTGTTTTGGATCATATATCTCCTCCTCCCTAAGACGTGTGAGTTTTCTCGATCTAATTTGTTAGGACACATTTGTTACCTCATTTGGAATTTGGATAATTAATTAATTATTAGGGGAGTTGAATTATATTCTTTCATTTCTTAGTATTGTTAGTCACACCAGCTAACTGTAACGCCAAAGACCCACATATTAGAGACAATACTAAAAACATTTAATTAGAAGTAGTGATTATGTAAACATTAGTTGTATTTGACTATTTTTCTGGACGACTTACTTCATTTCATCAATATTTAGTGCAAAACTTGTTTGGTTTCTTATTGAAAATTTTGGTTGGCATAAATATAATAAAAAAGGAAGTAGTCGTCCTATTGATTTGAGCAGTTCCATGTAATTGCCAGAGAATGTTGACAGTTTCATAGATGGTTGGGCTATCTGATACTTATTTGTGCTTATCTGCAGTCTCCCAGTCCTTTAAACCTCTTCGTATCCATTGCCCATGCTATATTTGTGAAGGTAAATCTTACAAACTCTGAGGTTAAGGCTTCTTTTGGTTTGGAGGCTTCAGAGCTTTATCCAAAGGTGAAATACACCACTGCGGATGAATACTGATCAGTTTGTCTAAAACTTGGAACATTCCTTTGTGGCAATGTGTTTACTATCTTACAATCTACAATAAAAATATAGGGAAACATCTATTGCACACACTCACTTACACACACTGTAGTATGTGAAATAGACATTGCTCAAAAATAAAATTTATGTTGTGTATGTGGCATTTGTTACTTGTTAATTGTTCTTCTTGTAATGAAAATTTTAAAAATTATTGTTATGGGGTTCTTTGTTGTAGAACATGTGAAGTGCTCGGAGTCTCAAATCGGATACTCTTTTGCTTTTGCTAATGGAGGGCCATAAAAAATTCATCCGAACCCGATGTTAGCTAACAATTTGTGCATCGTGGGACTTGAGGTTATGACCTGTGCATCAATTAAAGTAAATATTTAGAGCCAGCCAAGTATTGTAAAATAAGGTCTTTTAATAGGCTAGCAGTTTGCTTACTATGATAAAAGGATTTTTTTTGCTCACTTGATATCTTTTAAAATTTTGTAAAATTACACTTTGCAATCAAACATGAACTTCTCTTAAATTTACAAATAAAAAAAGAATTTATAGCTTATTTTATTGATTTACAAAAACACAAAAAAAAAAAAAAAAATCCAATCTTATTCTTGGGAGATTTGTTTACATCTGCTGGTGTGTGTTAAAAACACTTGACCTTTTGTTTAATCATATACTGCTATGGTGGACTTTTTTTGATATTTTAGTTAATAGGCCTGGATGAGATGTGAGTCCTATTTATTACGGACGTGCGTCTCACCTAGTCGCCGGCTTAGTTGCTTGTTTTTCTTGGGCTTCAATAACTTGCCCCATCTTGTTGCTTATCATTTATACGTTTGTGGCTATTGAATTTTTCATTTTTGGAACCCTTGGTGTAAACTTGTTTTTAATACCTTTTGTCAATCCAACAAGAATATCATTGAAGAGAAAAATATGTGGCAAAGGAAAAACACTTTCAAGTAAAGAAAGAACAGTACCTAGTATTCTAATTGTGATGACAATAATTGAGATTATGGGAAAGTATTATAATGGTGTGTTAAATAAGTCATTGACTTGTTCACATGCGCAATAGGACAAGCGATAAGGCACATACTTAAGGCCCATGTTTATACAAAATCTCATATTTTAAGATATCAAAATAGGTTCACAATAATTTTTAAACTAAACAATGGTCAGTGTGGGACTCACAACAAAACCCAAGTCTTGGAGAACACAACCACACCAACACACGTGAGGTGGTGATCCGGTGGAACTTCAGCCATATAAGAAGACAATACAATATACAATAATACAAGAGCCCATTGCTAAGCCATGTCCAACACTGTCACAATTTAAAAGTGTGGCTAGATGAGATGATAAATTGTATTGTATGATATCTTCAAAATGATTTTATATAAAAATTTAAGAACAATGTTTATACCTTAGTTCTAAGGTGCGTAAATGTTTGTAACAAATGCATGTAACAAAATTTTCCCAAAATTTAATGGAATGAAACCCTACTTTGAGATTCATAAAAAAATTTAAAATAAATAAAAAGAAGAAGGGGGGAATGGTTGGAGATCAGCACATACGTAATATTGAAAAGCCTTACGTCATTTTGTAAATTGAAGTAGACTATTAATTTTTTTTTTTTTTTTATGAAAGTAGACTATTAATTTAGTGATTCTAAAAGTAATAAACAAATGAAAAGGAGAAGCCACTATGACTATGAGCCCTCTTGCATATTGCATGACGAAATATCATAACAAAACCTATAACTTTTTTTTTTTTTTTTTTTTTTGAGAAAGAACAAAACCTATAACTAATAGAATTAAGGAATGATACGTTGTTGAAAAAAACAAAAAAAAGTTGGAGTCAAACAAAGACGTTTCTGTATACGTACTTGTTTTTAAGGATCTCTGACTTCCTTTGCTGGGAACTAAGAATTACCCTAGCTAAGATAGTCCAAACTCTCTGTTTTACTTTAACCCATTAATCCATTTCATTCGAAATTCTCTCTCAATGGCTCTAAAAAGTAAGATTTTGATAATTGGAGGGACTGGAGACATTGGAAAATACATAGTAGAGGAGAGTGCGAAAGCTGGGCACCCCACTTTTGCATTGGTCAGAGAAAACACAGCTTCTAATCCTGAAAAGTCTAAGCTCATTGAGGGCTTCAAGAGCTCTGGAGTGACACTTCTCTATGTATGTACGGAGTCTAGTTCTCCACAACTTGCGTGTGTGTTTAATACTTTGGCTTAGTATATCGATCTTGAAAGTCATGTGATTGTTTCACAGGGAGACATATATCATCATGAAAGCTTGGTGAAGGCAATCAAGCAAGTTGATGTAGTGATCTGTGCACTTGGATCACCAGAACAGATGGCTGATCAAGTGAAGATTGTTGCTGCCATCAAAGAAGCTGGAAATATCAAGGCAAGGCATATATCTTCCAAAAAACTTTTTAATATTTTTCCTGATTTTTTGTTTTTTGTTATTTTGTCTTGTTAAAGTAGTTTATTTAGTTCTAACAACTTTTGACCTTTGTATCAAATAGTCCTTTTACTTTAAAATGATTTCCTCAATCCCACTATTTTTAAAGTTGTTTCAAAAAGATATTTATTACCATAAAATAATTATATGAAAATTACTGATGTGAAGAATGAAATTCAAGGCAACGCATATATCTTCCTAAAAGCTTTTTATTATTTTTCCTCAATATATCCCACTATTTTTAAAATTGTTTCAAAAAGATATTTATTACCATAAAATAATTACATGAAAATTACAAATATGAGCAAATATGAAATTAAACTTCTTATATTTGCTGTTTGGCTTGTAATTCTTGAACTAAACTAGAAATGGTGTATTAACAATGGGTTTGGCTTTTCAATTTCCCACAAAAGTTGCAGAAAAGTAAATAACACTATGATATGATTACTCAGGAAAACCAATAAAACTAACTTGTTTCAAAGTAAAAACCTGGAGAGGATTTAACTTAGTTATGATTTAACCTAGTTATTCTCAAGGTAAAGCAAATCCACTATAAGAGAATTGAAGTTTTTACAAAAAATTTAACCCTAAATCTAATGCTACCTCATGTAGTAACTTACTGACACGATCACGTGCAAACTCCGAATCCATGGACTCCTTCTCTTCTTGGATTTACAGCAACACAAGCCTCTTTGCTTGTGACTTTGAGATCCTACTCAAAGGTTTCAAATCACCTTCACTTGTTGATCTTGATGCAGCAACTAGTTCTACCAATCCTTGATTGTAGTTTAAGCTCCGATAGAATTTTGTGTAGTTAAAAGGTACAAAACCTCTCAAATCTCATAAAGAGTAATACACAAGTCTTCCAAAAGTTTTCAAAATGTAGCTAGGGTTTTCTTTTTATATGAGGTGAAGTTTAAGTGAAACCCTAAACGTTTTTTTGTAAAGACTGGACTAAAATAACCTTCTGCAGAAAACTATATTTGTGATTTTTAATCAGTCGAGTCTATTTCTCGATCGGTCGAGAAAGGCAAAACTTGACTTCTCTTTTCTGCAATCAACTGGACTTGAAATCTTGAAACACACTTATTTAAGCACACTCTAAACAATTAGACTAAACATGTTTTGCTCTCGATTTGCCAACATAATACAACCATCATTCTAAACATTTAATCTAAACCTTTAGAACTTAACAAAGGTGATTGGTTCAAGCTTGCTGTGCAGGTTGTTGCCTTGTTGGTTTATTCTTATTGTGGGGTCCTTCAAAGCAAAAGGAAAATTTATGCTCTCTTCTTTTATTTTGATCACTTGATCTCTTCTATAATTTTGTAAAATTACGCTTTGCTATTAGACATGAACTTCTCTTAATTTTTTTTATTTTAAAAATGTATACAAATAATTCTTGAGATCGAAAGATTCAAGCTTTTTAAGTTTATTTTATTGATTTATAAAGAACAAAATTTGCCTACAAATTAGTTTGTAAGCAATGGCTACAAACTTCCTATTTCTTTTTATTGGATGTGAATTTTTACAAATCCACCATAAGATTATATTTTCTTATTATATCATCCATACTTATAAAATTTCAAAAAGATAAAAAATCAATAACTATGATATCAATCAAATATATAAATTTCAATTTTTTATAGTACTAAATTATGCACAAATAATAAGTTTATAGATTTAATAGTAAATAATATCCTATTTAAATGAAATTTGACATGTATGTTAAAAACAGAAATAATATGAAATCTAACAGTTAGATTTTCAAAATATGTAACCTTGTTAATTTTTTTGTGATAGTTTGTAAAAAAATTTCATTTGTCTTGTTAGCTTCTTTTCGCTCTCGAATTGTTTGATTTGACCTATACTCTCCCACACAAATCGATTATCTCTCTCGAGTAAGAACAAATTATTTTGATTCTCCTTATCTTGAATGAAAAGGCTTTATAGAAAATTGTTCTTGAATCTTGGTGTGTGGAATTGCACCCAACTTGTAGTAACTTTATCAACTTGTATTGAACTTTCTTGGAAATCAAACATGTTACAAGAATCAAATTTACCAATCTTTTTATATTTTCAATCTTCTTTTTTCACTTTCTTGCTATTTCTTGGTAACCAAACATATCTTCATTTCTATTTTCTCAATTTTCTTTTTTACTTTCTTGCAATTTCTCAGTAACCAAATAAATCTTCATTTTTATTTTCTCAATTTTCTTTTTTACTTTCTTGAAATTTCTTGGTAACCAAATAGTGTCACATGCATTAGCTTCAACACCACACTAACCCGGATACACCACCATCGAACCTGAATTTCCACCACCACAACCATCCAACACCACCACCAAAACCAGATCCACCACTACCAAGTCCATCACCACCAAACCCTACAATCAAATTTCAACTACAACTTTTTATCAGGAAAAAAAAAAAATTCAACCACAACTAAGATATATTTTGAACCATTAACCAAACCCTCACACCATCACAGATCAAAGAAGGAGAGACCGAGTGGATGAGTCCAAGAAAAGTAGAGATAGAGGGAGAGAGCAAGGAGACCACCTTGACGATGTAGGTTGGTGGTGGTCAATGACAAGGAAGGTCATTGACTACCAGCAATCCAGGATGAGAAATATTCATCAGTCATCACTAAATTGTAAAACACAAACCCATAAAACCGATTTTAATGGGAATGGTTGCTGTACTTAGTAGATCCATGGGATCATGTGGTAGGTATGGGTCTAGGTTTGGTGGGTGGGTAAAGGCTGCCACTTTGAAATTTGGTTATTGTGAATTTTCTGGCCTGCATTTGATTTTAGTGTTTGAATTTTCTGTGTTCCTGAGTTCATCTTCTGTGTTTTAGTGTTCATGAAATGCCTTTTATTCCCTTTTTAATTCTATTTTATTTTTAGTTAAAATAGTTAAATTTAGATGCTGATGTGCATGCTAATTGGTATTTTTTAATACTAAATAAAAAAAAAATTATTATTATTTTATTAGCCATATCATAGTTTAAAGTGACATGTGCATTCCATGTGCCAAGTTTGCATAAGGGCCAAAATGGTAATGGTCTTCGATTTTCAGGGACTAAAATAGGTGCTTCAAAAAAGTATGAACGAAAACGGGAATTGTCTCAAAATATAAGGACCAAAGTGTATTTTCACCTTAAATTTTTAAGCTGGGTTGATTTTTGTGTCTATGCCAAATTTGATTTTTATGTTTTTGTGTTTGATTGACAAGAGAATGCTAGCAATGTTCTTACAATTTTTTTTTCTATTTTAAAATTGAGAAATTGAAAATGAATGTTTTTTCAAATTAAATGCTGATGTGAAATATTTTAAATAAAAATTAAAATATTTTATTATTATTTTATTTTCCACCTAAGCTTCAAGAGTGTCAATTATGAAATATTATATCACACCGTAGAGAGTGTTATTATTATCAAGGAATGAAAGAGGGAGGAAATAAGCTCATGCATTGCTATGCCAATCATCTGCTTTAACAACCCATCTAAATGGCATAGCAATTCATCAAAGCCTTGAGTAGAAATAATTGCGGACAAATTACAATCATGATTAAACTTACTAAAAGGTGCTTCCAATTCTAATTGTGAGACATACAAGTTTCACTGAACTAAAAAATGGTATGATGTTTGGTCCCATGCAATGAGTGAGTATTAATTCATTTCATCTAGTTGCAAACCATTATCGAAAATAAACAAACACATCCACGTCCACATCCACATCCACAACCACCAACACACACACACACACACACATCTTTCATCTTTAAGCTATACTAACAATGCTACATAACAATTATAAAAGAAGCACAGGCTATCAATCAAAAGCTACTATCACCCTCAATTAGGCACCGCTGCAATGCAAAACACAATAAGAATTGCAAAATGTACATTCATGAAATCAAACATATTAGACTAGTAGATGTTTTTCAATTTTTACTTTCTACCTTAGGATTAAATGGCTCCGCTGCTCCCGAATCAACAATGCATCCTTTAACCATTTCCATCAGATCTTCTCTACCCTTCAAAATCTCAAGAATGGAACCATAGCTGCAAAAAAAAAAAAAAAAAAAAAAAAAAAAAAAAAAAAAAAAAAAACCCAGGGCAAACAACAATTAATAAACACCGACACACAATCCTTTTAAACCAATGAAAGAGTAATTCCAAAGTTTTAAGAGAGCAATCAACCTACACAAACCAACCGGTATTGCTGAATGTGTGGAAAACCAAGCAACGTTCTCTACCATCCTCTTCCTTGTCCGAAACCCAGGATACAAGCTCGTTGGCCAAAGCCGCGATTCTCTGCTCAATTCTGTGGCCTAAATCAAACCGCAGCAGCTCACCGACATCAACCACGAAAGTCAACGCATGAAAGCCCGTGGAATTGTACCACCCCACGTATTTCTTGAGGAGCTTGGTCTTGGAACCGAGCCAACCCAACAACACCACCGTCGCTACCGGCTCTTTGTCACCCACAAGTACTCCACCATTGGTGGTGGATCTCTCCGGAGCACGACTCCACGCGAAAACGCCGTCGTTTGATGAGCGTGTGAGGAATTGGTCGTAGTAATTGTTGGTGGTAGAGATTGGGTTGGAAAACAGAAGAGACGAAAAGGAGAAGGGGTTTGGGTTAGGCTTTATAGGATTGGCTGAGAAGGAAGAGGGAGTGAGAGAAAGCGCGCATTGGGCTCTTGGTCTCAGTCTCGGTCTTGTTACGGCGTCGTTTCGGCGGTGACGTGAAATGAGAGAAGACGCGTAATACGGTGCCGTTTTGGCAAAGACTTGGCGGTTGAGAATGGAGTTACCACAGAAGAACTTAACCGGAGCTTCCATAGCGGAAAAATGCAATTTTTTTTATTATTAATCGAATCCAAAGCCAAAGCCTAAAAGGTGCTAGGGATTAGTGTGGTATACCTACTGTAGCTGTAGGAGCTAAGAAGAGGAGCATTACCAGTTTGGAATGGTGCCACGTGGAATCCTTATCGCAGTGCTACGGTAACGGTAGGGATAGGGGGGGCATTCCCAGCTTCAGCTACCTAACCGGTGGTGGTAGCTGAGAACGCCGTCGTATCGGGGGGAGAGAAATGCGTTTTAGATCCGAAGACGAAGAAGAAGAAGAAAGAGTTGACTGAGAGTAATGACTAACGAGTGATGAGTGATGACAGAAACGAAGAAGAGAAGGGGAATTTTTTTGCTTCTAGGCTGAATGGCGGTATGGGCTTGGCAGGACGGCCATAAATCAAATAATGGGCTTGGCAGGGCGGCCATAAATCAAACAAACTACTCACTGTTTTGATTCTTTCAATAACTGTTCATCACATTGTTGAGACGACTGACCGTTTTTATTGGGGAAGACCCATTTCGCAAGGAGTCATTCGTTGGGTAATAAAACGGGTCATGGGTTTGCTAACGTGGCAAAACAGGTTTTAATTTTTTTTTAATATTAAAAATGTTATGACACAGTTAACATAAGGACTAATTCCACTCATTTTTTAAATTTTATGAACCAACTAGTCGTAATCTCGTGTGCATTGCATTGAATAGTTAAATAAAAATTATATATATATATATATATATATTTTTGGTTGAAGGTATAATCAATTTTATATAATTTATTTAAAAATAATAACGTTAAAATAAATGAGTAATTGCCCTAATGAATACATTTGTATGTTCATATTCTTCATGTTTAGAAAAATTTTCACTTATATTTAGCAGAACTAAAGTAGACCAAAGTGCGGCGTTAATATAACTTAATAAGAGTGTAGTAATAATAAATGTTATGCCTAAGATTTTAGATATTACGAGTTTAATATATATATATATATATATATAAATAGTTTGGATTTAGAATAAATGCTCTCAACCCAAACCTACATTTTCCCATTATATAAGTGTATAAAAATGGATTGAAGGCACTGAATGGACTGAAGTGGACAAAATAGAACCAAAAAACTAAAATGGACAGCATAGGACCAAAGTGGATTGAATTAGACTAAAGTGGACCGAATAATACCAAGCGAGCCAAAGTGGACCAAATAAGGCAGAATAGACAAAATGGGCTGAATAAGACCGAACTGTACCACATAGAACCAAATGAACCGAATAGAATCAAAATGGATTGAATAGGACAGAATAAGGCCAAGTGGACAAAATTGACCAAATAAGACTGGATTGGATCGAATAGAACCAAAGTGGACAGAATGAACCGAAGTGGACTGAATAGGACCGAATAGAACCAAAGTGGATTGAATAGAACAGAATAAGACCAAATTGGACCGAATAAGACCGAAGTGAATAGAATGGACCGAATAAGACCGAATTGGACCAAAGTAAATTCAAAAGGACCAAATAAGACCAAAGTGGACGGTATGGACTGAAATTACCAAATAGAATCAAAGTGGACAAGATGGACCGAATAAGACTGAAGTGAACAGAATAAAACCTTGAATAGGACCAAATAAGATCAAAGTGAACAAAATGGATCAAATTAGACGAAAGTGGACCTAATAGGACTAAAGTGGATTGAATAGGGCCGAATAAGACCAAAGTAGAAAGATGGACCAAGCAAGATTGAAGTGGACTGAACATGACCGAATAGGACTAAAGTGGATTGAATAGAACTGAATAAGACCAAAGTGGACAAGATGGACCTAATAAGACTGAATTGGACCAAACAGGATCAAATAAGACAGGATGAACCAAATAGACCAAAATGAACCAAATTGGTTAGCACTGAATAAGACCAAAGTGGAAAAAATACTAAATTAAATAGATCAAATAAGACTGAAGTGGATTGAATAGGATCAAATAAGGCCAAACTGGACCGAATGGAATTGAAGTGGATTGAATAGGACCGAATAAGACCAAAGTGGACTGTCCTATAAATAAAAAAAACGAAAGTGGGTCGATTAGGACCAAATAGAACTGAAGTAAATCGAATAGGACTGAATAATACTAAAGTGGACAGGATAGGATTGAAGTGAACCGAATATAACTGAAGTGGACCAAGGTGGATAGAATGGACCAAATAAAATCGAACATGACCAAAATGGACCAAATATGAACAAGTGGACCAATGAATCGAGGGGGACCAAATAAGGCCAAAGTAGATCGAATAGGACTGAAATTTTTTTTTTTTTTTTTTAATTTTGGTCTTTAGATGTTAGTTTAATGGATAATTACCGTTTTCTCTAAATGAAGATCAAACATTTTTTTTTTTTAAATGGGAAAGATCAAGTATTTTTGTTGAAATGCTAGTTTAATTAGTATATCACTAATTAGTTGAGTTACAAGATTTTTTACTCTTCTTTGCCAACTTTTAGTATGCGGTTGTAGTAATTTGTTGGCTATATTGAATTTCATAATAAAAATATTAAATCCATCTTCTTCTTCTTCTTTTTTTTTTTTTTTTTTAATTTGTTGGCTATATTATTGAATTTCATAATAAAAATATTAAAATAGAATTTCTACTTTAGCATAATTTAAGTGTATATGTATGTGAAGCTCCTTTCTGAAAACTTGAACCCTAGTTCTTGCCCTCCACACTCTACATTTATACTTGTGGAGTGGCCATCGCACCAAAAGTGCGCGGTGGAAATCCATCTTAAAAAATTTAGAGAAGTATTATGTCCTCTATATATTTATAACACTGTCACTACAAATTATAGATGATTTGTTGTTATTAGTTATAATTTGATCCTACTACTTAAATTATTTTTTTGTCCCATCAATAATAACATGTAACAACTTACCACTGTCGCTAACGATTTGATGTATTATGACTGTAATATATCATCTTTATTTGAGAAACTATGGCCGTAATATATCTAAAAAAAAATTTATGTAATAAAATGAGAAGTAACTGAAAAGCCAAGAAGCAATAGAAAAAGATCTCATTTGGCTTTAATTATTTATTTTTTAATTGTAACCACAACAGTTTCAGTAAGTATATATATAAAAAATAAATAAATAAACAAAAAAGGACCGTTTCTGTTGGAAAAGCAAACAGAGGTCTCTACAGTCTCATCTGGCTTGGAGTCCGCCACAACACCAAAGCTTCGCCAACCACATAAACCGCGGATTCAAACTACAACTTCAAAAATCTGCTGCCTATACTCTTCTAGAAAAATCTGTGTTTCAGTTCCTCTACAGTTCCCACCATTTGTCTTGTCAAACCTAGTCCCTCGTTTTGTCTTTTAAGCTTCCATAATGTCTTCTCCTCCTTCTTCTTCATGTGCTGCTCCTCTTTCCTCTTCACTCAGAACCCAACTCTTCAACCCATTGCCCAACAGATTTATCTCGTCCGCACGCTTTTATCAACACCGTAAGCACACTACTCTCACTCTCTCTCTCTCTCTCTCTCTCTCTCTGTACTTGAAGGAAGCAGCAAATGTGAGATGAGCAGAAGGGGCTTCGCTTTGAAAGGAGGAATTGTAGCTTCGGGAGTTTCGGTAATGGGTTCGTCTTTGATAACCGAACCTGCTCAAGGTCTGTTTTCTCTTTCGCTTTTTTATTATTATATCATATTCATATATGGGTTTTCTTTTTCTGAATTTGGTTAAGTCGAATTCTTTTATAGGGGTTGAGAGATTGGAATTCAAGCCAAATGGGTACAATTTTTGGACGTGGCGGGGTCATAGAATACATTATGTGGTGCAAGGAGAAGGGTTGCCCATCGTTCTTATTCATGGCTTTGGTGCCTCTGCATTTCACTGGAGGTTTCTTTCTTTGGATGCCCATGTTCTCATATTCTGTCTAATCTAATCTTATGTTAATCCTGATGATATTTTGTGCTTATGTCAGTTTCATATTTCATCTTATTCACCACTACTGTGAGTTTGAAGTCCTAAATCATGAAACTGTTTTCAATTTGAAGTTCCTGTCCATCTCCGTTATTCATATTTCATAGCAATAATGTAGTTGAGAAAAAGGGTTGTTGACAAAACTTTATGTTTCACCTATGTAATCAGTTTCGATTTTCTGGCTATTACTTTTTCACCCTAATTGAAGGTTTCTCCCTCTACCCTGTTCAATGGCTGTCAAATTGATTTATGAATAAGCCCTAGGTGAAACGCAAAGCTTTAATTAATGGTTTTTTTTTTTTTTTTTTGCTCTGTTACTGCCCAGAATAAAGTTTAAAATAGAGTTGTTTCAGTTAAATTGAAACAATTTTATAAATTTGGGACTTTCATTGACAAAATTAAAAATCTAGGACCTAATCTGAAACATGATATAAAATTTGAGCTTTTTATGTTATATTTTACCTAATAATTTTTATATGACTAATTGGGAGGTGGATTCTTAGGTACTATCTTATGTCACTTGATAGATGATTTTGGTTGGACCTTCATTCTAGAGAAAATGGCTTTGGATTGGTTTAGTTGTCTGGTTGTGATACCTAGTTTATCAGCCTATATGTATGATTTAGTTATTTCCCTTATCCATTTGTGCAGGTACAACATTCCTGAGTTGGCCAAAAAATACAAGGTTTATGCAATAGACTTGTTAGGGTTTGGGTGGAGTGACAAAGCACTTATCGAATACGATGCAATGGTATGGAGGGATCAAGTAGTGGACTTCTTGAAGGAAATAGTGAAGGAGCCAGCAGTTGTAGTTGGAAACAGGTAAGGACCACAAATAAGTGGCTATGTGTTGTCTCTACACTTCGTTCATATGTGATGAAGTTTTACCATAGCTTGATATCTTGGGTTTTAGGGATGAAAATTTTTTGCAACTTGAAATGCCTCTGTTTCACTTTCAGCTTCAGGCGTGAATTTAGGATCCCTAGAGTTCTCCAAACTAGGATTTCCTTTTATATCAAATATTCTAAAGGCTACTCTACATTCTGAATTTCCTTATTATTTTGAGGATGCATAGACACTTCATTTAGGGTGCTGTACCTGTGTCGTATCCGTGTTGTACCCGTGTCATACTAGTGTTATACCTGCCGTTTCATGTTATAATTTTTCAAAACTTGCTCGTGTCGCTGTTTTGTAATAGTACTTGTGCCCGCGTCCATGTCCGTGTCCACGCATCCTGGTTATCTTCATTATTATTTTTTTCATTTGGTAGTTAAATGAATAGCAGTCCATTGATTCTTCTTGAACTTTTTTGTCTACTGCAGTATTCTAGCTTGATTTTCAGTCTGTAAACATGAGTATCAACTTACAACTGGAAATAAAGTTGACTGAGTTTCTTTAATTGAATCATCTGGCCTGATCTCTCTTTTATTTTGCTTTTGTACTTCCCTAATTTTTCTTTTATATTTTTCAACTTGATTGTACTTGCCATTTTTACCCTATATGTGCTTGGTGTGTGGGTTAAGGTGAGAAATGTAAATGATTAGTAGGTTGCTGGCTCTTGTGACTGCCACGTAAATTCCATAAGAAAATGTGTCTGCCTATTTTTTTCCCTCTTGAAAAAGAAAACAAATACTCTTTACGCTTGGGGCAATGATTCAGCTAGTGAGGGTCTAACCAACGTGCATCTACCGCTGTTGAAAAATCTTTCCAAAACCCTTCTTAGGCCTGGGTTATTTTTCCTTTGTTTTTCAGATAACTTATGGCCAGATGATAACTGCATAACTGCCATTGTCTCATTTTATGCATGGCTTTGTATTTAAGGCTTGCGCCAGTTTAAGCCTTCTAGTTCAGTGCATAGTATTTATGCCTCGCTCAAGTCTGTTGTATGCCTAAAATGCAATCTCTACTTTATGCTGATCATTGTAGTGCTGCCTCATTTGTGCCCACATTTCTGCTTGATGTGCCTGTAGAAAAATTGCTGCAGGCAGACACCATAAGGAAAAGGACTTCTTTCTTCTTCTTCTTCTTTTTTTTTTTTTTTTTGTTTTTTTTTTTTGGGGGGGTGGGGTGTGGGGGTGGGGGAAGGGGGGCGGGGGGGAAGGAAAATGGTGCAGCAAAGCAGGACAATAGCTAAATGTTTAAAAATCATATTATGAATACAACTTTAGAGATCCATAATATTTGGATTTTAGCATTAATATGTAATTTAAAGTAACCTTTTTTGTTGATTGTTTTGAACAAAAGCTACCTTCTTTTTACTTTATTATGGATTTATGGATTTTTTTTTTTTTTTTTTGGCTTCTTTTTTTAAGCTGAATGAATTATGTGTCATACATAATTGAATGAATCACATCCTTAGAAATTTTGGTGAAAACAAAACTCCTTCAATCTATATATTGCTTATTTGTCTTGGGGCAAATTATATTTTTCCATCCTAAACTATCACCCGATTACACTTAACCCCCTGAACTATTGACACACACAATTGCCCCTCAAAGCTAACTTTGCTTCAATGTCCCCCCTGAAGTCTTGTTTGGTGTCTAGTCTAACGAAATTTGACATTGAAAGACTGATTTACCCCTCTCCAAAACATATAGTTGAGGGTTAAATTGGTCTTTCAATACTAAATTCCTTTAGAGTTAACATCAAAACAGACGGTAGGGGGTTAAGTGAAACGTATTTTTTAAATTGGGGGGTTAATCATGTGTTTCAATAGTTCAAGAGATTAAGTGTAATCAGGGTGATAGTTTAGGATGGAAAAGTTTAATTTGCCCTTTGTCTTGAGTGGAACAATGATGATTTTCTTTAAGAAGTCATGGCAAATAATAATTATGTAAATCATGGTAATATTTTTCAGCCTTGGAGGCTTTACTGCTTTGGTTGCAGCAGCTGGGTTGCCTGAGCAAGTTGTTGGAGTTGCACTACTAAATTCTGCAGGACAGTTTGGAAATGTGAATGGTAAATCTAATGAGTCTGAAGAAACACTCTTGCAGAAGGCGATTGTAAAGCCACTAAAGGAGATTTTCCAGCGTATAGTTCTTGGATTTTTGTTCTGGCAAGCAAAGCAACCAGCTCGCATTGAATCCGTCTTAAAGAGTGTAAGTCACTTGCTACCTAATTTAACTACAGTTTTTCTTCTTAACGCTTCATGGGTGTTTGCGAAGCTTAAGTATATTTCTGTTAGCATTAGCAGGATGTCAATTATATATTCAGGATTAAATGCTGATTTCTTTCTGATATGAAACATGAATGCTTAAACATATATTGTTATGAATGAGTGAAAATGCGTATTCTTGCTTCAAGCATCATATTTTGTACCTTAAGAAGTGAACATATATTTCCCATCTCCTAATGTATTCCATGTTGACAATTTTATTTGTCTGTTGAACTCCCTGAAGTCATGATAAGCACCCTCTGTTTATGATTGTTCCATGGCTTTGTAAATTATGTTAAGCACGTTTTTTTTCCAATACAGGTGTATATAAATTCCTCCAATGTGGATGACTATCTTGTGGAATCAATAACAAGGCCAGCAGCTGACCCTAATGCTGGAGAAGTTTATTATAGGTACTTATGAAATATGTTCATCCACCTGGCTTCCATGTTTGTTTAGATAGTAGTATTGGATTAACAAAAACTTCCCAGCATCTAATATCCATTTTCTTTCTTTACAATGAATATGAAATTGTAGTTTAGGTCTGCTTAAAAAGCAATGCTGATTACAAGAACGATTCAAATGGCCTTTAACGTGGTCTAAACAAACTTTTCTTTCTATCCCAAATTCTACCCACATATATTTTATTCTGTGTTCTCATTGGTGTCCACAGGTTAATGACAAGGTTCATGTTGAACCAAAGCAATTACACTTTGGATAGTGTCTTGAGTGAACTCTCTTGCCCACTGTTGTTGCTGTGGGGTGACTTAGACCCGTGGGTTGGTCCGGCAAAGGCTAACCGAATCAAAGAGTTTTATCCAAAAACGTCTCTCGTAAACTTAAAAGCCGGGCACTGTCCACATGATGAAGTTCCGGAGCTTGCCAATAGGGCTTTGTTGGATTGGTTTTCAAGTCTAAAACTTGAAGCCTCCCCCCAGTCGCTGTAACTTTGTTCAAATTTAATAGAATTACAACTCATATTTCCCCAAGGTCTTGCTTGTAAAATGATTGTAAATGCATTCATTATAGTGTTTGGTTCAAGCTTGCTGTGCAGGTTGGTGGGTTATTCTCATTACGGGGGTCCTTTAATACAAAAGTAATAATTATGTTGATCTTTTATTTTTGTCATCCCTTTTTGAAAAAAAAGGGGAAGTGGGGGGTTTGAAATTTTGTAAAATTACTTTTTGCTACATGAACTAATTCTCTTAATTTTTTTTTTTTAAATTATAAACAAATCATCTTGAAATAGTAACAATCAAGCTTTCAAGTTTATTTTATTGATTTACAAAAAATAAAAAATTTCAGTTATATTCTTGGCCTTGGGAGATTTGGTTAGATCTGTTGGTGTGTGTTCCAAACATTTGACCTAATCACATATTGATTAGCAGTATGCTCATACGAGTTTATACACTATCGTGGGCTTCATTTGGTATCTTCAGATATAAGGCCTAGATGAGGCATGGGTCTTCGCTATTATACATGTGTGTCCCATCCTGTCTGGTTGCTTGTCATTCTTGGGCTTTTATAACTTGCCTTGTCTCATTGCTTATAGCAATTTATGACCATTGGGTTTTGGCACTGATAGTGGTTAGTTTGTTTAAAAGCTAATCGATATCTTATTATTTTTAACCAAGTCAATGGCTTACTTAACACATCATTAGACCTTTTGTCTGATCAGCTTCCTCTCTCTCCAATATTTCTATTGACCTCTCCCACATAGATTGATCGTCTCTCTTGAATAAAAAAAACATCATTTGATTATTTTTATCTCGAATGGAAAGACTTTATAGAAGGTTGTTCTTGAATCTTGGTGTGTGAAAGTGTGTTTAGCATGAAGGTCGGCATTATAGTCTAATTTTGGGGGTTGTTGGTCAAAAAACCATTTCATATTGAATTTTATTTTGTGGCATAAATCAACTTTCAAAGACCATGCATTTGCGTAATTCTATAGTTAGTGAGATTTTTCATATAAACTTGATTTCTTTGTTATATATTTTGTACATTGGCAAAAAACTCCAACAATATTAGAACCTTGAAAAAAAAGAAATGGCCCTCCCCTCTCCCCCCTTGATGTTTATATGAATTACAATACAAATTAGTTGGATTGTTGTAAAAGAAAAAAGAAATCGTTAGACAGTAGAACTGTTAGTGGGTATAGATTTATATGTTGTACTAATAGAAACATTAATTGAGAGAGTCATAAAGATAAATCTTAAAGGAAGTTGGTGTGATTTACCCTAAAATAAACCCATAGTAAATAGTGCACATGTATATGGTGTGGAATGTATGCAAATTAAATTAGAACAGTTGGAGGCTGTGTAATTCACGAGGGAGATAGGCATAATAGAGGTTGTGTTTTAGGAAAATTCACTGAGCAGAGCTGAAGGAGGAAGGAAAAATGGAGAATGTTGTTACAAATGGGGGTGTACTAGAGAATGCAAAAGCTTGTCAATGCACATGAGGTGATGCAACTTCAGCCATATAAGAAGAAAAGACAACAAAGCACCATGTCCAACACTAACACAATTTAAAAGCGTGGCTAGATGAGATCATGTTGAAATTTTCCCTTGCGTAAGTTTTGTCAGAATAATAAGTAAATACTTGGAAGGAAAGTATTTGTTAGAATAATAAGTAAACACTCGGAAAGAAAATATACAATTATATAGAATACACAAAGGAGTTCTTAACAAATAGAATTTTAGTTATACTTAAAACATTACACACATTATTGCTACAAACCCCACATCACTCTTACTTTTTATTTCTCTTATCACTTGTTGGATACTACACACTTATTGGATAGTGATACATAACCAAACGAAGCCTTATGTTGAAAACTTATACTGTACTAGACTAAGGAAAAGAGACAAAATAAAGACAAGTCATTAACCCCTACCACCAAAAGTTGACAATGTTGCATGCATGGAAGGAGAAAAGTCAAACTACTCTAATCCACACACGTTGGTCATGCATTACCCATTCGCGCCCTTGTCGCAGATGCAAAATGGTTGAAGAAGTTGTCACTGGCCTAATGCTAGAGTTGGTGATGACTCTTACAGATCATATAGATTGTATTGTGGAAAAGATCAAAATAATAATGGTATTAATCTAATGGAATGGAACTCTGAGATTCTTAAAAAAGAAAAAAAGAAAAAAAATTAGAACGGTTGGAGTTCAGCAGTGCTAAAACAAAAAAGGATGAGATGTTGTCAACCAGAAGGATGAGAAGTTTAAAAAAACTTGAAAAAGTCCAACAGAGAGCCATTCATGTAGCCTTCATTATACTGGGGGACTTGGTAGGCATCTATAAGGCCAAGGAAGTTAATGTTTATGTACTTAAGGAACTCTGGTTTGTTTGAAACTGAGAATTACCCAAAGATAGTCCAAACTCACTGTTTTGCTTAAACCTCTCTCTCAATGGTTCTAAAAAGTAGGATTTTGATAATTGGAGGGACTGGATACATTCGAAAATACACAGTGGAGTAAAGTGCAAAAACTAGACACCCGAGTTTTGCATTGGTCAAAGAAAAAGCTTCTAATCCTGAAAATCGAGCATGTGTTTTAGAGAAAAAGCTACTAGTTATTCCATTACAACATATTTTATTGCCAATAATAAAGATTATCCTTCCAGTTGTAATTTCTATTCAGTGTACTAAACGTGCCTTAAAAGTACCGGTTAATCAAGCAACCAACCACTCATTTGTTCCTCCTACAAAAAAAGTGATCGATGATGACTTTGCACAACAAATGGAAAGGGACATGCTACAAGCTCTTTGTGCCAGTAGCATCTGGAATAGGTTCTACACCTAACGAAAGCTCACCCTTGCCACAATTAATCTTCAAATTCTATTTTTAGATCTCTAAATATTAGAGTAGTTTTATATTCATCACAGCCTTTAACTTAGATGCCCTCAATAACTTTATTGGAAACAGCATATAGTCTATTTAGTGAATGTTTTGGAGCTTCATCCTTCATATCTTGAGGCAACCTCAAGTCTTCCTGACACTACATATTTGCAGACCTTAACAACATTAAAGCAGATGTTCTCAACAGACGTTCACTAGAAGCTGCATGATACAAAATTTTGGAGCATGTTTATGAAGTTGCTTCAACTCCTATAGCTCTATAGGAACATGATAGGTCACATTACATTATAGCATACATTTGAAATACAATTCTCACACAAAGAATGATAGATCAGATCATGAAAGAGAGACTAATGGTATCATTGAATTTGTGGAAGCTTATGTCATGATAGACTACAACTACATTAGTCATCAATTGACTAAAATCAGGGTAGTTTTATATTCAACTGGCCTAAAATCATAATTAGCTATCAAGTGACAAAAATCATAATCTAACTACAACAAAAACTAAAGATGACTCATTCTGTTTTTTCCAACTCCTATAAATAAAAAATTATTTCTCCTTTCCAATGCTAAGATCCACTGTAAACATGAGTCAAGCATGGATCTACTTGGGAACTACTGCTCGGTTTCAGTCCCAAGCTCTGAAGCTCAACAAATTCCTCGAGTTATCTGCCATAACTGTGAACAAGAAAAAGACACTCAGACAGACAAAAATAGAGAGAGAGAGAGAGAGAGAGAGAGAGAGAGAGAGAGAGAGAGAGAGAGAGAGAGAGAGAGGTGCATGTGTCACTTTACTTACAGAATAGAATCAGTGGCCATAAACTTTCTGGTAGTAGATTTAGGTGCCCTTGATGGAGTAGTAGAATTCCCAACTGAACCATCAGACAACTCATCTAACTTGGGAATTTCAATGGAAGATTACATCAACCATTGAGGAGCTTCTGCATATTGTAGGCATAACAGTTTTAGCCTTTCCATTGTTCATAATTGAAAATTTTAGCTCATAAGAATAATCAAGAAATACAACTTATCAAAATTGAAAATTAAGTTCTCAACTGTGGCATAACAATTTCAATTGTGTTCCTACTTTCAACAGCAATCTTCAGTAGTGGTACTTAGTTCTCATTGTATTACTCCCAATTCTAAATGGACATTTTAGACTTTAATTCCAATTTCCAAGGTTGTTTATTTATCGAAATCAGTTGGCATCTAAAGTCAAAGACATTAGTGCTTTAAAATGACTTCACTAGCAAAATAAGACAATTTTAGCAAGTAATAATTAAGCAGATTTCCATTGCATTACCTTCAAATAGAAAATTCAAAAGAAAGAAACACTCAGGGTCCAAAAGCCCGGGGGGCAGAGATAGAGACAAACCTGAAAAATTATATTGCAATTCTTCACATAAAGGGACTGACTACCAGCAAAATACATTGCAATCGAATCAAAAAAGAAAAGAAAAAAGTTTGTAATATCTGAGTCTAATTAAAAGGAATTTTAGTCATAAATGATGCAATTTTCATGCCCCACAGAGCTAATGGTCAACATGTTTATAGTGAAATATAAAGCAAAAAATCATCCAATATTGTGGTAGAGCTTTTCTTGATTTAACTACAGGAAATGGATGTTATACCTGAAAATGAAGCAGATATATCATAGAAATTTATGGTACGCCATAGGATTGTATAAAGTATCATCATCATCACATTTGAAACTCTGATTAAGAACATTTCAACCAATGAGAAAAGTTAGCAAAATATGCAGTGGATCAAAAAGCTACAAACATCTATCTAAGACATTATATTGGACAAGAAGGTCTAAGGCAGTTAACAACACGAAATCCTCGTATGTATGCTTAACTATATTGACATTTGACAGGTCGTCTAGGACTGTCCTTGAAAAATATTACAAACTTAGAAAAAGAAAGGGAAAATCAAGAATGGAGGAAGTTTTTTTAGAAACAAAATCCCCAAAAAACAAATCATGTAGTTCAAAGAAAAAAAGTTTCCAGGACTATAAAACTCACTTCCTCCTCTAAATCATTACCATCAGAAAAAATCTTGCTAATTTCAAGATAATTGAGTCTGCCTCATTTTAAAATCCCAAATGACCTTTGCTGAAAATGAAAAGGTGAAATAAGAAATAACACAAACTCTACAAGTATGGACTTCATAGAAGCACTATCCGCAGCTTACCTCACAACATATTTAGTCCTCATGGCAAGGATTGGGAGCAGCTTTGGTGGTATGTAAAGCAAGTCCAGGAAGTACCATATATGTGTGTGTGTGTGTGTGTCCGACTACGTGGAACAAACAAGAATGCTATCAATTGCTTCCTGCATCCACTATGTCACTCCATCTTTCTTAGTACCGTCTATAATGATAACGACTGACGAATCAAAAAATGTCAATTGGTATCTTTTCTTATCTTCAAATCTCAAGTTTCTCCATCTTAAATAATATATGGTTATTCTAGTTGCTACTATAATTATTTATTACAAACAAGTAATGCATCTCAAGGGCAATGGTAGTTTGGCCTGATGGCAATTCTACCCTTGTAGCTTTTATCAAGAAGAAAATTCTATTCTCATGGTAGGAAAAAAAAAGCTTTTCTACAAAGTTTTGGCTTAGGATAAAGTAATTGACCATCAATTTATAAGAAGAGTACACACCATAATACTAACAAGGTACCTATGTCAAAAACAAATAGGGCATGTGTGTATGTGAGAGTGAGATCAATTAAGTTATTGTTTGGAGTTGAGTGGCTGTCAAAGGCATAATCTTGGATGAACTCATTGATGCTAACATCTACAGACAAATTTCTAATAGGCCAATGTATGCATTCCTTGCACATTTTGTTGTTGCCAATCAATGACCTTAATGCATTACCGCCATAAGTCATGACTTAGCATAGATTTAGGAAAAGAAATGATAAGAAATAAAAGAACTAATATACAGCTTCCATATTGTGTTAATGGTCAACATTTCCATTTTCAGATGAGATAGTACATTTGATTTGTCCCTTGTAAAAGTTAGGGACAAATATAGCGTTTGTCAATACATTAGTTGCATGAGATGTTTTGTATTTTGTTCAAATCTAAAAGTAGAAACAAGGATGAGAAAGGTAATTGTGATGACATTTGATGCATCTTTCCTAAATTTTGTTTCTTCTAAGTGAACAAAATTTTATGGGAGAGAGATAATTAATGTTAAGCAAGTTAGAAAGTTCAACCACCAAGGAGAACAGCCATCTAGAGATAAATTTATTTACTTAAACAAAAAACATGAGTTCTTGGATATAAGGTTTTACCTGGATCAGTAAGAGGTTAAGAACTGTGGAACTAGAAAAAATATTAGTTGAAGCTTGAAGACTTCTGTATCACAATGGACAATGCTTGCATAATTGCAACAGTAAAACTTGACAGGAAACTAGAATCCTTGAATCCTTGTATGGAAATTCTTCCAAGTTGAAACTAGTGCTAAACCTATGCTACCATTGACGTAGGACAACCACCAAAAACAATAGAACAAGAGGCAAAACCCTAGGAGTCAGCACCAAGCGTAAAAGAAAACTCAATAATTTTATTATCTCAAAAACTGTCTTACAATAATCAGAAAAAGGTGCTTAAATAGCTAAAAAAATAAAGTGCATAAAGAAACCCTAAGCATTAAATGTTTGGGCTTGCTTAGTCTCAAGCCCAATAACTAATAGGCTCCATCCATAAGGCCACAGGTTGGGCCGTCTTCTTTTTGGTCTTCCTCCTATACGTGCGTATAATTGGAGGCCTATACCTCGTGTCCGCACCAACTCCCCCGGGGTGAGAAGAACTCAACCCTGTCGAGTGGAAGTCTGAAGAGCTCTGATAGTACTCTAGCAAGTCAGGATCCAGTCGCTGTAGCTCATCTCGAGTAATCCATGTGCAATCAGAATCTGGTCGCCCTCGCCACCGAACTAGGAAACGGTGAACTCCTCCATTCCTGGTAGAAACAATCTGCTCATCTAAAATAGCATCAATAGATTCTTTATGTGCATAAGGCAGATTTAAAGGTAAAGGGGTAGGAATAGGGGTATCAATAGAATCAAGCAAAGGCTCATCAAAAGGAGTATCAGGAATAGCCATGGGGCTTTTATAAGCAACTAGATCCTCAATATTAAAGGAGGAGCTAATACCATAATCATGAGAAAGGTCAATGACATATGCATTTGGACCCATCCGTTTCAATACCTTGAATGGACCGGCACTACGAGCCTGCAATTTCTTAACGGTCCCAGAGGGAAACCGCTCAGTCGAATCCGAATCATGACATAATCCCCTACCTGAAACTCTGCATGACGCCGATGAGTATCAGCATGAATTTTATATTGAGAATTACTTGCCTGAATTTTTTTGCGAATCTCATTATGCAAATCATGAATATGTCGTGCAAATGTCTCAGCAGATTCAGAAATCCTAACATGTGGGGACATGGGCAAAAGATCTAAGGGCTTCCTAGGCGTATATCCATGCACAACCTCAAAAGGACTAGCACCTATAGACCTATTGACAGAGCTATTATATGCAAGCTGAGCTATAGGAAGAATTGAATCCCAGTTCCGATTGGCTTCACCCACTAGGCACCGAAGGAGGCTGCCTAGACTACGGTTAACTACCTCAGTTTGACCATCAGTTTGAGGATGAAATGCCGTGGAAAATTTCAATTTGGTGCCCACTAAATGCCACAAAGTCTTCCAAAAATAACTCATGAAGCGAACATCCCTATCAGACACTATGGTTTTAGGGAGGCCATAAAGCTTGACAATCTCATCAAAGTAGAGCTTCGCAATCTTAGAAGCATCAGAGGTCTTAGAACATGGTAGGAAATGAGCCATCTTAGAGAAGCGGTCAACAACCACTAGGATAGAGTCATGCTTCCTAAAGGTGCGGGGCAAACCTAATACAAAGTCCATACTCACATCTTGCCACGGGCGATCCGGCACAGGTAGAGGCGTTTACAGGCCAGTGTTTTGCTTGCGATGCTTGGCTAGTTGACATGTACGACACTGACCAACTATCTTGGCAACGCCCCTCTTAAGACCAGGCCAATAGAATTGACGTTCCACTTCCTCAATTGTTTTATCCCTACCGAAATGACCTGCAAAGCATCCTGCATGTACCTCCCAAACTAGGAAATCTCTCACTGAGGACCGAGGGATACATAACTTGTTGGCCTTGAACAAGTAACCATCTCGAAGAATATAATCATCTAGGACAGGCTGTGAGGCATTACTTAGGTTAGTGTAGAGTTCCCCAAAGTCTGGACATGAGTCATAGTCATCCTTAAGTCGTTCAAACCCAGTAACCTTAACACTCATGATTGATAGCAAAGACACCTTTCGACTTAAGGCATCAGCAGCCTTATTCTCAACTCCCGCCCTATGTTTCACTACAAAGTAGTAGCGTTGCAGAAATTCAACCCAACTACTGTGCCTAAAGTTCAGCTTCTTTTGGGAATGGAGGTAACGCAGAGCTTCATGATCAGAGTAGATAATGAATTCTCGAGACAACAGGTAATGGCGCCAATGCCAAAGAGCTCGAATAATGGCATAAAACTCTTTGTCATATGTGGAGTACTTTTGTTTGGCATCATTCAATTTCTCACTAAAATAAGCAATTGGGTGGCGCTCTTGACTAAGTACTCCCCCTATACCTATACCTGAGGCATCACATTCCACTTCAAAAGGCTTGGTAAAATCAGGGAGACGCATGACAGGTGCCTCAGTCATCTTTTGCTTTACCTCATTGAAAGCCTTAGTAGCAGCTTTAGACCAAACAAACTCCCCTTGTTTCATGCAGTCAGTGATGGGGGACATAATGGTACTAAACCCCTTGATGAATCGGCGATAAAAGGAAGCAAGCCCATGAAAGCTTCGAATTTCATGGATATTTTTGGGCTCAGGCCAATCCAAAATCGCTTGAACCTTTTGGGGGTCGGCAGAAACTCCCTCAGAGGATACTATGAAGCCTAGGAAGACGACTTTACCGGTGAAGAAAGAGCACTTCTTGAGGTTGCCATACAAACTCTCCTTCCTAAGGGTGGTACAAACTTGAGTTAGGTGGTCTAAGTGCTGCTCTCTAGACTTACTATAGATGAGAATATCATCAAAGTACACAACCAAGAACTTCCCCAAAAAGGGCTTAAGCACTTGAGTCATCACTCTCATAAAGGTACTAGGAGCGTTGGACAATCCAAAAGGCATGACCATCCATTCATATAAACCATCCTTTGTCTTGAAGGCAGTTTTCCATTCATCACCAGAACGAACCCTAATTTGATGATAGCCGCTTTTCAGGTCTATCTTGGAGAAGATTGTAGCTCCAGCCATCATATCTAACATGTCATCCAATCGAGAGATAGGAAAACGATATTTTACAGTGATCTTGTTGATGGCACGACTATCAACACACATCCTCCAAGTCCCATCTTTCTTTGGGGTTAAGAGTGCAGGGACTGCACAAGGACTCATGCTTTCACGAACAAAACCCTTCCTAAGTAGTTCTTCTACTTGCCTTTGCAACTCGGCATGCTCTGCAGGGATCATCCTATAGTGAGGCAAGTTAGGTAGGGTCGCTTCGGGCACAAAATCTATGGCGTGTTGTATGTCACGCATGGGCGGTAAATGATCAGGGAGTTCCTCAGGGAAGACATCCTTAAACTCTTGGAGCACTAAATTCACTTCTTCAGGTTGCTCCTCACGGGTCTCTCCGTGAAGCTCCCTGGCAAACAAGACAAACACGATAGATTCTTGAACTGCTACCCTTTCAAATGCCTTTGGGCTTATGATGTTCAGACCTTTCGCCTTTGGTGCTTCCGTCTTCTTGCTCATGTCAATTGGCTTGGGTTTCAAGGGATTGAGCACAATCTTCTTACCCTCAAACATAAATGAGCAAGAATTGGATCGCCCATGAAGGGTGACATCCAAATCATAAAGCCAAGGTCTACCTAAGATGATATGCCCTACATCCATGGGAATTACGTCACACCATATTTCAGCCTTGTAGGTGAGGAATTGAAGTGGGACAACACACCTTTCTTTTATGGATATGGAGGAGGTATCCACCCAAGAAACTTTATATGGGTTAGGGTGTGGGGTCAATTTCAAACCTAGGCGGGAAACAACATTAGAGGACACTGCATTAATGCAACTCCCACTATCTATAATAACCTTGCAAGTTTTGTCGCCACACTTAGTGTAAGTTTGGAAGATGGCACTCCTTCGCCAATCATCAGTGTCCCTCTGCTCTGCTAAAGCACACCTCACAACATTCACTCTAGGGACACCAAAGTCCTTGAAGTCATAAGCCTGGGGAGAGATGGCTCTAATGCATGCGAGATACCTAGTATCATCTTCCCATTCTGCCTCAACATCCTGGGTTTCTTCAACATTTGGATCATACACCAACTCCTCAACATCTCCTACCTTTTCATCGTCCTCTTGAATGACAAGGGTCCTAGAGGGACATCTAGCTGCGATGTGTCCAATCTCGTTGCATTTGAAGCATTGGAGTCGAGAGCCTAACCTTGAAGGCTCATTGATCACACCTTTTCCCTTGTCCTCTTTATCTATTGGAATACTATTGGGGTTGACCTTAGGGGGTAAGGTAAGTCTAGATTTGCTACTAAGAGGTTGAGAGTTGGGAGGAACACTCCGAAGCTCAGAACGTCGCCAGAAGATAGATTTAGACGCTAACTCACAATTCCTAGCAAGGTTATATGCTTCTACTAAGTTAGTGACTCCTCGAGTGATAATCTCACCTAGTAGGTTAGCGTTTAAACCTTTCTTGAACCTATTGAGTGTGACCACCTCTTCCTCGGCTATTCGAATTCGCCTCTTGAACTCCTTGAACTTCTCTATGTATTCATCCACAGGAGCAGTGCCTTGTTTTAGGCGATCTCATTCCTCGAGGAGGGAGCTCCTATAAGTTGGAGGAAGATAATTCTTTGAGAGTGCATCTTTCATCTCAAGCCACTCAGTAATGGGGGGCTCACGTCGTCGCCTAAGGGTTTCCTCAAGGTCCTCCCAAAAAAGGTCAGCTCTTCCAATTAACTTCATCCTGGCATACCTCACTTTCTTATTCTCAGCCCAATGGTAATAGTCAAAGAATTTCTCCATTTGACGCAACCAATCAGTGAAGATCCATGGGTCAAGGCAGCCATCAAAGGTGGGTGCTTCTATCTTTTCCTTGAACATCCTATCATCATAATCCTTAGGGCCATTGTGATTATAGTGATCATGGTCAAAGTTTGGGACCCTATTAAAGTAACCAGGGTTATTTTGCCTCAGCATATTATCTCCCTCATGATTGGTAGTCTCTCTTTGAGATGCCTCAACTCGCTCTACCCTTTCCAGTAAATCATGGACACTTTTTACTAAACCTTCTATGGTTTGCTCTAAGGAGGGCCTAGGCTCAGAAGTGGATTGATGCTCAAGGTTTGACATGATGCGACCAATACGTAGATGCATGCAACACTATTTATGAATGCAGTTGAGATTCCCAAAAAATTCCAAATAACCAATTCCCAATATAAAAATTAAGGTCAAGCAAGAGGGCATGCAGAAACTAGATCAATGATTCAAAAGAATAAATTGCAGTCAAGTAGTAACAGTATTCGTGATATTGAGAGATAGCCCAAATAAAAGTCAAATTCCAATAAGCTCCACAAGTAATAATGAGAATCAGGTATTTCAAAAAAAATTGGTTTTTTTTTTTTTTTTTTTTTTTTTTGGATTTTAGAATAGGTACTGAAAGAAGGCACAAATAATAAAATAATTAGCTTGAGCACAACATGGGTAGGTTAATGGGGTATGGTGGGATGTGCACATAAAAAATATAAAGATAATATTTTTTTTTAATGAAACAAAATTGAATCCACCGAAAGAGTGTAAGAGTTGTACCCTAGCCAATGGCCAACTTACTGCACCAGACAGTGACAAGCTTGGCTCCTCAAGTAAATGGATCTGATTTGAGCTGATGGGCCTGCGGAGAACAGTTTATGGCCCAATGTATACGGGCTGCCACAGTACAACAATTCCTGTCTTTTCCTTTTTTTTTCTTTTTTTTTCTTTTTTTTTTTTGTAAAATAAGAGAGTACTGTAGATGGACTTAAGACATTACAAACTTTAAAAGAAATACAACAACGGACGCAGAAGATAAAAAGAGAAAAAAAAAAAAAAAAAAAACTCAACAACGGACTAAAGATGGACAACAGAACTAAAAGTGTACGGCGATGGGCTTGCGGCGTCTAGGACCGGCGACCATGGCGGCGCGAAGGAGGTACAGACGCGGCGGCGCAGAACATGGAGGACCGGTGGCGGCGTGTCTCGGATCCGGGCAGCGGCGATGGTTCAGCTATGGGTCTCGGGTCTGGTCGGCGATCTCGGCGGCAGTGGGTTAAGGGTGCGCAGAACATGGAGGACCGGTGGCGGTGTGTCTCGGATCTGGGCAGCGGCGATGGTTCAGCTATGGGTCTCGGGTCTGGTCGGCAATCTCGGCGGCAGTGGGTTAAGGGTCTCTGCATGGGTAATTTTTTTTTTTTTTTTTTTTTTTGGTTGGTGGCTTGTGGGTTCTGTGATCAGAGGCGGGCACGAATGGGGATGGGGGTCACTGGCTTGGAAGAGGCCGCTGGCTTTTCTGTTGGTTTGGGGGTGAAAAACTCATGTAGGGCTTGGGGAAAACGGATTGCAGGGGCTGGTTTGCAGATAGGTGTTTGTGGTTTGCAAATTTCGTGGGGCAAGTATTTGAAAAGGACTGACATATTTGGTTGGCTTGCAATGTTGATGGTTTTGCTGTCAACTGGTTGCCTACGGTGGTGTTGTATGGATCGGAACCTGGCTCTGATACCAAAACTGACGTAGGACAACCACCAAAAACAATAGAACAAGAGGCAAAACCCTAGGAGTCAGCACCTAAGGGTTGCTTGGAGTCAGCACCAAGCGTAAAAGAAAACTCAATAATTTTATTATCTCAAAAACTGTCTTACAATAATCAGAAAAAGGTGCTTAAATAGCTAAAAAAAATAAAGTGCATAAAGAAACCCTGAGCATTAAATGTTTGGGCTTGCTTAGTCTCAAGCCCAATAACTAATAGGCTCCATCCATAAGGCCACAGGTTGGGCCGTCTTCTTTTTGGTCTTCCTCCTATACGTGCGTATAATTGGAGGCTTATACCTCGTGTCCGCACCAACCATAGCCTGGCAAACGTGATAAGAAATTTTTAAATAGCATTTAATAAGCAATCATTTATGAATAGTATAAATAAATAAAAAGACGTTCATACAAAATAGTACAGTCTCACAAACTAACATGAAGTTGTCTAAAATGATTAAATAATATGTATGAATATTATCGACAGGGCAATATTAACATGCAAAATTAACATTATAAATGCTTGATATTTTAAACCAACCATTGGTTACAACATGAACAAAATCAACAAAAAGGGAAAAAGAAAAAAAAAAAAAAGGAGAAATAATAAAAAATATGGAATTTCCATAAGTGACCTCTTCTCCACACTGTTTTTATGTACAAGATGGTAAAAGGCACACACATTGTTTATGCTGGATATAAAATCATTACTATTTTACTCATAACCATTATTTACCTACCTCTGTACTATGTATTCCAATAACAAGGTGAATTCTCAAGGTAATACAATTAAGAAACCACACATCAATGTTTTGTACAAATCTAATGCTCGAAGTGAAAATTACTATAATTAAACTCAACACAGTAATTGAATAAACCATAATCAAACAAAGCTTCAACCAAACTATTTGGGAAATCGGAAGCAATCCAATTAATTTATTTCGAAAGATATGCAAGCAGGAAAGAGATGAAATGGGTGTCCATAGCATCTAAATTACCTCTAAAGAATTTGAATAAGTTGGTGGATCCATAAGATATCCAAGATACATAACTATATTCTTCCAAAGGATAGAAAACATGTTCACAGTTGCTAATAATAATAAAAACATTTTCTTTTCAGGTAAAGAGATTCATTCTAATGTCTCAAAAATAAGCACATCACATATCATAGAACAAAGACTTACAGTTGTACCGATTGCATAACTACAAAGTACATCAACATAATAAGATACATTCAAAACAGTCCTAAAGGAGAGAAAGATCAATTTTAGGCAAAAAAATTTGAGGACAAAGGAGTCTCATTAGCAGCCATAGTTGTTATCCCAATAGTGACGAAATTGCAGCACTGCCATCCTTATTAATTCAAATATTACCAATTAATAGAAAAAAAAATTACATGTAAATACTTCTGGTTTGTATATAAAGAAACTCTTCAACCAATCAAGTAGAATTATATTCTTCCATAGATCACACCCAAAGTCATTTAGGAAACCCAGTAACTTAATTTTTGGCTAACCTGTCTTGAATGACCTGCCAACCTAGAAAAGTATCATAGACTTGAAAGGTTCAAAGCAAAACCCCCCAATTCATTGTAACAGCACAAATGGTTTGCTAGACATTTCCCTATTATTTACTTTAAACACCAATAAATACTTAGGCAATCTAGAACATTGTAGACTTGAAAGGTTAACCAATAAGAAGGATGGTTTATACACATCTTGCCATTTCAAACCTTGGATAGAAAACAGGAAGTGCAATGAAGATTATACGCATCTTGAGTTTGTAGTTTGTTTCTCTGAGCTCAAAATTACCATTTTGTCTTTACATTCACACATGTTAAGGGACTCAAATTATTCTTCCTTTCACCTTCATTTTTATTTTATCTGTTTCAACTAAATTGTTATTTAATAAATTGTATCCTTTTAATTTAACCAACTGGAAGATATAATAGAGAAGAAATAGCATTCAAAGCAGGGCCAAACTTGGTTGTTTAAACATGATAATTCAACATCAAAAGCGAAGCGACATTGAATATTCACTTGACTTAGCATAGAAACTAGCTGGAGTGACCAAGTGTAGCAGCAAAGGTCTGATTAACTAAGCCACTCTTGAACTGAGACCTACTCTTGTAAAAATATCAAGGCACTTTTACAACTTTCTTCTTTTCTTTTCTTTTCTTTTTTTTTTTTTTTCTTTTTTTTTTTGTAGTGAATTTCCATATAATATTTTACTATTTTATTTAACTTTAGTTTGATTTATGATAGATTAACACCTCAAATGTAGTGACATTTTGTTTTGATAGTCGAACAATTCTACCACAATAATGGCTACATGAGCACAACAACAACAATAAAAGGTTAACACTTGACTCCAACGAGACAAAATTGGGGGAAAAAAAAAAAAACAAAAAAATGTGATTAAGAACCTCTAGTAGCAGGCCCGATTAAAATTTTCACCTGGGCTTAAGACTATATTAGCTACTTAAAAGCCTGGTTCAAATTAACCAATTCTGAAGTGGAAAAAGGGGTATGAAAATGTGTCATTCATTTGCTATGGCTACTGATTCTACTGAAAACTACAGCCTGTAGGCCCTTTTACTCTCCTCTAAAA
This sequence comes from Lithocarpus polystachyus, assembly GCA_033629205.1. Lineage (NCBI taxonomy): Eukaryota > Viridiplantae > Streptophyta > Magnoliopsida > Fagales > Fagaceae > Lithocarpus > Lithocarpus polystachyus. The sequence goes on from CM066167.1 coordinate 54,778,336, forward strand.
ATAGTTTGTTAAGCTGAACAATCACTCAACTTATCATCTATGATTTGTAGATTTCTATCCTTCAAATTTACCCATTGCTCTCATACAGCAAGAGCATGCTGTATGCTGTTTTTTTATTATCATCTATGATTAAGATTTATTATCCATCAATTCCAACTGTACTAGAGAGGTATCATTAATAAAAATAGAGGAGCGAAGAAAATAACAAGGGCAAATGAAACAACGGAACTAAAGAAGGAGACAAACCTTGTCATAAAATGCAAAAGAAGTTGAACACTCAAACGGATATGACAAAGGTGAGAATAGTTTCAAGGCTGTGCTCAAATGGATGCATATTTCTTTCAAATTCAATCAATATGTTCTGCTCTTCTTCAATGGTGAAGTCAGATTGGAGTCAGAATCATTGTCAACAAAGTAAGTCCCATTGAAGATGAACCCATATCAAACTCCTCATAACAAATATAGTAACCCCATCTACATTATATGCTTGATTAAACTCTTTACTTCTTCATACAGACAAAAACTTATAGTCATATGCTCTGGTGTATCCTGTTAGGAATCAATACTTTATCAGTTGGGTCCTTTCTGTTTTTTTCCTCAAGCACTTAATCAATTTTTATGAGATGCTGTAAACTTATATAAATGATGTGATTAAATACACATAAAGGATTGCATAAAATTCATGGAAAAGAACTTGGGTACACTTCAACAAGCTACAAAAAATTCGGCTGTTACAGAGGCCAAGTAATACAACAAAGCCTAGTTAGTTGAAGGATTTCACACAGCACTCTGCTTGGTTTGACTCGTTCAATTTTTCATTCTTGCAATCAAACAATCAATAAAGTAAACATTCCATTTCATAGTAAAAGCTATAATATAGCATGCCCAAGTGAAAAATTAAAAGGTCCAACCAAAACAATATAACAAAGAATTCTTAGAACATTGATTGTTGTTGCACCAGATTAGAGATTTCAGTAATTACAAATTCATACATGAAATGCTAAACCATCCTACTTTCTAGTTTCCACAACCTCTTTTAATTAAGATGTATTTTCCTTCAATTTCAACCGTACTGGAGAGGATATCATCAACAAAAAATAAAGAAATGAAGATATAATTAAGGGTAAATGCTAAACTGCAACTAAAGAAGGAGACAAACCTTGGCATATATATATATATATATATATATATATATATATATCCTGTATTCAATCAATATTTTCTCCTCTTCTTTAATGGTAGATTCAGATCAGAGTCAGAATCATTGTCAATAAGGGTAAGGGCCATTGAAGACGGAATACTAGATTTTTGAGGACAACAGATACATTCCACTTTTGACCCCCCACCTTCTAAGCTCAATAGGAGGGTTGTTGCGATATGTCTCTTCGGCCCATTCATACGTAACCTCAACGTGATTGCAATCAGATGGATTTGATTCATTCAACAGCTTCTGCAATTTGAGATGTGATCTAGAATATATCCCCAATGTATCAGAAGCATAACCACTTAGCATAATGCAATCAATCCAAATTTTTTCAAAACCATTAATGGAGAGGAAAACATTTAAATCAACATAATAGGAGGGTAATTGCGGCCCCAGTCCAAAAGCGAAATAGACGGCAAAACCATTTGGAAGTTTGCGACCAACATGGAATGATATGGAATTTCCAACACTTTGATGCTTGGAATCCAACCACCTTGGAATCTCTGTATACGGTACCATAAAACAACGCATATCGCTAACATCATGACGGAACAAATCCCTACTTAATAATGACGGTGGATCCACAAATATGTCGCTTCTTTCTCCTTCACATAAATTTTCTCCAATCTGCATATAATTAGCAAATTCAACGAATTAAATTAAGAAAGAAAGTTAAAAAAAAAAAAAATTTGTTTTATTTTTTATTATAACTTGAAAAAGAGAGACCTGATTCAATAATCTGCTTGAGGATTGTGCATCTAATGACGGACAGTTCTCTGCACGTAACCATGTTATAAATGGTGGAAGCCCAAAAATTTGTCGTAGCTGCTGGCAATTATCTATAAAAAGGGTTTCTAACGTAGTAACTCTGTTTAGGCTTTCAGGGATGCTAACAATATCAGTGCTAGCTAGATCTAGAAGTCTCAATACGGGAAAGTAATTGGGCTTCATCAAAAATTCTACATCGATTCCACTGAATCCACTGAATTGCAGTTCCGTTAACCTTAGAAACCCATATTCGGAAAGTCCATCAAAAGAATTACACGGTGGTCTCAATTTGGCACTGTCAAAACCGAAGTCCTCAAGCATTTGCAATTTGTAGATGCTGTCTGGAAGATCCCTCAGGTTGTGGCAACTATGTAGATTTAATGTAGTAAGCTGAGTAAGATACCCGATTGATGAAGGCAACTCTCTGATGCCACTCTGACATAAATCTAACCACTTTAAACGTTTCATTTCTTGATGAATATTGGGGAATTTCTCAAGCATAGAGCAATTACGAAGATTAAAGTCTTCGAGCGATTTCAACCTGAGGTTGTTTGGAAGATTTTGAAGACTCTCACAGTGGCTGAGGTTCCATTCCCGTAGCCTATCAAGGAATCCAATGGACTCATGAACCGTAACTAATTTATGACAAAAAGAGAGGTCCAATGTCTCTAGGGCTGGAGCACACAATTTGGGTAATTCTGTAATGGAGTTACTCTGAAGTCTTATATGTTTTAAAATATTAAATTGGAAACCCTGCAGATTAAAAAAATAATAATCAAAATTTAGTTTTGGCCAACGTTTAAAAGAGTTTTAAGAAATTATAATTATAAATAATAATAATCATACCTGCTTGAATATTTTCTCCATTCTAATGCGACTACTCCACCTCATGTTGAGTGCAACAAGCTTTTGAGGACAATATTTAGATGGCTAGGAGGAAAAAGGAAATTTGTGCCATTCAAGTAACCGTAACCCATTAGGGAGATATTGAAATTTTTCACAAATGTGTACATTTTCAACTAAAAGAAATTTAAGATTTTTCATCCTTTCAAAAGGTTCACCCTGCAATTTCATGGTTACCGGTTCAGGTGAGCGCAATATCATTGCTTGAATTTTATCAGTCCCCTAATTGAACAAAGAATAAAACAAATAAGTTTGATTATATAATTTTTTTAAAAGCATAAAAATTTTGAAATTTTAAACAAAAAAATATTTGGAAAAAGGAAAAGTGAAGTAAAAGAACTTGTACCATATTTCCAGTTAGCACTTCATAAGCATCCTCATAACACCATATCCTGCTACGTTCTCCAGGGTTTTCAGATTCTTCTTGAACAATTCCCTTGCCCATTTGTTGTAACAAGTCATGCATCGACAATATGCCCCATTGATCAATAGTTATGAGACATTTATCAATAAGTTTGGGAATACCATAACGTGGACATAAATTGCAAGTTTCTAGTATATCTGTAACGAAATCCTTTTTAAATCCCTTGAAAATACAAGCAACATTGAGAAAAATATCCTTTACAACTTTTTCCAATCCATAATAACTTATTTTGAGCCTTTCTTGAATTTCTTCGGGAGGAATTTTTTTGTACTTTTCTAATGCATCTTCCCATTCATGTATACTTCTTCCACACAAATCAGAACCTATTACTTTTAGTGCTAATGGAAGACCGTTGGCATAATGTATAATTTGCTTTGCAACTTCTGAATAGTCTTCCCCTGGTTTATTCATTTGGAAGGTGTGTTGGCTGAAGAGTTCATGAGCTTCACATTGATTCAATCCCTTAACCTTATAAACTAGATGATCTTTTCCAAGAGTGGTTAGCACTTGTTTGTCTCTTGTTGTTATAATAATTCTACTTCCTGAACTAAACCAATCACATCTTCCAAGCAAATTTCCTATCTGGTTCGATTTATCCACGTCATCAAGAATTAAAAGAAGCCTTGTATGACAAAGCGTACTGATTATCAATTCAATTCCTTGGGAAATATTGTCCACCTTTAAATATTTGTCTTGTAATATCTTAAAAAGAAGTGTCTCTTGTAGTTGGATTATGCCATTAATTGTCGATGACTTTTCTCTAACATTCTCTAGAAAGCAACTCCTGTCAAAATGATAAAATTTTTTATTATAAATAGCTTTTGCAATTGTAGTTTTACCTACTCCCCCCAAGACCATGAATCCCTAGCTTGCAAACACCATTTGACTTTGTATCCAAAAGCAATTCTATCTCCTCCACACGAGAATCTATTCCAACTTGATATTCAGCAACAAATAGTTTTGTCCAATTTGATGTGATCCTTGATATCTTTCCTATAATTTCTTCGATAAATTGACTTTCGTATTTAGAGTTACTGCCAAGCACAAAAGCATAAGAAGCATTTGATGTGTTAGACTATATGAAAATCTATACTACTATATATATATATATATATATATATATTCATATTAATTTTGGTCATCTCCTAATTGTAAGTGGTGGACACTCGCTTTCATATGAATCTACCACTTTTTTACACCACCCACAATCAACCCTTTATAGTTGTAGTAAAAGTTGTGTTCCTAAACTTTTTCCTCAATTAAATTAAGCACCCAACTTATAAAATGCTTTCCCCCACTTTTCGCTCTTTTCCCTCTATTCTAGAATCTCTATACTAATGTTTATTTATTTATTAGTTTATTTATTGTCTTATTCTCAAATTGTTGCTTGGTACTTCTCTAAAAAACAAAAAAATTGTTGCTTGGTAAGCAATTAAGGATGCGATTATGAGATTTTCTCTCCTTCCCAGTATGACAGTATTTCAAAATCCATATCAAAATGTAAATAGAAAGGGAATCAGCAAAGAGGAGGCAATCTAGAGTGGACCGATGGGTTATCTCTTGTTCATTTCCTACATAATACATGGGCATAAAATTGAGAGGTAAAATCATTTACCATGAAGTGTATATCCTTTATATATTGATTTAGATTTGAATGCTCATTTACTTATGTATGACGAATTTGAAGTTTTAACATGTGCTAATTTTGAGTATAAAATGCAAATCCAGTGGTCTATGGGATTACAAGTTATATATATATATATATATATATATATATATAAAGAGTAAGTGAGTAACAAAAGTAATATCAAGAGTAATTGTATTTCATGTTATGGTAAAGGAAATTACTAATAATTTAATTACTAACAATTGAGGAAACGTGGAAGTATGATTATGATGTGATTCTTATGAAGTTAAGAAGTTTTCAAGACAGAGGTTTTTTCATTAGATTATGTTAAAAAAAAAAATCTATACTAAAGAAAACTGTAAGGACTCAAATTTGGACCACCGGCCCGATAGTGGATGGATTAATCCAAAAGGCCCAAAATCAATGAATTTGTAGAGAGTAGGTAAAGAAAGCTGGGCTATCTTAGATTAAACAAACAATAAGGTGGGCTTGGATCGCAATGAGAATGAAATAGAAGAGTTTAACTTTAAGAAATGGTCCTCGGCATATGTCTGAGGAGATCAGTTTGATATATATTTGTTCTAAATTTGGATACAAGATTAGTTCTTTGTGTCTACAGTGTTTTTTTTTTTTTTTTTTTTTTCTATTTCTCGATCCCCTTCTCCGTTAGATCTCCCTTCTTTTTATACTCATTTTTCTCCTTCTCTTAGCCCTTCACGTGCACATTGGATGACTCTTGTTAATACTTGTCTCATCCCAACTTTTTCAGAAGTCTTTCGATAATAGCTGGAAGGCTGGAAATCATTGTTCAGAAGTCTTCTCCATAAAAATGCGGCCAGAAGATTAGTTGCAGAGCATTCAATGTGGGGGTGGCAGCCTTCTTCCTTGATATTTTTGGGATTTCTTCTAGGCATATGCTTCTGTAATACTCGTCCAGTCCGACAGAATCTTCTGAGGTGTTTTCCTGAACGGCAAACTCCAAGACTCACCTTGGCTCCAGTAATCCGAGGTGACGTTTATCCTTGGCACAACTTCCAAGGTCATTAAGTTCTCACTTAACCCCTTCACCTTTCACCACAGACTTTTGAGGTTAAGCTGGATCGTCCTCGGACCAACCTTAGTCCTTGGCTTGGGCTCTAAGCCCAACATGCACAGGGATAAAGACGTCTTGGCCCATCGGATTAAGGACCAAGCATGACCAAAGATCTGTTTGACATTTAGATAGATTTCATATGGTATTAATTTTTCCAAAGCAAATAGCCCGAGGAACCAAACGTAGTTAAGGATCTGTTTAACACTTAGAAATGTGGTAAGAAGATATCAATTTTTCTGAGGTATGTGGTCCGAGGGCTAGGCATGACCAAAGATCTGTTTGATAGTTAGATAGATTTCATACTATATTAATTTTTTCAAATTAGATGGTCTGAGGAACCAGACGTAGCTAAGGATTTGTTTAACATTTAGAAACGTGGTAAGAAGATATCAATTTTTCTGAGGTATGTGGTCCGAAGACCACGCATGACCAAAGATCTGTTTGATACTTAGATAGATTTCATACAGTATTAATTTTTCCAAAGCAGATGGTCCAAGAAACCAGACGTAGCTAAGGATCTGTTTAATACTTTGAATTTAAGGTAATTGCACATCACCCGCAATGTAACGAATACAAATATGATAATGTACATTCTCATTAATAATAATACCTTTTCAGGTTTTGTACATTCCAAGGATGCGGTACAACCTTGTCCTCCAGATCTTCCAGGTAGTATGCACCTAATCCTGCCATTGATGTGATATGATATGGTCCTTCCCAATTGGGTCCTAACTTTCCCCAGGCCGCGTTCCTTGCAGAACCGACCACCTTTCTCAGTACCAAATCTCCAGGCGCCAATGGCCTTAACTTCACATTGGCATCATTCCCTTGCTTAAGTTTATGCTGATAGTAGGCCAATTGGACCATGACATTTTTTCTTCGTTCTTCAATTAAGTCCAAACTTTTCTCCAATGAGCCATCATTGCTGCTCGGAGTGAAAGAGCTTGTTCTTAATGTAGGGAATCCAGTTTCCAATGGAATAACAGCCTCGACTCCATAAGTCAACGAGAAAGGAGTTTCTCCAGTAGACCTCCGATGTGTAGTCCGATATGTCCACAGCACATGTGGTATTTCCTCTACCCATCTTCCTTTAAACTCATCTAATCTCTTCTTGAGCCCACTTACTATGACTTTGTTTATAGCCTCAGCTTGTCCATTCCCCTGTGGATAGGTTGGGGTGGAATACCTATTAGTTATTCTTAGCCCACAGCAATATCTCTAGAAAGATTTGCTATCAAACTGAAACCCATTATCCGAAACTAGGGTATAAGGGATTCCGAATTGCGTGACAATGTTTTTCCAAATAAATTTCTTTACATCCACATCTTGGATGTTGGCCAGTGGTTCTGCTTCATCCCATTTAGTGAAATAATCTGTGTCGACCAATAAATACTTCTTGTTTCTTGCTGCTTTGGGGAAAGGACCTACAATGTCTAAACCCCACTAAGCAAAAGGCCAAGGGCTGGATAGAGGATTGAGGACCTCTCCTGGCTTATGGATATTCAGTGTAAATCTCTGGCATTGATCACATTTCTTCACATACTCTTGGGCCTCTCTCTGCATATTAGGCCACCAATATCCTTGAGTGAGAGCTTGATGAGATAATGACCTCCCTCCTGTGTGACTCCCACAAATTCCTTCATGTAATTCTTCCAGGAGAACTTCCACCGCTTCAGGATGTATGCACAATAGATATGGTCCGAAAAAAGATCTTTTGTACAATTTCTGATCCTCGGACAGCCAAAATCGAGGAGCTTTCCTACGTATCTTGTCTGCCTCCAGCTTATTCTCAGGTAGAACATCATCTTTAAGGAATTGTAGGATAGGGTCCATCCAGCTAGGACCCACTCTTATCTGATAAATGAATAATACTTCTTTTCTTAACCCAAAGGGCTTGACAAGATCTTCAACGAGAACTACCCTGGGTAGACTCTGTGCCGAGGATATTGCTAACGTTGCAAGCGAGTCTGCATGTGTATTTCTACTTCTAGGAATATGTAATAAATTAAAAGATTCAAACCCAGATTATAAATGTCTAACCTGGCTAAGATATTCCTGCATTCTAGGATCCTGAGCTTCTAACTCCCCTCGGACTTGACCTACCACCAGCCTTGAATCTGAGAATATGTCCACGGTCTTTCCACCCATCTTTTGAACCGTTGTCATTCCCATTAGAAGAGCTTCATATTCCGTTTAATAATTTGTGGCCGAGAATCCCAGTCTTAGCAATTTTTCAATTATGATCTTCTCAAAAGAGACCAGAACTAGCCCCACTCCAGATCCTTTGAGGTTTGAAGCACCATCAACATAAACTCTTCATGGCAATGCTCCCTATATGGAGAAAATTCCAACTGAATTTTTATCCATGTTCTGTTCCTTCACATCTTCTTCTTGTGGGGTCTCAGCAAACTCGGCCACAAGGTCGGCCAGGATCTGACCTTTTATAGAGCTACAGGGCATATACTTGATATCATAAGCCCCCAGCTTTGTTCCCCACTTTGCAATCCTCCCTGTATAATTAGCGCTTCGAAGCAGAGCCTTGAGTGGAAATTGGGTCAGGACAACAATGGTGTGTAATTGGAAATAATAGGGAAGCTTGCGTGTGGCATGCACCACAGCCAGAATAGCCTTCTCAAGTGGCAAATATTGGATCTCGGCCTTATGCAAGGACTTGCTCACATAATACATAGGCTTCTGAACACCACTGTCAACTCTTATCAGCACCAAGCTTACCGCATGGGCGGCCACTGCAATATAAGTAAATAAGACCTTATCCGGCTCGGGTTTAGATATGATCGGTGGCCGAGAAAGATACTCCTTCAATTGTTGGAATGCTAAGGCACATTCCTCGGTCCATTTAAAACCGTTCCATTTATTCAATAACTGGTATAAAGGCCTGCACCTATCTGCCGACCGGGATATAAATCGGTTCAAGGCAGCGATCATCCCTGTCAATCTCTGTAGTTCCTTGGGATTTCGAGGTGGTTGCAAATTATTAATTGCCTTGACTTGGTTTGGATTGACCTCAATTCCATGGTGAGTAACCATGTAGCCATAGCCTTGGAAAGTATCCAGAAAGCTCATCCGAGGATGTCCCACTGTTGCATCTACCAACTGATCAATCTGAGGCATGGGGAAAGGGTCCTTTGGGCAGGCCTTATTCAATTCGGTGTAATCTACACATACCTGCCACTTGCCATTCTTCTTCTTCACCACCACAGTATTAGCCAGCTAGTCGGGGTAAAACACCTCTTTAATAGCCCCAGCTCGCTTAAGTTTCGCCACCTCCTCTTTGACGGCATCAGAATGTTCCTTTGAAGAGCGCCGAGGAGGCTACTTTTTGGGGGTAAAAGACGGATTAACGTTCAGATGGTGAAAGATAAAGCTCAGATCTACTCCTAGGGCTTCATAAGCATTCCAAGCAAATACATCAATATTCTGTTTAAGAAACTGCACCAACTTCTCCCTTTCCTGAGGAGGCAGTTGAGCCCCGACTTGAAAAAATTTCTCTGGATCACCATTAATGAGAACTTTCTCCAACTCCTCGCATTTTGCCTCCTCGGCCTCACTACTAGAAACCGAGGCCTTGGACTTTAACTGCTACAATTCTTTATCTGTAAGGGCCGAGGAATCTAATTCAGGTCGATGCGTGATAGCAGCCACCAAACATTGCCTGGCCACAAACTGATTTTCGACTAGCTCCTCAACTCGATTTCCAGATGGGTACTTTACCTTGAGGTGGAGAGTGGACGAGACGGCCCCAAGGGCGTGGAGCCAGGGCCATGCCACAATAGCGGTGTACGGGGAAAAAGCATCCACCACTATAAAATTCACCTCTACCACCTCCGATTCGGCCTGAAACTGGCAGTCTGATCTGTCCCCGTGGAAAAACAACATTTCCATCAAAGTCGACCAGAGGTGAATCATAATTGGTCAGATCTTCTGGTTTGAGATTAAGCCCTTTGTATAGATCTGGATACATAATCTAGGCCCCACTGCCCTGGTTTACCAGTACCCTCTTCACATCGTATCCGCCAATCCTAAGGGTTACAATTAGGGCATCATCATGAGGCTGCAGGGTTTCAGATTTGTCCTCGTCTGAGAAGCTTAATGCTGGACGAACCCCTATTTTAGCCCTCTTCGACTCATGACCAGAGACCTTGGCATACGGCCCGGCTATGGTCATCACCCTAAAGGGGTAAGATCTTGTTCTGCCCGGTGCGGCGAGAATAACATGAATGGTACCCAAAGGGGGTCTTGAAGAATTACTGCCTTGAATCCCTGAGCTCGCATGACCTTCCTCCTCATTAGGTCGATTCAAGAACTGTTTCAACCTTCCATCTCGGATCAGCTGCTACAAATGACTCCACAAGATCGTACAGTCCTCGGTCGTATGCCCGCGCTCTCTATGATACTGGCAATGCAGACTCTGATTACGCTTCGCAGGGTCTCCGATCATCTTATTCGGCCACCTAAAGTATGGCTTGTTCTTGCTCTTCTCCAAGATTTGATGCATTGGTTCTCGAAACAACGAGTTAATGACCTGGGCAGCTGGAGATCCGAATTTCCCTCCAAAGTCTCTCCGGGGCCGATTATTGTTATACTGATCCGACCTAAAATCCCTCCTCTCTTGAGGGATAACCTTACCCTTGCCCTTTCCTTGCTGCTGGTCCTCCTCAACCCTTTTGTACTTGTCAATCCTGTCTATAAGCTAGCGTGCACTAGTAACCGGTTTCCTTGTTAGGGACCTCCCTAGGCCGTGCTCAATGGGCAAGCTGAGCTTAAAAGTTCTAACAGCTACGTCATCGAAATCTCCATCTATTTCAAATTGAACATTTCCCAATATCAGTCCGAGTATGTTTTCAATGTTTACCCTTCCTTCATGGACAAAGACAACAAAGAATCCAAAGGTCGAGGGACCCGGCTGCACAGGATAAAGCGGGACCCGAACGCCTGAGTGAGTTCCTTAAAAGAGTCAACAGAGCCTGCCCCTAGACCATTGAACCACCTCATCGCCACGGGTCCTAAGCTGGACGGAAAGACGTTGCACATTAGGGCTTCGTCCTTAGAATGTACTACCATTCTCTGGTTGAAATGGCTGACATGCTTAACAGGATCGGTCCGGCCATTATAGATGGTGAATGTAGGCTGAGTAAATCGTTGAGGAAGCCGCGCACTCTCAATTCTATGTGTAAACGGAGACATAGAGATTCTATTGAGTGCCTTGCTTATCGCGTCATTTCCTAGGCCCTTCGAAGATGAAACCCTGTTCTTATGTTCACGACGATAGTCCTCTTTATACGAGAAGGTTTCGCTTGGAGGCGTTCTTGATCTGCGCCTATAGGCACCATCCCTCTCACCATCAGAAGAAAGGTTAGATACTGAGGGACTTCTCCGTCTCCGCTCGCGGTGTAGCTTTTTCTTCAAGTAGTCAATCTTTTTTTGCATGGCCTTGACATTTTCCTCATGAGAGATGTGGCTACCACCCATAGAATGACTCTCACCACTATGAGTGATATGCACACTCCTCTCTTGGCCCTTTGGAAGACGGTCTTCCCGTTGAGATCCTATAGATTTCGGTTGGTGTGGACCCAAACCTACCATGAATGAAGATTTAACACACTAACCAATCAGCTTTCCCACAGACGGTGCCAATTGTAAGGACTCAAATTTGGACCACTGGCCCGATAGCGGATGGATTAATCCAAAAGGCTCAAAATCAATGAATTTGTAGAGAGTAGGTAAAGAAAGCTGGGCTAGCTTAGATTAAACAAACAATAAGGTGGGCTTGGATCGCAATGAGAATGAAATAGAAGAGTTTAACTTTAAGAAATGGTCCTCGGCATATGTCCGAGGAGATCAGTTTGATATATATTTGTTCTAAATTTGAATACAAGATTAGTTCTTTGTGTCTACAGTGTTTCTTTCTCTCTTTCTCGATCCCCTTCTCCATTAGATCTCCCTTCCTTTTATACTCATTATTCTCCTTCTCTTAGCCCTCCACGTGCACATTGGATGACTCTTGTTGATACTTGTCCTATCCCAACTTTTTCAGAAGTCCTTCGGTAATAGTTGGAAGGCTGAAAATCACTGCTCAGAGATCTTCTCCACATAAATGCGGCCAGAGGATTAGCTGCAGAGCATTCAATGTGGGGGTGGCAACCTTCTTCCTTGATATTTTTGGGATCTCTTCTTGGCTTATGCTTTTGCAATACTCATCCAGTCCGACAGAATCCTCTAGGGTGTTTTCCTGAACGGCAAACTCCAAGACTCACCCTGGCTTCAGTAATCCGAAGTGACGTTTATCCTCGGCACAACTTCCAGGGTCATTAAGTTCTCACTTAACCCCTTCACCTTTCACCACAGACTTTTGAGGTTAAGCTGGATCGTCCTCGGACTAATCTTAGTCCTCAGCTTGGGCTCTAGGCCCAACATGCACAGGGATAAAGACGTCTTGGCCCATCGGATTAAGGCTCTAGGCCTAACGTGTGCAGGGACATCGAACTTTTGGCCCATTGACCCTACAAAAACAATTGTGAGTTCTAGGCTTCCAACTAGCTTACAATCTTTTATTATCAAATAAGAGATCCGAGGTTCAAACTTCGCCTATACTTAAAATTAATCGGTGTCTTGGCGTGATAATAAAGAGCAATTATTATAAAACGAACTCTATAGGATGAAATTCTATCTTATCTAGCAAAAAAAAAAAAAAAAAAAAAAAAAAAATTCTGAATCTAATGAGATATATCTTTAGAGAAAGTATACAAATTATTTTTCAAAGCTATATATCTAAAGATTTTTATTTTATAAAGCTCATGAAAAATTGTGTGTACATGCTCAAAGAAGTTTATCTCGAAGTGTATTCACCTATTAAGAAAATTTTCTAATTTTCATGTATTTATGCATTCTTTATAACTCATACCACCTAACCCTTTTTATTGAGCTCTGTTAGCTTACCTTCTTTATAAAAATAAAAAATTAGTGAGCAGGTTTTATGCAATAGAGTAGTAGCTATAGCCTTAGTTGAGTTTCATAAGAGCTAGTTTTATTTTCATTTAGTTTTTACTTTTCTTTTTAGTAGTTTTGCGCTTAACTTTGTAGAGATGTTTGTATTTATGAATCCATATTTGAGCGTTGGAACTTTTGATGTATTAGGGGATTTTAGTATGTGAACTTGTGGTATATTCCAAATTGATGATGTTTGTTATTATTTGGAGAAAAAAAAATTAGATAAGCTATTTATCAACTAACAAATAGACAATTTTTTGTTCACAGGTTTACTTTGGTTCATATTAACATCCGGCTTAAGCTTGGTATTGACATGTTGGTCATGGTTGAAAATGTGGAATTCATTTGGATTGCGAGTCGTGACAATATTTTTTTTTTTATAAAAGATATCTTATTCTGAAAATTTTGTTTGGCAAGTGATTATGGATGTGATTGTGAATTTTCCTCTCTCTTAGCTTCTCAAAAAACCGAATCAAAATCTATATGGAGAAAGGAAGCAGCATAGAAGAGGCAATCTAAAGTGGATCCAATGCTTCTCTAGTCTCTCTTGTTTATTTCCTATTTAGTACATGGACATAACATTGTAAGGTGAAATCATTTACCCTTCTAGAAGTATATATTTTTCTGTGTTAATTTAGAAATCAATATTCTTCTACCTACGCATGATGAATTTGAAGTTTTACCATGAACTAACTTTGAGTATGCAATGCAAATCCTTTGATTATTTGGAATTAAATGGTGATAACAAAACTATTAATGTTTTATACTACAAGAAGGCAAAAAAGTAGTAATAGATACATACCCATCCTCGTAAGAGAATCCAACCAAATCAGCTGCTTTGGTTAAAGCTGCCCTCCAACTCTGAACCATATCTCTGTTTTCTTTTTCATGTTTAGTTAGTGCAATCCCAAACTTTCGCTCTTGTTTACGTACTTCTGATGGATTTATTTTGTAAAAAACAGGTAGAACAAATTGGCAACACTCAAGAATTTTGACAAGTTCTCTCAAACACCATGTTGAAGATGCATAATTTTCAGAAAATATAACAATCGAAACCATTGACAATTCTATTGCTTTAGGAAGCTCTTTTGAAATTGCTTCTCCTCCTTGAAGATTATCATCATCAAAAAAGGTTTTAAAACCTTTGTCACGTAAAGCCTTATATAAATGACTAGTAAAATCATAACGAGTATCTTCACCTCTAAAGCTCAAGAAAACGTCAAACTTGTATGGGGCAGTGGAAGAAGAAGAGCCTCCTTCGTTGATTTGCAAAGCCATAGGAATCTATGAGCAAAAGATTTGAGAAAATATGGAAGGAGAAGAAGAGAATGAAAGAAAGATATGACTAAATGGAAATTAAAAGAGATATGAGTGAAGAAAGCATGACGGACTGTGGATAAAGTTGTTTTTTGAGATGGTAAAATAAGATGAGATATGAAAACCGGTTGTGGATGCTCTTATATATGACTGGCAGTGTCCATAAAAGTAAAAACCCCTATTTAGTCTTTACACGAACTTTCGTTTCATGACTGGCAGCGTCCCAAAAAGTGACCGATGATCCCACGCGTTTTCAGTTTTCAAATCCAAAATGGGAAACGTATATATGCTTTGAGGAACATCGAAAGAAACTAAGAAAGTGCTAAAAAGAAAAAGCACTAAAGTCATAAAGCAAGGTAGCAACATCATATGACATTGCTACCTTGCTTTATGACTTTAGTGCTTTTTCTTTTTAGCAACATCATATGACATTGATTACCAAAAAAAAAAAAAACATCATATGACATTGAAGCCATAATTAGGGTATTTTGATTTAAATCCTATAGTAAAGTGCTTGGTTCAAGCTTGCTGTGTAGGTTGTTGGTTTATTCCCATTGCGGGGTCCTTCAAAACAAAAGGAAAATTTATGCTGTCTTCTTTTATTTTGATCACTTGATCTCTTTTACAATTTTGTAAAATTACGCTTGGCTAATTGTATACAAATAATTCTTGAAATTGAAAGATTCAAGCTTTTTAAGTTTATTTTATTGATTTATAAAGAACAAAGTTTGCCTACAAATTAGTTTGTAGCCAACGGTTACAAATTTCCTATATCTTTTTATTGGATGTGAATTTTAACAAATCTACCATAAAATTACATTTTTTAATTATATCATCCATGCTTGCAAAATTTTACGAAAATCAAAGATCAATAGCTATATTATTAATTACATATTTAAATTTTTATTTGTTTCTTGTACTAAATTATGTATAAAAAATAAGTTTATAGATTTAATAGCAAATAATATCCCATTTGAATGAAATTTGATATGCATGTTAAGAATATATAGAACATGCAATTCAACGGTTAGATTTTCAAAATATGTAGTCATGTTAATTTTTTATTCAGAGTTTGTAAACTTTGTTCATCTATCTCGTTAGCTTCTTTTTCTCTCTCGAATAGTTTGATTTGACGTAGACTCTCCCACACAAATTGATTATCTCTCTCAAGTAGAAACAAATCATTTTGATTCTCCTTATCTTGAATCTTGGTGTGTAGAATTGTGCCCAACATGATGGTCAATACTATAGTTTTATCTTGAAGTGTTGTTCTGTAAAATTAAAAAAAAAAAAAATCCAATTTGCATGGAATTTTACTCTTAGTAGTATAAATCAGCCTTCAAAAACAACACATTCACATAATTCTATAGTTAGTGAGATTTTTCAAGTTAAACTTGTTTCTTTTGTTAAAAACTAGTGCATTCACAAAAATAAGTTCCAACAAAATTAAAACCTTAAAAAAATGGCACTCTCCCCCTCTCTTTGTACAATGTTGCACACATTTTTTTTAGTTTACAATGTTAAATTTACATTGCTAGTACAATGTAAATCTATAATTACCCTTTTATATTACGTTCTCAGAAACTCTTCTATTTTTTTTTGTAAAAGTTAATAATTTGTATTCATTATAATTTGGAATTACTATATTTTCCAATCACAAAAAAAAAAAAAAAAAAATCTACGAGTGTGATGAAAAAATAACTTCACCCACAAACGTATAATACTCATCACAATTATCACTAATAACAAAACAATTATTACGCTAAGAATATACAGATGACAAAGTCAATAAACCTGGGCACTAATTAATGTATGCAATCCAACAAAGTTCTACAAACAACGAAGACAAAAAACCTGGGCACTTTGTCTTGATTAGCACTCTTTCCACTTAGAAAATAGAAAGTTGAAAGAATATCTAAAGAAAAACCGGGCCCATATATAATCTTTGTTATATTAAAAAACATAAAACATGTTTCAAGTTTCAATTGCTTGTACCCTGCATCAAACGTGGTTGTTGTACCTTGTGCTTCAAAAAATTTGTTTCCAGATGATTACGTAGTAGGGAGAACAGGAGAAGTAGCCTCTCCAGCAGAAAAAACCTATCCACACTGAAGCTCAATGATCCAATCATCAACATCAAGGCAACAATCATAAAAATCTAGGACTAAAAGCGAATTGAAAGAGGAAATTGAAGATGTGTCTCAAAATAAAGTTTAAGGCAAAAGAAAAAGAAAAAAAAAAAGCTACATATTACCTGTGCAAATATTAGGCAATATTAGGCAATACACAGCTTCTATCAACCAAAAAAAAAAAAAAAAAAAAAAGGGCTAATGACTACAATTAAGGATGATACTGAAGTGTTTGCATGAGATCCAAACCAAATTAAACCCAAGTTCTAAGGGCAACTCATAAAAATAAAAGGAAATGTAAAGTTACGTAGTAAAAGGGGAAAAAAGTGTTCTTTCTTTGTATTTCTATATACAAAATGACTATTTGAAATATACATAAATTCTAGTGTAAAAGAGTATTCCAATTTTGAACAACTAAAGATTGACATAGAAACATGCGAGGAAGAAAATAAAAAAAAGATTGAGTATTAAGAAATTATCTCTACTTATGCCTCAAAGTGAAACAAAGGGAGGGGAAGAGAAGACATCTATTGATGTCTTGTTTTGGCAATTGGGTTGCAGTTTTAAAAAAATAAAGGTATATGGTACTACCTAAATTTAGGTATGAGAAGTTATAGTAGGAGTATTTTGCTAAGGCTCGAGCATTTCAGCTAACCCCCCTAAGGTAGAGTCTTGCTGCCAGCAATTTTTCATTGGTAGTCATCTATATGGGTTGGTTAACAGGTCTTAACTTAAGTTTCCTGCCTGGAGCTGGAGTAATGGGACTGGCGTAACTTAACTAACTCCTATTTTTATTTAAAAAAAAAAGTGTTTTTTTAATTCAAAATAAAGAAGAAGGGAATTAAAAAAAAATTTTAAAACGTGAGAGTAAGGGAACCGCAAATTAAAAAAAAAAAAAAAAAAAAAAAAAAAAAAAAAAAAAAAAAACTTTTATTGCTATCAAAGTTCCTTGACTGGCACTCTGGCAGTGTCCTTTGTTTCGTCTTTACACGAACTTTATTTAGTCTTTACACGAACTTTCGTTCCATAACTGGCAGTGTCCCTACAAATGACCGACGATCCCACGCGTTTTCAGTTTTCAAATCCAAAGTGGGAAGGTATACGCTTTGAACAACACCGAAAGAAACTAAGAAAGTGCTAAAAAGTAAAAGCACTAAAGCCATAAAGCAAGTTAGCCACGTCATATGACATTGAAGCCATAATAAGGGTATTTTGATTTGAATCCTATAGTAAAGTGATTGGTTCAAGCTTGCTGTGTAGGTTGTTGATTTATTCTCATTGCGGGGTCCTTCAAAACAAAAGGAAAATTTATGCGGTCTTCTTTTATTTTGATCGCTTGATCTCTTTTGTAAAATCACGCTTTGCTATTAGTCATGAACTTCTCTTAATTTTTTTTAAAAAAAATATGTATACAAATAATTCTTGAAATGGAAAGATTCGCTTTTTGAGTTTATTTTATTGATTTATAAAGAACAAAGTTTGCCTACAAATTAGTTTGTAGGCAATGACTACAAACTATTTACATCTTTTTTATTTGATGTAAATTTTAACAAATCTATTATAAGATTATATTTTTTTTTATTATGTCATCTATATTTACAAAATTTCACGAAAATTAAAGATCAATAATTATGTTATCAATCAAATATTTTAATTTTAAATTTTTGTAGTACTAAATTATGTATAAAAAAATAAATTTATAAATTTAATAGTAAATAATATCCAATTTGAATGAAATTCGATAGGCATATTAATTAGAACATAATGAATATGCAATTTAAAGATTAGATTTTAAAACTATATAGTCATATTAATTTTTTAGTGGTTTAAAAAATTAAACCCACATTTCTTAGCATTGAATTACACAAAACGATATTGAAAAACTCTTAGGCTTTGAGAGAGAGAGAATTAATTTTTTTTTTGAGAGAATCTACAAGTTACCAACCAGGACTAGATTTGGTTCAATTTCATATTTTTTTTTTCAAAGATTATATGGAGGATGTGGGCTGGAAAAGGCATTGTGCTCAAAACTCAAAAGCATAAATGCATTTTACCATTGTAAATAAATAAGAAGTGTTTGGTTTAATTAGGGATGGCATTTTACTTCTTTGGGTATAAAATAATTTTTTAAAAATATGTTAGGTGTTTTGGGGTTGAAAATTTTTACTATTTTATTTTGTTAATAACCAGGAAAATCATATCCCTCTGGCTGAAATTATTAAAAAAATCCAAACCTCCTGAAATGACCACAAGAAAAAAACTCTCAAAAGCTGCCAAATGATCAAAATTCTCCAAAAAAAAAAAAAAAAAAAAAACAATGGGGATTATTAGATATAATGGATTATTTTAGTTATGTACAATTTTTTACTACATTCTTAGTAAATTGCTCTCTCTTTTTTTTTTTTTTTTTTACATAGATGCTATATTTTATAACTTAATTTTTTCTGCAAAATCAAACAATGAAAATTGAGCTATACCAAACCAATCCTTATAGTATTATTCAATTTTACAAAAAGAAAAGATAGCTCACAAATGAATTACTAGAAAGAATATGTTCTTCGTTCAGAACTTTAACCAAAAATAATTTATTTTTTGTTTTGTGTTTTGTAATTTGTTTTTTTTTTTTTTTTTTAGTAAGGCTTATATTCAGTTCACACATTTTATTGTTTTTATCACATGTTGTGTTGGTGTTACATTACGCTTCATTTCTTGATGAATATTGGGGAATTTCTCAAGCATAAAGCATCCACAAAGATCATATAACTTTTTTCAAGCAATTTCAACCTGAGGTTGTTTGGAAGATTTCGAAGACTATCACAGAATGTGAGGTCCCATATCCGTAGCTTACCAAGAAATCCAAAGGACTCACGAACCATAACTAATTTTTTACAAGAAAAAAAGTCCAATGTCTCTAGGTCTGGGGCACACAATTCAGGTAATTCTATAATGGTGCCACACTCTCTAAGTTTGATATGTTTAAAAATTTTAAATTGGATACCTTGTAGATTAAAAAAAAAAATCGAAATTTAGTTTTGGCCAACATTCAAAAAAGTTTTCAGAAATTATAATTCATAAATACTAATAATCATAACTGCTTGAATATTGTCTCCATTCTAATGCGATTACTCCCTCTCATAGTGAGTGCAACAAGCTTTTGTGGACAATATTTAGATGGCCAAGAAAAAGGAAAATCATGTCATTCAAGTAACCTTAACTCATTAGGGAAATATTTAAACTCTTTACAAATGTGTACATTTTTAACTAAAAGAAATTTAAGATTTTTCATCCTTTTAAAAGGTTCACCCTGCAATTTCATGGTTACCGGTTTAGGCGAGTGCAATATCATTACTTGAATTTTATGAGACCCCTAATTGAACAAAGAATAAAATAAATAAGTTCAATTATATAAATTTTTAAAAAGCATAAAAATTTTGAAATTTTAAACAAAAAAATATTTGGAAAAAGGAAAAGTGAAGTAAAAGAACTTGTACCATACTTTTGGTTAGCACTTCATAAGAATCCTCATAACACCATATTCTGCTACAATTTTCAAGTTGTTCTGATTCTTGTTGAACGATTTCCTTGCCCATTTGTTGTAACGAGTCATGCGTCGACAATATGCCATATTGATTAACAGTTACGAGACACTTATTGATAAGTTTGCAAATACCATCACAAGGATATAAATTGCAAGTTTCTAGTATATTTGTAACATAATCCTTCTTAAATCCCTTGAAAAAGCAAGCAATATTGAGAAAAAAAATATCCTTTTCAGTTTTTTCCCATCCATCGTAACTTATTTTGACCTTTTCTTGAATTTTTTTGTGAGGAATGTTTTTGTACATTTCTAGTGCATTTTCCCATTCATGTATACTTTTTCCACACAAAATAGAACCTATTATTTTTAGTGCTAATGGAAGACCATTGGCATAATGTATAATTTGCTTTGCAACTTTTGAATAGTCTTCCCCTGGTTTATTCATTTGGAAGGTGTGCAAGTTGAAGAATTCATGAGCTTCACATTGATTCAATTACTTAACCTCATAAACTAGATGATCTTTTCCAAGAGTGGTTACCACTATTTTGTCTCCTGTTGTTATAATAATTCTACTTCCTAAACTAAACCAATCACATCTTCCAAGCAAATTGTCTATTTGGTTTGATTCATCCACATCATCAAGAATTAAAAGAAGCCTTGTGTGGCAAAGCCTATCTGTTATCAGTTCAATTCCTTTGGGAACATTGTCGCCCTTTAAATATGTGTCTTGCAATATCTTAAAAAGAAGTGTTTCTTTTAGTTGGATTATGCCATTGGTTGTCCATGACTTTTCTCTAACATTCTCTAGAAAGCAGCTCCAGTCAAAATGATCAAAAATTCTATAATAAAGAGCTTTTGCAATTGTAGTTTTACCTACTCCCCTAAGACCATGAATCCCTAGCATGCGAACACCATTTGACTTTGTATTTAAAAGCAATTCTATCTCTTCCACTTGAGAATCTATTCCAACTGGATATTTAGCAACAAATAGTTGTGTTCGATTTGATGTGGCACATGATATCTCTTTTATAATTCTTTTGATATATTGAGTTTCGGATTCAAAGCAATTGCCAAGCACAAAAGCATAAGAAGCATTTGATGTGTTAGACTAGACGAAAATCGATACTATATAATATATATAATATTGGAAAAGTTTGATTTTTGATTAACCTTGTAGAATTTTTTTCACATACGCTTACGAGTTAAGAGGCCACACAATTTAAACGCCATTATTTAAGGAAAAAGTTTAGGGACATAATATTTGCTGCAACTATAAAGTGGTTGATTGTGGGTGATATAGAAAAGTTGTAGATTCATATGAAAGTAAGTGTCCACCACTTATGATTAGAGATGACCAAAATTCATATGAACTATGAAATGCTTCCTCTCACTTTTCCCTCTTTTCGAGAATTTGTTCTCAACATTTTCCTTTATACTAATATTTATATATTTATTGTCTTATTCTGAAATTGTTGCTTGGTAAGCAATTAAGGATGCGATTATGAGATTTTCACTCCTTTCCAGTATGACAGTATCTCAAAAACCATATCAAAAGGTAAATAGAAAAGGAATCAGCATAGAGGAGGTAATCTAGAGTGGACCTATGGTTTATCTCTTGTTTATTTCCGACTAAGTACATGGACATAAAATTGAGGTGAAATCATTTTAGACATGAATGCTCATTTACTTTGAAGTTTTAACATGTGCTAATTTTGAGTATACAATGCAAATCCAGTGGTCTATGGGATTACAAGTTATATATATATAAACTATAAACAGTAACAAAAGTAATATTAAGAGTAATTTTGTTTCATGTTATTAGTTATGGTGAAGGAAATTACTAATTATTTAACAAAAATATCTTATTCTGAAATTTTTGTTTGGCAAGTGATTAAGGATGTGATTGTGACTTTTCCTCTCGCTTAGCTTCTCAAAAAATCGAATCATAATCTATATGGAGAAAGGAAGCAGCATAGAAGAGGCAATCTAAAGTGGATCCAATGTTTCTCTAATCTCTCTTGTTTATTTCCTATTTAGTACATGGACATAACATTGTAAGGTGAAATCATTTACCCTTCTAGAAGTACATACCTTTCTGTGTTAATTTAGAAATCAATATCCTTCTACCTACGCATGATGAATTGAAGTTTACCATGTACTAACTTGAATATGCAATGCAAATCCAGCGGTCTTCGGGATTAGAAAAGGAACAAGTGAAGGTTGTGACACTTTCTACTACATGGGTAATTGCAGTTAGCACAAAACTCTAGAGTGTGTGGGTAGGTTATTATCTAATCGTTAAGAAAATAGGTGTCATGACATTCAAAGAATTGAAAACTATCATTCATTAAAGGGTTTTACTAACGTATTCTCTTAAAGCATTCACACCAAATGTGTGATAAATGCTAAAATCCTATTTTAGCAACAAAATTACCAAAAACCCATCTTTTTCATGGGTGCCAAATCTTAAAAATTTTAGTAACTTGCTACAGTAAGGTTCTATTACTAACACCTTATTGTAGCAAGTTGCTACTATTTTTTTTTTATTATTTTATCTCTCTCTCTCTCTCTCTCTCTCTCTCTCTCTCTCTCTCTTCGTATCCCTTTCTCTCTACCTCTCGAGTTGTGGGTCTCTACTGTGGTTGGGTGTGGCTGGGGTGCGATGGTTTTTCGTGGATTATGGGTCTTTGTAGTGGTTCGTGGATTGTGTGTTGATTTTGATGTGGATGGGCTGCAGCGTTTGACTCCAACTTTTTTTTTTTTTTTTTTTTTTTTTGCGACAACGTATCATTCCTTAATTCTATTAGTTATAGGTTTTGTTCTTTCTCAAAAAAAAAAAAAAAAAAAAAAAATGTTATAGGTTTTGTTATGATATTTCGTCATGCAATATGCAAGAGGGCTCATAGTCATAGTGCCTTCTCCTTTTTCATTTGTTTATTACTTTTAGAATCACTAAATTAATAGTCTACTTTCATCAAAAAAAAAAAAAATTAATAGTCTACTTTAATTTACAAAATGACGTAAGGCTTTTCAATATTACGTATGTGCGTGCTGATCTCCAACCATTCCCCCCTTCTTCTTTTTATTTTTTTTAAATTTTTTTATGAATCTCAAAGTAGGGTTTCATTCCATTAAATTTTGGGAAAATTTTGTTACATGCATTTGTTACAAACATTTACGCACCTTAGAACTAAGGTATAAACATTGTTCTTAAATTTTTATATAAAATCATTTTGAAGATATCATACAATACAATTTATGATCTCATCTAGCCACACTTTTAAATTATGACAGTGTTGGACATGGCTTAGCAATGGGCTCTTGTATTATTGTATATTGTATTGTCTTCTTATATGGCTGAAGTTCCACCGGATCACCACCTCAGGTGTGTTGGTGTGGTTGTGTTCTCCAAGACTTGGGTTTTGTTCTGAGTCCCACATTGACCATTGTTTAGTATATAAATTATTGTGAACTTATTTTGATATCTTAAAATATGAGATTTTGTATAAACATGGGCCTTAGAGCATCCACACCAGTTCTTTCATTTTACACGTTCAGTTTTATACTAAAAACCTACTTTTTCTATTTTACACATCTATTTTTACAAAACACCCACATCAGATCATCTATTCTATCACCTCTTTTAATTAAATAATTAATTTCCTCAAATTTTTTATTATTTCTCTCCACTTACTCTGTCATACGCGCGCCTCTCTCCCTCTCTCAACCATTTCTGATTTTTTGCTCTCTCTCTCTACCCATCTCTCTCCCTCTCTCTACACATTTTTGGTTTCTTGCTCTCTCTCCCATCTCTACCCGATCAAGCACATCTCCGATCAAGACCCGACCCACTCCGACCCACTCCAGCCCACTTCATCGCACTCTGACGCACTCCGATCCACTCCGACCCACTCCGACGCACTCTGATCCACTCCTGCCCACTCCGACGCACTCCAACGCACTCCGATCCACTCCGGCCCACTCCGACGCACTCCAATCCACTCCGGCCCACTCCAATCCACTCCGAAGAACTCCGATCCACTCCGGCTCACTCCGATCCACTCCAACGCACTTCGGCCCACTCCAACCCACTCCGATCAAGACTCGATCCACTCCGACCCACTCCGATTCACATCTCGGTCACAAGCACCGATCCACATCTCCCTAGCTCCGATCCAGAAGCACCGATCAATCCGAGATCTCCCTAGCTCCGATCAGGCTCCGATCAGGCAAGACCCATCTCGGTCAGATCTCCCTAGCTCCAATCAAGCACCGATCTCTCTCTTTGTTGTTTTTCCGTGTGGGTTTTTTTGATCTGTCTCTGTGTTTTTTTTTTTTTTTTTTTTTTTTTTTTGAGCAAGTGAAGTGAGTTGGTTGAGCAGTTTGTTGAGCACGGAGAAGAGAGAGAAAAAAACGAGCGAACCGTGAAATAATAAAATAAGGGATAGACGAGCTACAGTAACCGTGAATATATACACGATTACTGTAGCTCGTGGATGATTTTGCACATTTTTACATAACTTTACACCCACTGATGTGGGTGTTTTTTTTGTCAAAATGTGTAAAATGAATGAGATTTTGTATTATAGAAGATTATACAAGAACAGATGTGGATGCTCTTAAGTATGTGCCTTGTTGCTTGTCCTATTGCGCATGTGAACAAGTCAATGACTTATTTAACACACCATTATAATACTTTCCCATAAGTTAATTTATTGTCATCACAATTAGAATACTAGGTACTGTTCTTTCTTCACTTGAAAGTGTTTTTCCTTCGCCACATATTTTTCTCTTCAATGATATTCTTGTTGGATTGACAAAAGTTATTAAAAACAAGTTTACACCAAGGGTTCCAAAAATGAAAAATTCAATAGCCACAAACGTCTAAAAATGATAAGCAACAAGATGGGGCAAGTTATTGAAGCCCAAGAAAGACAAGCAACTAGCGGGCGACTAGGTGAGACGCACGTCCGTAATAAATAGGACGCACATCTCATCTAGGCCTATTAACTAAAATATCAAAAAAAAGTCCACCATAGCAGTATATGATTAAACAAAAGGTCAAGTGTTTTTAACACACCAGCAGATGTAACCAAATCTCCCAAGAATATGATTGGATTTTTTTTTTTTTTTTGGGTTTTTGTAAATCAATAAAATAAGCTTATAAATTCTTTTTTTATTATTAAATTTAAGAGAAGTTCATGTTTGATTGCAAAGTGTAATTTTACAAAATTTTAAAAGATATCAAGTGAGCAAAAAAAATCCTTTTACCATAGTAAGCAAACTGCTAGCCTATTAAAAGACCTTATTTTACAATACTTGGCTGGCTCTAAATATTTACTTTAATTGATGCACAGGTCATAACCACAAGTCCCACGATGCACAAATTGTTAGCTAACATCGGGTTCGGATGAATTTTTTATGGCCCTCCATTAGCAAAAGCAAAAGAGTATCCGATTTGAGACTCCGAGCACTTCACATGTTCTACAACAAAGAACCCCATAACGAGGATTTTTTAAATTTTCATTACAAGAAGCACAATTAACAAGTAACAAATGCCACATACACAACATAAATTTTATTTCTGAGCAATGTCTATTTCACATACTACACTGTGCGTAAGTGAGTGTGTGCAATAGATGTTTCCCTATAATTTTATTGTAGATTGTAAGATAGTAAACACATTGCCACAAAGGAATGTTCCAAGTTTTAGACAAACTAATCCAAGTATTCATCCGCAGTGGTGTATTTCACCTCTGGATAGCCTCCAAACCAAAAGAAGCCTTAACCTCAGAGTTTGTAAGATTTCCCTTCACAAATATAGCATGGGCAATGGATAGGAAGAGGTTTAAAGGACTGGAAGACTGCAGAAAAGCACAAATAAGTATCAGATAGCCCAACCATCTATGAAACTGTCAACATTCTCTGGCTAGTACATGGAACTGCTCAAATCAATAGGAGGATTACTTCCTTTTTTATTATATTTATGCCAACCAAAATTTTCAATAAGAAACCAAACAAGTTATGCACTAAATATTGATGAAATGAAGTCAGTCGTCCAGAAAAATAGTCAAATACAACTAATGTGTACATTATCACTACTTCTAATTAAATGTTTTTAGTATTGTCTCTAATATGTGGTTCTTTGGTGTTACAGTTAGCTGGTTTGACTAACAGTACTAAGAAATGAAAGAATATAATTCAACTCCCCTAATAATTAATTAATCATCCAAATTCCAAATGAGGTAACAAGTGTGTCCTAACAAATTAGATCGAAAAAACTCACACGTCTAAGGGAGGCGGAGATACATGATCCAAACCAAATTAGATCCATAAGCAACTGTAAGGACACCCTTGCCATTTACCATTACATATCCAACATTTTAGTTAGTTGGCTGGTTTCAAAAAAAATTTGAAAACTAGTATCTCGAGTTTTATAAACTCGAGATTTATTTAGAACTCGAGTTTATAAAACTCGATTTATGGTTTTTGGCAATACCCTGACGTGGACAATTTTTTCCACGCGGAGCAGAGTTAGCCAAGTGGAAATCGAGTGTATAAGACTCGAAATCCACGGAAATCAAGTTTATAAAACTCGAAATCCAGTAAGTGGAAATCGAGTTTATAAGACTCGAAATCCACTGACTATACATCACAACTTTCAAACACACTCAGTCACTCTCTCAGCCACTTTCAAACACTCCGTCTCTCAGTCTCTCAACGCTCTCCGTCTCTCAACGCTCTCCGTCTCTCACTCTCAGCCACTGTCAACAGTCTCCGTCTCTCACTCTCTCACTCTCTCAACGCTCTCCGTCTCTCACTCTCTCAAACACCCAAAAACGCACTCTCACTGAAACACCCAAATCAGTCACCCAGAAACTCAATCCCTCTCTATTTCATCGATTTCTCACCGCTGGTCACCCCCTAATCTCCATCTACACTTACCACGTGAGTCTCTCTCTCTCTCATTCCGTTCTGCATTTATTTTTCAATGCCCACCAACTGTTTGAAACAATGTCTAAATCAACATGTTTTTATTTTTCACCGTTGTTATTGATTGAAAACCTTTTCAAAGGTGCTTATGACTTTGTTAGTATCATGGTGGGTTAACCACTGAATCTATCTTTATTAATCCTAATTTTATTTATATCTTTTCTTTGGTTTAGTAAATGAATGAATATTGGCATCGGTGGTGTTGTATCAATGCAAATTTTTATTTTTATAGTGGAAACATATAAAAGGGATATGTTTGATAATTAGTAATGGTTTTGATAATGTATACTCCAAATTATTCTGGCTCAAGTACAAATAATTGATATTGTGGCTCACTAAACTTTTAATTGATAAATGTTGCTAGCATTCAAAACTAAAGCCTCAATGATGATTTGTTATTTTGTATACATAACGAGGAAGTATTAATTGCAATTTGACATCTTATTACTTGTGAGGATTAAATGATTCAACTATTAGAAGAACTTGATGTTAAGTTAGAACATTTTGCAAATCTGGTATATGGTCAGTGAATGCTCTTTCTTTGCAAGCTAAATATGAAATAATCAATTAGGTATTGAAAAATTGGTGCTGACCTGTTTATTATCATATGTTTGACACAGTTTGATAATTTTCCTGATCCTTTATACATGGAGTAGCCTTATTAGATTGATTGTTCATTGATAACCTTGGTTCCTTAAAAAACTAAAGTGGATTTGCTAGCTGTATTTTATAAGTTACCAAATCTTGTTTAATTTACTTATAAAAAAATGAATTTTGTATTTCTTCTTCTCTAATATGTAATAGTGCTGCTATTTGCTATCTTGTACTGTGGTTTTATTGTAGTTTTTGTGATACTAAATTTAGCTGAGTTGTAGAAATTGTATTCCTTTCTCATTTAAATTTGAATTTATCTTTGATTCATCTAAAAAAAAAAAAATTTCTTGTTCATATTGACTTGATTTTCAAAAATATAAGCAACTAAGGGTAAGAAAACTTTATAGGCTTCTAGACTTAGACATTCTAAAACTGTAGTGTTTTTAAGTTATTCATTGAGAGTATTCTTTAATGGGTTAAGTATACAACATTTTATCATGTTGCATATTTGCCACATTTACATACCAAGCATACTCAATACAAAAAAAGCCATTTCATTACAAATTCAAAAGGCATGACATACCCATTCATCACAATGCATTCACTACTCATTCATCACAAAAACCATGCAAATAAACACTCAAAAAATTAACACTAACAAAACAAAGTTTATAATTCACAATATTGGTAAGAAACTAAGTTATTAACACTATCTATAAAATAAATAGTCAAACTCTTTAAACCCACATCCAATACCCAACTACAATAACATTTAAATCAAAAAAACCCTTACATGAGATCTGAATTTGTTGAGGGGGAAGAGCAATGAGAGATGCAATGGAGTTGTGAGAGCCAATGTGGTGTGGGGAGAGATGCAATGTGGTGATTTGTGAGAGGCAATGTGGTGTGGGGTGAGTGAGGCGTTAGTGAGGTCTGTGTATGGGTGAGAGAGTGTAGTCTGCTGGGTGTTGCCAGTCTGCTACATTTTGATCTGCTGCTGCGTGTTTTATAAAAATTTTCCCAGTAGAACTCGAGTCTGTAAGACTCGAGTTCTGTTCTATATTTACAAAGATATCGAGTTTATAATACTCGATATCCTTCTGTTTTTTTGATTAAAATCGAGTCCTAAAGACTCGACTTATTTAAGGCAAAAATCGAGTCTCAAAGACTCGAGATCTGTGTGGCATATTTTTAATCCAGTTAGCAAGTGCGTGCAACCAGGAGGGAGGTTTTTAAAAAGAGGATCTCGAGTTTTACAAACTCGAGATGCTATTTTCCATATTCCTTCAAAACAGTAGCTAACTTACTATATATATGCTAAACACAACGCTACTCTGCACATTTCCTCCAAACTGTAACACCCCAAGTTTTTCTTTAAATATATGTGTATGTTTTTAGAGAAATATTACGTCTATAACATTTTAACAATATTTTTACAACAAATTACAGATGGTTACTTTCTCAAAAAAAAAAAAATCACAGGTGGTTAATTGTTATTGGTTCAAATTTGAACTTAACACTAAGATTATTTTTTTACCCCAATAATAACAACCAGTAACAACCTACCACTTAAGATTTGTTATAAAAATGTTGAGAAAATATTGTAGATATATCATTTATCATATTTTTAATGAGGGCATTTTTGTAAAATTACCAACAAAATATTTGTTATGCGTGGTCCATAGTCTATCCCATCCTCTCTTTATTCTCACGGCTACTCTCTCCTTCCTATCTCTTGTTCACTCTTCTTCTTCTTCCCCAAAGATGACCGAACCCCAAAACTCCCATCTCCTTCATCATTTCTTTCACCCTCTCTAGTCGGAATCTCCCTGTTAGGGAGGATTATGTCTCCATTGATTCTCCTAGTAGCCAAAACTTTATGAGATTTTGAAGTGCTAGAGACCCAAGGTAAAAATCTAAGTTTTCTCTCAATTTTTTCTATGAAATCCTTTGGGTTTTTGTTAATTTATGATGTTTATGGTATATCCTTGATGGGTTTGGTGAGTAATGGAAGATTAGAGGGTTATGAGGATTTGGGTAGCAAGTTTTTTGTTTAAATCCGAAAATTTCAGTTCATTGGTGGGTTTTTGCTTTAATGAGATGATTTGGTAAAACGTTTTTACTGTGGGTATTTATCCTATTTTGTTTGTATTGCCCTTTGATGTTGTGGATTTTGTTTTAGGGGTTGTTTGATTGAGTTGTTGGGACATTTAAGACTTTATTTGGAGGCTATTAATTTAATGAGGTGAATTGAATGTTTTGTTTGGCAACCATGTGAGTTGGATTTCTTGAGAAATCATATTTGATTTATGTTGAGGATTGGGATTTATTTTTGAAAGTGAGTTCCTTGCATTTTGGGAAAGATTTTGACGTATGTGATAGTTGATGGTATTGACTATGAAATTTTTTAATTGATATGTACATTATGCTTGTTGCATGACAAGCGTTTGATAAATTGCCTATATGAGTTATGCGATTGAATTTCTTGACTTGTGTTGTGATGATTGTCATATGAGGTTATGGGTTGTAATCCTAGTTGTTTATTTGTCATAACACATGTAGCTCTAAGGTTTAATCAAGTCTCAAAGCTTTTGGCATAGTGTTAAAATTATAGTATTTTTCTTTTGAGACTCTAAATCTGTACCTGACAGATTTGAGTAAGCTGCACTACGTGATTTTTTATAAATTATAGAAAAATTATTTTGAGCCGAATTTTTGATGGTACGTACTACACATATAAGAGCTTATCCCTATTTAATTTTAAGTTGATCGGATAACTTTTCATGGACCAAACGATTTTTACAAAAGGGCTGACCTGCTGTGTAGTGAATCTGAAAGTATGACGAGTATGTTGGGATTTTGTGGAATTTACTTGAAACCTTCATTGAGTGGGTTGGCTTGTACATTCCTGCGTTTTCTTCGACATGTGTTTTACTTAGTTAATTTTAATAATGGTTTGGCTTAATCTCTTGTAGTAGTGTATTAAAATTCTTTGGTTGTGTTATGGTCCTTTGGATCGTATGTATGCTTGTTCGATATCCCTTGGGAACAGGTGCCTTGGGATATTCAAGTTAGGCTTTAGGCCCTTGATTTGATTTTAGGGGACCATTTTCAATTTATGGAGACAAGTTTGAAGGTACTTTGTGATAGGCCTTGTTAGTGATAGGCTTGATTATTGTGTTTCTAGGTTTTGAGATTCTTGGTGATGGACCTAGTAATTGGATTGCTTGCTTAGGTGGTTGTGCCCAGTTGAGGTAAAATTTTTTGGCCTTCCGAGGTAAATAGCTTTTTAATGGGAATATTTGGAAAATAACCATGTTGCATAAACGTTGTTTTTGGGTTAAACACATTTTGAAAAATTATTTGTGGAACTGTATCTTTCTAAAAACTATTGTGTTGTAATCTTAATGTATATTACTATTTATAAAAAATGCATCATGTTTAATATTACATATGGGGAAATGCATGAATATTTGGTATGGGAAAGAAATGCATCTTTGATTAAATTCTTGATAATGGATTTTATGGATTTATTGCATTATTCGCAAAATTTAAAGATGCTTTGATAATTGGGAGAGTTGATACAAAATCTTCTTGACAAGAAATGAGTTTGAAGGCTTTGAGAAGCTTGTAAATATCTTTGGATATTAAAAGGTTTTGTGAAACTACTTGGAAATAAACTGTGTTTTGAATTCATGTAATCTGTAAGCTCTTTATGTTATACCCTTGTGCCGTGAATTGTGATTACCCGGTGATTACCTAGCTAGATACTACATTCTGTGTGACATTGATATCTTAGCACCTGTCCTTGTGATGGCATATGAGTTCCGTCTTTGTGACGGTAGATCAGTTCTGTCTTTGTGATGGCGTTGAGTTCCGTCTATGTGACGATAGATTAGTTCCGGCTGTGTGTCGGCAATGAGTTCCATCTTTGTGACAGCATTGTCACGTGGCCTTTGGTTGGATTTTCAGGTTTCAGAATGGTGTTTTGATAGCTCACAATATATAATATGTAGTTTCATGTTGAGATATTTTAAAAAAGCTTTGTGTTGCATAGTTTTAATCATTCTTGTTATTTTACTAATGAAAATGTATTTATTGGATTTTCATTGAAATCCCAAAGTATAACATGTTTTGTAAAATGCCCTTTATTGCAAGACTCTGCATTTTTCTCACCCCCATTAATTATGCTACTTACTAGGCTTTAGCTCATCCCAATCTCTAATAGTTTTACAAAAAAATTAGCTACACGTCGGGCATGGAGCCTAATTTGTTGGTGGTGATTGGAGTGCTATATTAAATTGGGAGACGGGCTATAAAAGGTTGATGACTCAATCTCGCAAAGTTTAACAAGGTCATAATTAATTCTATTGGATGGATGTTGGGTACTTGGGGTTTGTTAGCCTTAGGCGTGTTAGGCCTAGCTTCAATGTTGAGGTTGTGTATTCTAGAAGGGATTATGATTTTGTGTTATCCATTTGGAGCTTTGAAATATATTCATGTATTATTTGGAGGCACATGATTTAAGTTATTGTTTGTAAATGTGTTATAGAGTTCTGACTTGTAATATGGAGATTTTAGTATGGTTATTTATTCTTATAATGTGTCAAGGAAAAAAAAAAAAATCTCCTACGTTCTCGCTCTTAATGGTTCTTCTCTCACACTTAGGACCCTTTTGGGTTTGGGGTATGACACAAACACTATAAATCGACAGGTGAAATTGTGCTTACTAACATTGGATTTTCTTTAGAAGTTGATCCTCCAAAAGATAAGTTTTTTCAAGGGTCTTGCCAACCTTCTCCCATAGGGAAACAATCTCATTGAAGGAAAAAAAATCTTTGCAGGGGGTCTAGTATGAAGGACCTTGTTCAAGGTTCTTGGATCGTCCACTGCTTTTATAAGTCGCAGTATCCTCTTCTTTGGAAAAAATTACTGTTAACATAGAAAATAACAATTACTTGGTCATCTTGAACCTAAGTAGTTGATCTAGTTGACTTATATCTAGTAAAAGGTGCACACACGCACGCACGCACGTGTATAAGCAAATGAGAAAGTCTTGAAAAGTTTAGAGAGAAAGATGATTGAATTTATATTAATACCTTTGGTGTTTCCGTCTCCAATTATTTCTACTTTGTACCTGGGAGGAGCTGTGAAACTGCCACTGCCACCTGTAAGTGCAATTCCAAAGTTGAAACTGCCAGTGCCACCAGTAAGTGCAATTCCGTAGTTGGGCAAAAAGTACCCAGCAAAGCCATTGGACACAAGGTAGGTATAAGCAGTGGTGAAGCAGGATTTTAGTTTAGGGGGGGGGGCAAGGTTATGATTGAAAATAAAATTAATCTAAAAAATATTAGTTTGTATTAATAAAATAAATAAATAACTATATAATAAATAAATAAAGATAATCAATTCATATTAAATAAAAATTAATTGAAGAGATTAATCAATGTATATATCTACAATTCAAGAAATTAATCAATTTACTCAAAATAAACTGTGAGATTAACTCAATGTAAAAGTGTCAAAACTATAACAATATATTTAAAATGTTTGTATAATGACTCGTTGGGCATCGGCTATAGACCTGTTGCTTTAAACTGAAGTGTTGAGAAATTTTAAACTTGGTTTAGTAGAAGATTATTTTAATTAAAAAAGGACTTAATTAAGAAATGAAGTGATATGAGAAAAAAAATGTTTTGACTGGCTTAAAAAGCACTCTGTTTCAGGACCAAGAAACAGAGCATAGCTCCTAACATGAAAGGCAATTTACCCCTCCCTTTAAAACAGTAGGTAGATGATAAATTAATTGACCTTTTTAACATGTAGGTCAATTTAAAAGCCAAGTTACTAAACGAAAAAGGGTGATTGACTATTTTATGAGTTTACCTGCTCAAGTCCAATGATTGAAATAAATAGTTAAAACGCTTAATAGTAATAAACGTCAGGTACAACAAAACACAAGTTCATCTACAAATATAATTGGATAGTAATTAATATAACCAACAAATATTTGGAAAATAACAAAATAACTGAAGGTATTTTTTGGGCAGGCCGTTGCCCCCCCTGGCTCTGCCCCTGGGTACAAGGAACTCCTTCAGCCTCAATGGATCTTCGGATGCGAGCCTTGACCCTGAGATGATGTTCAATTGGATCAACTGCCTTGGCACGATCGACATCAACTCCAAACTTGAACGGGAAGAACCTCTGAAACCCACCAATATTTCATTGTATATAATGTAAGTTTCTTGATTTATCATGTAGTTCAACAAGTACAAGCCAAACAGCTAATAGAAGAAGTTAACTTGCATATTTGGTCATCAACTTTTGCTTTTTTGCTTTAGCATGTTTCAAAAAAGTCATTACCATCATTTGATAGAAGTAAATTGCTGAAATAATAAATGAATTAATGAAACTAAGGTCACTTTGAGGATGTTGGGCCTATAACGTGACATGAATTCCATTTCTCACATCTACAATTTTCATTTATTTTATGGTGATAAGGATCTTTTTTGAAACAATTTTGAAAGTAAAGAGATTAAATTTAAAGGACGTTTTGATAGGCCAAAGGTTGTTGAATACTAAATAAGCAACTTTACAAAAGAGGGAAAAAAAAAGTTGGAAAAATATTAAAAAGATTTAGGAAAGATATGTGACTTGCCTTGATATTCCCAGCTTCTTTAATGGCAGCAACAATCTTCACTTGATCAGCTATCTGTTCTGGCGATCCAAGTGCAGAGATCACTCCATCAACTTGCTTGATTGCCTTCACCAAGCTTTCATGATGATGTATGTCTCCCTGTGAAACAATCGCATGACTTTCAAGATCAACATACTAATCCAAAGTATTAAAAACACACCCACGATGTGGAGAACTAGAGTTTGTACATACATGGAGAAGTGTTACTCCAGAGCTCTTGAAGCTCTCAATGAGTTTAGACTTTTCAGGACTAGAAGCTGTGTTTTCTCTGACCAATGCAAAAGTGGGGTGCGCACTTTCCTCTAAAATGTATTTTCCAATGTATCCAGTCCCTCCAATTATCAAAATATTGCTTTTTTGAGCCATTCAGAGAGAATTTCAAACTGAATGTATTAATAGGGTTTAAGAGAACTAGAGTTGGACTATCGTAAGGGCAGTTCTCAGTTTCAAACAAAGGAAGTCAGAGCTCCTTAAATACAAGTAAATATACAGAAACCTCTGTGTTTGATTCCTTCAACTATTTTTTTTAAGACAACGTATCATTCCTTAATTCTATTAGTTATAGGTTTTGTTACGATATTTCGTCATGCAAAGAGGGCTCATAGTCATAGTGGCTTCTCATTTTCATTTGTTTATTACTTTTAGAATCACTCAATAGTATACTTTAATCAACAAAATGACTTAAGGGTTTACAATATTACGTATGTGCTAATCTCCTATCAATATTAGACACACAAACATAATATAAATTTATAAAAAAGAGTGACACTTACAATTCATAAATACTTACACTTTACTCTTAGGGGGCGTTTGATTCGCCGTAATGTTATATTACGCTGTAATATTGTGTTATTATAATCTTATATTAATTTAATTTCAATATAAGAATACATTATTACATTGGTTAAGAATGTGATGAGATTAAAATAACGTGATATATTTTGTCATTTTAAATTATAGTAATGTTAGAAAAAAATAAAATAAACTAAAAACTTTAATATCACATCATCGTAATATACATGACATCAAAGGCACATCGCAATGAACCAAACGCCCACTTAGAGTTGGAAATAATTGTAAAAAGGGTGTGCAAAATTTAAGTCAGAGTGCGCAAAAACATTCTTAAGAAAAAATTAAAGTATTACACTAACAAAAAAAAAAAAAAATTTATATGTATATGATTTTTTTTTTTTTTTTGAAGTTGGCGGTTTATTTGAACCCCTTGAATATAGTGTAGCATCACCCCTTCCTTAGGACATACTTTAATAATCAATTTCAGGAAAATTTTTATAGGGAATTGAAAAAGTTGTCACAAAAGTTTGATAACTTTTTCAATTCTCGATAAAAAATTTCCTAAAATGATTTACTAACATATGCCCTAAAAGTATTCACATCAACGATCTCAAAAAATGTAGCATTTAGCATATCAAAAATCTACTTTATCTATTTTAATAACTTACTTTACAATACACTCAACATTAAAGGTTCTATTTTAACATAAAGCATATTAAAATAATATAAACAATACAATAAAATAATATATCCCACAACAATATACAATACCTACATCCAGTTTTCAAAAGAAAAAAAAAATAACCTCATTTGGCCACAACCAGAACCCCCTCAGCCACAGCAACCTCGCCTTAGCCACTGGCACACCCCCTACCGCCACAATCACAACAAATTGCAACCCACCACATCCAAAAAAAAAAAAAAAAATTATCACCCAAAACCACCATCACCACCACCCACAACCTGCAAATTAGAACCCCACCACCGAATCAATCAACTCACACCAATCTCTAACCACCCCGATCAACCCATGAACCCAACCACAAAAAAAAAAAAAAAAAAAAAAAAACCCACTGAAATTAAAACTCATCAATATCAAATCTTTTTAAGGATCTCTGACTTCCTTTGTTTGGAACTGGGAATTACCCTAGCTAAGGTAGTCCAAACTCTCTGTTTTACTTTAACCCATTAATCCATTTCATTCGAAATTCTTTCTCAATGGCTCTAAAAAGTAAGATTTTGATAATTGGAGGGATTGGATACATTGGAAAATACATAGTAGAGGAGAGTGTGAAAGCTGGGCACCCCACTTTTACATTGGTCAGAGAAAACACAGCTTCTAATCCTGACAAGTCTAAACTCATTGAGAGCTTCAAGAGCTCTGGAGTGACACTTTTCCATGTATGTACAAACTCTAGTTCTCCACACAGTGGGTGTTTTTTAATACTTTGGATTAGTATATTGATCTTGAAAGTCATGTGATTGTTTCACAGGGAGACATATATTATCATGAAAGCTTGGTGAAGGCAATCAAGCAAGTTGATGTAGTGATCTCTGCACTTGGATCCCCAGAACAGATAGCTGATGATCAAGTGAAGATTGTTGCTGCCATCAAAGAAGCTGGAAATATCAAGGCAACGCGTATATCTTCCTAAAAGCTTTTTAATATTTTTCCTCAATATATCCCACTATTTTTAAAATTGTTTCAAAAAGATATTTATTACCATAAAATAATTACATGAAAATTACAGATATGAGCAAATATGAAATTTAACTTCTTATATTTGCTGTTTGGCTTGTAATTCTTGAAATAAACTAGAAATGGTGTTTTAAAAATGGGTTTGGCTTTTCAATTTCCCACAAAAGTTACGGAAAAGTAAATAACACTATGATATGATTACTTAGAAAAACCAATAAAACTAACCCGTTTCAAAGTAAAAACCTAGAGAGGATTTAACCTAGCTATGATTTAACTTTGCTATTCTCAAAGTAAAGCAAATCCACTATAAGAGAATTGAAGTTTTTACAAAAGATTTAACCCTAAATCTAATGCTACCTCATGTAGTAACTTACTGACACGATCACGTGCAAACTCCGAATCCATGGATTACTTCTCTTCTTGGATTTATAGCAACACAAGCCTCCTTGCTTGTGACTTTGAGATCTCACTCAAAGGTTTCAAATCACCTTCACTTGTTATTCTTGATGCAGCAACTAGTTCTACTAATCCTTGATTGTAGTTTAAGCTCCAATAGAATTTTGTGTAGTTAGAAGATACAAAACCTCTCAAATCTCACAAAGAGTAACATACAAGTCTTCCAAAAGTTTTCAAAATGTAGCTAGGGTTTTCTTTTTATATGAGGTGAAGTTTAAGTGAAACCCTAAACGTTTTTTGTAAAGATTGGACTAAAATAACCTTCTGCGGAAAACTAAATTTGTGATTTTTGATTAGTCGAGTCTATTTCTCGATCAGTCAAGAATAGTTAGACTAGACATGTTTTGCTCTTGATTGGCCAACACAATATAACCATGGTTCAAGCTAGCTGTGCAGGT
Organism: Lithocarpus polystachyus; assembly: GCA_033629205.1. NCBI lineage: Eukaryota > Viridiplantae > Streptophyta > Magnoliopsida > Fagales > Fagaceae > Lithocarpus > Lithocarpus polystachyus. The sequence goes on from CM066167.1 coordinate 54,815,976, forward strand.
TGTTGCCTTGTTGGTTTATTCTTATTGTGGGGTCCTTCAAAGCAAAAGGAAAATTTATGCTCTCTTCTTTTATTTTGATCACTTGATCTCTTCTATAATTTTGTAAAATTACGCTTTGCTATTAGACATGAACTTCTCTTAATTTTTTTTTATTTTAAAAATGTATACAAATAATTCTTGAGATCGAAAGATCCAAGCCTTTTAAGTTTATTTTATTGATTTATAAAGAACAAAATTTGCCTACAAATTAGTTTGTAAGCAATGGCTACAAACTTCCTATTTCTTTTTATTGGATTTGAATTTTTTTACAAATCCACCATAAGATTACATTTTTCTTATTATATCATCCATACTTACAAAATTTCAAGAAGATAAAAAATCAATAATTATGGTATCAATCAAATATATAAATTTCAATTTTTTATAATACTAAACTATGCACAAAAAATAAGTTTATAGATTTAATAGTAAATAATATCCTATTTGAATGAAATTTGACATGCATGTTAAGAATAAAAATAATATGAAATCTAACGGCTAGATTTTCAAAATATGTAGTCTTGTTAATTTTTTTGTGATAGTTTGTAAAATTTTTTCATTTGTCTTGTCAACTTCTTTTTCGCTCTCGAATGGTTTGATTTGACCTATACTCTCCCACAAAAATTGATTATCTCTCTCAAGTAAGAACAAATCATTTTGATTCTTCTTATCTTGAATGAAAAGGCTTTATAGAAAATTGTTCTTGAATCTTGGTGTGTGGAATTGCACCCAACTTGTAGTAACTTTATCAACTTGAATTGAACTTTCTTGGCAATCAAACACGTTACAAGAATCAAATTTACCAATCTTTTTGTATTTTCAATCTTCTTTTTTCACTTTCTTGCTATTTCTTGGTAACCAAACATATCTTCATTTCTATATTCTCAATTTTCTTTTTTACTTTCTTGCAATTTCTTAGTAACCAAATAAATCTTCATTTTTATTTTCTCAATTTTCTTTTTTACTTTCTTGAAATTTCTTGGTAACCAAATAGTGTCACATGCATTAGCTTCAGCACCACACTAACCTGGATGCACCACCATCGAACCTGAATTACCACCACCACAACCGTCCTACACCACCACCAAAACCAGATCCACCACTACCAAGTCCATCACCACCAAACCCTACAATCAAATTTCAACTACAACTTTTTATCAGGAAAAAAAAAAAAAAAAAATTCAACCACAACTAAGATATATTTTGAACCATTAACCAAACCCTCACACCATCACAGATCAAAGGAGAGACCGAGTGGGTGAGTCCAAGAAAAGTAGAGAGAGAGAGAGAGAGAGAGAGAGAGAGAGAGAGCAAGGAGACCACCTTGACGATGTTGGTTGGTGGTGGTCAATGACAAGGAAGGTCATTGACTACCAGCAATCCAGGATGAGAAATATTCATCAGTCATCACTAAATTGTAAAACACAAACCCATAAAACCGATTTTAATGGGAATGGTTGCTGTACTTAGTAGATCCATGGGATCATGTGGTAAATATGGGTCTAGGAGATGTGTCTATGTATCAAGTGATGGGTTTGGTGGGTGGGTAAAGGCTGCCACTTCGAAATTTGGTTATTGTGAATTTTCTGGCCTGCATTTGATTTTAGTGTTTGAATTTTCCGTGTTCCTGAGTTCATTTTCTGTGTTTTAGTGTTCATGAAATGCCTTTTATTCCCTTTTTAATTCTATTTTATTTTTAGTTAAAATAGTTAAATTTAGATGCTGATGTGCATGCTAATTGGTATTTTTTAATACTAAATAAAAAAATTATTATTATTTTATTAGCCATATCATAGTTTAAAGTAACATGTGCATTTTATGTGCCAAGTTTGCATAAGGGCCAAAATGGTAATGGTTTTCGATTTTCAGGGACTAAAATAGGTGCTTCAAAAAAGTAAGAACGAAAACGGGAATTGTCTCAAAATATAAGGACAGAAGTGTATTTTCACCTTAAATTTTTAAGCTCGGTTGATTTTTGTGTCTATGCCAAATTTGATTTTTATGTCTTTGTGTTTGATTGACAAGAAAATGCTGGGAATGTTCTTACAATTTTTTTTTTCTATTTTAAAATTGAGAAATTGAAAATGAATGTTTTTTCAAATTAAATGCTGATGTGAAATTTTTAAATAGAAATTAAAATATTTAATTATTATTTTATTTTCCACTTGAGCTTCAAGAGTGTCAATTATGAAATTTTATATCACGCCGTAGAGAGTGTTATTATTATCAAGGAATGAAAGAGGGAGGAAATAAGCTCATGCATTGCTATGCCAATCATCTGCTTTAACAACCCATCTAAATGGCATAGCAATGCATCAAAGCCTTGAGTAGAAATGACTGCAGACAAGTTACAATCATGGTTAAACTTAATAAAAGGTACTTCCAATTCTAATTGTGAGACAAAAAAGTTTCACTGAACTAAAAAATGGTATGATGTTTGACCCCATGCAATGAGTGAGTATTAATTCATTTCATCTAGTTGCAAACCATTATCTAAAATAAACAAACACATCCACAACCACCAACCCACACACACACATCTTTCATCTTTAAGCTATATAAACAATGCTACAGAACAATTATAAAAGAAGCATAGTCTATCAATCAAAAGCTACTATCACCCTCAATTAGGCACCGCTGCAACGCAAAACACAATAAGAATTGCAAAATGTATTCAAGAAATCAAACATATTAGACTTGTAGATGTTTTTCAATTTTTTAGTTTCTACCTTAGGATTAAATGGCTCCGCTGCTCCTGAATCAACAATGCATCCTTTAACCTTTTCAATCAGATCTTCTCTACCCTTCAAAATCTCAAGAATGGAACCATAGCTGCAAAAAAAAAGAAAAAGAAAACAAAGAAAAAAAGAAAAAAGAAAAAAGAAAAAACCAAGGCAAACAACAATTAATAAACACCGACACACAATCCTTTAAAACCAATGAAAGCGTAATTTCAAAGTTTTAAGAGAGCAATCAACCTACACAAACCAACCGGTATTGCTGAATGTGTGGAAAACCAAGCAGCGTTCTCTACCATCCTCTTCCTTGTCCGAAACCCAGGATACAAGCTCGTTGGCCAAAGCCGCGATTTGCTGCTCAATTCTGTGGCCTAAATCAAACCACAGCAGCTCGTCGACATCGACCGCGAAAGTCAACGCATGAAAGCCCCTGGAATTGTACCACTCCACGTATTTCTTGAGGTTCTTGGTCTTGGAATCGAGCCAACCCAATAGCACCACCTTCACTACCGGCTCTTTGCCACCCACAAGTACTCCACCATTGGTGGTGGATATCTCTGAAGCACGATTCCACAAGAAAACGCCGTCGTTTGACGAGCGAGCGAGGAATTGGTCGTAGTAATTGTTGGTGGTAGAGATTGGGTTGGAAAACAGAAGAGACGAAAAGGAGAAGGGGTTTGGGTTAGGCTTTATAGGCTTGGCTGAGAAGGAAGAGGCAGTGAGAGAGAGCGCATAATGGGGTCTCGGTCTTGGTCTTGGTCTTGGTCTTGTTACGGCGTCGTTTTGGCGGTGACGTGAAATGAGAGAAGACGCGTAATACGGTGCCGTTTTGGCAAAGACTTGGCGGTTGAGAATGGAGTTACTACAGAAGAACTTAACCGGAGCTTCCATAGCAAAAAAATGCAAAATTTTTTTATTAATCGAATCCAAAGCCAAAGCCTAAAAAGTGCTAGGGATTAGTGCGGTTACCTATTGTAGCTGAAGGAGCTAAGAAGAGGAGCATTACTAGTTTGGAATGGCGCCACATGGCATCCTAATCGCAGTGCTACGGTAGGGGTAGGGGTAGGGGTAGGGGTAGGCGTAGGGGTGGGGGGGCATTCCCAGCTTCAGCTACCAAACCCGTGGTAGTAGCTGAGAACGTTGTTGTATCGAGGGGAGAGAAATGTGTTTTAGATTCGAAGATGAAGAAGAAGAAGGGAAGAAGAAGAAGAAGAAGAAAGAGTTGACTGAGAGTAATGACTAATGAGTGATGACTGAAACGAAGAAGAGAAGGGGAATTTTTTTTGCTTCTTGGTTGAATGGCAGTATAGGCTTGGCAGGGTGGCCATAAATCAAACAAACTACTCACCGTTTTGATTCTTTCATTAACTGTTAATCACATTGTTGAAACGACTAACCGTTTTTACTGGGGAAGACCCATTTCATAATGGGTCATTCGTTGGGCAGTAAAACGGGTCATGGGTTTGCTTAAGTGGAAAAATAGGTTTTAATTTTTTTTAATATTAAAAATGTTATCACACAATTAACATAAGGACTAATTCCACTCATTTTTTAAATTTTATGAACCAACTAGTCGTAATCTCGTGTGCATTGCATTGAATAGTTAAATAAAAATTATATATATTTTTGGTTGAAGGTATAATCAATTTTATATAATTTATTTAAAACTAATGACGTTAAAATAAATGAGTAATTGCCCTAATGAATACATTTGTATGTTCATGTTCTTCATGTTTAGAAAAACTTTCACTTATATTTAGCAGAACTAAAGTAGACCAAAGTGCGGCGTTAATATAACTTAATAAGAGTGTAGTAATAATAAATGTTATGCTTAAGATTTTAGATATTACGAGTTTAATATATATATATATATATATATATATAAATAGTTTGGATTTAGAATAGATGCTCTCAACCCAAACCTACATTTTCCCATTATATAAGTGTATAAAAATGGATTGAAGGCACTGAATGGACTGAAGTGGACAAAATAGAACCAAATAATTGAAATAGACAGCAGGACCAAAGTGGATTGAATTAGACTAAAGTGGACCGAATAATACCAAACGAACCAAAGTGGACCAAATAAGGTAGAATAGACAAAATGGGCTGAATAAGACCGAACTGTACCACATAGAACCAAATGAACCGTATAGGATCTAAGTGGATTGAATAGAACAGAATAAGGCCAAAGTGGACAAAATTGACCAAATAAGACTGAATTGGACAGAATAGAACCAAAGTGGATAGAATGAACCGAAGTGGACTGAATAGGACCAAATAGAACCAAAGTGTATTGAATAGGACAGAATAAGACTAAATTGGACCAAATAAGACCGAATTGGACCAAAGTAAATTAAAAAGGAACAAATAAGACCAAAGTGGACGGTATGGACTGAAATTACCAAATAGAACCAAAGTGGAGAAGAAGGACCGAATAAGACCGAAGTGAACCGAATAAAACCTTGAATAGGACCAAATAAGATCAAAGTGAACAAAATGGACCAAATTAGACGAAAGTGGACCTAATAGGACTAAAGTGGATTGAATAGGGCTGAAAAAGACCAAAGTGGAAAGATGGACCAAGTAAGACTGAAGTGGACCAAACATGACCGAATAGGACGAAAGTGGATTGAATAGAACTGAATAAGACCAAAGTGAACAAGATGGACCTAATAAGACTGAATTGGACCAAACAGGATCGAATAAGACAGGAAGAACCAAATAGACAAATGGACCAAATTGATTGGCATTGAATAAGACCAAAGTGGAAAAAAAAACTAAATTAAATAAATCAAATAAGACTGAAGTGGATTGAATAGGATCAAATAAGGCCAAATTGGACCGAATGGAACTGAAGTGAATTGAATAGGACTGAATAAGACCAAAGTTGACTGTCCTATAAAAAAAAAAAAAAAAACCAAAGTGGGTCGATTAGGACCGATTAGAACTGAAGTAAAATGAATAGGACCAAATAATACTAAAGTGGATAGAATAGGACCGAAGTGAACTGAATATAACTGAAGTGGACCAAGGTGGATAGAATGGACCAAATAAAATCAAACATGACTAAAATGGACCAAATATGAACAAGTGGACCAATGAATTGAGGTGGACCAAATAAGACCAAAGTAGATCGAATATGACTGAAAGTTTTTTACTTTTAAATTTTGGTCTTTAGATGTTAGTTTAATGAATAATTACCGTTTTCTCTAAATAAAGATCAAACATTTTTTTTTTTAAATGGGAAAGATCAAGTATTTTTGTTGAGATGTTAGTTTAATTAGTATATCACTAATTAGTTGAGTTACAAGATTTTATACTCTTCTTTGCCAACTTTTAGTATGCGGTTGCAGTAATTTGTTGGAAATATTATTGAATTTCATAATAAAAATATTAAATCCATCTTCTTTTTTATTATTAATTTGTTGGCTATATTATTGAATTTCATAATAAAAATATTAAATCCATCTTTTTTTTTTAATAAAAGATTGAATTTCTACTTTAGCATAATCTAAGTGTATATGTGTGTGAAACTCCTTTTTGAAAACTTGAACCCTAACCCTTACCCCCCATACTCTACATTTATACATGTGGAGTGACCACCGCACTAAAGGTGTGCTGTGGTAAACCTACCTTAAAAAATTTAGAGAAGTATTATGTCTACAATATATTTATAACACTGTCACAACAAATCATAGATAATTAATTATTATTAATTATAATTTGAACCTATTACTTAAATTATTTTTTTGTCCTATCATTAATAACATGTAACAATTTACCACTGTCACTAACGATTTGATGCATTATGACTGTAATATATCTTCTTTATTTGAGAAACTATGGCTGTAATATATCTAAAAAAAATTATGTAATGAAATGAGAAATAACAGAAAAGCCAAGAAGCAATAGAAAAAGATCTCATTTGGCTTTAATTATTTATTTTTAATTGTAACCACAACAGTTTCAGTAAGTATATAAAAATAAATAAATAAATAAATAAATAAACAAAAAAGGACCGGTTCTGTTGGAAAAGCAAACAGAGGTCTCTCTCTCTACAGTCTCATCTGGCTTGGAGTCCGCCACAACACCAAAGCTTCGCCAACCACATAAACCGCGGATTCAAACTGCAACTTCAAAAATCTGCTGCCTATACTCTTCTAGAAAAATCTGTGTTTCAGTTCCTCTACAGTTCCCACCATTTGTCTTGTCAAACCTAGTCCCTGGTTTTGTCTTTTAAGCTTCCATAATGTCTTCTCCTCCTTCTTCTTCATGTGCTGCTCCTCTTTCCTCTTCACTCAGAACCCAACTCTTTAACCCATTTCCCAACAGATTTATCTCGTCCGCACGCTTTTATCAACACCGTAGGCACACTACTCTCTCTTTCTCTCTCTCTTTTTAGTATAAAATCACTAACTATTAAACTTATTCGAGTACCTCTCTCTCTCTCTCTCTCTCTCTCTCTCTCTCTCTGTGTACTTGAAGGAAGCAGCAAATGTGAGATGAGCAGAAGGGGCTTCGCGTTGAAAGGAGGAATTGTAGCTTCGGGTGTTTCGGTTATGGGTTCTTCTTTGATAACCGAACCTGCTCAAGGTTTGTTTTCTCTTTCTCTTTTGTATTATTATATCATACACGGGGATTCTTTTTCTGTATTTGGTTAAGTCGAATTCTTTTATAGGGGTTGAGAGATTGGAATTCAAGCCAGATGGGTACAATTTTTGGACATGGCGGGGTCATAGAATACATTATGTGGTGCAAGGAGAAGGGTTTCCCATTGTTCTTATTCATGGCTTTGGTGCCTCTGCATTTCACTGGAGGTTTCTTTCTTTGGATGCCCATGTTCTCATATTCTGTCTAATCTAATCTTATGTTAATCCTGATGATATTTTGTCCTTCGTGTCAGTTTCATATTTCATCTTATTCACCACTACTGTGAGTTTGAAGTCCTATATCATGAAACTGTTTTCAATTTGAAGTTCCTGTCCATCTCCGTTATTCATATTTCATAGCAATAATGGAGTTGAGAAAAAGGGTTGTTGACAAAACTTTATGTTTCACCTATGTAATCAGTTTCGATTTTCTGGCTATTACCTTTTCACCCTAATTGAAGGTTTCTCCCTCTACCCTGTTCAATGGCTGTCAAATTGATTTATGAATAAGCCCTAGGTGAAACGCAAAGCTTTAATTAATGGTTTTTTTTTTTTTTTTTGCTCTGTTACTGCCCAGAATAAAGTTTAAAATAGAGTTGTTTCAGTTAAATTGAAACAATTTTATAAATTTGGGACTTTCATTGACAAAATTAAAAATCTAGGACCTAATCTGAAACATGATATAAAATTTGAGCTTTTTATGTTATATTTTACCAAATAATTTTTATATGACTAATTGGGAGGTGGATTCTTAGGTACTATCTTATGTCACTTGATAGATGATTTTGGTTGGACCTTCATTCTAGAGGCTTTGGATTGGTTTAGTTGTCTGGTTGTGATACCTAGTTTATCAGCCTATATGTATGATTTAGTTATTTCCCTTATCCATTTGTGCAGGTACAACATTCCTGAGTTGGCCAAAAAATACAAGGTTTATGCAATAGACTTGTTAGGGTTTGGGTGGAGTGACAAAGCACTTATCGAATACGATGCAATGGTTTAGAGGGATCAAGTAGTGGACTTCTTGAAGGAAATAGTGAAGGAGCCAGCAGTTGTAGTTGGAAACAGGTAAGGACCACAAATAAGTGGCTATGTGTTGTCTCTACACTTCGTTTATATGTGATGAAGTTTTACCATAGCTTGATATCTTGGGTTTTAGGGATGAAAATTTTTGCAACTTGAAATGCCTCTGTTTCACTTTCAGCTTCAGGCGTGAATTTAGGATCCCTAGAGTTCTCCAAACTAGGATTTCCTTTTATATCAAATATTCTAAGGCTACTCTACATTCTGAATTTCCTTATTATTTTGAGGATGCACAGACACTTCATTTAGGGTGCTGTACCTGTGTCGTATCCATGTTATACCCGTGTCATACCAGTGTTATACCTACCGTTTCATGTTATAATTTTTCAAAACTTGTGTCGTGTCGCTGTTTTGTAATAGTACCTGTGCCTGCGTCCGTGTCCATGCATCCTGGTTATCTTCATTATTATTTTTTTTCCTTTGGTAGTTAAATGAATTGCAGTCTATTAATTCTTCTTGAACTTTTTTGTCTAGTGCAGTATTCTATCTTGATTTTCGGTCTGTAAACATGAGTATCAACTTACAACTGGAAACAAAGTTAACTGAGTTTCTTTAATTGAATCATCTGGTCTGATCTCTCTTTTATTTTGCTTTTGCACTTCCCTAATTTTTTTTTGATATTTTTTCAACTTGATTGTACTTGTCATTTTTACCCTATATGTGCTTGGTGTGTGGGCTGAGGTGAGAAATGTAAATGATTAGTAGGTTGCGGGCTCTTGTGACTGCCACGTAAATTCCATAAGAAAATGTGTCTGCCAATTTTTTTCCCTCTTGAAAAAGAAAACAAACACTCTTTATGCTTGGGGCAATGATTCAGCTAGTGAGGGTCTAACCAAGGCGCATCTACTGCTGGTTGAAAAATCTTTCCAAAACCCTTCTTAGGCCTGGGTTATTTTTCCTTTGTTTTCAGATAACTTATGGCCAGATGGTAACTGCATAACTGACATTGTCTCATTTTATGCACGGCTTTGCATTTAAGGCTTAAGCCTCTTTCAATGAGTTCTAACACAGTGTAAGCCTTCTAGTTCAGTGCATAGTATTTATGCCTTGCTCAAGTCTGTTGTATGCCTAAAATGCAATCTCTACTTTATGCATATCATTGTAGTGCTGCCTCGTTTGTGCCCACATTTCTGCTTGACGTGCTTGTAGAAAAATTGCTACAGGCAGACACCATATGGAAAAGGACTTTTTTCTTCTTCATTTTATTTTATTTTTTTAGGGAAAGGGGGGCGGGAAGGAAAATGGCACAGCAAAGCAGGACAATAGCTAAATGTTTAAAAATCATATTATGAATACAACTTTAGAGATCCACAATATTTGGATTTTTGCATTAATATGTAATTTAAAGTAACCTCTTTTGTTGATTGTTTTGAACAAAAGCTACTTTCTTTTTACTTTATTATGGATTTTTTTTTTGTCTTCTTTTTTTAAGCTGAATGAATTATGTGTCATACATAATTGAATGAATCACATCCTTAGAAACTTTGGTGAAAACAAAACTCCTTCAATCTATATATTGCTTATTTGTCTTGGGGCAAATTATACTTTTCCATCCTAAACTATCACCCGATTACACTTAACCCCTGAATTGTTGAAACACACGATTGCCCTACAAAGTTAACTTTGCTTCAATGTCCCCCCTGAAGTCTTGTTTGGTGTTAAGTCTAACAAAATTTGACATTGAAAGACTGATTTACCCTCTCTCCAAAAAGGATGATAAAGTTTAATTTGCCCTTTGTCTTGAGTGGAACAATGATGATTTTCTTTAAGATGTCATGGCAAATAATAATTATGTAAATCATGGTAATATTTTTCAGCCTTGGAGGCTTTACTGCTTTGGTTGCAGCAGCTGGGTTGCCTGAGCAAGTTGTTGGAGTTGCACTACTAAATTCTGCAGGACAGTTTGGAAATGCAAATAGTAAATCTAATGAGTCTGAAGAAACACTCTTGCAGAAGGCGATTGTAAAGCCACTAAAGGAGATTTTCCAGCGTATAGTTCTTGGATTTTTGTTCTGGCAAGCAAAGCAACCAGCTCGCATTGAATCTGTCTTAAAGAGTGTAAGACACTTGCTACCTAATTTAACTACAGTTTTTCTTCTTAATGCTTCATGGGTGTTTGCAAAGCTTAAGTATATTTCTGTTAGCATTAGCAGGATGTCAATTATATATTTGGGATTTAATGCTGATTTCTTTCTGATATGAAACATGAATGCTTAAACATATATTGTTATGAATGAGTAAAGATGCTTATTCTTGCTTCAAGCATCATATTATGTACCTTAAGAATTGAATGTATATTTCCCATCTCCTAATGTATTACATGTTGACAATTTTATTTGCCCGTTGAACTCCCTAAAGTCATGATAAGCACCCTCTGTTTATGATTGTTCCATGGCTTTGTACATTATGTTAAGCACGTTTTTTTTCCAATACAGGTGTATATAAATTCCTCCAATGTGGATGACTATCTTGTGGAATCAATAACAAGGCCAGCAGCTGACCCTAATGCTGGAGAAGTTTATTATAGGTACTTATGAAATATGCTCATCCACCTGGCTTCCATGTTTGTTTAGATAGTAGTATTGGATTAATAAGAATCTCCCCGGCATGTAAGATGATGTCCATTTTCTTTCTTTACAATGAATATGAAATTGTAGTTTAGGTCTGCTTATAGAGCAATGCTGATTACAAGAATGATTCAATTGGCCTATAAAATTCTACCCACATTTATTTTATTCTATATTCTCATTGGTGTCCACAGGTTAATGACAAGGTTCATGTTGAACCAAAGCAAATACACTTTGGATGGTGTCTTGAGTGAACTCTGTTGCCCGCTGTTGATGCTGTGGGGTGACTTAGACCCGTGGGTTGGTCCTGCAAAGGCTAACCGAATCAAAGAGTTTTATCCAAAAACGTCTCTTGTAAACTTAAAAGCCGGGCACTGTCCACATGATGAAGTTCCAGAGCTTGCCAATAAGGCTTTGTTGGATTGGTTGTCAGGTCTAACACTTGAACCTCCCCCCAGTCGATGTAACTTTGTTCAAATCTAATAGAATTACAACTCATATTTCCCTGAAGGTCTTGCTTGTAAAATGATTGTAAATGCATTCATTATAGTGCTTGGTTCAAGCTTGCTGTGCAGGTTGGTGGGTTATTTTCATTACGGGGGTCCTTTAATACAAAAGTGATCATTATGTTGATCTTTTTCTTTTTATCATCCCTTTTTGAAAAAAGGGGAAGTGGGGGGTTTGAAATTTTGTAAAATTACTTTTTGCGACATGAATTAATTTTCTTTTTTTTTTTTAAAAAAAATTATAATAAAATCAATTTTATTGATTTACAAAAAATAAAAAATTTCAGTTATATGCTTGGCCTTGGGAGATTTGGTTAGATCTGTTGGTGTGTGTTCCAAACATTTGACCTAATCACCTAATCACATATTGATTAGCAGTGTGCTCATATGAGTTTATACACTATTGTGGGCTTCGTTTGGTGTCTTTAGATATGAGGCGTAGATGAGGCCTGGGTCTCCGTTATTACACATGCGTGTCCCCTCTTGTCTGGTTGCTTGTGACCATTGGGTTTTTGGCACTGCTAGTGTTTAGATTTTTTAAAACTAATTAATATCTTATTATTTTAACTAAGTCAATGACTTGCTTAACACATCATTAGACCTTGTCTGATCAGCTTCTTCTCTCTCTCCAATAGTTCTATATACCTTCTCTCCCACATAGATTGATCATCTCTCTTGAGTAAAAACGCATCATTTGATTATTTTTATCTTGAATGAAAAGACTTTATAGAAGGTTGTTCTTGAATCTTGGTGTGTGAAAGTATGTTCAACATGAAGGTGAGCATTATAGTCTAATCTTGGGAGTCGTCGGCCAAAAAACCATTTCATATTGAATTTTATTTTGGGTGGCATCAATCAACTTTTAAAGACGATGCATTTGCGTAATTCTATAGTTAGTGAGATTTTTCATATAAACTTGATTTCTTTGTTAAATATTTTGTATATTGACAAAAAAAAAAAAAAAACTCCAACAACATCAAACCTTGAAAAAGAAAGAAAGAAATGGCACTCCCCTCGCTCCCCCCCCCCCCCTCCCCCCCTTTTAATTTTTATATGAATTACAGTACAAATTAGTTGGATTGTAGAAAAAGAAAAAAGAAATCGTTAGGGCAGTAGAACTGCTAGAGGATAGATTTATATGTTGTACGAATAGAAACATTAATTGAGTGTCATAAAGATAAATCTTGAAGGAAGTTGGTGTAATTTACCCTAAAATATACCTATAGTAAATAGTGTACATGTACATGTTGTGGAACATAAGAAAATTAAATTAGAACAGTTGGAGGCTGTGTAATTCACGAGGGAGATGTCAATGCACATGGGGTGGTGCTGGGCTGAGCATAATTGTGTCTTAGGAAAATTCACTGAGCATAATTGCTGAGCTGAAGGAGGAAGGAAATGGAGAATGTTGTTACGAATGGGGGTGTAACAGAGAATACAAAAAGCATGTCAATGCACATGGGGTGATGCAACTTCAGCCATATAAGAAGAAAAGATAACAAAACACCATGTCCAACACTAACACAATTTAAAAGTGTGGCTAAATGAGATCAGGTTGAAATTTTCCTTTGCGTAAGTTTTGTTAGAATAATAAGTAAATACTCGAAAAGAAAATATTTGTCAGAATAATAAGTAAACACTCGGAAAGAATAATAAGTAAATACTCGAAAAGAAAATATTTGTCAGAATAATAAGTAAACACTCGAAAAAAAGGTATACACTCAAGTAGAATACACAAAGGAATTCTAAACAAATAGAATTTTAGTGATATTTAAAACATTACACACACATTATTGCTACAAACCCCACATCACTCTTACTTTTTATTTCACTTATCACTTGTTGGATACTATAGCGATGCATAACCAGACGAAGCCTTATACTGAAAACTTATACTGTACTAGACTAAGGAAAGGGGACAAAAGAAAGACAAGTTATTAACCCCTATCACCAAAAGTTGACAATGTTGCATGCATGGAAGAAGAAAAGTCAAACTGCTCCAATCCACACACGTTGGTCATGCATTACCCATTCCCACCTTGTCACAGATGCAAAATGGTTGAAGAAGTTATCACTGGCCTAATGCTAGAGTTCGTGATGATTCTTACAGATCATATAGATTGTATTGTAGAAAAGATCAAAATAATAATAGATATTAATTTAATGGAATGGAACTCAGAGATTCTTTAAAAAAAAAGAAAAGAAAAAGAACGGTTGGAGGTCAGCAGTGCTAAAAAAAAGGATGAGATGTGGAAACCAGAAGGATGAGATGTTGTCTAATAAAAACTTGAAAAAGTCCAACATAGAGCCATTCATGTAGCCTTCATTATACTAGGGGACTTGGTAGGCATCTATAAGGCCAATGAAGTTAATGTTTATGTGTCCGTTTGGATACCGTTGAAAACTAAAACTGAAAACTGAAAAACACTGTAGCAAAATAATTTTTAAATGTGTAAATAATACAGTGGGACTCATTTTTAATGAAAAAGCTGCTAAAAAGTGGTATTTGTGGGTCTCGTGAATAGTAAAAAAAGAGTTGAAAAGTCAAGATTTGCGGCTACTGTTCATAAACAGTAGACGCATAGTAGCAATTTGTGGCCTGAAACGCGCGCAGCAGGGGGGAAAAAAAGAGAGCTGAAAACGCAACGCAGACGCAGACGCTGTTTCAGTGAAATCAAACGCAGACTATGTACTTAAGGAACTCTGGTTTGTTTGAAACTGAGAGTTACCCAAAGATAGTCCAAACTCTCTGTTTTGCTTAAACACATTAATCCATTTTATTCGAAATTCTCTCTCAATGCCTCTAAAAAGTAAGATTTTGATAATTGGAGGGACTGGATACATTTGAAAATGCACAGTGGAGGAAAGTGCAAAAACCGAACACCCGAGTTTTGCATTAGTTAGAGAAAAAGCTTCTAATCCTAAAAATCGAGCATATGTTTTAGAGAAAAAGCTACTAATTATTCCATTACAACATATTTTATTGCCAGTAATAAAAATTACCCTTTCAGTTGTAATCTCCATTGAGTGTACTAAACGTGCCTTACAAGTACCAGTTAATCAAGCTACCAGTCACTCATTTGTTCCTCCTTTAGAAAAAGTGATTGACGATCACTTCGCACAACAAATGGAAAGGGACATGCTACAAGCTCTTTGAGCCAGTAGCATCTGGAATAGGTTCTACACCTAAAGAAAGCTCACCCTTGCCACAATTAATCTTCAAATTCTATTTTTAGGTCTCTAAATATAAGAGTAGTTTTATATTCATCATAGCCTTTAACTTAGACGCCCTCAATAACTTATTGGAAACAACAAATAGTCTATTTAGAGCATCCACACCAGTACTTCTATAATCTTCCAAAATGCAAAAAGTGACAAAATTTACACAATTTGAGCAAAAAAACACCCACATCAGTGGGTGTAAAAATGTGCAAAAATATACACCTATGAACAATAACTGTGTATATATACACGGTTACTGTTCATGTGTAAAATATTTTTTTATTCTTTTTTTCTCTCTCCTCCACCAGACTCCTTCTCTTCCCAAACCTTTACAACAACCCAGCGCGCCATAATAAGAAGAATGAAGAAGAAAATAACAACCCAACCTCCAAACCCAGTGCCACCAACAAACACTGCATCCTAGCCGCATAAAATTAACTAAAAATCAACAGAAAATTAACCCAAAATCAACGGAAAAGCAATTAGAAATTCCAACTCAAAATCAAGACAAACTCAACTCAAATTCAATCAAAACTCACTGGTAAACCCAACCCAAAAATAGTCCACACCCACCGAAAAACCCAACCTAAACCATACTCAACGGAGCTGGATCTATCGCTCGATTTGCTGCCACTGCTGCCGCCCAATCTGCTGCCGTTGAGTCTTCCATTGTTGCCGTCGGATATTCCATTGCTGTCGTCAGTTGGGGGTGGGAGGCGAAGGGTAGTCGATTGGGGGTGGGAGGCAAAGGGTCGGTGGTGGAGGAGAGAGGGAAGGGCGAAGGAAAGAGGAAGGCCGAATCGGTGGAGGGCTGAGGCGGCGAGCTGGATCGACAGTGACAGCGGGTTGGGGGAGGCAGCTGTGAAGGAGAGAGTGAGGGAAGGAGAGAAATAGGTGAGAGAGCTGAAAAAAAAAAAAAATAGAGGAACCGATGAGAGAGTGAGACTATGAGAGAATGGTAATAATAATAATAATAATAATAATAATAATAATAATATTATTATTATTATTATTATTATTATTATTTAATTAGAATAGATGTGTAATATTAGAATAAAATTTACAGTGTCCTTTTTGGAAACTTAGTAATATTAAACTTAGTAATGCAACAATCGGCCCACCGGTGATGGCGGTTCAATGGTTGGAGACACCGACCTGGTGGGTGGTCACCAAAGCCACTATTTTGGTAGTTTGGGCATCGGTGGCATTCGTCGAAGCCACAATTTTAACAATTTATCCACCGGTGGGTCACTTTTCGGCAGTACGGTGGGCGACTAGACCAATCCGGCGGCATTCGCCGGAGCCACTATTTTGGCGGTTCGGCCATCGGACCTCTACCACAAGCGGCTCCATTGGCCAAGCCACCGGTGTTGGTTGTTTACTTAAAATATAAGTTTAAATTTAAAAAGTATGACCATTAGGGAAAATAATAAAAAATTGATGAAGAGTGAATATTTTATTGAAAAGTCTTGTAAAATAGATAAACTGACGTGGGTGTTTATGAAGTTGCATGATACAAAATTTTGGAGCATGTTTATGAAGTTGCTTCAACTCCTATAGCTCTATAGGAACATGATAAGTCACATTACATTATAGCATACATTTGAAATACAATTCTCACACAAAGAATGATAGATTAGATCATGAAAGAGAGACTAAAGGTGTCATTGAATTTGTGGAAGCTTATGTCATGATAAACTACAACTACGTTAGTTATCAATTGACTAAAATCGGGGTAGTTTATATTCAACTGGCCCAAAATCATAATTAGCTATCAATTGACAAAAATCATAATCTAACTACAACAAAAACTAAAGATGACTCACTTTGTTTATTCCAACTCCTATAAATAAAAAATTATTTCTCCTTTCCAATGCTAAGACCCACTGTAAACATGAGTCAAGCATGGCTCTACTTGGGAACTGCTTCTTGGTTTCAGTCCCAAGCTCTAAAGCTCAACAAATTCCTGAGTTATCTGCCATAACTATGAACGAGAAAAAGATAGTCAGAGAGAGAGAGAGAGAGAGAGAGAGAGAGAGAGAGAGAGAGAGAGATGCATGTGTCACTTTACTTACATAATAGAATCAGTGGCCATAAATTTTCTGGTAGCAAATTTAGGTGCCCTTGATGGAGTAGTAGAATTCCCAACTGAACCATCAGACAATTCATCTAACTTGGGAATTTCAATGGAAGATTACATCAAGCATTGAGGAGCTTCTGCATATTGTAGGCATAACTGTTTTAGCCTTTCCATTTTTCGTAATTGAAAATTTTAGCTAATAAGAATAATCAAGAAATATGACTTATCAAAATTGAAAATCAGGTTCTCAACTGTGGCATAACAATTTCAATTGTGTTCCTCCTTTCAACAGCAATCTTCACTAGTGGTACTTAGTTCTCATTGCATTACTTCCAATTCTAAATGGACATTTTAGATTTTAATTCCAACTTCCAAGGTTGTGTCTTTATCGAAATCTATTGGTATCTTAAGTCAAAGACATCAGTGCTTTAAAATGACTTCACTAACAAAAGGAGAAAATTTTAGCAAGAAATAATTAAGCAGATTTCCATTGCATTACCTGCAAATAGAAAATTCAAGAGCATGACACACTCAGGGTCCAAAAGCCCAGGGGGCAGAGAGTGAGACAAACCTGCAAAATTATATTGCAATTCTTAACATAAAGGGACCAACTCCCAGCAAAATCATATTGCATACAAATAAAAAAAAACACAAGAAAAAGAAAAAAGTATGTAATGTCTATGTCTACGTAAAAGGAATTTTAGTCATAAATGATGCAATTTTCATGCCCCACATAGCAAATGGTCAACATGTTTATCATGAAATATAAAGCAAAAAATCAACCAATATTGTGGTAGAGCTTTTCTTTATTTAACTACAGGAAATGGATGTTATACCTAAAATGAAGAAGAAATATCTTAGAAATTTATGGTACACCATAGGATAGTATAAAGTATCATCATCTTGACATTTGAAACTCTGATTGGGCAGAGTTCAACAAAGAAGAAAAGTTAGCCAAACATGCAGTGGATCAAAAAGCTACAAACATCTATCTAAGACATTATATTGGACAAGAAGGTCTAAGACAGTTAACAACACAAAATCCTCATATGTATGCTTAACTATATTGACATTTGACAGGTCTTCTAGGACTGTCCCTGAAAAATATAACAAACTTAGAAAAATGAAGGGAAAATCAAGAATGGAGGAAGGTTTTTTTGAAAACAAAATCCCCAAAGAACAAATCATGTAGTTCAAGGTAAAAAAGTCTCAAGGACTATAAAACTCACTACCTCCTCTAAATCATTACCATAAGAAAAAATCCTGCTAATTTCAAGATAATTGAGTCTGCCTCATTTTGAAAGCCCAGATGACCGTTGCTGAAAATGAAAAGGTGAAATAAGAAATAACACAAACTTTACAAGT
Organism: Lithocarpus polystachyus; assembly: GCA_033629205.1. Taxonomy (NCBI): domain Eukaryota; kingdom Viridiplantae; phylum Streptophyta; class Magnoliopsida; order Fagales; family Fagaceae; genus Lithocarpus; species Lithocarpus polystachyus. The sequence continues at coordinate 54,834,228 of CM066167.1, forward strand.
ATGGACTTCATAGAAGCACTATCCGCAGCTTACCTCACAACATGTTTAATCCATGACGAGGATTTGGAGCAGCTTTGGTGGTATGTAAAGCAAGTCCAGGAAGTACTATATGTATGTGTGTTCATGTGTCCAACTACATGGAACAAACAAGAATGCTATCAATTGCTTCTTGCATCTGCTTTGTCACTCCATCTTTCTTAGTACTGTCCATAACGATAATGACTGATGAATTAAAAAAATGTCAATTGGTATTTTTTCTTAGGGTAAATTTCACAAACCACCCCTGAGGTTTGTGATAATACCAACTAAGTCCAGAACATTTCCAAACTTACCAATTTAGTCCTAAATGACAATTTTGGACAATTTTATCCTTGAACTAAAAAAAAAAAAAAAAAAAACCGCCGTTATTTATTTTTTTTTTCTCTTCTTCCTCCCCTCATCTCCTCTGTCTCTTTCCCCCTCTTTCATCTCCTCTGTCTCCTCGCTCACCGTCTCGCCTGCCCATTCCTTCAAATTTTTCTCTCTTCCTCCACCTCGCCGACCCATCTCGCCTACCCAGCTACCGAAAGATGCATCTCGCCTACCCAGCTCCGACCCACCTCTTCCTCCACTCGCCGCCGACTCAAGCCCTTGCCTAACTCTAACCCTCACTCTCTTCGATCTCCGCCTCTCTCTTTCTCTGCTATCTCATATCACTCTCACTTGTGGCATTTGTCGTGGGTAACAGCATTCGTCGGATGGATTTCTGCAGGTTTGAATGGGTTTCAAGTTTGGCTGTTGTGGGTTTGTGTTTTCCGATTTGTTGTAGGCTGTGGGTTGAGATCATGGCTGTTGTGGGTTTGTGTTTGTGTTTTCCGATCTGCAGGTTTGAATGGGTTTCAAGGCGTGGCCTTCTCTCTCTCGTCGCCGAGTCGAACCGCTCCGAGAGACTCTTGTCCGAGTCGGTTCGGCTCTTCTCTTCAACCGAAGGGGAAAGCGTCGGCCAATGGCTTGGTTCAGAGCCTCGATACGGCGACGGTGAGCGAGGAGAGGGGGAGATGAAAGAGGGGTGAAGTTTTTTTTTTTTTTTTCTGAGAGTTTGAAACTCAGATAAGAGAGGGGGAGATGAAAGAGACGGAGGAAGAGGAAGAAGAGAAAAAAAAAATAATGACAGTTTTTTTTTTTTTTTTTTTTAGTTCAGGGATAAAATTGTCCAAAATTGTCATTTAGGACTAAATTGGTAAGTTTGGAAATGTTCTGGACTTAGTTGGTATTATCACAAACCTCAGGGGTGGTTTGTGAAATTTACCCTTTTTCTTATCCTCAAATCTTAAGTTTTCTCCAGCTCAAATAATATATGGTTATTCAAGTTGCTAATATAATTATTTATTACAAACAAGTGATACATCTCAAGGGAAATGGTAGTTTGGCCTGATGGCAATTCCACCCTTGTGGCATTTATCAAGAAAAAAAAATTCTATTCTCATGGTAGGAAAGAAAAGCTTTTCTACAAATTTTTGGCTAAGGATTAAGTAATTGACCATCAATCTATAAGAAGAGTGCACACCATAATACTAACAAGGTACCTATGTCAAAAACTAATAGGGCATGTGTGTATGTGAGAGTGAGATCAATTAAGTTAATGTTTGGAGTTGAGTGGCTGTCAAAGGCATAATTTTGAATGAACTCATTGATGCTAAATTTAAAGAATTTTTCTAATATGCCAATGCATGCATTCCTTGCACATTTTGATGTTTCCAATCAATGACCTAAATACATTACCACCATAAGTCATGACCTTAGCATAGATTTAGGAAAAGCAATGATAAGAAATAAGAGAACTAATATACAGCTTCCATGTTGTGTTAGTGGTCAACATTTCCATTTTCAGATGAGATAGTACATTTGATTTGTCCCTTGTAAAGGTTAGGGACAAATATAGCGTTTGTCAATACATTAGCTGCATGAGATGATTCGTATTTTGTTCAAATCCAAAAGTAGGAGCAAGAATGGGAAAGGTAATTGTGATGACACATAATGCATCTTTCCTAAAATTTGTTTCTTCTAAGTGAACAAAATTTTACGGGAGAGATAATTAATGTTAAGCAAGTTAGAAAGTTTAACCACCAAGGAGAACAGCCATCTAGAGATAAATTTATTTATTTAAACAAAAGACATGAGTTACTTGGATATAAGGTTTTACCTGGCTCAATAAGAGGTTAAGAACTGTGGAACCAGAAAAATTATTAGCAGAAGCTTGAAGACTTCTGTATCACAGTGGACAATGCTTGCATAATTGCAACAGTAAAACTTGATATGAAAATAGAATCTTTGACTCCTTGTATGGAAATTCTTCCAAGTTGAAACTAGTGCTAAACCTATGTTACCATAGCCTGGTAAACATGATAAGAAATTTTTAGATGGCATTTAATGAGCAATCATTTATGAAGAGTACAAATAAAAAAAAGACATTCATACATAATAGTACAGTCTCACAAACTAAAATGAAATTGTCAAAAATGATTCAATAATATGTATGAGTATTATCAACAGGGCAATATTAACATGCAAAATTAACATTATAATGCATGATATTTTAAACCAACCATTGGTTACAACATGAACAAAATCAACAAAAAGGGAAAAAGAAAAACAAAGGAGAAATAATAAAAAAATATGGAATTTCCATAAGTGACATCTTATCCACACTGTGTTTATGTACAAGATGGTAAAAGGCACACACATTGTTTATGCTGGATATAAAATCATTACAATTTTATTCATAACCATTGTTTTCCCAATTTTGTACTAGGAATTCCAATAACAAGGTGGATTCTCAAGGTAATACAATTAAGAAACCACACATCAATGTTTTGTAGAAATCAAATACTTGAAGTGAAATTAGTAAGATAGGCCACAAATTCTTAGAAATTTAGTATAATTAAACTAAACACAGTAATTGAATCAACCATAATCAAACTAAGCTTCAACCAAACTATTTAGAAAATCAGAAGTAATCCAATTAATTTATTTAGAAAGATATGCACGCAGGAAAGAGATGAAATGGGTGTCCATGGCTTCTAGATTACCTCCAAAGAATTCGAATAAGTTGGTGGATCCATAAGATATCCAAGATACATAACTTTATTTTTCCAAAGAATAGAAAACATGTTCACAGTCGATAATAATAATATAAACCTTTTCTTTTCAGGTATAGAGATTCATTTTATTGTCTCAAAAATAAGCACATCGCATATCATAAAACAAAGACTTACAGTTGTACCGGTTGCATAACTACAAAGTGCATCAACATAATAAGATACATTCAAAACAGTCCAAAAGGACAGAAAGATCAATATTAGGCAAAAAAAATTGAGGACAAAGGAGTCTCATTAGCAGCCATAGTTGCAATCCCAATTGTGATGAGGTTGCAGTGCAGCCATCCTTATTAATTCAAATACTACCAGTTAATAGAAAAAAATTACATATAAATACCTCTGGTTTATATATAAAGAAACTCTTCAACCAATCAAGTAGAATTATATTCTTCCATAGATCCCACCTAAAGGCATTTAGGAAACCCAGCAACTTAATTTTTGGCTAGCCTGACTTAAATGACCTACCAACCTAGTAACGTATCATAGACATTTCCCTATTATTAACTTTAAACACCAATAAATACTTGGGCAATCTAGAGCATTGTAGACCTGAAAGGTTAACCAATAAGAGGGATGGTTTATACACTTCTCACCATTTCAAACCTTGGTTAGAAACCAGGAAGTGCAATGAAGATTATACACATCTTGAGTTTGTAGTTTGTTTCTCTGAGCTCAAATTTACAATCTTGTCTTTACATTCACATATGTTGAGGGACCCATATTATTATTTTCTTTGATAAGTAAGGGACTCATATTATTCTATTTCTCACATTTACTTTTACTTTATTTTTTTCAAGTAAATTTTATTTAATAAATTGTATCCTTTTAATTTAAGGTGTATTTTACATGCTGTTAATTGCCAACTGGAAGATATAATGGAGAAGAAGTTGCATTCAAATAAGGGCCAAAATTGGTTGTTTAAACATGATAATTCAACATCAAAATAAATGGAACCAGGAGTTCACATTTCTATTACACATCAAACAACCATCAAAAGCGAAGCAACATTGAATAATCACATAACTTACAATGCATAGAAATGCTGGAGTGCCAAAGTGTAGCAGCAAAAGTCTGATTAACTAAGCCACTCTTGAACTGAGACCTACTCCTATTAATGAGAAAGCTCTCATACAAAGGAAAACAAACTTAGGCCAATTCATGCAATAATATTCCTTGCTCAATTTACTTATCAATATATAAATTCCTTGCTCAGTTCAAATTGTCTTTTACAATTTGAAAGGCTAATGCTGAAATCAGACAACAAATTTGGTCATTCCAGATGCATGATCTACTTAAACTTCTTAGTACAGTCAAAAAACCTTTTATTCATAGGTTCTTGTGTACCCCTTTAGAAAATATGATTAAATCCACTTTCAAAGAGTTGCATTAATTCCTGGAAAAGAACTTAATACACTTCTGAAGCTACAAAAACTCCACTGTTAGAGGCCAAAGTCTAAGTAATACAACAAAGCCTAATTAGTTGAAGGATTTCATAGAGCACTAAGCTTGGGTTTAGCTCATTCAGTTTTTCAATCCAACAATCAATAAAAATACACATCTCATTCATAGTAAAAGGTACAAAATAGCATGCTTAAGTGAAAAAAGAAGGTCTAAAAACCATATAACAAAGAATTCTTAGAAGATAAATTGCTGTTGCACCAGATTAGGGATGTCAGTAATTCATATCATGCAAGAAATGATAAATTCATAAATGGATCAACCTTAAAATTGATATCATCCTACTTTCAACAAACTCTTTTGATTAAGATTTATTATCCATCAATTCCAACTGTACTAGAGAGGTATCATCAATAAAAATAGAGGAGAAAAGAAAATAACATGGGCAAATGAAACAACGGAAATAAAGGAGACAAACCTTGTCATAAAATGAAAAAGAAGTTGAACACTCAAACGGAAACAACAAAGGAGATAATAGTTTCAAGGCTCTGCTCAGATGGAGGCATATTTCTTTCAATTTCAATCAATTTATTCTTCTCTTCCTTTATGGCAAAGTCAGATTGGAGTCAGAAAAGTAAGTCCCATTGAAGATGAACCAATATCAAACCCCTCATAACAAATATAGTAACCCCATCTCCATTATATGCTTGATTAAACTCTTTACTTCTTCATACAGACAAAAACTTATAGTCATATGCTCTGGTGTATCCTGTTAGTAATCAATACTTCATTAGTTGGGTCATTTTTTTTAGGAGATGCTGTCAACTTAAATAGATGATATGATTAAATACACTAAAAAGATTGCATAAAATTCATGGAAAAGACCTTGGGTACACTTCAACAAGCAACAAAAAATTCGGCTGTTATAGAGGCCAAGTAATACAACAAAGCCTACTTAGTTGAAGGATATCACACAGCACTTGGCGTGGTTTGACTCATTCAATTTTTCAATCTCGCAATCAAATAATCAATAAAAAAGTAAACATTCCATTTCATGGTAAAAGCTATAAAATAGCATACCCAAGTGAGAAATTAAAAGGTCCAACCAAAACAATATAACAAAGAATTCTAATAAGATCAATTGTTGTTGCACCAGATTAGAGATCTCAGTAATTACTAATTCATACATGAAATGCTAAATGCATAAATGGATCAACCTAGAATTTAATACCGTCCTACTTTCTAGTTTCCACAATCTCTTTTAATTAAGATGTATTTTCCTTCAATTTCAACTGTACTGGAGAGGATATCATCAATAAAAAATAAAGGAATGAAGATATAATTAAGGGTAAATGCTACAATGCAACTAAAGAAGGAGACAAACCTTGGTGTGTGTGTATATATATATATATATATATATATCTCCTGAATTCAACAAATTCCTCTTGAGTTGTCTGCTATAACTTTGAACAAGAAAAAGACAGGTAGACAAAGACACAAATGAAGAGAGAGAGAGAGACAGGGATGCATGTGTCACTTTACTTACAGAATAGAATCAGCAGCCATAAATTTTCTGGTAGCAGATTTAGGTGCCCTTGATGGAGTAGTAGAATTCCCAATTGAACCATCAGACAATTCATCTAACTTGGGAATTTCAATGGAAGATTACATCAACCATTAAGGAACTTCTGCATATTGTAAGCATAACAGTTTTAGCCTTTCCAATGTTCGTAATTGAAAAATTTAGCTAATAAGAATAATCAAGAAATACAACTTATCAAAATTGAAAATCAAGTTCTCAACTGTGGCATAACAATTTCAATTGTGTTCCTACTTTCAACAGCAATCTTCACTAGTGGTACTTAGTTCTCATTGTATTACTTCCAACTCTAAATGGACATTTTAGATTTTAATTCCAATTTCCAAGGTTGTTTCTTTATTGAAATCAATTGGCATCTTAAGTCAAAGACATCAGTGCTTTAAAATGACTTCACTTGCAAAATAAGACAATTTTAGTAAGTAATAATTAAGCAGATTTCCATTGCATTACCTTCGAATAGAAAATTCAAGAGCAAGAAACACTTAGGGTCCAAAAGCCCGGGCGGTAGAGAGAGAGACAAACCTGCAAAATTATATTGCAATTCTTCACATAAAGGGACTAACTCCCAGCAAAATTATATTGCAATCGAATCAAAAAAGAAAAGAAAAAAGTGTGTAATATCTGAGTTTACGTAAAAGGAATTTTAGTCATAATGCCCCACAGAGCTAATGGTCAACATGTTTATAGTAAAATATAAAGCAAAAAATTAACCAATATTGTGGTAGAGCTTTTCTTGATTTATCTACAGGAAATGGATGTTATACCTCAAATGTAGTGACATTTTGTTTTGATAGTCAAACAATTCTACCACAATAATGGCAACATGAGCACAACAACAACAATAAAAGTTTAACACTTGACTCCAACAAGACAAAATTGGAAAAAAAAATGTGATTGAGGAAGAACCTCTAGTAGCAGGCCTGATTAAAATTTTCACCTGGGGCTTAGAATATATCAGCTACTTAAAAGACTGGTTCAAATGAACCAGTTCTGAAGTGGAAAAAGGGGTATGAAAATGTGTCATTCATTTGCTACGGCTACTGATTCTACTGAAAACTACATCCAGCCGAGTCCAAATTTTCTGTCCTATTTTTCCTGCTCTACTCTATACTCCACCAATAAAAATTTGCCACGTGTTCACCTAATTACTTAATAACGGTAGTATTAATAAGTCAATAATTTAGGTGAACATGTGGTAAGTTTTTATTGGTGGAGTATAGAGCGGAGCAGGAAAAATGAGACAGAAGATTTAGACTCCAGCCTGTAGGCCCTTTTCACACAGCACTCAGATTGGCCCTTTGCCACGTGTTCACCTAATTACTTAATAACGGTAGTATTAATAAGTCAATAATTTAGGTGAACATGTGGTAAGTTTTTATTGGTGGAGTATAGAGCGGAGCAGGAAAAATGAGACAGAAGATTTAGACTCCAGCCTGTAGGCCCTTTTCACACAGCACTCAGATTGGTTTGACTCATTCAATTTTTCAATCTTGCAATCAAATAATCAATAAAAAGTAAACATTCCATTTCATAGTAAAAGCTATAAAATAGCATACCCAAGTGAAAAATAAAAAGGTCCAACCAAAACAATTTAACAAAGAATTCTAATAAGATCAATTGTTGTTGCACTAGTTCAGAGATGTCAATAATTACTAATTCATACATGAAATGCTAAATGCATAAATAGATCAACCTAGAATTTAATACCATCCTACTTTCTAGTTTCCGCAATCTCTTTTAATTAAGATGTTTTTTCCTTCAATTTCAAACGTACTGAAGAGGATGTCATCAATAAAAGATAAAGGAGAGGAGATATAATTAAGGGCAAATGCTACACTGCAACTAAAGAAGGAGACAAACCTTGGCACATATATCTCCCGAATTCAATCAATATTTTCTCTTCTTCTTTAATGGTAGATTCAGATCGGAGTGAGAATCATTGTCAACAAGGGTAAGGGCCATTGAAGACGAAATACTAGATTTTTGAGGACAACAGATACATTCTACTTTGACCCCCCACCTTCTAAGCTCAATAGGAGGGTTGTTGTGATCTGTCACTTCGTCATCTGTCACTTCGTCATATGTCTCTTCGTCATCTGTCACTTCGTCATCTGTTACTTCGTCATATGTCTCTTCGTGCCATTCATATGCAACCTCAACGTGATTGTAATCAGATGGATTTGATTCATCCAATAGCTTCTGCAATTGGAGATGTGATTTAGAATATACCCAGAGAGTATCAGAATAACCACCTATCGCCCACTCATTAGTCCAAACTTTCTCAACACCATTAATGGAGAGGTAAACCTCTATATAAACATTTCGATTAGATTGCAGCTTCCGTCCAAAAGCAAAACAGTAGGCAAAAACATTTGGAAATTTGCGACCAACACAGAATGATATGGAATTTCCAACACTTTGATGCTTGGAATTCAACCACCTTGGAATCTCTGTATACGGTAGCATATAAATACGATAATCGCTAAAATCAGGACGGAACAAATGTCTACTTAATAATGACGGTGGATCCACAAATATGTCGCTTCTTTCTCCTTCACATAAAATTTCTCCAATCTGCATATAATTAGCAAATTCAACGAATTAATTAAGAAGAAAGTTAAAAAAAATATTATTTTTTCTTTTTTATTATAACTTGAAAAAGAGAGACCTGATTCAATAATCTGCTTGAGGATTGTGCATCTAATGACCGACAGTGACTTGCATCTAAAATTTTTATAAATGGTGGAAGCCTAAAAATTTGTCGTAGCTGCTGGCAATTATGTATATAAAGGAATTCTAACGTAGTAAATCTGTTTAGGCTTTCAGGGATGCTAACAATATCAGTGTAAGATAGATCTAGAACTTTCAAAACGGGAAAGTAATTGGGCTTCATCAAAAATTCTAATTCGATTCCACAACATTGAATGAATCTCAGTTCCCTTAACCTTAGAAACCCATATTCGGAAAGTCCATCAAAAGAATTACACGGTGGTCTCAATTTGGCAGTGGTACTATGTAAGACCACAAGCATTTGCAATTTGTAGATGCTGTCTGGAAGATCCCTCAGGTTGTGGCAACGATTTAAAAGTAATGTAGTAAGCTGAGTAAGATCTTCGATTGATGAAGGCAACTCTCTGACGCCACTATAAGATAAATCTAACCTCTCTAAACGTTTCATTTCTTGATGAATATTGGGGAATTTCTCAAGCTTAGAGCATCCATAAAGACCAAAGTGTTTGAGCGATTTCAACCTGAGGTTGTTTGGAAGATTTTGAAGATTCTCACAGTTTTGGAGGTCCCAAAACTGTAGCCTATCAAGAAATCCAACAGACTCATGAACCGTAACTAATTTATAACAACAATGAAGGCTCAATTTCACTAGGTTTGGGGTACACAATTCATGAACCGTAACTAATTCAATACAAAAAGTGAGGTCCAATGTCTCTAGGGCTGGAGCACACAATTTAGGTAATTCTGTAGTGGAGCTACAGTGCCGAAGATTGATATGCTTCAAATTTTTTAATTGGATACCCTGTAGATTAAAAAAAATTAAAATTTAGTTTTGCCAACATTTAAAAAAATATAAAGAAATTATAATTCATAAATACTAATAATCATACCTGGTTGAATATTGTCTCCATTTTAATTCGACTACTCCAATTCATTTTGAGTGCAACAAGCTTTTGAGGACAATATTTAGAAGGCCAGGAGGAAAAAGGAAATTTATGCCATTCAAGTAACCGTAACCCATTAGGGAGATATTGAAATTCTTCACAAATGTGTACATTTTCAACTAAAAGAAATTTAAGATTTTTCATCATTTCGAAAGGTTCACCCTGCAATTTCATGGTTTCCTGTTCAGGTGAGCGCAATATCATTGCTTGAATTTTATCAGTCCCCTAATTGAACAAAGAATAAAACGAATAAGTTCGATTATATAATTTTTTTTTAAAAGCACAAAAATTTTGAAACTTAAAAAAAAAATTTGGAAAAAGGAAAAGTGAAGTAAAAGAACTTGTACCGTATTTCTAGTTAGCACTTCATAAGCATCCTCATAACTCCATATCCTGCTACGATTTTCAGGGTTTTCAGATTCTTGTTGAACAATTTCCATGCCCATTTGTTGTAACAAGTCATGCATCCACAATATGCCACGTTGATCAGTTATGAGACACTTATCGATAAGTTTGCAAATACCATCACGTGGATATAAATTGCAAGTTTCTAGTATATTTGTAACGTAATCCTTCTGAAATCCCTTGAAAAAACAAGCAACATGGAGAAAAATATCCTTTTCAGTTTTTTCCAATCCATAATAACTTATTTTGAGCTTTTCTTGAATTTTTTTGTGAGGAATGTTTTTGTACTTTTCTAATGCATTTTTCCATTTATCTATACTTTTTCCGCACAAATCAGAACCTATTATTGTTAGTGCTAATGGAAGACCATTAGCATAATGTATAATTTGCTTTGCAACTTCTGAATAGTCTTCCCTTGGTTTATTCATTTGGAAGGCGTGCAGGCTGAAGAGTTTTTGAGCTTCACGTTGATTCAATTCCTTAACCTCATAAACTAGATGAGCTTTTCCAAGAGTGGTTAGCACTTGCATGTCTCTTGTTGTTATAATAATTCTACTTCCTGAACTAAACCAATCACATCTTCCAAGCAAATTTTCTATCTGGTTTGATTCATCCACGTCATCAAGAATTAAAAGAAGCCTTGTATGACAAAGCCTATCCTTTATCACTTCAATTCCTTTGGGAACATTGTCCACCTTTAAATATGGGTCTTGTAATATCTTAGAAAGAAGTGTCTCTTGTAGTTCGATTATGCCATTTGTTGTCAATGACCTTTCTCTAACATTCTCTAGAAAGCAGCTCTTATCAAACCGATCAAAAATTTTATTATAAACAGCTCTTGCAATTGTAGTTTTACCTACTCCCCCAAGACCATGAATCCCTAGCATGCGAACACCATTTGACTTTGTATCCAAAAGCAATTCTATCTCCTCCACACGAGAATCTATTCCAACTAGATATTTAGCGACAAATAGTTGTGTCCGATTTGATATGCTACTTGATATCTTTTCTATAATTCTTTTGATAAATTGAGTTTCGGATTCAAAGCAACTGCCAAGCACAAAAGCATATAAGAAGCATTTGATGTGTTAGACTATATGAAAATCTATACTATAATATATATATAATACTGGAAAAGTTTTATTTTTGATTGACCTTGTAGAATTTTTTTCACACACGCTTATGAGTTACGAGGCCACACAATTTAAATGCAATTATGTATGTATATATGTATGTATGTATGTATGTATGTATGTATGTATGTATTTATTCATATGAATTTTGGTCATCTCTTAATTGTAAGTAGTGGACACTCACTTTCATATGAATATATCACTTTTCTATATCACCCACAATCAACCCTTTATAGTTGCAGTAAAAGTTGTGTTCCTAAACTTTTTCCTCAATTAAATTAAGCACCCAGCTTATGAAATGCTTTCTCCCACTTTTCACTCTTTTCCCCTTTCCTCAAATTTGTTCTCAATATTTTCCTCTACACTAATGTTTATTTATTTATTTACTGTCTTATTCTCAAATTGTTGCTTGGTAAGCAATTAAGGATGCGATTATGAGATTTTCTCTCCTTCCTAGCATGACAGTATTTCAAAAACCATATCAAAATGTAAACAGAAAGGGAATTAGCAAAGAGGAGGCAATCTAGAGTGAACCTATGGGTTATCTCTTGTTTACTTCCTACTTAGTAAATGGGCATAAAATTGAGAGGTGAAATCATTTACCTTGAAGTGTATATCTTTTATATATTAATTTAATGCTCATTTACTTATGTATGACGAATTTGAAGTTTTAACATGTGCTAATTTTGAGTATACAATGCAAATCCAGTGGTCTATGGGATTAAAAGTTATATATATAAAGAGTAAGTGAGTAACAAAACTAATATTAAGAGTAATTGTGTTTGATGTTATGGTAAAGGAAATTACTAACTATTTAATTACTAACAATTGAGGAAACGTGTTTTGTGATGTTAAATCATGGAAGTATGATTATGATGAGATTCTTATGAAGTTAAGAAGTTTTCAAGACTGAGGTTTTTTAAATAGATAATGTTAAAAAAAAATTATATTCTAAAGAAAACAATTGTGGGTTCCAGTCTTCCAACTAGCTCAATTAGTAAAGTCTTTTATTATCAAATAAGAGATCCAAGATTCAAACTCCGCCTATACTTAAAATTAATTTGTATCTTGGCTTGATAGTAAAGAGCAATCATCATGAAGCAAACTCTATAGATGAAATTCTATCTTATCTAGCAAAAAAAAAAAAAATTCTAAGGAAAATGTTTTTTGAATCTAATGAGATATATCTTTAGAGAAAGTATACAAATTATTTTTCAAAGCTATATATCTAAAGGTTTTTTTTTTTTTTTTTTTTTTTGTTTATAATGCTCATGAAAAATTGTGTGTACATGCTCAAAGAAGTTTATCACAAAGTGTATTCACATATTAAGAAAATTTTCTAATTTTCATGTATTTATGCATTCTTTATAACTCATACCACCTGACCCCTTTTATTGAGCTTTGTTAGCTTACCTTCTTTATAAAAATAAAAAATAAAAAATCAGTGAGCAGGTTTTATGCAATAGAGTAGTAGCTGGAGCCTTAGTTGAGCTTCATAAAAGCTAGTTTTATTTTGATTTAGGGTCCGTTTGGTTAGAGTAGTGGAAAAGTGGGAGGACGGAAAATTGTGGGAGTATAGAAAATATTTAGTTTTCCCTCTTATGTGTTCGGTTGGAGGGGTGGAAAAGTGAGAGGGTGGAAAACTTTTTTGTTTAGTTGGAGAGAAAAAGGGAAGGATAGAAAATGTAATTTATATAAATTGACTATTATACCCTTGTTACATAATATGTAAAAAATAGATTTATTTGTTCTCATTAAATAATATAAAATTTATCACATCATATATATAAATTTATATTATTATAATGTAAAAATTAGATCAGGTCACATTAAAAAAAAAAAAAAAAAAAGAGAAAGAAGAGAGAAGAGAAGAGAAGGTTCAGGACACGTTGAAAAAAAAAAATGTTCAGGTCTGTGGTCACGTTGAAGAAAAAAAAAAGAAGAAGAAGAAGAACGTTCATCAGGTCATGTTGAAAAAAAAAATGTTGAGGAGGTCACGTTGAAGAAAGAAAAGAAAAGAAAAGAAAAGAAAAGAAAAGAAAAAAAGAAAAAGAAAAAAGAACAACGTTTATCAGGGTAACGTTGTAAAAAAAGAAAAAAAAATCACGTTGTAAAAAAAAAAAATCATGTTGTAAAAAAAAAAAAAGTAGGAACAGGGCATTTTTGTAAAAGTGCTGCTATATAACTTTTCTCTCCAGATTTTCCTTCCGATTTGAAAGGAAAAAAAATGTGAGCCCGGAGAGAAAACTTTCTCTCGAGTTTTCTCTCCTTCCTATTTTCCTTCCCCAAACGAACAGTGAAAAACAGTATTTTCCATCCTATTTTCCTCCTTTTGTTTTCCATCCTCCCTGTTTTCACTCAAAATGAATAGAGCCTTAGTTTTTACTTTTCTTTTTAGTAGTTTTGCACTTAACTTTGTAGGGATGTTTGTATTTATGAATCAATATTTGAGCGTTGGAACTTTTGATGTAATAGGGGATTTTAGTGTGTGAACTTGTGGTATATTCCAAATTTATGATGTTTGTTATAATTTGAAGAAAAACATTAGATAACCTATTTATCAACTAACAAATACACAATTTTTTGTTCCCAGGTTTACTTTGGTTCATATTAATATCAAGCTTAAGCTTGGTATTGACATGTTGGTCATGGTTGCAAATGTGGAATTCATTTAGATTGCGAGTCATGACAAATTTTTTATTATAAAAAATATCTTATTCTGAAATTTTTGTTTGCAAGTGATTATGGATATGATTGTGACTTTTCCTCTATCTTATCTTCTCAAAAAACCGAATCAAAATCTATATGGAAAAAGGAAGCAGCATAGAAAAGGCAATCTAATTAAAGTGGATCCAATGTTTCTCTAATCTCTCTTGTTTATTTCCTATTTAGTACATGGACATAACATTGTAAGGTGAAATCATTTACCCTTCTAGAAGTATATATCTTTCTGTGTTAATTTAGAAATCAATATTCTTCTACCTACGCATGATGAATTTGAATGACTTGAGAGTAACAAATATATAGTTTTTTTTTTTTTTTTTTTCTAAAACATAAATGGGAGAAACTCTTATTTGGTTACGTTATTTGATCTTCAATTATTCTATTTCCACTGTTGACCGTTGTAGTTTTGGTGATAACAAAACTATTAATGTTTTATATTACAAAAGGCTAAAAAGTAGTAATAGATACATACCCATCCTTGTAAGAGAATCCAGCCAAATCAGTTGCTTTGGTTAAAGCTGCCCTCCAACTCTGAATCGTATCTTTGTTATGTTTTTCTTCATGTTCAGTTAGTGCAATCCCAAACTTTCCCTCTTGTTTACGTACTTCTGATGGATTTACTTTGTAAAAAATAGGTAGAACTAATTGGCCAAAATTCTTACACTCCAGAATTTTGACAAGTTCTTTCAAACACCAAGTTGAAGATGCATAATTTTCAGAAAATACAACAATCGAAATCATTGACAATTCTATTGCTTTGAGAAGCTCTATTGAAATTTCTTCTCCTCTTTGAAGATTATCATCATCAATAAAGGTGTTAAAACCTTTATCACATAAAGCCTTATATAAATGACTAGTGAAATTATAGCGAGTATCTTCACCTCTAAAGCTCAAGAAAACATTATACATGTATGGAGCAGTGGAAGAACAAGAGCCTCCTTCATTGATTTGCAGAGCCATAGGAAAATATGAGCAAAAGAATTGAGTAAATATGAAGGGAGAAGAAGAGAATGAAAGAAAGATGTGACTAAATGGAAATTAAAAGAGATATGAGTGAAGAAAGCATAACGGACTGGAGACAACCTTACTTATATATGACTGGCAGTGTCCATAAAAGTAAAAACCCCTATTTAGTCTTTACACGAACTTTCGTTCCATGACTGGCAGTGTCCCTAAAAGTGACCGATGATCCCACGCGTTTTCAGTTTTCAAATCCAAAGTGGGAACATCGAAAGAAACTAAGAAAGTGCTAAAAAGAAAAAGCACTAAAGTCATAAAGCAAGTTAGCAACATCATATGACATTGAAGCCATAATTAGGGTATTTTGATTTAAATCCTGTAGTAAAGTGCTTGGTTCAAGCGTGCTGTGTAGGTTGCTGGTTTATTCCCATTGCGGGGTCCTTCGAAACAAAAGAAAAATTTATACTGTCTTCTTTTATTTTGATCACTTGATCTCTTTTATAATTTTGTAAAATTACGCTTTGCTAATTGTATACAAATAATTCTTGAAATTGAAAGATTCAAGCTTTTTAAGTTTATTTATTGATTTATAAAGAACAAAGTTTGCCTACAAATTAGTTTGTAGCTAATGGCTACAAATTTCCTATATCTTTTTATTGGATGTGAATTTTAACAAATCTACCATAAAATTACATTTTTTTATTATATTATCCATGCTTGCAAAATTTTATGAAGATCAAAGATTAATAACTATATTATCAATCACATATTTAAATTTTTATTTGTTTCTAGTACTAAATTATGTATAAAAAATAAGTTTATAGATTTAATAGTAAATAATATCTCATTTGAATGAAATTTGACATGCACGTTAAGAACATATAGAATATGCAATCCAACGGTTAGATTTTCAAAATATGTAGTCATGTTAATTTTTTAGTGAGAGTTTATAAACTTTGTTCATCTGTCTCGTTAGCTTCTTTTCTCCCTTGAATAGTTTGATTTGACCTAGACTCTCCCACACAAATTGATTATCTCTCTCAAGTAAGAACAAATCATTTTGATTCTCCTTATCTTGAATCTTGGTGTGTGGAATTGTGCCCAACATGATGGTCAATACTATAGTTTTATCTTGAAGCGTTGTTCTGTAATTAAAAAAAAAAAAAAAAAAAATCCAATTTGCATGGAATTTTACTCTGAGTAGTATAATCAGCCTTCAAAAACAACACATTCGCATAATTTTATAGTTAGTGAGATTTTTCAAGTTAAACTTGTTTCTTTTGTTAAAAACTAGTGCATTCACATAAATAAGTTCCAACAAAATTAAAACCTTGAAAAAAAATGGCACTCTCCCCCTCTCCTTGTACAATGTTGTACACATTTTTTTAGTTTACAAAGTTAAATTTACATTGCTAGTACAATGTAAATCTATAATTACCCTTTTATATCGCGTTCTCGGAAGCTCTTCTATTTTTTTGGGTAAAAGTTAATAATTTGTATATTTTATAATTTGGGATTACTACATTTTTCAATCACAAAAGAAAACCCATGGGTGTGATGAAAAAATAATTTCACCCACAAACACATAATACTCATCACAATTATCACTAATAACAAAACAATTATTACGCTAAGAGTATACAGATGACAAAGTCAATAAACCTGGGCACTAATTAATATATGCAATCCAACAAAGTTCTACAAACAACGAAGACAAAAAACCTGGGCACTTTGTCTTGATTAGCACTCTTTCCACTTAGAAAATAGAAAATTGAAAGAAATATCTAAAGAAAAACCGGGCCCATAAATAATCTTTGATATATTAAAAAACATAAAACATGTTTAAATTTTCAATTGCTTGTACCCTGCACCAAACGTGGTTGTTGTACCTTGTGCTTCAAAAAATTTGTTTCCAAATGATTACGGAGTAGGGAGAACGGGAGAAGTAGCCTCTCCAGCATAAAAAACCTATCCACACTGCAGCTCAATGATCCAATCATCAACATCGAGGCAACAATCATAAAAATCTAAGACTAAAACCAAATTGAAAGAGGAAATTGAAGATGCGTCTCAAAATTAAGTTTAAGGCAAAGAAAAAGAAAACGAAAAGCTACCTATTACCTATACAAATATTAGGCAATACACGGCTTCTATCAACAAAAAATAAAAAAAAAAGAAAGATAATGATTACAATTAAGGATGATACTGAAGAGTTTGCATGAGATCCAAACCAAATTAAAACCAAATACTAAGGGCAACTCATAAAAATAAAAGGAAACGTAAAGTTATGTAGTAAAAGGGGAAAAAAGTGTTCTTTCTTTGTATTTCTATATACAAAATGACCATTAGAAGTATACACAAATTCTAGTGTAAAAGAGTATTCCAATTTTGAACAACTAAAGATTGACATAGAAACATGTGAAGGAGAAAATATAAAAAAGATTGAGTATTAAGAAATTATCTCTACTTATGCCTCAAAGTGAAACAAAGGGAGGGGAAGAGAAGAATTTATTGATGTCTTGTTTTGGCAATTGGGTTGCAGTTTAAAAAAACAAAAAGGTATATGGTACTACCTAAATTTAGGTACGAGAAGTTATAGTAGGAGTGTTTTGCTCAGACTCGAGTACTTTATCTAACTCACCTAAGTTTGAGTTCCGCTGCCAGCACTTCTTCGTTGGTAGGCATTCATAAGGGTTGGTTAACAGGTCTTAACTTAAGTGTTCTGCCTGGAGCTGGCGTAACGGGACTGACGTAACTTAGCTAACCCTTATTTTTATTTACCCAAAAAAAAGTGTTTTTTTAATTCAAAATAAAGAAGACGGGAATTAAAAAAAATTAAAACGTGGGAGTAAGGGAACCGCAAATTTTAAATTTTTTTTTTTATTGTTATCAAAGTTCCTTGACTGGCACTCTGGCAGTGTCCTTTATTTCGTCTCTACACGAACTTTCCTTGGCTGGCAGTGTCCCTACGGCTCCGTTCGTTTGGAGTGAAAACAGGGAGGATGGAAAACATAGGAAGGAAAATAGGAAAGAAAATATTGTTTTCCACTGTTCGTTTGGGGAAGGAAAATAGGAAGGATGGAAAACTCGAGAGAAAATTTTCTCTCCGGGCCCACTTTTTTTTTCCTTCCAAATCGGAAGGAAAATATGGAAAGAAAAGTTCTATAGTAGTATTTTTACAAAAATACCCTCTTTCCATCTATTTTTTTTCAACTTTCTCTCTTTTTTTTTTCTTTCTTTTTCTCAACATTACCTGATTTTTTTTTTTCTGTTCAACAACTTTACTGAAAGTAACGTTGTTTTTTTTTTTTTTAATTCTTTTCAACGTTACTGTTTACAGTAACGTTGTTGAATTTTTTTTTTCTCTCAATGTTACTGAACTCAACGTTCTTCTTCTTTCTTCTTTTTTTTTTTTTTTTTTAACGTTACTTGCATATTTTTTTTTCTGTGCAACGTTACTTTCAGTAACGTTGTTGTTGTTGGTTTTTTTTTTTTTTTTTTTTTTTCTTTTCAACATTACTGTTTACAGTAAGGTTTTTTTTTTTTTTTTATAATTCTTTTCAACATTACTGTACAGTAACTTTTTTTTTAACATTATAATAATATAAATTTATATATATGATGTGATAAATTTTATATTAATTAATGATTAGAAATAAATTTATTTCTTACATATTATGTAACAAGGATATAATAGTCAATTTATATAAATTACATTTTCCATCCTTTCTTTTTTCTCTCCAACCGAACACAAGAGTTTTCCATCCTCTCACTTTTTCACTCCTCCAACCGAACACACAAGAGGGAAAACTAAATATTTTCCATCCTCCCACTTTTCCATCCTCCCACAATTTTCTATCCTCTCACTTTTCCACTCTTCCAACCGAACGGACCCTACAAGTAACCGACCATCCCACGCGTTTTGACATTTCAAATCCAAAGTGTAAAGATATATGCTTTGAGCAACGTCGAAAGAACTAAGAAAGTAGCACTAAAGCCATAAAGCAAGTTAGCAACATCATACGACATTGAAGCCAAAGGGTATTTTGATTTGAATCCAATAGTAAAGTGATTGGTTCAAGCTTGCTGTGTAGGTTGTTGGTTTATTCTCATTGCGGGGTCCTTCAAAACAAAAAGAAAATTTATGCGGTCTTCTTTTATTTTGATCACTTGATCTCTTTTGTAATTTTGTAAAATAACGCTTTGCTATTAGTCATGAACTTTTCTTAAATTCTTTTTAAAAAGAATGTATACAAATAATTCTTAAAATCGAAAGATTCAAGCCTTTTGAGTTTATTTTATTGATTTATAAAGAACAAAGTTTGCCTACAAATTTTTTGGTCAGAAAATTTGTAGTTTGCTTACAAATTAGTTTGTAGGCAACAGCTACAAACTTCCTACATCTTTTTTATTTGATGTAAATTTTAACAAATTTACTATAAGATTACATTTTTTAATTATATCATCCATGCTTACAAAATTTCACGAAAATCAAAGATCAAAAATTATGTTATCAATCATATATTCAATTTTCAATTTTTTTGTAGTACTAAATTATGCATAAAAAACTAATTTTGTAGATTTAAAAGTAAATAATATTCAATTTAAATGAAATTTAATATGCATGTTAATTACAACATAATGAACATACAATCTAAATGTTAGATTTTCCAAATCTATAGTCATATTAATTTTTTAGTGGTTTAAAAATTAAACCCACATTTCTTAGCATTTGAATTACACAAAACAATATTGAAAAACTCTTAGGCTTTAAATCTCTTTTATCCTCCACTCTTCTATCGCCTTCTAATTTTCTATTTCCTCAATTCTCCAACCCCAACCAACCAACCAACCAAAGTAGAGATATAAATTGGGTGAGAAATTATTCATGGCCCCACGCGCTTTTATTAAAGAAGTATTAAAAAAATCTTTTGCCGTTTCCTCCACGGGAAAGAACTAAAGAAGCACCACTGAAAGTTCAAAGAAAACGACATTTAAGTCAAAGTCTAGAAGAAGAAGAATGGGCCAAAACCCATTTTCTTCGAAACTACTATATTTCCATCATATTCATATTGACTTGGAAAAAGAAAAACACGGTTGATCATTGGGAGTAATCTACAAGTTACCAACCAGGACTAGACTTTGTTCAATTTCATATTTTTTTTTTCAAAGATTATATGGAGGATGTGGGCTGGAAAAGGCATTGCGCTCAAAACTCAAAACTCAAAAGCATAAATGCATTTTACCATTGTAAATAAAAGAAGTGTTTGGTTTAATTAGGGATGGCATTTTACTTCTTTGGGTATAAAATAAATATTTTTTCTTTATTTTAGGTGTTTTGGGGTTGAAAATTTTTATTATTTTATTTTTGTTAACCAGGAAAATCATATCCCTCTGGCTGAAATTATTGAAATATCCAAACCTCCTGAAATGACCACAAGAAAAAAAACTCTCAAAAGCTGCCAAATGATCAAAATTCTCCAAAAATAAAAAAAACAACGGGGATTATTAGATATAATGGATTATTTTAGTTATGCACAATTTTTTACTACATTCTTAGTAAATTGCTCTTTTTTTTTTTTTTTTTTTTTTTTTTTTTTTTTTTTTTTTACATAGATGCAGTTATATTTTATAACTTATTTTTTCTGCAAAATCAAACAATGAAAATTGAGCTATACCAAACCAATCCTTACAGTATTATTCGATTTTACAAAAATAAAAGATAGCTCACAAATGAATTACTAGAAAGAATATGTTCTTCGTTCAGAACTTTAACCAAAAATAATTTATTTTTTGTTTTGTAATTTGTTTTTTATTTTATTTTAGTAAGGCTTATATTCAGTTCACACATTTTATTGTTTTTATCACATGTTGTGTTGGTGTTACATTACGTTTCATTTAATTGTTTTACAGATCATTTCAACCTAAGGTTGTTTGGAAGATTTTGAAGACTATCATAGAATGCGAGGTCCCATTTCTGTAGCTTACCAAGAAATCCAACGGACTCATGAACCATAACTAATTTTTTACAAGAAAAACGGTCCAATGTCTCTAGGTTTGGGGCACACAATTCAGATAATTTTGTAAT
Organism: Lithocarpus polystachyus; assembly: GCA_033629205.1. Lineage (NCBI taxonomy): Eukaryota > Viridiplantae > Streptophyta > Magnoliopsida > Fagales > Fagaceae > Lithocarpus > Lithocarpus polystachyus. The sequence continues at coordinate 54,855,347 of CM066167.1, forward strand.
GGTGCCACACTCTCGAAGTTTGATATGTTTAAAATTTTTAAATTGGATACCCTGTAGATGAAAAAAAAAATCAAAATTTAGTTTTGGCCAACATTCAAAAAAGTTTTAAGAAATTATATATAATTCATAAATACTAATAATCATACCTGATTGAATACTGTCTCCATTCTAATGTGATTACTCCCTCTCATATGGAGTGCAACAAGCTTTTGTGGACAATATTTAGATGGCCAGGAAAAAGGAAAATCATGCCATTCAAGTAACCATAACTCATTAGGGAAATATTTAAACTCTTCACAAATGTGTACATTTTTAACTAAAAGAAATTTAAGATTTTTCATCCTTTCAAAAGGTTCACCCTGCAATTTTATGGTTACCGGTTTAGGTGAGTGCAATATCATTACTTGAATTTTATGAGACCCCTAATTGAACAAAGAATAAAATAAATAAGTTCAATTATATAAATTTATAAAAAGCATAAAAACTTTTGAAATTTTAAAACAAAAAATATTTGGAAAAAGGAAAAGTGAAGTAAAAGAACTTGTACCATATTTTTGGTTAGCACTTCATAAGAATCCTCATAACACCATATTCTGCTACGATTTTCAGGTTGTTCAGATTCTTGTTGAACAATTTCCTTGCCCATTTGTTGAAACAAGTCATGCGTCGACAATATGCCATATTGATTAACAGTTATGAGACATTTATCTATAAGTTTGCAAATACCATCACAAGGATATAAATTGCAAGTTTCTAGTATATTTGTAACATAATCCTTCTTAAATCCCTTGAAAAAGCAAGCAACATTGAGAAAAATATCATTTTCAGTTTTTTCCCATTCATTGTAACTTATTTTGAGCTTTTCTTGAATTTTTTTGTGAGGAATGTTTTTGTACATATCTAATGTGTTTTCCCATTCATGTATAATTTTTCCACACAAAACAGAACCTATTATTTTTAGTGCTAATGGAAGACCATTGGCATAATGTATAATTTGCTTTGCAAGTTTTGAATAGTCATAAACAGTTACAAAAGCACAAAAAAGGCAAGAAAAGAGAAAAATAAAAGACTCAAAGTAAAATTGATTTAGATTCACATGCGCAATAGGACAAGCAACAAGGCACATACTTGAGGCCCATGTTTATACAAATGCCATATTTTAAGATATCAAAATAGGTTCACAATAATTTATAAACTAAACAATGGTCAATGTGGGACTCGCAACAAAACCCAAGTCTTGGAGAACACAACCACACCAACACACGTGAGGTGGTGATCCGGTGGAACTTCAGCCATATAAGAAGACAATACAATATGCAGCAGTGACGGCTCCAGGAATTTGTCTCAGGGTATTCCTTAAGAAACATAAATTATACAATTTAATAAAAAGAAAACTTCATATATTGACAACAACAATAGTAAAAAAAAAAAAAAATGCAAATACATAAAGTTTACAATTGCCTTTTACGAGTTTTCATATTTTGAAATCGGTGCATGATAGTCTCATTATCAATGCTACAAGCTACATCTCTTTCAAATTATTCATCCATTGAACGTAGAACAAATTATGGAACAAAATTTAATTTTATTGGCATAAAAAAACTAAGGGTGTTCCCAAATTTTGTTTGAAGGGTACACAAATAAAAATTTTAAAATTATTATATATATATAAAAAAAAAAATTTCAGGTCAGGGTAGGACCACCCTGGCCTTAAGGTGGCGCCGCCCCTGTATACAAGAGCCTATAGCTAAGCCATGTCCAACACTATCACAATTTAAAAGTGTGGCTAGATGAGATCATAAATTGTATTGTATGATATATATATATATATATATATTTTTTTTTTTTGATGGGGTATTGTATGATATCTTCAAAATGATTTTATAAAAAAATTTAAGAACAATGTTTATTACGCACCTTAGTTCTAAGGTGCGTAAATGTTTGTAACAACTACATGTAACAAATTTTTTCCAAAATTTAATGGAATGAAACCCTACTTTGAGATTCATAACAAAATTTAAACTAAATAAAAAGAAGAAAGGGGGGAATGGTTGGAGATCAACACATACGTAATATTGAAAAGCCTTACGTCATTTTGTAAATTAAAGTAGACTATTAAAATTTTTTTTTTTTGATGAAAGTAGACTATTAATTGAGCGATTCTAAAAGTAATAAACAAATGAAAAGGAGAAGCCACTATGACTATGACTATGAGCCCTCTTGCATATTGCATGACGAAATATCATAACAAAACCTATAACTGATGAAATTAAGGAATGATACGTTGTCGTAAAAAAAGTTGGAGTCAAACGAAGACGTTTCTGTATACGTACTTGTTTTTAAGGATCTCTGGCTTCCTTTGTTTCAAATTGAGAATTACCCTAGTTAAGATAGTCCAAACTCTCTGTTTTGCTTTAACCTATTAATCCATTTCATTCGAAATTCTCTCTCAATGGCTCTAAAAAGTAAGATTTTGATAATTGGAGAGACTGGATACATTGGAAAATACATAGTAGAGGAAAGTGCGAAAGCTGGGCACCCCACTTTTGCATTGGTCAGAGAAAACACAGCTTCTAATCCTGAAAAGTCTAAACTCATTGAGAGCAAGAGCTCTGGAGTGACACTTCTCCATGTTATGTATGTACAAACTCTAGTTCTCCACATCGTGGGTGTGTTTTTAATACTTTGGATTAGTATATTGATCTTGAAAGTCATGTGATTGTTTCACAGGGAGACATATATTATCATGAAAGCTTGGTGAAGGCAATCAAGCAAGTTGTTGTAGTGATCTCTGCACTTGGATCACCAGAACAGATAGCTGATCAAGTGAAGATTGTTGCTGCCATCAAAGAAGCTGGAAATATCAAGGCAAGGCATATATCTTCCTAAAAGCTTTTTAATATTTTTCCTGATTTTTTTTCCTCAATAAATCCCACTATTTTTAAAATTGTTTCAAAAAGATAATTATTACCATAAAATAATTACATGAAAATTACTGATGTGGAAATTGGAATTCATGCCACGTCATGAGGCCCACATCCTCAAAGTGACCTTAACTTCTTTAACTATTTCTGTAATTTACTTCTACCAAATGATGGTCATGATTTTTTTGGAAACATGTTAAAGCAAAAACCAAAAGTTGACGAACATATGCAATTTAACTTCTTATATTTGCTGTTTGGCTTGTAATTCTTGAATTAAACTAGAAATGGTATATTTACAATGGGTCTGGCTTTTCAATTTCCTACAAAAGTTGCGGAAAAGTAAATAATAGTGCGATATGATTATCTTGGAAAACCAATGAAACTAACCCATTTAAAGGTAAAAACCTGGAGAGAATTTAATCTAATTATCCTCAAGGTAAAGCAAATCTACTATAAGAGAATTGAAGTTTTTACAAAAAATTTAACCCTAAATCAAATGCTACCTCATGTAGTAACTTACTGACACAATCACGTGCAAACTTCGAATCCATGGACTCCTTCTCTTCTTGGATTTACAGCAATACAAGCCTCCTTGCTTGTGACTTTGAGATCCCACTCAAAGGTTTCAGATCATCTTCACTCGTTGATCTTGATACAGCAACTAGTTCTACCAATCCTTGATTGTAGTTTAAGCTCTGGTAGAATTTTCTGTAGTTAGAAGGTACAATATCTCTCAAATCTCACAAAGAGTAACACACAAGTCTTCCAAAAGTTTTCAAAATGTAGCTAGAGTTTTCTTTTTATATGTGGAGAAGTTTAAGTGAAACCCTAAATGTTTTTTGTAAAGATTAGACTGAAATAACCTTCTGCAAAAAATTATGTCTGTGATTTTCGATCAGTCGGGTCTATTTCTCTATCAGTCGAGAAAGGCAGAACTTGACTTCTCTTTTCTGCAATCAGCTGGACTTGAATTCTTGAAACACACTTATATAAGCACACTTTAAACACTTAGACTTGACATGTTTTGCTCTCGGTTTGCCAACACAATACAACCATGATTCTAAACATTTAATCTAAACCTTTAGAACCTAACAAAGGTGATTGGTTCAAGCTTGCTGTGTAGGTTGTTGCCTTGTTGGTTTATTCTTATTGCGGGGTCCTTCAAATCAAAAGAAAAATTTATGCTCTCTTCTTTTATTTTGATCACTTGATCTCTTCTATAATTTTGTAAAATTACGCTTTGCTATTAGACATGAACTTCTCTTAATTTAAAAAAAAAAAAAAAACGTATACAAATAATTCTTGAGATCGAAGGATTCATGCTTTTTAAGTTTATTTTATTGATTTATAAAGAACAAAATTTGCCTACAAATTAGTTTGTAAGCAATGGCTACAAACTTCCTATTTCTTTTTATTGGATGTGAATTTTTACAAATCCACTATAAGATTACATTTTCTTATTATATCATTCATACTTACAAAATTTCAAGAAGATCAAAAATCAATAACTATGGTATCATTCAAATATATAAATTTCAATTTTTTATAGTACTAAATTATGCATAAAAAATAAGTTTATAGATTTAATAGTAAATAATATCTTACATGCACGTTAAGAACAGAAATAATATGAAATCTAACGGTTTAATTTTCAAAACATGTAGCCTTGTTAATTTTTTTGTGATAGTTTGTAAAAAAATTTCATTTGTCTTGTCAGCTTTTTTTTCACTCTCGAATAGTTTGATTTGACGTATACTCCCCCACACAAATTGTTTATCTCTCTCGAGTAAGAAAAAATCATTTTGATTCTCCTTATCTTGAATGAAAAGGCTTTATAGAAAATTGTTCTTGATTCTTGGTGTGTGGAATTGCACCCAACTTGTAGTAACTTTATGAACTTGTATTGAACTTTCTTGGTAATCAAACACGTTACAAGAATCAAATTTACCAATCTTTTTATATTTTCAATTTTTTTTTTCACTTTCTTGCTATTTCTTGGTAACCAAACATATCTTCATTTCTATTTTCTACATTTTCTTTTTTACTTTCTTGCAATTTCTTAGTAACCAAATAAATCTTCATTTTTATTTTTTGAAATTTCTTGGTAACCAAATAGTGTCACATGCATTAGCTTCAGCACCACACTAACCCATATACACCACCATTGAACCTGAATTACCAACACCACAACCGTCCAACACCACCACCAAAACCAGATCCACCACTACCAAGTCCATCACCACCAAACCCTACAATCAAATTTCAACAAAAACTTTTTATTAGAAAAAAAAAAAAAATTCAACCACAACTCAGATATATTTTGAACCATTAAACAACCCAAACCGTCACACCATCACAGACCAAAGAAGGAAAGACTGAGTGAGTGAGTAGAAGAAAAGTAGAGATAGAGGGAGAGAGCAAGGAGACCACCTTGACGATGGTGGTTGGTGGTGATGAATGACAAGGAAGGTCATTGACTACCAGCAATCCAGGATGAGAGATATTCATTAGTCATCACTAAATTGTAAAACACAAACCCATAAAACCGATTTTAATGGGAATGGTTGTTGTACTTAGTAGATCCATGGGATCACGTGGTGGGTATGGGTCTAGGAGATGTGTCTGTGTATCAGGTGATGGGTTTGGTAGGTGGGTAAAGGCTGCCACTTTGAAATTTGGTTATTGTGAATTTTTTGGCCTGCATTTGATTTTTGTGTTTGAATTTTCTGTGTTCTTGAGTTCATCTTTTGTGGGTGGAAAGGTGTGTAACGTTGTTTAAAATGTGAAAAATATGAAAATGTGAGTTCTAAATGGGCTACCAAACAGATAGACATGCTTTTTTTTTTTTCTCGTTTTAATTCTATTTTATTTTTAGTTAAAATTGTTAAATTCAAATGCTGATGTGGATGCTAATTGGTATTTTTTAATACTAAATAAAAAAATTATTATTATTTTATTAGCCATATCAGAGTTTAAAGTGACACATGCATTCCATGTGCCAAGTTTGCATAAGGGCCAAAATGGTAATGGTATGAACTAAAACGGGAACTAAAATGGGAATTGACTCAAAATATAGAGATCAAAAGTGTATTTTCACCTTAAATTTTTAAGCTGGGTTGAGTTTTGTGTCTATGCCAAATTTGATTTTTATGTTGTGTGTTTAATTGACAAGAAAATGCTGGGAATGTTCCTACAATTTTTTTTTCTATTTTAAAATTGAGAAATTAAAAATGAATATTGTTTTTTCAAATTAAATGCTGATGTGAAATTTTAAATAGAAATTAAAATATTTTATTATTATTTTATTTTCCACATAAGCTTCAAGAGCGTCAATTATGAAATTCGTTAGCCACGTAGACATTTTTCGTCAATGAATTGATGCTAAGGACCAAATTAATTGCAAGTTGAAAATGATAGGAACTAAATTGATTGCTATCAAAATATGTAAATTTTTTACCTTAAGAAGCGAACATATATTTCTCATCTCCTAAATTATTCCATGTTGACAATTTTGTTTCTGTTGAACTCCCTGAAGTCATAATAAGAACCCTCTGTTTATGATTATTCCATGACTTTGTACATTATGTTAAGCACGTCTTTTTCCAATACAGGTGTATATAAATTCCTCCAATGTGGATGACTATCTTGTGGAATCAATAACAAGGCCAACAGCTGACCCAAATGCTGGAGAAGTTTATTATAGGTACTTATGAAATACGTACATCCACCTGGCTTCCATGTTTGTTTAGATAGTAGTATTGGATTAACAAAAACTTCCCCAGCATCTAAAATCCATTTTCTTTCTTTACAATGAATATGAAATTGTAGTTTAGGCCTGCTTATAAAGCAATGCTGATTACAAGAACGATTCAATTGGCCTATAAAGTTCTACCCACAATTATTTTATTCTGTATTCTCATTGGTGTCCACAGGTTAATGACAAGGTTCATGTTGAACCAAAGCAAATACACCTCGGATGGTGTCTTGAGTGAACTCTCTTGCCCACTGTTGTTGCTGTGGGTCGGTCCTGCAAAGGCTAACCGAATCAAAGAGTTTTATCCAAAAACGTCTCTCGTAAACTTAAAAGCCGGGCACTGTCCACATGATGAAGTTCCAGAGCTTGCCAATAAGGCTTTGTTGGATTGGTTGTCAGGTGTAACACTTGAAGCCTCCCCCCAGTCGTTGTAATTTTGTTCAAATCTAATAGAATTACAACTCATATTTCCCTCAAGGTCTTGCTTGTAAATGATTGTAAAGGCATTCATTATAGTGCTTGGTTCAAGCTTGCTGTGCAGGTTGGTGGGTTATTTTCATTACGGGGGTCCTTTAATACCAAAGTGATAATTATGTTGATCTTTTTTTTTTTTATCATCCCTATTTAAGAAAAGGGGAGGTGGGGTTTGAAATTTTGTAAAATTACTTTTTGCGACATGAACTAATTCTCTATTTTTTTAAAAAAATTATAAACAAATCACCTTGACATAGTAAGAATCAAGCTTTTGAGTTTATTTTATTGATTTACAAAAAATAAAAAATTTCATTCATATTCTTGGCCTTGGGAGATTTGGTTAGATCTGCTGGTGTGTGTTTCAAACATTTGACCCCCTTTTTAATCACAAATTGATTAGCTGTGTGCTCATACGAGTTTATACACTATTGTGGGCTTCGTTTGGTATCTTTTGATATGAGGCCTAGATGAGGCGTAGGTCTTTGCTATTACACATGCGTGTACCATCTTGTCTAGTTGCTTGTCATTTTTGGGCTTTTACAGCTTGCCTAGTCGCATTGCTTATAGCAATTTGTGACCATTGGGTTTTTGGCACTGCTAGTGTTTAGTTTATTTAAAAACTAATCAATGTTTTGTTGTTTGTAACCAAGTCAATGGCTTACTTAACACATCATGTAGACCTTTTGTCTGATTCTGATCAGCATCTTCTCTTTCTCCAATAGTTCTATTGACCTTCTCTCCCACATAGAATTATCAGTAAAAACACATCATTTGATTAGTTTAATCTTGAATGGAAAGACATTATAGAAGGTTGTTCTTGAATCTTTGTGTGTGAAAGTATGTTCAACATGAAGGTTAGCATTATAGTATAATCTTGGGGGGTTGTTAGTAAAAAAACCACTTCATATTGAATTTTATTTTAGGTGGCATAAATCAACTTTCAAAGACAATGCATTTGCATAATTCTATAGTTAGTGAGATTTTTCATATAAACTTGATTTCTTTGTTAAATATTTTGTACATTGACAAAAAAACTCCAACAATATCAGAACCTTGAAAAAAAAAGAAATGGCACTCCCCTCCCCCCTTGATGTTTATATGAATTGCAGTACAAATTAGTTGGATTGTTGAAAAAGAAAAAAGAAATCGTTAGGGCAGTAGAACCGTTAGAGGGCATAGATTTATATGTTGTACTAATAGAAACATTAATTGAGAGTGTCATAAAGATAAATCTTAAAGGAAGTTCGTGTAATTTAACCTAAAACAAACCTATGGTAAATAGTGTACGTGTATATGGTGTGGAACGTAAACAAATTAAATTAGAACAGTTGGAGGCTGTGTAATTCACGAGGGAGATAGGCATAATAGAGGTTGTGTTTTAGGAAATTCACTGAGCATAATTGCTGAGCTGAAGGAGGAAGGAGAAATGGAGAATGTTTGTTACGAATAGGGGTGTACTAGAGAATGCAAAAGCATGTCAAAGCACATGAGGTGATGCAACTTCAGCCATATAAGAAGAAAAGACAACAAAGCGCCATGTCCAACACTAACACAATTTAAAAGTGTGGCTAGATGAGATTATGTTGAGATTTTCCTTTGCGTAAGTTTTGTCAGAATAATAAGTAAACACTCAGGAAAGAAAGTATACACTCAAGTAGAATACACAAAGGAGTTCTTAACAAAATAGAATTTTAGTGATATTTAAAACATTACACACAGATTTTTGCTACACACCCCACATCACTCTTCTTATATCTCTTATCACTTGTTGGATACTACACATTTATTGGATAGTGATACATAACCAAACGAAGCTTATATTGAAAACTTATACTGTAGTAGACTAAGGAGACAAAATAAAGACAAGTCATTAACTGCTGTCACCTAAAGTTGACAATGTTGCACGCATGGAAGAAGAATACTCAAACTACTCTAATCCACTCACGTTGGTTATGCATTACCCATTCGCACCTTGTCACAGATGCAAAATGTTTGAAGAAGTTATCACTGGCCTAATGCTAGAGTTGGTGATGATGACTCTTACAGATCATATAGAGTGTATCGTATGACAAGATCAAAATAATACTTGATATTAATTTAATGGAATGGAACTCTGAGATTCTAAAAAAAAAAAAATTAGAACGGTTGGAGGTCAGCAGTGCTAAAAAAAAAGGATGAGATGTTTTCCATTTGGACAAAGCAAACCAGAAGGATGAGATGTTGTCTAAAAAAAAAACTTGAAAAATTCCAACGTAGAGCCATTCATGTAGCCTTCATTATATTGGGGGACTTAATTGGTAGGCATCTATAAGGCCAAATTATTATGCATTTATGGAACTCTGGTTTGTTTAAAACTGAGAATTACCCTAAGATAATCCAAACTCTTTGTTTTGCTTTAACCCATTAATCCATTTCATTCGAAATTCTCTCTCAATGGCTCTAAAAAGTAGAATTTTGATAATTGAAGGGATTGGATACATTGGAAAATACATTGCCGTGGCAAGTGCAAAAACTGGGCACTCGAGTTTTGCATTGGTCAGAGAAAAAGCTTCTAATCCTGGAAATTGAGCATGCGTATTAGAGAAAAAGTTACCAGTTATTTTATTACAACACATTTTATTACCAATAATAAAAATTATCATTCCATTCGTAATCTCCATTTAGTGCACCAAACGTACCCTAAAAGTATCAATTAATCAAGCTACCAGTCACTCATTTGTTCCTCCTAAAAGTACCAGTTAATCAAGCTGCCAGTCACTCATTTGTTCCTCTCGTAGAAATAGTGATTGACGATGACTTCGCACAACAAATGGAAAGGGACATGCTACAAGCTCTTTGAGCCAGTAGCATCTGGAATAGGTTCTACACCTGAAGAAAGCACACCCTTGCCACAATTACTCTCCAAATTCTACTTTTAGGTCTCTAAATATTAGAGTAGTTCTGTATTCATCACAGCCTTTAACTTAGATGCCCTCAATAACTTATTGGAAACAGCAAATAGTCTCTTTAGTGAATCTTTTGGAGCTTCATCCTTCATATCTTGAGACAACCTCAAGTCTTCCTGACACTACATATTTGCAGACCTTAACAACATTGAAGCAGATGCTCTCAACAGACATTCATTAGAAGCTGCATGATACACAATTTTGGAGCATGTTTATGAAGTTGCTTCAACTCCTATAGCTCTATAGGAACATGATAGGTCACATTACATTATAGCATACATTTGAAATACAATTCTCACACAAAGAATGATAGATCAGATCATGAAAGAGAGACTAATGGTGTCATTGAATTAGTGGAAGCTTATATCATGATAGACTACAACTACATTAGTTATCAATTGACTAAAATCAGGGTAGTTTAATATTCAACTGGCCTAAAATCATAATTAGCTATCAATTGACAAAAATCATAATCTAACTACAACAAAAACTAAAGATGACTAATTTTGTTTTTTCCAACTCCTATAAATACAAAATTATTGCTCCTTTCCAAAGCTAAGACCCACTGTAAACATGAGTCAAGCATGGCTCTACTTGGGAACTACTGCTTGGTTCCAGTCTCGAGCTCTGAAGCTTGACAAATTCCTCTTGAGTTATTTGCCATAACTATGAATGAGAAAAAGACCATCAGACAAAGACACAAATAGAGAGAGAGAGAGAGAGAGAGAGAGAGAGAGAGAGAGAGAGAGAGAGAGAGAGAGAGAGAGAGAGAGAGAGAGATGCATGTGTCACTTTACTTACAGAATAAAATCAGTGGCCATAAATTTTCTGGTAGCAAATTTAGGTGCCCTTGATGGAGTAGTAGAATTCCCAACTGAACCATCAGACGATTCTTTTAACTTGGGAATTTCAATGGAAGATTACATCAAGCATTGAGGAGCTTCTGCATATTGTAGGCATAACAGTTTTAGCCTTTCCATTTTTCGTAATTGAAAATTTTAGCTAATAAGAATAATCAAGAAATATAACTTATCAAAATTGAAAATCAGTATCTAAACTGTGGCATAACAATTCCAATTGTGTTCCTCCTTTCAACAACAATGTTCACTAGTGGTACTTAGTTCTCATTGTATTACTTCCAATTCTAAATAGAAATTTTAGATTTTAATTCCAACTTCCAAGGTTGTTTCTTTATCTAAATCTATTGGCATCTTAAGTCAAAGACATCAGTGCTTTAAAATGACTTCACTAGCAAAATTAGACAATTTTAGCAAGTGATAATTAAGCAGATTTCCATTGCATTACCTGCAAATAGAAAATTCAAGAGCATGAAACACTCAGGGTCCAAAAGCATGGGGGGCAGAGAGAGAGACGAACCTACAAAATTATATTGCAATTCTCAACATAAAGGGACCAACTCCCAGCAAAATCATATTGCAATCAAATGAAAATAGAAAATGAAAAAAGTATGTAATATCTAAGTCTACGTAAAAGGAATTTTAGTCATAAATGATGCAATTTTCACGCCCCACATAGCTAATGGTCAACATGTTTATAGTGAAATATAAAGCGAAAAATCAACCAATATTGTGGTAGAGCTTTTCTTGATTTAACTACAGGAAATGGATGTCATACCTGAAAATGAAGCGGATAAATCTTAGAAATTTATGGTACACCATAGGATAGTATAAAGTATCATCATCTTGACATTTGAAACTCTGATTGAGAAGAGTTCAAAAAAGGAGAAAAGTTAGCCAAACGTGTAGTGGATCAAAAAGCTATAAACATCTAAGGCATTATATTGGACAAGAAGGTCTAAGGCAATTAACAACACGAAATCCTCGTATGTATTCTTAATTGTTAATGTGTATAGTGTTATTGGGCTTTGGGCCCAACCTAGTTTACTTGTAGAGCACATTATATTACTTGTACAGCACACATCTTGTACTACACTCCGACTTGTACTGCACTCATATGCCTTCTATATAAAGGCATACTCATGTATATTCTCATTGAGAAATACAATACAATTATTCAGTATTTCTAACATGGTATCAGAGCCACTGCTCTGATCCTTTTCTTAGCAGTCTTGTCTTCCTTGGTTTTACTCCACCCTTATCGCTTCCGCTGTCACAACGACCTGCAACCGTTGTCGTTGAGGAGTCCCGCACCACAGACCACTGCACTCACCGTCTCCGCCGTGCTTCCTGCTCCGATCAATTTTTTAAAGGCACCACAGTGATCGTCTCGCCTCGATCTACTCAGTCGTGGAAGCCTTGCAGTGATTTCAGCCCGCACGCACCCTCACGTGCCGCCCAAAGAAGCAGCGTCTCAGCCACGCGCCTCACGCGCCTACCTCTGATCTTGCTGACGTCATCAGTGACGTCATCTAGGGCTGACGTCATCGCACAGGCCTCTGCTGACGTCATCCATTAGGCAGCTGACGTCATCGTTGACTTTGACTATTGACCAACGTTAACCGGCCGTTGACTTTGACCGTTGACCAGTGTTGACCAGACCGTTGACCGTTGACTTTTCTAGGGTTGACTTTTGCTGTCCAGGTTCACCTTACCCAGTTTTTCGCGTAGATTTCATTTTTGCAGTCTGTTTTTGCATATTGTGTCTCTAAATGGATAAAAAGGATATTTTTCTCCCTCGCCCCATCAGTACTATATTGGACGGGAATATGAATTACTTATCTTGGTCTCAAGCTATGCGCAGTTTTCTTAAGGGTTGCATGCTCTGGCAATATTGCACTGGTGCAATCACTATTCCTATCAAGGGGGCAAGTGAAGAAGATAATGCCTTCCTCGGTCGCATGATTGAATGGGATAGTCACAACCACATGATCCTTACGTGGATTCGGAACACTTCCATTTCCTCCATCTCCAATCTATTAGGCAGCTTTGATGATGCTAAATCGGCATGGGATATGTTGGCCAAGAGATACTCCACTACTCAAGGATCCATGAAATATCAGTTAGTGGTTGAATTACATCAACTCAGGCAAGAACCCGGGCAATCCATCAATGACTACTATGATCAGCTTCGCTTCATTTGGGACCAAATTGACCTTTCTGATCCAACCTGGGCATGTTCAACAGATGCTCAACAATATGCTGCTATTAGAGATGAATTTCGTCTCTATGAGTTCCTGATGTCACTTCATAAGGACTTTGAGCCCATCCGAGGTCAGCTTCTTAATCGCAGTCCTCCTCCCTCTCTTGATAATGTTGTAAATGAGTTGGTTAGAGAAGAAGCTCGCCTTGCAACCCTTCAAGCCCAGAATAAGCTTAATGTTCTGGCCATCACTTCTTTTGCTCCACCCATTGAGCAGCCTCAGCAATCAGGTGATCCCTCTGGCTCTAGCAGTCGTCGCAAGACCAACAAGAAGTTCTGCAACTATTGCAAGCGTCCTGGCCACACTATTGAGACTTGCTACCGTTGCAACAAGTCTACTGCTGCTGTTGCTAATACAGAGTCCACTCCACCAATGCCTTCCATTTCAGCTGAGTCCCAGTCTTCTGGATCCACTATCAACCTCTCCCCCACTGAATAACTGGACATCATTGCTCAAGCTGTTCGTATGGCTGGTAATGCATCTCTTTCCAATGCTCTCTCAGTGTTACCTGGTAAGTCTGACACATGGCTTTTTGATTCTGCCTGTTGCAATCACATGACACCTCACTCGTCCTTATTCTCCAAACTTGACCCTGCACCACATCCTCTTAATATTCATATAGCCAATGGTTCCACCATGCATGGAAATAGTTTAGGTTCTGTTTCAACCTCTAACCTCTCTGTTCCTAATGTCTTCCATGTACCTGACCTATCCTATAATTTGTTCTCTGTGGGACAATTAGCTGAACTAGGATATCGCCTTATTTTTTACTATTCTGGATGTATTGTCCAGGATCCGAGGACGGGGCAAGAGCTTGGGACCGGTCCTAGAGTTGGGCGTATGTTTCCCGTGGACAATCTTCGTCTTCCAACTGTTGCTCCTGTTTCTGTTGCTGCTGCAGTTGCTGCGGTATCTTCCTTACCTTCTCTCGCACTTTGGCATTCTCGCCTTGGTCATGCACCCACTTCTCGGGTACAACAGTTAGCATCTAAGGGTCTGTGACCAAAGAAAATTTTGATTGTGCTTCATGCCAATTAGGAAAACAGCCAGCTTTACCTTTTAACAATAGTGACTCTATCTCTAATATTATTTTTGAGTTAATTCATTCCGATGTTTGGGGACCTTCTCCTGTTGCTAGTATTGGTGGATCTCGATATTTTGTTGTTTTTATCAATGATTATTCTCGTTATAGTTGGATCTTTCCTATGAAATCTCGTTCTGAAATTTTGCCAATATACAGTAACTTTGCAAAAATGGTTGAAACACAATTCTCCAAACGTATTAAAATTTTTCGATCTGATAATGCTCTTGAATATACTCAATATGCTTTTCAAACTCTGTTACATTCCTATGGCACTGTACATCATCTAACATGTCCAGGTACCTCTCAGCAAAATGGTCGAGCTGAACGAAAATTTCGTCATATTCTTGACACAGTTCGTGCTCTTCTTCTTTCTGCCAAAGTTCCTGCCCCATTTTGGGGTGAAGCTGCCCTTCATGCTGTCCATGCCATTAATCGCATACCAAGCACTGTCATTCATAATCAAACTCCTTATGAGCGCCTTTTTGGGTCACCTCCTGACTATCATCACCTTCGCTCCTTCGGTTCTGCCTGTTTTGTTCTTCTTCAGCCTCATGAGCACAACAAACTTGAGCCTCGATCTAGACTTTGTTGTTTCCTTGGTTATGGAGAAACTCAAAACGGGTATCGGTGCTATGATCCTGTCTCTCATCGTCTTCGTGTTTCACGTAATGTTGTCTTCTGGGAACACCGCTTGTTTGTTGAACTCTCTCACTTTCGTTCTTCCCTAACTACCTCCTCTAATTTAGAAGTCTTTCCAAACGAGTCTCATGTTCCTTCTACAAATACTCTTGATCCCCCTTTGGATTTCTCTATTCATCCTCCAGATATTTTTGATACTTCTCCTAGACAGGTTGAAGATGAACAGGTTGATGACGAGCTACCCCTTCTTGAGACTGGGTCCCCTGCTCCTGCTCCGCCTGAAGATCCTCCACAAGACATTCCATCTCGTCACTCAACCCGGGTAAGATCCATTCCTGCACATTTACTTGACTATCATTGTTATACTGCCCTTGCTACACTCCATGAGCTTCACACCTATCGTGAGGCCTCCACTGACCCTTTATGGCAGATTGCAATGAAAGAGAAACTTGATGCATTAACCAAAAACCATACTTGGGATCTAGTTACTCTCCCTCCTGGACAGTCTGTGGTTGGTTGTAAGTGGATCTGCAAGATCAAGACTCGCTCTGATGGGACCATTGAGCGCTATAAGGCTCGTCTTGTTGCAACAGGTTTCACACAGGAGTATGGGATTGATTATGAAGAGACATTTGCCCCGGTTGCTCGTATCTCATCTATTCGTGCCCTTTCAGCCGTTGCTGCTGCTAGTAAATGGGATCTTTTTCAGATGGATGTTAAAAATGCCTTCCTCAATGGGGATTTGAGTGAAATTTACATGCAACCTCCTCCTGGTCTCTCTGTTGAATCAAACAAGGTTTGTCGTCTTCGACGTGCACTTTATGGCCTTAAACAAGCTCTACGAGCTTGGTTTGCCAAGTTCAGTTCCACCATCTTTCGGTTGGGTTACACTGCCAGTCCTTATGATTCTGCCTTATTTCTTCATCGCACTGATAAAGGCACTATTTTACTTCTCTTTTATGTGGATGATATGATCATAACTGGTGACGACCTCAGTGGCATTCAAGAACTCAAGGATTTTCTTAGTCAGCAGTTTGAGATGAAAGATCTTGGACATCTCAGCTATTTCTTGGGTCTTGAAATCACTCATTCCACAGATGGTCTTTATATTACTCAGGCAAAATATGCTTCTGATCTTTTGTCTCGTGCAGGACTCACTGACAGCAAGACTGTTGACACTCCAGTTGAACTTAATGCGCATCTGACTCCCTCAGGGGGGAAACCATTGTCTAATCCTTCTCTTTACAGATGATTGGTTGGCAGCTTAGTTTATCTCACAGTCACTCATCCAGACATTTCCTATGCTGTTCATCAAGTAAGCCAGTATCTGTCTGCTCCACGATCGACTCACTATGCTGCTGTTCTGCGCATTCTTCGATACTTGAAGGGCACTCTCTTCCATGTCCTTTTCTACTCAGCTCAATCTCCACTTGTACTTCGTGCATTCTCTGATGCTGATTGGGCAGGAGATCCTACTGATCGCAGGTCTACCACTAGTTATTGCTTCTTCCTTGGCTCTTCTTTAATTTCTTGGCGAAGTAAGAAGCAAACCTTTGTGGCCCGCTCCAGTACTGAAGCAGATTATCGTGCCCTTGCTGATACCACATCTGAGCTCCTTTGGCTGCGATGGCTTCTTAAGGACTTAGGTGTGTCCACATCCTCTGCTACTCCTCTTTATTGTGACAACCAGAGTGCCATTCATATTGCTCATAATGATGTCTTCCATGAACGGACTAAACACATCGAGATTGATTGTCATTTTATCCGTTTTCATCTTGTCCATGGTGCTTTCCAGCTCTTCTCCGTCTCCTCCAAAGATCAACTTGCAGATATTTTCACCAAGTCACATCCTAAAGGATGCCTTCGTGATTTAGTTGACAACCTCAAGCTGGTCTCACATCCACCTTGAGTTTGAGGGGGGCTGTTAATGTGTATAGTGTTATTGGGCTTTAGGCCCAACCTAGTTTACATGTAGAGCACATTATATTACTTGTACAGTACACATCTTGTACTACACTCCGACTTGTACTGCACTCATATGCCTTCTATATAAAGGCATACTCATGTATATTCCCATTGAGAAATACAATACAATTATTCAGTATTTCTAACATTAATTATATTGACATTTGACAGGTCATCTAAGACTATCCCAGAAAAATATTACAAACTTAGAAAAAAGAAAGGGAAAATCAAGAATGGAGGAATTTTTTTAGAAACAAAATCCCCCAAAAACAAATCATGTAGTTCAAAGAAAAAAAAAACTTTCAAGGACTATAAAACTCACTTCCTCCACTAGATCATTACCATCAGAAAAAAATCCTGCTAATTTCAAGATAATTGAGTCTGCCTCATTTTCAAAGCCCAGATGACCTTTGCTGAAAATGAAAAGGTAAAATAAGAAATAACACAAACTCTACATGTATGGACTTCATAGAAGCACTATCTGCAGCTTACCTCACAACATGTTTAGTCCTCATGATGAGGATTTGAAGCAGCTTTGATGGTATGTAAAGCAAGTCCAGGAAGTACTATATATATGCACGTGTGTGTGTGTGTGCAACGACATGGAACAAACAAGAACGCTATCAATTGCTTCCTGCATCCGCTATGTCACTCCATCTTTCTTAGTACCGTCTATAATGATAATGACTGATGAATCAAAAAATGTCAACTGGGATTTTTTCTTATCCTCATATCCTAAATTTTCTCCCTCTAAATAATATATGGTTATTCAAGTTGCTAATATAATTATTTATTACAAACAAGTGATGCATCTCAAGGGCAATAGTAGTTTGGCCTGATGGCAATTCCATCCTTGTGGCATTTAACAAGAAAGAAAATTATATTCTCATGGTAGGAAAGAAAAGTTTTTCTACAAAGTTTTGGCTTAGGATTAAGTAATTGACCATCAATTTATAAGAAGAGTGCAAACCATAATACTAACAAGGTACCTATGTCAAAAACAAATAGGGCATGTGTGTATGTAAGAGTGAGATCAATTAAGTTAATGTTTGGAGTTGAGTGGCTGTAAAAGGCATAATCTTGGATGAACTCACTGAAGCTAACATATAAAGACAAATTTCTAATATGCCAATGTATACTGTATACATTCCTTGCACATTTTGATGTTTCCAATCAATGACCTAAATTCATTACCACAGTAAGTCATGACCATAGCATAGATTTAGGAAAAGTAATGATAAGAAATAAGAGAACTAATATACAGCTTCCATGTTGTGTTAATGGTCAACATTTCCATTTTCAGATGAGATAGAACATTGGATTTATCCCTTGTAAATATTAGGGACAAATATAGTGTTTGTCAATACATAGCTGCATGAGACGTTTCGTATTTTGTTCAAATCTAAGAGTAGAAGCAAAGATGAGAAAGGTAATTGTGATGAGACTTAATGGATCTTTCCTAAAATTTGTTTCTTCTAAGTGAACAAAATTTTATGGGAGAGATAATTAATGTTGTTAGGTTCTAAGGATTAGGATCTAATGTATTTAGAACTTCAATTTGTATGTTGGCAAACCATGATCAAAACAATGTTTAGTCGTGTGTTAGACTTGCTCAAAGTATGGGTCTTATTGTAAAGTTGGAATCGAGTTTTTATGCAGATGTACTGTTCACTTTCTGTATGACTCGATTGATCAAAAATTAGACTCGATCGATCGAAAATCGTGCAGAACGTTTTTCTGCAGAAAATTCCAACTCAGCCCAAGCCCGTTTTAATGTATAGGGTTTTATGTTTTGCCCTAAGTATAAAAGGGAAAACCCTAGCCACGTTTTTAGTGTTCTGTTTTGCTGTGTTTGTGAATCTCTCTGTGAGATCTAGAGGTGTTTACCTTCACATACACTTAGGGTTTACAAACTTGAGATTTATGTCAAGAGTTGTGTAGATCGTTACAGTTGCAGAATCAATAGAGCACAAAGATATACAAGCAAGTGCGCTTGTGGATTTGCTGAAGAATTCCGGAAAAAAGGAGTCCGTGGATCTCGGAGCTATCATGGGGTCATGGTAGTAAGTTTCCTACACTTGGGTAGCAATAAGATGTTAGTGGTCTAAGTCTATTGTGTAAACTTCGATTCTTTCATAGTGGATTCAGTTTACCTTGAGGATAGCTAGGTCAAATCCTCCCCAGGTTTTTACCGGTGTGGTTTCCTGGGTCATCAGATCTTTGTGTTATTTATTTTCCGCTGCTTTGTTATTTTTGCTTATTTGTGTTAACCTAGATTTAATTAAATTACCTAAGTTAATCACTTGGCTAATTCACTAGGTTAATCTGTTGGGTTTAAGGGGTCTAAACGAACTGACAAGTGGTATCAGAGCGGGTAGCTCTTCTGTTGTAGATCCTTTGATCTAAGAGTTGATCCTTGATCCCTGTTATCATGGATAATTTTAAGTGTTTTACTGTTTTTGATTGTGATGATTTGAATAAGAAGGACACTGTTGTTTCTGTTGATTTTATTGATGCCTTTGAAACTCTTCGTAAGGAATTATCTAAGTCTTTGAAAATTGCTAAGAAATTTAAGGAAGAGTTAAAATTGGCTAATCTTGAAAAAGAGGAATTGATTGTTAGATTAGATGAATCTAATAAAAAGAATGAATTTTTGAGAAATCAAATTTCCTCTCAAGATGAGAAGATGAAAAACTTGGAACAAGAGTTAGTTGAATCTAAAGGTAAAATTGAAAATTTGACTAGAACCAAGCTTGCTGTTGATAACAGAAGTGTTTCTGTTTCTCTTAAGCCTAAAACTGAAAAAGTTTATATCCCTCCTTTCAAGAGGAATAATAAAGAAAATGCTTATTTTGCTAGGTTAGACAAAGGTAAAGGTTCTGATGTAGACGCTGAAGTTTCTAAACCTAAGTCTAAACCTACTGCTAGTGTGCATAAGAAATCTGTTTTTGTGCCTACTTGTCACCTTTGTGGTGTTGTTGGTCATATTAGACCAAATTGTTCTTTGTTGAGGCAAAAACCAAAATCTAAGACTAGATTTGTTGTTAGGAATACTGATGTTCCTAAATTTGTTCCTATTTGTCACTTTTGTGGTGTCTCTGGTCACATTCGTCCTAATTGTCATAAATTGAAATTTAAGCATTCTGTGTTTCAGACTAGGACATGTGATAATATTTCTCCTGCCATGAGTCCAAATAAATTGTTTCATATGCTTTTGAAAAATTAAAGCTTGTTGGCTTGTGAAAGGAATTTGCAGGATTTCAGTCTTTCTCAGAAGATTGGTGTAATCTCTCAAATACACTCTACATCACATGGATTTTCACCTACAAAGCCGAAGACTCGTGTTATATGGGTGAGAAAAGATTCTCTAAGGTGAGTGTTGTTGACTTGTCCCTGATTTAATTCTTTCAATTATTTGTGGACATGTTTTGTTTCTGTTTTTGGTTGTTTTGTTTTTTAGGTTGTTTTTTTTTTTTTTTTTGTTATTTTTCTTGAGGATTACATGAATTATGATATATCTCTCTTGATTTAAAACGTGCTTGACATTGTGGAGAAACTTTAATAGCATGTGTTCTATAAGTGATAAGCTATTTTATTCTGTTTGAGTATGTACTAGTTTGTACATGTACTCATGGGTTAATTAAGAAATTGATATTTCTTGTTTGTGTACCCTCTATAGCTTAGTTAAGCACTGTCATGCATTGCATTTGCATTTTTTTTAATCATTTAGCATAAAGTGTGCTTTTTAGTTTTGGTCATAAATTTTTTTAAACCAAAAAGATTTTTTTGTGTTTTGTATTATATATCTTAGATTTATAATTAAGGTTGGCCATATTATCTTTACATAACATGTTTATGTACCTTATTTAGCTTGGATGAGCTTACTTTTTGCACTTTACTAGTTTGAGCTATGTAGTGCATGTTGTGTGGGAAGATGTTTATAGTTTTTGGTAACTTTGTCTTGATCTTGAAGTCACATGCCTTTGATTGTTGGACTTGAACTTATTGAGAAAGGCATAAATAATCATCTCACCACTGTTTACTAGCCAATCATGAACACCTTAGTGCATATTGTAAGATTTTGTGCTCGAGAAAGTGTAGCACATGCACAAAAAGAACATAAGGTGTAGCCTCGAACTAAATACTAAAATTGGTGTGTACATTATTGGGCTATCATGAATTCAAATTAAATAAAATTGGTGTGTACATTATCCCGACTTTTATTAAGTTTCTAATCAATTAAATTGAATTATGAGGCAAATTAAGAAACTTACATAATTGCAATCTTTTATTCTAGGAGATGTGAGAGTTATATGATGTAACTCTTTAGGTGATAGTCTCTTTCAAATTTATGTGATGAATTTTGTAGACTTTGTGATTGATTATTATTCACATATCACCTCACATGTTTCCTAAGCTTTTGCTAGTTGCACACACTACACAAGTTATTCTTTTCTAAACTTTGTACATTATATTGTGTGTGATTTTGTTGTGGCCATCCAAGATTGAAAATTCTTGATTTTGATGCAAAATTTGAGTTTTAAGGACAAATTGATTGAAAATCTTAATTTTGGAAGATCTGGACTGTATTCATGTGTTTTTGAAAAACTTTCAGTCTCATACTCATGCATTTCATTCATGAATCACTATGCTTTGAGGAGTTACTGCATTAAATTGTTCTGTTTTTCAAAAATTTGAGTTTTCCAGAATTTCGACCGATCGAAGCTATTTCTCGACCGATCGAAATTGCGATAAAAATTTTGGTTTCAATCTGTCTAACTCGATTGGTATTCGATCGATACTCGATCGATCGAAACTGAAAAATTTTCAGTTTTTAGAGTTTTTGACCAAATTTTTTTTCATGCATCATTTATGTTTAGGATTCACATGAGTTGCATTGTTTTTTTGTATCCATCTTGCAGTTTTGCAGTCATATCTCTCATTGTTTTCACACATACCATGCATACACTTTGCTAAATTGGGTACTCAACTTGATTTAAAAATTGATTGATTAATTACTGAGTCCTTTGTACATTTTAGTATATGCTATTTTTTTTGATGTGTGAACTACAGAAAATATTTTTCTTAAGAGATATGCTGGATAATCAATGTGCAAATATTTTCTCTACTCATGCAACTGTTTTTGAGTCACATAGTGTCAAGTTTGCATTTATTGAAAGAGAGAATATTTTTCTTCATGTGTATCCTCAACTTCATTTTTTTTGGGTTTGTGTGTTTTTTATTTATCCCCACCTCCTAAATTTTTCCCCAAAACTGTTTTTCCCAAAACTTGTTTTGTTTTTCCTATTTTTATAGGGGGAGAAAAGTTTTTTTACCCTTTGTTGCTCATAGGGGGAGTTGTTGCTCTTTATAAGGGGAGTTCTCTCTATTTTCTATAGAGCTAAATTGTTTTGTGTTCCCTTCATTCTCTATTTCCTCTTGTTCTCTGTTGAGTTGTTACTCTTTGTTTGAGCTATATTTGTCAATACGTGACAAAAAGGGGGAGTTGAATGTGGAATATGTGTGGAAGAAAACAAGATTGTTCTGTTTAGGGGGAGTTGAAATTATTTTGATGTATCTAACTTAGGGGGAGAGTTAGTTTTCATATTTGTTGTTTTACTGTTTTTCCTTTACACACATGCGTTTATGTGTTTGTTAAGTGTTACAGGAATATACAGGTTGCTTTCAGTCGAGCTGCTGTCTACCTTGCAACTGTTAGATAGTAGTCTAGGTTGAATTGTTATGTGGCTATTTTTATTGTATTGGGCTATTTCAATTTGTAACTTTGAGATTTTTGTTAAGTCTGTGTTTTGTCACGGATTGCCAAAATGGGGAGTTTGTTAGGTTCTAAGGATTAGGATCTAATGTATTTAGAACTTCAATTTGTATGTTGGCAAACCATGATCAAAACAATGTTTAGTCGTGTGTTAGACTTGCTCAAAGTATGGGTCTTATTGTAAAGTTGGAATCGAGTTTTTATGCAGAAGTACTGTTCACTTTCTGTATGACTCGATCGATCGAAAATTAGACTCGATCGATCGAAAATCATGCAGAACATTTTTCTGCAGAAAATTCCAACTCAGCCCAAGCCCGTTTTAATGTATAGGGTTTTATGTTTTGCCCTAAGTATAAAAGGGAAAACCCTAGCCACGTTTTTAGTGTTCTGTTTTGCTGTGTTTGTGAATCTCTCTGTGAGATCTAGAGGTGTTTACCTTCACATACACTTAGGGTTTACAAACTTGAGATTTATGTCAAGAGTTGTGTAGATCGTTACAGTTGCAGAATCAATAGAGCACAAAGATATACAAGCAGGTGCGCTTGTGGATTTGCTGAAGAATTCCGGAAAGAAGGAGTCCGTGGATCTCGGATCTATCATAGGGTCATGGTAGTAAGTTTCCTACACTTGGGTAGCAATAAGATGTTAGTGGTCTAAGTCTATTGTGTAAACTTCGATTCTTTCATAGTGGATTCAGTTTACCTTGAGGATAGCTAGGTCAAATCCTCCCCAGGTTTTTACCGGTGTGGTTTCCTGGGTCATCAGATCTTTGTGTTATTTATTTTCCGCTGCTTTGTTATTTTTGCTTATTTGTGTTAACCTAGATTTAATTAAATTACCTAAGTTAATCACTTGGCTAATTCACTAGGTTAATCTGTTGGGTTTAAGGGGTCTAAACGAACTTACAAATGTTAAGCAAGTTAGAAAGTTTAACCACCAAGGAAAACAACCATCTAGAGATAAATTTATTTATTTAAACAAAAAACATGAGTTACTTGGATATAAGGTTTTACCTAGCTCAGTAAGAGGTTAAGAACTGTGGAACCAGAAAAATTATTAGCTGAAGCTTGAAGACTTCTATATCACAGCTGACAATGCTTACATAATTGCAACAGTAAAACTTGACAGGAAACTAGAATCTTTGACTCCTTGTATGGAAATTCTTCCAAGTTGAAACTAGTGCTAAACCTATGCTACCATAGCCTGGTAGACATGATAAGAAATTTTTAAATGGCATTTAATGAGAAATCATTTATGAATAGTATAAATAATAAAAAAAAGACATTCATACAAAATAGTACAGTCTCACAAACTAACATGAAATTTTCTTAAATGATTAAATAATATGTATGAGTATTATCAACAGGGCAATATAAAATGCAAAATTAACATTATAAATGCTTCATATTTTAAACCAACCATTGGTTACAACATGAGCAAAATCAACAAAAAGGGAAAAAGAAAACAAAGGAGAAATAATAAAAAATATGAAATTTCCATAAGTGACATATTCTCCACACTATTTTTATGTACAAGATGGTAAAAGGCACACACATTGTTTATGCTGGATATAAAATCATTACTATTTTACTCATAACCATTGTTTACCTACTTCTGTACTAGGTATTCCAATAACAAGGTGAATTCTCAAAGTAATACAATTAAGAAACCAGACATCAATGTTTTGTACAAATCAAATACTTGAAGTGAAATTGGTAATATAGGTTACAGATTCTTAGAAATTTACTATAATTAAACTCAACACAGTAATTGAATCAATCATAATCAAACTAAGCTTCAACCAAACTATTTGGGAAATCGGAAGTAATCCATGGCATCTAGATTACCTCCAAAGAATTTGAATAAGTTGGTGGATCCATAAGATATCCAAGATACATGACTTTATTTTTCCAAAGGATAGAAAACATGTTCACAGTTGATAATAATAATAAAACCTTTTCTTTTCGGGTATAGAGATTTATTCTAATGTCTCAAAAATAAGCACATAACATATCATAGAACAAAGACTTATAGTTGAACCAATTGCATAAGTATGAAGTACATCAACATAAAATACATTCAAGAGGTCCCCAAGGACAGAAAGATCAATTTTAGGCACAAAAATTTGAGGACAAAGGAGTCTCATTAGCAGCCATAGTTGCTATCCCAATAGTGACAATGTTGCGGCACAGCCATCCTTATGAATTCAAATACTACCAATTAATAGAAAAAAAATTACATATAAATACCTCTGCCTTATATATAAAGAAACTCTTCAACCAATCAAGTAGAATTATATTCTTCTGTAGATCCCACCCAAAGGCATTTAGGAAACCCATTAACTTAATTTTTGGCTAGCCTATCTTAAATGACCTACCAACCTAGTAAAGTATCATAGACTGGAAAGGTTCAAAGCAAAATCCCCCAACTCAGTGTAACAACACAAATGGTTTGCTAGACATTTCCCTATTATTTACTTTAAACACCAATAAATACTTGGGCAATCTAGAGCATTGTAGACTTGAAAGGTTAACCAATAAGAAGATGGTTTATACACTTCTCACCATTTCAAACCTTGGTTAGAAACCAGGAAGTGCAATGAAGATTATACACATCTTGAGTTTGTAGTTTGTTTCTTTGAGCTCAAATTTACAATCTTGTCTTTACATTCACATATGTTAAGGGACTCATATTATTCTTCCTTTCATCTTCATTTTTATTATATTTTTTTCAACTAAATTGTTATTTAATATATTGTATCCTTTTAATTTAACCAACTGGCAGATATAATAGAGAAGAAATAGCATTCAAAGCAGGGCCAAACTTGGTTGTTTAAACATGATAATTCCACATCAAAAGCGAAGCAGCATTGAATATTCACATGACTTACAATGCATAGAAACTAGCTGGAGTGCCCAAGTGTAGCAGCAAAGGTCTGATTAACTAAGCCACTCTTGAACTGAGACCTTCTCTTGTAAAAGTATCAAGGCATTTTTACAACATTCTTCTTCTTTTTTTTTTTTTTTTCTTTTGTAGTGAATTTTCGTATAATATTTTACTATTTTATTTAACTTTAGTTTGATATATGATAGATCAACACCTCAAATGTAGTGACATTTTGTTTTGATAGTCGAAACCACAATAATGGCAACATGAGCACAACAACAACAATAAAAGGTTAACACTTGACTCCACCAACGAGACAA
Source organism: Lithocarpus polystachyus (assembly GCA_033629205.1). Classification (NCBI taxonomy): domain Eukaryota; kingdom Viridiplantae; phylum Streptophyta; class Magnoliopsida; order Fagales; family Fagaceae; genus Lithocarpus; species Lithocarpus polystachyus. The sequence goes on from CM066167.1 coordinate 54,881,235, forward strand.
AATTGGAAAAAAAAAAAAAAAAAACAAAAACAAACAAACAAACAAAAAATGTGATTGAGGAAGAACCTCTAGTAGCAGGCCCGATTAAAATTTTCACCTGGGCTTAGACTATATTAGCTACTTAAAAGCCTGGTTCAAATGAACTAGTTTTGAAGTGGAAAAAGGGGGTATGAAAATGTGTCATTCATTTGCTACGGCTACTGATTCTACCGAAAACTACAGCCTGTAGGCCCTTTTACTCTCCTCTAAAAATAGTTTGTTAAGCTGAACAATTACTCAACTTCTCATCTATGATTTGTAGATTTCTTTTTTTCAAATGTACCCATTGTTCTCATACAGCAGTAGCATGCTGTATGCCGTATTTTCATTATGATCTATGATTAAGATTTATTATCCATCAATTCCAACTGTACTAGAGAGGTGTCATCAATAAAAATAGAGGAGAAAAGAAAATAACAAGGGCAAATGAAACAATGGAACTAAAGAAGGAGACAAACCTTGACATAAAATGCAAACGAAGTTGAACACTTAAACGGAAACGACAAAGGAGAGAATAGTTTCAAGGCTGTGCTCAAATGGAGGCACATTTCTTTCAACTTCAATCAATATGTTCTGCTCTTCTTCAATGGTGAAGTCAGATTGGAGTCAGAATCATTGTCAACAAAGTAAGACCCATTGAAGATGAACCTAGATCAAACCCCTCATAACAAACATAGCAACTTCGTCTCCATTATATGCTTGATATTAAACTCTTTACTTCTTCATACAGTCAAAAACTTTTAGTCATATGCCCTGGTGTATCCTGTTAGTAATCAATACTTCATCAGTCGAGTCTTTTTTTTTCCTCAGGCACTTAATCAATTTTTATGAGATGCTGTAAACTTAAATAAATGATACGATTAAATACACTTGAAGGATTGCATAAAATTCATGGAAAAGAACTTGGGTACACTTCAACAAGCTGCAAAAAAATTCAGCTGTTACAGAGGCCACGTAATACAACAAAGCCTAGTTAGTTGAAGGATTTCACACAGCACTTAGCTTGGTTTGACTCATTTCAATTTTTCAATCTCGCAATCAAATAATCAATAAAAAAATAAACATTCCATTTCATAGTAAAAGCTATAAAATAGCATGCTCGAGTGAGAAATAAAAAGGTCCAACCAAAACAGTATAACAAAGAATTCTAATAAGATCAATTGTTGTTGCACCGGATTAGAGATCTCAGTAATTACTAATTCATACATGAAATGCTGAATGCATACATGGATCAACCTAGAATATTATTTAATACCATCCTTCTTTCTAGTTTCCACAATCTCTTTTAATTAAGATGTATTTTCATTCAATTTTAACCCTACTGGAGAGATATCATCAATAAAAAATAAAGGAGAGAAGATATAATTAAGGGTAAATGCTACACTGCAACTAAAGAAGGGGACAAACCTTGGCATATATCTCCCGAATTCAATTATATTTTCTCCTCTTCTATAATTGTAGATTCAGATCGGAGTGAGAATCATAGTCAACAAGGGTAAGGGCCATTGAAGACGAAATACTAGATTTTTTTTTTCTGAAATACTAGATTTTTGAGGACAACAGATACATTCTACTTTGAGGATTTTTTTTCAAAATAACTATAAAATTCAAACAATTTTATTAGTTAGTAACGTTTTCAAACTATTTATGAAACTAACAATTCAAGTATGTGAGACTCGATTTCACTGTAGCAAATCGAGTTTAAGCCACTCGATTTCTGTATGGTAGCAGAGCTGATGTGGAGAAAGCATCCACGTGGAAATCGAGTCTTAGAGACTCGATTTCCTATTCAAGAATTTTCCATTTTCCAGTTCACCGTTTCACTCCAACCCACGTGACTACCCTGCCCTACTGTTTCTTTATTTCTAATAATTATCTCACCTTACCCACTTCAATCTTATCATTTCAACCCACGCCGTGACTTTGTGAACGTTTTTCTTCTTCTTGATTTCACAGTGCGTCTTTCTTGCATCATTTTCAACTTTCAACCATGGCTCGTGCCTTTACTCAAAAATCCACGTGGAACTCGAGTCTTAGAGACTCGAGTTCCCTAAAACCCAGAAAACACGAACACCGTCTTCTTCCCTTCTTTCTCCATTTTAGGTCCTGTTCACCATCTTCTTCCAAGCTCCCAAAAACCGAAGCCAATTCTTCCTTCTTCATCTAAATCCATTCCATTTCTCAAAATCCCAAACCCAAATCACGATCTCAATCGGAGCAAAAATCCAAACCCAAAAATCACCATCTTCTTCCTGTGTTGGTATTTTCTGGGTTTCTGAGTTGGTGTTTTCTGGGTGTCGGGGAGAACGCCGGCCTCGCCGCCGCAGAGGGAGATGAAGCGAGTATAGATTGAAGTTCCGGCTTTGTACGCGAGTTGTTGGTAGAGAATGCTTCTGGTTAGGGCTAAGAATGGGGTTTGGAAAGTGTCGAACACTGGTGGTTGGTGGATATCGATTAAGGGAGAGAGAATTGGATCCAAGCTTCGGAGATGGCGGAGAGCGATTTCGACCTCGCCGTCGCAAGAGAGAGACCTCACTGCGATTCAGGGTATGGATTGGATTGCGCGGGGCAGATGGAGGAAAAAAAAGAAAAGAAGGAAGGTTGAAGATGATGAACTGGAAATCGAGTCTTAAAGACTCGATTTTCACATGGATCCTTTCTCCACATCAGCTCTGCTAACATATAGAAATCGAGTGTTTTAAACTCGATTTGCTACAGTAAAATCGAGTTTCTTAAACTCGAATTGTTAGTTTCCTAAATAGTTTGAAAATGTTACTAACTAATAAAATTGTTTAAATTTTATAGTTATTTTGAAAAAAAAATCCCTACTTTGACCCCCAACCTCCCAAGCTCAAAAGGAGGGTTGTTGGGATCTGTCACTTCTTCCCATTCACATGTAACCTCAACGTGATTGTTATCAGATGGATTTGATTCATTCAACAGCTTCTGCAATTTGAGATGTGATCTAGAACATATCCACAATGTATCAGAAGCATCACGATATGGGGTAATCCAATTAAACAAAACTTTTTCAAAACCATTAATGGAGAGGTGAACATCTAAAACGTCCGATGGATACTGCACCAATCCAAAAGCGAAATAGACGGCAAAAACATTTGGAAATTTGCGACCAACACGGAATGAAATGGAATTTCCATTTCCAACACTTTGATGCTTGGAATTCAACCACCTTGGAATCTCTGTACCTGGTACCATAAAACTATGTGCATCCCCCCAATGAAAAAGGAACAAATCTCTACTTAATATGTCGCTTCTTTCTCCTTCACATAAAATTTTTCCAATCTACATATAATGAGCAAATTCAACGAATTAAAATAAGAAAGAAAGTAAAAAAAAAATAAAAAATTGTTTTATTTTTTATTATAACTTGAAAAAGAAAAAGACCTGATTCAATAATCTGCTTAAGGATTGTGCATCTAATGACGTACAGTTCCTTGCATCTGCACGTTTTCTAAATTGTGGAAGCCTCAAAATGTTGTCGTAGCTGCTTGCAATTTCATATATCAAGGCTTTCTTACGTAGTAAATCTGTGTAGGCTTTCAGGGATGCTAACAATATCAGTCCAAGATAGATCTAGAACTTCCAATACGGGAAAGTAATTGGGCTTCATCCAAAATTCTAATTCGATTCCATATTCACTGATATGCAGTTCCCTTAAGCTTGGAAACCCATATTCGGAAAGTCCATCAAAAAAATTACACGGTGGTCTCAATTTGGCAGTGTCAAGATATAAGACCTCAAGCATTTGCAATTTGTAGATGCTGTCTGGAAGATCCCTCAGGTTGTGGCAACCTTTTAACAGTAATCCAAAAAGCTGAGTAAGATACCCGATTGATGAAGGCAACCCTCTGATGCCACTCTCTGATAAACGTAAATGCTTTAAATGTTTCATTTCTGGATGAATATTGGGGAATTTCTCAAGCATAGAGCATCCAGAAAGATCAAACTCTTCGAGTGATTTCAACCTGAGGTTGTTTGGAAGATTTTGAGAGACTCACAGTCGCTGAGGTTCCATTTCCGTAGCCTATCAAGAAATCCAACGGACTCATGAACCGTAACTAATTCATAACAATAAGAAAGGTTCAATTTCTCTAGGTTTGTGGCACACAATTCATGAACCGTAACTAATTCAATACAAGCAGAGAGGTCTAATGTCTCTAGGTGTGGAGTACACAATTTAGGTAATTCTGTAATGGAGTACAGCCCTCAAGATCGATATGCTTTAAATTTTTTTATTGTATACCCTGTAGATTAAAAAAAAATGAAAATTCAGTTTTGTCAACATTCAAAAAAATTTAAAGAAATTATAATTCATAAATACTAATAATCATACCTGCTTGAATATTGTCTCCATTTTAATGCGACTACTCAAAACTCATATTGAGTGCAACAAGCTTTTGAGGATAATATTTAGATGGCCAGGAGGAAAAAGGAAATTTATGCCATTCAAGTAAACGTAACCCATTAGGGAGATTTTGAAATTCTTCACAAATGTGTACATTTTCAACTAAAAGAAATTTAAAATTTTTCATCCTTTCAAAAGGTTCACCCTGCAATTTCATGGTTACAAGTTCAGGTGAGCGCAATATCATTGCTTGAATTTTATCAATCCCCTAATTGAACAAAGAATAAAACAAATAAGTTCGACTATATAATTTTTTAAAAAGCATAAAAATTTTGAAATTTTAAACAAAAAAATATTTGGAAAAAGAAAAAGTGAAGTAAAAGAACTTGTACCATATTTCTAGTTAGCACTTCATAAGCATCCTCATAACACCATATCCTGCTACGATTTTTAGGGTTTTCAAATTCTTGTTGAACGATTTCCTTGCCCATTTGTTGTAACAAGTCATGCATCGACAATATGCCATATTCATCAACAATTATGAGACACTAATCGATAAGTTTGCCAATACCATAACGTGGTTATAAATTGCAAGTTTCCAGTATATTTGTAATGTAATCCTCCTCAAATCCCTTAAAAAAACAAGCAACATTGAGAAAAATATCCTTTTAAGTTTTCTCCAATCCATTATAACTTATTTTGAGCCTTTCTTGAATTTCTTGGTGAGGAATTTTTTTGTGCTTTTCTAATGCATTTTCCCATTCTTGTATACTTTTTCCACACAAATCAGAACCTATTATTATTATTATTGCTAATGGAAGACCATTGGCATAATGTATAATTTGCTTTGCAACTTTTGAATAGTCTTCCCCTGGTTTATTCATTTGGAAGGCGTGCAGGCTGAAGAGTTTATGAGCTTCACGTTGATTCAATTCCTTAACCTCATAAACTAGATGATCGTTTCCAAGAGCGGTTAGCACTTGTTTGTCTCTTGTTGTTATAATAATTCTACTTCCGAAACTAAACCAATCATAACTTCCAAGAAAATTATCTATCTGGTTTGATTTATCCACATCATCAAGAATTAAAAGAAGCCTTGTATGAAAAAGCCTATCCATTATCAGTTCAGTTCCTTTGGGAACACTGTCCACCTTTAAATATGTGTCTTGTAATATCTTAGAAAGAAGTGCCTCTTGTAGTTGGATTATGCCATTGGTTGTCCATGACCTTTCTCTAACATTCTCTAAAAAGTAGCTTTTATCAAACCGATCAAAAATTCTATTAGCTTTTGCAATTGTAGTTTTACCTACTGCCCCAAGACCATGAATCCCTAGCATGCGAACACCATTTGAGTTTGTATCCAAAAGCAATTCTATCTCCTCCACATGAGAATTTATTCCAACTGGATATTTAGCAACAAATAGTTGTGTCCAATTTGATATGGCACTTGATATCTCTTCTATTATTCTTTTGATAAATTGAGTTTCGGATTCAAAGCAACTGCCAAGCACAAATGCATAAAAAGCATTTGATGTGTTAGACTATACAAAAATCTATACTATAATATATATATATATATATATATATATATACTGAAAAAAGTTTTATTTTTTATTGACCTTGTAGAATTTTTTTCACAAACGCTTACGAGGCTACACAATTTAAATGCCATTATATATATATATATATATATATATATATATATTCATATGAATTTTGGTCACCTCCTAATTGTAAGTGGTGGACACTCACTTTCATATGAATCTACAATTTTTCTATATCACCCACAATCAACCCTTTATAGTTGTAGTAAAAGTTGTGTTCCTAAACTTTTTCCTCAATTAAATTAAGCACCCAACTTATGAAATGCTTTCTCCCACTTTTCACTCTTTTCCCCTTTCCTAGAATTTGTTCTCAATATTTTCCTCTATACTAATGTTTATTTATTTATTTACTGTCTTATTCTCTAATTGTTGCTTGGTAACCAATTAAGGATGCGATTATGAGATTTTCTCTCCTTCCCATTATGATGGTATTTCAAAAACCATATCAAAATGTAAACAGAAATGGAATTAGCAAAGAGGAGACAATCTAGAGTGAACCTATGGGTTATCTCTTGTTTATTTCCTACTTAGTAAATGGACAAAAAATTGAGAGGTGAAATCATTTACCATGAAGTGTATATCCTTTATTTATTAATTTAGATATGAATGCTCATTTACTTATGTATGACGAATTTGTAGTTTTAACATGTGCTAATTTTGAGTATACAATGCAAATCCAGTGCTTTATGGGATTACAAGTTATATATATATAAAGAGTAAGTGAGTAACAAAAGTAATATTAAGAGTAATTGTGTTTCATGTTATGGTAAAGGAAATTACTACTTATTTAATTACTAACAATTGAGGAAAGTGTTTTATGATGTTAAATCATGGAAGTATTTTATGATGAGATTCTTATGAAGTTAAGAAGTTTTCAAGATTGAGGTTTTTTCAATAGATAACATTAAAGAAAAAAAAAATTCTATTCTAAAGAAAACAATTGTGGGTTCCAAGCTTTCAACTAGCTCAATTAGTAAAGTCTTTTATTAAAAATAAGAGATCCGGGGTTCAAACTCTGCCTATACTTAAAATCAATCGATGTCTTGGCTTGATAATAAAGAGCAATCATCATGAAGCGAACTCTATAGGATGAAATTCTATCTTATCTAGCAAAAAAATAAAAAAATAAAAATTTTAAGGAAATTGTTTTCTGAATCTAATGAGATATATCTTTAGAGAAAGTATACAAATTATTTTTCAAAGCTATATATCTAAAGATTTTTTTTTTATAAAGCTCATGAAAAATTGTGTGTGCATGCTCAAAGAAGTTTATCCCGAAGTGTATTCACGTATTAAGAAAATTTTCTAATTTTCATGTATTTATGCATTCTTTATAATTCATACCCCCTAACCCCTTTTATTGAGCTCTGTTAGCTTACCTTCTTTATAAAAATAAAAAATCAGTGAGCAGGTTTTATGCAATAGAGTAGTAGCTGGAGCCTTAGTTGAGTTTCATAAATCATAAGAGCTAGTTTTATTTTCATTTAGTTTTTACTTTTCTTTTTAGTAGTTTTACTTTGTACTAGGGAAGCTGATACCGTACCGTACCGGTCCGTACCGGCCTCGTATTGGTACAAGTACCCTTCCTATTTCGTACCGGAAAAAATACCGGCCTCGTACCGGCCATACCGGCGAATTCCGGCCGTACCAGCCGTACCGGACCGGAACACAAAATGCTATGTTTTTTTTTTTTTTTTTTTTTTTTTTTTTTGTAATTATGGCAATTTTTTAAGGGCAGGATAGTAATACTCATATATATTATGGTCTTGAAGTAGATCTTTTTGATGGATGGGAGTAGATGATCCTATGTAGTTTGTGTTAACTTAATTATTTGTATTATTTGTTTTCTTTGTATGCAATGAACAATTAAATTTTTTATTTTTTATATTGTGTTTTTTTTTTCTTTGTATGCAATGAACAATTGAAGTAATGTTTTATTGTAAACAGGAGATAATGTTTTATGGTAAATAGAGATTGTGTGTGTGTGTGTGTGTGTGTATTAAATATAAAAAATAGCGGTAAACCCGAAACGATACACCGGTATTGACCGGTACCCGAAATATATCGTACCGGTGGCCAAACCGGTACAGCCTCCGGTACGGTATTGACTTCCTTGCTTTGTAGAGATGTTTGTATTTATGAATCAATATTTGAGCGTTGGAACTTTTGATGTAATAGGGGATTTTAGTGTGTGAACTTGTGGTATATTCCAAATTGATGATGTTTGTTATAATTTGGAGAAAAACATTAGATAACCTATTTATCAATTAACAAATACACAATTTTTTGTTCACAGGTTTACTTTGGTTCATATTAATATCAAGCTTAAGCTTGGTATTGACATGCTGGTCATGGTTGCAAATGTGGAATTCATTTAGCTTGCGAGTCATGACAAATTTTTTATTATAAAAAGTATCTTATTCTAAAATTTTTGTTTGGCAAGTGATTATGGATATGATTGTGACTTTTCCTCTCTCTTACATTCTTAAAAAACCGAATCAAAATCTATATGGAGAAAGGAAGCAGCATAGAAGAGGCAATCTAATTAAAGTGGATCCAATGTTTCTCTAATCTCTCTTGGTGATTTCCTATTTAGTACATGTACATAACATTGTAAGGTGAAATCATTTACCCTTTTAGAAGCATATATCTTTCTGTGTTAATTTAGAAATCAATATTCTTCTACCTCCGCATGATGAATTTGAATGACTTGAGAGTAACAAATATATAAATTTTTTTTTCTAAAACATAAATGGGAGAAACTCTTATTTGGTTACATTATTTGATCTTCAATTATTCTATTTCCACTGTTGACCGTTGTAGCTTAAGTAGAAGATATTAACTTTTTAAATAAAAATACTTTGATTATTTGGAATTAAATGGTGCTAACAAAATTATTAGTGTTTTATATTACAAAAAGGCAAAAAAGTAGTAATAGATACATACCCATCCTTGTAAGAGAATCCAGCCAAATCAGCTACTTTGGTTAAAGCTGCCCTCCAACTCTTCTCCTTATCTTTGTTATGTTTTTCTTCATGTTCAGTTAGTGCAATTCCAAACTTTCCCTCTTGTTTACATCTAATGGATTTATTTTGTAAAAAACAGGCAGAACTAATTGGCCATAATTCTTACACTCAAAAATTTTAACAAGCTCATTCAAACACCAAGTTGAAGATGCAAAATTTTCAGAAAATACGACAATCGAAATCATTGACAATTCTATTGTTTTGAGAAGCTCCATTGAAATTTCTTCTCCTCTTTAAAGATTATCATCAATAAAGGTGTTAAATTTTTGTCACATAAAGCTTGATATAAATGACCGGTAAAATTATAGCGAGTAACTTCTCCTCTAAAGCTCAAGAAAACGTGATAGATGAATCGGACAGTGGAAGAACAAGAGCCTCTTTTGTTGATTTGCAGTGCCATCGGAATCTATGAGCAAAAGAATTGAGAAAATATGGAGGGGGAAGAAGCGAATGAAAGAAAGATGTGACTAAAAATGGAAATTAAAAAGAGATACGAGTGAAGAAAGCATATACGTACTGTGGAAATAACCTTACTTTTATATCCCAAAAGTGACCGACGATCCCACGCGTTTTTTTTTTTGGCTGAGAAGATCCCACGCGTTTTCAGTTTTTAAATCCAAGTGGGAAGGTATATCGGTATGTGCTTTGAGCAACATCCAAAGAAACTACAATAAAGTGCTAAAAAGTAAAAGCACTAACAGCATCTCCAACGAGAAGGTATGCGGTGTACCCGGCATATACGCCGGGTACAAAGATATAATTTTCGATCTCGAACAGCACATCTGCACATGTAAGGGTATTTTGATTTGAATCCTATAGTAAAGTGATTGGTTCAAGCTTGCTGTGCAGGTTGTTGGTTTATTCTTACTACGGGATCCTTCAAAACAAAAGGAAAAATTATGCTATCTTCTTTTATTTTGATCACTTGATCTCTTTTATAATTTTTTTAAAATTACGCTTTGCTATTAGACATAAATTTCTCTTAAATTTTTTTAAAAAATGTATACAAATAATTCTTGAAATCGAAAGATTCAAGCTTTTTAAGTTTATTTTATTGATTTATACAAAACAAAGTTTTCATACAAATTAGTTTGTAAGCAATGGCTACAAATTTTTTATTTCTTTTTATTAAATGTGAATTTTAACAAATCCACCATAAGATTATATTTTCTTATTATATCATCTATATTTACAAAATTTCACAAAAATCAAAGATCAATAACTATGTTATCAATCAAATATTTCAATTTTTTCCAGTACTAAATTATACATAAAAAATTAGTTTATAGATTTAAAAGTAAATAATATCCTATTTGAATAAAATTTGACATGCATGTTAAGAACAGAAATAACATGAAATTTAATGGGTAAATTTTCAAAATATGTAGTTATATTAATTTTTTAGTGAGAGTTTGTAAAATTTGTCCATTTGTCTTATCTGCTTCTTTTTCTCCCTTGAATAGTTTGGTTTGACCTAGACTCTCCCACACAAATTGATTATCTCTCAAGTAGGAACAAATCATTTTGATTCTTCTTATCTTGAATGAAAAGGTTATATAGAAAATTATTCTTGAACCTTAGTGTCTGGAATTGCGCCCAACTTGTAGTAACTTTATCAACTTGTATTGAGCTTTCTTGGCATTAGCTTTAGCACCACACTAACCCAGATACATCACCATCGAACCTGAAGTCATTATAAGCACCCTCTATTTATGATTGTTCCATGGCTTTGTACATTATGTTAAGCACGTCTTTTTCCAATATAGGTGTGGGTCTTCATTGTTACACATGCGTGTTCCATCCTGTCTGGTCGCTTGTCATTTTTGGGCTTTTACAACTTGCATTGTCGCATTGCTTATAGCAATTTGTGACCATTGTGTTTTTGGCAATGCTAGTGTTTATATATATATATATATATATATATATATAATGTCAGCAAAATATAGCAATATATGAAAGCAAAGTAGAACCGTCCAAGATGGCGGTAGCAGTTAAGATAAACAAGATAATTGAGAGCAATAATAAGGCGGTAGAACCAGCCAAGTAGTATAACAAATTAATATAGCAAAATAATTATGAGGCGGTAGAACCAGCCAATCAAAGTAATAAACAGTTGAAATATAATAAACACAAGCTGAAAGTAGTTATTACTGAAAATATTACAACACTTACAGCAGTAGTAGTCATTGGTTTACAACAACAGTTTAACAATACAAGGCTTGGAGACTAGTTCTAGTTACAAGCTTTGCAAACAGGGTAACAGTAGGGAAATAGGAATCTTAAAGAGGAGAAGGGAGTCCTAAGGTGAGGAATTCTCTCTGAAGCTCACTCTAAAAGGTTCTATCCCAACATAAGGGACAGCCCCCCTTAAATAGGCAAAAATTCTCGGAATGAACAGTAACCATGAATAGTGAACAGTGAACAATGAACAGTAACAGTGAACAGTACGTGAACAGTACCATGAACAGTAATTTTCACATTTTTCTCATTTGTTGCAGCCGAATCCGTAGGAGCATGAGATGATCAGTTTATGTGGATAAAATCATAAGGAATCTCAACTTTGCAGAGAAATCATGAGGAATCTTTAACTTTGCAGAAAGTAACATCAAGCGTGGGGAACAGGTAGCATTTTTGGCCGTTGTGCGGGCCAGACAAACAAGAGAATCAAATCAACTTTAACATTTTGGCCGTTGTGCAGGCCAGACAAACAAGAGAATCAAATTCATTCTTCATCTTCATCATGACCAAACAATTCCTGACTGTAACAGTAATATGGGTCTTTTGAAACAGGGTTTTTTGAAACAGATGCTTCAGAGGACCGTTCATCTTCTGAACCATCATCACCTACCTTATCCTTCGAAATCATCTTGAGGAGAGCATATAGAGCATCAGGGTCCTTGCGAATATCATCTAAAGGGGAACCCTTCTTTTTAGCCTTAACAGAAGTTTTAACAGTTGAAACAGATGTAGAAGCATGTGCATTAGCCAGTTCAGCTTTCTGCACGGGGGAATTAATCTTGACACCAGGTAAAGCATTTGGGGATGGCAAATCCCTGTTAACATTGTTGATAACAGACTGTGTGTGTGGAAACTTATCCCACCATTTGACAAAACATCGCTGTGTGAGAACATCTCCTTCCTTCTCATATTGCCACTTGAGGATCCAAGGAACTTTATATCTTTTAATGAAATGAAGTGAAGGAGAGAATTTGGCACCATAAGAATTAACCTTGAATGTCTTTGAGAAATGATCAAAACAATTCATTAGTGGTTCTGGAAATATATCAGGAATAGAACCAAACTGGGTCCACCATCGGCCGAACCAAAGAGGCAAAGGTGAACTGAAATCCTTATCAAAATTAACAAACCATGAATGAGACATGATTTCATTCTGGTGAAGCATGAATCTGAACCAGGCAGTGATATAATCATGATAGCAGTATGGAAGATTGCTTTTGGGTAACATCCTTGTGGAGGCAAGGTTGGGACCCCACATTTCTTCAGAAATAAAATTCTTTATGAAAGCACTGTGATAAATAACCTTACCAGTCATCTTATCCTTGATGCCTTTAATAGCTATTGAATTCTCATGAGTCAATATATCAGCATAGTAATTAACATTTTTCTCACTATGTTCTGGAATCCAGTGGAACTGTGGGGGGAAATAGCTGGTAGCCAGTCTAAAGGGGTCAGTAATAGAGGCCCTATTTGACTCAATGTAAAACAGGTTTTGAACATGTGGTTTTTTAACATACTGAGAAGTATAGGAAAATCTGGGAAAAACAGTTTTAACAGGTTGGTCAACAGTGGTCAAAACATAAGGATCATATGATGAGGCCAAAACAGAAGAGTAATTAGGCTTAGGAATTGTACCTAAGGGGGTGAAACGGTTAACAATCTCTAATGGAGAAACAGGTTCCTTTTTAACAATTGTGTTATCAGTGGCAGGGCTCTTGTCTTTCGACCGCCTACTTGCCATTGGGACACTGCAGAAATTCACGGGTAAGGAAATCAGGGATTGAATTTTGAGAACCTTTTATATATTCAATATCAAAATCAAAAACACTTAAAATAGCTTGCCGTCGGGCAAAAATATGTTTTGAAGCAATATTTTCAACATCTTTTTCAATAACATACTTAGCACTTTTGCAATCAATTCGTAACAAAAACTTTTGGTTTAACAAATCACTTTGAAACTTTGAAATGCATAGTACTATAGATAAAATTTCCTTTTTAATAGTACTATAATTTAGCTGTGCAGCATTCCAAACTCCAGAATAGAAACGAACAATGTGTTCAGATGAGTCTGGGGAAACTTTCTGTTTCAAAATGCCTCCGTAGCCAATGTCAGAAGCATCAGTTTCAACAATTTTGAAAGCATTAGGAGTGGAAATACCAAGACAAGGCAATGCCTTAACATGAGACTTGATTTGTTTAACAAGGGAAGTATGAACATCAGACCAAGGTGGAGGATTATTCTGTAACCGATCAAAAAGGGGTTTACATTGTTTCCTCATATCCTTGTAGAAATCAGCAACATAATTCAAAGAACCAAGAAACCTTTGGAGTTGGGTTTTATCAGTGATAACATCAGGGAATTTATCAGCAAACTGAATGGCTCTATCAATAGGGCGAATTTGCCCTTCAGAGATGTCATAGCCAAGGAATCTAATTTTTGTCTGAAACAGTTTGATTTTCTTAGCAGAGACAACAAGACCATTTCTTTTAATAGTTTCCTGGAATGAATACAGATGTTTCCAATGTTCTTCAATAGAGTTGGAATAAACAAGAACATCATCAATGTAAACAATGGTGAAATCGCTAAAGGGGTTGAAAATATCATTCATAATGTTTTGGAATTCACTAGGAGCGTTCTTAAGACCAAAAGGCATAACATTCCACTCGTAGTGACCAAATGGAGTGGTAAAAGCAGTTTTATACCTATCATTCTCACTAATCTGGACTTGCCAAAATCCAGATTTCATGTCAAACTTAGAAAACACTACAGCATCACTCAATCTATGAACTAAGTCATTCTTGTTTGGAATAGGGTACCTAATCCATTCTAAGACTTTGTTCAAAGGTTTGTAATTGATCACCAGACGAGGAGTTCCTCTCTCAATTTCAGCATTTTTTTGCACATAGAAAGCAGCACAAGACCAAGGGGACTTGCTGTTTCTAATCAGTTTTTTATCAAGCAAATCTTGGATTTCTTTTTTGCAAAACTCAACCATTTCAGCATTCATCTGGATAGGACGAGCTTTAGTAGGAATATTTTTCTCATTAAAATCCTTAATATATGGCAAGTTAACAATGTGTTTCTTCCTATGCCAAAATGCATTGGGAATATCAGAGCAAACATCATCAATCAACATTTTCTGAAAATTATTAATTTTTGATTGTAACAATTTATCAGAAAGTCGTTCAGCAATTTTCTTGAACCTAACTTCTTGCTTGAGAAAATTGAGATGATTAGTTTTAGCATGAAGCAAAGTCAAAGCATTATCAGTATCAATTTCAACTTTTGAAGCAAATTTGAATTTTACTTTCTGTCCAAAAGGATCAGTAGTAATTCCATCATGCTCAACAAGAAAGGGATACAAAGCATTAATAAAAGGGAGACCAAGTATCACTTTATCAGTCATGTTTTTAACGAGAACAGAAGGAATCTTGAAACAAACATTATCATGGCAAACATGAGCATTATTCAATTCATATTTGATCTTCATTTGAGAACCATTAGCAGAAATCAATCTTTCAGTTGACTTTTCAAAGTATTTTGAAGGAATTAATCCTTCTTGGATACAGTTCATATCCGCACCAGAATCAATCATAGCAATAACATTGAAATGATAATCATGAGAAACAACAATTTTAACTTTTGTAAACCATTTTGGAGGAAGCAATTTATTAACAAGATTAAGCTGGGAATCAGTAAGAACATCAGCAATACCTTTACCAGAAAGAAGAGCCTGTTGACTGGATTCATCTCCATCTTTGAGCTCATCTTGTTCATTATCAGATTGATGCTTATCCAGATTTTTATCAATTCTTAACAAAAGCAATTCTTGTTTAAGATCATTGTTATCACTTTTAATGTTTTTAAATTCATTTTTTAATTCAATTATTTCTTGTTTAACAATGTTGATCTCACGTTGGAGTTCATTAACAGTTATCACTTTTGATTTTGCTTTGTTGAATCTTTCCAAGGTTTCTTCAAAGCTTATTGTTGGTTTCAATTTTTTATCATTTTCATTTCTTGACAAATTTTTCTTAAACTTATCAAGATATTCTTTTTGCAATTCAGGATTTTGAATCTGACTTATCAATTGGATTAACAAGCTTTCATTTTCTTCACTTTTGGTGAGAACATTAACAGTTTTAATAACATTGCAACATGAATCTCTACAACCGAGTTTAACAGTAGGTGAACCAGAGGAACCATCATCAGATTGGTAACAAGAATCAGACGAAGAAGAAAAATCGTCTTCCAAGGAATCAGACGAGACGTTTGATTCAAGGATTCGGAATAGTTCTTCTTGATCATTATCATCAATGTTTAACATGTTAAACTTATTTTTCAGTTTACTAGGTTTTTGCTTACAGTCTTTACTGAAATGACCAGGTTTTCCACAGTTGAAACATTTACCTTTACCAGATTTCTGTTTATCATATTTTTTAGAAACATTCTTTCTCTTAGCATAAAAATCATTGGGTTTAACAAAGTTTGTTTTGTATCTTTTATGTTTTTTATGGTTATAATTTTTGTGACCTTTATCATGTTTTTTCCCTTTTTGCCTGGAAGGAGCAATAGGGGGCAAACCATATTGTTCACAGAAATTACCCATTTCATATTTAGCTTTTCTTTTATTCTTTAACTGGTGTTTTAACAATTTTTCATCATTACACATGTTAATACCAAGTCTTTTAATAGTGCTTAAAATATCACCATAAGTTAAACTATCATAATCAATGGAATCATTTTTACCAATCAAGTCTTGTTTTACCTTATGAGCAAAGATAGGAGGCAGACCGTCAATAAACTTTTCTTTCCAATAAGGCTTGTAACAATCTTTTCGGAGCATGACTCTAGAAAGGAAAATACCTTCATACCATCTGTAATCAGACATAGTAGGACATCTCAAATTGTTTAGATAATCAGAAATACGAGATGAAACATTGGATGGAGTACCAACAAAATGTTTGAGAATAGTATAGATCAAAGTATTAACACCATCAGGAATACCACGATTTTGATTTTCATCAAAAATAGGGAAACCTTCATCATTCTTTTTAACAGCAGATTTAATAGAATCTCTGGATTCTTCTGTGAGATATGAATCCCACCATCCACGAAGAGCACCAGAAAAACCAGTAACAAGCAGTTCAACAATTTCAGAGTGACTATAATTATGATTATTCAAGTAAGCAGTTCCAACCATAGACATGTGAGCCATTTTATTAATTATTTCTTGTTCAGACAAACCATCAATATTCCATTCATAAAGTTTATCAGCAGAAACAAAAAACTGAGTTTGAAAAGATCTTTCTTCAAATTGCATATCAGGAGGAGTAGGTTTTGAATACCAGTTTTTTGTAAAAGACACAGGAATGGGCTTTCCAACAAATCTTTTAATTTCTGGTAAACCATCATCAAAAATCTTATTAGCTGAAACAGAAGACAATGAATCAGAATCTGTGTTTTCTTCAAAAACATTTTCCTTTTCATTTCTTGAAATAGTTCGAGCAGCACTTGTGGAAGTACCTTCAGTTTTCACCTTTAAATCAGAAAGCATTTTGTCAATAATTTCAAGAGTTTTTGCCTGAGAATTTTTGAAATTCAATTCTCTTTGACTGGGCAAATCAATCAAAGGTTTCTCAGGTTTTGAAACAACAGATTTTTCAACAACTTCCGGTTTTGGAAGAACAGGTTTTTCAGCAATTTTCTCTTCAATGCGGTCAAGCTGTTGGCCAATAACATGCAAAGATTCATTAGTGAAATTGTTTTGTTCAATAATACTAGAAACAGGAGTATTAGCATCAGCAATTTTGAATGGAGAGGCCCTCACATCAGTCCCTTTACAGTTTACGAGAACTGTCTCAAGAGGCGGATGGCTAGACCTAACAACAGTTTTATCTTCCTTAACAAAACTTGATTTCTTTATCACATTCAAATGTTTTTGGGAAACTTCATCTTTTGAAACATAATAATTTTCAAGGAAATCAAAGAACAAAATATGTTTTTTCAACTGGTTCATTTTTTCTTTCCATTTTCTTTTGACACGATCCTTTTCAGACTGAGCAAAAGTACTTTGGTAATATTTTCTCTTATCTCTGTTTTTAGCAGAAATAAATTCATTAAACAAGGAGACCATATCAATTTCAAAGCTTTCATTCAAAGCATTCAAGACTCTTAATTGACTTTGGAAAACAGGGTTATCAATAGTTTGAAAATCAGAACCAGATGGAGACACAGATCTGGTGTCTTCCTCTTCTTCTTCATTAGCATTTCTGCTATATGGAGAGGGAGAGTCTGGTTTGGTAGAATAAAAAACAGTGCTAACTTGGGAGTTATTACTTGAAACTCCTTTTAACTTCAAATCAGGTTTTTCAAAATTCTTTTTCAAATATTCATTAAGATCAAGATCTCTTCTTGAAGCACTATCAGATCCAGCAAAGGAATGCCTTCCTTCGTTGATCCTCAAGGGTCTGTCATCATGAAAACTTATTTTAACAGTTCCATCAAGGTATTGTTGAATATTAGCAAGATTTAGTTCATCAAAAACAGGTTTAGCAGGAGGAGATTCACGTTCCAACAACCATTCTTTGGGAAGATTGATATCTACCCATTGAATCATTTTTGGGATTTGAATCTTAGCATCAGAAGTTGAACATTGAATTAACATGGTTTTACCAGCAGGATCTCTTATATGAACAGAACGAGGATTCAATTGAGAACCTAAAAGTCTGTAATAAATGCGGTAAATAAGAGCAAAAGGCTTGCTACCTTCTTCCATGTCATAACCAGATGTCAAAACATTTAATGTCAAGGCTTTAACAATATTAACATCATCCAAAGCAAGAGTGATATCAGGATAACAGTCAAAATAAACAGGACCATCATACAAAGAAGCAGTGATCATACCAAGAATGCTATCATTAAATCTTTTAAATCTAGCATCTCTTAAGCACATCAGAATAGAAGCATTAATACCTTTTCTTGTGAGTGGTTTAACAGCAACTTGAACAAGACCAATATGCAAATAACTGAGTTTTTTAGCAAGAAATTCATTAACATTTTTTCTGGAAAACAAGCAACATTTTTCATGTGTTCTAGAGATAGAAAATGTCTGTTCAACAGTTCTAACTCTATATTCAGAGAAAGCAGTATTTTCAGCCCAACTAAGTTTATAGATGGACTTAGTGGAAACCTTTGGAATATTCCAGTTTTTAAAATCTGGGATCTCATTTTCTTCAATAGTGTGATCTTCTTCATTTACAATATCAGGAGGACAACCAGTCGTCCTGGAGCTGACAGAGGAGTTGGATCTCCACAACTTATCCATACTATCCTAGATTTAACACTCAATTATCATGTTTTTCTTAACACCGTTGCATTTCGTAACACATACCCTAAACAACCCTATACCTCTCATGCCCTACACGCTCTCCTAGCTCAAACGGGCCTTACTGTTCGGTTCTGGGGATTCACTTTACGTCTAGGGTGGCGCCAACGACGGTAAGAAGGGAACACAACAAAGGAGTACCAAAGTTTCGGGCAGACACGGACAAGCATTCTAAGACTTTGTTCAAAGGTTTGTAATTGATCACCAGACGAGGAGTTCCTCTCTCAATTTCAGCATTTTTTTGCACATAGAAAGCAGCACAAGACCAAGGGGACTTGCTGTTTCTAATCAGTTTTTTATCAAGCAAATCTTGGATTTCTTTTTTGCAAAACTCAACCATTTCAGCATTCATCTGGATAGGACGAGCTTTAGTAGGAATATTTTTCTCATTAAAATCCTTAATATATGGCAAGTTAACAATGTGTTTCTTCCTATGCCAAAATGCATTGGGAATATCAGAGCAAACATCATCAATCAACATTTTCTGAAAATTATTAATTTTTGATTGTAACAATTTATCAGAAAGTCGTTCAGCAATTTTCTTGAACCTAACTTCTTGCTTGAGAAAATTGAGATGATTAGTTTTAGCATGAAGCAAAGTCAAAGCATTATCAGTATCAATTTCAACTTTTGAAGCAAATTTGAATTTTACTTTCTGTCCAAAAGGATCAGTAGTAATTCCATCATGCTCTACAAGAAAGGGATACAAAGCATTAATAAAAGGGAGACCAAGTACCACTTTATCAGTCATGTTTTTAACGAGAACAGAAGGAATCTTGAAACAAACATTATCATGGCAAACATGAGCATTATTCAATTCATATTTGATCTTCATTTGAGAACCATTAGCAGAAATCAATCTTTCAGTTGACTTTTCAAAGTATTTTGAAGGAATTAATCCTTCTTGGATACAGTTCATATCCGCACCAGAATCAATCATAGCAATAACATTGAAATGATAATCATGAGAAACAACAATTTTAACTTTTGTAAACCATTTTGGAGGAAGCAATTTATTAACAAGATTAAGCTGGGAATCAGTAAGAACATCAGCAATACCTTTACCAGAAAGAAGAGCCTGTTGACTGGATTCATCTCCATCTTTGAGCTCATCTTGTTCATTATCAGATTGATGCTTATCCAGATTTTTATCAATTCTTAACAAAAGCAATTCTTGTTTAAGATCATTGTTATCACTTTTAATGTTTTTAAATTCATTTTTTAATTCAATTATTTCTTGTTTAACAATGTTGATCTCACGTTGGAGTTCATTAACAGTTATCACTTTTGATTTTGCTTTGTTGAATCTTTCCAAGGTTTCTTCAAAGCTTATTGTTGGTTTCAATTTTTTATCATTTTCATTTCTTGACAAATTTTTCTTAAACTTATCAAGATATTCTTTTTGCAATTCAGGATTTTGAATCTGACTTATCAATTGGATTAACAAGCTTTCATTTTCTTCACTTTTGGTGAGAACATTAACAGTTTTAATAACATTGCAACATGAATCTCTACAACCGAGTTTAACAGTAGGTGAACCAGAGGAACCATCATCAGATTGGTAACAAGAATCAGACGAAGAAGAAAAATCGTCTTCCAAGGAATCAGACGAGACGTTTGATTCAAGGATTCGGAATAGTTCTTCTTGATCATTATCATCAATGTTTAACATGTTAAACTTATTTTTCAGTTTACTAGGTTTTTGCTTACAGTCTTTACTGAAATGACCAGGTTTTCCACAGTTGAAACATTTACCTTTACCAGATTTCTGTTTATCATATTTTTTAGAAACATTCTTTCTCTTAGCATAAAAATCATTGGGTTTAACAAAGTTTGTTTTGTATCTTTTATGTTTTTTATGGTTATAATTTTTGTGACCTTTATCATGTTTTTTCCCTTTTTGCCTGGAAGGAGCAATAGGGGGCAAACCATATTGTTCACAGAAATTACCCATTTCATATTTAGCTTTTCTTTTATTCTTTAACTGGTGTTTTAACAATTTTTCATCATTACACATGTTAATACCAAGTCTTTTAATAGTGCTTAAAATATCACCATAAGTTAAACTATCATAATCAATGGAATCATTTTTACCAATCAAGTCTTGTTTTACCTTATGAGCAAAGATAGGAGGCAGACCGTCAATAAACTTTTCTTTCCAATAAGGCTTGTAACAATCTTTTCGGAGCATGACTCTAGAAAGGAAAACACCTTCATACCATCTGTAATCAGACATAGTAGGACATCTCAAATTGTTTAGATAATCAGAAATACGAGATGAAACATTGGATGGAGTACCAACAAAATGTTTGAGAATAGTATAGATCAAAGTATTAACACCATCAGGAATACCACGATTTTGATTTTCATCAAAAATAGGGAAACCTTCATCATTCTTTTTAACAGCAGATTTAATAGAATCTCTGGATTCTTCTGTGAGATATGAATCCCACCATCCACGAAGAGCACCAGAAAAACCAGTAACAAGCAGTTCAACAATTTCAGAGTGACTATAATTATGATTATTCAAGTAAGCAGTTCCAACCATAGACATGTGAGCCATTTTATTAATTATTTCTTGTTCAGACAAACCATCAATATTCCATTCATAAAGTTTATCAGCAGAAACAGAAAACTGAGTTTGAAAAGATCTTTCTTCAAATTGCATATCAGGAGGAGTAGGTTTTGAATACCAGTTTTTTGTAAAAGACACAGGAATGGGCTTTCCAACAAATCTTTTAATTTCTGGTAAACCATCATCAAAAATCTTATTAGCTGAAACAGAAGACAATGAATCAGAATCTGTGTTTTCTTCAAAAACATTTTCCTTTTCATTTCTTGAAATAGTTCGAGCAGCACTTGTGGAAGTACCTTCAGTTTTCACCTTTAAATCAGAAAGCATTTTGTCAATAATTTCAAGAGTTTTTGCCTGAGAATTTTTGAAATTCAATTCTCTTTGACTGGGCAAATCAATCAAAGGTTTCTCAGGTTTTGAAACAACAGATTTTTCAACAACTTCCGGTTTTGGAAGAACAGGTTTTTCAGCAATTTTCTCTTCAGACGGCTTTGGACGGTTCAAAGCAATTTTCTCTTCCACTAATATATATATATATATATATATATATATATAACCGAAGCCTCTGACCTCTATACAATTTTCCACATCAGTATTATTTAAAAAAAAATCAATAAAAAAAAAATACATAACCCGGTTACCTATTCTACTGAAACACTATTAAATCCGGTTATCTCTCTCTCACACAAAAGTTGTAACCGTCTTCAATAACATATCATAATTTTGTAGTTACCTACTGTGTTGGAGTCAAGTGACTAGAATTAATTTAAAAAGATTTCAAACTACTCACAATATAGAAATAAGAATTCAACTTCGTTTAGATATTAAAATAAATAGGATAAGGTCTGAATTGTCAGAAATCTTTGGCAATATTGATATAGGAATAGGAGTCATGACTTATGCCACACAAGAATCTTCTCCCTACTGCAATTCGACACAAGTTCATTATCATTTTTTTTTTTTTTTGTATTGTAATATTATCTACAAGTTTTTTTAAAATATGCTATGGGGAAGAGGGGATAAGGTAGTGTAAACGTACATGATAATATTGAGTAAATAGAAACCCACCCAACAACAATAATATATATATATATATATATATATATAAAAGCTATTATATTATGGATATGAAAAGCGAAGACATCAGGTAGTCATAGCCATTGATTTCATGATTTGGGAGTGCTTTGAAATCAAGGTATTTTTAAAAATTGTTCTGAAAAAAAAAAACATTTCAAATATATTTTTTAAGATTTTTTTTTTTTTTGACTTTGGCTATTTTCAAAATAATGTGTTTGTGGTTTCAAAATAAATATTTTTTTTCCGTATATTTAACTTTTTTTTTAAACTATATAATGTACGTTTAGTTCAATAAACCTTAGCAATAATATAACTGGTGAGGCCTAGGCTAATAATCGGAGTTAAGAGAGACACATGTTTAGGACTCTTCTCTTCCTATCTCAAAACCCTGGCAATTATCTTAGCAGCTTAACACTCTCTAATGGTGTTTAGCCTAATTAGTTTTCATGTATACAACCTTCTTCCTCCACAAAACATGACACACTAAAAGATTAATAGGGGGAGACGCCACTCATATAAAAGTCACTATTTGAGCGAGCTATTCGGCTATTGTGGCAGCAAAGAATCGTGAGACTCAGGTTCCCTTCCTATTCCTTATTTAACTTTTATGCTTTCAATTTGGTTGGGAAGATACTTGAAGCTTTCTATAAAGAATATATTATAAACTACTTTGCTTCATAACAAAACATAGATTCAGTATTTAGTGTGAGAGGTTTAGAGTTTAGACTTTAGAGGGAAAGTGACGAGGAGTGGGGACTCATGAGCTAATAATTTCTTAGTGATTTTTATTTTTTTTATGAACTTCTCTTTACTTTTTCTGTTTCTTGCCTAAGTTTAGTATGTAATTGTAAATAGTTTGATAAATATATATATATATATATATATAAGCTTTACATATATAACATATTGTAGGGATTTACATATTGTAAGCTTCATATGATAGCTATTTTTATTTCTATTACCAGTTTCTATAGGAAAATATAGTATTCTTGAATTTGCAAGATATATATATATATTTTTTTTGTATTGTTGTGGTTGGTGACATTGGAGTAATAATTATATTTTATATCAATTCTATTGTGTTTTATATCAAGAAATACATGACAATCACACTATGTATATATTTTTTACTTTCAACCTTGGTTGGCCTACCCAGATTAAGAATTAGGTATATTTCTTTGTGGGATAATAAATTTTTTTGAAAGCAATATTAGCACTAAAATTTTTTTTCTTACAAAATTGACATAAAAGCATTTGATGTGCTAACCTTTTAGCATTATAAATTTTTCATGCATCACACGGGTTAGCGACTAGTTTATTTAAAATCAATATCTTATTATTTTTAACCAAGTCAATGGCTTACTTAGCACATCATTAGACCTTTTGTCTGATCAGCTTCTTCCCTCTCTCCAATAGTTCTATATACCTTCTCTCCCACGTAGATTAATCATCTCTTTTGAGTAAAAACACATCATTTGATTATTTTTATCTTGAATGGAAAGATTTTAAAGAAGGCTATTTTTGAATCTTGGTGTGTGAAAGTGTGTTTAACATGAAGCTTGGCATTATAGTCTAATTTTGGGGGTTGTATGTCAAAAAACCATGTCATATTGAATTTTATTTTGGGTGTCATAAATCAACTTTCAAAGACAATGCATTTGCGTACTTCTATAGTTAGTGAGATTTTTCATATAAATTTATTTCTTTGTTAGATATTTTGTACATTGATAAAAAAAACTTCAACAAAATCAAAACCTTGAAAAAAAAGAAATGGCACTCCCCGTGCCCCCCTTGATGTTCATATGAATTACAGTACACATTTCAAATTTCACCACCAAACCCAACAATCAAATTTCAACTACAACTTTTTATCAAAAAAAAAAATCAACCACAACTCGGATATATTTTGAACCATTAAACAACCCAAACCCTCACACCATCACAAATCAAAGGAAAGACTGAGTGGGCTGTCCAAGAAAAGTAGAGATAGAGGAAGAGAGCAAGAAGACCACCTTGACGATGGTGGCTGGTGATGGTGAATGACAAGGAAGGTCATTGACTACCAGCAATCCAGGATGAGAAATATTCATCAGTCATCACTAAATTGTAAAACACAAACCCGGACAAAATTGGCCTATGCCCTTTTTAAAAAAACAATCCAGCATTTTGCCCCATTTTTCAAATTAATTAGGGAAATACCCCTCTTTTGAAACTCAATTTTTTCAAAATCGAGTTAAGCCCTATAGAGGCGTTTTAAGGAGCCTATAGTGACGTTTTAATGAACTATAGTGGCGTTTTGTAACTCGATCTCCATAAACTTGAGTTATAGGTAAAAAAAATAAAAAAAATTTCCTATAACTCGAGTTCATGGAGATCGAGTTACAAAACGTTACTATAGGTCTTGAAAATGTCACTATAGGCTCCTTAAAACGCTGCTATAAGGCTCTAGAAATTTTTTTTTTAACTCGATTTTTAGAAAATTGAATTACAAAAGAGGGACATTTCCTTAATTAGTTTTGGAAAGGGGGCAAAATGCCACTTTTTTTGCACAAAAAGGGCATTTGCCCATTTTGTCCACACAAACCCATAAAACCAATTTTAATGGGAATGGTTGTTGTACTTAGTAGATCCATGGGATCACGTGGTGGGTATAGGTCTAGGAGATGTGTATGTATACCAGGTGATAGGTTTCGTGGGTGGGTAAAGGCTGCCACTTCGAAATTTGGTTATCATGAATTTTCTAGTTTGCATTTGGTTTTTTGTGTTTGAATTTTCTATGTTCCTGAGTTCATCTTCTATGTTTTTGTGTTCATGAAATGCAATTTTTCCTCTCTTTTTTTTAGTTAAAAATATTAAATTTAGATAGTGATGCGGATGCTAACTGGCATTTCTTAATACTAAAAAAAAAAATGATTATTATCTTACTAGCTGTATCAGAGTTTAGAGTGCACCCCATGTGCCAAGTTTGCATAAAAGGGCCAAAATGGTAATGGTTTTTGATTTTCAAGGACTAATATAGGTACTTTAAAAAAGTATAAACTAAAACGGGAATTGGCTCAAAATATAGAGACTAAAAGTATATTTCACTTAAAATTTTTAAGTTGGGTTGATTTTTGTGTCTATGCCAAATTTGATTTTTATGTTTTTGTGCTTGATTGATGAGAAAATCTTGGGAATGTTCCTACAATTTTTTTTTTCTATTTTAAAATTGAGAAATTAAATATGAATGTTTTTTCAAATTAGATGCTGATGTGAAATTTTTAAATAAAAATAAAAATATTTTATTATTATTTTATTTTTCACATAAGCTTTAAGAGTGTCAACTATGAAATTCGTTAACCACGTAGACATTTTTCATTAGTGAGTTGATGATAGGAATCAAATTAACTGTAAGTTGAAAAAGACAAGGACGAATTGATTACTATCAAAATGTGAAAACCAAATTGACAATGAAACCAAAATGTAAAAACCAAAATGATATTTTTGTGCTAAGAAAAAAAAAATATTAGACTGTACTTCTTTTCAAAGAAATGCAAATTTTGTGGAAACAATTTTTAAAACAAAATGTTGTATTATAGACAAAGAGAATTTAAAAAAAAAATACTACAACCATATGAATGTCTATTGATTTGTGGGCAAAAGATAAAGGAAAATAGAATTAAGGTGTAAATGCATTTTTAATTTTTACATTTTGACCAAACTTCTATTTTGGTTCCTACTTTTTCTTCATTGGCACGAGCTAAAGATGCTCTCCCTCAACCAATGTTCTCCTTCCTTTCCTCACAGCTAGCCCACATGTAGGGTCTGGATTTAGCTATGTCAGCATTCACACTTGTCTTAACTGGTGTTGTTCTATATATTAAAAAAAAAAATCTGTTTTGCACGAATTTTATTCCAAGTAGTATATAATATAAATCAGCTTTCAAAAACAACAAATTCATATAATTCTATAGTTAATGAGAATTTTCAAATTAAACTTGGTTTTTTGTTAAAAACTAGACTATTAAATAATTTCCAATCAAAATCAAAATCTTGAAAAAAGAAATGGTACTCAAATTTACAATCTAAGATTTATTTATAGAACATGTTAGGTTCTAAGGAATTAGGAACTAATGTATTAGAACTTCAATTTGTAATGTTGGCAAACCATGATCAAAACAATCTTTAGTCTTGTGTTAGATTTGCTCAAAGTATGGCTTTTTATGTAAAGTTGGAATCAAGTTAACTGCAGAATTTACTGTGCACTTCTGCCTGACTCGATCGATCGAGAATTAGATTCGACCGATCGAAAGTCGTGCAGAATGTTTTTCTACAGAATTTTCCAACTCAGCCCTAGCCCATTTATTGTATAGGGTTTTATATTTTGTCATAAGTACTAGCCACGTTTTTAGAATTCTGAATGCTGTGTTTGTGAATCTCATTGTTAGATCTAGAGGTGTTTACCTTCACATACACTTAGGGTTGTCGGGGGTTCTTTTTTACGTTTCTTTTTCGAAGAAGGAAGTCGGGCCCGGCGCTTCGTGGAATAGGCTCCAAAGTACCATTCTGCCGCTGCCGGTTTGTGCGCAAACATTGAGTCCAAGTCTAAGGGAAGACGCTGCAAAGTGGGCTTATCCTTTGTTTCTGCCGCAGTAGGATCTTTTCTCCAGTTTCTGCCACAGGTTTGGCTTTTCTGCCGTGCAACAAAACTGCCTGCTGTGCAATAAAACTGTCTGCTGTGCAATAAAGCTTTTCAACTGGGTTTATCCTTTGTTCCTGCTGCAAAAGGAATTTTCCTCCAGCTTCTGCCGCAGATCTGACTTTCCTGCTGTGCAGTAAAATTCTGTGCAGTAAACTGTCTGCTGTGCAGTAAAGCTGTCTGCTGTGTAATAAAGCTTTCTGCTGGGCTTGTCCTCTGTTTCTGCCGTGCAGCAAAACTTTCTGTTGTGCAGTAAACTGTCTGCTGTGCAGTAAAGCTGTCTGCTATGTAATAAAGCTTTCTGCTGGGCTTGTCCTCTGTTCCTGCCGTGCAGCAAAACTTTCTGTTGTGCAGTAAAACTGTCTGCTGTGCAGTAAAGCCTTCCGCCGTGATAGTAAAGCCTTCTGCCATGCAACGTGGGTGACTACTCTTCATTTCTTTTACTGCAGAAATGTTGTTTCTTACTTCCTACACATAAACAAATCTAAAACCCAAAGAAAATACCAATCAAGCAAATGTTAGCTTAAATGGGTTAGCATATTCTCAAATATATACATACATATATTCGTAAATATACTTATACGTATTAATATATATTTTGCAGAACATGAGAAACAAGATATATGTATATATACTTATGGCAGGATAATGAGTCAAAAGTAAAACACGTAATAACAAATAAAGAAGAAAGTTTCGGCAGAAAAGGTTGAACACGGCGAATGTAATAAAAGGGTGCTACAGCAGAATAACCAGTACAACAAGTAAAGATACCACATCAGGACAACTGATGCAGCAAACATGATAAAAAAATGTATAACGGCAGGATGACTAAATGCGGCAGACATAAGCTATAATGAGAGAAATCAAACACATTTGCAACCAAAATAAGTTTTGAATCTTCCCATAGAATAAGTAAACCAAGAAAGAACCCAAACCCCAACTTGAACAACCTTATCATAGGCTTTTGCCATAAAAGTTGTGCATTTTGGAGAACAGGCCCAAATGGCTACTGGCTATTACTTTTGGAGACTTCAAAGAGTGGGTTTGCTAAGAGGGAGGGAAAAGATGGTCTATTGATGCATGCCTCTATTCCTGCCATGTTTTCTCTCTTCGTTTTACCACTTCATTTCTTTCTTTTTTTCTTTCCCCCATTGGGTCTCTCTTAGTTTTTTTTTTACTACTCTCCTGCCGTCCCTTGTTTCTTTTCATCATGCTTTTTTCATATGCCAATCCTTTTATACAAAAGGATTTGGGCCTTTGTGAGCCAGATAATGTTGATTGGATCAAAAGGGTCTTGGGCCCAATTTGTCTTCATCTGCCGAAGCCAATCTGCCAGAGAATTGCATTCTGCGGCAAAGCTGTATCTTGCTACAAATTTGTATTCCGCTACAGATCATTTCCCTTGCATTTCTTTTGGTCTTCTTGGTGGGTCTTTGGGCCACTATTTTTTATTGGGCTTTCTTCCTCATGGGATTTTGGCTATGGATTCGCAAAATTGGGCATCAACAAGAGTTTCCAAACTCAAGATTCATGTCAAGAGATTGGTAAATCATACAGTTGCAAAACAAAAGAGTTTCAAGATATACAAGCAGGTGTTGCTTGTGCTTTGCTGAGAATTCAAGGAAAGAAGAAGTCCGTGGTCTCGTAGCTGTTACGTGGTCGTGATAGTAAGTTTCCTACAGGCAAGTAGCAATAGGATGTTAGTGGTCTAAGTCTATATTGTGTAAACTTCGATTCTTTCATAGTGAATTCGTTTTACCTTGAGGATAGCTAGGTTAAATCCTCCCTAGGTTTTTTACCGGTTTGGTTTTCCTGGGTCATCATATCATGTGTTCTTTATTATTCCGCACTTTTACATGATTTGATATATTTGTGTTAACCTAGATCTGAATAATTTACATAAGTTAATCACTTGGCTAAATAACTAGGTTAATTTATTTGGGTTTAAGGGGTCTAAACAAACTTACAGAACAATTTAAACTTATAATTACTCTATTATATATTCATTTAATGGAACGAAACTCTACTCTAAGAGCATGAGCATCAACATGTGTAAAGTCCTGCAAAATAGAAAAGTTACTTATTTTACACATTTTGACCCAAAAAGAAAAAAACCACCTACATCAGTGGGTGTAAAATTGTGCATTTATGCATAATTGCTACAATAACCATGCATATATGCATGGTTATTGTAGCTCTACTATCTCTTATTTTAATATTATCTTCATTTAATAAAATAAAATAAAATAAACCTATTTCACTCTTTTTTTCCTCTCTCCTCTCACCTGAGCAACACCAACGCCTCTCAATACTCTCTCCCTGTTTCATTCCTAACATTTTCCTCTCATCTTCTCTCTTCGTCTACTTCTCGATAACTCTTGGAGGTATCTCTATTGACAAACTTTAGGGAAAATTTCTCTAAAAAGGTACGGGTTTTTCTCATTGAGTTTTAGGGTTTTTTTTTTTTTTTTGGGTTTCGAGCAAGATTCTTGAAAGTTTCTCTAAACTAATTTTTTAGGGTTTCCTGTTAGTTCAAGCCTTAAAAAAAGATGTAAATTAAAAGATTGTTCTACTCTCCAAGAACTAAATAACATGAACCTATAATTCCAGTGAGGGCATGAAAGTGTTAATTTTGGGACGCATTGGAATTCTATTTGTAGTGTGTTATGACTCTGCCTTATTGTTTTGTTCTGGAAGTTGTGGTTTGTTATGAATTTGTTTTTTATGTCTTGGTTGATTTCTCTGTGCGACACGTTTTTTAGCTATCAATCTAGAGCCATTCGTCTAAGCCACTATTTTGGCGGTTTGGCCATCAGACCTCCACCACAAGCGGCTTCATTGGCCAAGCCACCGGTGTTGGTAGCTTACTTAAAATATAAGTTTAAATTAAAAAAGTATGATTATTAAGAAAAATAATAAATAATTGATAAATAATGAATATTTTATTAAAATATCTTGTAAAATTGATAAACTGATGCGAGTGTTTTTGAAAAAGTGATAGTGTAAAATAGAAAAAGTAAATTTTTTGTGTAAAATATACAAAATCTTTTACACAGACAGATGCAATTGCTCTAAATCTACGAGATTCTAAAAAAAAAAAATTAGAGCAGTGGGAGGTTAGCACGAACGTCAGCACTTACGTTTGAACTTCTTTTTTTTTCTTTTTTTCTTTTTTTTCTATAGTAGAAGTCACTGCGATAGTGCGATCCCAAAATATCATATACAAAACCTAAGATATATTGTCTAACTCTCTGCTTTTCTTTAACCCATTGACCCACTAATCATTTGAAATTATCTCTGAATGGCTCACAAAAGCAAGATTTTGATAATTGGAGGGACTGGATACATTGGAAAATACATAGTAGAGGAAAGTGCGAAAGCTGGGCACCCCACTTTTGCTTTGGTCAGAGAAAACACAGCTTCTAATCCTGAAAAGTCTAAGCTCATTGAGGGCTTCAAGAGCTCTGGAGTGACACTTCTCTATGTATGTAGAGTCTAGTTCTCCACAACTTGCGTGTGTTTAATACTTTGGCTTAGTATATCGATCTTGAAAATCATGTGATTGTTTCACAGGGAGACATATATCATCATGAAAGCTTGGTGAAGGCAATCAAGCAAGTTGATGTAGTGATCTGTGTACTTGGATCACCAGAACAGATAGCTGATCAAGTGAAGATTGTTGCTGCCATCAAAGAAGCTGGAAATATCAAGGCAAGGCACATATCTTCCAAAAAACTTTTTAATATTTTTCCTGATTTTTTGTTTTTTGTTTTGTTTTTTTTTTTTTTTTTTTTTTTGTCTTGTTAAAGTAGTTTATTCAGTTCTAACAACTTTTGACCTTTGTATCAAATAGTCCTTTTACTTTAAAATGATTTCCTCAATCCCACTATTTTTCAAGTTGTTTCAAAAAGATATTTATTACCATAAAATAATTATATGAAAATTACTGATGTGAAGAATGAAATTCATGCCATGTCATAGGGTCCACATCCTCAAATTGACCTCAACTTCATTAATTTCGTTTATTATGTCAGAAATTAACTTCTACCAAATGATGGTAATGACTTTTTTGGAAGTATATTAAAGCAAAAATCAAAAGTTGATGACCAAATTTGCAATTTAACTTCTTATGTTTGCTATTTGGCTAGTAATTCTTAAATTAAACTAGAAATTAAGAAACCTGCATTATATACAATGAAATATTGGTGGGTTTCAGAGGTTCTTCCCATCTGAGTTTGGAGCTGATCACGATCGTGTCCATGCGGTCGAGCCAGCTGCACATTTTTCCGGGGTCAAGGCCAGTGTGAGGAGATCAATCGAGGCTGAAGGAATTCCATATACCTACCTTGTGTCCAATGGCTTTGCTGGGTACTTTTTACCCAACTTGGGAAATGTACTCAAAAGTGCCACAGCTCCTCCTAGGGACAAAGTAGAAATAATTGGAGATGGAAACCCCAAAGGTATTAGCATAAAATTCAATTATCTTTCTCTTTAAACTTATCGAGACTTTCTTATTTTCTTATGTATGTATGTGCGTGCATGTGTGTGCCATTTACTAGATGTAAGTCAACTAGATAAAGATGACAAAGTAATTGTTATTTTCCATGTTGACAGCAATTTTTGTCAAGGAAGAAGATGTTGCAACTTATACCATAAAAGCAGTGGATGACCCAAGAACCTTAAACAAGATTGTCTATCTTAGACCCCCTGAAAATATTCTGTCCCTCAATGAGATTGTCTCCCTATGGGAAAAGAAGATTGGCAAGACCCTTGAGAAGACTTATCTTTTAGAGGATCAACTTCTGAAGAAAATCCAAGGTTAGTAAGAACAATTTCACCTCTCGATTATAGCGTTTGCTTATAGATCTAATTTGGTTTGCTTATAGTGAGTTTTATTTTTATTTTATTTTTATCTAATTCATTAGGATACGCCTTATTACCTCATTTGTAATTTGGATAATTATTAGGAGAGTTGAATTCTCTACTTCATTTCTTTGTACTGTTAGTCAAACCGTAACACCAAAGAAACCGTAACACCAAAGATTCACACACTAGAGACAATGCTAAAAAAATTTAATTAGAAGTGACTATGTACACATTAGTTGTAACCAAGAAGCTGTATTTGGCTATTTGTTTGGATGACTGACTTAACTTCATCAATATTTATTAGTGCATAAATTGTTTGATTTCTTGTTGAAAATTTTGGATGGTACAAATATAATAAAAAAGGAAGTAATTCTCCTATTGATTTGAGCAGTTCTATGTACTAGCCAGAAAATGTTGAGAGTTTCATAGATGGTTGGACAATCTGATACTTATTTTTGCTCTTTTACAGAGTCTCCTAGTCCTTTAAATCTCAACCTATCGATTGTTCACTATGCCTTTGTAAAGGGAGATCTTACAAACTTTGAGATTAAGGCTTCTTTTGGCGTGGAGGCTTCAGAACTTTATCCAGAGGTGAAATACACCACTGTGGATCAATACTTGGATCAATTTGTCTAAAACTTGGAACATTCTCTTGTGGCAATGTGTTATCTTACAGTGTACAATAAAAATAAAACATCTGTCGTCTATGTGGCATTTGTTACTTGTTAGTTATGCCTTTGTTTGTGTCGTATAAACCCTTGGATTGGGTCCTTAATTTGTAACTTTGTTTTCAAGTCAATGTGTTAGTCAAATTGTGCTTCTAGTAATGAAAATTTCAAAGATCCTTATTATGAGGTTCTTGTTATCTTGTAGCTGCCTATCTAGTGATAGAACATGCTCAGAGCTTCAAATGTTAGCTGCCTGTCCAATGTTAGCTCATTATTTGTGCATCGAGGGACTTTGGATTATAAGTTGTGCATCAATTATAAGTAAATGAGTAATGCTACATCCGCATAATAATTTAGAATATTTTTACAAACAGACATTCATTAGAAGCTGCATGGTACAAAATTTTGGAGCATGTTTATGAAGTTGCTTCAACTCCTATAGCTCTAGGAACATGATAGGTCACATAACATTATAGCATACATTTGAAGTACAATTCTCACACAAAGAATGATAGATCAGATCATGAAAGAGAGACGAATGGTCTCATTGAATTTGTGGAAGCTTATGTCATGATATACTACAACTAATTAGTTATCAATTGACTAAAATCAGGGTAGTTTTATATTCAACTGGCCCAAAATTATAATTAGCTATCAATTGACAAAAATCAAAATCCAACTACAACAAAAACTAAAGATCACTCGTTCTGTTTTTTCCAACTCCTACAAATTCAAAATTATTTCTCCTTTCCAATGCTAAGACCCACCGTAAACATGAGTCAAGCATGGCTCTACTTGGGAACTACTGCTCGGTTTCAGTCCCAAGCTCTGAAGCTCAACAAATTCCTCAAGTTATCTGCCATAACTATGAACAAGAAAGAAACAGTTAGACAAAGACACAAATAGAGAGAGAGAGAGAGAGATGCATGTGTCACTTTACTTACAGAATAGAATCAGTGGCCATAAATTTTCTGGTAGCAGATTTTGGTGCCCTTGATGGAGTAGTAGAATTCCCAATTGAACCATCAGACAATTCATCTAACTTGGGAATTTCAATGGAAGATTACATCAACCATTGAGGAGCTTCTGCATATTGTAGGCATAACAGTTTTAGCCTTTCCATTGTTCATAATTGAAAATTTTAGCTAATAAGAATAATCAAGAAATACAACATATCAAAATTGAAAATCAAGTTCTCAACTGTGGCATAACAATTTTAATTGTGTTCCTCCTTTCAACAGCAATCTTCAGTAGTGGTACTTAGTTCTCATTGTATTACTTCCAATTCTAAATGGACATTTTAGTTTTTAATTCCAATTTCCAGGTTTGTTTCTTTATCGAAATCAACTGGCATCTTAAGTCAAAGACATCGGTGCTTTAAAATGACTTCACTAGCGAAATAAGACAGTTTTAGCAAGTAGTAATAAGCAGATTTCCATTGCATTACCTTCAAATAGAAAATTCAAGAGCAAGAAACACTCAGGGTCCAAAAGCCCAGGGGGCAGAGAGAGAGAGAGAGACAAACCTGCAAAATTATATTGCAATTCTTCACATAAAGGGACTAAATCCCAGCAAAATTATATTGTAATCCAACCAAAAAAGAAAAGAAAAAAGTGTGTAATATCTGAGTCTACGTAAAAGGAATTTTAGTCATAAATGATGCAATTTTCATGCCCCACAAAGCTAATAGTCAACAGGTTTATAGTGAAATATAAAGCAAAAAATCAACCAATATTGTGGTAGTGCTTTTCTTGATTTAACTACAGGAAATGGATGTTATTCCTGAAAATGAAGTGGATATATCATAGAAATTTATGGTACACCATAGGATTGTATAAAGTATTATCATCTTCACATTTGAAACTCTGATTGAGAAGAGTTCAACCAAGTAGAAAAGTTAGCCAAACATGCAGTGGATCAAAAAGCTACAAACATCTATCTAAGACATTATATTGGACAAGAAGGTCTAAGGCAGTTAACAACACGAAATCCTTGTATGTATGCTTAACTATATTGACATTTGACAGGTCATCTAGGACTATCCCTGAAAAATATTACAAACTTAGAAAAAGAAAAGGAAAATCAAGAATGGAGGAATTTTTTTAGAAACAAAATCCCCAAAAAAAAAAAAAATCATGTAGTTCAAAGAAAAAAAGTTTCAAGGACTATAAAACTCACTTCCTTCTCTAAATCATTACCATCAGAAAAAATCTTGCGAATTTCAAGATAATTGAGCCTGCCTCATTTTAAAAGCCCGGATGACCTTTGCTGAAAATGAAAAGGTGAAATAAGAAATAACATAAACTCTACAACTAGTATGGACATCATAGAAGCACTATCCGCTGCTTACCTCACAACAAGTTTAGTCCTCATGGCAAGGATTTGGAGCAGCTTTGGTGGTAAGTAAAGCAAGTCTAGGAAGTACTATATGTGTGTGTGTGTGTCTGACTACATGGAACAAACAAGAACACTATCAATTGCTTCCTACATCCACTATGCCACTCCATCTTTCTTATTATCGTCTATAATGATTGATGATGTCAAGAATCAAACCAGTGAGCTGCAAGGTTCGCGCGCGTTCCGGACGGTCCTGCACGAGTAGGAAAAACCTCAAAGGGAAGTACCGGTGTGGTACCGGCCAACGACCCTCCGATGGTTAAGTTAGAATTTTACACAACTCCAGAGTGCCAGAGTCGGGACTTAGTATACGTACCTCGATTTTTGGAGGGTGTGGCGGTATTTATAGTAGTGGTAGTGGCCTTTGGGCAAGGCTTGCTGGAGAAGATATCGTTGTACCGAAATTGCCCTCGAGTAGCGTAGGGCGCAAGACTCTTCTGGGGTAGCCAAGTGTGTTGGGCACGATTCCCTTCTTTGGGGGCGGGAGTCGTGCTTCGTAAGATACCTGGCTAAGTAGCGTATGTGACAAGATTCGCTCTTTCCAGCGAAGCGCACGTGGCAAGGCTGGTCTCTGTGCCTGATACCAACAACCGTCCGCCTTCTTCCGTCGCCCCCCTAGGATTGGGGTCGTCGAGCTCTGGCGTCCGTCGGGTATTTCAGCCGTCACGGATCTATCCGTCGGTGAGTGTGGCCTGCTGTCGTCTGGTGGGGGATTTTATCCCTATCAATGATAATGACTGATGAATCTAACAAACAAGTAATATATGGTTATTCTAGTTGCTACTATAACTATGCCACTCCATCTTTCTTATCATGTTGGGTATTTTTTCTTATCCTCAAATCTTAAGTTTCTCTGTCTCAAATAATATATGGTTATTCTAGTTGCTACTATAATTATTTATTACAAACAAGTGATGCATCTCAAGGGCAATGGTAGTTTGGCCTAATGGCAATTCTACACTTGTGGTATTTATCAAGAAAGAAAATTATATTCTCATGGTAGGAAAAAAAAAAAGAAAAGATTTTCTACAAAGTTTTGGCTTAGGATTAAGTAATTGACCATCAATTTATAAGGAGAGTGCATACCATAATACTAACAAGGTACCTATGTCAAAAACAAATAGGGCGTGTGTGTATGTGAGAGTGAGATCAATTAAGTAATTGTTTGGAGTTGAGTGGCTGTCAAAGGCATAATACTGGATGAACTCATTGATCCTAACATCTAAAGACAAATTTCTAATATGCCAATGTATGCATTCCTTACACATTTTGTTGTTGCCAATCAATGACCTCAATGCATTACCACCATAAGTCATGACTTAGCATAGATTTAGGAAAAGCGATGATAAGAAATAAAAGAACTAATATACAGCTTTCATATTGTGTTAATGGTCAACATTTCCGATAAGATAGTACATTTGATTTGTCCCTTGTGAAAGTTAGGGACAAATATAGCATTTGTCAATGGTCATTCTACGGAACCCACTATTTTTTTAGTGGGTACCGTACCCCCTTTAAATCTTGACCGTATATTTTACATGTCATAATCCTGACCGTTTATTTATTTTTTATGAAAACTAGTTACCGAATAAGCAGGTAATGCATAAAAGCTCTCAAAGCAAAAACGCATCGAAAGACAAACAACGGAGTCTTTTCTTTCTCGCGTTCTTCTCTCCCAAAGCGAAAGCCTAGCAAGAGTTCTTCTTCTTCTTTCACCGGTGGCCCAAGAGAGAGAAGGAATCAGCATTCTCTCCTTCAAGAACTCTTTCAAACCTGACGACCCAGATTCTGTCTCCGTTCTCAAGTGGATCTCTGTTACTGACCTGTGACGGTGAGCTTTCTTCAATTCTTTTTACTCTTAGTTTTTTTAAGTCTTATGATCTTATCAATTTGTATTTGATATTGGGTCCTTTTTTCTTTTTCTTTTTCTTTTTTTATCCTAAAATTCCTAATCTCTACATGTTTGACGGTCCTTGGATATTCAAATCTTTGCAAAATCTTGGGTCTTTTGCTTATAAAATTTCAATCTCGTCACCTCTGTTTCAAAATCCTCTTATCCATGGCTTAGTTCCAATTCGATACTGGAACCAACCAAAGTGAGATAAAGTTGAACTTAACTCCTGAAGAGCAAGCAAAGGTAGAGCAAACAGCATTTGCTTCAGCCTTGGCAGCAGGGAAAGAGGCTACAGTGATTGAGTTCTGCTCACCAAAATGCAGGCTTTGCAATTCGTTAGTTGATTTTGTTTTAGAGGTGGAGGGTAGAAACTTAGATTGGCTCAACATTGTCATGGCAAATGCGGAAAATGAAATGATCTTATACATAAAAATTTTGTGGCTGGTTTTAGCTTGGTCGTTGTATACAGTTATCATTTAATCAACAAAACCATGGGGTTTCTTGTTATATTATTTTAAGCATATTGTCTATTTCTTGCTTAAGGCTCTTGTATTGTGCTAGTGCCATTCTGTTTTTGTGGAGTTATTACTGGTAGTCATGAGAATGCATTACCAAGTTGTTTGTCCTGCCGAGTTTGACACTACGCAATTTTGAACTTCAACAATTACTGAAGTTATTAATAATTAGGAGGCACCAAGAATATACCTCTTGGAGAATCCATGTTGTCTGTCAACTTAGACTTTTGCAGATGATTAAGTATTGGGAGAAAATATCTGGGATCATTCATGTGTTTCACTTATTTGTTTGTTTGTTTTTATTTATTTATTTTAATCTCTTGCAATTGCCTGAGGGACCCTTGATCATTTATGATATTTTTTCAGTATTTCACTTCTCTATCTTGACCTAAGACCTATTTAGAATGGGCTTAACATATGACCACAGCATTTGTGGATTTTACTCAAGTAAATCTTATTGTGTTCGGTTGTATCATATGGTTTATGATGGAGAGCATATACCAGGTTTAAAGTCCTGGTTCCAGGATCTTGCTCTTTGATAACAAAAGGCCGGTATGACTATGTCACTATGTCTTGTCTGTTTTTCAGATGATGAAAGTGTTGAAATTATGAGATTTTTATTAAATATTTGGCAAATTTTGGAGCCAGATTCACACATCTGATTTGTTGGGAATAACGTTTTTGTCACAATGAGTATGATTATTGCTCTCATATTGAAGGATTCCTGAAGTAACTCGGTATTAACATCCCAACCATTTTTATCGTTAGGGCTCTGTCCCTGATGAAATTGGCTCCATTCTTTAGGGTGGAAAAGTTATAACAACCAAATGATATTGTCCTTGAGCTTCACTTAGTTGTTTATCTTCCTTTTTTTCTTTTGGTGATCTCGTCGAGGCTTTGCATAAGCATAAGTTTGTCCTCAAGATCCCTCCCCCAGTACTTGTGTTTTGCAGTTTCTCTTAAATAGAAAAGTAAATAAGATCTGCCCTGCCTATATTTTGGGTTTTTGGAGAGATTTGTCTCTAAATCTTTCAGCTGAGTCTTATTACTTGGGAATTTCAGCTGTTTGGCCCTTCACAAAGGAAATTGAATCTCTCTGTTCGTTATACAATCTTAATTGCATTACCTAAGAAGTTGATGATGACACCCTTTTAAGGAATTTCAGAGTAAATAATTTTTAATTGTATGTGTTTTGTGTGTGGCAGGGCACAGGTAATGGGATGGCCACCAATTTGTTCCGAGTAAATACTGTAACACATTTTCACACTCCTTTATGTGATAAAATTGCAGGCTGCTGTGAGAAAATTGCAGAGGATGCTATTAACCTTCCCTGAAGTACTCTTGGTTGCAAGTAGAGCTGCCACTGCTGCTAGAGTTACTGTTGTCAAAGCTGTTCATAACCAGATGGATGGGAAATATTGCAATACAAACGTCTAAGATATTGCCTTTGTTTGAAAGTGTAATTTTTAGTATTTTAATGATGTCACCCCAATGAGCAAAAGCTCACTGGAGAGAGAGAGAGAGAGAGAGAGAGAGAGAGAGAGAGAGAGAGAGAGAGATTATGTTAGAGGTTTTGTCAAACACAATGTAACTTTGTGTCTGTGTGTGTGTGTTTGTGTGTATATCAGGTTTTGAAGGTTATTATCTTTGTTCCTTTTTATTTTCCCCACATTATCAATTTTCTCCAAACTTAATGATCCAAAAAGGGGGGGAAAGTTGCATCTTTGAATTGATTCAAAAAAGGGGGGGCAAAGTTGATATTCCTAGACCAAAAAGTGTAACATAGGACAGAAACCATATTTTAACTTTACTATTAGTAATTCTTGTGATTGGGCTAATTTTTTGGGATGTTTATTTTGTTTTAGATTTTAGATCTAAATATTTGTTAATAGCTTTTAAAATGAGGAAAAAGCTAAAGCAACAATTTTTTTTAAAAAAATTGCTATTGTGATAAGCGATTATTAGTAAGTAAAAAAGTGATTTTAGTGGTGAGCCTAAATATGAAAGTACGATTAGATGTGATATCGGTACTGTTCAATGTGACGATAGAATTGTCAAATGTGAGAGAAAAAATAGGTTACCACTGAATGTGACAAAGGTACGATCAAAAGTGATATTGGTGCTGCACATTATAATAATGGAACTATTAAATATGACAAAAAAATAAGATACCACTAAATGTGACAAATATACAGTCAAATGTGATGCTGGTATTGCCTAATGTGATAATGGAACCATAAAATGTGAGAAAAAACTAAAGGAACCACTGAATGTGACAAAAGTAAAATCATATTGTATTGCACAATGTGAGGACAAAACCATTGAATGTGAGAAAAAAGTAAAGGAACCACTAAATTTGGAAAAATACTGTCAAATGTGATGTTAGTTTCGTTGAATGTGATAATAGAACCATCAAATGTGAGAGGGAAAAAAAAAAAAAAGGAACTACCAAATGTGACAAAAGAACAATCACATGTGATGTTAGAACTGCACAATGTGAGGATGGAATGGAACTGTCAAATGTGAGAAGAAAAAAAAAAGAATCATCAAATGTGACAAAAATACTATCAAATGTGATGTTGGAACTGCACCATGTGAGGGTGGAACCTTTAAATGTGAGAATGGCTTAGTCTCAAATCCTAGTAAATAAGTCCTACTTACACTGTGCTTAATTGTTTTTAGCTTTTCTATTAGTAATTTTTATTATTATGGAAATTTTTTGGGATGTTTATTTTGTTTTAGATGGGTCTAAATGGAATAATAATTTTATGAAACAAAATTGCATAGACACTTTAGTTGGGGTGGTTATACCCGTGTCGAACACAGTCATTTGACACTTCCGCACACGTGGATCTAATGAAAATGCCTAAAAAATATAAAACCTAGTGTAGTAGCCTTGATTGATGACTATTTCATACTAGATCATAGTTTCAATTCAAGTGTGTACCGAAAATTTTAAAATTGTTAACAATCTTTGTATTGGATTTTTTGCATAACTTGCTAATTGTATAGTCACCCTATTTCCAACCTTAGACACCACAATGAACACACAATTGTGATTAAGTTGCAGATGTTGTATAAGAACAATTAGAAAGTACATAAGGCTATACATCTTTGATTTTATAGTATATATAAATAATAAAAATATAAATATTAAGAAAGTGACCTCAACTATGTTATTTTATAGGGAGGTATGCCCCTAAATGTGATGGAAGCTACCAAGTGAGATACGTAGGAAGTTAATTGGTATATTCAAATATTTGTGGAAGAAACCAAGATAACTCCAGTTGATTTTTTTTTTTTTTTTCATTTTAGATTTTAGATCTAAATTTTTTAATAACTTAAAAAAAATTACTATTGTGATGAGCGGTTATTAGTAAGTGAAAAAGTGACTTCAGTGATTGGCCCACATGTAAAATTATGGTCATATGTGATATTAGTACTACTTACTATGACGGTTGAACTGTTAATTGTAAGGAAAAAATAGGGTACCACTGAATGTGACAAAAGTACGGTCAGAAGTAATGTTGATACTGCCCAATGTAATAATAAAACTGTCAAATTTGACAATAAAAAATAGGGTACCACTAAATGTGACAAAAATAGAATCAAATGCGATGTTGATACTGCTTAATATGACAATAAAACCATCAAATTTGAGAAAAAAATAAATGAATCACTATATGTGACAAAAGAACTGTCATATTTGATATTGGAACTCCACAATGTGATAATGGAACCATCAAATTTGAGAAACAAATAAAGGAATCACTAACTGTAACAAAATAACTGTCAAATGTGATGTTGAATTGCACAATGTGAGAATGGAACCGTCAAATGTGAGAAACAAATAAGGAAACAACCGAATGTGATAAAAGAACTGTCAAATGTGATATTGGAACTGCACAATATGATGATGGAACCGTCAAATGTGAGAAAAAAGTAAGGGAACTACCAAATGTGAGAAAAGAACTGTCACATGTAATGTTGGAGCTGCACAATGTGAGGATGGAACTGTCAAATGTGAGAAAAAAAATAAGGGAACCACCCAATATGACAAAAGAACTGTCACATGTGACAAAAGAACTGTCACATGTGACAAAAATAGAACAGATGTAATGTTAGTACTGCTTAATATGACAATGGAACCATCAAATTTGAAAAAAAAAATAAAGGAACCACTATATGTGACAAAAGAACTGTCATATTTGATATTGAAACTGCACAATGTGATAATAGAACCATCAAATTTGAGGAACAAATAAAGGAATCACTAAATGTAACAAAAAAACTGTCAAATGTGATGTTGGAACTGCACAATGTGAGAATAGAACTGTCAAATGTGAGAAACAAATAAAGGAACTACCGAATGTGACAAAAGAACTGTCAAATGTGATGTTAGAACTACACAATGTGAGGATAAAACCGTCAAATATGAGAAAAAAGTAAGGGAACCACCAAATGTGACTAAAGAACTGTCACACGTGATGTTGGAATTGTACAATGTGAGGATAGAACCATCAAATGTGAGAAAAAAATAAAGGAACTACCAAATATGAGAAAGAACTGCCACATGTAATGTTGGAACTGCATAATGTGAGGATAAAACCGTCAAATATAAGAAAAAAGTAAGGGAACTACCAAATGTGACTAAAGAACTGTCACACGTGATGTTGGAATTGTACAATGTGAGGATAAAACCATCAAATGTGAGAAAAAAATAAAGGAACTACCAAATATGAGAAAGAACTGCCACATGTAATGTTGGAACTGCACAATGTGAGGATGAAACCGTCAAATATGAGAAAAAAAGTAAAGGAACCACCAAATGTGAGAAAAAAAACTATCACATGTGATTTTAGAACTATACAATATAAGGATAGAACCGTCAAATGTGAGAAAAAAGTAACCTGATATAGCAAGTTACCTACTAGTGGGTACCGTACCGCCCCTTTTTTGGGGGGAGCGGGGTACCGTAGAATTACTCTTTGTCAATACATTAGTTGCATGAGATGTTTTGTATTTTGTTCAAATCTAAAAGTAGAAACAAGGATGAGAAAGGTAATTGTGATGACACTTGACGCATCTTTCCTAAAATTTGTTTCTTCTGAATGAACAAAATCTTATGGGAGAGAGATAATTATTGTTAAGCAAGTTAGAAAGTTCAACCACCAAGGCGAACAGCCATCTAGAGATAAATTTATTTATTTAAACAAAATATAAGGTTTTACCTGGCTCAGTAAGAGGTTAAGAACCATGGAACCTAAAAAAATATTAGCTGAAGCTTGAAGACTTCTGTATCACAATGGACAATGCTTGCATAATTGCAACAGTAAAACTTGACAGGAAACT
Organism: Lithocarpus polystachyus; assembly: GCA_033629205.1. Lineage (NCBI taxonomy): Eukaryota > Viridiplantae > Streptophyta > Magnoliopsida > Fagales > Fagaceae > Lithocarpus > Lithocarpus polystachyus. The sequence goes on from CM066167.1 coordinate 54,923,918, forward strand.
GGAATCCTTGGCTCCTTGTATGGAAATTCTTCCAAGTTGACACTAGTGCTAAACCTATGCTACCATAGTCTGGTAAACGTGATAAGAAATTTTTAAATAGCATTTAATGAGCAATCATTTTTGAATAGTACAAACAAAAAAAAAGACATTCATACAAAATAGTACAATCTCATAAACTTACATGAAATTGTCTAAAATGATTAAATAATATGTATGAATATTATCAACAGGGCAATATTAACATGGAAAATTAACATTATAAATGCTTGATATTTTAAACCAACCATTGGTTACATCATGAACAAAATCAACAAAAAGGGAAAAAGAAGAAAGAAAAAAAAGGAGAAATAATAGTAAAAAATATGGAATTTCCATAAGTGACCTCTTCTCCACACTGTTTTTATGTACAAGATGGTAAAAGGTACACACATTGTTTATGCTGGATATAAAATTATTAGAGCATTCTTATCAAATGTGCCAAAAATGCTAAATGCTATTTTTAGCTTTTTTTTTTTTTTTTTTTATAAGATATTTTTAGCATTTTTAGCACCTCAAATGATAAAAACACACCTACATCAAATATGCTAAATCTTAAAATTTTTAGCATTAAGCTACAGTGAGCTGTTATCAATATAGCTCACTGTAGCTGGATTGTGAAAAAAGGTAATTGGTTTTTATTCACCCCTAATGGCTCTTTCTCATTTCTGTCTTTCTCTCTCCTTTCTCACTTCTCTCTTCTCTCTTCTCTCTCCACGATTCGGCGATTATGGTTCGCCAATGATTGTGGTCTTGCGATTGTAGGTTGCCGATGGTTATGGTCAGGCGATTATGGGCCATCGTGGGTTGTGGTCCGATGGTCATGGATTGTGGGTCTGATGACTGGTTTTGATTTTGGGTTGTGGGTCGTAGTCTGATGGTCATGGGTCGTGGTCTAATGGTCCGATGGTCGTAGGTGGTGGTAGCAATGGTCTGATAGTTGGCGATGGTGGTCCGATGGTCATGGGTCGTGCATCACGATGTGGTGTTTTTAATGGAACTGTGGGTTTCGATCCGAGTCTTCACCAATCTACTGGTTGAGGGGTGTGAGTCGAATCTGGTGGCAGCGAGATGGTGGGTTATGGGTCTGGGTCGTAGTGGGTCTAGGGCGTGGTAGGTCGTGGTGTAGTAGATTGGTGTGATAGGTTTGCTTTTGTGAAGGTTTGCTGTGGTGGGTTTGATGTTGTGGGTTGAATCTAGGTTGAAGGGTTTCCGTGGTGGGTTAAGCAATAGATCGACAGCGGAGGGTTACCGTGGTGGGTTTGCTGTTGTTGCTATGGATTTTTGTTGTGGGTTAGGTTCACAGTGGCAGTGGAGGGTTGCCATGGTGGTGGGGGTGGGTGATTGATGGTGGTGGTTGATTGGCTATTGTGGTTGTGGTTGTGGTTGTGGAGTTTTGTGGGTTTCTTGTGTGTGTGTGTTTTGCTTGGTGGTTTGATTGGCAATGGTGGATTGGGATATGGGTTTACTGTGTATGTGTTTTTTGCTTGGTGGGTTTGCTCTGTGTGTGTGTGTGTGTGTGTGTGTGTGTGTGTGTGTGTGTTTTTTTTTTTTTTTTTGCTTGGTGCGTTTGTTGGTGGCGACGATGGGTTGAGAGAGAGAGAGAGAGAGAGAGAGAGTGAATAAAAAATAATAAAGAAAGAATATTTGAATGAAGTGTTAAAAAAATAGAAATTTTGATGTAAGAGATATTGTAAAGTGACGTGTTATATTTTATATAGTTGGTTTTTGAAATGCTAAATTTTTTAGAACCTTTGATGGGAATGCTATTACTATTTTACTCATAATCATTATTTACCTACCTTTGTACTATGCATTCCAATAACAAGGCGAATTCTCAAGGTAATACAATTAAGAAACCACACATCAATGTTTTGTACAAATCAAATACTCAAAGTTAAATTAGTAAGATAGGCCACAAATTCTTAGAAAATTACTATAATTAAACTCAACACAGCAATTGAATAAACCATAATCAAACAAAGCTTCAACCAAACTATTTGGGAAATCAGAAGTAATCCAATTCATTTATTTTGAAAGAAATGCAAGTAGGAAAGAGATGAAATGGGTGTCCATGGCATCTAAATTACCTCCAAAGAATTTGAATAAGTTGGTGGATCCATAAGATATCCAAGATACATAACTACATTCTTCCAAATGACAGAAAGCATGTTCACAATTGCTAATAATAATAAAAACATTTTCTTTTCAAATATAGAGATTCATTCTAATGTCTCAAAAATAAGCATATGACATATCATAGAACAAAGACTTATAGTTGTACTGATTGCATAAGTACAAAGTACATCAACATAATAAGATAAATTCAAAAACAGTCCTAAAGGATAGAAAGATCAATTTTAGGCAAAAAAATCTGAGAACAAAGGAGTCTCATTTGCAGCCATAGTTGTTATCCCAATAGTGATGAAGTTGCAGCGCTGCCATCCTTGTTAATTCAAATATTACCAATTAATAGAAAAAAAAATTACATATAAATACCTCTGGTTTATATATAAAGAAACTCTTCAATCAATCAAGTAGAATTATATTCTTCCATAGATCCCACCCAAAGGCATTTAGGAAACCCAGTAACTTAATTTTTGGCTAGCCTGTCTTAATGACCTGCCAACCTAGTAAAGTATTGTAGACTTGAAAGGTTCAAAGCAAAACCCCTGAACTCATTGTAACAGCACAAATGGTTTCCTAGACATTTCCCTATTATTTACTTTAAACACCAATAAATACTAAGGAAATCTAGAACATTGTAGACTTAAAAGGTTAACCAATAAGATGGATGGTTTATACACATCTCTCCATTTCAAACATTGGTTAGAAACCAGGAAGCGCAATGAAGATTATACACATCTTAAGTTTGTAGTTTGTTTCTCTGAGCTCAAATTTAAAATCTTGGTTAGACATTGGAGCTCTCTTGCTGTTATAAATTAGTTATGGTCTGATTAACAAAGCCACTCGTGAACTGAGACCTACTCTTACGAAGGAGAAACCTCTCACACAAAGGAAAAAAAACTCAGGCCAATTCATGCAATAATATTCCTAGCCCAGTTTACTTATCAATATATATATATATATATATATATATATAAATTCCTTGCTCAGTTCAAATTGTCTTTTACAATTAGAAAGGCTAATGCCCAAATCAGACATAAAAAATCTGGTAACTCCATCATATGCATGATCTACTCAAACTTCTTAGTACAGTCAAAAACCTTTTATTCATAGGTTCTAGTGTACCCTTTTAGAAAATATGATTAAATCCACTTTCAAAGAGTTGCATTAATTCCTGGAAAAGAACTTGGTACACTTCTGAAGCTACAAAAACTCCACTATTACAGAGGCCAAAGTCCAATTGTGCGTTTGGATGGCAAATGCAGGAACTACAAACCTCTTTTTAATTTTCTTTAAAAATGGGTCTCACTTTACTATTAACACATTTAAAAATTATTTTGCTACAGTGTTTTTAGTTTTCAGTTTTCAGCAATAAGCGATATCCAAACAGACCGATATCTAACAACAAAGCCTAATTAGTTGAAGGATTTCATAGAGAACTAAGCTTGGGTTTAGCTCATTTAGTTTTTCAATCCAACAATCAATAAAAATACACATTTCATACATAGTAAAAGGTATAAATAGCATTTTTAAGAGAAAAAAGAAGGTCTAAAAATCATATAACAAAGAATTCTTAGAAGATAAGTTGCTGTTGCACCAGATTAGAGATGTCAGTAATTCATATCATGCATGAAATGATAAATTCATAAATGGATCAACCTTGAAATTGATATCATCCTACTTTCCGCAAAATCTTTTGATTAAGATTTATCATCCATTAATACCAACTGTACTAGAGAGGTATCATCAACAAAAATAGAGGAGAAAAAAAAAAAAAAACAAGGGCAAATGAAAAAACGGAAGTAATAAAGAAGGAGACAAACCTTGTCATAAAATGCAAAAGAAGTCGAACACAAAAATGGAAACAACAAAGGAGAGAATAGTTTCACGGCTATGCTTAGATGGAGGCATATTTCTTTCAAATTCAATCAATATGTTCTGCTCTTCTTTGATGGTGAAGTCAGATTGGAGTCAGAATCATTGTCAAAAAATTTAGTAACCCCATCTCCATTATAGGCTTGATTAAACTCTTTACTTCTTCATACAGAAAAAAAACTTATAGTCATATGCCCTGGTTTATCCTATTAGTAATCAATACTTCAGCAGTTGGGTCTTTTTTTTTTTTTCCTCGAGCACTTAATCAATTTTTATGAGATGCTGTAAACTTAAATAAATGATATAATTAAATTCACTTAAAGGATTGCATAAAATTCATGGAAAAGAAATTGGTTACACTTCAACAAGCTACAAAAAATTCGGCTGTTACAAAGGCCAAGTAATACAACAAAGCCTAGTTAGTTGAAGCATTTCACACAGCACTCGGCTTGGCTTGACTCGTTCAATTTTTTAATCTCGCAATCAAACAATCAATAAAGTAAACATTCCATTTCATAGTAAAAGCTATAAAATAGCATGCTCAAGTGAAAAATAAAAAGGTCCAACCAAAACAATATATCAAAGAATTCTAAGAAGATCGATTGTTGTTGCACCAGATTAGAGATCTCAGTAATTACTAATTCATACATGAAATGCTAAATCCATAAATGGATCAACCTAGAATTTAATACCATCCTATTTTCTAGTTTCCACAATCTCTTTTAATTAAGATGTATTTTCCTTCAATTTCAACCGTACTGGAGAGGATATCATCAATAAAAAATAAAGGAGAGAAGATATAATTAATAGTAAATGCAACACTGCAACTAAAGGAGACAAACCTTGGCATATATCTCCCGAATTCAATCAATATTTTCTCCTCTTCTTTAATGGTAGATTCAGATCGGAGTCAGAATCATAGTCAACAAGGGTAAGGGCCATTGACGACGAGATACTAGATTTTTGAGGACAACAGATACATTCTACTTTGACCCCCCACCTTCTAAGCTCAAAAGAACATTCGAGGTCCCATTCATATGTAACCTCAACGTGATTGTAATCAGATGGATTTGATTCATTCAATAGCTTCTGCAATTTGAGATGAGATCTAGAAAATACCCAGAGAGTATCAGAATCATCACCTAGCACAATCTCATTAATCCAAACTTCTTCAAAACCATTAATGGAGAGGTAAACATTTAATGCATAGTGTGAGAAATCATCAAATGGATGCTTCTCCAATCCAAAAGCGAAATAGACGGCAAAAACATTTGGAAATTTGCGACCAACACGGAAAGATATGGAATTTCCAACACTTTGATGCTTCGAATTCAACCACCTTGGAACCTCTGTAACTGGTACTATAAAACTACGCTTATCCCCTTCATCACCGAACAATTCTCCAATTAATGACGGTGGATCCACAAATATGTCGCTTCTTTCTCCTTCACATAAAATTTCTCCAATCTGCATATAATTAGCAAATCAACGAATTAAATTAAGAAAGAAAGTTAAAAAAAAAATTGTTTTATTTTTTATTTTTTTATTATAACTTGAAAAAGAGAGACCTGATTCAATAATCTGCTTGAGGATTGTGTATCTAATGACGTACACTTCCTTGCATCTACATCTTTTATAAATTGTGGAAGCCTAAAAATTTGTCGTAGCTGCCGGCAATTTTCTATATTAAGCCTTTCCAACGTAGTAAATCTATTTAGGCTTTCAGGGATGCTAACAATATCAGAGCCAAATAGCTTTAGAGCTTTCAATACAGGAAAGTAATTGGGCTTCATCCAAAATTCTAATTCACTGATGCACAGTTTCCTTAAGCTTGGAAACCCATATTCGGAAAGTCCATCAAAAGAATTAGCCGGTGGTCTCAATTTGGTAGTTGTTGGTGAAAAATACAATAACAATGGAAATAACACAAAGAGAAACTGAATAGTACTTTCTGAATACGCACTCGCTCTCTTTAAGGAGATTCAAGCCCTTGGTGATACCTCCACTCTTCACCTCCCCCTTGCGCACGTATCTAGCCCAATATCTGAGACAATTCATGTTAGCCCATTAATCACCACAATTAAAAAGAATAAAATAGTCTCTCTCCTTTTCAATGTGGGATTAAATATTCTCACTAACTCCTTATCTTCCAAATTCACTCTCATAATTTTTACATTTATTTTGTAACATTTATTCATTTTTAATTATATAATATTAAAATGCTCTAACAGTAGTGTTACTACGTAAGACCTCAAGCATTTGCAATTTGTAGATGCTGTCAGGAAGATCCCTCAGGTTGTGGCAACCATTTAACCCTAATTCAGTAAGCTGAGTACAACACCCAATTGATGAAGGCAACTCTCTGATGCCACTATAAGATAATTCTAATTTCTTTAAACGTTTCATTTCTTTTAGAATATTGGGGAATTTCTCAAGCATAGAGCATGCGAAAAGATTCAACTCTTCAAGCGATTTCAACCTGACGTTGTTTGGAAGATTTTGAAGACTGTCACAGTTTTCGAGTTCCCATTTCCGAAGCCTATCAAGAAATTCAATGGACTCATGAACTGTAACTAATTCACAACAATAAGAAAGTTTCAATATCTCTAGGTTTGTGACACACAATTCATGAACCATAACTAATTCACGACAAAAAGAGAGGTCCAATGTCTCTAGGTTTGGAGCACACAATTTAGGTAATTCTGTAATGCAGTCATTTTGAAGTTTCATATGTTTTAAAATATTAAATTGGATACCCAGCAGTTTAAAAAAAAATCAAAATTTAGTTTTGGCCAACATTTAAAAAGTTTTAAGAAATTATAATTCATAAATACTAATAATTATACCTGCTTGAATATTTTCTCCATTCTAATGCGACTACTCCAACTCATGTTGAGTGTAACAAGCTTTTGAGGACAATATTTAGATGGCCAAGAAAAAGGAAATTTATGCCATTCAAGTAACCGTAACCCATTAGGGAGATATTGAAATTCTTCACAAATGTGTACATTTTCAACTAAAAGAAATTTAAGATTTTTCATCCTTTCAAAAGGTTCACTCTGCAATTTCATGGTTACCGATTCAGGTGAGCGCAATATCATTGGTTGAATTTTATCAATCCCCTAATTGAACAAAGAATAAAACAAATAAGTTCGATTATATAATTTTTTAAAAAGCATTAAATTTTGAAATTTAAAAAAAAATATTTGGAAAAAGGAAAACTAAAGTAGAAGAATTTGTACCATATTTCTAGTTAGCACTTCATAAGCATCCTCATAACACCATATCCTGCTACGATTTTCAGGGTTTTCAGATTCTTGTTGAACGATTTCCCTGCCCATTTGTTGTAACAAGTCATGCATCAACAGTATGCCCCATTGATTAACAGTTATGAGACACTTATCGATAAGTCTGCAAATACCATCATGTGGATATAAATTGCAAGTTTCTAGTATATTTGTAACATAATCCTTCTCAAACCCCTTGAAAAAACAAGCAACATGGAGAAAAAAATCCTTTTCAGTTTTTTCCAATCCATCATAACTTATTTTGAGCTTTTCTTGAATTTTTTTGTGAGGAATGTTTTTGTACTTTTCTAATGCATTTTCCCATTCATGTATACTTTTTCCACACAAATCAGAATCAATTATTTTTAGTGCTAATGGAAGGCCATTAGCATAATGTAAAATTTGCTTTTGCAACTTCTGAATAGTCTTCCCCTGGTTTATTCATTTGGAAGGTGTGCAGGCTGAAGAGTTCATGAGCTTCACATTGATTCAATTTCTTAACCTCATAAACTAGATGATCTTTTCCAAGAGCGGTTACCACTTGTTTTTCTCTTGTTGTTATAATAATTCTACTTCCTGAACTAAACCAATCACATCTTCCAAGCAAATTTTCTATCCAGTTCCATTCATCCACGTCATCAAGAATTAAAAGAAGCCTTGTATGACAAAGTCTAACCATTATCAATTCAATTCCTTTGGGATCATTGTCCACCTCTAAACATGTGTCTTGTAATATCATAGAAAGAAGTGTTTCTTGTAGTTGGATTATGCCATTCGTTGTCCATGACTTTTCTCTAACATTCTCTAAAAAGCAGCTCCTATCAAAATGATCAAAAATTCTATTATAAATAGCTTTTGCAATTGTAGTTTTACCTACTCCTCCAAGACCATGAATCCCTAGCATGCGAACACCATTTAACTTTGTATCCAAAAGCAATTCCATCTCCTCCACACGAGAATCTATTCCAACTGGATATTTAGCGACAAATGGTTGTGTCCGATTTGATGTGGTACTTGATATCTCTTTTATGATTTTTTTGATAAACTGAGTTTCGGATTCGAAGCAACTGCAAAGCACAAAAGCATAAGAAGCATTTGATGTGTTACACTATATTAAAATCTACTATAATATAAAAACAAAAAATCTATACTATAATATATATATATATATATATATTCATATGAATTTTGGTCATCTCCTAATTGTAAGTGGTGGACATTGACTTTCATATGAATCTACCACTTTTCTACATCACCCACAATCAAACCTTTATAGCTGTAGTAAAAGTTGTGTTCATAAACTTTTACATCAATTAAATTAAGCACCCAACTTATGAAATGCTTACTCCCACTTTTCGCTCTTTTCCCTTTTTTCAAGAATTTTTTCTCAACATTTTCCTCTATAATAATGTCTATTTATTTATTTATTGTGTTATTCTCAAATTGTTGCTTGGTAAGCAATTAAGGATGCGATTATGAGATTTTCTTATGTTTAGTAGTAATAATTGTAACAATTATTACTTCTTATGTTTAGTAGTAATAATTGTTACACCATCTATATTTCTTGATTTCTTTGTTAATTAGGTATCATGCCACCCAAAAAAAAAGAGAGTAGCTAATTCCAATAGCGAGGAACCTATTGTTAATTTGCGAAGATTAACCAAAGCAAGGGTTATGATCTTGATTTTTGCGAAGGTCAACTAAAGCAAGGGTTAATTTGCGAAGGTCAACCAAAGCAAGGGTTATTTCAAGGGCTAGACACTTGAAACTATGTTATGATTCTATAGACACTTGAAACTATGTTATGATCTTTATTTTTGTCAGAGCATTTGGTATTTAGGTTACGTTTGATGAGAAATTTTAAATAATTTTGGCGATGTTACTTCTTATGTTTAGTAGTAATAATTGTTGCACCATCTATATTTCTTGATTTCTTTGTTAACTGGGTATCATGCCACCCAAAAAAAAGAGAGTAGCTAATTCCAATAGCGAGGAACCTATTGTTAATTTGCGAAGGTCAACCAAAGCAAGGGTTGATACTGAGGCTAAAGTCACTCAAAACATGAGAGATAATGAACGTCCTAGGGTGACATGCACTGATCCTTTGGATGAAGCTACTGCCCGACTGTTAGACAGGTTAACCCATGCTACTAGTAAAGGCGCAGGTAGAGTAGAGGCAAGGGTTGGTTGCTCTTTTAAGACTTTTATGAAGCAGAATCCCCCTTCTTTTGACAGGAAGCCAAATCCCATGAAAGCTGAGAACTGGTTCTTGCAAATGGAGAAGTTGTTAGAAGCTTTAGATTGCACTAACTCTCATAAGGTGTGGTTTGCAACTTTCAAGTTGATTGTAGAAGCTGAGCGTTGGTGGAGATCCACTAAGGCCATTTTGGAGGGAATGGACACTGAGTGAAAGCCCATCACTTGGGAGAAATTTAAAAGGGTTTTCTATGATAACTACTTCCCTGAGGTGGTTCGAGAACGAAAAGAGAGGGAATTTGCTGATTTGGTGCAAGGAAGTATGACTGTTGAGCAATATACAATTAAATTCATCGAGTTATCTCACTTTGGACCCCACTTAATCCTTACTGAGGTGAAGAAAGCAAGCAAATTTCAAAAGAGGCTGAATAAGAGACTTCGACACCATCTGATTGCATCAAGGGTTGATAATTATGCAGAGTTAGTTACGAGAGCTATGAGACTGGAGGAAGATTTCAAGAACAATGTTAGGAATGAGAACCTACCTAGAAACACTGGACAGACAAGCTTTCGACAAGGCAATGCTCAAGGTCATTGGAACAAGAAAGGATCTTTTGGAAGGTGTGGGAGTAATTCATCATCAAATAAGCTAGAAAATAAGAATCCACCCCAGAATGCTCAAGGTAGAAGTTCAAATGCTTGCCCTACATGTGGAAGGTTTCATGGAGATAAGTCATGTTTCTTGAAGGAAAGGCTTGCTATAATTGTGGGAAGACGGGACACTTAGCTAGAAGTTGTACATCTCCTCAACAAAACTCAATGGCACAACCTAGAGAGGATGATCAAAGGAGGAAGGCACAAGGGAGAGTGTTTGCACTCACACCACAAGACGTTCAAGCTTTAGATACTATGGTTACAGGTATCCTCCCATTATTCTTAAACTTTGCTAAAACTCTATTTGATTTTAGATCTACACACTCTTTTATCTCCTCTTGATATGCTAAGTTATGTGATAAGAAACCTGGACTTATGGATTATGACTTGTCTGTGGCCACACCTATGTGTGATTCTTTGGTGTGTTATTCTATGCTTAAGTCTTGTGTCATCCAAATTGAGGATAGGGAAATGTTAGCAGACTTAATTTTGATGGACATGTATGACAATGATGTAATTTTGGGAATGGACTGGTTGGCAGCTTATCATGCTAGTGTAGATTGTTTTGGAAAAGAGGTGGTGTTTCGACCTCTAGGAGAACCCGAATTTTGGTTTAAGGGCCCTAGGATGCATGCCTTACCTAGGGTGATATCAACCCATCGAACTAAGTGTCTATTACGGAAAGGAAGCCAAGGGTACCTAGCTCATGTGATGGACGCTAGGAAATAAGTATTGAAGTTGGATGATATCCTTGTTGTGAGGGAGTTTCCTAATGTCTTTCCTGAAGACCTACCAAAAATACCTATAAATAGGAAAATTGAATTCTCCATTGATTTGCTTCCTAGAACTTCTCCTATATCAAAAGCACCATATTGGATGGCACCAACTAAACTTAAGGAACTCAAGGAACAGTTACAAGAACTCCTTGATAAGGGGTTCATCAGACCAAGTGCATCTCCTTGAGGTGCACCAGTTTTATTTGTGAAGAAGAAGAATGGGATTATGAGGTTATGTATTGACTACTGTGAGTTTAGCCGAGTTATTGTGAGAAACAAATACCCTCTCCCTCGTATTGATGACCTATTTGATCAATTGCAAGGGGAAAAAGTCTTCTCTAAGATTAACCTGCGTTCTGGGTATCACCAGTTGGAAATCAAGAGTGAAGACATACCCAAGACAGCTTTCAGGACTAGGTATGGGCACTATGAATTCTTGGTAATGCCTTTTGGATTGACCAATGCTCCCGCTGCAATTATGGACTTGATGAATAGGGTGTTTCATGAGTACTTAGACCGCTTTGTTATTGTCTTTATTGATGACATTCTAATCTTCTCCAAAAGCATGGAAGAACATGAAGAGCACTTGAGAATTGTTTTTCAAATTTTGAGGGAGAAGAAGCTATATGCAAAGTTTACGAAGTGTGAATTTTGGCTTGACCAAGTGGTGTTCCTAGGGCATGTGATATGTAAGGCAGGGATTTCTGTAGACCCTAGTAAGGTTAAAGCTGTGGTTGATTGGGCAAGACCAACTAATGTGAGTGAGGTTAGAAGCTTTTTGGGCCTTACTGGCTATTCTATGAGGTTTGTGGTCCACCAATAAGTTTCTCGAATGTTACGATACATTTTAGTGCTACCAGGGTGCACTGAGTATGGGGAATGATGGGCTTCTTCCATAATCTCCTTCTTTAATGCAAAATTATTTTACACATAAAGTCTATTTCCAAATCTCAAAATACCATCATTACACACATTAAATTTTGGTCTCTTCCATTCTTGTACTTCTCCTATGATCTTTACAATTTGTGCATCATCAACCTGTGAACTCTTAATCTTTTCAATCCAAGTGGGTTGTATTGTCAAACTGGCCATAAAGACTTGGGAATCACCCATAACAATTTCAATTCCCATCCTCTCTAAGTCATTAATAATCTCCTTTTGAGTAGTTAATAAGGCAGCTGAGAAACCAGAAGAGCTCAGTTTGTGGAGCAATGCTTGACTTGTCAACAAATTAAGGCTCTACACTAGAAACCTTCAAGATTGCTGCAACCACCTCCCATTCCCGAATGGAAGTGGCAGCATGTATGTATGGATTTTGTGACTAGTTTGCCAAGATCTCCTAAGGAACATGAGGCCATTTGGGTAATTGTGGATAGGATGACAAAAATAGCACATTTTATTGCGGTTAAGATGAATTACTTACTTGATCAACTAGCACAGATATATATTGATGAGATTGTGAGTCTTCATGGAGTTCTAACATCAATTGTGTTTGATTGAGACCCTAGATTTACCTCAAAGTTTTGGGAAAGCCTACATAAAGCCTTGGGTACTAATCTTAGTTTTAGTACAGCCTTCCACCTGCAAACAGATGGGCTATCAAAAAGGACTATTCGTACTTTGGAGGATATGTTAAGGGCTTGTGTATTGGATTTCAAAGGAAGTTGGGAAACATACCTGTCTCTAGTGGAATTGTCCTATAATAATAGCTACCACTCTAGTATTGAGATGGCTCCCTATGAGGCTTTGTATGGTAGAAAATGCAAGTCCCCATTATGTTGGGAAAAGGTTGGTGAGAGAAAATTGTTGGGACCAGAAATCATTCAGATGACATCTGAGAAGATTAATCTGATTCGTAAAAGATTGTAAACAGCACAAAGTTGACAGAAGAGTTATTATGACAACTCGAGAAAGAAAGTAGAATTTGAAGTTGGAGATATGGTATTTTTAAAATTCGCCCCAATGAAGGGTGTGATGAGATTTGGGAATAAGGGGAAGTTGAGTCCTAGATTTGTTGGTTCATTTGAGATCCTAAAACGCACTAGTAAAGTTGCCTATGAGTTGGCTTTACCGCCTACACTTGCAGGAGTGCATAATGTGTTTCTTGTTTCCATTCTGAGGAAGTACATCCGAGATCCTTCACATGTCTTGAACTATGAGCCACCAAGATCAAAGACAGCTTAACTTATGAGAAAGTTCCAATTCAAATTCTTGACTGCAAGGATCAAGTGCTATGCACCAAGACCATATCTTTAGTTAAGGTCCTTTGGAAGAATCACACATTGGATGAGGCATCTTAGGATTGAGAAGATGAGATGAAATCAAATTATCTAGAGTTGTTCGTTAACAAAGGTATGTAGAATTTCGAGGATGGAATTTTTTTAAGGGGGGAAGGATGTAACACCCTATAATTTTAATACTAATTTGATTATTATACGTAAATTAAAAAGGATGGCTACAATTAAATAGATTTAATTGATTTGGGCCTAAGATATTAAAAATAAGATAAATACTATGGAATATGAAACCCAAATGAGATGGCATAAGTAAATATATGGGCCTTGATAAGCTTTTAAAAACTCTAGCCTTTTACCTCTTAAGATACACGTATGTATATAAAAGGTTTTCTTTTGTTTTAGCCACAACACACGGTTGAACAACTTCTTCTTCTTTTTTCTGCTTTGCGGCTAAACGTGAGATTGCAGCAGGTATGGTTTCCTTTTGCTCTAAATTTAGGGAGTTGAATATTCAATGGCTAGACTTGTCCCACGCTTGCAGGAAAGAACTGTGCTTAAAATTACTTTAGCAGCTAATAGGATAATAGGCATCACTTTATAAAACCTAACCTATCAATATATTATAAGAAAAAGGACTTCTAGGCATATAATGCAGCCCACTACTTATTTATTTACTTCCACTATCACTCGATAATAAATTCAACCCACTATTTATTTATTTATTTCCACTATCACCCTATAATAAATCTGTATAATTAATCCAGCTCATCTCTTATTTATTTAGTTCCACTATCAAGTCTAATCCAAAGTCTTTTCAGTTCAATTTTAGGGTTTTATGTGAGCCTTTTCAGCTTAAAGAGGGAAAAAAAAATCATTGAAGCCTTTCAAGTTTTAGGGTTTTTTGGTTTTTTTTTTTTCCCAATTTTTCTATAATTGTTTTTAACATTTATTTTTTTAATATTTACACTTCTCCAACCTTTTTCTCTCTCTTACTATTTCATCTCCCCACTACTTCAATCTTTCTCCCTCCCTTACCTTTTCATCTCCCCATTACTCTCTACATTAATATCATTCTTCCTCTTTCCCTTCATCTTCTTTTATTTTTTTCTCTTCTTATTCACACCCCTCTTACTATAAATTTGTCATTATCTCTTCCATTCTATGCATAGTTTTTCCTCACAAAAAAAAATGGTTCTCTCTCTCTCTCTCTCTCTCTCTCTCTATATATATATATATATATATAAATTTTGGTGGATTTTTTTTTTCTTGCATTTCTACTTTAGGTTGATAATTTTTTTTATATTCTTTAAAACTCCATTTTGGGTTAATGTGATTTAGTTTTGTTTTTTAAATTGTTGTTGTTGTTGTTTTTTATTTATTTATTTATTTATTTTTATTCTCTTTTATTGTTAAATGTTATCCTATTACGTTCTAAAGAATTAAATATAGCATATAAAAATATAATATTATTCTATTACATAGTATGAGTTGGATAATTTGGTATTTATTCTGTTACTATCATGAATTCTTATAGTACTCAATTTAGATATTAAACTATGAGACTTTACTAATTTTTGTTTGTTTTCTAATTCTTTGTGATGGATAAAGTACTCTTAATTTTTTTTTTTTTTTTTTTTTTAGAAACCACCCTCACACAAAGTTCTCTTAATAGTTGTATTAAACGTACTTTATAATGTCATTCATTTAAAGAAAAGCAAAGGTCAGCCAAACGAAAATAATCGGACAGGTGACAAATTTTAACTTTTGCAATTTTATTTTTATTATTATTATTTTATAACAATGTATAGAAATTTAATTCTTAGATTTTGCTAATAGTTGTTTATTTGATAATATGTTTTGGGTGGCCGAAATTATAATTTCTACAAAGAAAATAATTTTAATAGATTATCAAAAAAAAAATTTATCCTACTATTGGTTCAATTAATCATTGTTAAGTTTTATTAATTTTTTTTAGTTTAAGTTTTTTTTTTTTTTTTTGGTGTTTTGGATTGTTCCTATATTACACTTATGATTGTTCTTATAATAAATAAAAATATAATTACGAAATACATTACTCATTATTAAATTAGTTTAAATTGTAAAAAAAAATAGTAATAATAATAAAACCACCATAAAAATAATTATCACGCGCAAGGCGCGGATTTGCAGCTAGTAATATATAAAAAGTTAAAGCCTAGTTGTTATTATACTGGAGTAAGAATGATGCATATAGCCTTTTTGTTTTCCCCTATTTTCATTGTCAGATATAGTCTTGACCTTTCAGCCACTAGCAAGTTGAGATGCCTTCTTAAAACTAGAAATTTCCAACAAAGAAAATATCTAGATATTTCTTATACCCTTTCCAATGACATCAAAAAAATTCTTTCATTATCTTTCTATATTAGCAAAGAAAACGTCCACTAACTAGGAATGAAATTGGCCAGTAGGGGGGGAAAAGAAATTTGAGCAAAACTAGGCCCTACATATAGTTTGAATTATAAGGCAGCCTCAATACCACAATTAAAGTGGCACAGAGAATCTAACACCTCCATAGGCTTTCATATTGATAGGTTAAACTATTTAAGTGTGAGAACTGATTTTAAGTGGAAATTTGTGTATTGATGAACCTATTTTTGGTGTTGCTAGGTTCTAATTCTACTGATTTAGTGTGACTCAAGGGTGGTTGATTTCATATTTTTGCAAATAAGAGGTAAGTGGTGTTGCTAGGTTCCTAAAATAGTGTTGATTATTAAACTATTTTATATCAAAGAAATATGTTGATATTCTATATATAAATTGATATTTTATAAATGTTGTTATGCACATTGACTATTCGTTTTATGAAAAACTTGTGAGACAACCTGAATTTATTAAAACTTATATGTGTGAATATATCTTTATATTTTTAAGAATTATGAATGGATTATTTTTGTGAGCATATTGAATATGTTTTAAAAACCTATGGCAAGTTGTGATTAAAAGTTCAGTATTGTATTTAGTCCTTAGTAAGGGACAATCATACTATAGCTAGTCCTTAGCAAGGGACGGTCCCAAGAAAGGGGACAATACACATTTGATAGCTCCTTAGCAAGGGAATATACTATTGAAGATCCAAAAAGGAAGCTCCTTAGCAAGAGAGTGCACATTTAGGTTCCAAAGAAGCCATCCTTAAGAAAAGGGATCAAAAGGAGGTTTCAATTCTAAAAGGAGACAACACAACCCTGCCAACCGGGCGTAAACGTTGACCACGAGAAAAGCTTAGGAAATTGTTCATATGATGGTATTGATATATGTATTATGATGGCTCATAATATAAAGAAATTATATATATATGAAGTATTTGATGATAAAATATTGATGAGTTACAAGTTATGAATTTGTTATAAGAATTATTTATTTGAAAAGTTTGTTTCCACACCCTAATGTTAGTGAATTTCACTTATTGAGTTATCTCACCCCCCTTTATTTCTCCTTACAGATACATTAGAGGGATTATTGGAGTAGAGGTTCTTGGAAAACAATAGTTACGAATTATTTTCTAGAACTGAGGATTTTATTATTATTTTTATGGCATTAAATATTGTACTGGGAAATTATTTTGAAGATGTTTTACCTTTGGTAGATTAGAACTCTAACATTTGTGATGAAATTTTAGGTTGCTAGTTGCTTTTATTTAATATTTTTTATGGATTATTTAGATTGAATAGACTTTTATTATTTATGATTTTGGAGCGTTACATCCATGCACTTTTGGTGTGATGGTCACTTCACAAGTATAAGTGCTTGTGGGGTGTGAAGAACAAGGATTGGGGTTCAAGTCTCTAAGAGGAAACTTCACACACATATACACTTAGATTATTTTAAAGTAAAATTTCTATCTTATATTAAAAAAATATTAATGATAAAATGTGTAACCAAGTAACCACCGTGCATAGGTGATAAGAAAAATGAGAAAACCTATAAACCTTAAATTGGAATAAAAACCCGTAAACCTTAAATTGGAATGAAAAATAAATGAAAAATTATGATACTAAAAAAAATTACCCTAAGTCTGTGAGACTCTAAAAATAAATTGGAACAGTGAGCTCAGCACGTACGTTTGGAGGTTAATTAGCACGAACGTCAGCACGAACTTTTTCTTTTTTTCTTTTGTAGAAGTCAATGCGAGTCTACGATCCCTTGCATAATGCATGACGAAATATTATATACAAAACCTACATAACTAATATAGAATTAACAAAGGAAATATAACTTCAAAAACAAAGGAACGAGAGCCTGTCTAAAAAGGTTCATGAAATAGTCAAACAAAGAGCCATTCATATTAGGTTGCTTTTATTTAATATTTTTTTATAGATTATTTAGATTGAATAGATTTTTATTATTTTTGATTTTTGATCATTCCATTCACGTATTTTTAGTGCAATAGTCACTTCATAAATATAAGTGTTTGTGGAATGTGAAGAACAAATGTTGGGGTTCAGGTCTCTAGGAGAGAACTTCATACACATATACACTTAGATTATTTTAGAGTAAAATTTCTATCTTATATCAAAAAAATATTAATGATAAAATGTGTAACCACGTAACCACCACGCATAGGTGATACATATCGGGGTTTAAGTCTCTAAGAATAAGCTTTACACACATATACACTTAAATTATATTAAAGTAAAATTTTATTTTGTATTAAAAAAAAAAAGAGAAAACTATAAACCTTAAATTGGAATGAAAAACTGTAAACCTTAAATTGAAATGAAAAATAAATGAAAAATTATGACACTAAAAATAATACTCTAAGTCTGTGAGACTCTAAAAATAAATTGGAACAGTGAGCTCAGCACGTACGTTTGGAGGTTAGCACGAACGTCAGCACGAACTTTTCCTTTTTCTGTTTTGTAGAAGTCAATGCGAGTCGCGATCCCTTGCATACTGCATGACGAAATATCATATACAAAACCTACATAACTAATATAGAATTAACAAAGGAAATATAACTTCAAAAACAAAGGAATGAGAGTCTGTCTAAAAAGGTTCGTGAAAAAGTCAAACAAAGAGCCATTCATTTGACCTTTATTATATTGGGTTGGAGGTACGTACGCATTTATGACCATGAGACCAAGACAGTTGCTGATCATGTATTTAAGGAACTCTGTTTTCCTTTGTTTGACACTAAGAAATACACAAAGATAGTCTACCTCTCTGCTTTTCTTTAACCCATAAACCCACTAATCATTTTGAAATTATCTCTGAATGGCTCACAAAAGCAAGATTTTGATAATTGGAGGGACTGGAGACATTGGAAAATACATAGTAGAGGAAAGTGCGAAAGCTGGGCACCCCACTTTTGCATTGGTTAGAGAGAACACAGCTTCTAATCCTGAAAAGTCTAAACTCATTGAGAGCTTCAAGCGCTCTGGAGTGACACTTCTCAATGTATGTACAAAGTCTAGTTCTCCACAACTTGCGTGTGTGTTTAATACTTTGGCTTAGTATATTGATCTTGAAAGTCGTAATTTTTCACAGGGAGACATCTATCATCATGAGAGCTTGGTGAAGGCAATAAAGCAAGTCGATGTAGTTATCTCTGCAGTTGGAACACAACAGATAGCTGATCAGGTGAATATTATTGCTGCCATCAAAGAAGCTGGAGATATCAAGGCAAGGCACATATATATCTTTCCTAAAACTTTTTAATATTTTCCAACTTTTTTTTTCCCTCTTTTCTAAAGTTGCTTATTTAGTTTTCAACAACCTTTGGCCTTTGTTATCTAATCGTCCTTTAAATTTAAAATGTTTTATTTAATCTCTTTACTTTCAAAATTGTTTCAAAAAGATACTAATCACCATAAAATAAATGAAAATTGAAGATGTGAGAAATGGAATTCATGTCATGTCATAAGCCCAACATCCTCAAAGTGACCTCTGTTTCATTAATTCATTTATCATTTCAGCAATTTACTTTTATCAAATGATGGTGTCAGATCGTTTAGACCCCTTAACCCAACAGATTAACCTAGAGAATTAGCCAAGTTATTAACTTAGGTAATTTAATTAAACTAGGTTAACACAAATAAATATAAAAACAATAAAGCAGCGGAAAATAAACAACACAAAGATATGATGACCTAGGAAACCACACCGGTAAAAACCTGGGGAGGATTTGACCTAGCTATCCTCAAGGTAAACTGAATCCACTATGAAAGAATTGAAGTTTACACAATAGACTTAGACCACTAACGTCATATTGCTACCTGCCTGTAGGAAACTTACTACCATGACCCCATGATAGCTCCGAGATCCACGGACTCCTTCTTTCCGGAATTCTTCAGCAAATCCACAAGCGCACCTGCTTGTATATCTTTGTGCTCTTTGATTCTGCAACTGTAACGATCTACACAACTCTTGACATAAATCTCAAGTTTGTAAACCCTAAGTGTATGTGAAGGTAAACACCTCTAGATCTCACAATGAGATTCACAAACACAGCAAAACAGAACTCTACAGAACTCTAAAAACGTGGCTAGGGTTTTCCCTTTTATACTTAGGGCAAAACATAAAACCCTATACATTAAAACGGGCTTGGGCTGAGTTGGAAAATTCTGCAGAAAAAACGTTCTGTGCGATTTTCGATCGATCGAGTCTAATTTTTGATCGATCGAGTCTCACAGAAAGTTACAAGTAATTCTGCATAAAAACTCGATTCCAACTTTACAATAAACCCCATACTTTGAGCAAGTCTAACACACGACTCAACATTGTTTTGATCATGGTTTGCCAACATACAAAATGAAGTTCTAAATACATTAGATCCGATCTTTAGAACTTAACAGATGGTAATGACTTTTTTGAAACATGTTAAAGCAAAAAAGCGAAAGTTGATGACCAAATATGCAATTTGACTTCTTCTATTTGCTGTTTAGCTTGTAATTGTTGAACTAAATGAGAAATCAAGAAACTTAAATTATATACAATGAAATATTGGTGGGTTTCAGAGGTTCTTCCCGTCCGAGTTTGGAGTTGATGTGGATCGTGCCAAGGCAGTCGATCCAGTTAAACATCATCTCGGGGTCAAGGCTAGCATCCGAAGATCCATCGAGGCCGAAGGAATTCCATATACCTACCTTGTGTGCAATGGCTTTGCTGGGTACTTTTTGCCCAACTTCGGAATTGCATTTACAGGTGGCACTTTCACAGCTCCTCCACCCAGGGACAAAGTAGAAATAATTGGAGATGGAAACACCAAAGGTATTAATATAAATTCAATCATCTTTCTCTTTAAACTTATCAAGACTTTCTCATTTGCTTATGTATGTGCGTGCGTGTGTGAACCTTTTACTAGATATAAGTCAACTAGATCAACTACTTCGGTTAAAGATGACCAAGTAATTGTTATTTTCTATCTTGACAGTAATTTTTTCCAAAGAAGAGGATATTGCGACTTATACCATAAAAGCAGTGGACGATCCAAGAACCTTAAACAAGGTCCTTCATATTAGACCCCCGGCAAATATTTTGTCCTTCAATGAGATTGTTTCCCTATGGGAGAAGAAGATTGGCAAGACCCTTGAAAAAACTTACCTTCTGGAGGATCAACTTCTAAAGAAAATCCAAGGTTAGTAAGAACAATTTCACCTGTTGATTTATAGTGTTTTCTTATAGATCTAATTTGGTTTGGATCATATATCCCCTCCTCCCTTAGACGAGTGAGTTTTTTCGATCTAATTTGTTAGGATACACTTTGTTACCTCATTTGGAATTTGGATAATTATTAGGGGAGTTGTATTATATTCTTCATTTCTTAGTACTGTTAGTCAAACCAGCTGACTGTAACCCCAAAGATTCGCATATTAGAGACAATACTAAAAAAATTTAATTAGATGTGACTATGTACACATTAGTTGTATTTGACTCTTTTTCTGCACGACTGACTTCATTTCATCAATATTTAGTGCTAACTTGTTTGGTTTCTTATTGAAAATTTTGTTTGGCATAAATATAATAAAAAAGGAAGTAATCCTCCTATTGATTTGAGCGGTTCCATGTAATAGCCAGAGAATGTTGACAGTTTCATAGATGGTTGGGCTATCTGATACTTATTTTTGCTTTTCTGCAGAGTCTTCCAGTCCTTTAAACCTCTTCCTATCCATTGCCTATAGTTTATTTGTGAAGGGAAATCTTACGAACTCTGAGGTTAAGGCTTCTTTTGGCGTGGAGGCTTCAGATCTTTATCCAGAGGTGAAATACACCACTGTAGATGAATACTTGGACCAGTTTGTCTAAAACTTGGAACATTCCTTTGTGGCAATGTGTTTACTACCTTACAATGTACAATAATAATAAAGGGGAATGTCTATTGCACACACTCACTTGCACACACAGTGTAGTGTGTGAAATAAACATTGCTCAAAAATAAAATCTGGTTGTGTATGTGGGATTTGTTACTTGTTTGTTATGCCCTCGTTTGTGCCATGTAAACCCTTGGATTGGGTCCTTAATTTGTAAATTTGTTTCCTGGTGAATATGTTAGTCAAATTGTGCTTCTTGTGATGAAAATTTTAAAAATCCTTGTTATGAGGTTCTTTGTTGTAGAACATGTTAAGTGCTCGGTGTCTCAAATCAGATACTCTTTTGCTTTTGCTAATGGAGGGCCATAAAAAATTCATCCGAACCCGATGTTAGCTAATAATTTGTGCATCGTGGGACTTGTGGTTATGAACTGTGCATCAATTAAAGTAAATATTTAGAGCCAAGTATTGCAAAATAAGGTCTTTTGATAGGCTAGCAGTTTGCTTACTATGATAAAAAGGACTTTTGTTGTTCACTTTTAAAATTTTGTAAAATTACACTTTGCAATCAAACATGAATTTCTCTTAAATTTAATAATAAAAACAGAATTTATAAGTTTATTTTATTGATTTACAAAAACTCAAAAAAATAAAAATAAAAGAAATCCAATCATATTTTTGGGAGATATGGTTACATCTGTTAATGTAACGCCCCAAAATCATAAATAATAAAAGTCTATTTAATCTAAATAATTCATAAAAAAAATTAAGTAAATGCAACCAGCAATCTAAAATCTCATCATAAATGTCAGAACTCTAATCCACCAAAGATAAACCATCCTCAAGATAATTCTCCAGTACAATGTTTAATGCCATAAAAATAATAATAAAATCCTCAATTCCACAAAATAATTCGTAACTGTTGTCTTCTAAAAATCTCTACTCCAATAATCCCTCTAATGTATTTGTAAGGGGAAATAAAGGAGGTTGAGATAACTCAATAAGTGGAATTCACTAACATTGAGGTGTGGGAACAAACCTTTCAAATAAATAATTCTTACACCAAATTCATAACTTGTAAATCATCAATATTTTATCATCAAATACTTCATATATATAAAAAATAAATAATATATATCTTTATATTGTGAGCCATCATAATACATATATCAATACCATCATATAAACAATTTCATAAGCTTTTCTCGTGATCAACATTTACGCCCCATTGACAGGGTTGTGTTGTCCCATTTTAAGACTAAAACCTCCTTTTCATCCATTTTCTTAAAGGATGGCTCCTTTGGAACCTAAAGGTGAACTCCCTTGCTAAGGAGCTTCCTTTTTGGATCCTCAATAGTATACTCCCTAGCTAAGGAGCTATCAAATGTGCACTATCCCCTTTTCTTGGACCATCCCTTGCTAAGGACTAGTTACAGTATAATTGTCTCTTACTAAGGACTAAACACAATACTGAGCTTTTAATCACGACTTGCCTTATGTTTTCAAAACATTCAATATGCTCACAAAAATATTCCATTCATAATTCTCAAAAATATAAAGATATATTCACACATACAAGTTTAAATAAATTCAGGTTGTCCCACAAGTTTTTCATAAAACAAATAGTCAATGTGCACATCAAACATTTATAAAATATAAATTTATATATAGAATATTAACATATTTCTTGATATGTGAAGAGTTTGATAATCAACACTATTTTGGGAAAACCCTCAAAATTAGTAAACACCACTTACCTCTTATTTGCAAAAATATGAAATCAACTACCCTTGAGTCACACTAAATCAGTAGAATTAGAACCTAACAACACCAAAAATAGGTTAATCAATACACGAATTTCCCACTTAAAATCAGTTTTCACACTTAAATAGTTTAATCTATCAATATTAAAGCCTAAGGAGATGTTAGATTCTGTGTGCCACTATGATTGCAATACTGAGGCTGCCTTATAATTCAAACTATATGTAAGGCCTAGTTTTACTCAAATTTGTTTTCCCTTTCTACTGCCCAATTTCATTCCAAGTTAGTGGACGTTTTCTTTGCTAATATAGAAAGACAATGAAAGCATTATTTTGATGTCATTGGAAAGGGTATAAGAAATATCTAGATATTTTCTTTGTTGGAAATTTCTTATTTTAAGAAGGCATCTCAACCTACTAGTGGCTGAAAGATCAAGACCATATCTGACGATGAGAATAGGGAAAAACAAAAAGGCTATATGCATCATTCTTACTCCAATATAATTTATATATATATTAAAAACCGAAGCCTCTGAAACTCCGACAATTTTCTACATCATCATTTTAATTTATAATTTTTTTTAATTTTTAAAACTAAATAGTGAGAGAGTCCTAATAGGAGTCTCTCTCCCTCTTTTTTCCTCATCATTTTAATTTATAAAAAATTTTAATTTATTAAACTAAATAGTGAGAGAGTCCTAATAGGAGTCTCTCTCTTTTTTCCTTAATCCTAATAGGAGTCTCTCTTTTTTTTTCACGTGAGTCTTTTTTTTTTTTTTTAACCTAAAGTGAGCCCTTAAAAAAAAAAAAAAAACTAACGTGAGGTCTAATTTTTAAAAAAAAATTTATTTTTTTTAATCCTAATTCTAACGTAAGTCTTTCAAAAAGTTAAAATTTTCAGTTTTATATTATATATAGATATTATTTTATATATATATATATATATATATATAAAACCGAAGCCTCTGAAACTCCCACAATTTTTCACATCATCATTTTAATTTATAATTTTTTTTAATTTTTAAAACTAAATAGTAAGAGAGTCCTAATAGGAGTCTCTCTCCCTCTTTTTTCCTCATCATTTTAATTTATAAAAAATTTTTATTTATTAAACTAAATAATTAGAGAGTCCTAATAGGAGTCTCTCTCTTTTTTCCTTAATCCTAATAGGAGTCTCTTTTTTTTTTTTTCATGTGAGTCTTTTTTTTTTTTAACCTAAAGTGAGCCCTTAAAAAAAAAAAAAAAAACTAACGTGAGGTCTAATTTAAAAAAAATTTATTTTTTTTAATCCTAATTCTAACGTAAGTCTTTCAAAAAGTTAAAATTTTCAGTTTTATATTATATATAAATATTATTATCTATATATATATATATATATAAAACCGAAGCCTCTGAAACTCCCACAATTTTCCACATCATCATTTTAATTTTTAATTTTTTTTTAATTTTTAAAACTAAATAGTGAGAGAGTCCTAACAGGAGTCTCTCTCCCTCTTTTTTCCTCATCATTTTAATTTATAAAAAATTTTCATTTGTTGAACTAAATAGTGAGAGAGTCCTAATAGGAATCTCTCTCTTTTTTCCTTAATCCTAATAGGAGTCTCTTTTTTTTTTTTTCATGTGAGTCTTTTTTTTTTAACCTAAAGTGAGCCCTTAAAAAAAAAAAAACTAACGTGAGGTCTAATTTAAAAAAAAAAAATTTATTTTTTTTAATCCTAATTCTAACGTAAGTCTTTCAAAAAGTTAAAATTTTCAGTTTTATATTATATATAGATATTATTATCTATATATATATATATATATATAAAACCGAAACCTCTGAAACTCCCACAATTTTCCACATCATCATTTTAATTTTTAATTTTTTTTTAATTTTTAAAACTAAATAGTGAGAGAGTCCTAACAGGAGTCTCTCTCCCTCTTTTTTCCTCATCATTTTAATTTATAAAAAAATTTCATTTGTTAAACTAAATAGTGAGAGAGTCCTAATAGGAGTCTCTCTCTTTTTTCCTTAATCCTAATAAGAGTCTCTTTTTTTTTTTTCACGTGAGTCTTTTTTTTTTAACCTAAAGTGAGCCTTTAAAAAAAAAAAAAAAACTAACGTGAGGTCTAATTTTAAAAAAAAATTATTTTTTATTTCTAATTCTAATGTAAGTCTTTCAAAAAGTTAAAATTTTCAGTTTTATATTATATATATTTAATAATAATAATGTGGCAAGCTCTAAGAATACGAGAATGCAATTTGTAGATCTACTATCAAGATAACATAAATTAGATTGGTAGTGGATAGTAGATATAATTGCAGTTGAATATTATGTAAAGTTATCACCATAGAATAGTCCATGTCGAAATGTGTTATGTGAAACCAATGATATGAAAGAAAAAAAAAATTTTCTAAATCACTATATTGAAGAAATTAGTTATTTTTATTCATTTTCAAATTATACATTTTTAAAATTTAAGTCATATATCTTTAAGTAAAATAAATACTTTTAATTTTTATTTAACTATCTCGTGCATCGCACGGGTTAGCGACTAGTAATAATTATAAGCAATCTTCTCCATTAATACAAGGATAGGTGGAGATTGACAGGTCAAACATATGCCTAGAAGACGTTTCTCTTTTAATATATTGATAGGTTAGGTTTTATAAAGTGATGCCTATTATCCTATTAGCTACTAAAGTAATTTCAAGCACAGCTCTTTTCTGCAAATATGGGACAAGTCTAGCCCTTGAATATTCAACTCCCTAAATTTAGAGCTAAAGGAAACCATATCTGCTGCAGACTCACGTTCAGCCGCAAAGCAGAAAAAAATAAATAAATAAGTTGTTCAACCATGTGTTGAGGCTAAAACAAAAAAAAATCTTTTAAATATATATACGTGTATCTTAAGAGGTAAAAGGTTAGGGTTTTTAAAAGTTTATCAAGACCCATATATTTACTTATGACACCTCACTTGGGTTTCATATTCCATAATATTTATCTTATTTTTAATATCTTAAGCCTAAATCAATTAAATCCATTTAATTGTAGGCCTCCTTTTTAATTTACGTATAATAATTAAATTAGTATCAAAATTATGGAGTGTTACAGTTGGTGTGTGTTAAAAACACTTGACCATATGTTTAATCATATACTGCTATTGTGGGCTTTTTTTCTTCTTCTTTTTTTTTTTTTTTTTTTTTTGTTGATATTTTAGGTAAGAGGCCTAGATGAGGTATGAGTCCTATTTATTACAGACATGTGTCTCGCCTAGTTGCCCGTTTAGTTGCTTGTCTTTCTTGGGCTTTTTTAACATGCCCCATCTTGTTGCTTATCATTCTTGGTTTTTATAGACGTTTGTGACGTTCATCAAAAAAATTATAGACGTTTGTGACGGATTTTTCATTTTTGGAACCCTTGGTGTTAACTTGGTTTTAATACCTTTCCTTTTGTCAATCCAACAAAAATATCATTGAAGCAAGAGAAAAATATGTGGCAAAGGAAAATCACTCTCAAGAGAAGAAAAGACGTTTGGAAACAACTTATTTAATTGAAACTAAAAATTTTTTATTGAAAGTGTTTAAAAAAATGTTAAAAACTAGTTAAATAGTACAATAAGACTCATGAATAGTATCAAAAAAGTGTAATAAGACTCATAAATAATATCAAAAAAAATTAAAAATTTAAATAAGCTGAACTTTTTATCACAACTCATAATTGAACTTGTGAGAATGTGTTATGACGGTGTATTAAATAAGTCTTGACTTGGGCAAATAATAGGTTAGCTTACAAGGAAAGCTGCAATGGGCTGAACTAAACAGTCATAAATGGCTACAAAATCCCCAAAAAGACAAGAAAATAGAAAAATAAAAGGCTCAAGGTAAAATTGATTTAGATCCACATGTGCAATAGGACGAGGCACATGGGATAGAGTTAAGGCCCATATTTATACAAAGCCCCATGTTTTAAGATATAAAAAAAAGTTCAAAAAATAGTTTATAAATTGAACTATGGTCAATGTGAGACTTACAACAAAACCCTAGTGTTGAAGAACACACCCACACCAACACACTTGAGGTGGTGGTCCAGTAGAACTTCAGCCATATGAGAAGACAATACAATATACAAGAGCCCATAGCTCGCCATGTCCAACACTATCACAATTAAAAAAGTGTAGCTAGATGAGATCATAAATTGTATTGTATGACATCTTCAAAATGATTTTATATAAAAATTTAAAGGCAGTGTTTATTACACACATGCTCTTAAACACTTAAAAAAGAAAAAAAAAATGTGACTTGATCAGCACATACGTTATATTGTAAATCCTTAAGTCATTTTGTTGATTAAAGGTAAACTATTGAGTCCTCGAAACTGTTTATGTGTTTTTGGAACCTATTGTAAATTACAACTTTTGATCTATGAAAAACTGATTATTTTCTAATCCATCTATGATATATTTATAAGATTAAAATATTCAATTTATGTACAACTTATTATTTTCTAGATCCATTTGCTTGATAGAACTTATTAGGACTTTAGTTACTTATTGAGTTGTCAACTCACCCCATTTTCTCCAACTCACCCCATTTTCTCCTCTAGATTTAGATTGCGAAGAATAACAAGTTTTGGAAATTTTGCTGTTGTGTTGTGAGTAGGGAAAGAAGTGTAGTGATTTTGGGATTAGATGGTCTTGTAATAGTCTTATATTTATTAGCCAACTGGCATTATGTACATAAGGTTTAGATTTTGTTCCTTTTGAATTATTGGAAATCTATTAATAAAGAAATTGTTGAGGTATTTTGGATTTATTTGACGTAATTTTTGTGGATAAATTTTAATTGCAAAGAAGGTCTTGCACACTTGTAGGTTGCTTACTTTATAAGCATGCAGTCGTTGTTACGTGCCTATCTTTCTAGTTGGGTTCGGGGCGTGACAATAGTATAGATAGATATGAAACAGTAAAACAATGCGTTGGAGACAAGTTATAAATGGGAAACATCAAAGAGTAATGCTAGTACCACAAGTTTTTCTACAATTTTTGCAACAACTTGCCACATAATGAGTTATAAGTTGTGGAGGTGTGGACTCACATGGACCCACCACTTTTTCTCCACCGCTCATAACTTGCCACGTGACAAATTGTGGAATAAATTGTGGTCTTAGCATTACTCAACGTCAAAGACTCAAGACCACTATTCAAGTTGTTTTGAATAGATTATTGCCCCACCGTGCACTCTTGGCGTGATGGTCATTCCACAAATATAAGTGCTTGTGGGGTGTAGGAGACAAGGGTCAGGATTCAAGTCTCCAAGAGGGAGCTTCACACACATATACATTTAAATTAGGCTAGAATAAAATTTTTATCTTGTATAAAAAAAATTTTAAAAAAAATTATTGCAAACCTATTAAACCACTATTCATGTTGGGTTTAAATTTGGGTACTGTGTGCAAATTGAGGTTCGGGTCTCAAATTAATTAGGTTTACCTGACCCAAACCCGGCTTGTGGCCATCTCTAAATATAATACTACACCGCAGCCCATAGCTTGCCATGTCCAACACTAACACAATTTAAAGTGTGGCTAGATAAGATTATAGATTGTATTGTATGTTCAATCTGATTATGAAACTCTACTTTGAGTTTCTAAAATAAAAATTAAAATATTTTTTTGAAACGGTTGGAGATCAGCACCTACGTTAGAGCGTTTTAAAATCTTATCGTTATTAGATGTGACCCTATTCTACAAAATTATATTATAAATTCGTTTTGATATTATGCTCAAACAATTGTGTAAAAACGTCAGAGCAAGAATCCATGCATCCAGGGTTTGACTTTAATCTTTTCTTTTCTTTTTTTTATACAAGATAAAATTTATACTCTAATTTAATCTAAGTGTATATGTGTGTGAAGTTTTCTCCTAAAAACTTGAACTCCGACCCTAGCCACCCACACCCCACAAGCATTTATACTTGTGGAGTAACCACTGCACCAAGAGTGCGCGGTGGTTTGACTTCAACCTTAAAACTGTACCAAGTTAAGAAATTAAACTTGAATAAATTCAGGAACTTGAACCTGGACAGGAAAGATATCCATGTTCCTTACTGATGCCTTTGTTGATTAAAGTAGACGATTGGGTTGTTGTAAAGTTAATAAACAAATGAAGTAGAAGTCACTGTGATATTTTTCCATATGAATTTTCATATGAAGTATAAAGATAAACAACTTATATTTTAATTTAGTCCTTACATTTCGTTAGCAATTATTCATATAATTTTCAACATACAATTAATTTAGTCCCTACCGTCAACTCACTAATAAAAATACATAAGTGGCTAACAGATTGCACAATTGGTACTTTTAAAACATATGTCGCATACAAAATAATAATAATTGCTATCTTAAAAGCCACATCAACATTTAAAATAAAAAGATAAAAACCTTTTCAATATCTCAATTTTAAATAATAATAAAAAAAGTAAAAACATTTCCAACATTTTCTTACACTTTCTTAACAACCAAACACAATTTAAATTTGTCAATCTCCAACTCCTGACACAAAAATAACCCTAGTACTATACTAAATTGAAAACCCTTTAAACCCAAAATCAAACACCAAACCACAGAACTACAATAAAACCCAAAACCCCATTTTCCAAACCCAGCAATTAACCTCTCTCTCTCTCTCTCTCTCTCTCAATTTGGTTGTGTTCCATTCGAATTCCCAAGAAAATCAATAGGAAAAAACAAGGTTTGAGTGAAAATCAATTTTTGGGTTCCAAATATCGATGTGATTTGTAAGTGTGTGTTTCCATTGTGGCGATGTTGTAGTGTGGTAGTGGAGTTTGGTGATTGAAATTTTGTTTGGATGCCAAGAAAATCCCACTGAGATTTTTTCTTTTTAATTATTAGTTTAAGTAATTTTTACATGTAAGATTGTTAATATTTCATTTGGATACTAAGAAAATGATGGAAATATTGTTGGAATTCAAGTTTGAAGTAGAGATGGAGATTGTTGGGTTTTGTTTGGATGCCAAGAAAATGGGGAAAGAAAATAAAATTATTATCTTTTTTTAGTTTTTGTAGTTTTGGGTTTTAGATTTTGGCAAAAATACACTTTTGATCCCTATATTTTAGGCCAGATCCTGTTTTGGTCCCTACCTATTTGGAGCTCTTATTTTTGTCCCTAAAAATCAAAAACAGTTATCATTTTGGTCTCTACTATCATCTTAGTAACGGAAAAATCTTACATAGCAAATAGAGTGCACAAGTATCACATTAGACTCTAACGTCGCTAATAAAATTATAACAAAATAATTTAATTCCATTTAATAATTCCATCTTAGCATTTAAATTGAAAAATAAAAATAAAAACAGAAAAATTAATTTCTCAACTTTAATTTAAAATTGAAAAAATAAATAATAAAAAAAACTACTTTCATTTGTAGTAACTTTATCAACTTGTATTGAACTTTCTTGGCAATCAAACACAGTCCAAAAAACAAATTTACCAATCTTTTTATATTTACAATTTTCTTTTTCACTTTCTTGCTATTTCTTGGTAACCAAACAAACCTTCATTTTTATTTTCTCAATTTTCTTTTTTACTTTCTTGCAATTTCTTAGTAATTTTAACAGATCTTCATTTTTTATTTTCTTAATTTTCTTTTTTACTTTCTTGAAATTTCTTGGTAACCAAATAGTGTCACATGCATTAGTTTCAGCACTACAATAACCCAGATCCACCACCTTCGAACCCAAATTACCACCACCAAAACCGTCCAACACCACCACCAAACTCAAATCCATCACTCCCAGATCTATCAAGACCAAACCCTACAATCAAATTTCAATCATAACTCAGATATATTTTGAACCATTTAACGACCTGAAGCCTCACACCATCACATATCAAAGAAGGAGAGACTGAGTGGGTGAGTCCAAGAACAAGAAGAAGATGAGCCGTTGTGTTCCTCTTTCTTTCTTTTCATTTCCATATGAAAAAACACAAACCCATTAAACCAATTTTAATGGCAATGGTTGTCGTACACTTGTACTTAATAGATCCATGGGATCACGTGGTGGCCCTAGTGGGTATCGGTCTAGGAGATGTGTCCGTGTAGGGCTATAAACGAGCCAAGCTTTATTGAGTAGTGCGTGTTTGAGCTTGGCTCATCAATAAAAATTAAATGCTCGAGCTTGAGATAAGCATAAAAATAATGTTTGAACTCGAGCTCATGAGAATGCTAAAAAGCTTAATCTTGGCTTGGCTTAGCTTGAATAATTAGTCAAGCTAAGCTTGAGCTTAATATCAAGCTCAAACTCAAGCTTAAGTCAAGCTTTTTAGCTTCAGATCCAAAAAAAAAAAAAAAATTGCATTATTAAATGCTTATATCACCAAAAATCAGGTAAACAAAAAAAAAAAAAAAAAATTAATGAGTAGTGGTAAGTGGTCACATGTGGACTATGTTATTATTAAGATATGTGTAATGTCATAATAATGAGTTTATATAGTAAACATATATCAAGCTATAAACGATCCTAAACTCAGCATGTTTTGTATCAAACCCTATTGTTCACGAGTTTGTTCACAAATAAATTTTTTTGCTTGGGCCCGGCTTGTTTATCAAGCAAGCCTAAAACTAAGGCTCAAGTTTGGCTTATTTATAAAAAAACAAACATAAATGAGCTTTTTATTGAGTCGAGCCTAAGTTGTTCATGAAGGGCTTGGATCATTTACAGCCATATCCATGTGTCAAGTGAAGGGTTTGGTGGGTGGGTAAAGGGTACCACTTTGAAATTTGGTTATTGTGAATTTTCTGGTCTGAATTTGATTTTTGAGGTTGAATTTTATGTGCTCCTGAGTTCATCATCTGTGTTCTTGTGTTCATGAAATGCAATTTTTTTTATTTTTTTATTCTTTTTATTTTATTTAGTTAAAATTGTTACCAAATAATAAAATTTACTAATATTTTATTAGCCATGTTAGAGTCTAAAGTGACACATGTGCACTCCATGTGCCAAGTCTGCAATTTTCGTTGCTAAGATAACAATAAGGACTAAAATAATAACGGTTTTTGGTTTTCAAGAACTAAATTATTGTGCTTCAAAAAAGTAGGGACCAAGACAAAAATTTGCCCAAAATATATGACCAAAAGTATATTTTCACCTTAGATTTTTAAGCTGGGTTGATTTTTGTGTCAATGCCAAATTTGATTTTTGTGTTTGGTTGACAAGAAAAAACCGGGAATGTTCCTGTAACACCCCATAATTTTGATACCAAATTAATTATTATACGTAAATTAAAAAGGAGGCTTACAATTAAATGGATTTAATTGATTTGGGCCTAAGATATTAAAAATAAGATAAATACTATGGAATATAAAGCCCAAGTGAGGTAGCATAAGTAAATATATGGGCCTTGATAAGCTTTTAAAAACCCTAGTCTTTTACCTCTTAAGATACACGTATATATATAAAAGGTTTTCTTTTGTTTTAGCCGCAACACACGGTTGAACAACTTCTTCTTTTTCTGCTTTGCGGCTGAACGTGAGACTGCAGCAGGTATGGTTTCCTTTAGCTCTAAATTTTGAGAGTTGAATATTCAATAGCTAGACTTGTCCCACGTTTGCAGGGAAGAACTGTGCTTGAAATTACTTTAGTAGCTAATAGGATAATAGGCATCACTTTTTAAAACCTAACCTATCAATATATTAAAAGAAAAAGGAATTCTAGGCATATGTTTGACCTGTCAATCTTCACCTATCCTTTTATTAATGGAGAAGATGACTTATAATTGTTATTATATTGGAGTAAGAATGATGCATATAGCCTTTTTGTTTTCCCCTATTTTCATTGTCAGATATAGTCTTGACCTTTTAGCCACTAGCAAGTTGAGATGCCTTCTTAAAACAAGAAATTTCCAACAAAGAAAATATTTAGATATTTCTTACACTCTTTCCAATGACATCAAAATAATGCTTTCATTGTCTTTCTATATTAGCAAAGAAACATCCACTAACTAGGAATGAAATTGCAGTAGAGAGGAAAAAGAAATTTGAGCAAAACTAGGCCCAACATATAGTTTAAATTATAAGGCAGCCTCAATACCGCAATCAGAGTGGCACGAAGAATCTAACATCTCCGTAGGCTTTAATATTGACAGATTAAACTATTTAAGTGTGAGAACTGATTTTAAGTGGATAATTCGTGCGTCGATGAACTTATTTTTGGTGTTGCTAGGTTCTAATTCTACTGATTTAGTGTGACTCAAGGGTGGTTGATTTCATATTTTTGTAAATAAGAGGTAAGTGGTGTTTACTAATTTTGGGAGTTTTCCCGAAACAATGTTGATTACTAAACTATTTTATATCAAAGAAATATGTTGATATTATATATATAAATTGATATTTTATAAATGTTTGATGTGCACATTGACTATTCATTTTATGAAAAACTTGTGGGACAACCTGAATTTATTTAAACTTGTATGTGTGAATATATCTTTATATTTTTCAGAATTATGAATGGATTATTTTTGTGAGCATATTGAATATGTTTTGAAAACCCATAGCAAGTCGTGATTAAAAGCTCAGTATTGTATTTAGTCCTTAGCAAGGGACAATCATGCTGCAGCTAGTCCTTAACAAGGGACGGTCCCAGGAAATGGGACAGTACACATTTGATAGCTCCTTAACATGGGAGTATACTATTGAGGATCCAAAAAGGAAGCTCCTTAGCAAAGGAGTACACATTTAGGTTCCAAATGAGCCATCCTTAAGAAAATGGATGAAAAGGGGGTTCTAGTCCTAAAAGGGGGCAGCATAACCCTGTCAGCGAGACATAAACGTTGACCACGAGAAAAGTCTAGGAAATTGTTTATACGATGGTATTGATATATGTATTATGATGGCTCACAATATAAAGATATTTTACATATATATATATATATGAGGTATTTGATGATAAAATATTGATGAGTTACAAGTTATGAATTTGTTGTAAGAATTATTTATTTGAAAGGTTTATTCTCATACCTCAATGTTAGTGAATTCCACTTATTGAGTTATCTCACCCCCCCTTTATTTCCCCTTATGGATACATTAAAGGGATTATTGGAGTAGAGATTCTTCGAAAACAACAATTACGAATTATTTTGTGGAGCTGAGAATTTTATTATTATTTTTATGGCATTAAATATTGTATTGGAGAATTATTTTGAAGATGTTTTACCTTTGGTGGATTAGAGCTCTAACATTTGTAATGAAATTTTAGGTTGCTGGTTGCTTTTATTTAATATTTTTTATGGATTATTTAGATTGAATAGACTTTTATTATTTATGATTTTCAGGCGTTACAACCAAGCACCCTTGGTACGATGGTCACTTCACAAATATAAGTGCTTATGGTGTGTGGGGGACAAAGGTCGGGGTTCAAGTCTCTAGGAGGAAACTTCACACATATACATTAAGATTATTCTAGAGTAGAATTTCTATCATATATCAAAAAAAATATTAATGAGAAAATATGTAACCACGTAACCACTGCGCATTGGTGATAAGGGTCAAAGTTCAAGTCTCTGGAAATAAGTTTTACATGCATATACACTTAAATTATGTTAGAATAGAATTTCTATTTTATATTTAAAAAATGAGAAAACTTATAAACCTTAAATTGAAATGAATGAAAAATTATGACACTAAAAAAATAACTCAAAGTTCATGAGACTCTAAAAATAAATTGGAAGAGTTGGAGCTCAGCACGAACGTCAGCATGAACTTTATCTTTTTTTCTATTGTAGAAGTCAATGCGAGTCTGCGATCCCTTGCATACTGCATGACGAAATATCATATACAAAACCTACATAACTAATCTATATATATATATATATATAAAAAACCGAAGCCTCTGAAACTCTTATAATTTTCCATGTCATCACTATTTTATTTTTCTTTTTATTTTAGGTTTTATATCTTATATATTTATTATTTCTCTTCAATGTGTAATTATCTTATCAAGTGTTACAATAGTTTAGTTTAAATAGAACTCTATTAGATATATGTTTCAAAAGCTTGAAAATTTTAATTCAGCTAAAATTCTATAACAAAATTTTCAAAAAATATAAACCCCTGCCAAGGTCAAAACTCTTCATTCTCACTCAAATTTTCACAAAGAAAACACACACAGTAAATTGCAGTCATGATAGGAAGCATGAAGGTTTAGAAAAAACAGAAAATTGAAAGAGATGATAACAAAGACGAAAAAGATATAATTGAAGGTTCATACTCTTATGATTTCCATATTTTTTTGCTTTTTATTCTACACTTTTTCACTATAATGTATTATAAAACTCGGTGCTCAAAAACTGTTTTCCTCATAATTTATATATAGATAAGCAAAACTAACTTTTATTTATTTTAAGTTTAATACACATTCACACAACCAAACGTTAACCATTGTTTTCAAGCCACTCCAAAAATTAAGCTGTTCGGGTGGTTTTGTAGGCTTGATTTTTAATTTTTAAGTACTGTTTTTAATTTTTTTTAAAAATATAATCCTTAACCACAACAACTAAATCATGATCTAATATATTTTTTGTGGTAAGTTATAGTTCTTTTAAGATATTCATTAGGATTGATTACATATATATATATATATATATATATATTTGTTATTATCATTTTATTTAAATAAAATTATTTCTATTTAGTCTAAACTTAATAAGGAGTGTAATTCTATCTTTTTAACAAGTCCAACTTAAACTCAAACTCATCATTATCATTTTTTTTAAACAAAATTATTTTTGTTAATCAAAACTTAACAATGAGTAAAACTTTATCTTTCTAATAAGTCTAACTTAAACTCAAACTCAAATGTTGATAATCTATATAAAACAAAAATTCTAATAAGACTAAAAAAAAAAAAAGCAATTTGATTCAACTTTCTTCTTTGATTAATGAATTTTATATCAAAATTTGTTTATATTGTTATTATTAATAAAATTTCAATTCAACATACGTGGATATTTGTTTATATTGTTATTAATGAATTTTATCTTTTATGTTGAATTTTTTATTTGCTTTCATATGTGCCTTGGATTTTCTTTCTATCTTATTCTTTTGTTATATTTAGAATTAATTTTCTTTCATATGTTGACCTTAATTCTTTATCTTAAATACTTTTTATTTAGGTTCATGTGATTTTTTGTTTTCTTATTAAAAGTTATGATTTTTGGTTAATTAATTATTTGTTTGATTAATTTCAATTAATTATTTGTATGGATTCAACATAAAGATAATGAAATTAAGTATTATAATTTTGAATTGTCTATATTGTTATTACTACGAGAAAGTCATATTGCTACTCAAATTTGAAACTTGATGTATCTTCCTCATATCATGGCATATATTTATATATTTACAGTTTATATTAGTTTTAAGTGTGTTTTTATATAACTATTGAGAGTTTTGCTTTATTAATTTAAGAAGTGTAAATTACTTTGTAGGTTTCAATAACTATGCACTTGCAACTTAATAACATTCAATGTTAGACAACACTTTTAAATTATGAAAAAGTATAGAAGGTAAATATTTCTTCATTTTTTCAGAGTCAATAATTTTTCCTTGCATCGCACGGGTTAGCGACTAGTATAGAAATAACAAAGGAAATATAACTTCAAAAACAAAGGAATGAGAGTCTGTCTAAAAAAGTTTATGAAAAAGTCAAACAAAGACCCATTCATTTCACCTTTATTATATTGGGTTGGTGGTACGTAAGCATCCATGTCCAGGAGACCAAGACAGTTGCTGATCATGTATCTAAGGAACTCTGTTTTCCTTTGTTTGACACTTAGAAATACACTAAGATAGTCTAACTCTCTGCTTTTCTTTAACCCATTAACCCACTAATCATTTTGAAATTATCTCTGAATGGCTCACAAAAGCAAGATTTTGATAATTGGAGGGACTGGATACATTGGAAAATACATTGTAGAGGAAAGTGCGAAAGCTGGGCACCCCACTTTTGCATTGGTTAGAGAGAACACAGCTTCTAATCCTGAAAAGTCTAAACTCATTGAGAGCTTCAAGAGCTCTGGAGTGACACTTCTCAATGTATGTACAAAGTCTAGTTCTCCACAACTTACGTGTGTTTAATACTTTGGTTTAGTATATTGATCTTGAAAGTCGTAATTTTTCACAGGGAGACATCTATCATCATGAGAGCTTGGTGAAGGCAATAAAGCAAGTCGATGTAGTTATCTCTGCAGTTGGAATACAACAGATAGCTGATCAGGAGAATATTATTGCTGCCATCAAAGAAGCTGGAAATATCAAGGCAAGGCACATATCTTTCCTAAAACTTTTTAATATTTTCCTACTTTTTTTTCCCTCTTTTCTAAAGTTGCTTATTTAGTTTTCAACAACCATTGGCCTTTGTTATCAAATCGTCCTTTAAATTTAAAATGCATTATTTAATCTCTTTACTTTCAAAATTGTTGCAAAAAGATACTAATCGAAGAAAATCTAACAAAGCTTGAATCTTGAGAATGAAGCAAGTAATTTAGATCTATTGAAAGTAACAAGTAAGAACGAAGACCAGAGAAAGGGAGAGAGTGAGAGAGAACAGAGGAAGAGAAAATTCTAGAAGAAAAAATACTTTGCTTCATTGAATATAGAGTACAAGATCAGTCTATATATACAATCAGATTTTTGATCATAACCGTATAATTACAGTCCCTTAAATCAAGGATCTAATCCCACAAAATCAGGGAGTCAGTTGAGCATAACAACTGACTTTCCCACCTAAAGATAACCAACTCTAAGTCTCCAGGAGCGACAGCGTGGCATAGGGCCATTAATCCAAACAATGTCGTATAGATATCCCTGTTTTAATGCTTTGAAAGAAACTAGCTGTTGGATAGCAATTTTAGCTTGATAGTGGATTGAGGTTTAGCTTTAGTCTCAATATCCCCCCTCAAACACGAGGCTAAATCAACCAAGAGTTTGCCACGAAGAAATGCAAAGGAAGGCCCAGGTAAGGGCTTGGTGAGAATATCAGCATAATTGTCCTTCCCAAAGATGAACTTAATACCCAAATCACGCCTAACAACTTTCTCACGGACAAAATGATAGTCAACTTCTATGTGTTTGGTCCTGGAGTGAAAAACGGGATTGGAAGCTAAGGCAATTGCAGAGACATTATCACACCAAAGAACTGGAATGTGATGAAGGAACAAATGAAGCTCTTTGAACAAAGTACGAAGCCAGGATAATTCAGCAGCTGTGGAGGCTAAAGCACGATATTCTGCTTCGGTTGAAGAACGAGATACTGTGGACTGTTTCTTGGAGGACCATGAAATTAGATTGGAACCAAGGAAAACTAACAAGCCAGTGGTAGACTTCCTATCAGAAGGGTCCCCAGCCCAATCTGCATCTGAAAAGGCTGAGAGAGTAAGAGGACCTGGTGAGAGATGAATGCCACAATGTAAAGTACCTCTAACATAGCGCAGGACACGCTTGGCAGCCTCCAAATGGGTAGTTGTGGGATGTTGCATAAACTGACATAATTGATGAACACTAAAGGCCAAATCAGGACGAGTGAAAGTCAGGTATTGTAAAGCTCCAACCATACTCCTATACTCAGATGGATCAGATAAGCAAGTGCCAGTATAAGGTGTAAGTCTAGTGGAAGAGCAAGAAGGTGTCTTAGTTGGTTTTGCATTCTCCATGTGAAATCTGTGAAGAATGTCAGAGGCATACTTAGACTGACATAAAGTGAGGCCAAACTTAGTAGGCACAATCTGGATCCCAAGGAAATAAGAAAGAGCACCAAGATCCTTCAATTCAAAGGAATGACTAAGGGCTGCAACCAGATGTGAAGCCTGAGAAGGATCATTGCCTGTAATAATAATATCATCCACATAGACAAGGAGATAGATGATGGTGTGAGAATTGTGATAAATGAAAAGGGAGGAATCTGCTACAGAAGCTGTAAAGCCCAAATGAAGAAGCTGAGAAGTAAAATGCTCAAACCAAGCTCTAGGAGCTTGTTTGAGACCATAGAGAGACTTATGCAACCTGCAAACATGCTAGGGAAATTTAGAATCAACATAACCCTGTGGTTGCTGCATATAGACTTCCTCTTTAAGAATGCCATGAAGAAAAGCATTTGAAATGTCCAACTGTCTAAGAGGCCGTCTGAAACTCACAGCAATAGCCAATATTAACCTGTCTGTTGCTGGTTTAACTACTAGACTAAAGGTCTCAGTATAATCAATCCTAGCTTGTTGATGAAACCCCTTGGCAACCAATCTTGCTTTATACCTAGCAATGGTGCCATCACTGTTCAATTTGAGCTTGTAGACCCATTTACAGCCAACTAAATTCACACCAAGTTTAGGAGGAACCAAGGACCAAGTCTGTTGTCTTTGTAACGCAGCAAATTCATCATCCATGGCCTTAACCCATTGAGGATATTGTGAGGCTATTTTATAGGAAGGAGGTTCAGTGTATGTGTAGTCAAGTATGGCTTTATAACATAGCTTAGGTTTGGTAATACCATTCTTGGATCTTGTAGTCATGGGATGTGTGTTGGTGACAGGAGGGTGGTTGTTTGGTGGTATGGTCTGTGATAAGACATCTGTAGCAATGGTTTGTGAAATAGGGCTATGGTTTGGTGGTATGGTCTGTGATAAGGTAGTGGATGGAGGTTGAATGGGTGGAGTAGCTAGGTTGGATGAGTGGACAGAAGCTGTATCAGTATGTGGGATAGGACTGGGAGGTGAATTAGAGATGTTATGAGGAACCTGAGGCAGAGAAGTGGAAGAAATAGGAAGTGAGCTATCTGTATGACTAGAAGGTATATAAGGACCTAACACAGAAGGCTGATTTGTAGAGTGAAGAAAGAGGAGATTTGAAAACCAAGCATCATGAGAAGGTTGTGAAATACTAGTTGCAGAATTAGATGAAGTAAAGGATGGAAAAGGAAATTTGGTTTCATTGAATAGAACATGTCTTGAAGTGTACAAGTGATTGGTGGTTAAGTCAAGACACAAATACCCTTTGGAAACTGTGGAATAACCAAGGAAAAGACACTCTTTGGTTCTATTTTCTAGCTTATGATGTGTGTAAGGTCTAAGTAAGGGATAGCAAGCACAACCAAAGACTTTGAGATGAGTCAAATCTAGATGATGACCATATAATTTGTACCAAGGTGACAAAAGACCAAGAGTGGCAGTGGGAAGAAGATTAATAAGACTCATAGCAGTTTGAACAGCAAAAGACCAGTATTGATATGGTAAAGAAGCTTGTGAAAGCAGTGTGATGGTGGTTTCTATTAAGTGTCTGTGTTTCCTCTCCACTAGGCCATTCTGTTGTGGAGTGTAGGGACAAGAAAGCTGATGAGCTATGCCATGAGAAGCAAGATAAGAAGTAAATTCTTTTGAAACATATTCACCCCCACCATCAGATCTTAAAGTCTTGATAGTGGTGGAGAATTGATTTTCTACCATAGCTTTGAAAATGAGAAATTTAGAATAGACCTCAGATTTGTTCTTTAGCAAATACAACCAGGTAAAACGGGTAAAATGATCAACAAATAGCACATAATACTTGTAACCATTAACAGAATTTTGAGGTACAGGACCCCACACATCAGTATGGACAAGCTCAAATGGTGAATGTGCAACCAATTTAGAAACAGGAAAGGGAAGCTTATGCATTTTGCCATGAAGGCAATGTGTACAAGTATTTACAAGAGGCATACACTTATTAAAGAACACAGATTTAGTTGGAAAAAATAAACTAAGAACATGATTATTTGGATGTCCAAGTCTGCTGTGCCATAGAAGCCAGCTAGGAGTGTTTGTGAAAACTGAATTGCAGAGTTTAGGAGAAAGAATCAACTTAGATGCCTTGTGAGGGTAAATTGGATACACCCCACCTTCACTCTTGCCCTTGTAGAGCACTTTACCCATGGCTAAAGCCTGGATAGACAAGATGTTTTCATCAAAATAACACCAACAATTGTTATCTTGACATATTTTGTGGACTGATGCAAGGTTAGATGCAATTGAAGGAACTCTTAGAACATTTTTAAGATGAATGACAGAATTATGAGAAGGAATGAGAGAGTTACCTATGTGTGAGATTGGTAGGTTTTGTCCATTTCCTACTGTGAGATGCTCCTGTCCATTATAGGGTTTTGGAAAAGGGATATGGTTAAGGCTAGAAGTGACATGATCAGTGGCTGCACTGTCTGCAAGCCAAGGTTGATCTTGTGTAACCATTGAGTTGGATGAAGTGGCCATTGCTGCCAATTTTGTTGGTGGATGTTTACCTTGATAGGCATAATCCATCCTATGATAGCAATCAATTGCTATGTGACCAACTTTACTGCAAATTTGACAGATAGGTCTCTCTGATCTTGTGCCTGGTACTTGATTTGGTGAAAAATGATTTGGAGTAGGACCTCTGCCTCTGCCTCTGTTGGAATTTCCTTTACCTCTACCCCTATTTGAAGATTGATTGTAGGAATTGTAACCATTGTTATTTCCTGGTCTAGGAGCAGTGTTAACTGCCATAGCAAAAGTGGAATCTTTGATTTCCATGCCTTCATTTAGAGATTCTTCCTCAGCATTTAGCATAGTAGCCAATTCATCAAAACTTAACTTTGTGCTTCTGGTTCTAATTGCTGACTTGAAAGCACTAAATTCTTTGGGAAGACCTTTAATTGCAACATGTAGTAATTCCTCATCATCAAGTAGGACACCAACAGCCATTAACTTGTCCCTAATGACCTTGATTTTCTGCAAATAGACATCTACAAATATTAGGAAAACAGAGAAGAATGTGGAATTGATGAAAATCTGTATTGCATTACATTAAAACTGAATTACAGTGCTTTGTATGTATATATACACAAGAAAGGTAAAAACCGGAGAGAACTAAGGGAACTAACTAATTAGTAACTGCCCTCCAAGCCTAACTAACTGAACTAACACCACCCACGTGCTGTCCACATGCCAATTACTAAAGCTATACACAATAATACAGAACTACATGTCGTATAGGATAAAGTAAAAGAACAAAGATACAAACTCTGCTCACTGTCGTTTAAGCAGAGCTATGAACTTTCTTCCTCCCTTGATCTTGTAGTTTGTCCTGATCCTTCCTACTCTTCCTTTTATTATCTTGACACCCCCCCTCAAGTGGAAGAGGGGCATGAATATTGACCATATTCAACTTGGACACAAGAAAGGAAAATTGATGAGCATTCAAGGCCTTTGTCAACAAATCTGCAATTTGGGAATTGGTTTTAACATGTAACATTCTGATTTACCCTTCCAAAACCTTATCCCTTACTAAATGGCAATCTATTTCAATATGCTTCGTTCTTTCATGGAAGACCGGGTTTGCAGCTATGTGAAGAGCTGCTTGACTGTCATAGAATAGAAGGGCTGCTTGAGGGTGCTTGACCTGAAGATCACTAAGCAAATACAACAGCCAAATGACCTCACAAACAGCCACTGCCATGGCTCGATACTCTGATTCTGCTGAGGATCTTGAAACTGTTTGTTTGCTTTTTAGACTTCCAGGAGACTAGAGACTCACCAAGAAAAACAAAAAACCCAGTTATTGACCTTCTAGTGTCAGGACAAGAAGCCCAGTCTGCATCTGTGAAGGCTTTCAAGTGTAGGTCTGACTTGCTTGAAAAGAATAGACCCTGACCTGGTGTTGCCTTGAGGTATTGCAACACTTTATTGGCTGCATGTAAGTGTGGCTATCTAGGATATGCCATGAATTGACTCAAACGATTCACAGCAAAAGTTATATCAGGTCTGGTTATGGTTAAGTATAAAAGTCTTCCTATAAGCCTCCTATAGGAGCTAGGATCTTGTAAAGCTTTGCCTTCATACTTACTGAGCTTGACATTAGGATCCATTGGAACTTTAGCTGGTTTACACCCCATCATGCCAGCCTCTTTCAATAGATCTAATATGTACTTCCTTTGACACAAGCTAATGCCACTTGCAGCCCTTGCCACTTCAAGACCTAAGAAGAACTTTAAGTCACCCAAGTCCTTCAATTTAAACTGTTGATCAAGAAGAACCTTTAATTCATTCACTGCCTGCTTGTTGTCACTAGCAATTAAAATATCATCAACATATACTAAGAGAGCAATGAATGAAGTAGAAGTCTTCTTAGTAAACAAAGAGTAATCTGCTCTAGATTGAGTAAAGCCCAGCATGAGTAAAGCAGTGGAAAATTCAGCAAACCACTGTCTAGAAGCTTGTTTCAGGCCATACAAGGATTTGACAAGCTTGCACACAATGCCCCCCTTGCTGTGGAAGCCTGGTGGAAGGTCCATATATACCTCTTCCTTTAAATCACCATGAAGGAAGGCATTGTTCACATCAAGTTGACATAGATACCAGCCTTGCACAGCAGCTACTGCAAGGAGGCATTTGACAGAAACCAACTTTGCAACAGGAGAAAAAGTCTATAGATAGTCAAGGCCTTCCTTTTGAGTGAAGCCCTTAGCAACTAATCTTGCCTTATACCTTTCTACACTCCCATCAGATTTATATTTCACTTTATATACCCATTTACATCCAATAGTCTTCTTATGAGAAGGTAAAGAAGTGAGAATCCAAGTATGGTTAGCTTCAAGGGCAGAAATCTCAGCAGCCATAGCATCTCTCCACTTGGGATCCTTAACTGCTTGGTGATAGAACTTAGGCTCCTCAATAGAGGAGATCATGTTACAGAAGTGCAAATGTTTAGGTGATAACCTGTGAGATGACAAATAAGAAGACAAAGGGTGGATAGTGCTAGAAGAGACCTGATTACACTTGTAATCAGCCAAATAAGCAGGTTTATTGCTGACCCTAGCAAATTTCCTAAGTGAAACTGATTGAGTAGGAGGCAAGGAAGAGTCAGGTAAAATAGCAGGAGGGTCAACAGATAAAGAAATGGACTGATCAGGTAAAACAGCAGGAGGATCAACAGATAAAGAAATGGGCTGATCAGATAACACAGTAGGTGTATCAACAGACAAGGAAGAAGACTGACCAGGCAACACAGCAGGTTGAGCAACGAAGAAACTAGGGATAGTATCAGTTTGAGCAGCAGGCAAAGGTATTGGTAAAGAACCAACTAGAATGGAAGAAGGACTATATGAAGTACTTAGAGGTGTGCCTGCAGAAACAAACTCAGTACTAGAGGAAACATCAAAACTAGGATTACAAGAAGCAGGTAAAGGAATTGATAAAGGAGGAGAATTAGACAACAAAGATTTATAGGATGGAGAAAAAGGAAAAATTGATTCATGAAAAATAACATCTCTAGAAATAGAAATCTTCCTAGTATGAAGATTAAGGACTTTGTAACCTTTCATATTGAAGGGGTAACCAAGGAAGACACAAGGCAAAGCTCTAGAGTCAAATTTCAACCTATGAACAGAAGGAACAGATATAAAACATAAACAGCCAAATACTCTAAGATGATCAAAAGAGGGTTGTTTATGAAAAAGGAGTTCAAAAGGGGACTTGTTATGTAACAAAGGTACAGGCAACCTATTAATGAGGTAGGTGGCAGTGAGGATACAATCACCCCAATAAGCAGAAGGAAGGTTAGATTGGAGTTTAAGAGATCTAGCAACATTCAAAAGATGTTGGTGCTTCCTTTCAACCACAGAATTTTGTTGTGGTGTATATGCACAACTCTTTTGATGCACAATACC
Source organism: Lithocarpus polystachyus (assembly GCA_033629205.1). Classification (NCBI taxonomy): domain Eukaryota; kingdom Viridiplantae; phylum Streptophyta; class Magnoliopsida; order Fagales; family Fagaceae; genus Lithocarpus; species Lithocarpus polystachyus. The sequence continues at coordinate 54,968,875 of CM066167.1, forward strand.
ATGAGCACTATAAAAATCAGTTAAGGAAAACTCAAGGGCATTGTCAGACCTGATAGATTTAATACCAGTGTTAAATTGGGTGTAAACCATGGTATAAAATGAAGGTAAAAGATGTTTAACATCTGATTTAGATTTCATAAGGCACACCCAAGTAGACCTGGTAGCATCATCAACAATTGTAAGGAAAAACTTGAAACCATCATGAGTGCAAATAGAATATGGACCCCAAACATCCACATGAATTAAGGAAAAAGGTTCATTACACATATTATTGTGAGAAGGAAAGGGTAATCTTTTTAGCTTAGCTAAAGGGCAGATGGTACAAACATCAGTACATTGAGTAGAAAAAGAAGGTAATACATTTTGTAAAACTGACATTCTACTCAAAGATGGATGACCTAATCTAAAATGCCATAAGATTGACATGTCTTTATGGAAAACAGAAGAAGAACAAGCTGATTTGGGAAACTTATGAATGGAAAGATGATCTGACAAAGAAGGTGTAGTCCTGGAAGTACTTTTCTGTAGCAGATACAAACCATTATGGACTTCACCCACTCCAATCGTCTTCCAACATGAAAGGTCCTAAATGAAACAATATTGGGATAAAAACACAAGACACAAAGGCAATTTTTGAGTAAGTTGGCTCACAGACAACAAATTGAATGAAAAAGAGGGAACACAAAGAACATGATCAAGAATAAGAGAATTAGAGAGTTTAACAATGCCAATGTGAGTGACATGTGCTGATTCACCATTAGGCAATTCCACAACACAATGAGAAACAGTAGTATAAGACTGAAAAAGAGAGATACAACAAACTATATGATCACTTGCACCTGTGTCCATGACCCAAGTATCAACACCAAAGGCAGTTTTGTTCACAAGTTTAGCAGAAAAAATGGAGTGCTTGAGATTACCTGCCAGGGGTGTGGACTGAGAACATGAAGCTTGATTGAAAGCAACATTATTTGCCATGGCAATGGTGTTAGTATGAGCTTCACTCCCTCCAATCATAGCAAGTAATTTCTGACATTGCTCCATTGTAAAAGGAAAAGCTTGTTGAGTGGTAACAGCTGAGTCTTGAACAACATCAAAGGATGAAATTTGATTAGCCCTTGGCTTGGTCTTGTAACCAGGAGGATAACCATGGAGTTTGTAGCACTTCTCCATGGTGTGTCCACGCAAACCACAGTGGCTACAAGTGGGCTTCTCCTTGCTTTTCTTAAAGATCTTGGAGTCAAGGTTCATGGTCTTTGCTGCAAGTGCTGTGGACTCCACAAAAGGACCATTGTTGCTGCCTTGCCCAATTGATCTTTGCTTCTCATCTTGAATCAGCAAAGAGAACACTTTCTCAACAGATGGAATAGGATCCATCAACAAAATTTGCCCTCGGATATGAGAGAAAGAATCATTGAGACCCATCAAAAATTGCATAACAGCTTCTCTGTGATGAATATTAGAGATCTTCTCGTTCACATTACACACACACTTCTCACAAGAACAGATAGGAAGTGGTTCATAATTCTGTAATTCATCCCACAGAATTGAAAGATTGGTGAAATACTCAATCACAGAGAGCTCACCTTGAGAGAAACATGCTAGATCCTTCTGCAATTGATAAACCCTAGGTCCATTACCCTGAGAAAACATGCTTTGAAGCTTATTCCAAACTTCCTTAGCAGTTTTACGATACACCATGCTTGTGGCAATCTTGGGAGAAACACAATTGATGATCCAAGAAACCACAATATCATTGCACCGTGCCCAGCTTTGAACCAAGAGAGGAACTTTCTCCATGGCTGAAGTTAGAGAAACTGATCCATCAATCAACCAGAACTTGCTCTTGATCTTGAGAGCTCTCTCCATGGATTTTGCCCACGTAGGATAATTCTCACCTCCAATTAATGGTTGTGAAACTAATATTGCACCAGGACTCTCATCATGATGGAGAAAGAAAGGATGCGACTCATCAATGGTGATGCTTGTAGAAGCTTGACCAGAGGAAGCCATTGATAAAGCTTTGATCTAAAGAAAAGCCCTAACTTTGAAAAGAAATTGGGAATTTTGAGAAACTTAAGCGGAAGCCAAAAATTGCTCTGATACCATATTAGGAAAACAGAGAAGAATGTGGAATTGATGAAAATCTGTATTGCATTACATTAAAACTGAATTACAGTGCTTTGTATGTATATATACACAAGAAAGGGAAAAACCGGAGAGAACTAAGGTAACTAACTAATTAGTAACTGCCCTCCAAGCCTAACTAACTGAACTAACACCACCCACGTGCTGTCCACATGCCAATTACTAAAGCTATACACAATAATACAGAACTACATGTCGTATAGGATAAAGTAAAAGAACAAAGATACAAACTCTGCTCACTGTCGTTTAAGCAGAGCTATGAACTTTCTTCCTCCCTTGATCTTGTAGTTTGTCCTGATCCTTCCTACTCTTCCTTTTATTATCTTGACAACAAAGTCAGATCCCTTTCTGACATTGTGCAATTCTCCCTTAAGATTCATAACATGAGATCTTGAGATGGAAGAAAATCTATTTTCCAATACTCTCCACACTTCTAAAGCTGAAGAACAACCAACAGTCAAAGCAAGAACTGAAGGTGTTAAGGTGGAGCTAATGAAGGTAAGCAATGCCTTCTCCTTAGACTTCCAAGTGAGATAATCTGGATTAAGGATTGTTGTAACTGAGCCTGAGAGATCCTTAAGAAACTTCTCTGAAACAAGTTGATCTTCATCAAGAAGTTCGATCATTGAGTAAGTCTCTAACACCATTGAAATCTGGTACTTCCAAACTATATAGTTGGAATTGTCAAGCTTGATTGTCATCATGTTTGACATATTTGATAACAGCAACAATGGCTGATTAACTAAATTCATTTGAGAAATTGATGTTGATGAAGACATAGTAGAGGATGAAGTTGTGGAAGCGGAAGCTGCCATTGTTGAGTTTGTGCTAGCTGAAACTGTACTAGCAGGGATCGTTGGATGCTCTGATACCATGAAGAAAATCTAACAAAGCTTGAATGAAGCAAGTAATTCAGATCTATTGAAAGTAACAAGTAAGAACGAAGACCAGAGAAATGGAGAGAGTGAGAACAGAGGAAGAGAAAATTCTAGAAGAAAAAATACTTTGCTTCACTGAATATAGAGTACAAGATCAGTCTATATATATAATCAGATTTTTTATCATAACCGTATAATTACAGTCCCTTAAATCAAGGATCTAATCCCACAAAATCAAGGAGTCAGTTGAGCATAACAACTAACTTTCCCACCTAAAGATAACCAACTCTAAGTCTCCATGAGTGACAGCATGGCATAGGGCCGTTAATCCAAACGATTTCGTATAGATATCCTTGTTTTAATGCTTTGAAAGAAACTAGCTGTTGGATAGCAATTTTAGCTTGACAGTGGATTGAGGTTTAGCTTTAGTCTCAATACTAATCACCATAAAATAAATGAAAATTGAAGATGTGAGAAATGGAATTCATGTCATGTCATAAGCCCAACATCCTCAAAGTGACCTCTATTTCATTAATTCATTTATTATTTCAGCAATTTACTTTTATCAAATGTTGGTAATGACTTTTTTGAAACATGTTAAAGCAAAAAAACAAAAGTTGATGACCAAATATGCAATTTAACTTCTTCTATTAGCTGTTTAGCTTGTAATTGTTGAACTAAATGAGAAATCAAGAAACTTACATTATATACAATGAAATATTGGTGGGTTTCAGAGGTTCCTCCCGTCCGAGTTTGGAAGTGCTGTGGATCGTGCCAAGGCAGTCGATCCGATTAAACATCATCTCGGGGTCAAGGCTAGCATCCGAAGATCCATCGAGGCCGAAGGAATTCCATATACCTACCTTTCGTCCAATGGCTTTGCTGGGTACTTTTTGCCCAACTTCGGAATTGCACGTACTGGTGGCACTGGCAGTTTCACAGCTCCTCCTAGGGACAAAGTAGAAATAATTGGAGATGGAAACACCAAAGGTATTAATATAAATTCAATCATCTTTCTCTTTAAACTTGTCAAGACTTTCTCATTTGCTTATGTATGTGCGTGCGTGTGTGAACCTTTTACTAGATATAAGTCAACTAGATCAACTACTTTGGTTAAAGATGACCAAGTAATTGTTTTTTTCTATGTTGACAGTAATTTTTTCCAAAGAAGAGGATATTGCGACTTATACCATAAAAGCAGTGGACGATCCAAGAACCTTGAACAAGGTCCTTCATATTAGACCCCCTGCAAATATTTTGTCCTTCAATGAGATTGTTTCCCTATGGGAGAAGAAGATTGGCAAGACCCTTGAAAAAACTTACCTTATGGAGGATCAACTTCTAAAGAAAATCCAAGGTTAGTAAGAACAATTTCACCTGTTGATTTATAGTGTTTTCTTATAGATCTAATTTGGTTTGGATCATATATCCCCTCCTCCCTTAGACGTGTGAGTTTTTTCGATCTAATTTGTTAGGATACACTTTGTTACCTCATTTGGAATTTGGATAATTATTAGGGGAGTTGTAATATATTCTTCTTTTCTTAGTACTGTTAGTCAAACCAGCTGACTGTAACACCAAAGATTCGCATATTAGAGACAATACTGAAAAAATTTAATTAGAAGTGACTATGTACACATTAGTTGTATTTGACTGTTTTTCTGCACGACTGACTTCATTTCATCAATATTTAGTGCATAACTTGTTTGGTTTCTTATTGAAAATTTTGGTTGGCATAATATAATAAAAAACGAAGTAATCCTCCTATTGATTTGAGCAATTCCATGTACTAGCCAGAGAATGTTGACAGTTTAATAGATGGTTGGGCTATCTGATACTTATTTTTGCTTTTCTGCAGAGTCTCCCAGTCCTTTAAACCTCCGCCTATCCATTAAGCATGCTACATTTGTGAAGGGAAATCTTACAAACTCTGAGGTTAAGGCTTCTTTTGGCGTGGAGGCTTCAGAGCTTTATCCAGAGGTGAAATACACCACTGCAGATGAATACTTGGACCAGTTTGTCTAAAACTTGGAACATTCCTTTGTGGCAATGTGTTTTACTATCTTACAATGTACAATAAAAATAAAGGGAAATATCTATTGCGCGCACACAGTGTAGTGTGTGTGTTAGTTCATTTAGACCCCTTAAATCCAAACAGATTAACCTAGAGAATTAGCCAAGTGATTAACTTAGGTAATTTAAACAGATCTAGGTTAACACAAATATATCAAATCATGTAAAAGTGCGGAATAATAAAGAACACATGATATGATGACCCAGGAAAACCAAACCAGTAAAAAACCTGGAGAAGATTTAACCTAGCTATCCTCAAGGTAAAACGAATTCACTATGAAAGAATCGAAGTTTACACAATAGAGATTTAGACCACTAACATCCTATTGCTACCTGCCTGTAGGAAACTTACTACCACGACTACGTGACAGCTCCGAGACCACGGACTCCTTCTTTTCTTGAATTCTTCAGCAAAGCACAAGCAACACCTGCTTGTATATCTTGAAGCTCTTTTGATTCTGCAACTGTATGACTTATCAATCTCTTGACATAAATCTTGAGTTTGGAAACCCTAAGTGTATGTGAAGGTAAACACCTCTAGATCTAACAATTAGATTCACAAACACAGCATTCAGAACTCTAAAAACGTTGTTAGGGTTTTCCCTTATATACTTAGGGCAAAACATAAAACCCTATACATTAAATGAGGTAGGGCTGAGTTGGAAAAATTTTGCAGAAAAACGTTCTGTACGATTTTCGATCGGTCGAGTCTAATTCTCGATCGATCGAGTCAGACAGAAGTGCACACTAAATTCTGCAGTTAACTCGATTCCAACTTTACATAAAAAGCCATACTTTGAGCAAGTCTAACACACAACTTAAAGAATGTTTTGATCATGGTTTGCCAACATTACAAATTGAAGTCCTAATACATTAGTTCCTAAATCTTAGAACCTAATAGTGTGAAATAGACATTGCTCAAAAATAAAATCTATGTTGTGTATGTGGCATTTGTTACTTGTTAGTTATGCCCTTGGTTGTGTATGTGGCATTTGTTACTTGTTTGTTATGCCCTCGTTTGTGTCATGTAAACCCTTGGATTGGGTCCTTAATTTGTAAATTTGTTTCCTGGTGAATATGTTAGTCAAATTGTGCTTCTTGTGATGAAAATTTTAAAAATCCTTGTTATGAGGTTCTTTGTTGTAGAACATTTTAAGTACTCGGTGTCTCAAATCAGATACTCTTTTGCTTTTACTAATGGAGGGCCATAAAAAATTCATCCAAACCCGATGTTAGTTAATAATCTGTGCATCGTGGGACTTGTGGTTATGAACTGTGCATCAATTAAAGTAAATATTTAGTGCCGAGTATTGCAAAATAAGGTCTTTTGATAGGCTAGCAGTTTGCTTACTATGATAAAAAGGATTTTTGTTATTCACTTGATATCTTTTAAAATTTTGTAAAATTACACTTTGCAATCAAACATGAATTTCTCTTAAATTTAATAATAAAAACAGAATTTATAAGTTTATTTTATTGATTTACAAAAACTCAAAACAAAAAAAAAAAAATCCAATCATATTTTTGGGAGATTTGGTTAATTATGTTGGTGTGTGTTAAAAACACTTGACCATATGTTTAATCATATACTGCTATTGTGGGCTTTTTTTTCTTCCTTTTTTTTTTTTTTTTTGCTATTTTAGGTAAGAGGCCTAGATGAGGTATAATTTGACGTGTGTCTCGCCTAGTCGCCCGTCTAGTTGCATGCCTTTCTTGGGCTTTTCTTGGGCTTTAATAACTTGCCCCATCTTGTTGCTTATCCTTCTTCGTTTTTGTAGACATTTGTGACGATCATCAAAAAAATTATAGACGTTTGTGACCATTGGATTTTTCATTTTTGGAACCCTTGGTGTTAACCTGTTTTTAATACCTTTCCTTTTGTCAATCCAACAAGAATATCATTGAAGCAAGAGAAAAATATGTGGCACAGGAAATCACTCTCAAGAGAAGAAAAGACATTTGGAAACAACTTATTTAATTGAAACTGAAAATTTTTTTTTGAAAATATTAAAAAAATGTTAAAAGCTAGCTAAATAGTACAATGAGACTCATGAATAGTATTAAAAAAGTGCAATAAAACTCATAAATAGTATCAAAAAGAAGTTAAAAACTCAAATAAGCTAAACTTTTCATCGCATCTCATAATTGAACTTGTGGAAAAGTATTATTATGGTGTGTTAAATAAGTCATTGACTTGGTCAAATAATAAATTAGCTTACAAGGAAAGCTCCAATGGGCTGAACTAAGTCATAAACGGCTACAAAAGCCCAAAAAAGGCAAGAAAATAGAAAAATAAAAGGCTCAAGATAATATTGATTTAGATCCACATGTGCAATGGGACAAGGCACATGGGATATAGTTAAGGCCCATGTTTATATAAAGCCCCATATTTTAAGATATCAAAAAAAAGTTCAAAAAATAGTTTATAAATTGAACAATGGTCAATGTGAGACTCACAACAAAACCCTAGTGTTGAAGAACACACCCACACCAACACACTTGAGGTGGTGGTCCGGCGGAACTTCAGCCATATAAGAAGAAAAAACAATATACAAGAGCGCATAGCTTGTGATGTCCAACACTGTCACAATTTAGAAGTGTGGCTAAATGAGATCATAAATTGTATTGTATGACATCTTCAAAATGATTTTATATAAAAATTTAAAAGCAGTGTTTATTATACACATGCTCTTACACACAAAAAAAATAACTAAATCTGTGACTTGATTTTAGTTATTTTTTTCTAAGGTGCGTAAATTGCAACAACAAATTGTAACAAAATATTTCCCAAATTTTAATGGAATGAAACCCTACTTAGAGATTCATAAAAATTTTAAAATTTTAAAAATAAAAATAAAAAAAAAATGAGGAGGGGGAACGGTAATTGGAGATCAGCACATACGTTATATTGTAAATCCTTACGTCATTTTGTTGATTAAAAGTAGACTATTGAGTGGTTCTAAAAGTAATAAACAAATGAAAAGAAGAAACCACTATGACTATGAGCCGTCTTGCATATTGCATGACGAAATATCATAGCGAAACCTATAACTAATAGAATTAAGGAATTATACATTGTCTTAAAAAAAAAAATAGTTGAAGGAGTCAAACAAAGACGTTTCTGTATACGTACTTGTATGTAAGGAGCTCTGACGGACTTTGTTTGAAACTGAGAACTACCCATAAGATAGTCCAACTCTCTGCTTCGCTTAAACCCTATTAATCCTTTTAGTTTGAAATTCTCTCTGAATGGCACACAAAAGCAAGATTTTGATAATTGGAGGGACTGGATACATTGGAAAATACATAGTAGAGGAGAGTGCAAAAGCTAGGCATCCTACTTTTGCATTGGTCAGAGAAAACACAGCTTCTAATCCTGAGAAGTCCAAATTCATTGAGAGCTTCAAGAGCTCTGGAGTAACACTTCTCCATGTATGTACAAACTCTAGTTCTCCACATCATGGGTGTGTTTTTAATACTTTGGATTAGTATATTGATCTTGAAAGTCATGTGATTGTTTCACAAGGAGACATATATCATCATGAAAGCTTGGTGAAGGCAATAAAGCAAGTTGATGTGGTGATCTCTGCACTAATCACCAGAACAGATAGCTGATCAAGTGAAGATTATTGCTGCCATCAAAGAAGCTCGAAATATCAAGGCAAGGCACATATATACTATGTTGCACGGACACGGACACGGACACGGACACGACACGGACACGGACACGAGGATACGGCAATTTTTGAAAAATAAGGACACGACACGGCGGGGACACGGCGGTTAAATAATTAATTAAATTTTATATTTAGGTATATTTTTAAATATTTTTAGACATAAAATATGTTTATGTCTAGAATTTAAATTATGTAAAAACTAAAATTAAGTAAACACCCAAAGTAGTACAATAATACATTTAGAATTTTTTAGAGTACAAACCATAAAAAGATAACAAGTTCAATGACAAACTAAAAACACATAAAAAAAAAAATAAAAAAAATAAAAAACTAATGCGTTCAGAGTAAGTGATTAACAGTAAAAAAAAAAAAAAAAAAAAAAAAAAAAAAAAAAACTAAAACTAAAACTGATGTTTAACGCGACATCTGAAAGAAAAAAAAAAAAAAACATACAGAGAAGAGAAGAGCCTAGAGAAGACGGACCTGCCGAGAGAGAGAGAGATCGGAAGGGACAGGGGGCGTCGACGTCTTGGAGCTCGCCGATCTAGCTCCGGTGAGGGACGGAGGACAGCGGCAGCGGGCAGAGGTCAGATGGAGGGTGGGTCGCCGAGAGAGAGATCGGAAGGGACATAGCACGGCGTCGAGCCTCCGACGTCAATGGAGCTCGCCGATCTAGCTCCGGCGAGGGAAAGAGGGCAGTGGCAGCGGCAGAGGTCAGAGGGAGGGTGGGTTCACTGGGTTTCTCTTGAGAACTTGAGATTTTTTTTCTTTTCTTTTTCTTTTTTTCATTGCTGGCGCGTCGGACGCGTCGGGGCCGCGTCGGAGCCGCGTCGGAGCCGTGTCGGTGCCGCGTCGGCGCCGTGTCGGAGAATCGAAAAAAAAAAAAAAAAAGAGACACTCGCCGGACACCGGAATCCGGCGAGTCGTACCCGTTCCGGTGTCCGACACGTGTCCGACACCGACCCGACGCCAAAAATGGCGTGTCCGTGCAACCTAGCATATATATCTTGCTAAAATGTTTTTAATATTTTTCCAGTTTTTTTTTTTTTTTTTTGTTGAAATCAAAGTGCAAGCTCGAAGGTTCTGCAATGGAAGAAATGAAGACATGCAGAGAAAAGAGAATGAACGTAATAGAGCTTGAGAGAATGATTTCATCTATTATAAATATTTGACTCTGTTTCTTTATATACTAGAAACAGAGCAACCAAATGACCAAGTCAACCTATACAATCAACCAATACAAACATGACAACTGGCAAATACGTAACTAACTAAGAATGGTCTGTAAACTACACCTGTGTAATACACTGCCACTTTATGCTACTGTAGCTTAGCACTGCTATATACAAACTACTAAACTAATATCTACAAGATATTCTATGCTGTGACAAATATCTACAAGACTCAAATATCTACAAGATATTCAACATTTTTTTTTTAAATGTAAAGTTGCTTATTTAGTTCTCAACAACTTTTGGCCTTAGTATCAAATCTTCCTTTCACTTTAAAATGTTTTCCTTAATCCTTCTATTTTTAGAATTGTTTCAAAAAATACTAATCATCTAAAATAATAGGCAATTGTGGAAAATGGAATTCATGCCATGTCATAGACCCCACATCTTATGACCTAGGATGATGTGTTGGATAAATTATTATTTTATTTACAAGAATTTAAATTAGGCTAATTAGACGCATGGTGATGACTCTCTGTTTGAATAAAGTAGAAGCAAATTAGTATTGTAATTTGCTTTATTTGGTCCTTATATTTTAGAATTTGTTGATGAGGTTCTCTCGTCTTATTGCGACATTATTACAAGCAAAAACATTAATCCCAAAAAATCTTTTTCTCTTTTCAAGTTCAACAGACTAGTCACCTAAAATTGACTAAATATCATTTTATTTTTCCAGTTCACATCACATCCTCAAAGTAACCTTAGTTTCATTAATTTTGTTTATTATTTCAGCAATTACTTCTATATGATGGTAATAACTTTTTGAAACATGTTAAAGTAAAAATTCAAAAGTCGATGACCAAATATTAAATTATATACAATGAAATATTGGTGGGTTTCAGAGGTTCCTCCCGTCCGAGTTTGGAGGTGATGTGGATCGTATCCATGCAGTCGAGCCACTTGAACATCATTTAAGGGCCAAGGCTAGCATCCGGAGATCCATCGAAGCTGAAGGAGTCCCTTATACCTACCTTGTTTCCAATGGCTTTGCTAGGTACTTTTTGCCTAACTTCGGAATTGGACTGGCAGGTGCCACAGCTCCACCAAGGGACAAAGTAGAAATAATTGGAGATGGAAACCCCAAAGGTATTAGGATAAAATTCAATCATCTTTCTTTTTAAACTTGTTGAGACTTTCTCATTTGCTTATATATGTGTGTGCCTGTGTGTGCCTTTTACTACATGTAAGTCAACTAGATCATCAGCTACTTCGGTTAAAGATGACAAAGTAATTGTTATTTTCCATGTAACAGTAATTTTTTCCAAAGAAGAAGATATTGCAACTTATACCATAAAAGCAGTGGACGATCCAAGAACCTTGAACAAGGTCCTTCATGTTAAACCCCCTGCCAATATTTTGTCCTTCAACGAGATTGTCTCCCTGTGGGAGAAGAAGGTTGGCAAGACCCTTGAGAAGACTTACCTTCTAGAAGATCAACTTCTGAAGAAAATCCAAGGTTAGTAAGAACAATTTCAAATGTTGATTTATAGTGCTTTCTTATATATCTAATTTGTTTTGGATCATATTCTCTTCCTCCCTTAGACGTGTGAGTTTTTTTTTAATCTAATTTGTTATGATACACCTTATTACCTCATTTGGATTATTAGGGGAGTTGGGTTATCTTCTTCATTTCTCTGTACTGTTAGTCAAACCAGCTAACTGTAACACCAAAGATTCACATATTAGAGACAATGCTAAAAACATTTAATTAGAAGTTACTATGTACACATTAGTGGTAACCAAGAAGCTGTATTTGACATTTTTTTGAATCACTGACATCATTTCATCAATATTTAGTGCATAACTTGTTCGGTTTCTTATTGAAATTTTTGGATGGCATAAAAATAAATAAATAAAAGGAAGTAATCCTCCTATTAATTTGAGCAGTTCTATGTACTAGCTAGAGAATGATGAGAATTTCAAAGATGGTTGGGGTATTGGATACTTATTTTTTTCTCTTCTGCAGAGTGTTCCAATCCTTTAAACCTCTTCCTCCTATCCATTGCCCACTCTACCTTTGTGAAGGGAAATGTTGGAAACTTTGAGATTTAGGCTTCTAATGACGTGGAGGCTTCAGAGCTTTATCCACAGGTGAAATACACCACTATAGATGAATACTTGGATCAGTTTGTCTAAAACTTGGAACATGTTTGTGGCAATATGTTGATACAGTGTACAATAAAATTAAAATCTCTGTTGTCTATGTGGCATTTGCTACTTGTCAGTGTGCACTTCTTTGTGTGGGATCCACTCCCACGTGAAATGGAGGAAACATGCACCAAACGTATTTTACATTCAATTAATTATTACATGCGAGATAAGTAATTTGTGGTTGAAATTTTTTTTAGTACTACTTACAAACGATTTATCCCCTCTATTGAACAGCCTAAAGAAAAAGCATATATATGTAAATTCATCGCTTATATTAAAAAAAAATATATAAAACTTTAATAACATATAAAAAAATGTAGTTTATCAATAACTTACTAAAATTACGCTAAGAATGTGACATAATTGTAAATGAAGCAACTCTTCTTTATATACAAACATCTCCTCTCAAAGCTTCACCGAAGTAGACCAAATTGACAAAAGTGGACCAAATGGACTACGTATGAGGTGGACCAAACTGGACCAAGTTATACCCAATGCACCGAAGTGGACCGATATAGACCAAATGGACCGAAGAGGACCAAAAGGACCGAAATAGACAAAAATGGACCAAATTAGACCAAAGTGGACCTAATTAAACCAAAGTGAACTAAATGGGCTGAATTAGACCAAAGTGGACCGAAATGTTACACTAATGTGACTCAATAGCAATAATAAATGATATACTGCAGTTTTTTTATATTATAGACCATATTGTACGCCTATTCTATTAGACCATGCTCTCTTTGTCCATGTATCTTCCCCATGGCTTGGATTACGGGAGCAGTTGCTTGAGTTGTAGAACCAAGCCATTGCTTGTGTCTATGGGAAGAAGAAAGAACTTGAGACACAAGCCTCCAATCCTACAAGCTCTTGGTTCATGTGACCTTTCCTACAGACAACAAAAAGGTATGCAACCCCTTTATTTTTTAAAATACTTTTGAGCCTGTTTGGTTGTGTTGTTTAAACGACACAACACGTATTTCAACAACACATATTTCAACAACACTTTTTCACCCACACATATTTTCAAGGACAGAACCAAGATTCGAACCTAGGAGGGCCAAGCTTAAAACAAAATTTTTTTTTTTTATGAAAATAAAAACTAACATCTATTTCATTTTCAACAAAATACTACATATAAAATAAGTGTTTCATTATTTCCATATTTCGTAATTCTATACACTAACTAAAAAATAGGGACATCTCAAAAAAAAAATCTAAAATAAAAATAATCACAAACAAACAAGTACAAGTTTGTATATATTACTAATATTAGCCACATCAAACAAAGTGACAAAGACAAAGTTCACAAGTTCATATATATTATTAATATTAGCCACATCACACAAAGTGACAAAGACAAAGCTTTTGATAAAACCAAAACAATCAGACCAAAGACTTTGGTTAATTGGTCTCACAAAAAAAGTCACTTACCAAAGACTAGTATCACAAATTCACAATTACAATACCTGTTAGGTTCTAAGACTTTAGAAACTAAATGTATTAGAACTTCAATTTGTAATGTGCTGGCAAACCATGATCAAAACTTAGAGTCTAGATTTAGGCTGCTCAAAGTGTGTTTAATTGTAAAGTTGGAATCAAGTGATTGCAGAATTTATTGGTCTAAATCTGCAAGGCTCGATCGATCGATTGAAAATTAGACTTGATCAATCGAACCTCGTGCAAATTAATTTTCTACATAATTTTTCAACTCAGCCCAAGCCCATGTGACGTGTAGGGTTTTATGTTTTACTCCAAGTATAAAAGAGAAAACCCTAGCTACGTTTTAGATGTCTTTGATATACTATGTGTTGAATTTATTGTGAGATCTAAAGGTGTTTACCTTCATACACACTTACGATTATCAAGATCAAGATTCATGTCAAGAGCTTGGTGATCGTTTCAGTTGCTGCATAAAGAACTAAAAGAAAATCACAAGTGGGAGTACTTGTGGTTGCTGTGGATCAAAGAAAGAAGTAGTGCATGGATTCAAAGCTGTCACGTGGTCGTGGTAGTAAGTTTTCTACTCGAGGTAGCAATAGAATGTTAGTGGTCTAAGTTCTATTGTACGAACTTCAATTCTTTCATAGTGGATTTGTTTTACCTTGAGGATAGCTAGGTTAAATCCTCTCCAGGTTTTTTACCGATTTGGTTTTCCTGGGTTATCATATCGTGTGTTCTTTATATTTACTCATTACTTACATGATATGATTTGATTGTGTTAACCTAGATCTAAATAATTTATCTAAGTAATCACTTGGCTAAATAATTAAGTTAAACAACTTGTGCTTTAAAGGTTCTAAAAACGCATAATACCGACAAAACAGTCACTACCAAAGACTAGTCTCACAAATTCACTATCACAGTTCAATACTCACGTCCTACTGTCCTAGTGGTCCCACATTATGTCTTTATAGATAAAACCAAAACAAAAAAAAAAAAATACAAACACAAGTGAGTAGGTGACCGATCCACACAAAAAGCCACAATTAGTCAATTACACAGTAGTCAATACAAACCACAAACTATTCTACGGTCCACACAACACACCAATCCATAAAAAGCCACAACTCACAAACACAACACACCACAACTCATAAGAGGGAAGAGGGTTAAGGCAGAGCAATATAGCAAAGACAAAAAAACACAAATATGAACTTGATAGAGGAGAGAAATTTCTCAGATTTACCAGACTCGTGTGTGACTGTGATCAAGGATCTGAGGAGCAGCAGCAACACCAGATCTGATCTAAGGAAAAGAACAGCAGCAGTAGGCTAGCAGTGATGGGGGCGTTGATGAGGTTGAGTGGAGGAAGACTAAAAATTTGGGAATTGTAATTTAGGTTTTCAGTCCATATTTATTTTTTATTTTGTAGTTTTTAGTTTGTCTTTTTTTTTTTTTTTTTTTTTTGGATGAGAGTTTGTTGGTTATTGATGTTATACTTTCAGTCCATATTTACTTTTTTTTTTGTGGGTCAATATCTAAATATTTCAAAGGAGATTTAAATATATATATATATATATATATATATATTTAAGGGCAAACCTTAATTTTTCAAGTTGCATATATATACCAGTTTTTTTTTTTTTTTTTAATTGGGGGGAGGGACTATTAGGACGAAAATTTAAAATTTCAACACACACACACACACACTGACACACACACACACACACACATATATATATATATTAGCTTTTTTTTAGGGGGGGGAGGGGGGGGGAGGGATTGGCAATGCCTCCTGCCCTACTATGGGTCCATTCCTGCATATTTTCACAACACTTAAACAACGTTACTAGAACAACATTACCAAATAGACCCTTTGTGTTTCTCAGTTACTCTCCGAGAGAGAAAGAAAGGCTTCTTATTGTGAGGAGGGCCCTTAAGACTTGATTGGCTGAAGGCTTTTGAGCTATAAACAAAGGCCCTTCATGTGACCGAGGTATGGGCCTTTCAATGGGCCGCATGTGTACATCTTGATTTTTTAATAGGCTTCGTTTGCTGAAGCTTAGGGCTTTATAGTGGACCCAAAGGGAGATAGGCCCCTACTTCGGGTCTGGGCTTTTCTTGGGCCCAAGGTTAATCTGCCTGTGTCCTGTGGGCCCGTGCGTTATCACATTTTGTTTCAAAATAATGTCTTATATTTAACATAATTTTTTTTTCATTTTTCATTTTTCATTTTTACTCCAATTAACATATCCACTAAGTTAGCTGAAAACGAAGAAAAAATTATTAGGAAAAAGACATGCAAGCTTTTAAGACGTAAATTGGCTCAACAAAATGCTATGGTATGCTAACGGAATTAGTTTATACCGTTGGCCGCCACAGCACACACTCATGCGACAGATTCAATATTGCCTTGTCCTGTAGTAATAAAGAGACAAAGCCATCCTCGACAGTAAGCTTAGAAATTAAAGGAAATACAGAACATCTTTTCACCTTGTTTGATCAACACCAAGCATCTTTACCAGGGCCGGCTCAAGGCCTAGGCCTAAGACCCACCAAAAAACAAAATTTTCTTGAAGAAAAAAGGCCCCACTTTTCATAGTTAAAGGCCCAAATTTTTATAAAATTATATATATATATATATATATTTTTTTTTTTTTTTTTCTAAAAGTTGTACATTTTTTTTATTAGTGATATTAAGGATATTACAAATTTTACTATTGGCTTACAAATTGCCATGTTATTAATCACAAAAAAGTGATATAAACATTTATTAGTTAAATTGATGAAGTTTGTTAGTGAGAGACAATGTCACATTATATTTTGAACATTTTATAGTACTTTTAATTAGCGCATTTTTTTTTCATTTCTATTAAGACTCTCAAAGTACGAGACCAATAGAATCTTAACTCAATTGAAACGCTAAAATATTTCAAAAAGATGTTGCAAATGTGTTAAATCATCAATTATAGATTAATCTCCTCTGATAGTTTGAGACTTTGATTTTTGTAAACTAATATCCTACAAAGCCACACACCAAATAATATCTATCTCTCTCTCTTAAAATCAAAATTAAAAATTAGATTACAATTTTATTTAACTATGCACTGTCTTAAATCTAAAATAAAGTATCTTTTTTAATTGCAATATATTTTTATTTCTTTTTATCAATATTTATAGCTCAACTATGATATTCAATTCTCTATATGAAATTAACATTAGTCTAGTTGGTATTATTTATGTATTTAATGTATCAAATTAACCTTAATTTGATTAGTATTGAATAATTTTGTTTAATTAATATTTACATATTAAAGGCTCCGTATAAATTTTTCGCCTTAGGCCCCAAATTATGTTGGGCCGCCCCTGATCTTCACCGTCATCACCAATGTGTCATCCTTGTAAACATCATATTCACAACATTTTAATCCGTATCTCCTGCTAAATGGATGCTCTTAACTTCAATTTCTTTGAACACCCTTTGCTGGCTTGTCCTCACTTTGTCTTTGACCATCATTTGCTTCACCATTTTGCAGGCTTCTACTCCTTTAGAAGCATAGTGTGTTTGATCAAATCTTAAAAAGTTAAAACCAGAGGGGCAAGCATTATTGAAGTGGGGTTTGTTTACAAACACCAACTAGCTGACTAACTTTTGGCGAGTCTTTGATATTCAGGGAAAGGAGAATTCACTGTGGTATTGCAGGGCTGTCAGCTTAATTCCTCAGCCATGTCCAAGCAGAGGCGAAGTGGTTATGAACCGTCTGACAAGGAGACTGAGGGGTGTGACAGTCCATGGATTGGAGCCAATCATGAGAATGAAGGTTTGGTCTCTGAGGGGCTAAAAAGTGTGATGCCAAGAAATACCAGCCCCATCACCATGAGACTCAACTCCAACAGGGGGCCTTCATCGAGATTTGGATATGAGGTCTCATCTCCTGCCAAGGGTTCAAAGGGCAGCCCAGCTCAAAGGAGACACAACAGTAAGTCACCATACAGGCCACGGAGAGATGATAGTAATGCTCTTTCTCTTATACGTCTACCTAGTTTGGATGTTCGGAGAAATGTTAGTCCCTTTTCAAAAGCTGAGCCTGCTAGGCATATTTCTCCCTATAGACCTCGGGCAGAGGAGCACAATTTGGATAAGAATGAATTCGTAGGCTCACGTAGAAAGCAAAAGAACAGAACACCCAGTAGAGAAGAAAATGGAGCTCATCCTCAGCTTCTTGAAGCTATTAGAGTGACTGAGAAAGTAAACTATAGGCGTAGATTAGTGACTGCTCCAAGACTCAGAGAGAGAAGGACCAAAAAAATGACTGGTCATAGGTTGCAAAGAGAAGAGAGGACCTCCCCACCATTGTCAAACATGATTCAGAAACCTAAGGAAGCAGCAACCCATATAAAAGCACCTTCGATTGGTGAAATCAATGAAATGATTGCCAAGGCAAAGCTTTCTACTGGTCAGATAGGTGATGATTCAACAATTGAAAGCACGGATTCCAATTTACCAGGTGATATCTTCTTTTCTCGTCAACACATAGCATTGGCAAAGCAGAAAGATGTCTTACCAAAAACCAATGGCTTTGAAATCCATGATAGCCAAAGCCCTAAATTGGTTTCCCAAAGAGATGCTGCTGCTCATCAACGACTTAGAGCAAATGATAATTTTGATCATAATGCCGGAGGTACTTCGTCCAGTGCTGGTTTGTCACAAATTATCAACTCTAGCTCTGGTATGAGCCGGAAGAGCAGTGATAAATTTAGCACCAATAGTAGTAAAATGAGTGATATCAGCAGGAGCATGACAAAATTCATAGCCAATAGAAGGAAGAGCCAAACAGATGCATGGTTTGGTTGCATGAGGAAGGGGCCTTGCAGAACATCCAAATCTCCTGAACATCGACCAATTGATGAAACTTCAATTATTGAGAGGACATTTGTAGTTGAAAGCCTGAGACAATTTGGGGCAGATAAACATCAGCCTGGTTCATTGAATGAATTTACTTGCCACAAACAAGAAGCTCAAATTCTTTCCCCCTGTAATATTTTGTTTCATCATGATGTTCATGGATTACTCACATTTCTCTGCAAATTGCATGTAGTTTCATATATGCAAGTTATTCTGCTATATATTCTATGGTATGCATCTTTGTTGCTACGTTTTATAAGCAGCACATTTACATTAATAACTTCTACTCTGTTGAATTCTTAGGTATCCCGTGACGTCTGTCCCCATATTTTGTTCAGGGGGCCCTCTGGTTCTGGGAAGAGACACTAACAATGGCTCTTCTACATGAAATATATGGTGATGCTTGTTGGAATGTATGTTCTGGTCATAAACTGCAGCAACATTTTGAGTTATTTTTTCTTGAATATTAGTGCTAGATGCCTAAACTGAATTTATCAAACACTAATGCGGCTATCGCATGATTTAAGATATTTCCAGATTCAGGTACGCTCTAGTTTAATAATATTGAAAATTTAATTCCTGTGGCAACTGGTTTAGGAATATCTCAGAATATTTTTGTAACATTTAGGGGTGTTCGCGGTGCAGTGCGGTGCGGTTTTGGGCCATTTTTAGCACCGCACTTTGCGGTGCGGTTTAACTAAAACTATAACTGCACCGTACTTCTTTTTTTGCGGTCACATGTGCGGTGCGGTGCGGTGTGGTGCGGTTTAGAGTTTAGCCAAAACCATAACCGCACCGCACCTTAATTTTGTGATCACATATGCGATACTATGTATAAGATGCGGTTTGAAGTCGGTTTCCTACTCAGCCTAAAACTAATTTTTCCCTTTTTTTGGGCCAAGTTTTAAATTATTGAGCTAGTTTTTCTTTTTTTTGGGTTGGCTTTTCTAGTCAACACTTGCTAGGGTTATTAAACTTTCTTTTTTTTTGAAAACTAGGGTTATTAAATTATTAATAATATATTTAATATTAAAAATAAATTAATTAATTAATATATAGAGAGGGTGCGGTGCGGTGCGGTTTGTGCGGTTTTTTTATTATAAAACCGCAAACCGCATTGCACCATGCGGTGTGGTGCGGTGCGGTGCATCATTACTTGCGGTGCGGTGCGATGCGGTTATGCTATTTTGCGGGCGGTTTTGATGCGGTTTTTGTGGTTTGTGCGGTTTATGCGGTTTGGTGAACACCCCTAGTAACATTTACGAAAATCAATCTTTCTAATTCACTGTTGTGACTTATCATTGTTACCAATATAATTAGAAAAGTTACCAGGACCATTTATTGATATTTGAAGACACTTGTACTGAACTCAACTAATCCCACAAAATATTTGAATAACTCATGTTTTCAAAGGCCAGAAACTCATCACAGTTTAGATTCTCATAGGGTTTGTAAATTCAAAACCAGCTAGAATATGCACCAATTGATTAACATTCAACCAAACTTTTTCATCTTTAAGGGATTTTTAAAATCCTCTATTATGTTATGGATCTTTATAGTACTAAGATAACGTTGCTTTACAAGGTAACCAGAAAGTAATTAAAAAGCTACTCTTAAATAAAAGAGTGCATGATCATGCCTAGAATCATAAATGAAGGTTTTTTTAAATTCAAGACGCTACAATTTGTTGAATTCCATTATGAATTAGCAGTTTTAGAGATTACCTCCCAAATCCAGTGCCACAGCTCATTTTACATACCAACAGGAAAGAAAGCCCATGCAAGTAGTAGTTCCATTAACGTCCAGCCCTCACCATGTGGAACTCAATGTAAACTTGGAAGCAAATGCTAAATATGCCCTAATGGGTTTGGTCAAGGAAATAAGCAGTGAATTTGCAGTTATTCCTGAAGTCAGCAATGTTAATTTCAAACCAAAATATAAAGGTCAGTTTTTTGTGTATGCAGAATTTCTCTGGATGATTTAACCCAATCTTTAAAAGCTAAGAAGGTTCCCTCTTATTGCTTTCAGTGATGGTCCTCTATGAGGTTGACAAAGCAACAGAGAACTATAAGCACTTGATAAAATGGATTATGGACTGTTATGGAGATGCTTGCAATCTCATACTCTGCTGTGAAGATGATGCAGAAATCCTAGAATCGGTGAAAGGCCACTGCAAAGTTATTAAGGTTGATGCTCCTGTTACTCATGAAGTAAGTTTCAGATTCATTACGGATTCAAACAGTTCAATTACAGTTATAAAATACAACCATAATTCCACTTTCTAAGCTTCTCACTTCCCCCCTAATCTCTCATTCCAACCTCCATCTTCCCAGATCATGGAGGTTCTTATTCAGATAGCAAGGAAGGAGGACTTTGATCTGCCCATGAGCTTTGCTGCTAAGATTGCTACAAAATTGAAACAGAACCTGAGAAAAGCAATCATGGCTCTTGAAGCATGCAAAGCACACAAGTTAGTTCTAGAAGAACAAACTGTGTTTAAATTTCTAGCAAAGTAATTATACTAACAAGGACACTGTGCATGTGCAGCTACCCTTTTGTTGATGACCAACCAGTTCTACTTGGATGGGAAGAGTTCCTAGTGGAACTTGCTGCAGAAATCCTAGCTGATCCATCATCCTCAAGGTAGGGTTTTTCTTTTTAAGGGACTGGGAGAATCTCTGTATAGGCAGACACTAAAAAAATAATAATAATTATAATTCTAACAGAACTTGAAGAAAGTTAAGAATCTATGATTTATTGTTATACCTGATAACAAATAGGCTTGAGAGTTAATGCATTAAATGACTCCATTCCATTGTTTGAGATAATTTTGATGCAGTTCACTTACTTATCCTGCAAGACACTCTCTGTCTCTTGCACTAGAAAATAGAGATTATACTCTAGGGGTTGCTTAAATTTATCGTCTGAATATAAAAATGGAAAAAGATGGTCCAACCTTGAATCATAGGTGTAGATCAAAATGGAACTTATGAATCTTGCCACAATTACAATACTTTGATTGTTTGTGAAGAAATTCCAATATAACATCTCAATTTATGCTCGTCAGATTATATTTTGGACGGGGAAAGTTGCAAAAGCTTCTTTTGGATTTTCTACACCCAAAACTGATCCTCGAGGTGATACTCTAATTACTTCAAAATAAATATTCTTAATATTTACTGAAATACAATTTTGTGATAATGTTGGGCTTCCAACATGCAGAAGCTCGTAGAACAGTTCCTCAAGCGAGTTGAGACCAGTTCTAAACGGGAAATTTATTATTGGCTTGCTTATTATGTGAGTACCATCTTCTTCTTCTTTTTCTATTCTTTTTCTTCTTCTTTTTTTTTAGGTTGGAAAGGTGATAGTAACTTAGAAAAAAACTCTGATCAGTGGCTAATTATTTGTTAGTTATATACTGTTTTAGACATATTGTCTTGTTGACAAGGCTATAGTAACTTGATTATTGTCTACAGAACAAGAGACACCCAACCGGAACAAGTGCTTTACTGAAATTAGAAGGTAACATATAAAAAAAAAACACTCTAAATATTTGATGATTTATAATGATACATGCACATCAATCACACAATCCCAAATGCATTTCGCCTCACATGCAGGTTAAACAGCTACATGAAAGTTTTAATCCGAGTACTCACCATTACACTGGCAGTTCACTGGTTATTTATGTATCTTTTGTGCAGAATTTGTAGCCAAGTTCATGAGAATATACAGGAAGTATTCAAGTAATCGTCATTACGTTTAGTTTACACAGGATTGATTGATAGTTGATATATGCTACAATCCATGTCCTTGATACAATACAACGTTGCTGCAGCTGCTACTTGATACTGAAAAGCCAAAATGATCACTCCAAAACATCAAATTCCTTGTCAAGGTAGTACTTAGGTTTGGTTGAGAAAGATTAAAGAACAGTGATTGTATCATATTTATTGCCTTTGTTTTTCCCCCTATTCCCCACAAGTTTTTGTTTCAGCCAATAAATCATCCACAAACGGATATCTATAGGGATGTTCATCTTCAAATTTCTTGGACAAAACTCAAAAGTAATAATAACAACACCATTCATATGATGGTTTCATATTACTGTCAATTCTAGGAGAAAACAACAATCAAACAACTGGTTGGCCTTCGGTGTCGCCCATCTGCCTTTTTCAGTAAAGAGTAAACAAACAGGGATGGTGCTCACCTAAAGTAGGACACTCCTGTAGCTTAGTAGAGATTCCGTCATACTGTTCCTCAACCGTCAACAAGGATGGCAGCTTCTTGTCCTCAAAGCACCAATTGTTGCAATAAGTTCATACGTCAGCTGAATTCAAATGGTTGCAAATTGCAATAGAACAAATGCCTTGTAAGACTATTTTTCAAGCATACAAAGGAAAAACCACATAGACAAATTGGTCATCTAATAGTAAGTTACCAACATATAGTAAAATTTGAATCATGGCCTATGGAAACAATGAGATTAATCATGTGTCATGTGCAGTGTACCTGCTACCATTTCAGACAGTTTCAAGCCATACTTTCACTTGTTTCAAGAAAAACATCTCGCATATTACTGCCCATTGGATATACAAATGAGTCGCCATTTGTGCTCTAAAATCTACTTAATTCAGGTTTTGTTTAATTGAGCTTATTTTTACCTCAAAAGAAAATGTACAACTTTTTAAAGTATTACCTTTTTCAGAGTACAACTGTTTATTAACAGGTACCCAAAAAAATAAAGAGGGAAGAAGCTAATATAAATAAGCAGATCTAAAAGCACACAGCAATTATAGGGAGAAAAATATAGATATAATCATATAAATAAAAGGTCACTAGAGCCTTCAAAACATCAGATTTTCCCCATTGCACTAAATAAACTCAATCCCCACATGTCAAAAACTCCAACATAAAAAAAAATAGAAAAAAGAACCTGAGAGAAAGAGTCCCAAATCTGTCATCCCATATAATATTGTATAAATTGAAAAGCACTCTAAATTTCAGTAAGCACGTGCAACTATTCAAAAAATTGGGTTATGTAGTTGAAAAACAGAAATTAACTTCAATGCAAACCTTTGAGTTACACCATTCAGTTAACCTGAGCATACACAGAGTATCTAAAATAACATTGCTCTAATTCTTAAATTACTTTCTTCACAGGATAAATGAGACAATTTCTAATAGACCTTAGTACATTGTAACATAGAAAAAGGCCTTGGCCATGGTATCAAATCAAAAATGAAATATAATGAATTCATAATTCAACAAGCAAGCACAATTAGATAAAACTCTATCCCAACAATGGTTTTTGCTTAACTACAGAAGAACTGACATCAAATGTGAACCTTCCAAAGCTGTTTTAAAATCCAAGTAAACATGGAGATATAATGTACATATTCCCTATGAATTTTGAAATATCTACAAGCATGTTCAAAGTCCAAATTTCTCATTTTTCCTAGAACTATATACAAATCTTCAGCATCTCTTTCTTCTTTTACTTGTGTCGGCACATTGATAGCTTTTAGTCTCTTCTTGAACCACTACTTCCAGCTGACTTCTTACCAGTATACCTCTGTCAAATTAAATGGAAACATATTATATATGTATAAACATAATAACAGATGAAGGGCTAAAAAAGGACCACCCACCAAAAATATGCAACTTTAAAATTTTTTTAAAAATTAGTAACCAATATGACTGACCTGCTTTCCAATAGTAAATGGGACATATTTGTACTTGATCATGTGTAGGATCTGTCGCTTCATCGTGAGGACAAATAGTACACCCCAGTAGCAGAGCAATATTGGCCAGAAAACAGGTACATCCAACATAGAAAAGAAAGTCAAGACAAATGCAACAATAAAAGCCTTCGTGATGGAATACCTGAGATTATCAACCAGGAAAGTTAAACCAACCCAATAATAATAATAATAATAATAATAATAATATAAAAATGAAAAGCAAGGAAATTTTTCAATCTTTTTTGATAATTTGATAGTTGACGGATCCATTGGAAACACCAGGAAGTGTCAGTTAAACTACAAGGCTTTTGGCCAACATATCAAAAGGAATGTCCACCCTAGATTATAAAATTTCTCAATCAACACCTTAGTTCAAGATTAGTTTGCAATATCCACCCCAGAATCTAAAATTAATATTCCTACAGAAGAACTCTATCCCAACAACTCTATTCCTACAGAATCTAAAATTAACCTTAGTCTAAGATTAGTTTATATTAAAATTAACAAATTAGTGGGTTGGTTGGGTGGTGGGATATACTACTATGTCAAAATTAACAAATTAGTTCACTCTAATTTGGAATATCCATCCCTTTAACCCACTAATAATATTAATTTTAACATTGATTATGAATGGTGGAGTGGACATTGCAAATTATTAAGTAGTTTAAGATGGACACTGCAAACAACCCATAGTTCCAATTAACCCTAAAAATTAAAAATGGGCAACATATCAAAAGGCACTAAAATCAGTCAGTGGATTGACAAATCAACCATTTAAGCCACAGAACAAGAAACTTCTAATCTAAAGATTGAAAAAGCAATTTAACAGGAAAATAGCAAAAAGCACTACCCAGGGTATTCTAACCATCTAGTGGTACATATTGATGACATTACAAAAGAGAGTGCAAAATATGAAGCAGTGAACATAAACAAATCACACGGAAACTACAAGGTAGTACAAGCCAAACAGAACTTTTTTTATAGGTAAATCTTCATTCCAAAAAAGATGAAAAGGTACAGTAAAAAACCAAAGATCACAGGCAGTGTCCTGAGCCAAACAGAATTTCTATACATGTTGTATTCAAAAAATCTACCAAGCACCAAAAGAATGAGCCTATTACCATTTAATTGATGTTCATTAAAGTTGGCCACTGTATTCTATAAGGGTAAAATAATTGGCCATTTCAAAAGAAACTCAAAATGTGCCTCCATCATGATAGCCCAAGCATGGTAAAGCCTGAGGCTTAGAGACTCATTCATTTGGAAAAAATCCAACCAGGCCTGCCACCATAGTTTAATCTCTGCCAAACTGCAGTTTTGTTGGAGAAATAGCGATCCTTTTGTAGTGGAACATTGATTAGCCAGCTAACTTAATAGATTCAATTATTCACATCCTCAAGAATCTCATATTGTAAAGATACAGTATAGTTCACAAATTGAGAAAATAAGCAAAGCACATTCTAAATGGAGACTTAGCAATAACAATGTTACTAAAAGAAATGAAAAGGCTAGTAATGTACTTGAATCATTTAGCTTTTAAAATGAAAAGGCTACCATGTATACATTTATACTATTTTTTTTTTTTTGATAGGTAATAACAAAACTTTATTGAAAATGAAAGTACAGTGAATTTACGGTAGTAAACTCACTACACTGAAAAGAATACAAACCAATCAAAAAGAGAGACTAACAGAATTAAGGAATTCAAGCAAAGAATGACAATGCGTAAACCCCCATATGCGGGACCACTCAAACAAAGTCCTAAATAGCAAAGACTTCACACAGTCTACCAGTCTCTCAGTTTCCTCAAAAGTTCGAGCATTACGCTCCTTCCAAACTAACCACATAAGACACGCTGGAACCATATTCCACACATTTGAAGTGTGACACCCCAGCCAATTCCACCAAGCAGAGAGAAGAGAAACAACATTCTTTGGCATCACCCATTGAACCCCAAACAAACGAAGGACTATTAAAGTTTAAAATTAGAATTGAAGTTTAAAATGACACAACAGCCACCGTGTAAGCTTGTCATGAATTAACATTCAGATTCAACCACTCTATGCACTTCTCCATCTAACATAAAATGGTACATGAAAAGATAAGGAATAGAACAAAGTAGTTAAATATTCTGCTTTACAGAATACACAAGATTATCCCTCCAATATGAGTTGCAATGGCAACAACAACCAAACCAATAATTCAAACAATACTTAAGCTCAAGTAGGCCCTTAAAATCCTTCTCCCGATGCATTTCCTCAAACCAGGGGTTATTAATGATCATCCAGCCTTAAACTCATTAAACAGGAGATAGTGCAGTTACCAAAAAAAATAAAAACTCATCAAAAAAACATACAACACAGGAAAATAAAGCTTCTAAAAATATACGTATACACTCCAGAAATGAATTTGCATAACAAAGAAGACTGATAAAAATGAGAAATGCTATATTACCAGAATCTAAATTCGGGGAGGCGGCGAATGAAAGGCTTAAATTCATCAGAACCTTTCATTGGCAAAGAAGCCCCATCCAAGACTTCAAGCTCTGGATCTTCCTTTGGCGACAAAAACCCGATTAAGAGATTCAAGACATAGATCCCCAAACCATAGGAAATAACATAAAATCCTTGAACAGAGTAAACACGCAAAACGTAAACCATTGCCACTGCAAGTGTTCCTAGCCACCTATGAAGCAGGTGAGGTGTGGATCGGTCCAAATAGTACTGAAACATCTTCGAAAAATCATTTCTCCAGTTGGCAAGAGGCGCCGCTGAAGCTGAATCAGTTCCTTGTCCCTCCATGAAAATTGGGTTCTAATCTTACAGCTTAACTCTGCAAAACCCAAAATTTGAAATCCAAATATAAATTAAATTTCAATAATAACAAAAACTAATACCATGGTAAAAAGACCAGAGGTCCAGAACAACTTAATTTCCTTTTTTTTTTTTTAGGAACTGAGTCTACAATAAACCATTTGGCTAATCCAATTTTTCAATACCCTTTTTAGCATTATAGCAGTACAGAGCATATGACTCAAATATTTCAAATCTTCTCTCTTTTACCTTCTTTTTTTCTCAGCAGCCAAACAGCTTGCTAGTTCTTGATCATAATACGTTGAATTACAAGCATTCAGAGAAAAAAATAAAATATTTTATTTAAAAACAGTAATGCATAATAACAGTTACCAATCACGAACACTTTCTTTCATTTTTTTTTTCTCTCAAACTTTCCCAGTAACCAAACAGAGGGTTTGAGCAAGTGATAAATAATGTGGATTGTAGGAACTAAAAATATTGACGTAAGTAAGTAACATGCAGATTACTGAGAAAATTAGGGTTTTGAATTTGAACCAAATTAAACAAAGATATAGCAAAATTGACTAGCAATAAAGGAAGGATAAAGTAGTAATTTCACCAGTTGAGCTTTGAGATCATGCGCTGAGTGAGTGATCAATCTTCTTCTTCTTTTTTTGAGTGAGTCTGAGTTTGAATTTGAGCCTCGTTTTTTTTTTTTTTTTTTCACAAAGATTTAGGAGAAGAGTGAAAAATGAACGGCACTGTGGCCGGCCGGTTATATTTTAATTTGATCCCTCGAATATCGCTTTGAAAAATGTTATTTTTACCGATTTATTTTACTATATGCTTTTTTGATGAATATTTATGAATTTTATTATTTTTATTTTTATCAACAGTATTTTTAATAAAAAAATTTAATTTTAATAAAATAAACAGAATTCAAACAAACCATAAATATTTTGTTATTTTAATTAACTAACTCCTAAATTTTTAATTTTTAATTTTAATAGAATTAATAATAGCTAAATTGATTGGATTTTGAAAGTTGAGGGGCAAAATTGACACAATACATAATTAAAAGAACAAATTAAACTTTTTTCCCAGTAATGAAAGGACCAACTTAGTAATCTTAAACCATAAAATTATAATGTTTATTTAGCTCATTCTTTTTTTCTTTTTCTTTTTTCTTCCTTTTTTCTATTTTATTATTTTACTCATTTTAAGTTTGAAAAAACAAAGAGAATCACTTTATGGGAATAAGAATCATTCAATGGAAACTCTATATCCTATTCGGGTGTATACAACATCTCTTTCACAGCAGGTGAGTTTTTAAAAAAAAATATGGCTAAAATGCAAAATTAATCCTCTAACTATTTTCAAATTTCATTTCAGTTCTTTAATTTTGTTTTTGTTCATTTCAATCCTCTAAGTTTCATATTTATTCAATTAAGGTCTTTCCGTTAACTTTTGTTAAAATTTTTTGACAAAAAAAAAACTGAAAAATATTTTTCAATCATTAATTGAATTTTTTTAATTTAAAAAATTTGAAGAATAATTTATAAAATTGAAAAATTAACCAAAACATATAACAAAAGTTGATGAAAAAAGCCTTAAATGAATAAACTTGAAAGTTAAAAGACTAAAATGAACAAAAGCAAAAAGAATCTCTTCCACTGGTTTACTAATTTTTCTATTATTCCCCTATTTTATTTTTGGGAGTATTTAAAAAGGAAAAAAGAATCTCAACAGACGCATTGTTGTAGTCTGGATTAGTTTTTAGATTCCATTTAAAGGAGAAGTTTGAATTTGAAAGCAAGCTAATAGTATTTGTATTGTATTAGGAGTACGTTTTTTTGGTTGGATTTTATTCTATTTATTGTAAAAAAAAATAACCCAACAATATCTATGAAACATGATTTTATTCTATTTAATGAAAAAAAAAAAAAAACGCCCAACACTATCTAGTACCTATGAAACATTCATTTAATTGTTGTAGGAGTCCAGGAGCCCTTCTAGTCACGTTACTTAGTTTGTAAAAAAAAATAATAATAATAATAATATGGGGGTAAAAGGCCCAATGTCAGATAATGGCCGTGGGCCCGTCCGAGGAGACCATGGGCCCGTCCTAGGGAGGCCATTATCCCGAGGACACCCCATCCTGAGGAAAGTACCTGGCCTGACTCCTCTCTGTCGTATTAGCTACGCGAAGGAGAAAAGGACTTGTCCGATGAGAACGTACTGCTCGGATCATCAAAGGAACGGCCGAGATGAATGCTCCAGCACCGGTCCTGATATTTCCGAGGAATCCCCTGACTTATATGGGCCAAAGGGGACAGGTGGCTACCAGGAGATATTTCATAAAAGATTGCTGACACCGCATTTATGTGAACTGGACCCCTAAACAGTGCTACCTCGGTTTCTGTAACTCACAGAGTACTAAAGAGGGTGGCTGATGGGACAGGCACTCAAGTATAGGCCTGGATGATCAACAAATGGAAGGTCCAGATTGTTTGAAATGGACTATATAATAGGAGAAATCCATCATGGGAAGGGGGGAGAAGAATCTGAAGAACTCCTGTAACAACTCTGAGTCAACACATTTACTAGAACAAAGCTTCTCGGATTGTGCCGAGGACGCTCTTTCACTCAGTCCATCTTCGTTGGACCCACTAAAGCCTAGCTCTTCGACCCACTCTCTTACAAATTCATTGCGAGGATACCTTTTACTCGTTGGGCCAGAGTCAATCTCTCCTGTAGGCCCAATCTGCAATTTGTGTCCTTACAAATAATAATAACAATAATAATAATAATAAATCAAAAGAGGTTTATTCCAACTGGTAGATTTATATTTCAAATTTCTGATAACTACTTTTTTTTAATTTAAACTATAGAAATTTTTTATAACCTTGTTTAAGGGTAATTTTGAAAAGGCGAGACAATAAATGATATTTTTTTTTAAAGTTGAATTTTTTAGACATGACAAACAATTTGGAATGAAAGGAATATTTGTTTGGTTTCATGGTTTATTTGTTAAATAAGTTGGGAAAAATTACAATTTTACATTAAAAAATTAAACTTTAAAAAAAATGTTCATTTTCTTTTATGATGAAAATTAGCTAAGCCTTTCTCAGAAGAAAAAGGAAAAAGCTAGCTAAGCGAACCATACCACACTCATCTACGTTTTCAAAATCAAAACCATACTCTCAACTCAAATTAAAGACTGAAAAAATATTGTCAAGTTAAAAACCCTATGCATGCAGAACAATGGCTTAATTACCATGGTATTAATTAATCACTATGGTATTTTATAGGATAAATCACGTTATAGCAAAGAACGATGTTAAATTTTCACAATTGGTTAAGGTGGTAAGTTATGCTTGGAACAACTTCACTTTTATGTAGACCCACAACCCACCATTGACATCATCTATATACATCTAAAAGCTGAAGCGTAGCATTTAATGTTGCTACGCTCCTGTTGAGCCACATCAGCGACCACGTCATTATTTCCATTAATAAAAAAATATTTTATTTTCATTATTTTTCTATTAGTGTTTTATAAATTCCCACTTCAGCTTCCATAACACCCATGACTCTTTATCTCCACTATTTTCAACTTCCCATATAATTTATTAAATGCTTGAGACTCTCTATTTCCCTCTTTCTTGCCTCTTCCTCTCCTCATTGAACTCAACCAGTTCATACCTATTCAGTTGCCATTGTCCCTATAAAATTCCACACAAATTAGTCTTGTAGGGAGCTCTGCCATTAAAGCTCTCGAAAGGATAGAACTGCTATGCCTCAAGTAGTCCAAGATGGTCTAAATGATCGGCTTCACAAGTTCATGTCCTCATTGGAGAATCCAAATGCAATCGGTTACTCTTCACATCTACATATGGATAGCAGTGAATCACAAGTGTTTGTAAGTAATTAGATTTGACCAACCCCTTTCAAATGAATATGTATCCTTCATATTACTCATTACTTTAGGCTTTTGCTCACATGAATATGTATCCTTCATTAATCATTACTTTAGGCTTCTGTTGCTGTAACAAGCTAGATAATATTGTCGGTGATCATGATAATTTTAGTTGGTGTTGAAATTTCTATTAAGAAAAATAGGACTTATGAATTAATTAATGAATTAGTTTTTTTTTTTTTTAAGGATGGATTATCCAAGTATAGTCTCTTTTCAAAATGGTGTTTTTTTCTTGGTTTACTTAAAAAGTCTCTTGTATTCTAAATGTCCTCAGAAAGTTACCTTCTAACTTTTAATGTCAAATTGCTGCTGCTTAATCATCCCTAATTAGCCTGCCAATCTTTGTGATATTTTGTGAACTATTCATGTCGAACATGGTTGATTCTGCCACTGGGCCACTTAGTCAGTTGGCTAAGGCTCCAAGTGGATGGTCCCATGATTTTGCATTAGTTAGATATGTGCATGTATGCATGGTAATTGCTTTGACTTGTAGAAATTAAGACTCAAATACATATAAAATGCATTTTAATTTCAAATATGCCAATACATAAAAATATATTCATAGGAGTAATAAGGAAAAAAAAGAAGGAAAATAATTCCCATAAAATGAAAAACTACGTCTTATACAATGGCCATAATCTACTGCTCTCTCTAAATTTAATGTAATACTTCTTCTGGCATTCATGAAGAGAGTTATTTTTTATCCGCATCTCTAGATGCCAATAGCCATAAAGAGTTCTATACTTGATTCCACAGATCTCTTAGATCAAATGTGTTGCGAGAATTACTTGCATTCTCAGCAACATCACTGATCCTTCTTGAGAATCGTCGCGTTTGTCTCCCCCAATGCCCCATTATATTATAATCCTCATTATCCTCAATATGATATGACTCCCTCAATGCCCCCATTATAGTCCTCATTACCCTCAACATGATTTTGTGACGAAGTATTGGTTTATCAACACGCAAAGGGACATTTGGTTTCTTGTGATGTCCTTGATGTGATATTATGGTATTTTAGTTTATTTTATTTTTTCTAACATTATCATAATCTAAAATTTTAAAAAAAATATTACATCACCTTAATTTCATTACCTTCCTAAATAATGTAACGTTGTATTCTTGTATTGAGATTAAATTAATGTAAGATTACAATAATGTAATATTACAGTGTAATGTAACATCACAGCAAACCAAATGCTCCCTAAATGTAGACTAAAAGAGCGATGGTTGATGTGCCTCCAAATAATATGAAGAGTACTAAAAAGTTGTTGGGGGCTAAGACTAGGAGTTTCTTTGTCCAATTCTACGTCTTCACGCTTAGCAAATATAATCATGTTGTTCTCTAATTCACGTAGCGTATTTATTTTTATTATCCACATCATATTTGAATAACTATCTAAATATTTTGTGACTCTAATGCAATAAAATAATAATAATCAAAGTCTTTTAAAAAATGGTTCATTGGATATAGAAACCATCAAATATTTTAAGAATGACTCTTTGTTTGCCTGGGTAATAATACAAATGTATGATTATATGAGTATATTCTTTATTGTTTTAATTAAATTAAATGACAATAAATTGTCTTCTCCATTAAATCAGAGGAAAAAATGTTTAGGTTTTAATTTTTTTTTATTAATATTATCAATAAATCACAATAATCATTCTTATAATAGTTACATTCTTATATATATATATATATATATATATATATATATATAGTCCACAAGTATGAGAGTAATATTCAATAGCACAAAAATTTACACCGTGATTCTTCTTTTCATTTTTCAACTTCTTTTTTTTTTTTTTTATCATCTCAATTTGAATTCATTATTTAATTTTTGTAAAATCTATGTTTACTCTACACTATATTTAATTATGAAGTTTCTAGGGTATACTATTTGATGGCTGATTCAAATGATTTCTTGACAAAATTTTGTTTGAATAATTTGATAAGTTGTGTTATATTTCTTTGATTATTTTTTTTTAGTGATGGTAGTTGATTAACTTATGCCGTAAGAAATTTCTTTTGGCAATTCACAAAATGTTCCTTAAAGAACTTTTATTACAAATTTTTACTTCTAAATAATTTTAATTACAAATGATCATTAATAATATTCCCATGCATAGCGTGGGTCTGCGGCTAGTATTTATAAAAGTTGTAACAAAAATTTGTATCACTAGATTTATAATAGTAAAAACTAAAAGGTAGATATCATTTAAGATTGACAAAACAAAATACTATACATTATAAAATGAATAAAATTATCTTTTCCAATTTATTACGTAACAATTTATAAAATTATATATATATGTGTGTATTATTTAAACAAATTATATAACTTATTAATAAAGTCGAAGAGAATTTCAAATATATTTGGAGCCAAGCTTTTTCCTAATGAAATAATTCATACATCACAAACTCTAAAAATAGCACACTCAAAATGCTAAAGTCAATCTCAATGGTATTGACACATGATGTGGAATTTTAAATAAAAATTGTGTCCCATTTTTAATCTTCCATTTTATAGTTTATACTACATTAGTTTGTAACCCCATGCATATGTATGGATACACTTAAAGATTTACAATAAGATGCATATTATAATTCATATATATATAATTTAAAAAAATACTATATATATAATTTAAATACTATTGATAGTCATTCTTATATTCTATTAACTCTTTAAAAAGTCTTGTAAGGGCACAATTTGAATTCCTAGCGCACGAGAAGAATGGACTTAGGCCCAAAAAGCCTAAAACAATGAATTTATAGAGAGTGAGTAAGAAAACTGGGCTTTAATGAATTAAAGAGCAAATATAGTGGATTTATTCAAAGAAAATTTCCCTCGGCTCAATCCAAGGAGGCTAGTTATTATATATTGAGTCACAAATTGATTACAAATTTAGTTCCAGATTGCTACCATCGTTCTCTTCCTTTTTCCCAGTCCCTTTCTCTCAGGGTCCTCCTCATATTTTATACTACCTCCTACTTGCATCACCACCCTCCACGTGCAAAATCCAGATCATCTTCTTTCACCCCTATCACATCAACCCTCCTAAAAAATCTTTAGATGGTAGTTGTAAGGCTGAAAGTTACTGTTCAGACATCACTTCTTCATTAATGCGGACAAAGAGTTAGCTGCAGAGCATTCATTGCGGTGATAACAGCTTTTCTTTAGATATTTTTCAACTCCCACCTGTCCTATACGCCCATAGGATATACCCTTACCAATAGAACCTTTTGGTGCACCATCCTAGATAGCAAAATACATATCTTGACCTTTGTCTTGCTTAGTCAAGGATTTATTCCTCCTCAGACCACCTTCCTCAATCTATATAGTCGTAATCTAGTTGTGAAGCCTACCACCTTGCATTTTCTATACTATTGACCATACTATTGACCTATCCTTGGACAATTGAACCTCCTCGAATGGGCCCAAGGCCCAATACACGTATTTAGGCCTCTGATCCCTACAAGTCTTGTAAGAATATTATTAAGTATAAAATGTAAACTATCCATGTTTTGTTATTGTGAAGCACTTTTTTTTTTTTTACAATTCATTTATTCTAGACTATTTGCATTTGGCTTTTATACTCAATAATTCATTTAAATAGATATTTATAACGTGGTCCTGCATTTTATTCTAAAATTAGTAAATAAAATTCTCTCTACAAATAAATAATTTAGAACACATAGTGCAAAATTGGACTCTAATTTGAAATTCTAATTGAACTTTCTCTAAGTTTTGCTTATTAATATATATGTAGATATGTCCATTTTTCTTTCAAGATTAAACTTTAGTTAATTTATAAGTAAAGAAGAATCTTAAAAATAATAAATAAATAAAAAAAAGCATTTGACAATTTGTGATAAGTAGAACATAAAACGAAACGCTAAAAATGAACGGATAGGATTTTTATTAATAGAATATTGACATGTTAAGATCTCACAAGTCACTGACCTCGATGAAAGTCAAATATTAAGCTTTTAACTGCTTATCAATATTAGTAAACTTTCAAGAGAGATAGTGAGAGGGAGAGGAATAGAGTTATTACTTATTACTTATTATAGGGGTCTTTAAGTTGTCTAAATTTATTGTTTCTATCTTCTTCTAACTCTTTGTGAGGCCCTTATAATTGGTAAGCCAAAAAAGGGTAATTAACCAACTAATTGTTATAACAGAAAACGGAAATAACTAACAAAAGATATTATTAAGCATCAGAAATTTGATGCTTATAAAGGTTGAGGGAGAAAACAAGTTTAACACATAAAAGGTTATCAAGATTCTTGAGCAAAAAGTCTTCTGTTTTTTTAAAATTCTGGGTCATCTTGAATAATTTGTGAAATGTAGATAAGAGAAAGTATAGGGTTTTCTTTTTTTTCTTTGGAGAAAGAAAATGTGGCTTCCAAAGAAAAAAGAAATAAAGAAGACAGAAGAAGGAAATGGGATAGTTGCAGTTGCCGTTGACAATGGCAAAGGGAGCCAACAAGCTCTCAAATGGGCTACTGACCATCTTCTTTCCAAGGGCGAAACTCTCGTCCTAATCCATGTTGTTAAAAGAGCATCCTCATCTGCATGTAACTCTCTCTCTCTCTCTCTCTCTCTCTCTCTCTCTCTCTCTCTCTCTCTCTCTCTCTCTCTCTCTCTCTCTCTCTCTCTCTCTCTCGTGCATATTAAAATGTGTTATTTAGGAGATACATCATGCATGTTAAGTTTATGGGCTAAACTTGAATGCAGTTAATTTCTTAAGTGCAGTATGATACGTTTTCCAATCAAAGTCAATCGTGTGATTACATTAATCAATGAACCACATGGTTGAATTTAACTATCTTGGAAAAAATTACATTTTTTATTATGTATTTGGTAAATATAGTCATATAGGTTAAATTTGAATTTAATTGAAAATCCTTAAGTATAAGACCTTAGGAATTGTGTATCTTCCTTAAACTGGTAAAATTGGTTTGAAATAACTTCATTAATCTTCTCAGAAAATGCCTCAATGATTCAACAAAATTGTGATTAAAGATGAATACAGCAACCAGGATGAATAGTTGCCACAGAATGGTATTTCATAGGGTTTGGGTTCCTCAATTATTTTGTAGTACTGTAGAAGTAGCATTAGCAAATAACAATAACAAAAATGAGAACAACTACAGTAAACATGGTTTTAAAAACCAAAATGGTCAAAAAATCGAAAACAGATTCAGTTCTCAGTTTTTACCAGTTGAACCGGTGATTTTTCCAATTTTTATCGAACAGGTTCCAAGTCTATTGAACCGGTTCAACCGACCAGTCCGATTCAATTTTTAAAACCATGACAATGACAGTAATAATAATAGATAGATATATGTAAAAGAAAAAAAAATGCTACCTATTTAAAATATTTTGGATCCAAATAACAAGAAAATGTGCATACACCATGATTGTACCTATCTATATGTAATACTTAAATCCTTGTGTACCTATCTAAATTTATATAATCTATATATTACTAAAAGCTGAAACGTAGCGTTTAATGCTACTGCTCTCACGTTGCGCCACATCAGCTGCCACGTAATTTTTTTTAATTTAAATATAATTTGTCCCACAATTTTAAAATGGTTTTTACAATTTTCAGCCTTATAAATGCAGCCCACTACTTATTTATTTACTTCCACTATCACTCTATAATAAATTCAGCCCACTATTTATTTATTTACTTCCACTATCACCCTATAATAAATCTGTATAATTAATTCAGCTCACCTCTTATTTATTTAGTTCCACTATCAAGTCTAACCCAAAGTCTTTTCAGTTCAACTTCAGGGTTTTATGTGAGCCTTTTCAGCTTAAATGGGAAAAAAAAAATCATTGAAACCTTTCAAGTTTTAGGGTTTTTTGGTTTATTTTTTTTTTCCCAATTTTTCTTTAATTGTTTTTAACATTTATTTTTTTAATATTTACACTTCTCCAACATTTCTCTATCTTTTATCATTTCATCTCCCCACTACTTCAATCTTTCTCCCTCCCTTACCTTTTCATCTCCCCATTACTCTCTACATTAATATCATTCTTTCTCTTTCCCTTCATCTTGTTTTATTTTTGTCTCTTCTTATTCACACCCTCTTATTATAAATTTGTCACTATCTCTTCTATTCTATGTATAGTTTTTCCTCACAAAAAAATGGTTCTCTCTCTCTCTCTCTCTCTCTCTCTCTCTCTATATATATATATATATATAAATTTTTGGTGGATTTTTTTTTTTTCTTTTTCTTGCATTTCTACTTTAGGTTGATAATTTTTTTTATATTCTTTAAAACTCTATTTTGGGTTAATGTGATTTAGTTTTGTTTTTTAAATTTTTTTTTTTTATTCTCTTTTATTGTTAAATGTTATCATATTGCGTTCTAAAGAATTAAATATAGCATATAACAATATAATATTATTCTATTATATAGCATGATTTGGATAATTTGGTATTTATTCTGTTACATATCATGAATTCTTATGGTGCTCAATTTAGATGTTAAACTATGAGACTTTACTAATTTTTGTTTATTTTCTAATTCTTTGTGATGGACAAAGTACTCTTAATTTTTTTTTTTTTTTTGAGAAACCACCCTCGCACAAAGTTCTCTTAATAGTTGTATTAAACGTACTTTATAATGCCATTCATTTAAAGAAAAGCAAAGGTTAGCCAAATGAAAATAATAGGACAGGTGACAAATTTTAACTTTTGTAATTTTATTTTTATTATTATTATTTTATAACAATGTATAGAAATTTAATTCTTAGATTTTACTAATAGTTGTTTATTTGATAATATGTTTTTGGTGGCCGAAATTATAATTTCTACAAAGAAAATAATCTTAATAGATTATCAAAAATAAAATTTTATCCTAATATTAGTTCAATTAATCATTGTTAAGTTTTATTAATTTTTTTTAGTTTAAGTTTTTTTTTTTGGTGTTTTGGATTGTTCCTATATTACATTTATGATTGTTCCTATAATAAATAAAAATATAATTACGAAATACATTACTCATTATTAAATTAGTTTAAATTGTAAAAAAAAATAATAATAATAATAATAATAAAACCACCATAAAAATAATTATCACGCGCAAGGCGCGAATTCGCAGCTAGTAATATATAAAAAGTTAAAGTCTAGTATTTATTGTTGTTATGCCCCTCTTGAGCCACATCATTGGTCACATTGTTTTTTAAAAAAAAATATTAATATATTCAATAGTTCACCGTAACTTTACACATCCTCTAATGCGATGGTAACTTATCAATATTGTGCCATATCATCTTCTTTTTTTCCTGTATTTTTTAGACAAAATTAAACATGTAAATTATTAAAATATTTAATAGAGTAGCACATTCAGTTATGTCACTTTATATATTCAGACACTTAAAAAAAATTCTATTTAAAAAAAAAAAAAAACACACACACACACACACACACTCAACAATTTTAATGGTTTTAACTTTACATAAGCTGGAACTATTTTTAATGTAACTTTACAGATTCAAACATTCAACTATTTTAACAATTTTAACTTTATATATGCTCTAACTATACATATAGCCCAGCAATTAATTTTGCTAATACCTCATTATGACACTTCATCCACTTATTTCCAACGGTCTCTCCTATTTATCTTTTCGAAAATTATTGAATACTTCGAGAGTACCATAAATGTATACTCTCCTCTCTCACATGAATTGTGGATATGTAAAAAGAGAGAATACGTATTTATGGTACTTCGGGAATACCCAATAATTACCCTATCTTTTCTTCTCCCTATTATTCTCCACTTTATTGTTACATTTACTCTAAATTTTCCCCTCCATTTTTTCTTTTTATTTCTCCATTATTCTCTACTTTACCATTAGGCTTCCTCCATTTCTTCTTTTTTCTTATACCTTAACTCTTCTTCTCCCCATCTTCATTTCTATCAATTTAATATCATCTCTCTCATTCAGTCCATATATATATATATATATATATATATATCCCAAACAAAAAGATGATTTCTCTCTTTGTCTCGCTAGGTGGAATTTTATTCTTGCTTGTAGCTCTAATTTATTCTGATTATTTTCATGTTTTTTAATAGCTCTTCTTTAAGCCAATGCATTTTGGTGTTGTGATTTTCTAATTCCCTGTCACAAAGTTTTCTTTCTCCCTCTTTGAGCTTTACTTTGATTTTAGTTTGGGTTAATACTTAGTTATTTTGGAATTGGAATCTTAAGTTTATATCAAAACACAATCTACATGACTATGTATTTGAATGTTCTTACCAATTATTTGAGTAATAGATTATTACAAAATTTATCTCTTATGCCTTTTTAATTTTGGTTAAGATATCAGTGTAATTTTGCGATA
The DNA here is from genome assembly GCA_033629205.1 of Lithocarpus polystachyus. Taxonomy (NCBI): domain Eukaryota; kingdom Viridiplantae; phylum Streptophyta; class Magnoliopsida; order Fagales; family Fagaceae; genus Lithocarpus; species Lithocarpus polystachyus. The sequence continues at coordinate 55,008,283 of CM066167.1, forward strand.
AGTTTTGAATAATAAATTATTTGAAGCTTTTTACTGCTACTTGCCTTGGTTCACAGCATGACACATATATCATTATGCTGCATTACAAAATAGTTATATATTTTCATGCATGGCATAGGTCGCCGCTAGTTTGTATAGAACTTGTTGCTCTATAACATTTATATTTGTAACAATGATAGCAGAAACTAAGAGACTAAGTTCAAAATGTTAAATACATCTAAAAAAAAAGGCTTTTGGTGTCACAATAGCAAGATTGCATGCTTGTTCTCACCATTGCAGATAATTTCTCTTCAATACAAGATTAGAAGCTGTAACGACTTTTGTATGTACAGATGGGGGAAATCGGGCTGCCATTTGTGATAGCAATGAAAAAGCTGCCTCACTGCACAGACAACAACTTGAGCAGCAAAATAGGGATATATTCTTTACCTACCACTGTTACTGTTCTCTTAAAGATGTAGGTTTTGGCATTTTCCATTATCTTCTCTTTATGCAATAAGAAAATGTTCTCTAGTACCATGCTGCATGCATAGAAAATGTCATGATGTTTTATTTCTATTCATGATACCTCCTTTTTTTATTTCTATATCTTTTCTTTTATTCATTGACGTGCAAAATTTTGTATCAGATACACTGCCTCGATGTCTTACTCGAAGACACAGATATAGGAAAAGCATTAACAGACTATGTTGCCTATGCTGCAATAGAGAAGTTGGTTCTTGGTGCTCCGCGGCATGGATTTTTGAGGTAATCTCTCCTTCTAATCTTTTAACATGATCAAGCTCCCAGAATGGGGAAAGAAAAAGAAAGAAACTCACAATAAGAGGTCAAAAGATAATATCTTAAAATATTAGAGGGGTTTGTAAAACTGCCTTGGATTATTATGCCACTGTGATATGCCTAAAATGCCTTGTTTCTCCAAGGTTTTTGCACTGCCATAATTGAGTAAACAAGGAAATAGGAAATGAAAATCACAAGAATTAACCAATTGACATCATGACTCATGAATAAATGAAGTTAGAATTAAATTATTGATCTCTAGGAGCAGAACAATTCGAACATGAGAAATGCAAACCAATTGGAAGTCAGAAAACTAATTAAAAAAGGAAGGACATCATGAATAGTGAGCCGCTCAAACTAAAGCACTAGTAGTAATGTAACTTATTCTCTTTTTCTTTTTCTTTTCTTTTTTGGAAGCAGTAGATAAGAAACAAAGTTTCCAACAAAATCTACCTGATTGTAAATTGCAGGTTTCCTAAATTGCAAGAGAAAAGTGGTCAAGCTGCTAGAGAAATAAACAAAGTAGCCTTTTGTTCATTCTTTTCTCAAACCATTACAGTGTAAAAAGAATTGCATTATTGATTGTTTGAAAGAACAAAAATGAATAATCCGTCTCTTATTCAAAAATTAAGTAGATTAGTTTAATAAAAAATTAATTAATATCTTCTCAGTTTAAAATCATCACATGATTAAGTAGCGGCATTCTTTCTTTTGTCAAAAAAACTTTCCGGATTCATAGGAAGTTTCACTATCAAACAACATACAAGAAGGCAAGTACAGATTCAGAAAGAATATCCACTCGACTCCAACAAAAAAAGTTATAGTAACTCATCCTTCAATTGAACAATGTAGTTTCATTTGTTATGTAAGAATCACTTACAGTGAAGCATGCTATCATCATGCTTTCTTTGTAGCTTTAACTGAATTAGCATGTCCATAACTCTGATCAGCTAACCTAATCAATTGTGCGACCTACAGTTTAGAAAGAATATATGGCGCTTAATTTCAGAATATAAATCCATAATCGGATAAGGCTATAGATGCATTGACTATTACTAGAATGCTGAGTTTCAATTGTCTTTTTTATGCAGATTCAAGTCATCAAGCATTCCAAGCACTGTATCAAAAGGGGCACCAGATTTCTGCTCCATATATGTGATCCCAAAAGGGATCCAGTTCTCTTCAGTGCGAAAAGCATCTCGTCCAGCCCCCTATACTTCCCCACTACTTGAACATATTAAGAAACTAAGTGCCAAAAGCATTGAAACTTCTGCCACACCCTCCAAACTTACAATGAACTTAAGAGGTTTGCTTCTCTCAATTATAAAGCTTTCTCAACTTTTCTTCATTTAACTACTGATAAAAACACTCATCATTTATGTGTAGCAGAGAGGTATTCATTTAATCCTCGCAGCAATGGGCCACCCAGGTTAGTCATAATAAATCTCCCCAATTGTGGATAATATGATGCAGTAAACTTGCAACACCTTAGTGTTATTGATAATGAAATTTTTCAACCATCTGTCTGCAAAGTAAAAAGGGATATCATGGTTGCAAGTTGTAAATTTGGCTTGACAAAGAAATAAAATCTTAATATTTAAATCAATCAAAGAATCTGTTGGCTTGAAAAGAAGAGGGCTGAAGTTCATGGGATTTTTTCAAAACCTCTGGAGAATTTAGAACTGTCATAGCTATTCAGGTTGAATTTGAGCTACCTCATGTTATTTTTCATGCATAAATCTTTATTTAAATTTTTAAAGGGGAGAGAGAAAGAGACAGGGATGCCTATAGTCCAAATTTTTTAATACAGCAGCTTGGAATTTGAATGCCATTTCGTTTCATGACATGACTGGCCTCATTATCATGGTGAACATAGGCCGCCATTCACAAAAGGAGGAAGAGGGATGAATTCAAAGGCCTATTCGGAAATTCTAGAATCAAATAATGATATATCATTTATAAGCTGTGAGAAGCCAAGCACTGAAAAGATGTTTCCTACAGTCTGCAGTTCTACTGATTCAGGCCAAACCTCTCAGCTTTCAACTCAATCAATCTATTTAGATTCCAAGGTCAATGACCTCAGTCATTCGGATGATTTCTCATCAAGTCCACAGGAGAGTGGTAGAACATCTTGTTCAAGGTCATCCCAAAATTTGGTAAAGACATTATCTCTTTAAAAACAGCATTTCTTTGAAGAAGCCATCCTATACAGTATGCAACCATAATTGTGATTTAAAATACCTAAAACATCTGACAAGTGTAATCTATTTACATTGTGATATTTTACAGTAAAGGTAAGGGTCAAAGATATTAGTTTTACCACATGCAATATAAAATAAAAAATAAAAAATGACAGTTTATTCTCAATAATTTTGCTTCTGGAGAAAATGACAGTTTTTTTCAATGATTTCTAAAACCAAAAGAAATAGTATCTGCTTTCAAGAACATAGGTGCAAGAAAGAAAGAAAGAAAGACACACACACACACACACACACACAAACTCACACACATAGATATAGTTATAAAAGCCTAATCTAAATGGTTCCTTTAGTTATACCTTTTTAGGGAATATCCTAGTAGTTATGAAAAACGGAAGCAGGTACCAAAATCTGACTTCACACAAGTCTTAAACCTCAATATCCAAACCAACCTATTCACCATTATTTATTCTTCAAACAGCTTGAAAAAAATTGTCCAATCAACCTTTATGTTTTCTCAAGTGCTTATTTCCCAGAATAATCACACTTTTTTTGCTTGATACCTATCCATGATACTATCCAAGATACCCATTAGATTGAGCACAAAGACATAATACAATGGCTACTTGTGAGATAGCAGAAGATGAACCATTTTCAGTACATTCAGTCATCTAAATTAAAACATTAGATTCTATTTCGTACGCATTGCAAATATCAAATTTTCTCATTAAGATGGTATTATACATACATCATCCAGATAACTTCCACTTATGAGTATTTAAAAAGTGCAGGATGATGAGGAAGCTAAGATGAGGAGATTGAAGCTGCAGCTGAAGCAAAAAATGGACATGTACAGTGCAGCATCCAGAGAGGCATTTAAAGCAAATCAAAAGGTATTGAAAAGATGCATCTAATTTGTGTCTTCTCAAAATTAAGAGATAGTTTCTAAAGTTGCGTTTACCATAGGCAATGGAGCTGCATCATTGGAAACTTGCAGAAGAGCGGAAGTTAGATGAGGTAAGACTAGCAGAGGAAGCTTCACTGTCAATAGAAGAGAAAGAAAGAGCTAGGTCCAAGGCAGCTGCAAAGAGGATTGCAGAGTTGGAAACACAAAAAAGAGCAAATGAAAAAATTAAAGCCCTCAAAGAAGCAGAGCAAGCTAGGTGGGTATTGGATAATCTAGCCCGAAGTGATCTCAAATACAGGAGATACACAATTGAGGAGATTGAGAGGGCAACAAATTTCTTTTCTGAATCTCTTAAGATTGGGGAAGGAGGTTATGGCACTGTGTATAGGTGTTACCTTGATCATACACCAGTTGCAGTCAAGGTTTTACGTCCAGATGCTGCTCAAGGGAGATCACAATTTCTGCGAGAGGTGCGGAACCAAGAATATAGGCTACTTAACATACATGAATAAATCATAGTTAATGCACTTGATTGTATTAGACAACTAGGCACGCAAAAAGAAGATAGCACACATATATAAATGAAAAAGCAAGTTGAGCCCAACATGGTTTTCCAATTTCAAGCAGCCTCTGTAAGAAAAATGCAGAAGTTTCTGTTGAAAGTACACCTTTCAATTTCAAGGAGCCTTGCACATAAGCTTGACAGGATGGTTATAAATAAAAGTTATTATGCCAAATCCTATAAGAATCCTCTACAAGAGCTTGTAAAACAACTATTTGGTTAAAAATTTTCATTTTCTTAAGCACTTCCTCCCCAGCATGACATGCACATTACCAATAAATAATTGAGTTGCTTCTTACATCTTCCTCTTAAACTCTAATGCAGGTAGACATACTTGGCTGTATAAGACATCCCAATATGGTACTCCTTCTAGGATCCTGTCCCGAGTTTGGCATCCTAGTCTATGAATACATGGCTAATGGAAGTTTAGATGACTGTCTCTTCCGGAAAGGAAACACTCCAGCTCTCTCTTGGCAACTCAGGTTCCGAATTGCTGCAGAAATTGCCACAGGCCTGCTCTTCCTCCATCAGACCAAGCCAGAGCCAGTAGTGCACTGTGACCTCAAGCCAGGAAACATTTTGCTAGGCCACAACTATGTCAGTAAGATTAGTGATGTTGGATTGGCCAGGGTCATACCTGCTGTAGATGAAAATGTTACAAAGTACCACATGACCTCAATAGTTGGAACCTTCTGCTATATTGATCCAGAATATCAACAAACAGGAATGCTTGATGTAAAGTCTGATATCTATTCCCTAGGAATCATGCTTCTGCAGTTGATAACAGCCAAGCCACCGATGGGCCTGGCTTACACTGTTGAACAGTCTATTGAGGACGGTTCATTCACAGAGATGCTAGACCCAGCTGTGCTTGATTGGCCAGTTGAAGAAGCATTGTGCTTTGCTAAGCTAGCACTCCAATGTGCAGAACTCAGACGGAAAGACCGGCCAGATCTTTGCAAGGAAGTATTGCCAAAACTCAGTAGACTGAGAGAACTAGCTGAAGAAAAGATGAACTATATCCTCTAACACAGCAGTTCTCATCCCTCATCCAATCACGGCCACGCTTCAATACAACAGGTGAGTTCAAAACATGTAAATTATCAGGAACATTTGCTCACTAAATATATTGATGATACCTCCATTCAATAAACTTTACTTGGCATTTGAATTATTGTTAAATCTTCTCCAAAATCAAGAAATAACCACATACAAGGCAAAAAAATAGTTTTTTTCTCCTTGTGCTCAGCTCAGGGCACAGGTCCACAGAAAAGGTAAGCAAGGTCAGTCAGTGGAACATAGTCTTTGACAACTATGGAAAGTATAACATAACTGAAATACTTGTTGCAAGGATTTTATATATATATATATATATATATATATATAAGTAATAAGATTTATTGATATAAAAAAAGAGACATTCAAGTACACTGTTCGTGTACAGGGTTGAACAAATCAAGTACAAAAATTACATAAATCAAGTAAACCAAGAATTGAGGATAAAGATTGGTTTCGCAAAGCTGACAATCAGTCCAATATGGTTCTAAATAAAAATAGCTTGAGTTCAGGCATGGATCTCTCATTATCTTAAAGCAACTGCTTTTTCTTTCCCTCCAAAGACATCACATCAAACAATGGAGAACAACTATCCATATATGACCATTTCGATGATGACCAAACCAAACTTGCTAGCAAGCTAGGAGCTTGACAACATTCTTTGGCAAAACTCAACTTACTCCAAATAAACAAAAAACCATAAACTACGGATCCTTAGCAATCGGACAATGAAGGAAGAGATGATCAATAGATTCACCATTACTCTCGCACATATAATGTAATAGAGTATGGTCAACATTTTTTGCAGGATGTTATAAGCGATCCACTCCTGAAGAACTCATCAAGCACATCATCACTGACAAGAAGACAATCAAGTATAGATTGATCAACACTTTAAGAAGTATGAAGATCAATTCAAGTTCCTTGAGGAAGCATTGCAACTGAAAATTCAATACGTTGAATTTTGTTGCTTTTCTATTATGTGAAGTTGTTCAACGGACCACATTGACTAGGCTTCCCCCCACCCCCACCCCCCCCCCCCCCTCCCTATAAGTGTAGCTTCATATAAATGTTAAATTGAAATGTTATTTGAGGTTCCTTTCTAGGAATTTGATTCCCATCTTGTTGGGGTTTAGAAAGTGAAATTGGCATGCCAGTGTGAAAAAATTGTTTTTTATGTAATATTATTGACAAGAAGTGTAATAGAGTATGGTTTTTTATTTTAATTTTCACTCCAACAATATTCCACATTAGAAAACTCAAATCTTGTGCCTCTTATTGGTTTGAGGTTAAAAGACCAGCTAATCAAACATGAAATGAATGCTTCTATCCAAAGTAATCTGCATATATGGAAGTATAAACAATCGAGAAGTAGTATATATTCTTTCCTACTTGAGATATTCAAACCATTCTCCCCCACAAATACTCAAATAAAAAAGGTCAAGGCAATTGTCTGATAAACATAAGGAGTGAGATCGCTATATATTAAGGAACAAGAACCAGGACAATATACTGATAGCAGTATCTCCATCAAACAATTTATTTTTAATATCAACTGATAATGTTGATGGGGTTCTGCAAAAAAATGGACCTATCTTTTCCATTGCTTTGCTGGCTAGCACTCCAGCAGACCGAAGTGACTGTCAAGCTTGAGGCCTAACTCAACTACCAACTGCAGTACTAATACAGGCAATATGTGGAACACAAAGGCAAGAGCAGTCCAACCTTATCGAGGCTCTGATGTCTCAGTTGTCAGAAACTCTTTCAAAGTAAATTTTCCCTTAGCAGACTTCCACTTCATATGCCAAAACAAAGATTGTAACAGCAAACTAAAATCATGAACAACGATTCCCCCCAAAAAAAAAAAAAAAACAAAATTTTGATTGAATCAAGTTTATTCACTTTCATTTCTGTAGTGCGATGTTTGCAATTTAGAAATCAAGCAAATAATTTGACCACACAAACAAAACTATAAACTCCTTTTTTCTAATAATTACTTAGTAGCAAGTTCCTCCAATATCATTTTTGATTTTATGAGAAATTATATTTACATATACCTATAAAGTATAGTAAAAGTAATGATCTTTAACACTAAAATCATATAAGCTAGAGGTTATGAAGTCCTACCAACATAAATACATAGTTGCAAGTTTATGATATGTATTCCAGTCTGATTTCCTTCATAATCTATTTGGCTACTAAGAGTTAGGCCTTGTCAGTTTCTTTAAGACTTTCTACCCTCTCCCTGTGTGTTAAAATACTTAGTATTCTCAACAAAATATATATATATATATATATATATATATGTATATATATATTTGGCTACTAAAAAAATATAACATTTGAAAGCTCTTCAAGCTGATGAAAAACAAGAGTGCCCTGGCATCCAAAAGAGATATTTGTCTTAAAGCTAGCAAACAGAGCACAAATCCTTTGCGAGAAAGATGAGCACCAACAAGCTTGCACAATTGCATAATATGAACAAGATATGGTTGGAAAATTGAACAATTAATCCATATACAAGAAATGCGTACAAGGACTATTTTACACCATTTACTAAGTAGCAGTTTTTGGCATGCCAGCTTCTTCACATTTTCTATTTCAACCTTCAACAGTATGGTGGCAATCACTATGATTGATTAGTGGAAATCAAGCTGACTTCCATTATCATATCAATTTAGGCCCTCAGGCATCAGAGACTTTGCTAATGATGACTGAGGCGTACTGGGAAATTGTTGATTCTGGGGATTGTCGAAGCCGTCCAATAACTGGAAACAACTCTGATGAACAGAGAAACTGCTTGCACGGTGGGTGTGAACACATCTTTGCCAAAGAAAAAAGTGCTATTTTTAATGGTGACTCATTTACAGCATCTTTTCTACTTGGGTTCAGGGCTACTACAGAACAGTCAGCTACTAACTTCAGTAAAGCCTGCAAAACCAAACCCACTGACATTATAATTCAGAATTTCAAATATGACAACTGTAGTAGCATTAAAATGGTGAATAACAAGAAAAAACTTTGGTATGTTATATAAGTCCTGTTGCAAGCAAATAAAGTTCTAGAGTCATTTTTTTAGCCTCAACAACATTTTGAATTGTTTAACCAACCTTTTAATCATAGTACGAAATAAGCTATTCAAGGAGAGGTAGCTTTTCTTCCCAAATTGTTTCCTTCTCATGGGCTGAACCCTAGAACTCCATCTTATTAAAGGAGACAAAAGCCATGTGTTTATATGGCCAGTGTCTAAATTATTAGTTTGTCATCCTTTATGTAACCAACATAAACTGTAAACTGGTAAGCAAAAAGGTGTCAAGGTCTGCAGCTCAATTAAATATACCACATAAAAACTTACAAATTCAAGTTCTAGGGATTAAATTTTTTTAATTAAGGCCATTTGACAATTCTCACACCCATTACAGAATATGCAACTAGCTACAGATCCCTCCCCAAAATGCATGCATAAACTAACATTAGAATGATAATATAGTGCATTCACAAACCTGCATGGCTCCTTTAGATACAATATCTTCACAAAGCTTGTTGGAGTTGCGAACAAGATTACTTAATGCACCTGCAGCATTGGCCTTAGTCTTGTCTTCCTCTGCTGAAAGCAGCAAGTTTGCAAGTTGAGGAATGGATCTCCGGAGCTCTTCATACAGTGTGTCATTATGGTAGGCTGCATTTCCAATCTGGATAAAAATAAAATAAAATAAAACGTAGCATTATATCTATCAGGACATACCTTCAATATTTATCTCATATATAGATAAGATGAATGATAGGAAAAGTTTATATTCTACTGCAACAGTGTTTGAAGTAAAGAAACTGTCATAAAAAAATGGAATTAGAACTTACAGCAAAGCATGCAAATTTTCGTGTGCGTTTGTCTGGATCATCACATCGATCAATGAGGAGGCCAATAATCCGATTCCTTGCCTAGATAAATATATTAAAAGTAGAAAAACCGCACAATTAATCCACTGCCATATATTACGTTCAAGTATGCCTATGAGTAAATGCATGGTCCAACGAAAACACTCTGGTACATAGCTTCAAAAATCGAGAAGAGGAATTAATTTGTAGAATGTCCACAAAATTTAAGAAAATATATATCACAAGGTTTCTTACTAGTGAACTATAAAAGTAGGAATTGTGCCGACACATGTTGCCCAGAGCACTGCAAGCCTTTGCACGTACATTGGGATCTTCATGGGTGAGAAAATCCTTCAAAAAGTCCAAAACAGAAGCCCGATTGATGTATTCGTAAAATCCCTATACACCACAAAACCCATGACTTGCAGTTATTAAGTAATCAATGGGTATAAAGCATTCAAGGTGTGTAAAGGTGAAAGGACCGAAAGTGAAAATACTATGGGTGGAAAAAAGGCTAAACGTGACAAAAACAATATATTTAATTTGGGTAATTATTGAGTACTTCCAGAGTACCATAAATGCGTCATCCCCTCCTCTCACATAAATATGAGTCTCACTCATTAAATTTACGGTGAAACTCGTAATTCATGTGAGAGAGAGAAGTACGCATTTATGGTACTTCCAAAGTATTCAATAATTTTCCGTTTAATTTAACAAAATAACAAGAGTAAAGTAGAGAACATATGCTAACTCTTGATATTAGCAGCAAAAACCATTTGATAGAATTAAAATCTCACCTTATCCATGCGGGCTAGATCAGAGACTATCATCAAAATATCTAGCGTGACTTCTCTTGGGCAAGAACTATCAAGCAACCTTTTCATCGTATTTGAATCTAACAAGCCTTTACTCACAAGTTGAACTGCTAGAGGTCGATGGCTTATCATTTTAGCGAGAAATGCAACAGGCCTTCCCAAATCTTTTAACTCCACATGCTCCAAACACCGAAGAATAAGAATAGGCACTCCCAACTGAAAACTCAAGAAGTAATTAAATGAGGAACACATAGCCCTCTCAGTATCAAGATGTTATTATAATTCATCATATTAAAGCATTAGTCAAACTTATACTATAATTGAAATACAAATTAGATATTTAGCACCCACATCAGATTTATTTTCTCCAAAAATATATAAGAATTAGAATGAGAAACACATACACCTCTCAGTTTTAGCAACTCATCCAATGAACAGAGTTTATAAACAGTCTACCAGACAACCTCAAAAGCACATGTCCAAAAATGATTCCCCCACCCCCGGAGGCCCCTGACCCCAAAAAGAAAGGAAAGAAGACCTAACCTCCAAAAGGATTTTAATATACTTTGTCAAATCTTCCTCAATTACTTTTACCATATTCTCTTCCATGCATACTTTCCCACCTGGTGGACCCATGTTGAGAAGGAACCCACTGTTTACAGAAGCAGTGGCAGATGGCAAACCAGGACCATTCTGTATAGCAACAAAAGGGAATGCTAAGATATCTACTACTGCATTTATTATATCTCTGACTCCATCCTTCCCTCCACCAGGCCCACCCCAGCAGTTTACAAGCTTGAGATGTACATCAGATATTAGGTCACAGATAAGCTTGATGTGTTCACTCCTAACCAAAATCTGACGAAAAGTTAAAGCTCCACCTGAAAGGCAGTGACATATTGATGAAACTGTCCACACAACCCCTATAGGGGATAGCCCAATTCGATCTTTTGAGATGTCAATCCCTTGAGAAGCATTTGAGTTGTTGTTGGCTAACAACTCAACAAGAAGCAGAGGGATACCACTTGCACACAACTGCTGAACAGCTAATGGTCCTCCCCACTTGAGCCGGGCCTCTAACAAACCAACACATCCATCTCTAAGGCCATGCCAATAAGAGAGAACACCATTCGGGTAACTGGGATCCACTTCAGTTTCATTACTAGATGAATATTTGAGATAATCGCAAAGTGTGGCAGTTCTTGGAATCAAAGGCAGAGCATTTTCAGAGACTGGAGACTCAATAGAAGATCCAGCTTCAAGGGATAGAATCGATGCAAGAGCCAGCATAGATGACGCACTATGAGGTTGAAATGAGTTAATTCCATCATCAGAGGAAGAAAAATGGTGTGCAAGCACTGAAAGTCGAGATTGCTGCTTCTTTGGGGAGGTTGTAAGCATAAACAATGCAGAATTTCTTCCAGTGGACTTTAAACACTGTGCAACTGTTGCAAGGATTAGGCATGAATGAAGAACCAAGGTATAAGGATTGCTTAATTTACACCTCAAATTATTTGTTTCTCCGGTTTGTGGATCTTTATTTGAAGATGAAGTGCAGAGAGACAGTATAGAGAAGATCTCAGAGACAAGAGTACCATCCCCTCCACCACTGACAATAGTAGTTACAGGTAAGGAACTGGGAAGTCCACAAAGAACACCTGGAACAAGTCCACTATGTACACAACACCTTGACAAGAGCTGAAACAACAGCAGAAGTTATATTAAATTTTACCTAAAAGGTGCCTACAATCATACAAGCATGATACAAACAAAAGAATAATTAAGCGCAGGTAGAAAATCTCTAAGATTAACTACTGTCTTGGTTCTTTGAAATCATTATATAACTTGTTGTTTTCATTGGGGTCTTATATGTGCACAAAAAAATTTCAAAAACTTAGGATGAGAGACAAACACCTGAATGCCAGCAGACATTGCAGTCTCAAGTCGTTGATGAAGGCAATAGTAAATGGCAACCTGCACTGCTTTTGACCTAACAAATGTTCTTGTCACCACATCAACAATTTTTGCTGATTCAGTGCCAATCAATGAGCCTCGTTCATGGTCCCTAATGTCAAGTCGAACTAATGAATGACTCCGCAAAGCATTTAACGGAAATAAAAGGGGACTTTCCCTCAGGAAAAGGGTTTCCAATGCATCTATGAGTGACCAAGTAGCCCTACATGCTTCACATGCAGCACGCAACATATTTGAAGAACCCGAAATGAGACTCAAGCCTGAATTTACTAAGCAGTGACACAAAAGATCCACTAAGCCAGTCGTTTTAGCATGATCCAAGATTTTTTTAAGTGTTTCATTAAGAGCAGAACCCGCTTCAGGAACTGAAGTCAAATGAGTTGCCTTAAGACCCTGAGCAACTCTGGATAACATGATGGTAATGCAAGCACTAGACTCGTACAAAACTCTTCCACATGTCTCTTCATTGCAACCAACAACCTATATAGTCAACACGATGAGAAAGCAAGAAATAAGTGCATACTTGTTGCCAAATAACATTTTTTGTACCATAGAAGGAATTAGACCTGTGAAAAAATCTCAGACAATGCAACCCAGTGCCTGAAATATGAACTTGCAATGCCACTTCCACAATTATCAAGCAGCATTTTGATCACTGAAAAACCCTACAAAAGTATGAGATCACAGTTGCATCAGCCAGCAGCAATCACAAAATAGAGAAAACCGCGCTATAGATAAAGAATGTTAAAATTAAGGACTTATTCAGCTCTCAACATTTAAAAGCTATCGGAGCGATTATTCTCATATTTGACAAACATAATGATAAAAATCAGCAGCAATTTCATGTCTTTGAAGTTGATGAAAGAAAACAACAAATATACAAAACATCATTAAAAAAAAAAAAAAAAAAACATGCGAGGGGAAAGGGACTAATCTAATAAACTTTCACTTGAACTGCCAAGACTCGGATTTTTTTTTGTTGTGGTAACGCTCTTCTAGAATTACGTTTAACATCCCTTTATGACTTTCCCAATTGGCGCCTCAGGACAGTAGCCGGGTTCCGGGACATTACTCTGTAATTTTTTTTTGTAAGTATTCTCCCTGAATTTTTCAGAAAGTTCACTATTAAATTGTAAAATTTGTTTTCGTTTATGCACATAGGATTATATATTATAGATGAATTTCACAATAGATGGGCCTAAGTATTTGGGGGTATAATTCAAGCCTGATCAGACTTACATTGTCAGCAGCCAATTACTACCTCCGCCCCATTTGTTGGCCCTATTTAGAATCCAACTTTTTAATGTGTTGCCTTTCAAATGAAAGATACAAGTTTCTAAAACTACACTCATTAGTTTAAGGGTAAGTTTACACACTGTTATACACACACAATAACACACTTTTTTAAATTGAAATCATGTCTTCAACTCTATATTTTCAGTTCAAAAAAAAGTTGTGTAACTGTGCATGTGTAACAGAGTGTGTGTAACAAATTTTGTCCTTGATTTGAACTCTACTGAAAGAAGAGTACTAACTTCTAAATAAAATAAAGGGTAGGTTAGGAAATTTATTTATTGACTTTTCAAAGAGGACTATATTTTGGGACATCCCAAAATGAAACAGAGGACTAACAATTGGGCTGGAGAGAGTATCCCCATAGAACACAAGTCTCCAACATTATGGCCACATGGTATGACAAATGAGGGTATTAAGAATCAAAAGTCAGAAATTTCTAAATGAAATCTAGCAGAGATATACCTTTGCTATTAAGTCATAAAATTCAGAAGATTTCAAGCTAACAACAGTAGCAGTGAAAACAAGAAGTTCACGTATTATTTCATCAAGTAGTCCACTAGAATTGATGGCACCAGCTGCAAGTAGGTTCAAAAGAATTCTGAGCGACTGACTTGAACTAATAACATCTTGCTCCCTGCAGTGTTTGATAAGCCATCAAGTCTTGCAAATAAATTACTAAGAGGTATCTAGTGCATGAATACAAAAGGCTACAACCAATTAACATACCACATTAAGATATTCCTAAAGTAATGCAGTGAGGTGAAATATAAATGTTTTTATAATAATTATCATAATAAATAAATGTTTATATAATGAAGTAGCATTATAGGAAATGAAATAAATTCAATATGTGCAGAATTTTCATACAATTAGTCTTTGGTACAAGTAAAAATATTATGATACTGAATCTTGAAACAAACCAAAAACCTAGTCAGAACTAGACACTTATCTAAAAATTCCCATGTCATCCTGCCTCTCGCTTTCCAAGCAACTAAGCAAGAACACCTTTTGCAACTGAATGTAGCAATACTAATCCAACTGCCAGTAAATGCACCAATCCTCCAGTGAGCTGTCTTGTATTAAGTTTATTTAATTCTCACTACTCAGATAAGCATGCTCTGCAATCTTGTTATTTCACTTCTGAATCTTTGAAAGTATATTACAATGAAAGGGCACTTCAATATCTCACACAATGTAATCTAAAGTATTCACTATGGGTTTTGGGTTACGATCATAGGAAAGAGCCCTCAGTTACTAGCATGTGAATAATTGTTCACTGCTTAATAATTAGATTGTGCTCTATTTCCGCACCATGACATGAGACCGTTAGAGTGAAGAGTTATGCAGTCATCAAAACTGGGAGGGTATAGTGTATGTCAGATACATAAACTTTTTATAAGTACTAAATTTAAAAAGTGCCTAAAGGGGGCAACCCTAGTACATTGGAGATTACAAGAGAAAGTACTTAAAAAGAACCTACTATATGCATCTAAAACAAGCTCATATCAATTTATATACCAAAACAAAATGTGTTACCTTAGGACACAATCCATAACAAGTAGGGATAAAATATTTAATGTCTAAGGAAGCATCGTATCTTTGAAGCAAGAGAAAAGAAATGTCTCACAGCTTGAACATAAGTTGACAATGGACTAAGCAACAAATTTTGTCAAACTTAACATTTGATACAAAATAAAATCATACATAAATATGCAAAACGAAACATACACTAGGGATGCATGTATCCAATTTTACCTGCTAGAATTTTGAGATCCAGTAGACCATCTTTTCAACTGTAGCAAAACATGTGCTAATGCTTCGTTATCTTGACCAATTATTTGTGCACCCTTGACTGTGCGGGAAGTGTTTTCCAGTCTGTCCAATGTCTGACAAACTATAGAAAATTGATAATAGAACAAGTTAACCAAATCATACAACTGTTATAAGATATGAACAATTATCAAGAATTCTTCTCTTCAAATAAATAAAGCAAAATATAATCAAAGCTAGAAAAGAAAATGGGCTTCAATCAACTACTTTATTTTCACTCATGAAAACATACATAAATGCAAACATGAGTATGTCTATGTGCATATATTTTTCCTAATAATTTTATGGTTACAACAATGAGGGAGGGGGGATTAGAACCATGGTTCTTCTTATAAAAGAGGGCAGGCAATGCCTCCTAAACTACAAACATCTTGGCCTATGTCTATGTGGGTATATTGAATAAAACTTAAAAATCAATTATGCCAGTTTCATGTAAGAAAGGGAAATAGTTATATGGATATTTTTTTTTACTTAGTGTGCAATTGATAGAGCAAGGTGGAATAAAACATAAAAATAGACTTCGTTGATAATAGTTTACTTTAAAACATTAAAATCCAATATGCATAGTTTATGTAAATGTCATTATACTGGGGCAAGAAGGCAGCTTACAGATTGGACCAACTGGTGATAGTCAATTCAGTAAATCAATTAACAGCCATAGAATCCTTCTTCGGAAGTCTTCTTTTTCCATAAGTACAAAACTCGATAGGACCCAAAGATGTTGAAAACAAGAGATTTGAGAACATGATATAGATTGTACCTCCAAGACTACTAGACCATTTAACTCTTTTATTATGTCATTTTGAATTCCCAAAAGCTACCTTATTACTCATAGGTCATTTCTGAGATACTGAAATTTCAAGCCACTAACAACCATGGAAAATACCTTGGTTTCTCTCTCAAACATGCAAGAACCTAGCAATCAACAGTTCCAATTTATAGTAGACAAAGTTCAAAGCAAACTAATGGGATGGAAGGCTAAATTACTTCCCTTTGCAAGTTATACTACTTTAGTGCAATTTGTCACCTTGACCATATCTGATTATTACATGCAGGGTGAAGCCCTACCTATAAGAGTTCGTAACAACACAGACAATATTAACTGAAACTTTCTTTGGAGCTCCTCAGAAGAAC
Source organism: Lithocarpus polystachyus (assembly GCA_033629205.1). Taxonomy (NCBI): domain Eukaryota; kingdom Viridiplantae; phylum Streptophyta; class Magnoliopsida; order Fagales; family Fagaceae; genus Lithocarpus; species Lithocarpus polystachyus. The sequence continues at coordinate 55,024,711 of CM066167.1, forward strand.
ATCGCAGATTGCACCCAGTTGGTTGGAAAAAGTTGGTGACCTCCAAGGAGGCTAGGACTACAAGTGGCAAGACCAAATAAATTAACCTTATTGGCAAACTCAACTGGAAGTTGGTAAACGAAAAAGATGCTCTGTGGTTGAATATCTCTTCTGTATGTCCTATTCATGGTATGTGCACAGATTCCGTCCTACATGTGCTCAAGGAGTGCAAGTTTGCAATGTTCTATAATAGTTTGGTTATACCAAATGAAGCCATCTGTTTTTGAGCTTAAGCTTGATGCCTGGTAAAAAAAATGGAATAGTTGTTCTAAAGAGGAGTTTCATCTGTTACATCTGCCTTGGAAAGTATATTTTCCATCTGTAATTTCGTCTCATTGGCTGCATAGAAAATGAACTGCATTCCAGCACTAGAAAGCTAATCCTTCCCTCCATAAAAATTGCATTCATAGAGCGTTTAAGTTACACACAATTATGGGATAAGGCTTTGCAACCACTGCCAATGTTAAATGGGAAAAGCCAGAATGTTAGATTAAAGTTAATATAGATGGGGCAGATAGGGGGTGGTATTATCCACTACTATCAAGGAATCTGCCAATATTGGTTAGTGGCTTCTCTAGGGCAATAGGACAAACCACAGTGCTACCACTAAGCGGCTTTGAGAGATGGCAAGTTGATTAATGATTACAAGACAACTAACAGGTTCCTTGGTGGGATTTTTTCCATGTTAGTTGATCAAAGTCATCAGAGATGTCAATAGAATGATGTCAACAGAATGAAAGCTTTTGTGTTACTACTAAGCATATAATAGTTTTTTTTTATGAGTACTACTAAGAATATAATAGTTGGCTACTAAAGACATTATAAGAATATGATATAAACAAGCAACTAAAGAAATTAACCAAGGAGCTAAATTTACCAGTTATTTATTAAAATTTCAATTCGAACATCATATCCATAAAAGTGGCCTCAGCTTAAAATAATTTAAAGCAATCAATCAGCTAGCAAATTATAGCACACAGGCTATGGAGAAAATTGCTATCACAAAAAATTGCAAAAAAATCATTACGGGCATCAACCAGAATTTCTGTCCTAGAATCATCATACAACAACTGAACACAAATAATTTGGTTTACCTGATTGTTTAGCATCATTAGGACTTGCAAACCGTGATAACTCCTCACGTGGTGAAGGATTGCATGTTGCTGAGTTTGGACTATTTAAGTGAGCATCACTCTTAAGGCTTGGACCATTATTGCTCTCAAAAGTAGCTGGCGAGTTGCTTTTACCTATAATACAGTAATAATTAATTCTAAAATATACAAAAAAGGACATTTAAATACCTTAAATGCTGAGGCAGCTTGGCTCCAAGATGGTAAAACATTAAACTCGGTTATATTTGAACAGTGTTACCTTCACCTCTCCATGCTGCATCACATCCTCTAGCTGCAGCAGTTGCAGCACGCATTTCCTGGAAATGGATTGCTAGATTCTAAAAACTTCTGTAAATTTATAGATAAGAACTCAAGATAAAAATTCTAGAAAATGTTGCATTGTATCACATAAAAGGAACCAAAATAGTCTTTGCCAGATTATAATAAGACTGGCTTTATACTACCATTTTAGATTCTAATATTTAAAGGAAATGTTAATGTGATGTATCATTACCCTAGCATCCACTTCATCTGAAGTTTCTTGAACAAAAGGGTGCTCAAGAAGGGTGGGCCAAGTTAGTCGGTTTTGTGGTACCTGTTTTTCATGAATTGAAAAATCATCTTAGAACTTTGACATCAACGGGAGTTAAAAACTATTAATCAAGAGTTCATTCACTTGAACCATAAAACAACCTTATTAAGCAAACCCCTCAAAAAGCTTTTGAAATTTTGACTCATATTGTCTGGATATTTAACTGGATCCTGGAATAAGGCATTGAACATTAGCTTGTACCTTTATACAGCATAACAAATCTAAACTAACAACAAACTCACATGATGTTTGAGCAAATGTACCTTAACAATATGCCGGATGAGTGCGTACACAGAATTTGTATAAAATGGGGGCTGTCCAACAAATAATTCGTACCTGTAGTGTCCAAGACAAAATAGTTTCAATTCAAGAAGAACATGAAGGAAAAAGGAAGAGATAATGCTATAAATACTGAAGCAGGTAATTGTTAAATTTGAGATTAATCAATGTTATACTTATTTTTTATTTTTTTGGGAAAGGCAACATGCTCTTTTATAGAGCAATATAAATTTTCTTTATTCAAATAAGTCAATAATAGGGATTTTCACATAAGATCTATAATCAAGATGAACTTCCAAATGAATCAGAGATGATAATAATAATAATAATAATAATAATAATAATAATAATTACTGCCAAAGAATGAAATTTAAGGATGTCTATAAAAGGAAGACTTTAAAGTATGCTAGAGTAAAAGTAAACAATGGGCTTGGGGATCACAAAACTACTCTACTGTGGACTTTGCAACGACATCAATGCGTAAGCAAAAAACTATCAACAGCTGTCCTTCTACAGCATTGGAACAATCCACCATGCAACTTAAAATAGATTATTCCCAATTCAGCACTTAAATTTATAATGACCATTCTTTCTTTTCTTTCTTTTTTTTGATAGGTAATAAGAATAATATTAATCAAGATGAAAAAATGAAGAATGCAAATACAAGGTGTTCATGATGGTGAATACAAGAAAAAGCAACAAACAACAAGAAGGAAAAAAAAACATAAGGTGCAATTCTAAGAGAAGAAAGAAACTCAATGATAGAAGAACAATTTGAGGAGCCCCAACGCCCGGACCAATCAAAAAGAGTCTTTTGGCATAGAGCTTGTAACTGAACCAGTGAATGAGGATCCTAAAGAATGGGCAAATTCTCTTTGGCAGGCAAAAGAAGAAAGTGGTGTCATCAGTCTCTAATTGCAGTCTATGCATTAAGGTCTACAATTCTGTATCCACAACCAAAGCCTATGCCTGGACGGATAGTAATAAATTTAATGAAAAGAAACGTTGAGTATCTTATGAAGATTGAACAATCCAGAATTTAACATGTTACATATTTATTAGTTATTGGACTAAAATTTATATTTTAAAGAAAAACTTGTAAAAAAAAACAAAAGGAAAAAAATAAGGTGTCATGCAAAATCCCCTAAATAATAAACCAACATAAAGTTTAAATTTGAAAATATGATGAAAGCTGACAAGGGACTCATTTGGTCACCTTGTTCCATGTTATAGGTGTTTACTTGAGCCCTACTTCTCAAAAAAAAAAAGGCGTTTACTTGAGACCAAAGCCCGTGTGTGATTGAATGTGTTTCCTTTTGGTCAATGCAACACAAAATAAGGGTGCTTCATACCCCTTTTCCAGCCCAAGTGCAACTGGATGAGAGTCGAAACTCGAAGTAAACTAAAATAAAGAATAGAATGCAAGCAATCAATCAAATTAGAAAATTTCTTAAACCAAGTTACAGTTCAAATGAAAAAGAATCAAAAGCACTACCAACATGGCATCCAATCCAACTAATTTAGCAATAAACAATTCCAAAGTACAATCAATGAGATTTAACATACAGAATAACTCCAAGGGACCATAAATCAGCCGTGTGGTTGTAAGGCTGTTCCCGTACCAGTTCCGGAGCCATATACAGTGGAGTGCCTGAATAATATAGATAGAAGTTGTATTAGAACACCTTAATTCCTCAAGGATATCATAGCATCTCAATAAAAGTTCACAAAATAGAAGGTAACCAGAAATTTAATGCAAAGATTGGACAAACCTTTTATGGATCTCAAAACAACAGTATTCGTGGACATTGCACGTGCAAACCCAAAATCACAAAGCTGTGACAAATGAAAAATTTATAAGTCATGAACAACCACAAGAAATTACAAGAATTAAACATTTAATACAAAGCAGGACAAGATATCAAACCATCAGACCAAATCTTTGTGAAAGAATCAATATGTAATAACAGTCTCAAGAGAGTAAAGAGATAAAACCAATGAAAATAATAGCCTACAAATAGACATAGCAATATCCCACCCCATGGATGGAAAGAACCAACAAATTAGTACATAGGTAATCAAATCCAAGATATTTTTCATTTATTGGCAAGTTACACATGCAGCCTCTAAGTTTTGACAATACCTAGATATTAGTATGATACAATTCAGTATCAGGCAAAAGCTACAGGAAAAAAAAAAAAAGGCAATGTAATTGGAGTATTGGATTAGAAAAAAAAAAATACATACAGTCAATTAGTTAAATTTTGATTTAGTGGAGCCAATCCAAATAAAGTACACAGAGACCTGATTGTAATTTATTCAGTCAAATCTAGTAAGGTTCTCTAAATTCAAAAATAGACGATATTTGAAAATTTTGAATTTGAACAGATTATAAACCTTCTATACATTGTTTTTCAATAATCAACCTTCTACGCATTCAGTTAACAGATTTAATAAATAGATGCTCTTAAACATGTAGTGATGTTATCTGACTGCTCAACCTTAACCACAGACCCAGCACCAATGAGAATGTTTTGTGGCTTCATATCACGATGGATGATACGGTTTGAGTGCAAGTAGTGCAACGCTCTCACCTGTAAATTCCACAAAATAAAGCTTCAATTGAAATAAGTAATACCCAAGTTGAACATAATAGTAAACCAAAAGACTGGAAAAGAAAACAATCAATTAAGTCAGATGCAATAATCATGGGATCAAATTACCAACTGCTTTGCAATTGCTTGAACTTGTTCTTCTGGAAGGCACTTATCATCCTCAAGAATCTCAAACAGTTCACCCTGCATGAAAATCCAACGGCAACTCATGAATCTCAACATGCCCCACAATGTGTCTATATATATTTCCAGGATCATTTAATAGTTACATTAATATAAAGAATGAATTTTTGTTTTTAAGAGATCAAGAACGATATGGTTACTTGTGCAAATTCTGTGACAACACAAAACTCTTGTTCACTTTCAAAAGAGTCAAGCATTTCGATGATATTTTCATGTTTCAACTTTCTTAGAATCTGCAAAACCAAGGAGATTATGCATATAATCAGCTGAAAAACAATGAAATTAAAGAATGTGGTTGTTTGATGAATGTTGGACACTCCGCATTGTTAATTATGAGAAAGCTAGCGTTCTCTCCCACGTCCCCTTTCTTCCTACACACACTCCTCTCTCTCTCCCTCTATACAACTCTTGCTTTATTTTGAGAGAGAGAGTAGAATTTGAAAATAAAATAAAATAGCCTTACTGTCGAACAACTTGGGCTACATATCTTATTGGTTTCTCAACTGTTAATCAAAAATCCACCAGTGAGATGGATTGCATGATATCATCACGTGACCAAGATCACATGTTTTTCATTAAAAAGGCATAGAATCTATTTAAATATAATATATATATATATATATATAGTTTCTAATTTCATTTGAAATCCCAAAACAAGGAGTTGAATCCTTAACCTTCTTCAAACAACCAGCAAGACGACAAGCGGGGAAAAAAAATCAAATGGCAAAGTTAGGAAGCAAGTTAGATATAGGAACCAAAGCCGTCACAAAAAGGCCAAAACAACAAAGTCCAAAATCCAGCCCAAAACAAGATTCACAACAAGCTAGACCAACCCAAATCCCAGCATAAATAACTAAATGTTCAAAATGATAAGCCCTTTATCACACAAATAATTTATGAACAAATGAGTCCAATTTACCTCAATTTCTTGTCTTAGATTCAGAATGTCCTTCTCACTTTTCCCATGCTTCATTATAAATTTCATTGCCACAGTCTAAGACCAACAACAAAACCTCATTATAGATAAACAAAATTATCAGAACCACCAACAAAGAAAGATTGCTTTCAAATTTCAATACACACACACACACACACAAAAAAGCAATACCTGTCCTGTAAACTTCCGCCTCCCCTTGTATACCTTACCAAACGAACCTTCCCCGACGAGCTCAATCACGTGATAGTTTTCGATACCCATCTTTCAAAATCAACAAGTAGCTTTACCACTATCAGATATGAGAGCAACAAAAACTTACTATTCAGTGTGAAGAAGAAGATCGTGTAGATTACCTTAACAAGAAAGACTCTATTGAATCAAACAAAGGTGCCGATTTGGGTGCGTCTACTACTAGCTAGATTGATTCAGTTCCCTTTGATTCGAAATGGAGCTTGAGCAAAAAAACAGCGAATCAATATTATTTCCAAACTCTATTGAATCAATTGACCAAACATCTTTTGTACAATCGAAACTTTTCGTGCTAGAATATCCAAACACAAACAACACGTTCAATTTTTTGCTAATCCACAGGAAAAATAAAATGAAGCAAAGAGAGAGTACCTGTGAAGTTGTCGGTGATAAATGTTCAGCGCCGATAAAGCAAAGGCCAATACTTCCAAATCTGGCCGGAGAAAGAAAATGAGAGAATCTGAACGTAGAGAGAGAGAGAAAGAGAAAGAGAGAGATTTGAAAAATGTGTTTTGGTTTTGGAGAGAGAGAGAGAGGGGTGGGCCCTAAGGTTTTTTTTTCCCGCCCGTTGAAATTCAAGTGAAGTTATACCCTACAAATATAAAAATAAAGATCGGGTGGATCAGTGACCGTTGGTTTGTTTTCTAGAAACCGATGATTGACGAATGACGATGGGTGATTTTTTTTTTTTCTTTATAATAGTAGCTGAGAAATTTGAATATTTGAATATTTCCTTTGGAAGATGCCGGTTAAGAAATAACATTGTATCAATAAAGTCAATTTTTGTTAGATTTATTACTAATTTTATAAAGTGTAGAGTCAATAAAACTAACTTTTTATATTTCACTTGTCACTTCAGTACTATTTTCAATTATTTTATTAATTTATACTTATTTTTTATTAGGTAGATCCCACAATAAATCGTCTTTAACGAACACTTTAATGTATCAATTAGAAAAGTTAAGCAAAACTTTTGACTATTGTCAATTTACATTTTTTAACATTTTAATGATCTCTTAATTTATTAACCAGAATTTTTAATGGAGTAAAATACTAAAATTTATGTACAGTTCTTTTTGTGCATTATATTAGGCTCCAAATTATATTCAAAATTTCAAATACATATTGCAATAAATTTAAATTATCTTCTGAAAAGATTCAAATGTATTTATTGGGCCTTTGGGAGTTAGGTTATTCTTGGGTCAAAATAAAAAATTTAATCGTTAAAGCTTTTTTTTATTTTTTGAGAATCATTTAACAGTTAAGCCTCACAATGTATTGGCATTTTGGCCCCAAAAAAAAGAACAAAGTTTCTCATATATTTACTTTTTTTAGTGTAAATTTTGAAAATTCAACTGTTGAATTTTATGTTACTTATATTCTTAACATACATATCAAATTTCGTTCAAATCGGATATTATTTACTGTTGGGGTAAATGGTCCAATGCCATATTATGGGCCGTGGGCCTGTCCGAGGAGACCTGTACATCCGAGGACAACAAATTTTAAGGAACGGGTCCAGCCTAGCTCATTTATGAAGTGTATGTCACGTAAAAAAAAAAAAAAAAGGTTGGTCCGAGTAGATTTACCTGTTCGGATTGTCAAAAAGATGATCCAAATGAATGCTCCAATATCGATCCTAGCTTTTCCGGAGAATTCCTTAACTTATATGGGCAAAAAGGACAGGTGGCAACGATCAGATATTAAGTAAAAGGCTGCTGCCACCGCATTTATAATCCTGCAGCTAACATCATGGCCGCATTAATGGGAAAAAGACACATGAACAGTGACCTTCATCCTCTACAGCTGCCAAGTGATAACTTCAGGTGAAAGCTGATGGGTCAAGTATCAAAGAAGACTCACCTAACTGGCATAGGAGATAAAATTGGCGTATAAATAGAACGGGAAATAAGTGGAAAAGACATCGAACAATCAGAAAAAATGAGGAAGTGATAAAAAAAGAGCAATCGAGAGAAAAAGGGAGAGGCATTCATAGCATTAGTATAGAGTAACTCCTCGGACTGTGCTGAGAAGAATTATGTACTATTTTTATAATTAGATTAAGGTTAATCTGATCATGAATACACTTGAGTCATCAATCCATACGTTCTCAACCAAGTAATCTTCAACCCACTCTCTTTACAAATTTATTCCAAGGATACTGTATACAATCTGGGCTTCAATTCGTCCTGTTCGCAAGCCCAACTCGTAGAGTTTGTGTCCTTACATTTACTATTTGATCAATTAACTTATTTTTTATATACAATTTTAAATTACAAAAACTTAAAATTATAACATTTATTTGATGACATAGCAATTGATCTTTGATTTTTTTGAAATTGTGTAAGCATTAAGGATGTAATAAGAATATGCAATCTAACGGTTAGATTTTCAAAATTTTACACTCAATATAAATATATATGATGACTTTTTAGGGTTTATCTACAAACTAATTTGGAGAGAAACTTTATTATAAAAAAAAAAAAAAAACATTGAATACCTTGGAATGAATTCCTTGTTTATCTGCTTTATAATACTACTATGGTTAACCTTAGTCTTGAACATTTATTATCCGATTGTAGGAACCTGATGAATACGTTCCTTAACTATACTGTGGCGCATGTTTTTAGGGAGGCGAATAGGTGTGCTGATAAATTAGCAAGGTTATTAAGGGCTAATCTTCATTCAGATCACCTTATTTTATATAACCCACTGCCTGTGATGGAAGACCTCTTGGCTAGTGATAAAGCTGATTTTTTTTGTAAAAGACTTGTAGTGCCTTAGTTTATAATTCTTGCATGGTTAACCAAAAAAAAAAATTTGAGAATTTTCCCCTTCAAATCAAATTTATGTAAATTTTGACTTAAACTGGGGTAGCCCATCAATGAAGAAATAAGAGAAATAGCGTGAGACAAGAGTCTTGAGCCTTTGAGAAGATACTGTGGGCTTTATGATGATTTCATGGGCTTCTGTACCACGAGGCAAGAAAAGTGTGGGCCATGAGCCCATCACATGATGTTGGCAATAATGTGGACCATAAACCCAATTTACGGAAGTAGTAAGATGTAGTATTTGAACTCATTCGAAGAATTCAAGAAAAATATGGGCTATAAGCCCAACTCATTAGGCGTGAGGAATTTTAGACAAAAACCCAATCCTTGTGAGTGGATAAAATGTGTTTCTTTCGGGGGTTTTAATGAATTTATTCTAAAATCTATTATTCTTAATAATAAAATATAATGAGGTGGTATGGGTTAGCTAATAAAATTTGATCATTGTGGCTTGAGAGAAAAAACATGGTTCAATAAGATTTACCTTGTAATTATCCTTTATTTGGAAAAACTTTGAGATGGCTAAAAAGGAAATTGAAACTCTTTTAGCTTAAAGCTAAGAGATTACCTCCCTGCAATCTAGTTTATAGTTTTTGGAAAATGTATTAGCATCAATTTTTGTATATTTTTATCTCAAGACGATGACATTTTTTATTTGGCTGCAGATGATACATTTGTGCATGATTAACCCTTCAAGCCCTATTTCTCTTACTTTTTTTAATGAAATTTAATTGGCTTTTAATGCAAAAGTTATGATATTTGATGGTGATTTAAAACAAATAGTCTTAGTCCATAATGGTTGTCTAAGACCAGTGACATCTAAGACAGCCTTTAAAAAGGAGAAAGGAGAAATGTTTACCACAAATATAAAATAAGGACGTCCGAAAATGTCATCAGTTGTCCAAGAGATTCTGGTCGTCCACACCATGAGAAGGTATGGATGATCAATAAACACTTAGTGAATTTTTGAATATTTCCTACTAATCATAAATGATTAAACCATGATTACTTATCTCGGAACGTGGGATGAATTCTCCGGAATTCGTTCCACTCTCCCCACACATCTCCCGTAATTTGAATTCTCTATAAAAGGGATCCCATTCCACCAGCCTAAAGTAAATTTTTACTATTCATCCACTCACTATACTTAAGTCTTAGAAAGAAATCTAACTTAACCGTTGAAAAGTCCTTGGTCGGTTCACCCCAATCACTTTTGATAGTCTCTTTCTTTTTTTTCAGGTCCTCAAACTACCATTGAAACTCGGAGTATTCAACCTACTGATTTTTCAAGCACCATCAATATTGAAGTTCATCTAGTAAAAATAAGTCATGGACCATGATTTGTTGATACATTAGAAGTGGGGAAAGATACTTTAATCTCAAATTTTTTTGTAAAAAATACAAAGAATTATTATTTGATTTAAAGGTCATTGGCATTTTGGCCGCAGTGTTAAAAATATAGTGTTCATCAATTAAAATATTGATATATTTACTTAACCCCCTCTAGGCTCTTACCCCCCCCCCCCCCCAAAGGAAAAAAAAAGAAAGTATAACTTGATATTTTTATAAAAATTTTGTTGAGTAAAATTTAGATACAATAATTTAAGAACATACAAGTCATGGGTCAACATCTTTCAAGATTCTTGACTTTAATTTTTTTTTTAAATTGTCAAATTACTACTCTCAATGCAAATTTCGGATCAATCCCCTGATTTATGTGTCTTTAGTAGAATCAACATGATTTTATTTATTTGTGGTATTTATAAATAAAATTGGAAACTAAATTAGCCTCAGGTTAAACAGGCCCAAGTTCAACCCAAGGCCCATTCGCAGCCCTCTTTATCAGTGTCTTCCTATACCTTAACGGCTTAACCGTTGGAACCGTTGCCTCTCTGAGAGTCTGTTTTTGACAGTAAGATTGCACACACTGACAACTCTTTGGCTTCTGATATCAGATTTCAGGTTAGAACATAGATACTTGCAAACTTCTTCTTTGTTTCTTTGTCCATTTCCTATTTTTAATACCATTTTTTTTTGGGTAAGTATTCTTAATACCAGTGTTTCTTCTTGCTTTTTGTTTTCTTTATATGTATAACTTTTGAAACAAAGATGTAACCCATGTTAATTTATATAAGGATTAAAATGAAATCTTGGGTTTTATGAAGAAGTTTCAAAATTCTTTGATATGTCGGGTTTTAAACTGTTGCCTGTTGCCTACTGGATGTAGGGAAATGGTTTTATACGATGCTATGAACATGTATATACGGGTATGTATTTGTGCATTATACGTATATGACAAAAAATAGGTACAGTATCTTAGATGCTGTTTCTTAAGTTCTCCTCTTAAAATTTAGCTATGTGGATACTTAACTTAAAAATATATTTTTATCTCAGGAGAAAAAATTCATATGGCAAAATCTTTAAGTCTTACTCATATGTATATGTGTGTGTATGGACCCCACAATTTGGTTCGTAATGATATATTTTTAATCAAGTTTACATTGACGGTTCAAATGTCCTTTTTTCTTTATGTGGTTAGTTTTATGATTATAGATAGTACAATGATTTATGATTGGAAAATGTAGCAAATTATGGTGAATGAAAAAAAGAAAAAAGAAAAAGAAAAAAGAAGCCTCTAAGCACGAGCATGAGTGCGAGGCTAGTTGGAATTATTTGGCTAACTTTTTAAAGGAAATTGAGATATGAATGCCTTCAAAACTATGTGATTTCTGATGTTCCTTTTTGAGCAATGGTATACATGTGGACTTACTTTAATCCTTTTTTACATTTCCCCCCCAAACCCAGGTTTGAACTTACTCTTAACTAATTTTGTTCATCCTGTTGTCCTTCCAAGATTTTAATTTTCTTTGTGTGCTTGTAAAATGTGACCTCATTGCCCTGTTATTTTCAAAATTCGTGGCCAAATTTTGGAAATAATTTGGACTATCAGTTAAGGAACAAATTTGCATTCTGGAATCTTTGGTGTTGGAGAAATTGAAAGATGGCATTTTAATGATAAGAATGGGAAAAACATATTAACCACAATAGGTTTGAACTTTGTAGCAATATTTGGTACCGTTTATAACCTGTTATTTAATTATATTTTTTAAAATTCCCACTAGCTACCTAAATTTTTTTTTTTTTTTTTGCCATTTATTTTCTCAGTGCAATTGCTATGGAGTTAATATCAATTGATATGGGCTTTTGAATGAGACATGACTGCGGAAATATTTCACAATGGGGGGTGTCATCGGTAAAGCTGCAAATGGAATTGGAGGTGTTATTGGAAGTGCATTTGCAGCTCCAATCAAGACTATCTTTGGTGCATCATGCGAGTAAGAAAACTTCCATGCTTGTTAAGTGTCATTTTTTTTACCGTCTGTTACTTGTGTTGGGCTCCGCTACACTCAATCAACTAAGTTGTGAAGTTGAAAGAAGCTCAGTAGGCACTGAGATTGGCTTCAATTTATTTTCATTCTATTTGCATTTTCCCTTTGTGTATATTCTTACTTGGTACAATTTGATTACTGATATAAAGCATCAAGCACTGATGCAACAGTCGTCTTCTCTAGCTAATTATTTGCGAGGAATGAAAATATATGTACTTCACTTTGCCTTGTCTTTTAAATGTGTTTCACCAGGCTTTATGAGTACGTGCTTGATGTGTGAATGGTGAGCCTCTCTTTCACCTCTAGCTAATTATTATTTCTTTCTTAGAAAGGAATTTAGCATGCGGGTCAGGTGGATCTTTTACATGGTTGCATCTTGAAATAGTTGGCCGGGCCAAGTCAGTGAGGGCACCCTGTCAGGCTTCTTCCCACCCCCCACACCCCCCCCACCCCCCCCCCCCCCCCACACACACACAAAAAGAAAAAAAAGAAAAAAAAAAAAGAATTAACTGATCAAACTCTTATATAAATTCACTTTAAAGCCTTCTTCTCCATATAGGAATTAGGAACTCTTTCATTTTTTTTTCCTTTAACTTGCAACATTCCTTGGGAACAGAATATTTATTTTTTATTCCATCTAAACCTTTCACTGCTATGTAAGATTCCTTCCACATTAATACATGGGATCCAAAGATTTGGGGTTTGTTCCATCAAGAGTCACCAACTTGAGCATCCTTTTATCTGGAAATTAGACTTCTCTACCTACTTGGCCAGTGTCAAGTAACTGAAGGGGCATTTCTACCTTTGCTCAAGAATCACATGAGAACATTGCAAATTATAAAATAGTAGGTTCCTTATCTTGCAATGGTGACTGTTTTAAAGACATTCAGTTCAGTTTATCAAACCTTGATATCAAAAACTTGTGAAAGGGTTTTTGAACATAAAATGAAGAATTATGCAGGCATTGTGTTAATTAAAGCTGAGAGAGATGTTAAAGAAATTTTTATGTTTAAGCCTCTCTACCTTTCCGTATAGCTTTTTTTTTTCGGTTCACGGAATCCGAAGCTTTGTGTATTCAGGTAGGAAACTCATGCCTGTGTTCCATATATTTTGACGTGTCAAAACAATAGTGACCAACAGTTCCTTTCTTACCAGAATCTTTTGAGACATTTGTGGTCTGCAGTTAGTCCCCTTAGAAAGGGAAAACGGAGAGTAGTATTCCTCTGCAGGAAAGGTGTATTCTAACAGAAAGAATTTTAAAATGATCTCATGAACGGGGTTAGATAGGCTAATGGAGCAATAGATTATTGCTTACATCTGATCACATCATCTAGTCAACCCTGTTCTAAAATAATTATTCTATTCATAATTGGGCAATTATCATGGACTCTGAGAAGGAGACAACAGGATACTTTGGGGGGATTAGTTTGGTCAATCTTTTTGATTTATTAAGAAAACCATTATTTGTTGTTTTAAATGTGGTTATGACGTATGAACATAAACTTTTGGTTCAGATATGTTTTGGGTCCTCATGTTTCACCCACTGCAATCATGGATAATGTAACTTTATCATGCATGCATTTTGATAGTTATGGATTTTGTTCATCTGTTTTGACTTTGATCTGCTTTTTTTGCAGGGGTGTTTGTTCAGGACCATGGGACGTAGTATGTTTCATTGAGCATTTATGTGTCTCCAACCTGGTGAAACTGTTAATGATCTTGGTCCTTTGCTACATAAGTAATTCCTCTGTCCTTAGTTTTCTTGATGGTTTTTTTCCACCTTTTTTTTAATATTGCTTCCATTAGTTTCAAATGATTAGCCTTACAAACATCACATGGGCTGATGAGTCCACCTTTCCTTTTCTTTGATGGGCGCATTTCAACCACTTGACCTGGTTCTGCTTCACTATTTCTCCCAGGATTGCTAATTTTTCTGTCTGAGTTTTATGATTGCCATTTGTTTCTGAAGGTTTGATATTTTCCTGTAACAAGAAGAAACTTTTGTTTTTTCCCCTTTATTTGTTAGAAGAATTTTGCTTCTAGAACCCTTTAAAGTGAAAAATATTACAATGTTTATGTGTGGGCCCACACATGCGCCCTATATATGCATTTATGTACTCACACATACACACATCACTCTTTATGGTCCTACTATTCACTTTTAACCATAAATAATAGACTAATACATGCTTTTTTTTACCTTCTCTTTTATGGCATTTATCCACATCACTATTTTCTGCCATTGCCAGATAAGCTACTTGAAGCACATTGTGCTAGCTCTATCAGATTCTTGATGTAAATCTATTACAAATTAGAAATGACTGCTTAGCCATTAAATTGCATAATTTTTGTTTTTTAGTTAAAGATAAGGAAATGACTTATTTTTATTTTTCTCTGCATCAGTGTTGTTGTTCTTCTACTTATTGTTCAAGTTGGGGATCTGCCAATGCATAGTAAGAAGCCTTTGTAAGATGTGTTGGGCAGCATGTGAGACATATTTTTTTGCTTTAGAAGACATTACCTGTTTCTTGTGGCACAAATTAAAGAATACCAAGAGGATAAACCGCCGGCGCAGGCGCCGTTTTCAAGATGTTGAATTAGGGTACAGTTCAAGTGATGAAAGTGATTTTTCAGATAACTATCATCATCTAAATGTTAGTAGAAAGCAAAAGTCGGTCAGAGAGAGAAGAAAAGATCGGCTTCGGAGATCTTTCTACCCTTCAAGTAGGCATAGTGGACACAGTCACAATCACCATCATGTAAGGTTGAAGACTGGGGAAGTATCTGTTCATGTTAGGGGTAGGTCTCAAAGATTAAGGAGCTCAAGACACCTTCAATTGAGTAAGGTAAGAAATGTTCGAAAAGATGCTGGGATTTTCAAGAGGAGACGGTTTAAATGATCATATCATGATTGGAGATACTGCTTTGGTTCGTAGCAGTTCTTTTTTTTTTTTTTTTTTGAAATTGGTTCGTAGCAGTCTTTAAAATTGAAGTAATTATAAAATTTTTGACATAACAAATGCAATTTCTAGTTTAGAGTGTCTGTGTCAGCGTAAGAATTACAAGGTCAATCCTCTCTCTTTGGCTTCGTTTTGTGATTTTGTCTTAAGGCCTAGAGGCACAACACAAGGTGTGGGCAGGGGGGTGGGGGGTTTGAGGCTAAAATTTGACATTGAGAACGAAGAACATTATTACACTTTTATCATTATGGAATTTGGAGCTTCATATGGATGCAATCATTTAGGTGTATTATTCATACCCATGCATATATTTTCTATAACCATACTTACTTATTCAGTTGTTTATAAATGAGATGAAGGTACATTAGCAGTTTCAAGTTTGTACTGTAGGCTTTTACAGTTACATTCTATTTAGTTTGAAATGCGTATGTACCGCTATTGTTCCCTTTTCTTTTTTATTTGTTTATTATTTAGTTTTATTCACTAATGCAACATAAGTTAGTCTAATAGTGATTGTTAAGAGGTTCAATTCTTTCCTTCAAATACTTTGGCACAAATTTTAGGTTGAATTATCCTGCCCACTATCTTTATACGTTATATGGACTAATCTTCTAATACTTTTGTATTCAAATGTCATATATCAAATATACTCACATTCACAGAATATAGATACATCCATTCCAATAGCTTGCTAATTTCACACACGTACATATGAAGCTCATTAGAGCAGGATAAGCAAATCCAGTTTGATCCATTTATTCTATTTTTGTAGAAATGCTAATTAGTAGGGGGTATCTTAAAGCAAGTTTGAGTTGATGCTGCAACCATTTGCTTCATGGTAACCCCAGCATTGCACATATTAGCAATTGCTCGCATGTGTTGCGTCCCATATTTTGATAATGATCCACAATATTTCTCATATGTACTTACCTGCAGCATGAAAATGGTAAAAATATTAACATCAAAATCATGAGGTTAGCAATTTAGCTACACATGAAACTTGAAAGAAGGAATCAAGGACATACAAGCATCTTAAAACAATTCCAATCGTCCACAATAGGTTGCCCACTTGGCCGAACAGTCTCCAACACTTTTGAGCTATTACCATTTCCAAATAAAAGCTCTCCAATATGATTTATACTGTAGTCCACATGCTTCCTTAAAGAAATCTCATCATTTAGTTCCTTTTGAGCTTTAAGCTTTTCATCAGAGCCTGCAGGGGCTTTATGGTACTGAGAAAAAAAAATGAAAGAGACTTTAAGGTCAAGAAAGTATGATTATTACTTTGTTAAACGAAAAAAAGAGACATATAACTTAAAGAACCTATGAGAAAGTAGTAGTAACAAATGATTGAAAGACGAAAAACCTTGTGCCAGAAGTGAAGGAGATTTGCGTCACGTTGGTTAACAACCCTCAGAGTTGATGGTGAAGAGGGATTTTCAACAAAATTATAGTTATCGTTTGCAGGGTTTGTACCCATGTAATAGTAGAGGCATTCATTACTTTGTTTTTTGTTTCCATATTGCATTACATGTGAACCGCGATCTGAAACACCTGCTACTGTTCTCCTTTGAATCTGTAATTGCATCCACAAGATTTTGGTTGAATTGATGATTGGTCAAAGACAAAGAGACATAGCAATAGAGGGTCTAACAAGAAGATCTAGAAATCCTCTTAGGCAAGCTCTTTAGTTTCTTTTTTCAATTTACAAAAAGATTCAATTTATCATTACTTAAGAACAGTCTACAATACGTAATTGACCTATTTTAAGATTCAAATATGACATTTTTAATATGAGGTTTTGTAAAACATTTACAAGAGGAAGTAATCTTTTACCACTTCATATTGCTTCTGCAAAGTTTCCTGGCGCAAATCATGTTTGTCACTGCTCCAAAATTTTGAGGTCCAAAAATTAGCCACATAGCGAAAAAAAAAAAAATAGTGTTGGGTTTAATATAAAATCATTAGAACTAATGTATATTTGTTTTGAGATAATATTTTCAGAGAGGTTATTGGAGTAAATGACTTTGATAATGATACAAAATATTGCATACCTATCCTCCAACCAGGAAATACTATATAAGTCTCCCAAACATGTGTCATATTCCTCAGCAGCTTCAGAATCGCCTGGACAATAAGCTGCATAACTATCCTCACTTGCATTTGATGCTGTAGTTGCATATATGTTCAAATTATTTGGAAGAAGTCCCTCAAAGATACTCCCAGACTCACAAGCTTCAATGTAAAATACCTATTATATTTCATGTTAGCATAAAACCATATTAAGCAATTGAACCCCAAAAAAGATTAATACTACTAAACAAGCTAAATATTGCAAATTAATCATTTTTGAAGGGATCACGATAAGTCGATAACTTACCATGCTTTTGTAAGATTTTGCTGCATACTTCTTCTTCAACACTTTGTTAAGATCTTTGGCATAAATATATTCATCATTCGGCATCGCTAACAAACAGTATGATGAACTCAATTATCTTAGTATTTGATAATAAAAACCTTCACATTATTGTATTGTAACTAGCTGAAAATTCACTATTGTATAATTCAATCCAACTTTTGGTATTTAAAGTAAAATTACTAACCTAGAACCCCAGGACCTCCATGGTCAGTATAATATATGAAAATATGGTCATTTGGTCCGCTATTCACAACCTTACCACTACCACCAGTGAGGGCATTTTTGTTTCCAAGAATAACAGCATAAAAGTTTTTTACATTAACGTGGTCTTTTGTATAATCCTACAAGAAGAAATATAAATTAAACTCAGATAATTAAGTATTGTTAAATGTTAATGGATGTTATAACAAGCTCATAATTGAAATTGTATGACTATAGCAGAAAAGACCTTGGGCACTCCTTGATAAACATCAGCACCATTTGGTTTGTTGATAATCACACCAGGTCTGGGGTTGTCATGACTGAATGCAATATCATCATACATGAACACAATGATATTTTCATCTTTTAACCCACCTTTCTTCAATATTTGATATGCATGACATACATCAGCCTGCATTTCCAAAAATTCAATTTTAAAACTACTTAGTTATTTTTGCTAATGAACAAAAAACTCAACTTCTATGTTCAAACAAGTATAAATAATTTTGTCAAATCTATACCTGATGTCTATAATTATCATAACCTTTTGATCCGGCAACTAGAACCGCCCATCTCTTGCCACTGAGATCGGTGTTACAACCAGCATTTTTTATAGTATCACCATGAATGAAATCCAGTACTTCTGATGGTAATTTGGATGCATATGTGATAGGCACAATCAAACATGAAAGTGCAAGAAGTACTATAAATGCACCATGCCCAGAACAAATCATTGTGGTTTAGACAACCTGTAAAGGAGCATGATTAGAAGCTGATAATTAAATAGAAGCTGTGATAATTATTGATTATGTGATAGCAGATTGATACTTAGTCATTGAAAAAAATGGAGAGAGAGAGAGAGAGATAACTAGTTGATTGGTACGAAGCTGGGTAAATAATTCTTGCAAAAAATATGACATTTTATAGAACTTTTATGGTCTTACATCTAAATTATAACAAGATGAATGAAAAAGATTAAATGCTATTATTAGTACACTGAATCATTTTTTTTTCAAGAACACTGATAAACATTTTTAGTCAAACCAAAGTACAAAGAATCACGATTTAATGAATAAGTGATCAATAGTGTCATGCACCTATATACAAATAATAATATTTTTTTAAAAAAATTCTATAATATTATATATATTATTTTTTTATGGGATATATAACATATATTGATAATGCACATAAATTTTTCTCAAGCCAAAATCTATCTTTTCTTTTTTCCAAGTAATTTTTTAAAAAGTTGTACAACACAAATAACTTTTATAGTTACAATGAGAAGTAGTTTACTTTTCAAGAGATAATTGCCTGATTAACTGTTTCAAGATAAAATTAGAGATTGGACAATGAACACGTTTTAACAACCAATATGAAGTTCCAAATACCAAAGCTCCTCTTTTTCCGAGTAAAACAACAATACCAAAAATTAGAGGATTTTATTTTAAAAATTATGTGTTTTCTTCCCTCTAAATTTACAGGAAAGCTTATGGACAATTTTTAAGTACGGCCAAGTCAAAATATTCACATTTAGAGACTGGGAATTCATAGCTGTTCCTCCAATTTTAGTATATAGATGTTTACCATATTTTTGTGGAAATGTATGATTTTTCAAGTAAATTTCTCTATCAACTATAATAAGAATAAAGACAATAATTATTAGCTTATTTGTGGATATTTATAAATTTGCGACAACCTCTAGAAATTTACTATACAAATAGCGGAAGTGGGAAATAAATACATATGTTCTACGTTACTAATAACGTCCTTTAAAAGCTGTATCAACAATACCAAAAATTAGAGGATTTTATTTTAAAAATTATGTGTTTTCTTCCCTCTAAATTTACAGGAAAGCTTATGGACAATTTTTAAGTACGGCCAAGTCAAAATATTCACATTTAGAGACTGGGAATTCATAGCTGTTCCTCCAATTTTAGTATATAGATGTTTACCATATTTTTGTGGAAATGTATGATTTTTCAAGTAAATTTCTCTATCAACTATAATAAGAATAAAGACAATAATTATTAGCTTATTTGTGGATATTTATAAATTTGCGACAACCTCTAGAAATTTACTATACAAATAGCGGAAGTGGGAAATAAATACATATGTTCTACGTTACTAATAACGTCCTTTAAAAGCTGTATCAACAATACCAAAAATTAGAGGATTTTATTTTAAAAATTATGTGTTTTCTTCCCTCTAAATTTACAGGAAAGCTTATGGACAATTTTTAAGTACGGCCAAGTCAAAATATTTACATTTAGAGACTGGGAATTCATAGCTGTTCCTCCAATTTTAGTATATAGATGTTTACCATATTTTTGTGGAAATGTATGATTTTTCAAGTAAATTTCTCTATCAACTATAATAAGAATAAAGACAATAATTATTAGCTTATTTGTGGATATTTATAAATTTGCGACAACCTCTAGAAATTTACTATACAAATAGCGGAAGTGGGAAATAAATACATATGTTCTACGTTACTAATAACGTCCTTTAAAAGCTGTATCTTTTGTAATTTAGAGTGGTCTGTTCAGCTTTATGATTTTGGGAGATCATTTTTTTTATTTCTTTTTAGTGTGTCTTGTAATTTCACCTCAAAAGATGCAACGCAAAACGTGTAAAATCACAATTTTTTTTGGGGGGGGGGGGGGGGGGGGGGGGATTAAATATGATTTAAAAAACTCACTAAACGCCACAATATATGAACGTGCGTGGAGTTGCCTATCGTGACAGTTTAGGATCACTAGTGTGTCTCGTGGGGCTGGAAAGTTATGGCTTACCTTATCTCTTTGCACCCAAACAAGACCAGGATCCAGTGGGTAGGGTGTTACTATGGTCATGCCCAAGTAGAATTGTCACGTTGGTTGCCCCTTACCTATTATTAGTTTTTATTTTTTGGGCTAAAAAGTAAAACTAAATGGGCACTTAGACTTAGTACAACTAATTTTTATCATCATTTATATATATACATACACACTTAGTCGGCATGTTGTGATTGGTATGCATTAATGAAGAAAAAAACACTTATTAAAATGAAATTTTATTAGCAATTGATTTTTATCTATATATAAAAAAAAGAAAAAAAAAAGAGAGAGATGTATATGCAGTTTTTTGTTTGTTTTTTCTTTTGAGACAGAGATGTATAAGCAGCTTAAAATTCATCTAAATATTGAAAGCAGCGAGAAAATTACGGATAAATATGTGATTACTTAAAATTCATGATAAAATAAATTAACATCTTCTTGTCTTGGAGAAATTATAAGGTCTACAAATGGAAGTTTTTTAGTAAAATGGTGGACAGATGACATGGTCCACTTGCCTTGATCGTTTTTCGTTAAGATTCTTTAATTTTTTTTTTTTTTGAGTAAACTATTTATCTATTCAATCTCCCTCTAAATACTACCAGAAAATAAATATCATAAAGTACACCCACGTGATGAATAAATTCTAAGCTTCTTTTACATCACGTATTAAAAATAAAATCATATTTCGGTGCCATTAAATGAAAAATAAAATCTTTCGATAAATAAAAACTATAGCTTTGGTGGTGTGACAATGGCTTCACTGCTTTCACCACTGAATCTTTCATGACAAAGTATAAGTATTTGTCATGTCAACTACAAGATCGTTAGCACATCATGTGATTAGAAATAATAATAATAATAATAATAAACTTAAGCAAATCTCAATAGAAGACCATCAAAACACTACAAAAAATATTAGAGCACCTCAAAATTCTGTTTAAGTATAAAGATAAACAATATACTTGGCTATCTAAAGAATCAATACAACTCAATAGAGGCAATTAAACATAAAAAAGGAAATCAATAAGACTCTCTAATTTAAAATTAGAAAGAAACATGTATAATTAAAAGAAGGAAGAATTGTGAAGAAAATTTAAATAAGAACTAGAGGAAATTAAAGAAAAGGAAAAATAATCAAAATATACTAGTACTTACCAAAGGACTTGCATGCACAGAACTCTACAAAGGAATGAATTTTTTTTTTGACCACACAAAGGAATGAATTCAGTCAAACTCTTTAGCACACTTAAAATTAACTCATTAAGACAAGCATATTAATAGAGTATGAGGATAACAAATGAATGGTTTAGATTCAATCTTCGATATAGGCAATGATGGTACGTTATGAGCACTAAGTGCCTTTCATCTGTAATATCTGTATATACAGAACTTTTTAAACAAAATTGGAAGGTTTGTCATAAGCCATTTACATGTTAAGGATTCAAAGTTTCAAAAAAATGATGATATCTTTTAAATGCGTTTCATCTATTATTCCTCTTCAATCAATTTCTTCTAGAAAAGGGAACCAGAAAAAAAACCCAAAGAAATGTTATAAACGTGACCTATGCAAATATCTTTGACTGAGTTGGCTATGGCCTAAGTGCTTCACATTCTTAATTATTTCGGTGCTTCGAATTTTTTAGGTTCTAAGAATATTTGACTAAATTGCCTAAGACTTGAGGCCTAAGTGCTTCACATTCTTAATTTAATATGCACCCAATATGGCACTACTGCAATGCATTAATGTGTGGGATCACCCAAGCTTATCAAGTGCTTGACCTGAGTCAAGGTGGTTGGGCAATGAGGCACTGATTTGTTGATTTTTTTTAAGAGATAGTTTCAACTTATAGCGTCCACTATTGATAATTGTTTTTGTTGAGTTAGTTTAGTATCCAAAAAGAAATTTTTGAATTAGTTGCGCTTAAGACAAACAATTGATTTTTATTCATAGTTGGGGTCTTCAAAAATTATCAACAAACTCAAGATCAATAAAAAAAAAAATCCACCAGTCTTTTTTACTTTTATTTTTTTGGTGCTTTCTCTCTTAGTTATACAACAAATTTGCTTCTGATATATTTATATATTTATATATATATATATATATTTTTTAATTTTTGTTCATAAATGAAGAATGATATGACTTCCATTTTAAATATTACCTCTAATATATATATATATATATATATATATTCTCTCACAATTTCCATGCCAAAAACATAACTCTCACGAGCTTCATGCCAAAAAATATAGCCGTTTCAAACACATTATACATTGAAATAAACAAAAACATTTAGTTATAGCGGTCTAAGGTTTTACTAACTGACTTCTCAAAAAAAAAAAAAAAAAAAAATCCCTGCTAAATGGCACAAATTTTTATTTATTTTTTTTAATTTTCCTTCCAACTCATCAAAATTGAAACTTTATGTTTATATCGTCTAAATTAATTGTCACGTTCCCATAAAAAAATTAAATTGGCATGTACTGAGGGTAAATGAATTGATTTTTCATGAATGAATTACCTATAGACTGTACACTAATTTTTTATATACAAATAATTTATATTATATGATTAATTTTATAACTTTTATATAAGAATACCCGTTATCAAAAGGAAAAATTATTTAGTTTCAAAAAAAAAAAAAAGGGAGAAATTATTGATTTGGAATATAACTTTATTTCCCATGCCCTTTTTGGCAAAAATTGAAACAAAATAGTATCAAAAGGCAAAAGTAGATATAATAACACATACAATAAAAAATGTAAAAAATTATTTTATGCTTAAATTGGTTGAAATGATTAAATATTTGAGAATTCACTATAATAATATGTTTATATTTTTAAAATATATTAATTTAACAATTTGTATTTCCTAATCCTTTTAATGACATTATATATATATATATATATATATATAAGTATCTATAAAATATGTAAATAGAGATAACCCTAAAATGGTATGTTGAAATTAATTGGTAGATGGTGGAAGACATAGTTTTAAAAACCGGACCAGAACGGCCAATTCAACCGGTTCGGTTAAAACCCCCAAAACCGGTCAACAACTGGTCAAAAACAAGAAAACCGGCCAAAAACCGGAGTTGAACCTTTTTAAAAAAACGGTTCGATGCCCGGTTGGGTTTTTAAAACCATGGTGGAAGAGCATGAGGTGAAGTTTTAACCACATATATAGAACGATACAAAACATGTTATTATGGTTTGACTATGACTTTTTTTTTTTTTTTTAAGAGAGTTTCAATCTATGGCATCTGCTCTTGATGAGCGTTCTTTGTATTTTACCAGTTGAACTAAATTGAAACCACGTTTGGACTATGACTTGAATTCAACTAATGTATTACTTACTAAAAAATAATTATATTTTTAAACTATTTTTTCATACTTTAATTATTATGTGAAAAAAAAACACACACACACATGTAAACTTTTCACATTGAACAAATTAACAAAATCCTCCTTGAAACGAAACCACCAAACTAAACCCCACCATCCATTTATGTGTAAAATAACACAATCCTCCTCGATAATGGTGTCCAACATGGTTAAAAAGTAAATTTTACAAATAAGAAAAATGCAAATGAGAGTGTTGGGACAAATATTTAATTTAAATAAATATAATATTTATTACATGTTGTAAATACCGTAACCATTACTTTATTTAGATACTAGTGTTATGTCTGTGCAAAGCACGAGTTTAGTCAATAATCATATATAATTTAAGTATTGAATAAATATTGTAAATTAATAAAATAATATTTTAAATATAGAATAAAATGTAAAGTTACAAACGACAGGCATCTACGACCACAAAATCGAGAAATTATATAGTCTTCTGGTGGACTATGTCATTTGTCCACTATTCCACTAAAAAACTCCAACTTGTTTAAAATTGCTGAGTCAGTGTTTAAAAAAAATTCCCAAATCAGCAATTTTAAACAGATGTAAGTATTTTAATAGAATGGTGGACCATGTCACTTGTCCACCATGTGGACCTTATAATTTCTCCACAAAACTTTACATCTGTAATACTTGAATACACAAAACCTCAATACTGATAATATGTACCTCAAATCACATATATTTTAAAATACTTTTCTATAATAGTTTAGCATTTTAATAATGACAAAATAGTAAAATAATGACATAATAATAATAATAATAATAATAATAATAATAAACGGATTAGATGAAGAATTTGAATTGTAATTAAATTAAGATTTTTAGAAACTTAGAAATTATATATAAATTAATAATAAAAGGATTAGATGAAGAATTTGGATTGTAATCAAGTTAACAATTTTATCAACTTAAAAATTATAGGAGAAGTAAATAAGAACAAAAAAAATGTATATATTTTTAAAAATCTAAAAAATTTATGTAATTTAGTGAAACCACTTGGCACAACCTCAGTTTCTAAACCAAACTTTTATTATATAACATATGATATGATGATATTGTAAAATATTATATAAGATATATGTCACTAACACAATAATAATAAATAAATTGCTTAGGACACAATAATAGTAAATAGATTCTTTAGAAAAATACAAGTGGAGTCATCTTATTGATATCAAAGTCATGATAATTGCCTTGAGCCATAAGGAACAACTCATGTGTATATGTCCAAACAAGAACACATGAAAGTCACGTGAATAATCGCAATCTCATCTTGCATGGAACTAATTGAGTGAAAGGCCCACATGATAAGCATGTTAGTTAGAGGAGTTACTTAGAGACAGTTTCTGGAGGAATATTGGTTAGGATTAGTGGGGAAAAGAGCAATTGCAACACAACATGCGAGAAGGAACTACTTTAACCATCAAAGTTCTATATATAAATAGAAAAGCACTTTCTCACGCAAGACACGCACAATCATCTATCAAAACCATAGACATTTTGGCTCTTTCTCTCTCTCTCTCTCTCTCTTAATCCGAAGGTTATTACTTCATGCTTGTGAGTGCATCAAATTCACCTCACATGAATTAGACTTTGTAACTTAGGCTTTTTTTTTTTTAATTTAAGCATTAATATTTAATCTCGTTATTACTATCAATAAAGTTTCTCTAATTTTCATGTTCTTATTGTTAACTTGTGATTTCACAAAGAAGATCTATTAAATCAGGCTATGCCGAACTCATTCCTCTTAATTTGTGTAAGTCAGTTTCCTGCTTCAAGTGATGTTTAATAGTTTCCTGCTTCAAGTGATGTTTAATAGTTTCCTGCTTCAAGTGATGTTTAATCACTTTCAAGCGTATTGAAATTTGGTTTATACTCATATAGAGAGATAGACAAGTTGTTATTTTTTACTTTTTATTTTTAAAGAATTAGAATCTAACTCATTCGTGGTTTTTTTTAATTCATAATTTTTATAATTTGACAGTTACAATAAGGGATGAGAGATTTGACACATTAATATCTCTATTTGAAATACTAGGAGATGTCAACTAATTAAACTACAAGATTCTTGACCTGACTAATGCATAGTTTATGTGGTATCACTGGTATGTATATTATCACTTCCATCGATAAACTTATTAATAAGTTTTGTGATAAAGTTGTTTGTAATTTTTTTTTTAATGGCGGTAAGGTTTTTTTTTTTTTTTTTTTTGTGGTTACAGAATCAATGGTAAGGTTTTTTTCTTTTAGAGAATCTATGGTGGTAAGTTGATATACTATGATAAGCGTAATAGTATTGATGTTAGTCTCATGTGAGAGTAATGTTGTACAGAGGTATATTTACTACCTCAACAAGTAAGAAAAAGAAATAATGCTAAGAGCACACATTTGCCACAAAAATCTTACAAACTCATTTATCGAACTTTTAAACACAACACAATAAACCCTCACTTTAGATGGTCCTACGGTCCTAAGTGAGTAAGTGCTCATGGTGACTCAAATTCAAAGCCCCGCGAGACAAGTAAGGACTTCTCGTTAACCACACCACCCCCCCCCCCCCCCCCCCCCCCCCCCCCCCCTCTCTCTCTCTCTCTCTCAAAGGAATCAATATTACTCAAAGCTTATTAAAGACTTATAGAAAAATTGATATTGTTTGTATGACATCCATGAAAAATAAAAGAAGACTTATTAGCCCCACATTCTCTTAAAATTACTATGACTTTTGAGTGAAGCTTATAATGTGTTTTTGTATTATAATTTTTTTTCCTTTCTCTTGTGTATGTGTTTGTTTCTCAAAGGAAAAAAATGTTTGAATTATTGTAGAATTCAACATATTTTTTAATTAAAAAATATTGAATAATCCAAATTGAACTGTTTAATTCATATGGTAATATCAGGAATATTTTTACTTTCCTAGTCAATTTTTTAATTAAGAAAAATATTCTTAAAAAAAAGCTCAAAATGCCGGAAGAGAATATCTAGAGCATTCACATAAGTCCGGCCAAATTTTTCTATCTATTTTACACTAAAAACCTACTTTTTATATTTTACACAACCATATTTTCAAAACACCCACATCAGTTTATTTATTTTATAAATCTATTCTACTTAAATAATATTATTTATTCTTCTTTTTTATTATTTATTAATACTTATCTATTATTATTATTTTCACTTCCCACTATTTTTTTTTCAGCTCTCTCACCCGATTCTCTCTTTCCCTCACTTTCTCCCTCACAGTCGCCTCACCCAGCTTGCCATCGCCGCCAATCTAGCTCACCACCGCCACCACCGCCTCAGCCCTTCGCCGATTCGGCCTCCCTCTCCCTTTCGCCCTCCTTCTCTCCTTTGCCCCTCCCTCTCTCCTCCACCACCGACCCTTCGCCTCCCACCCCCAACTAACAATAGCAATGGAAGACCCGACGGCATCAAATTGAGCGGCAGATTCGGCTTCGTTAGGCTTTTCACGTGAGTTTTCCATTGAGCATGGTTTGGGCTGGGTTTTCCGATGGATTTGGACTGTTTTTGGGTTGGGTTTCCCGGTGAGTTTTGATTGATTTTAAGCTGAGTTTTCCAGTAGATTTGTCTTGATTTTGAGTTGGGTTTTCTAATTGCTTTTTCATTGATTTTGGGTTAATTTTATGTTGATTTTGGGTTAATTTTCCAGTACTAGGTTGCGAAGTTTGGTGGTGGTGCTGGGTTTGGTGGTTGGGTGGTTATTTTCTTCTTCCTTCTTCTTATTCTGCCGCTTTGGGTTATTGTAGACGTTGGGGAAGCTGCTGGCTATTGTAGACGCAGAGGAAGAGAAGTAGTTTGATAGAGGAGAGAGAAAAAATGAATAAAAAAATCATTTGCACATGAATAATAACTGTGCATATATGCACGGTTACTGTTGATTTGCAAACGAGTTGTGTATATTTTCATATTTTTACAAATACTGATGTGAGTGTTTTTTAGGTTAAAATGTATAAAATTGAGTACTTTCTGTATTTTGCACATTTTTGCAACCACTAATGTGGTTGCTCTTGCTACCCAGTTGAGATGGCATATCCACTCTACAAGCTCCAAGTGTACAAAAACCCAAAAATCCAAAAAAAGAGAAGCTTCTAAAATTTCGCAGTTAGAGCATCCACAGCAGACGTTGTAAATGTGTTAAATGCCAAACATTTGGCACACCAAACACCAAAAAACACTTCATAGCAAATTTTTTAAATGTTGCAAATATTTGGCATTTATGTGCAACGGTACGGACACAAATGCTAAACCAAAATAATGTTTTTTATTCAACTTTCTATCTCCTCTCACTTCTTTAATTGATTTTTTCTCTCTCTTCTCACATCAGATTCCCAGGCTCCCAGCTCCTTCCCTCAATAGAGAAAGAACAAAATGACACACCACATCTTCAAACAATAAGCTCCAAGGCAAGGTGGCCATTATCACCGGAGGCGCAAGCTGCATGGGTGAGGCCATGGCTCACGAGTTCGTCGCTCACGACGCACGAGCCATTGTCATCGTCATCGTCGACGTCCAAGACGAGAAAGGCCAAAACACCGCTGTGTCTCGCCATCCAGGTCTCTTCGATCTCGCTCGCCACCATCTTGCCATCCAAGTCGTTTAGGTCTCTCCGATCTCGCCTCCACCATCTCACACACTCCCGGATCTCTCTTCTTTCTCTTGCGGTGGTTGTGACGGTGTTTTTTTGGGTGGTTGTTGTGGGTTGTGTTTGGTTAATTTGAGTCGTGGTTGGCTAATTTGAGCGGTGGTTGGTTGATTTTGGGATGGTGCTGTGGATTTGAGATTTGGGATGGTGCCGATGAGTTTGAGATTTGTGGTTGTGTCGATCTCTCTGGTTGTGCTTTTTTTTTTTTTTGTGGTGTTGGTGGATGTAGGTCTGTGCCGGTGGTGGCTGGCCGGTGTTGTTGCTGTTGGTGGCTGTTGTTGTGGTAGTGGTAAATGTGCCGTTGTTGACAGTGATGATAGGGAGAAGATAATATATTATTTTAATGTATAGTAAATATTATTTTAATATATAGAATTGAATAATAAAATATTTGATAAATGAGATGTTATAAAATGATGTTGTAAAATAATAAAATAAGTTTTTGATGTGACAAAATGACATTTTTTTGCAACATCTGCTACGAATGCTCTTTTAACTATTATAAAAACACAGAAAGCTTGGCTCATCCTTACTGGACAATTCTGACCACTTTCCTTACGTGGAGTCCATTCATTAGGCCTTCATCTGCAACCTCAGCGACATTATCAGCTCTACTCATTTTTATTTTAGTGCCCGGTTTTTTCCAAGGTTTCCCACTTTTCGAGAATAAAATCAAGCTCTCTGACACAGGGCAACATCCACTGCGGTCCGATTCATTCCGTTGAAATCGAACGGCGCGTATTCACTTATGACCGACCGCTGAACCTGAGTGAAGTGACAAGCACCGACCCTCTTTGTTTAAATAAAATCTTTTAATTTTTAATATTTGAGCTCTCAAGTTCTCACTACACACAAAGAGGAAAGCTCAGCGTAAAGTGGGAATTATCAGTGGCTGTCTATCCGTGACTGTGAGTGCTTCTTATCCCTTTTCTCAAGTCTCAATGGTGGCGAACAGTTTTGTTTTTCTTTGCTTAGCTTGTAATTATTAAGAAAAAAAAAATGGTTTGTTTTGAAAATTTGTGTCGTGTTTGACTGAAAGAGCAACCTTGGTGAATACCCATTTGATGAAACCCTCTAAAGAGACTGTATCTTGATGTGATTTTCAAGTACATGCTGATTTCGTTTATGGGTTATGTTTGGTTTGCTGTGACTGCTCTAGAATTTTTTGGTTATCAGCTTTGTTAATAATGCTTTGCCAACTTTGATTTTTTAAGCTAAATAATTTATTATGTTGCCCATGTTTGTGAGCTCTATAAGGACTTTTACCACTTGGGTTAAATGTTGAGTGCTTATTCATGAAATTGTGGGTTTGTGATTTTATTTATGATTGTTCTACTTGGGTTAGATGACAAGTAAATTATTCAAGAAATGTTGGGTTCTTCTTTGAAATTTTGTTTATGTTTGTTCTTGATGGTGCATGATTTTTTAAACTACTAATTGAAGTACCTTTGCCAGAATTATAAATATTGTGAATTTGCTGATTATGAAGTTAGTTAGTCTGTTTTGCGAGATTACTCCTTGTGTATCAGTTAGTATCTGGTGGCTGTATTTTGATTAGACTTTGGGTTCGTAATAAATTTTTTTTTTAAGGGTCCTTATTGCACCATCTGCGAGGATCTGGGTAATGTTCGCTAGTTAACTTGGAAATCTAGCAGTCTCCACTTGTTCTTGTAGTTTTTTGGGTGTGATTTATCAGTTATTTGAAGGGAAATATTCTCTGTTATATGCCATCCATTTATTTTTTTGTCATTGTTGCAGTTCAGTTCTTTGTGTGATTTCTTCTGAAGTGAAATTTGTTTTCAGAGCCTAATAAATTAATAATTTAATTTAAACAAATCGTGGTTTATTGAGGATGGTTATACGATTGCATTCTTATGTTTATGTATTGTAAGGGTTGAACATGGCTAAGAACGGTGGAGAAGCAAGTGGGAGAATTTCGTCGGGGTTCCCACAGGTGGTTCTCAATGAGAGGATCCTTAATTCAATGTCCCGAAGATCTGTAGCAGCTCATCCTTGGCATGACTTGGAGATTGGTAAAACTCTGTTCAGCTTTTAGTCTACTTTGTATGAATCTTTATGTGACTTGTGCTTAATGCTCAATAATTTTGACTATGCAGGACCAGGTGCTCCATCAGTGTTCAACTGTGTAAGTTTTGTTTTCTTAAAACTTTCTTGTTACGAAATTCTAAAAGAATCTTTAGCAAGTATTATGGGCCTATGGGCAATCTGCTAGATGTATGTATGGTATGGTATATCTTGCTGATTTCTCTTAATTCTGTCAAACTTCCATATCAACATCTGCATTAAGGAGAAGTGACTGAGAGCTTGTTTGTGTATTAGTGTGGTGGATAAGAATGTAAACAAAGTAGAATTGTGTTTTTTCGCCAATGGGGAGGACCCTGCTATTTAACAAGATGTGTGAAACAGAAAGTTATAATGACCTTTCTGGAATTATATCTCGCAATGATTTCTTCCCCCTGTTTATTTATTTATTTTTCTTTTTTTGTTTTGATAAGTAATAAATTTTATTAGAAAAACTGAACACAAGTACACTGAGGGTATACTAGCTGAACATCGCTACAATACTGTAAAACTACACAAATTCATAAGCTCAACTAAATTTGAGAAGGAAATCATCTATGAAGCTGTCATTCACTTGAGCGCAGCGTCTTCATAAAAAGCTCTACCATAGTCCTTTCACACCCATCAAAGCATCTTGCATTTCTTTAAATAGGATCTTTTTTCTCTAATAATTAATCCTGGTGTAATATATGTTTTCTCAGTGTCTAAAGAAATATATGTTGTCTATCAAAAATCTTTCTGGTTTTCAAATCCCAATGTGAATTTATGTGGCAGGTTGTTGAAATTGGAAAAGGCAGCAAGGTTAAGTATGAGCTTGACAAGACAAGTGGCCTTATAAAAGTATGAGTTTTCTACTTTTCTTCCGCATCTAACTTTAATTCAACCTTCCAATTCTTAATCCAATATGTTCAGATGCATTGTTTCTAGTAGTAAGCTTGTTTTTATTTTTATTTAGGTTAAACTCAATTTACTTGTATCTTCTGCTACTAGTCATCGTCATATCATTTGCTTTTGAGGGCATCCATTTCATTATGGAATGTTCCCACCTTCAACTGCCCTAAAAGCTATATAAAAGTCTTATTGTCATGAAGTTTTTCAAAAAGTGTAAAAATTTAACCAGATGCTAATTGTCTACCGTTTGATAATCTCAACTCTGTTAAGCA
Source organism: Lithocarpus polystachyus (assembly GCA_033629205.1). NCBI lineage: Eukaryota > Viridiplantae > Streptophyta > Magnoliopsida > Fagales > Fagaceae > Lithocarpus > Lithocarpus polystachyus. The sequence continues at coordinate 55,056,652 of CM066167.1, forward strand.
ACGGAGGTGAATATTTTCTTTTTTATACATACATCTTTGAAAGGGTTGTGAAGTCCTATAATTCATGCATGTAAGTAAGATTACAGTGAAATTAATTTTATCATAATCCACAATCCCTTTCCTACACATAAGATCCTGTTATTTTATGTGAGGAGGATCGTATAAATGGTCTTGCTTATATAGACCTTTATATTGCCATCATAGTGTTTCTAGGGTATTGGCATGTTATGTTAATTTTATGTATTTGCTACATTAAGAAAATAACTCAAGCATATGAATTTTTAAAATAGGTTGATCGTGTTCTCTACTCATCTGTTGTTTATCCACACAACTATGGTTTCATCCCACGAACAATTTGTGAAGACAGTGATCCCATGGATGTCCTGGTACTGATGCAGGTAGCATCCTTTGGACACATTAACCTTTGACACAGTGAAAACAGTATCAAATATTTTAAATTCTTAACTTAAACATTCTGTTCTTGGACTTTCTTGCATAGGAGCCTGTGCTACCTTGTACTTTCCTTCGTGCTCGTGCTATTGGATTAATGCCTATGATTGACCAGGTAAAAGGTTTATCTTTTGCTGCCTATATTGTGGTTCTGACATTTATTTCTTATTTGAATAACATAATATCACAGATTTAAGGGGCTGTTAGGGAAATATAAAAATTAGCTGCCCAAGGATATTACTGGACAAAGTTTCTCCTTTTTTTGTGTTATATACTTATATTAAGTGACTTCCTGCATTAAGGATACTGCTGGACAAAGATTTTCCTTTGTGTCGTATTATGTGCCTCCCTGCATTATCTTGTTGGAAAATTATTATTTCAAACTAGAAGTAATACAGTATACACACTCCATACACACCATGTGTAAAATGTGGACACTAGGTGTCCACATTTTCCAAGAATGTCCATATTTTACACATGGTGTGTACGGGGTGAGTATACTGTTGGTATGAACTATGAAGTCATAATTATCCCATCATATATATCCTACAAGTCTTGGGTTATCTGATTTTTGGGTTTAAGTTGGGGTCCAAGTTGATTGTCCTACCTTGGACCTTTTCATGAAAGGGAGAATGAATTCCCTGGTATTGATCTAGCACCAATATCTGTTATTTTCAGCCTTTCAACATCCTGGTCTATATTTTATCTCAAGGAAAAAAAAAATCCTGCTCTATATTTGATGCCAATCTTCAAGAGAGGTCGGTGATATTTAATATGGCACAATTGCAGTGGTCAGTGATGTAATAGCCAAGGGAGTTTGTTGCTTTCCCTATGATATTATCAGCTAGCTTCATAAATTTTTAAATTATCCAATGTTTTCTTTATGAACATCAGGTTTAGGACAAATTTGCAAGAGGAATTACCAGTTGTAAAAATATTGATGCAGGGTGAAAAGGATGACAAAATCATAGCAGTTTGTGCTGATGATCCTGAGTTCCGCCATTACAAGGACATCAAGGAGCTTCCTCCACATCGGCTTGCTGAAATCCGCCGTTTTTTTGAGGACTGTATCCTCTCGTTCATTTACTATGTATACTTGCTCTTAGACTTTGTTTCTTCTCTTTTCTTTTCTTTTCTTTTATGGGGGGTTTGGTGGGGGGGTAGGGTGGGGGTTGGTCAGCTACGTTGTGCTTATGAATTATTTTGTTTGACAAATGACATTTTCAATGCTGTTTTCACTATATGCATGCATGATATCATTTACCCAATAAATTTATTGCAAACCATTTATAAATGCTCATAGTAGATACTAGATAGATAGATCATTTTAATTTTGAATTCTGGTTATCTGTTCACTCTCTCTACTTGGCTGCATTGTATACCCTTCACTCAAAACCTATGATAGACAAAAAGAACGAAAACAAGAAAGTTGATGTGGAAGACTTCCTGCCAGCTGAGTCTGCCATTGAAGCCATCAAGTACTCCATGTGAGTTTCTCATGTCTTCTCTCTTTTTATGAAATCAAGCTCTATAATTTTCTTGTTTAATGTCCGTTTATGAATGAGTGTAGATTTTTTTTGAGCTACTAAAGATTGTATTTTCTTGAACTTATGATCACAGTTGTTTCCCTTATATGAATGGTTTCCATTGCAGGGACCTGTATGCATCCTACATTGTTGAAAGCCTGAGGCAGTAACTTACCTGGAAACTAACTAGAATGGCTGTGACGACTAAATTATGATATAGGCTGATAGACTTCTTGCTGCATGCCTGTCCGCCCAAGTTTTATATCACTTACATAAACATTAGTAATCTTGGAATGAATGGTGCTTATGCCGCACCTCTAATACTATCAACTTTTCTATAAATGTCTCTATTGGATCCTGCTTCTGGGAAGAAAAAGTTAATTTGGGTTTGTTCTGTAGAGTTACATTATTTTGTTAGATTCCCATTATGAATTATTATAATGGTTATCAGTGAAGAGCTGAACATGCTGAGGATTAGCATAAGAAAGTTGAACTAGGTAAACCTATAAGCTAGTGTGGTAAATAAGAGAAAGCCCCAGTATGAAAATTTGAAAGAATTACTGAAACCATAGTGTTGTAAAGAGCATTTTAAAGATTTCTTGGTGATGTATGAATTGGTCGTCAAAATAATAGTATATGAAAGAGTTTTTTTATTTATTTATTATTATATATTTTTTTGAGAGAAACGATTGAAGAATGAAGCTCAAATCTCTTCTGTGTCACTGTTACTATAATTTGATAACCATTCATTGGAGCACAATTTTCCTGTTATTTTTACTTGACATTGAGAAGAATGAAAGTGACCAAGATAATTCTGTATGTTTGCTCAAATATTATCAGCCAAGTGTCTTTTTCCATGTAATTTGCTTCATGGGGTTACAATGCCTTTGTTGAATGAATCTGATCCGGAATCAATGTATATAACCTTGGATGAAGTTTATTACTTATCAAATAAAAAAATAAATAAAAAAATAAAGAAGAAGATCATTGCGGGATATAATTTATTACTCTACGTTGTTGTAACGTCACCATGTATCACCTGTCTGCACTCTTCATACTAACCTACCACAACGGGATTTCTGAAAATTATTTTGAGAAAAATGTGAAAAATAATTCTCGAAAATTTAGGTTCAAATCAATATGTTCTTTTAATTTAAAATTACACCTGGACTCTTAATTTGGTGTATTGGACGAAAAATGTAATCATGGTAAAAAAAGAAATTTTTAATAAAATTTTTTCTTCTTTTTCTCTTATTTTCTTCTCCCCTTCTCTCTCAATCCTTCACCTCCCTTTATCGGCTACATCTCATACAACCAAAAACTCAATTGCTGTTAATCACAAAATGAAATGTTGTTACCTTCAAAAACCTGTCGACTGTCACCGTTATACCTAAACTATTGCCCATTCATAAGGGCTAATTGGAGTGCACAATATTTATATACATGATTAAATTTACACTATGCTTTGTTTGATGGAATTTAATTTTCGAAAAATATTTTTCTCATTCATGGGTGTTTGGCATGATGAAAAATGTTGGTCAACATGAAATTATTTTTCTAGTTAACCATTAAATAAATACACTTATAATGAAAATTGGTTTACGTTTTCATTTTCCGTTCCACTCAAAACTTATCAATCGAACCTTCATTCTTTACTCCTCACTGTTTAGTGTTTGCCACCCAACTACCACCCCTCACTTGTTCTCGGCCTCCGGTACCCAACCCCAGCCGGCCGTCCCCAATCATAGATTTTTTTTTATATCTTTAATCGAAGAAGTTACTAGTTAAGTACCTGATTCTAATTAAGTTTTGTCTTTTTAAAAAAAAAAATTTATTAATTGTTGTTGAAGGGATAAATCCAACGTGGCAGCTTGGCCGGTAAAAGTTGAAAGTTGACAGGTGGCGAAAGGCAATTGATTACTTACAGTAATAGTAGAAAAAGTAGGTGTAGTTTAGCTCAGGTGCAATAAGCAAAGGTACCACTGGCGCTGCATACCAGATTACACTCCCCTGTCAATTTGGGGTACAACTCGCCACTCCCACACCACGCAGACCTTACTGTTCGTTACTTCTTCACCATTTCCACTCAATGCTTTTCTCAATCAGCTGAATAGATAAATAGATACCAAATTCCTCAGTCTTTGATTTGATTAATAAATCAAACCCATCGAGACAGAAAGAAGAAGAAGAAGAAGAGGATGGGAACATTGGGAAAAGCAATCTACACCGTCGGATTCTGGATCCGCGAGACCGGCCAAGCCCTTGATCGCCTCGGCTGTCGCTTCCAAGGCAAATACTACTTCCAAGAACAACGTACGCTATTTCCTACTCCATCCTTTGCCATCTTTTCTAATAATATCCAGATTTCCATTACTATCGTTTCATTTTTCCACGGTTTCTAATCAACAACTTTGTTTTAGGTCTTTAATTTTAAAAATATGTATAACTTTATTATTTATTTATATTATTTTTGAGATGATTCGTTTTTTTAATCTTAGATGATTCATTTTTTTTTTTTTTTCAGAGGTAATGCAATAATAATGTTGCGTTTATTTTTGTAATGTCTAGGAGGAGAATGAAAAAAGAAGAAGTGAGAAATGTAGAGAAATTGAATATGCATTATGGTGTTACATAACTATATTAGGAAAAGATAAAAATAGAAATTGGGTAGGGATTTTCCTTCATAGATAATACTGATAGTAGAGTATGGCACTCCAGTCCAGTCAGACACGGGTGTTTGTAAATTCCATAACAATCCACCTTTTGCATAGTGCCTATAAAGACCCTACTGCTCACCATTGGAGGCACCCACTATAGCCATGGTTTCCTTTCAAATTTAAAGCAGCTAAATTTTATACATTTACTTATAAGAAATAGTTAACCTAGTTTGTGCATACGCTCCTCAAATAGGACCTGAAGAATCTGCTAAGCAAAAATTCTGGGACGACATGGACGAATTTAGTAAAGGGGGGTACCAAATAGGGATAATATTTTCATTGGAGGAGACCCAAATGGTAATGCAAAGAAAAGATAGTGGGGGAATTTTTAAAGATTTTTTTGGAGGCCAGGGATATGGACTAAGGAATGAATCAAAAGATGTTATTATAGACTTTTTTGCAACAACATACGATTTGATATTAATGAACACTTGGTTCAAGAAGAGGGACTCACACTTAATGACTTAAATTATCTTTAAAAGTGAGACAAACGATAGTCAAATAGATTTCATCTTTACTTGAAAAGTTAATAGTAGATGTTCTAAAGATTGTAAGTTGATACTAGGAGAGAGCATAACCATTCAATAAGACAAAGTTTTCCTCCAATCCTGGTTTGGAGCTAAACTTTTTTCCACTCAATATAGGTTGGTGGTGCTAGATATTTGCATTAGTAGATGGAAAATAGGAGATGTTAGTGAGAGAAACTCAAGAATTAGGTGGTGGGGTTTGAAGTGAGAGAAAGTGGTGTCTAGTCTGTAGATGAAGATGTATAAAGATGTTGATAAGATGTGGAATGAAATGGCTAGTTAAATTAAAGAGTGGCTAAAGAATTACTTGAAGATTCTAAAGGATTTGGACAATCGAATAAGGATATTTGGTGGTAGAATGGGAGGTTCAAACTTCAGTTACTTTAAGAGAGATTTACAGAAGCCTACCTAGATATAGAGAAAAATTCCACTTTTGAAAAATTATAAAACGGCAAAGAGTAATTAAAAAAGAAAGCTATCCAAGAAGGCTGGATCTAAGACTGATGATGAATTATATAGCAAATTGAGGACAAATAATGGAGAAAATAATAGTTATAAACTCGCTAAGACAAGGGAAATGAAAACAAGAGATTTAAATTGTGCCAAGTGCATTGAAGATGAAGATCAACGGGTATTAGTAAAGGAAGAGGGGATTAAAAAAAGATTGAAAAGGATGCATTAGGATGACTGAGATAAAGGACACATTAAAGAGATGGAAATGGGAAAAGCCGTGGGACCTAATGAAATTCTCATTGAAATTTGAAAGTACTTGGGTGATGTAGGCATAGGCTGGAGAGAGTTCAAATAAATTTCATGTTGGGTGCCTCAAAAAAGGATTTCAAATTCTCTTTGGTGGCGTGGAATATTGTTTGTTCGCTTATTGCTAAAGGTGGTTCAGGGGTTAGGAAGATAGCGAGCTTGAATCAAGATACACTCTTATGGCATTGGGCGATAGCTTCAAAGAATGGGGTGGTTGGAGATCAAAACCAAGTAGAGGGACTCATGGGTGTAGCCTTTGGCATAGTATCAGATCAAGTTGGGAAAACTTCTAGCATGTGATGTTTGATGTAGGGGATGGCACACGAGTAAGGTTTTGGCACGATAAATGGAGTGGACACAATTCTCTAAAAGATTTGTATCTATCAAAAAAAGTATCAGTGCAAGTTGGGAAAACTTCTAGCATGTGATGTTCGATGTAAGGGATGGCACACAAGTAAGGTTTTGGCACGATAAATGGAGTGGACACTATTCTCTAAAAGATTTGTATCCTAACCGGTATGCAAGCACATATGACAGCGATGCTTCAGTATATTCAGTCTTGGATAGCCAATTGAATGGGGGGAACGCAGTTGGAACGTGAGATGTTATGACTTTCATGATTGGGAGTTAGAGTGGGTAACTTCCTTTCTAGAATTTAGAAACTCACAGGTGCTTAGGCAAGAAGGATGTGATAGGATGAGATGACATTTGAACAGAAGTGGAAAGTTTGACATTCATTCTTAGTATGAGGTTATTTGAGTTACCAATGCTATTTCATTCCCTTGGAAGCATATTTGATGGTTAAGGCCCCAAAGAGGGTGTCTTTCCTTGGTTGGACAGAAGCTTGGGGGGAAGATTTTTACCTATGACAACATTATCAAGAGAGTTTTCTCTTTATTTGGTCGGTGTTGTATGTGCCGGTGTAGCGGAGAAACAATGGACCATTTGCTGCTCCAATTTGATGTTGCATATGTTTTGTGGAGCGTAGTTTTTAAGGTGTTTGGGATTCATTGGGTGTTTTCAAAGACAATAGTAGACTTATTGTTTGGGTGGAGGAATTGGTTTGGGAAGCACTCTTCGGATGTTCAGAATCTTATTCTGCTATGTTTGATATGGATATTATAGAGAGAACTTAATACCTGTGCTTTTGAAGATACAGAGATACCAAGAGATGAGTTGGAATACTTGTTGATTTCAGCTTTGTTTAATTGGTCTAATGCGTGCGGTTTTACACACAGCAACTCCATTCTCAATTTCCAAGATTCACTTTGCAACTGTGTATAATTCTTTATAATTTATTAAGTTACTTTGTGTTCATCATTGTGAACATGAAGTAGCATTCTCTCTTAATAAAATACCATACTTAAAAATGCTTACTGAATGTAAGAGGAGGACTCTAATACTTAGTTACAAGAACAAGGGAGATATTCAAAACTGTATAAATTACCATGGAATATGATCATAAGTTGGAATAACAAAGGGAGTAGATAGATAGGTATCTGAAGCAAAGAAGAGGTGTGTGTTGTCATAGCTAAAGAGTTCTGCAGAGTTCCGAAGATGAGGTTTGCTGTTGGATTCTAATATTCTTCTGTTCTTATATTCATATCTTTGGTGGTGCATATTTCTATGTAGATAACCATCCGGTTGTTATCAGATTGGAGAACTTTTTAGTATTCTTGAGTGGATTTCATTGTTGATCAAAGCTTTTGAAGCTGTTGGATGTTTCTTATGATTGTTAGTTTTGTTGTCCCTTTTCCTTGCCCCTACCTGGACTTGGTGAATATGGAGCTTGATTAGTAGTCTATCACTCTGGGGATAGAGTTAGGATGGCTGTGGTCTCAAATTCTAAAAGAATTTTTGTAGGTGAAATTGGTTGATGTTGGAGACCAGTTCAGGGGTCCATATTTTCAGTTTGTTACAATCATATTCCATAAGAACTAATTCTTTGGTTTGATTAGTTTTCCCCATGCAAGGCATTACTTCCTTTTTGTTATTGTCTTTAAAGATTTCTCGGCTTTGGTGGCCATAGTCAAATGCTTTTTTTGCGATCATGTTCATGCATGAAGATCTTTAGCTTTGATTAACTTCTGTTGTTTTAATTTTAATTCCTCTAGACTTTGCATACCCTCTTAAAACTATTAACTTGGGATTTTATAAGTGATGGTTATATATTTTTTTTATGTAGTGTCTAGGCATAGGACACTCATGAACATATTTGACAAAGCTCCTGTGGTTGATAAGGATGCATTTGTGGCACCAAGTGCATCTATCATTGGTGATGTTCAGGTGGGACGAGGTTCTTCCATTTGGTATGGATGTGTTTTGAGAGGTATGCTGCACCAAAATGAAACTTAAGGATGTATAAAGCACCATGTACACTACTAGTTTCATGTTTTAGCCATATCTTTTCTTATAATATTTTCTAATATAGTGCTTGTAATTGTTACAGTGAATTTTCTAGTTGTGTTCAAATTTTGCCTTGGTTGACAGTGTGATACATTCTTATTTTTGTGATTGTGAAAAAAAAAAAAAAAAAAAAAAAAATAGAGAGCATATCACATAGAATGGTATTCCTCTACTTGTACATCTCTTAACCACTGCTGTAATAATTGTTAAGAATGACAAGAACTTCTTTATTCTTTGACAGTAGGTAAAGTTGATGTCAAGCTTGCTATCCCTATTTCAACCACATTCTTTTATACTGGAAAAAGAACACCCTTCGCACCATTATATCCAAGCACAAAGCTGAAAATTACTGAACCTAAGCATCATCACTGTGTAAGAAGTGAAAAAAGAAAAGCAGGGGAAATAAGAACACATTGCATCACAAAAAAAATGATTGCATTAGCTGTTTTATGTAGCACAACTCAATCAAAAGTAACTTTTTTGGTCTCATTTTTTGTTTTAAATTTGTTTGAATGATTAATGTTATCCTGTGAAACGATTCATATGTAATAAGTTTGTCATATATTTTCTTGTGTGTGTTTACATGTGTGCATTTCATTAGGTGCTTATTCTCTTCTGATTGTGATTTCTTATTTAAAGGTGATGTTAACAGCATCAGTGTTGGCTCTGGAACAAATATACAAGACAACTCCCTTGTTCACGTAGCAAAATCTAATTTGAGTGGAAAGGTTTTACCAACTATCATTGGTGACAATGTTACCGTGGGTGAGCAACTTGTGATCACATCGCAAATGATATCAACATGGTCCTGATGTGAATTTCATGAGGATTTTCTATTACGGTTTCCAATTTGAATTTGGCAGGTCACAGTGCTGTCTTACATGGATGTACTGTTGAGGATGAGGCATTCGTTGGTATGGGTGCAACCTTACTTGATGGGGCTTATGTTGAGAAACATGCCATGGTTGCTGCTGGAGCCCTAGTTAGGCAGAATACAAGGATCCCTTGTGGAGAGGTTTGTGAACATTGACTTTATATGCCCAAAATTTGGAATAGTTTTTGTCTAGTTATATCCTCTGATCATGAAATCGTATACTGAAGTATGCAAAGGAAGTCTGGCCAAATGAATTACTCCAGTGGGAATTGTTGTAGAAGTTTGGCCAGGGATACCTTTCAGGCTTCAGCCCAAAGCTTCTTTTCTTTTCTTTTTTCTTTTTTGAAAAGAGAGAAACGCCGCCGGGGGGGGGGGGGTGTGGTTGTTAATAAGTGGCGCCTTATGGTGCCCTCACCTAAGCCTTCATCGTTTAGCAAAGTTTACTAATTCTAATATTATACTTTCAATGTATACATTGCACTTTGATCTATATATAAAGTCATTTGCTTAATTATTTGAATTCTATTTTGTGTCATGTGCTTGGAGTTGAAATGTGGTATGTAACACATTTATTCTGATTCCATCATTCCAAATCCAAGTCTTTCACTCATGGCAACTAATTGATTTTTCATATTTTTAGACTTGCACTTGAGTTCACATGGGCTCCTGCCTGATTTTGCCATTTGTCTCTAGGAGTCCTTAGCATTTATGCATACCTTGAATCTGAGCTTCATATTATCTTAGCAAATCTCTTAGATTGTTACCGCAGGTGTGGGCAGGTAACCCAGCAAAGTTCCTCAGGAAACTCACAGAAGAAGAGATGTCCTTTATCTCCCAGTCAGCCTTAAATTATTCCAACTTGGCACAGGTTCATGCAGCTGAAAATGCAAAGAGCTTTGATGAGATTGAATTGGAGAAATTACTACGCAAGAAGTTTGCTCGCCGTGATGAGGATTATGACTCAATGCTGGGTGTTGTACGTGAAACGCCTCCAGAGCTTATCCTTCCTGATAATATCCTGCACAATAAAGTACCAAAGGCTACTTAAAAGTGTGACTTGCCTGAGGAAGCTAACTCCTCGTGAGATTTGTTGTCAGTGGATATTTTTTTTTGGTTACATGCCAATTTTCATGTCCAATAATTTTTTGGGGGTTGTGCAAAGCGTTAAGGTCAGATCTTTGTTTACATTACTGATATATGGCTCTGCTCATCCTCTCAGGCTGATCGGAAACTTCATTTTCTATTTTTTGAGAACGGCTACAATGGAACTTGTATCTGGATGCCTATGCCATCCGTGAAGCTCTCACTGATCAGTAGTTGTAAAATTCAATTGCTTTGCATATGTTATGTTGGAATAAAAAACATGGAATCAGGTATACAGGAGCGTTCAATGATTTTTGTGATGGCTCTTATAATATCAGCCTGGACTTTTGGTTGGTCTATCTTGGTAACGTAATTATTGAAGGTGATGCTCAAATCATCATCGACCACTTATTAATGGAGTTTAGTTTTGCTCATTTTGGTGAGGTGATGATCACCGATTGCAAATTTCTCTTATCTGGCTTTAGATTTTTTGCTCTCGGCCACGCTAAATGTAGCGGTAGTGCCACAGCTCACGTTTTAGCAAGAAAAGCTGTCCTTAGCTGATTATCAGGTTTGGTTGGTAGATGTTTCACCTGATGTTTTTTCTGTAGTTCTTCGTTCCTTGATTTTTATTCATCAATATAGCCTTCGAGGCATGTTTCTCCAAAAAAATCCATAATATATATATATATATATATATATATATATATATATATTACTTGCAAGTGGTGCAGCCCAATCATTCAAACCTGCTCTCCCTTTTTCCAATTATCTTTCTAAAGCATACAAGTAACAAAATCTATTGGTTGCTTTGACTTGCCCTTAAATGAGACAAAAACTATGAAAATCCTGCAGATAAAATAAATTGAGACAAGTAAAATAATTTCTGTTATATGCATCATAAATGAGTTTGTTGGGTGAAAAGGAAAGATTTCGATCATTCAATCCCAATAGGCTGCATAGAACAAAGAAAAGAAGAGATAACATAATTGATTCATGTGGGCTTTTGCGATGGAGGTTCTATCCTGCCCAATTCTAGCTTTTAAGGACCAGTTTGTCTGTCCGAAGCTCTTAATTAGTTCAGGTAGAGGGCTATTATAGACTAGCAATTAATCCCAACCAAGCCTGCAATTTTGTTCATAGAGCTATTATTGATGACCTTACGAATGATTCAAACATCACAGTTAAGTTAATAATGACCTATAATAAAAAACATAATAACTTAAAAAATGTCGGCACGAAATGAATATGGAGTTTGTTTAAGGAATAGGGACGGGTCCAACCTAATACACTTGTCTACACACGTCACAAAACAAATCTAACATGCAAGTAACCTAAGAGAATGCGAAGTGACAAAAGAGTTTGGCCAATAAATGGCACTTTTACGTTGGTTTTGCTATTATTTTTCTTACTGTTTATTATTTATCACTATCATCGTCATCATCGGATTTACAAGACAAGAGGACTGGTTTCAAAATTATTGAAAGAAAAAGATGGTGAAGAAAAGACAGGTACATAAGAGACTGAAAGGCAATGATATGAGAATGAAGTGTAAATGAGAATCATCTGGAGAGTACGAAAAAAGAAGCTGTCTTTGAATTAGTTTTTGTTGAAAACTTATTAACTTACCGGTACAGACAATAATTATGATAACAAATTTCACAAATACTATGTTGGAAAGTTATTATTGATTATCATATAGGTCCACTACTGACATTACTTTATTATTTATCATTAACAACTTATCAGGTCGTGTCTAGTGTCCGCTGTTTATAACCTCAGTCTACAACTACAACTACAAAGGTTAGGCCATTTTGTAGTTGTACTCTAATTATGTAATGTATTATAAATCTGGTTTAAAACACTATTATTATTTTGTGTGTGTACTAATAAATATTACTGTTTACTCAAAAAAAAATTATCAGGTCATTTAGGTATGAAATCTGTTGTCAATTTTGGTGTGCCTTTAGACTTATTGTTAACTTATTTGTCAAAAGTTGATAAAAGTATAGTTTTACTTAGAATAAATAAATAGGGTTTAAAAAATAAAAACTGTACATAAGCAAGAGTTTGGATAAGATTTTCTTATTTTAGTTTTATACCTTATTCGTATATGTATTTTTTTTTTTTTTTATGTGCAAATTGTACTTTATATAATTTTTAACAAACAAGTTAATAAAATTTTAACAAAAAATCTAATTAAAAAACACATGGATCTAATAGGGAAAGAAAAAAGTAAAAGAGTGCCGAAACAAACAGAATAAAGTGCAGAAAATATGTTTTTCAAATATTTTGTTATAATTAAATTTGGCCGAGTACTTAACAAAAATAAAAAAATTCTGGTAGGCTATTGCTAAACTTTTTATTTTTTATTTTTTATAATAAGCTATGGTCAGGAGGAATATGTTTGAACTAATGGCATCAATCTCAAGAGGTTTGATTTCAAACTGACTGCACATTTGTACTTAACTATAGATAAAATTGCATGGACTTACATATATTTTAAACCGGATGAATGAAGAATGGTCCTCATGAAGATTCACAGTGCCATTTCATTAAAAAAAAAAAAAAAAAAAAAAAACTGAGAGACCCTTTTAGAGTATCTCTAACAGCTTATCTAATTTTTGGTACTGTTTGAACAATGAACAGTGATATTTAACTTTTACTTATTTACTTTTTAAAATACACTTTTCAACAGATTCTCTGTCATTTTCTTCATCTCATTTAAATATTATTTTTTCATTCATTATTTATTATTTTTTTAACAAATACACATTTTCCAACATTTTTTTATTTAATAGCTGATTATTATAATAGTTAAAAATGTTTGAAGTGAGAACAGTAAACGCTACAGTATTTTCTACTTGTAGAGAAGCACCGTAGCAATTTTAATCTAAAAAATAGAGATGGAGAAGCTATTAGAGTGAGTTTTTGGGGTATATTCTCAATTTCTCTCTAAAATTGGCTTTAAAGAAGCCATTGAAGATGCTCTTAATAGTCCATATGATTTCGAAGCCTCCTCAGTCAGAAACTCAGAATATGCTCTATCCCACTCAGTTACAGTGATTCCAGGTATAGGCACTGTAATAATTTTTGTTCTTTGATTAAGCAATTCTTTGACCTTTACAATACTAATATATAACAAATAGTATATACAAATAGTGTATCCAATTATGTGCCCCCCACTAAGCATACCAACCAAAATTTATAATATGATTGGCAATTAACATTTCAGAGAGCAGCAATCCTATGCTATATCACTATCAAGAAAATGACCTGAGTGAAGAAAATGACCCACATGTTTGATCAATTATCATGTTGACCAACACTTGGAGCACTTGATAGCATGAGTAATCAGAGTAGACCCAGAAGTTTCAAAGATACTTACATGCATGTGATCCTGTCTTGTTCATTGTACAAAAAACTAAATTATGTAATGTCTATTCATTACTATTTTTTACATGGTAGACAAACAAATCGATTATTATATGTAGGAATGATGACTTTTCAAGCTTCTGCAAGATGTTAATAACATGAACTATTTATTTATTCTAAAAAAAAAAAAACATAAACTATTTAAAAAGTGGCCAACACTATGGCCCCATGTAATATAAGAGCCTCATCTTTTTTGTTAATTGCCAAAATTGTTATGAGCCACGAGGCTTACGGAAGGGCCTACCCAGCAAGGATTTTCAAAAACTCAAAAAAAAATTTATTGGTAAATTTACAGAAGAACCCATCCCATGCATTGCAATGGAATTATATGTATGGGTTTATATTAATATTTTTTATGCTTACTTACGTTGTTGACTAGACTGCTATAGCTCATTTGGATCATTTGTTTTTGTGGATTGGGGTCCAACGGGTAAAGTGTCACTATGATCATGTTTAAATGAAAAATGCCAGCTTAAGTCGCTCTCTACACATTTTTATATATAATTTTTTTATTATTGATTTTTACAAAATCAATAAAAATATAATTATAGTCAAAAAGTTATACAATAACTACCAACTACTGTAAAAAAAAGAAAGAAAAAAGAAGTAACCAATACAAAACACATATGAAGCATTGTGAATGGCTAACTACTAGAAAGAGGATCATATCAAAAAAGAAAAAAGAAAAGAAAAAGCAGGCATTTGATTTGAAACTTACTTTTGTTTGATATGATCAATTCAAGTCACAACTAATAGAACTTTTAAAGTGGGGAAAAATAAATTAAAAAAAATTGTTGAAAACTACTTTGAATCTTTGAAAAACAAAAGAAATAGGTTATATTTGGAAGAAAGAAAAAGTGGAAGACAGGAGTACATTGGGGGTGATGGCGGGGTATACGGGGACAAAAGCCAAAGTAATCAAAAGAAGATACTGTCATTGTTTTGCTAAATTACATTCGGATACCAAGAATCCGGTTTTATTCTTTACACTACTTTGTTCTTTTTGAGAGAGAAATGTTTTAATATATTGTTTCTAATATATATAGTTTGGAAGAGAGTATGCTTCATTTGGATGGGATTAATTTAACCTTAATGTGCAATTTATTATATATTTTTTTTTATAAGATGCAATTTATTATATTAAGTAAAACTATATTTTTACATATACATATATGTCCTGTGTGTTTGATCAACGAATTTTCTTATTTATTTAAAATTTACCTTTAATTTCATTTTTTTAACAAATGAACTAGCAAAAATATATTTACCAAAACACATAAATAAAGATTCTCAACCAAAAAAAAAAAAAAAACCACATAAGTAAAATTATAAAAATAATCTCATTGAATTCATAAGGTTGTGAAAATGTGCATACGGAAATAACGATGATTTTTTTTTTTTAATAAATAGAATACTCATTCTGTCCCAATTTGTTTGTCCTCTATTCTATTTTGAAATGTCCCAAAATATTGTCATATTTCTAAAAATAAAAATTATTAATTTACTAATGTTCATGATATACCCCTACTTTATTTTCAAAACTATTTGAAAAGAAAACTAACAAATATTTAAAAAATCAATCTAATTGAGACACCTTTTTAGTTGCTTCATTAAGAATAACTTTTTTTCTTAAAAAAACTGATAAATTTATTTAAAGGTAATTTTGTAAGCTTATACATTTTTATAAGACAGACAAAATAATAAATGATGTTCCCTTAAAAAGTTTGACTTTTCAAACAAGACAAACAAATTGGGACGGATGGAGTACTATTTTTCAAACCTATGGCATCCGTTTGATGATAATTATTTATTATCGTTAGGTCAATATGTTATTTGGTTTTTGGTGTAAACAATAATTGAATCACATATATCTTATTTGATGATAATAGACTTTATCAATTGAGCTAACTGAAACTTACGGTTTCGGTAAGTTTACTCAAATTTTACTTCTTTTCTCTTTCATTCTTTATTATAATTTTACTTTCTCTGTTTATCTTCACTTGTAGGCCAAGCCCGAGGTTAAAATATTTATACTAGGGAAAGATAATACGTCTCATGATCAGATTCAACTTCAAGTCAAGTTGTTGCAACTAACTTGAATAATTGCTCACTGCCTACACTTCGATCCCAACTGCCACCATTTGAGGACAGTTCGGCTTCTAATTAAAATTCCACAATCCTGGGTCGCTATCAAATCCTTCTTAAATCTGTGTGTGGCCATCCTCTTCGTCTGCATGTTGTCCACGTTATAAATTCCTCCAGCTACCCACTTTTTATACTACTGCATTTTATTAATTTCCAATGCTTACACCTAATTTTGTGGTTGGCCTCAAGTTGTTTGTGGCTAATAGTCTTGATTCTTTGGGTATTGGATTTGAAAGACGTGGATAAGGTAATCAGTAAAATTTTCTTTCATCATTTTCCACTAAAAATTCAGCCTGTGCCATGGTGGCAGGGGAAGGGTGTACTCGAGTTTCCTGTGCTCGAGTATCATATAAAACTCGAGTTTTTGGAGCCCGAGTACTATAAAAAGTGGTAAATTGCTTATTAGTTTCGAAACAGTGTTTTTTTGTTGAATATTCCGCAAATTGATGGTATTTGGCCATTTTGGCCGGATAATATTACTTAAATGTCATGCTATCTCTTGCAATAATGCCATACATCTTCACAAAATAAAGAAACACAATTCTGAGGCAAAAATTTGACTGTTAAGGAAAAGACAGCCCCATTTTGCAATTTTTTACAATCACAATCCATTAAAAAAGGGGGCAAAACAACACCCAATGAGTTTATTTTGAATTGGGATAGAGCACAATCTAGTAACTTAATTATAAGCATGAGAAATAATAGATATATTGTAGGAAGCAACGTTTATAATATCGCTATAAAGAGTCAATATTTTGAATTAATATAGTAGTCTAAAATGTCACTTTTAATGGGTGCATTATGTCGCGAAAAGAATAAATCGAGTAACACAATGCTTTTCACAATTAGTTGAAGTAGTAGGTTATAAGTGGTAGAAATAAAAGAGGTATTAGGGGTAAGTTAATGTGAAAGTAGATTATCAACTGCTTAGAATCTTTTTCACTTCAATAAATTGTGAAAAAAAAATTTGCATCTCTAACAAAGTTGCACTAAAAAAAAGAAGATGAGCATTTTATGCAATTATAAACATTGCATCTGACTTCTTCTTCTCCCTTTTAAATTTTTAATGATATCATTTCAAGAGCTATAATAGTTAAGGGTGATACTTAATTATAAAGAGCATGCCATTTCATATTAGGCTGGCTGCAATGAAAGTGCTATGTGAACCATTTCTTTAACACTTTCTTAACAGCACGATTTCTTAGCAAAACATTCATTCCAATTTGTAACAACATCCTAACAACCCCTATCTTATTTTTAAAATTAAAAAAAATAAAGCAGAAGCATTTATGAATCAACAAAAATAATAAGGCGTAAATGCACTTTTAGTCCCTATATTTTGCACTTTTTCCATTTTAGTCTCTACATTTTTATTTTACCACTTTTAGTCCCTAAACCAATTAACGCCTGACGTTTACGTCCTTACCATCACTCAACCAACAGAAAATGCTGACGTGGTTGACAGCACAGTAAAATAATAATTAAAAATTTTATTTTTGCATTAAAAAATTGCCACGTCAGAATTTAAATTAAAAAAAATTGATTTATTAATTTTAACTAAATAAAAAATTAAAAACAAAAAATCAAGCCCAAAAACACCATAATCCTCTCCCGTCGGTGCTTGTTTCTTCTTTCTTTTTCTTTTTCTTTTTTGTTTTCTTCATTCTTTTTCTTTTGCTTCTCCGCCTCCATTCTTTCCTTTTCTTCTTGCTTTCTTCTTCTTTTTCTTCTTTCTCCACTCTTTATCTCTTGATTTTGCTCAAGCCCAAACCCAAACCCATATGCCTCAAGCTCCTCTCTCAAATCAATGGGTCTCTTTGGCATTTTTTTGTGTGGGTTTCTGTGCATATGGTGTTGCCGACTTGCCGTGGTGAGGTGGAGGGCGTGGGTTTGTGGGGATCGGCGTGGTGGAGGTCTGAGTTTGTGGATCAGCGTGGTGGAGAGTGGGTTTGTGGTGATCGGCGTTGAGGTTGGGTGGAGAGTGTGGGTGGTTATGAGCCGGCTGGGTAGGCTAGAGATCGGGGTGGCTGGTGGTGGCTGGTGGGTAGAGATCGGGCTGGGGTTGAGGTTGGGCTGGGGTTGAGGTTGGGTTGGGGTGGGTGGTTTTGAGCCGGCTGGGTTGGGAGAGATAGGGGTGGCTGGGGTTGAGACCAAGTTGGGTTTGGTTGTGGCGGTTGGGATGGTGGGTTGTGGCGGCTGTGATGGTGGGTAGTGGTTGTTTGATTGGTGGAGGTGGTGGCTTGATTTTTGTTTGGGTAGAAAGAAAATTTATGGGTTTGGGGAAAGAAATTTCTGGGTTTGGATAATCTGTTTTTTCTTTTCTTTGGTGTTCTTGTGATGGGTTTGAGTTCTTGGATGTTGGGTTTGATTTGGGAAGAACACATTAAATGAAGAACAAGTTGAAGAACATGAAGAAATTTTTTGATCTCTGTTTTTTTTTTTTTTCATGTGTTGTTGTGATCTAGGTCTGGGTCTGTGTTTGTGTTTGATCTCTGTTTTTTTTTCCTTTTTTCGTTTGTGTTGTTGTAATCTGGGTTTGAGTTATTGGTTGCTGGGTTTGTGTTCTTATAATATGGGTTTGAGTTTTTGTTTTTGTTGCTAGGTTTGTGTTCTTGTAATCTGGGTTTTAGTTTAATGTTCTTGTTGCTGGGTTTGATTGGGAAGAACAACAAGTTGTAATGTTCTTAAGAAAATTAATAATGATAAGTAATATTTTTTAAAAAATTAAATTAGATTTAAGGTTTTTTTTTTAATTTTAATAATATTTTAATTTTGCCACATCGGCGCCACATCAGCTACTATGGTATTCCGTCAGCCACGTCAGCATTTTCTGTTAGTTGAGTGACGGAAAGGACTTAAACGTCAGACGTTAATTGGTTTAAGGACTAAAAGTGGTAAAACAAAAATATAGGGACTAAAATGAAAAAAGTGCAAAATGTAGGGACTAAAAGTGCATTTACGCCAAATAATAAATGGGTGTGGATACTTTTTTTTGTCTGGTTTGGACATTTTGTTGCTTTGAATGTGGATGATATGGACAATGGACATTTGAAGCTTTAACTTGCACCCAATACACACACACACACAAATGCTTCCAAACAAGCGTTGTGGCAGGGTACCACGGCTGAAGGTTTGTCTTTATGTTCAACTAGACCTCACAACTCTCTTTCTATGGGGTACCAAGTTCACATCTAGTACCCAATTTTGGCACTGTTTTGTTGGAACATAGGACTACATATACAATAATGAATTAATTAAGGAAAACATTGTAGATTCGGACCTAAATAAAAAGTAAAAACCTACAATTCCCAATCCCACCTTCGACCTCTCAACTCATTCCCGCGTCATCATTCAGCTAAAAAACAATATCATTCCCGCGTTGTCACTGGTTCACTTGCTACACCTGTATAATATTTTTTTGTTTTTGGGGTAAATCATATAATTTTCGTTGTTTATGGTACCTATTTAGATTAAATTTTATTTTTATTTTTTTAATAGAAAATCTATTGAAAACGTAAACCTTTAAAAGTGTTTCAATTTGCTCAAAAGGTGAGTGATTATAAGTTGAAGATAGCAAAAATTTAACTATACTGTCTTAAAACTTTTATGTATATTTTAGGAATTATTTTTAAAAACATTTTATCAGAAGAATAATAAAATAATAAATATTATTGACAGCTTTTTATATTTCCCATAAGAATAATATAAAACCTTTTTTATTATGGTTTATTAACAATTGCTCTAAGAGTATTCATTAACATGACCATTTTGATGATTCGATGGTTATAATATTTCAAAGAAAACTAAACCTAAACTTGTTTTTACTTGATAGGTTATATTTAAATTTATTTGTAAGCTTATTTTGTGTCATAATATTTTTTTAATTTGTATTAGTGGATTTTTTTTATTAAAAAGATTTATATAAAGCATTTATTATTATTAAATTTTTATTGAACCAGATCAACATAACATTTCGATAAAAAGAGCCAAAAAGGTAGTGGTGAGTGTCGAGTTCATGAGTTTTTTTTTTTCAAGGTGGTCAAATAATTATTAAGAAAACCTAAATTAAAAAAATTTAACAAAAATAAAATTTAAATATATTAATATCACAAAAAAAATTTAAAATTTCATTATACGAGGTTTCATATTTTTTATATACAAATAAAATATAAGTCGTGCTAACATTTTTTCTAAACTACTGAATATAAGGATAAAATCTAAGATTTTTATGTTAATTATTATTATTTTTCACTCCTAAGTCTCAACTTAAAAAAAAAACTTAAAAGAAAAAAAAGAAAAAAATAATAGTAAAAGAAGACAAGCCCATTTTGGTAATTTGCGACTTTAGTACCGTCTCTTTTTCATTTCTCTCTTTCGTCTTCGTCCTCCTGACTCTGCGCTCACTCTCTGCAAAGAGAGAGAGAGAGACAGACAGAACAAAAAAGTAAAAAAAGAAAAAGAAAACAAAAAACAGTGAGCTTAAAAAGAAACCCTAGAAGCTCACCATTTTGGAATGGAAAACCTCACACATTCTCGCCAACCAAACAGGTCCGGCAGCACACTCGCCGCCAAGAAGCCTTACAACAATGGCGGAGGCGGAGGCTTGTACGACGACGTTTACGGCGGACCGCCGAGGTTCGGAGTGGCTCCTACACTTTCGCCACGCGCCGAGGACTACAGCGAGATATTCGAGAGCTTCCACGCCTCACGCGCCACCTCCATTCCGGTCCTGGATCTCCCGGCGGTCGACGAGGAAGGCTCCGAGGTCTTCTTCGATGTCCGGAGCTCCGGCTTCGACTACTCCGAGGTCTTCGGCGGCGGTGGTGGTGGACTAGATTTCGCTGTCTGCTATGAGGACTTGCTTTTTGACTTGTCCAATGGTCGGGATTTCCATTCCTCTGAAGAAGATGAAGAAGCTTGGTATGATCAATGTTCAAAGTTCTTAGCTTTTTGTTACTTTTGTTTTGTGAAATTTGAATTTTGAAATGCAATACTTCAAAAAAAATGTTAAAATTTTTTGTTGGGCTTGTTTGGTTTCTGTTTTTATAACGGTTAATTTGTAGTTTTTTTTTTTTGAGTATTTGAGGTGGCTTAAATTAAGCTGTGCGTTTGGGTTTGTGTGTTTTTTACCTTTTTTTTTTTATATGAAAAAGTGAGAGAACAACCTGGCTTGTAGATTAAGGTACATATGGGCTAGTTTATTGTAATATTTGATCTGGTGGTTTTGTGTGAGCTTTGAATATGTGGGAATTTTTGGCTTTCCTGTTTATAAAATGTACCATGATAATGCGAGTGATTCTGGGTAAAGAAATTTTGGGGACTTGGGCAGTTGACTGTTTAGTAAAAAAAAAAAAGGAAAATTAAAACCTTTCTCAAAAATGGGGTTTTGGTTGAATTGAGTATTTTGTTTAAATCGAAATCAAAGGGGAATTTAGAGCATGGTAAACTTAGATTCTGAAGTGAATTGAAGTCTGTATCTGATACCTGGCTTCAATGCTTCAGCTGTGCTTGAAATTTTTTTATCTGGATTTCCTTAATTAATTTTAAAGATGCATACCTAAGCATTTGTATGCATGAGGCATGTGCAATTTCTTCGGTTTGTGAGAATGCTTAATTATGTTAGAAGTTTGTATTGCAACTTAATATTATCGGTGCCATGTAGGTTTTTTGATTTCTCTGCATTTCTTAATTCTCCTATTATTTCCTTCTTTTCTGCATCAAGTATGGGGGAAAAGAAGCATGCATGATTGAGTTCAGTCTAGCAGAACTAGAATTTAATGGTGGCATATATTTGTCGTGTTTCCACATTTATAGGACTCCAGCAGGAAGTGTATCTCCTTCAGAAGAGTCTGATCATTTTGAAAAGAATCATAACGGGGATTGTTACCAGTCACTTGATGGTAATGTGGAGTTCAACATGTTATATCATAAGGCTAATCTGACAAGCAACGAAGATTTGTACCGTGGGACAACACAAATATCTGAGCTACATGGTGTTCCTGGATTCAGTTTTGTATTTGATGAAGACACTCCCTTGCAAAAGACAGAAGATGATATTCCATTCCTGCAGGTGACTGATGATGACAATCTTAACATGGACTTTAGTGTGGGAATGATGAAGGGAAAGCATCTGAAGAAAACCATATCACAGCCCCTTAATGGTATTGCTGACGGACAGGAATTTGGATATAATCTTAAACCTGAGAAAGTATATAGAAGATGTGGTTCTCTTCCTAATGGTTTTGTAACTGTCTCTGATATCAGCCTTAGAACTCAGCCCTCCCAATTGCCACCACCCTCTCGACCACCGCCTGCAGCAGATGTCAGGAATGAAGGTTCCAGTCAATTGGCGCCAAATGGTAATTCTGTTGCTTCTGAAGGGAGTGCAGGTGATAGTTCACCGCCTTTCTTTGATGTAGAGGTAGATGCGAGTTCATCTGCAGCGGCATCTGCTGCTGCTATGAAGGAAGCAATGGTGAAAGCTAAAGCAAAACTCAGAAGTGCAAAAGAATTTATGGATAGGCAGAAGGAGGGCTTTCAAGGCAGTGTGAAAACAGGTTCAAAGAATCATAATATAGATAAGGTAGAGAAGGTGAATAAGATTGTTGATGAGTGCAATAGTTTGAGAGATGAGGGTCTGCAGAGCAGTTGTGACATAGAAGACAATGGAATAGAATTTTCTGTCAGAGAGGAAAGGCAAAAGGTTATAAAGACAGCCCAGGAAGTTTTAGTTTCAACTGGAGGAAAGCTTCAAAAAGTGGCTAAAAAATCAACTGAGAAAAAGCATGGCAAGGAATCCTTGTCATCCCTGGGGTCTGATAAAATTGATGGAGGTAGTGAATGGAAAGAAGAATCACAATTTTTTGAATTGGTAAGAACAGATACTTCTGATAAGGCTCTTGAGACAAACCATGTTCAGACTTCAGTGCATAATACAAAAATCCATGAGCGAGGGCAGAAGGATAAAATGGCAGTTATGGGAGTATTTGAGCAGCAAGAAGAAGATATTAGGAAGGTGAAGTCAGCCAGAGGAAATAATAAGCTGGAGTATGAGAAGAAATCTAAAGTAGCACATCAGGCTTGTGAAGGGGAGGAAAACAATGGGAGATCAAAAGCTGCTAAAGAGGTGCACAGACAGAAAGGACACGTGAAGAAGGAAAAAGTGGCTCAAGAAGTTTCTGAGCAGGTAGAGAATGTGAAGAAAGTAAGAATAGACCAGAAGCGTTTAGAATCTGAGAAGAAATCAACTGGAGTTGATATATTAGAAAACTGCAACAACCCGGTTGAGGTCCAGCAGAAAGAATATGCATTTGAAGTTGAGCAGGCTATGAAGCACAAGGAGAATAATGAGCAACAACTGATAGAGGATAAAAAACGAAGGGAAAGTGAGAAAAGACTCAAGGAGTCTTGTGAAAGGGAAGACAATGAAAAGATAAGAAGTGAGGCTTTTGGGTGGGAAGAAATTGAGGAAGGGCTTAAGGAGGCTCCTGAACGATCAAAACATGTGAAAATACTGAAGGAAGCTCATGAGCAGAAAGAAAGTGAAAAGGGATTAAAGGAGGTTATTGAGCGGGATGAAATTGAGAAAAAACAGAAAGAGGTATGCATAAGACAAGAAGATGAAAAACGATTAAAAGAGGCTCTTGAGCTGGAAGAGAGAAAGAAGCGACTACAAAAGGTTCTTGAGCAGGAAGAGCATGAGAAGAGACTGAAAGAGGCTCTTGAGAGGGAAGAGGATGAGAAGAAACAAAAAGAATTACACAAAGGAGAAGAAAATGAGAAGAGACTAGATGAGGGTCTTGAGTGGGAAGAAAGTGAAAAGAAACAAGAGGCTTGTGAAATAGAGGAAAATGAAAAGATATTCACAGATGCTTGTGAAAAAGAAGATGAGAAGAGTCTATATGGAGCTTCTGAGCAAGTAGTTAACAGTGACAAACTGAAAGGGGCTCAGGAAAGAAGAGAACATGATGGGAGATCCAAAAAAGGATTTGAGCAGGAAGAAAGTAAGAAGGAACCAGAAGAGGCTAGCACTTGTGAAGAGACTGGGAAGAGGCTCAAAGATGCTGGTGGGAAGGAAGAATTGAAGGGACTAAACATAGTGCATGAGCAATCCGAAGGGGATGACTACAGGAAGGCACAAAAATTGGCTAAAGGAATCTGCGTGCACATGGGTGGGGAGGATCTTGGGGTATCTGATGGGGCACAGAAGCTGGAGGATAATGACAAGCTTCAAGCACCTAAGTTAGTCTGCACAAATGATAAACATGGTAGAAAGCTGGAAGAAACTCAAGAGGCCCTTGCTCAAGAGGAAAATGGAAAGAAAAAGTCTGAACTCAAAAATAAAGAAAAGGATTCAGAAGTGGTTGAAACTGCAAATGTACTCGTTGGTGAAAAATCGAACCAATTTAGAACAGAAGATGCTAAAAAGCCACCCCATTTGGATGATGGTGTGAAGAAGGCAGGTGAACCTGGTGTTGGTGTTAGACAGACACACATCTTTAAAAGTAAGAGTCTCTCCCAACTGGACTCTGATCCTATAAATAAAGAGAGGAAATTTGCTCATGAATTGGGAGAGAGAGGAAATAATACAAAGCAGACCCAGGCTGTTTTAAACCAGGAAGAAAGCAAAGACGCAGTCATGTCAACTCATGTGATGAAAGATGGGATTGAAAATGGAAGGAAAATAGAAGCAGCTCGGCCAGCTATGGTAGAAATAAAAGGAAACATCCAAAAACCAGCTGTGCGTGTTAATGCAAGCCAGACTACAGAAAGAAAAGAGAAGAATCTTAATGAGTCCTTAACATCAGAAGACAAAGAAACTGAAAGGATGAAGAGAGAAAGAGAGCTGGAGATGGAACGCATTAGAAAGATAGAAGAAGAGAGGGAGAGGGAGAGGGAAAGAGAAAAAGATAGAATGGCTATTGACAGGGCAACACTTGAAGCTCGTGAAAGGGCGTATAGTGAAGCCCGTGAGAGGGCAGATAGGGCTGCTGTGGAGAGAGCAATGGCCGAGGCTCGTGAAAGACTAGAGAAGGCATGTGCTGAGGCTCGGGAGAAGTCTTTTGTGGAGAAGGCATCTATGGAAGCAAGGATTAGAGTAGAACGTGCTGCAGTGGAGAGAGCAACTGCAGAGGCTAGAGAGCGTGCTGTGGGAAAAGCAATGGCTGATAAGGCTTCTTTTGAGACAAGAGAACGAATGGACAGATCTGTTTCTGATAAATATTTGGCTTCTTTCAGAAGCAGTGAAATGAAACAGAGTTCTTCAGTTTATGGAGGTATGTGATCCTCATTGTACCTGCTTTAGCTTTTTTGTCAACTGTAAAATGTTTTCTTTGACTTTTCAATTTATTTCAATTTTCAACTGCCTTCTCCTGGACGCATCTAAACTTGATGTCTTTTCTACTAAAGCTGCCTATTATACTGAGAGACCTGAAGGAGTTGAAGGTGAATCAGCTCAGAGGTGTAAAGCTAGATTGGAGAGGCATCAGCGTACTACTGAACGCGCAGTACGATTTTCATCCTTTTGCATGATGTGTGAATTTTTATTTAATGTTGAACAAAGATAACCCAAGTTTTCTGGCATTGTTTCAGGCAAAAGCTCTTGCAGAGAAAAATATGCGCGATCTCCTTGCTCAAAGAGAGCAAGCTGAGAGAAATGTAA
Source organism: Lithocarpus polystachyus (assembly GCA_033629205.1). NCBI lineage: Eukaryota > Viridiplantae > Streptophyta > Magnoliopsida > Fagales > Fagaceae > Lithocarpus > Lithocarpus polystachyus. The sequence goes on from CM066167.1 coordinate 55,082,235, forward strand.
GAATCTTTTTACACACTGAAGAAGATTCTGGAATTGCATACTTTGTATTCTTGATTGATTTTTTTGGATCAAATATTTTTTTCCAGAGATTAGCAGAAACTTTGGATGCTGATGTCAGGAGATGGTCAAGTGGGAAAGAAGGGAATCTGCGTGCATTGCTTTCAACATTGCAATATGTACGTGTTGTTTTTCTACCTGTGGTGTATGCCTATTTTCTTTTGTGTTGAATGTGATTAGAGGATGGTATGTGAAGGTGCATTATGTTTTTATGATTGCATACACCTGTTCCCCAGTATTGAGCTTCAGAGAATTGAGAATGGATTGAATGATTGGTTGCTTCTGATTATCTGAACATTGAACTAGTTTGTGTTGGTTGCTTTCCATTTAATGGTCATTTAGTTAGCGTTATGCTTGAGTTCCAACCAATGTAAAAGGTATTTAAAAACTTGATTTCCTTCAATTTAAATTGTTAGTACTTGGTAGTCTGCCACAACCACTTCAAGAAGCTCAACTTTGATGTGTAAAAAATGCCTGTCCATGGGTAATTGTGGTAACTTTCTTGGAGACGTATGTAAATGTACACATTCATAGCACAGTCCTTAAGAGCTTCATAAAAAGTAAAAGGGACTTGGTACCATTAAGAATCTGACATTGACTGCAGAACCATTTTTTTAGTCATCCTCATGCATACGTTGTGCACAATATGATCAACATAGTTAGAAATAGAGGATTGAAATGTTTGGATTTGACTAGTGAATGAATAAACAAATGCCGAACCTTCTCTCTTCCATTTTTCTAAACTCAAGCTCTAGTAGTAGTTACCATAACCAATTTCTTTTCATTGACAGATTCTTGGGCCTGACAGTGGTTGGCAGCCAATACCTTTAACAGACGTCATAACTTCTGCTGCTGTAAAGAAAGCTTACAGGAAAGCCACTCTTTGCGTTCATCCTGATAAATTACAACAGCGGGGTGCAAGTATTCAGCAGAAGTACGTATGTGAAAAGGTCTTTGATCTGCTAAAGGTATGTTCTGGGCCTGCCATTTTCTTCACAATTTTTAAGTTATTGTTATATTTCTACTCCTATTTATGTTGAAGAAGTGATGAGATTCATTCTTGTATGTGAGTAATATCTTTAATGAATGTTTTTTAGCTCGCATTAGAAGCAAATAGCCTCTACTGTGCTCCTGATATTGGTGAGGCAGCACTGAGAAAAAGTCCATGCATTTGATACTCCCCTTTCCCTGCTCCTCCACTTCATATCTGTTGACCTTCTATCATTATATTGTCTCCGATGCACTTTGGGGTACAAATCACTACTATTCCTTCTTTGTTAGCTATAAGCACTACCCACCTGATTCCTTAAATTTTATCAACAACTTTTGAGCAACTCTTACTGTTCTTAAGATGGATGACCTTGACAGTGAAATAGTAATTCTGTAGCCTTTTGTGACTGGACATCATAATTTTTCCCTGGGTAGTCACAGACCCATTTTACATGCCCTGCTTCATCACAATTCTTTCTGTACCTAGCTCACTCATATGAATCTGGATTATATTCTGTTCCAGTTGCACTGTTCCTTTAAAATCTCACATATGTTTTTGTTGGACTGTCAATTTCTAGGAAGCTTGGAACAAATTCAACTCAGAGGAGCGGTAGCCCAGATGTCAGTATGTACGATGAATACACATATAGTCACATTGCACATTTTGTAATTTTATACTTCAAGTGTATATCTGTATGCGCGGTATGTTGTGGGTTCGAGTATAGGAATCAGCCTCTCCAAAAATTTGGGATAAGTCTACATACCCATCATCTCTCCAAGATGCTACAGAGCAGGACCCTCATGCACTGGGAACGAAGTGTATCTCTGTATGTCCAGATAATTCTTGTTATCTATGTGGTCTATGAATGTAAGCTTAAGCTCAAAGTATATATAGGTACGGAGCAAACACTGATGAACTGTTCATAATTGGACATTCCATTGATCATCGGAGTAATTTATGGAAAGAAAAGCAGAATTACAAAGTGAGTTGATTTTGGATTGATTTCTAGAATTTAATATTCTGAATAGCAAAAACCCAAAAATCCTCGGCAATATCAGCTCCATTCAACTTGGATAAAAGGAGATACTTGATGTACTTGTGCTCGCCAGGTCTTTTCATTAATGTAGTAGAGTTCACCATGCATTTAGGTTTTCCTAGCATGTCTAGCTTGGTGCCATGAAATTAAACGGCTGATAGTAAAAGGACAGGATGGTGTGTGCTTATGATAAACCACATATAGTTTAAAATTACATGAATTTAAAGCAGTAGTTTTGACCTTTGCAAGACATGTAGCTTGGCAGTTAGCACAAAATAATGTTATGGGCAATTTTCAACCAGTTTTACTCTATTCTCCACTTCTCCTTCTCCCTCTATCTAATCGGATCCTTGGAAGTTTGGAAATGACATAAAGTTGGAAGAAAGCTACATAATTTTTATTTTTTGGTTAATGAGAAAAATTAAGATAGACAATCTTGGAAGAGCAAAAGCTATCAAATTCTTTTAGGAAATTATAAAATAAAACTACTTTTTTTCCTCTTAACGTTCATTTAACACATGAAATATTAGCCTCTGAATTATTGTTACAAATGATTAATTTTTCAATTTTAGATGATATTTGCAATATTATGGGAGCCTTTGAATACCTAAAAAAATTTCGATGACACATTTTGCGTAACCTTAAAGAAAAAGTTTCTTTTATCCATTTTTACAAGCTAAGGCTAACCCATTTGTCAATGCCGTAGTCTCTAAAAGCATTACGGACAATTTTTCTTCCAACCAATGATCTTCTATTTGTTTAGGACGAACAAAAGAATCTCTAAAAATTTGATACCATAGTTGCTGAAATACTCCCATTTTTTGGTCCATCAAACTTTTAGTTTTATCCAACACTCTATACATTAATACCATTGACTTTCCCCCTCTGCCTCTTCTCTTATAACTCCGTCAGTATTAGCACCGATCCTCTTAAAATTACTATCATTTTTACCACCCTAAATTGTTCAAAGGATATTCCCTACTCTTTTCAATATCATTAAAAAGAAAAGTTGACCACCATGAACTAGTTAATAATCACCATAGGTTGTAGCCTAGTGGTTAAGGTCTTTGTGTGAGGAAGATCTTTGAACAAATTCTTGAGGGTGAACACATAGAAGTCAATTTGACTAAAGCGTATGTTTAGTTGTAGTGAAAATAGAAAATTTCAGTAATCAAGTTTCTATTGTTTGGTTAACGATAGAAAACATGGAGGAAAATAGTGGGGTCTAGGTGTTTTTCACCTAGACCTACCAAATTGTTTTCTTCTCCAATTAAGGAGAAAACTTGAGTGAAAATAGGTAGTTAAGTCATTTTGACTTAACTAACGCTTTAAATCATTTTTTCGTCTACTCCAATCTATTTTTAATAAATTAACACAAATTATATTTTTCATCTCTCATTTTCTTCTCAACCAAATAACGAAAATTTAAATTTATTTTTCTTCATTTCACTTTTCCTTCCTCCCAACTAAACTTTCACAATAAAAAAATATAATCCTTTCTATTCTCTTACTTTTTGTGCTCCAAACATTTTCTATCATTTTACTTTTCTATCTTTCCAATCACACACAACCTAAATTATTCTTGCTCTTATGTTGAAGTTGAGATTAGGCTTTAACTCAACTCACTTATTGAAGCACCCGCAAAACCTGCTCACTGTGGATGTGTTTTATATTTTTCAAGTATTGGTTCTTCAATGACAGATTATTAGGGTCATGCCTAAATAGTGTTGTTATGACTAATCATTCCTTATCTTTTATTGTCAGAAAATAAAAAATAAATACACTTGAATTAGTTAATAAAACTATTCACTAAACTTGATGTGTAGGACTGTAGGTCTCTCACACACCTATTTCCAACTAGATCCCAGATGTTTTTTTTTAATGGTTAGAAACTATTAAACTATAATGCGTCCCTGCCGCCCAAAAGTTAAAAAACGATGGATTAGGATATGGTGCAGTTGCTAGAGTATTGGATCTTATACAAAATCTAAGAAATTTAAATTATATAAAATTTAATAAAGGGATAACTTAAATATTTGCCACAATTATGAGTCGAGTAACTAAAGAGAGTAAAATTTTTGTGATTGCAAAGTCAAAAATAATATATAACTGTCGTCACTATTATTAAAGAGAACTAACAACCACAATACTTTTCTTGGTATCATTTTTTAGGGAAAAATGGAATTTGAGATTACTTTTATTAAATAGGTTGAACGAGCTACAAATTTAATTGTTTAGCGTTTTTTATCTTTTTGTTTTATAGTAGGCTTTTTGTTGAATAATTAGATCATTTGTTGTTGTTGTTTGGTCTTATCTTATTTTTGTTTGGTTTATATTTGTTGTTATTTGGGCTAATATTTATTGTTGTTATTTATTTTTTTTTTAAATTTTATAAAAGAAATTAAGGATTATGTTTCAGGGCAGAATTGATTTTGGAGTGATGTTACGTCCATAATATTTTTATAATAAATCTTATACAAAAAGCTGTTATTGGTGGGTAAAAAAATAATATCAGTATTGAGCCCAAATTAGAATCAGTAACAATTTACCACATTAAATTTGTTGCAAAATTATTGTAAAAATATTGTGAATGTAGCATTATTGTTATTATTGTTGAATGCAATTTTTTGTAATTCTCAAGTCAACATTCCTATTAGAGTGATCACAATAAATTAATTTAACATATGTTTTTTTTAGCAAGTATATATATATATATATATATATGTGTGTGTGTGTAATTTTTTGCAAGTTAACTGGTCCTATTATCACCTGGCTTGCATTTAGAGCCGCCAGTGTGTACTATTACTTCTATCCCCTCAAAAATATATTTTTGCTATTCCAACTTTTTAACTTTCATCTTTTATATCTTTTTTTTTTTTTTTTTTTCAACAGGATATTTAAAGTTGAAAACTGTGTAGTCAAAAAAATTTGCACCCAACGCAACCAGGCATAATTTGCGGCTTTCGATGAACATTAAAAATTTGCTCAACAAATTTCAACGTGGCTTGGTTTTTTTTGTAACATGTGTCAGTCATATATTGGGTAAGAAACACTACAATGAATGCTGAATTGGTAATACAGTACCTTGCTATACTCTCTCCTGTGGGTTCCACTGTTAGACTATTAACATAGTTTTTCTACTGCTGTGCAATTAAGCTATCTTCTCCTTTCTCTTTTTATTGTGTTTTGGATGGGCACTTTAGTTGAGTTCATTTGTTAGATCATTCACACCAGCACATTTATAATTCCCTCATCTAAAAGTTACTTTATCTATAATTTTAACTTTTACTTATTCACACTCCACAGCAATACATCTATATTTTTTACTATTTGATTAAAATAATACAAAAAACTCAATACAATAATAATAAAAAATTTTACAATAAGCTTCAGACAGCCATCACCACCGCTAAAAATATACATCACCCCAACCACAACCACCTCTACTATCAGCCACAACCACAACCACAACCACAACTACAACTACCACCACCACCACCAGTGGTGGTCCATAGCAGAAAAAAAAAAAAAAAAAGAACAGATCGGAACTGATCAGCTGGCCCAGGGAACAGATCGGAACAGATGGGCTTGGGGTGAGACGAGGGAACTGGCCGACCGGTGAGCTAGAGAGAAAAAAAAATGAGGAAGAAAGAAGAGCGGAACAGACCAGCCGGCCCAGGGAGATCGGCGATGGGCTTGGGGTGAGACGAGAGAGCTGGCCGGCCGGTGAGCTAGAGAGGAAAAAAAAAAAAATAAAGAACAGATCGGAACAGATCGGCCGGCCCAGGGAACAGATCGGAACAGATGGGCTTGAGGTGAGACGAGGGAGCTGGCCGACCGGTGAGCTAGAGAGAAAAAAAAAAAAAAAAGAACAGATCGGAACAGATCGGCCGGCCCATGGAACAGATCGGAACAGATGGGCTTGGTGGCCGGCCAGTGAGCTAGAGAGAAAAAAAAAAGAGGAAGAAAGAAGAGCAGAACAGAGCCGGAGAGAGAGAGAGAGAGAGAGAGAGAGAGAGAGAGAGAGAGTATGTGATTTTTTTAACAATGAAAGAGAGAGTAGGATAATAAAAAAATAATTTTTTGTTTTAGCTGTGTGCTACAGTGCACATCTAAAGATAGATGTGCACTATAGCACTTTAATTAAAATTTTAGGAAATGGCTCCACTGCTGTGGGCCATTTTTGTTATATCAGTGGAGCTAAAATAGCAATATAGCTATTTAGCTCCACTGCTACAAATGCTCTTAGAGATTTACAACATACCTTTATAAACATTTTGAATCATGACACTAAATTTTCACAATATTTTATGGAACTGTTTATCAGATGTCCTTATAACAATTGTTAATAAATTATTTTAAGAATATTTTGATATAATTTTTAATTTTTTTGATACAAATACCACTTTCATACAAAATATAAAAAAATCATTAAAAAATTTAATTATTTTTTTATTCTTTATAAAATATTTTTTAAACTGAGGGCATGTTTGGTAGACTGTAATAAGTGCTGCAATATAATAGTTATTCCAAACATGTCCTTAGTTTGGTTATATTTTTATTATAAGGAATAATCATTCCTTATGAATAGTTATTCTTCAAAATGAGGAATAATTATTCTTCTTTAAAAGGTTGTATTAACTATTTCTTAGTAACTGCAATAATTTCAAAATTTAATATTTTTTTAAGTAAACAAACTTTTCATATACATTTAACAATTATAAAAATAAAAAATTATAAAAAATAACACATATCTTTATTAAATTTAAAAATAACAATTTTTAAGGAAATATAATTGTACGAGTAAGAAATTTCTTAAAATAAATATTAAGTTTCATTCTAATGTTATAACTCATAATCAAACTAATGAATAGATTTAGTTATTACGTTACAACACATTTTATTCTTAGTAATAAATATTACAATTCCTATCGTAATCTCCGTTTAGTATACCGAACGAATTCTAAGGTAATATACACCGTTTAGATAACTTTTCCCGTATTTTGTCACTAACCTTTGATATCAGATCACAACAAACCATAGCTCTAGTGATGTCCGCCTCTTACAATTCCTTACGTTCACTTACCGTCCCCGCCAAAAGCATCATAACCGTTATTTCAAAAAACTTACATACCCACAATCTGTTCGACGAATTGCCCCACCGAGACCTCTACTCTCTTAACTCCCTTCTCGTCTCATACGTTCGCAATGACAATGCTCCTGCCGCATGGACTCTCTTCCGTGACATGCACTGCACACGCTCCGACCTCAATGCATACACTTTTACTCCGGTGTTGGGCGCGTGCTCAGCGTTGTCGTCGGCCATTGAACGCGGCAAACTAGTCCATGGGCTTATGATCAAAACCGGTACGGACATGGGAACCGTGACCAAAACTGCACTCATGGATATATACTCCAAAAATGGGTACTTGGGTGAGTCGGTTAAGGTGTTTGATGAGATGGAATCCAGGGACATTGTGACTTGGAATGCTTTGCTTTCGAGCTTTTTACGCGTGCAGGGTCTTGCCAAGGAAGCGCTCGGAATTTTTGAAGCAATGAGAAAGGAGGGAGTGGAGTTTAGTGAGTTTACTTTGTGTTCTGTGCTTAAAGCTTGTACCTTGTTGAAGGCCTTTCGTCAAGGTAAGCAGGTTCATGGGTTGGTGGTTGTGATGGGCCGTGATTTAGTGATATTGGGTACTGCTTTGATTGATTTTTACTCTGCTGTTGGGTGCATAGAGGAAGGTATTAAAGTGTTTAACAGTTTGGATCGTAGAAGGGATGATGTGATGCGCAATTCTTTGATTTCTGGGTGTGTTAGGAATCGAAAATATGAAGAGGCATTCTCAATTATGTGTATGATGAGACCCAATGTTGTTGCACTTACTAGTGCTCTTGCAGGTTGTTCTGAGAATTCCGATTTGTGGATTGGAAAGCAGATACACTGTGTTGCGTTACGTCAAGGGTTCACATTCGACACCCAATTATTCAATGTTTTATTGGACATGTACGCGAAATGCGGGAAACTATTTGAAGCTCGGTCATTGTTTGATGGAATTTGCAAAAAAGATGTGGTTTCCTGGACAAGCATGATAGATGCATATGGAGGTCATGGACATGGGCTTGAAGCTCTTGAGCTGTTCAAGAAGATGGGGGATGAAGTTAGTGGGGTCTTGCCAAATTCTGTTACATTTCTTGCTCTTTTATCAGCTTGTGGGCATTCAGGACTGGTGGAGCAAGGCCAAGAATGTTTTAATTTAATGAGGGTGAAGTATGGTCTGAATCCAGGACCAGAGCACTATGCCTGCTTCATCGATATCTTAGGCCGGGCAGGTCTGATAGATGAAGTATGGTGTTTATATAATGATATGATTAAGCATGGAACTACTCCTACTGCAGCCGTATGGGCAGCACTATTGAATGCTTGTAGTCATAACTTGGATGTAACAAGGGGCGAGTTTGCTGCAAACCATCTATTGCAATTAGAGCCAAATAAGCCAGGGAATTATGTACTCATATCAAACTTTTATGCAGCCGTTGGAAGGTGGGATTCTGTAGATGAGTTGAGAAGCATTATGAGCACAAAAGGACTGGTCAAGGAAGCTGGGAGTAGCTGGATCACTGTAACACGATGCCAGGAGAATACTGTCATGCATAGTTTGAAAATCAGAGAATCTAGAAAAGGAGAACATTTCCTGTATGGTTGATCAAGTTAGGCATTTGTTCCATATCAATCTTGTAGAAATTCTTTGTAGTGGCCAAGCAAGGTAAGATTACTCTTTTTAGCTTAAGCTTAACATCCATTTTTGTAAAGTCAACTTGTCACCAACTCATCAGTATCTGTTCTTTTTGCTCATCAATCAGTGGGAACACCAATTATCTGCTTCTCTTTCAAAAACTTTGATCTGATTATCAGGGCTTAAGAATTTCTTGTACTCACAATAACTAATTTGTTTAGAGGTATGGACAGATGCATTTGGCTTACTCATCCTCTTTTAAATAATGAAGATGTTAGGGGATTAGCCAGAGTCTACAAATTAAGCTTACAAATATACACTGCTTCAGAAATAAATTTCCTGCTCGATGTACATAGGCCAGCAACATGTGGTAGTATGTCTATTTCAGTTGCAAATATCAACTATCTCTATAATTCAGACCAAATTTCCTAAAGTCTCCACAATTCCAAGTTTTCCCTTTCACATGTTGGACGCCTGTGTTAGATTTTATACCTTAAACATAAATGGATGGGCAAGAGGAGCAGTTATATGAATAAATAAGGTGCTTCTGGAGATGTGAATTTAGGAGGTGAGATTCTATATAAAAAAAAATTTATGGAATTTGAGTTTGTGGATTGGTTCAATCACACTTAAATGGGTTTTTTATTTTACTATAATTTTATTTAAATTTGATGGAACTATATAGTTTTGATTATTTTAGTTCAGGTATTTGAGAAAGTATATGATAATCATGGACTTAGAAAATTACTTCAACTTTGACGCTTTTAGGAAAGTACACAAATTTTCAGATAGGAGATAGTAACAATTTTTTATTCATGTTGTTCCCTTTTTCCTATTGTAAACAAGGCGTCTTTGTTTTTGGTTTAGAATGAATTTATTTCAAGTTTGGAAATGTAAATCTCTTTATTATTGTTTCAGTAGTTCAGGTAATTTTTTTTCAAACATAAGAAGTGATAGATGTAAATTTATACATATTCCTTGATGAGCCTAATCTTTATTTAAAATTTATAAGAAAACATTTGTGGATGAGCCCACCTCTACATTTGCTTAATGCAAATAACCAGATTGTTGGTTTCTGCATCCTTCCCTTGAGTATCCCTTAGAAATAAATACTTTTAGCCAAAAAATATTAGATTGATCACGCTGAGCTAGGTCACTTTGGTGGATGTAACCAATGATGGCTCTCTCTTATTGTTTTCATCCCAGATTTATCTTTATAGTAATTTGTTGATTGCTCCTTTAGCTCAGGTCAATTGGTTTCAATTCCTATTTGCATTCTTACACTCTTCTTTCTTGCTTTTTCTTGTTTATCTTCTTATTAAGTGCTACACTGCTCTAAGACCTCCAGTGCCACTCAGAGAAGACAAACCACTTCTCGATGAGCCACAAGCTCTATCAATGCTCTGTCATTGATATTGTGGGTGCTGGTGTGCTAGGTCTCCCCTTCTCCTTATAACAAACCGGCTGGATCATGAGCCTCCTTCCGTGGTTGCTCTTACCCGCCATTGCATGATGCTCTTGGACTACACTTGCCACACAAGCTTGAATCTGCTTAATGCATAATGGATTCTTCATGATTGCCTCTTTTGGATATTTGAGTTTCACAGTTTGTGGCCCATCGAGAGAAAGAATTTGTTTCTTTAGTACCTGTGGTTGTTTGCCTTATACATGTTCATAATATTTTGTCAGTTGGATTTCTACATACCATATATGATGGTTTAACTTAAATGTATTTGTAGCATTTTCTCTGTGGAATTTCTTGCCCCATGTATTAATATACTGCATAAATTAGTACGACACATCACTGTTGCAAATTTGAGGCGATCTTATTCTTCACTTAAAAAAAAAAAAAAAATGTATATTATCCTTGTTTAAACAGATTACATTTTTGAATTTTCTCCCATGTTTTTTTTTTCATTTAAATAACAATTTTATTTCAATAATAACAGTACTTTAGATATTGATTTGGCATGTCTATCTATTATGTGGTTTGAATGTTTTTCTATATGTGTGCATCGGTGCATGTCTTCTGCAATGCATAAATTTGGTTCTTCAATTAGGTTTGTGGTTATCATTTATATAAATATTGGTTGTACATGCATTGAATCAACAATTCACTAGTTATATAATACTTAGCTATGATTTTTCATGTTGTTGATTTTCTTTTTGTTACATAGGTGGATGATTGTGCTGAAATTGTAATATTTAAATATGATTTTTCACTAGGGATAAAATGCATAGACCAAAGCTCAAATGTTTAGAATATGGAGTATCATGTAATTGATGGCTTCTGTCAATCAATAATACGGTAAATGCTTAAAGTGCCGAGTATCATTATGAATCAGAATTATGGGACATAATTAGACATCATGCTCTAAGGATTAAGAAAAAAAGTTAGGGAGGAGTGAACTAATTGATATGGATGTATGAAACTTCTACATTATTCATTTTTTTTGGGCCTGTCCTTTATATGCTGAGTACTAGTCATTGACCCATATGATATGTTGTATACTTTTGAAATGAATTCATCCAACCAAAAAATTTAATAGTGTTAGATCTCTTGTTTAATAGGATTCTATGGCGTCAGAATTGGGTGGTTGGAAGCTTAATTTTGGAGAGTAATTAATGGAAACAAATAAGAATTAGTATTACAAAAGATAACATAAAAGGTTATTACAGTTTGACTTGCAGTTTTTGTTTTATAAAATTAGTAACAATAAAGATTCTTAGACATGTACTAGAAAGATGCAATGGGATGATGAGGAAGAGATCCAGGCCTGAGAACTCTAGTGTAAAAAAAAGGTAGAGGAATTAGAATGAAAGGTGTCAATTATTCTTCTTTTTTAATTTTTGAATCCTTACTTGGTTAATAGCTCACAAGAGAGGGGAAAAAAATCAAGAGGAAAGGAACTTTAAACTATTGGGCTTATCACTTCTACCAATTTAAAAAAAAAAAAAAAACAAAACAAAAAAAAAAGATCATATATCGGGCTTTTATACTCTTATATCCGATTTTTTACACCCGTTTTTTATTTTTATTTTTATTTTTATTTTTACATCTATTTTCATGTGTAAAAATATAACCATTAAATCAAATTTTAGATATTATTGTGAAATAGTAAATATAAAGTATGGAATGATAATTTTGCCTTTGAACTAAGCCAATCAAGAAGGGACGAGTTTGTTTATATATTACACGAACTTTACAAGATTTGATTTGATTGATGAAGCCGAAAATTGACCTCGTCAATATGCTCCTCGTCAGTGTCGACGAACGACCTTTGATACCTGCTATTAAGAAAAAAAAAAAAAAAAAGGCAAGGGAGGGTTTCGCTAGCGTAAGGCCAGTTGAAAATGCTCCGATGCTAAAGTCAGATTACAAGCTCTCAAAAGAAATTTCTCACAATTCTCACCCAATGTTTTCATCTATCCTTTCACCTCAGTTCTATTTCCCTTTTTATAGACTTCTTCGAGTTGGTGCAGTTATGTCTATTAATGTTGCTCTGAGCATTTTTCTCCTGAGAGGAACATGGCATTTAATTGACAATGATGATTCCATTTAAGGTGTAACGGGTGACCGTTGTGTCATTATTGCTTTTGTAACTATTTCGGCGTAGTCATTGCTTGTTAGTTGTCTTGATGGTATTTATTTGCGCTTTCAATGTACGCAAACTTGTCTTCATACATACTGACAGGGTATTGCCCCTACGCCCATCTCTGTCTTGGTTGTAGCTAATTTCATCTATCTCCTAGACGTCCTAATCTTTATACTCATCGTTGATAATGACCTTTTTTGAGAACAGAATTGGCCTATGCCATTTTTTTAAAAAAAATTCAGCATTTTGCCCATTTTTCCAATCTAATTAGGGAAATACCCCTATTTTAAAACTCGATTTTCTCAAAATCGAGTTAAGCCCTATAATGGCGTTTTTAAGGAGCTTATAGTGACGTTTTTAGGATTTATAGTGGCGTTTTGAAACTCGAGCTCCATGAACTTAAAAATAAAAAATATATGCCTATAACTCAAGTTTCTAAATGTTACTATAAGTCCTTAAAACGTCACTATAGGTTCTTTAAAACGCCGCTATAAGGCTTTAGAATTTTTTTTTTTTAAACTTGATTTTTAGAAAATTAAGTTACAAAAGAGGGACATTTTCTTAATTAGTTTAAAAAATAGGACAAAATATTATTTTTTTTGCACGAAAAGAACATTTGCCCATTTTGTCTTTTTTTTTTTTTTTTTTTAGAATAATGGAGCAACTAAAGGGTTTTAAAAACGTGCGATATATTTATTTTGATAAAGAAAAACGTGTGATATAAAAGGAAGTTAGATGTGATTATTCATTCCTGACGTTTGAAGGTTGTATTCGTCTTTTGCTATAGTAGCCTTGATGTTGGTCAAAGAAACAACAAAGTCAAATCGTTCCTAGAATTCTTGGGTCAAGTCTAGGCAGCTCTTATTTTTGGAGTATACATTTACACTTTACTTTTATATTTACAAATTTTTTATATATATTATGAATAAGGTGTTAATTGATAATATAATTATTTTTTTATTTTTTTTCATTTTGTTTTAAGTATATGAAACTAGAATGTCAAGTAGAAATTTTTTTTTAAAATTATTAAAATACAAAAAAAAAGTGATAGTAAATGTTTATAACAATGAAGAAAGTTTTCAATGAAGAAATAATTAAGTTTGCAAAATGATGAACATGATGACAACATTGACTTAGATGGAGTTGATTAGGCAAGATAATGAATATGATAAAAAAATTTATTTTGAGTCATTCGTAATGTATTATCACTTTTGAGTTTAATTAATTTTAATGTGTATATTATAAATACATGCTAGTTTGATTTATTTAATTAGCTCGTTAAATATCATTATATAAGTGATGAATAAATTAGTCATTAATTGAACATATTTAAAATTCATAATAAATATACTCTTTTTTTTTTGTTTTGAGAATCAATAAATATACTCTTTATATATGTATATTTATAATTTTTTATAAATTTTATTAAGTGTTTGTGAATCTTATAGTACACAATATAGAAAAATTAATTCTCAATATAATTCACCTTTTGACAACTATGGGTCCGGATAATAACGAGTAAAAACTTGCCAATTAACTATTGTGAAAAACTCTCTAAAAAAAAATTATTGTGAAAAATGTTATGAATTTTTTTATATCTATAGCGATGCTCATGGATTTTAAAGCATATTTAAGAGTGTAGCTAAACACTGGGAAAGAAAACAATTTCACCTGAAAACTTTTTCATAAGAAAACAAACGTCATTTTCTCATCAGAAATGTTGAAAGGTAAAGGCCGGTTCAAAACATACTTAGGTTGGGAGGTTGAGACTTTTGAATTCAAATCAAGTTCAGTGAACCCAACTTTCAAGAATCACGACGTTTCTTGAATACAAAAATCGTGTTATCTACCATCTACTTTGTTAATTATTTGCTAATTGTGAGGCTGCTACCAACCTCTCATGTAACAGTGAGCACTACCATGAGATCATTTAATATTGGACGGTTAGGATGTTGTACACTTGCACCTCTTAGTTGACATTTCTTTCATGGTTGTTGGGATTACTGGGAAAAGTCAACAAAAACACACTGCACTTGATAATTACCACCTACCAATTTGTTCAACATATTAAACACAAGGCATGTATATATGCCACTCTTATAGTTTTCTCATCCACTGCTAAGTTTAAGCTATTTTTTTCCTAGCAAATTTTCCTGGTAAAGCCATGTTTAGAGCCTTGAGCACATGTGGAAGCCACCGGAGATATGAACGATTAGGCGATGAGCCTACCGTTGGTTTGTTGTTGGAGGCAAAGTTAAAGAGGGTTACAAGCTTGCCAGCTAAAATGTTTGGTTCATCAACCAAGTTTACACCAGAATTGACATTTCCAGACAAGTCTCAGGTGAAGCAAGCAAAAAAGGTTACCAAGAGCCATCCACTCTTTAGTCTATTTGATAGTACTCGTCTTCGTCGTAAGAAGAAAACTACGGCCAGGCCAGAATTCGCAAGGTATCTTGAGTATGTGAAGGAGGGAGGGCTCTGGGATATGAATTCCAATAAGCCTGTAATCTATTACACATGAAAAAAAAAATGTACAACAACAAAAAATTTGGGGTCCGCTACAGATTTTCAATAGACTAGTCATTGTCGATTATATGTATTCTTTTCTGTCATTCAAATTTTCAACAAATTTGCTTGTGTAATATTTCATCTGTATAGGCAAAGCAAAAATCTGGCTGATACATAATATGGTCATATTTCTTTTGTTAATTTGATGTTTTTTGATCTCATATACATTTCAAGGAACTGGATAATGAATAACTATGTGTAAAAGGGCTGAAGCTGAATCATTCAAGAGGACAAGATAAAATTCATATATACCATAAAGAAAAACATCAAATATTAGTTGTACAAGGATTCTCCATAGATTTAATTTAGTTCCATAGCCAAAATTAAATCGTATGAAAGTTAATTTATTTTAAACATGACCAAGTCTTTATAGTATGCTTTTGATAATAAATTAATAACAGGACAAGAATTCACGTAGTATGTCAAACAACAATTCAGGATTATTTTGAGTAATTCTTTTGACAAAATGGACAATACTTGCAGATGATACCTTCAGAAATATTCCAAAATTGAGAATCAAAATTCTTTTCCCAATACAGAATCTTCGTCACCTGGCTTTCAATGAAAATGGTATATGCTATTCTGCAATTTTGGACCACTTGTATCAAGCTGTTAATACTTGATGCTTGAAAGATGTTGATTGGAACTACAAGTACGTGGTTATGTTTTCTGATCATACACAGGAAAACCCAAGTTTATCTACAAATATTTCTTCAAGAAAACGATATTGTAATAGGGACAGTACGTGCAGTTTTGCTATTATGATTTGAAAATTTGCCTTTTGTCCTGCTTTAAAAACGAAAGGCCAAACCTCAATCTTTCTTTCCACA
Organism: Lithocarpus polystachyus; assembly: GCA_033629205.1. Taxonomy (NCBI): domain Eukaryota; kingdom Viridiplantae; phylum Streptophyta; class Magnoliopsida; order Fagales; family Fagaceae; genus Lithocarpus; species Lithocarpus polystachyus. The sequence goes on from CM066167.1 coordinate 55,098,047, forward strand.
TTATCATTTTAAAAATAAAAAACTGTTCTTTCAAAAGTTTTTGATATACACTTTGTACCTATAATATCCACATATTCATATTATGATCACATTTTTCAAAAATATCCATATTTAATAAAAGGTGACACATGATGTGTTTTAGAGAAATATTATACGTATTAGTCCAATGTAATTGGTCCAAATCTACATTAAAGACAAGTCTTCTACCTGTACTATAAGTTTAGGGTTTAATATTTTATATTCTTATGTTATGTTCATTGTAACACATGATTTTTAATATACCTTTATATAATAAAGATCTATGAATTTAGACCGATAAGACTAAACCACGTAACTCTTGTATTTCTTACTTTAAACTTTTGCTTTCACATCTATTCTAATATATTCAACATGGTATGTCAATACTAATATTTAATAATGTGCAGGAAAATCATATAATAAGAGTGTGACACAGGCGTGGTACTACATTGGATCGCCCCTAGTATCGCACTCTTTATTATATATGTAGGGGCAAAGGGCCCAACGTCAGATCCTGGGCCGTGGGTCCGTCCGAGGAGACCTATACATCCGAGGACAACGTTTCGTGGAGTACTTGCCCAACTTGATCCGATGCTGAAATGTGAATCTCGTAGGAGAAGGCCTTGTCCGAGGAGACTTCCTGTTCGGATTGTTGAAAGGGTGTCCCTAATGAGCGTCTCAACCTCAATCTTATCTCTTGCAAAGAATCCCCCGATTTGTATTGACTGTAAGGACAGCTGGCGAAAATCAGATATTAAGTGAAAGGCTGCTGCCACCGCATTTATGGCCCTGCAGCTAACATCATGGCCGCATTAATGAGAAAAGACTCCTGAACAATGACTTCCTCCTTTACAGCTGCCCCAGGAAGGTTCAAGAGAGGGGGAGATGGGACAAGAGGGGAGAGGGCCTATATAAAGAGAAAAGAAGGCCAACAGAAAAGGGGGCCAGAAAACAATCAGAGAAAGAAGAAAGAGAGAAAGAGAAAAAGAGAAGAGATCCAAGCTCTATTTGTACGACTATTCTCCTCGGATAATTCCGAACAGGACATTGTAACACCTAATCATCTTATCAATACATACCTTATCATTACCATACTTGGGCTTTCAACCCATATGCGTTCAAACAGTGATCTTTAAATCCACTCTCTTATAAATTCATTGCTAGGATATTAAAAGGTAGTCTGGGCTTATAGCTATCTTGTTAAAAGGCCCAATATCAGATTTGTGTCCTTACAAATCTGATATTGGGCCTTTTAACAAGATAGCTATAAGCCCAGACTACCTTTTAATATCCTAGCAATGAATTTATAAGAGAGTGGATTTAAAGATCACTGTTTGAACGCATATGGGTTGAAAGCCCAAGTATGGTAATGATAAGGTATGTATTGATAAGATGATTAGGTGTTACAATGTCCTGTTCGGAATTATCCGAGGAGAATAGTCGTACAAATAGAGCTTGGATCTCTTCTCTTTTTCTCTTTCTCTCTTTCTTCTTTCTCTGATTGTTTTCTGGCCCCCTTTTCTGTTGGCCTTCTTTTCTCTTTATATAGGCCCTCTCCCCTCTTGTCCCATCTCCCCCTCTCCTGAACCTTCCTGGGGCAGCTGTAAAGGAGGAAGTCACTGTTCAGGAGTCTTTTCTCATTAATGCGGCCATGATGTTAGCTGCAGGGCCATAAATGCGGTGGCAGCAGCCTTTCACTTAATATCTGATTTTCGCCAGCTGTCCTTACGGTCAATACAAATCGGGGGATTCTTTGCAAGAGATAAGATTGAGGTTGAGACGCTCATTAGGGACACCCTTTCAACAATCCGAACAGGAAGTCTCCTCGGACAAGGCCTTCTCCTACGAGATTCACATTTCAGCATCGGATCAAGTTGGGCAAGTACTCCACGAAACGTTGTCCTCGGATGTATAGGTCTCCTCGGACGGACCCACGGCCCAGGATCTGACGTTGGGCCCTTTGCCCCTACAATAGCCCCTCAAAGTTCCAGTTTTCTCCTTCTATCCGAGGAGAAGAGTGGGACTTTGATCTCCACAAGGCTGGGGCCCATCAAGCGCCCCAACAATTCCACGTGGATGTGCCGTTTCGCGAAATCTCCATTTCCAAGGGCGCTTTGGAAGTTGTAGCGTATCCTTTATTGATCTGGGTGGCGCTCTGTCCCCTGGATCAACGGCTGGAGGCAAATCGTGCGGTTAGGATTTCCCTGTGAAATTTTGAGCGGGATAGATCCCACCACTTTTCACCTGCTATATATATATAAGGCCGTGAGAAGGTGAGTTTCTTTATTTTACATTCGTTTGAGTATTCAAAATTCCTAAACATTCTACCGATTCAAGATTCGTTGTTTTAGACATTCCGAGGAGACTTTTTTAAGGGTTCCTAGGTTCCTCCGAGATCTCCAAACTTACAATACTACCTTCTTTTGTAAGTATTCGCCTCTCTTGCTCATTCCCTCTTGGTTGAACACCTCGGCCTTCTTCCTTTCCCTTTTCGTTTTTGCCTTTAGGGAAATTTCTCAGCCAACCTTTACCTTTAGGTACCGTCATGGGTAGATTTAAAAACTTAGTCGATACCCCCGTAGCTATAGAGTGTTTTAAAGCGAAGTATAATATTCCCGAGGGGGTTAGCCTCCGGTATTGTCCACCAGAGGACATCTTAATCTCTAGGAGGACCGGGGAGGTAGTTATCCCTGTGATCGCCTTTCTGGAAGGGGGAATGTCCATTCCTATGGGCAACGTTACTAGGGAGTACCTTAGGAATCACAGATTGTGTCCACACCAATGTGCGGCCAATGTATTTAGGATCCTGGGGTGTGTAGATGCCCTTAATGAGATGATGGGCCTAAGGCTCACCTGGCATGACGTCGTACACATGTACGAGTGTCATTCTCTGAAGGAGGGAGGGTACTACTTGAAGTCCCGGTCTCCGGTCGTGAAAATGATATCGTGCCTCCCCAAATCCAACAAAGGCATGAAGGACGATTACGTCATCGTCTCGGGGGCGTGGCATGACGGCCACCACTGTCCGACCACTGAGGGAGAGCCAGGTGGGGTATTTAGGGATTTAGTTTAAGACAATCGTAGGATTTGCAGTTTAGACTTAGTTTCATTTTACCATACATACGATTATCCTTAGAAGTGTGATGACTGACTTCGTGTTTTTTCTTTTGATTGCTGTTACAGATAGGCGATTCGTCTCTCCCAACCTCAACCTCGTGAACGTGCTCGGGTTGAATTATCTGTTACGCTCGGAGGTGTTCGCCAACTCGGACGGCCAGCTGCGAGCCGCTCATTTGATATTGGGCTTCACTCCAATATCAGACAGCTTCCAGGACGTCGGAGACTCTATCCGAGCTAGGGACAAGAGGATTAACCGGATAGACGTCTCTCGACCAGGTTTTCTGGCAAACAAGGACCTTCCTCCAGTCCCCTGGCCGCTCCAGCAAGTTGCCCCCCAAGAAGTTGATCAAAGAGAAAGCTCCGCTTCGACTCTACCATCGTTGGAGGCAGAAATAGACCAGTTCCACTTTGAAGGAGAGGAAGAAGTACAACCCGAAACCCTCGGCACTCAACCATCCGAGACCTCAGAGGACGTAGAAGAGATGTCTCTGCCACCGAGGAGGGGGTTGAAGGCCTTGATAGCAGGTCGGAATGAGGGGGCATCTTCGAAGGAGGCCCCCAAAGAGAGGGAGGCTGGCAAGCTTCCTCCTCCGCCACCATCCACCACTACAACCGGTCTTCTTCCTATTCCAGACTTAAAGAGGAAGAAAAAAGTTGTGGATGTGGACGCCGAGGAGGGCGAAGTGTCTCCTCGGCAGCAAAGAGGGGGGAAGCAGCAGAGGAAGGAGGACAGAAGGGCTTCACCTCCAAGGCATCGGAGCGACCCCCCTCCTCGGGAGGTTCACACTCCACAGGTCTGGGCTCCCCGGCTGGACCTGGATGGGGCTCCCATCACTGTCAATGCGTCCATACGGGAGTTCCAGAATGGCCATTCGGGATACATCGCCGAGGCCCTGGAGCGTCCCTTGCTTCTCCCTCGGGATATGGACGTAGTAAGGTCCTGGAGGCAGGCCGACCTCTTTATGTCCATGAAGAGGGATTTAGCCATGGTGAGTCCATGAGTTATTTTGTACCTATAAAGTTTATCAATACCTAAGTTGTGCACGTCCATTCTTGTGATGACATAGTTTGATGTTTTGTTTTGCAGCTTACTCAGCAGGTCCATGTCGCAGAGGATTGGGTCAAGGATGCCCGCAACCTGGCCAGGGCCGAGACCCAATCCCGCAAGGAAGTGGAGAAGACCCTGGGAGAGCTGAAGCACCAAAAGCTCGAGCTGTCCAATAAATTAATTAAGGAAGAGAGGGAGAGAAGGAATGCCCAGGCTGGGCTGAAGAATGCCGAAGACCAGGCCGAGGACCAGCGGAAAAGGCTACATATGACGGAGATAGATCTAGCCACCGCGAGGCAATTGGCCTTGGATCTTCGCGCCCGAGCCGAAAAGGCCGAGAAAGGAGAGAAAGAGGCCAAGGCGGCGCTGAGGGCGGCAGAGGCCGAGAAGGAGGCTGCATATCTCCGTGGCATTGAGGAGACGGAGAAAAGGCTTGCGGAGGAAGTTACTGAAGTCTGCAGGGACTACTGCCAATCCACGTGGGAGGAGGCTTTGAATATGGCTGGAGTTCCTGCAGACTCAGAACTTAGACTGCCGGAGAAGACGTATTTCCATCCGGATCTCGCTTTGATGTCGGCCGGCCCCTCCTCCTCGTCTCCTCAGGTCTTGGAGCATGCGAGTCAAGCGGTGATTCCATCCGAAGCGGCGCAGGAGACTGAAAAACAAAAAGATGCCCCGGGTGAAGCACCGGCCTCCACAGAGCTTAATCAAACCAAGGACACGGCCCCCTCAGCGATCCTGCCAAGCAACGACAATAATCTTCCCTCCCAGACCGGACAAGCTTAGAGCTAGGCTGTTAGGGTTTTCTAGCTGTTTCCGAGCATAGCTCTAATTTTGTATTTAGAGAGTAGGCAATATATTTTTAACCGTTGTATTTTTATGATTTAATGAAAACATTTTGCCCAACTTCATCTGCTTTCCATTTTGTCTGTTTATTTGCGCAAAGCTTGTATTTATGGATGGAAATCCAACACTTTGGTTTTGACATAACAAATGATAAGAAATTTATAATCAGCCGCAATAACATTGACACGTAAAATTAAGTAAGAATAAGTGCTGAGAGCATGTAGCTTGAGTGAATGTGGAAAATTAACCCTTCAAAGAGTTCTAAGGGTATGGTCCGAGAGGACAAACTCATCCGAGACTTCATACTACCTTCAGAGGAAAAAATGGAAAATGATACAACACCCGAGATGGTTGATCCGAGAGATCAGGCTTGTCAAAGATTACGCTCAACATTTAAGAGCTTTAATTTGCTCAAGATGTGTGGTCGGAGGGACTAGGCACGACCAAAGTTCTACACAATACTTAGGGGTGTTAATTTACCCAAGGTAGGTGGTCCGAGGAGCCAGGCCTGACCAAGGTTCTGTTTAACACTTAGAAGTATTAATTTACTCAAGGCGTGTGGTCCGAGGGACCAGGCACGACCAAAGTTCTGTTTAATACTTAGGGGTGTTAATTTACCCAAGGTAGGTGGTCCGAGGAGCCAGGCCTGACCAAGGTTCTGTTTAACACTTAGAAGTATTAATTTACCCAAGGTGTGTGGTCCGAGGGACCAGGCACGACCAAGGTTCTGTTCAATACTTAGGGGTGTTAATTTACCCAAGGTAGGTGGTCCGAGGAGCCAGGCCTGACCAAGGTTCTGTTTAACACTTAGAAGTATTAATTTACCCAAGGAGTGTGGTCCGAGGGACCAGGCACGACCAAGGTTCTGTTTAATACTTAGGGGTGTTAATTTACCCAAGGTAGGTGGTCCGAGGAGCCAGGCCTGACCAAGGTTCTGTTTAACACTTAGAAGTATTAATTTACCCAAGGTGTGTGGTCCGAGGGACCAGGCACGACCAAGGTTCTGTTTAATACTTAGGGGTGTTAATTTACCCAAGGTAGGTGGTCCGAGGAGCCAGGCCTGACCAAGGTTCTGTTTAACACTTAGAAGTATTAATTTACCCAAGGAGTGTGGTCCGAGGGACCAGGCACGACCAAGGTTCTGTTTAATACTTAGGGGTGTTAATTTACCCAAGGTAGGTGGTCCGAGGAGCCAGGCCTGACCAAGGTTCTGTTTAACACTTAGAAGTATTAATTTACCCAAGGCGTGTGGTCCGAGGGACCAGGCACGACCAAGGTTCTGTTTAATACTTAGGGGTGTTAATTTACCCAAGGTAGGTGGTCCGAGGAGCCAGGCCTGACCAAGGTTCTGTTTAACACTTAGAAGTATTAATTTACCCAAGGCGTGTGGTCCGAGGGACCAGGCACGACCAAGGTTCTGTTTAATACTTAGGAGTGTTAATTTACCCAAGGTAGGTGGTCCGAGGAGCCAGGCCTGACCAAGGTTCTGTTTAACACTTAGAAGTGAACAGTATAAGAAACTTGAATGAGTGAATCGAAACTTTCATTAGTAATAGTACCTTTTTAGGTTATTTACATTCCACGGATGTGGTACAGCCCTTTCATCTAAATCTTCTAAATAAAAGGCTCCTATTCCAGCTACTGATAGAACACGGTAGGGGCCTTCCCAGCTGGGTCCCAACTTTCCCCAGGCCGGATTCTTCGCTGTGCCCACCACTTTTCGTAAAACCAAATCTCCCGGTGCTAGTGGTCTTAGTCTGACGTTAGCGTCATAACTTTGCTTGAGCTTGTGCTGGTAATAGGCTAACTGAACTGCAGCTTTTTCCCTACGCTCGGCGATTAAGTCCAGATTGCTCATCAGCTGTTCGTCATTATTGGCCGAGGTGAATGAACTGGTCCTAAGTGTGGGGAAACCAGCCTCTATGGGAATGACCGCCTCTGCACCATACGTCAGGGCGAATGGGGTTTCTCCGGTAGATCTCCGAGGAGTAGTCCTGTATGTCCAGAGCACATGAGGTAACTCTTCCACCCATTTTCCTTTAGCATCGTCCAGCCTCTTCTTAAGGCCGCTCACTATGACCTTGTTAATTGCTTCAGCTTGACCATTTCCCTGAGGATATGCAGGGGTGGAGTATCTGTTTGTAACGCCTAGTTCACTGCAAAACTTTCTGAACGCTTTACTATCGAACTGAAGGCCGTTGTCCGAGATGAGGGTATGAGGCACCCCAAACCGTATAATGATACTCTTCCATACAAATTTTTGTACATCAACATCCCTGATGTTGGCTAATGGCTCGGCTTCAACCCATTTTGTGAAGTAGTCTGTTGCCACGACCAAGTATCTCTTGTTTCCGACTGCCTTAGGGAAGGGACCAACAATGTCTAGGCCCCATTGGGCGAAAGGCCAAGGACTTGACAGAGGATTCAGTACTCCTCCCGGTTGATGTATATTGGGGGCAAACCTCTGGCACTGATCGCACTTCTTCACGTACGCCTGTGATTCTCGTTGCATATTTGGCCACCAGTACCCCTGAGTTAAAGCCCTGTGTGCTAGGGATCTTCCCCCAGTGTGACTGCCACAAATCCCTTCATGTAACTCCTCGAGGAGTAGCTCTGTGGCATCAGGGTGCACACACAGCAGATAGGGTCCGGAGAAAGAACGCTTGTATAGTTTATTGTCCTCCGAGAGCCAGAAACGAGGGGCTTTTCTCCTCACCTTCTCGGCCTCAGTCTTGTCTGTCGGCAAGACGTCTTCTCGGAGATAAGAAATCATAGGGTCTATCCAGCTCGACCCTACACTAGCTTGACAGATACTGGGCCCTTCGGTCTCTTCCAAATGCCTCTGCACGTCTTCCACCAGGATAAGCCGGGGAAGCCCCAGAGCCGAGGTGGTCGCGAGAGTTGCTAAAGAATCGGCGTGCGTGTTACCACTCCGAGGAACGTGCTGTAAATTGAATGACTTGAATTGAGACTGCAGCTGTTTGACCTGCTTCAGATACTTCTGCATTCGTTCATCACGAGCCTCTAGTTCTCCTCGCACTTGGCCAACGACCAGAGCCGAATCCGAGAACACTTCTAGGATGCTGCCTCCCATTTTTCTGACCATAGCTACGCCGATGAGCAACGCTTCGTATTCAGCCTCATTGTTAGTTGCCGAGAAGCTTAGTCTTAAAGATTTTTCAATGACAACGTCCTCGGGAGATATTAAAACAAGCCCCACTCCCGAACCTCGTTGATTAGCTGCACCGTCTACATATAGTTTCCAGGGCTCGGACTCTTGCACAGCGATGAGACTAACTGAATTTTCATCCATGGGCACCGCTCCAATCCTTTCTTCCAACATGGGTTCAGCAAACTCAGCTAACAGGTCGGCTAGTACCTGCCCCTTGACCGAAGTGCGAGGCATGTATTTTATGTCGAAAGCTCCTAGTATGGTACCCCATTTGGCAATTCTTCCCGTGTAGTCTGCACTCCTGAGCAGCAACCTGAGCGGGAGTTGGGTAAGGACCACAACCGTATGTGACTGGAAATAATGAGGGAGTTTACGAGTGGCATGGATTATTGCAAAGATGGCCTTCTCAAGCGGCAGATAGCGGACCTCGGCCTCATGGAGAGACTTGCTCACATAGTATACAGGCTTTTGGACACCATTGTCCTCTCGGATTAATACTAGACTCACAGCATGGGTGGCTACCGCAATGTAGGCGAACAAGACCTCATCCGCTGAAGGGCTAGACATGATGGGCGGCCGAGCTAGGTATTGTTTCAGTTGTTGAAAAGCCAGCGTGCACTCTTCATTCCATTCAAATCCCTTCCATTTATTTAGCAGTTGGAAGAAGGGCCGACACCTCTCTGCAGACTTGGAGATGAACCGGTTGAGAGCGGCAGTCATCCCAGTCAACTTCTGCACTTCCTTTGGGTTCCGAGGAGGCTGCAGACTGTTAATCGCCTTTATCTGATCGGGATTCACCTCGATTCCCCGGTGAGTGACCATGTACCCCAAGAACTTTCCTGATCCGACACCGAAAGAACACTTTGAAGTGTTGAGGCGCAATTTGTGTTTCCTTAAGATTTCAAAGACGTTCTCCAGGTCTCCAACGTGGTCGGACTCAAGCTTGCTCTTGACCACCATGTCATCGATGTAGATCTCAATGCACTTCCCTAGCAGTGGTTCAAACATTTTCGTCATCATCCTCTGGTAAGTGGACCCTGCATTCTTCAGCCCAAATGGCATCACCTTGTAATGGTAGTTCCCAATGGGAGTCACAAAGGCCGTTTTCTCTTGATCATTCAGGGCTAGAGGGATTTGATGGTATCCTTGGAAGGCGTCCAAGAAGCTCATTCGTGGATGCCCAACAGTTGCATCCACCAACTGGTCGATCCTCGGCATGGGGAAAGGGTCCTTCGGACAGGCTCTATTTAGATCTGTAAAGTCCACGCATACGCGCCACTTCCCATTCTTCTTCTTCACCACTACGGTGTTGGCCAACCATTCTGGGTAGAACACTTCCCTGATAGCCCCAGCCTGCTTGAGTTTGTTCACCTCATCCCTGACGGCGTCAGAATGTTCTTTGGATGAACGCCGAGGTGGTTGCCTTTTGGGTAGTGCAGCTGGATTCACATTGAGGTGATGACAGATAAACCCCGGGTCCACTCCTGGGGCTTCATAAGAATTCCAAGCGAACACGTCCACATTTCTCTTAAGGAAAGACAACAGCTCTTCCCTTTCCCGAGGGGATAGCTGATCCCCGATCTGGAAAAACTTGTCAGGATCTTCTCCGATGACAACTCTCTCTAACTTTTCACATTGCTCCTCGGGCGGATCCTCGGCTACGGGGAGAGCCGGAAACGTTGATTGCTACGAATGCCCAACTGAAGTGGTCATCAGCTCGGCATCTTGCTGATGTGAAATGGCAGCTATGAGACACTGCCTGGCCATAGGTTGGCTTCCAATGATCTCTTCTACGCGTCCTCCAGACGGGAATTTGACTTTAAGGTGTAATGTCGAAGAGACAGCCCCTAAGGCATGGAGCCAAGGTCTGGCTACGATGGCCGTATAGGGGGAATACGCATCCACGACGATAAAGTCAACCTCAACAATTTCAGATCCTGCTTGTACGGGTAGTCTGATCTGACCCTTGGGGATGACGGTCTTCCCATCAAAGCTGACTAAGGGTGATTCATATGCAGTCAGGTCTTCAGGCCGCAGGCCCAAACCCCTGTACAGATCCGGGTACATGATCTCGGCTCCACTCCCTTGGTCAACCATTACCCTCTTTACATCGTACCCTCCAATTCTGAGGGTGATGACCAAAGCGTCATCATGGGGTTGTACTGTCCCCACCTTGTCCTCGTCCGAGAAGCTCAGTGCTGGTCGGTCCTCCATTCTGGCGCGTTTCGCCTCTTGATTATCAGCCTCCTCGGACGTCCCAAGGACAGACATAACTCTAGTGGGGCAGGACCCAGTTCTTCCTGGGGCCACGAAAATAACGTTAATCGTGCCCAAAGGGGGTCTTGATGAGGCAGTCGCCGAAGCCCCTGGCCTAACATGATCTCCCTGGTTGCTCGGTCGGTAAACGAACTGCTGCAACTTTCCTTCTCTCACAAGCTGTTCCAAATGGAACTTCAACGTCCTGCAGTCCTCAGTGGTGTGCCCACATTCTTGATGATACTGGCAATGAAGGTTCTGATTGCGCCTCAGGGGGTCTCCTCCCATTTTACTCGGCCATTTGAAGTATGGCTCGTCCTGAATTTTTTCTAGGATCTGATGAATGGGCTCTCGGAATATGGTATGAACAGCTTGTGAAGCAGCAGACTCGGACTGCACACTGTAGTCCCTCCGCGGCCGGCTATTGCTGTACCTGTCTGACCTGAAGTCCCTCCTTTCCTGAGGAACCACCTTTGCCTTTCCCTTTCCAAGTAATTGATCCTCTTCGACCCGCTTGTACTCATCTATGCGATCCATTAATCGGCGCACGCTCCTCACAGGCTTCTTGGTCAGAGACTTCCTCAGGTCGTGCTCGGCTGGCAAGCCGACCTTGAACGTTCTTACAGCCACATCATCGAAGCTTCCTTCGATCTCGTTGAACATTTCCCAATATCTGTCCGAGTAGATCTTTAGCGTCTCTCCTTCTCGCATGGACATGGATAGCAAAGAGTCTAATGGCCGGGGGACCCTGGTGTTCGTTACAAATCGAGAGCAGAAGGCTCTAGTGAGCGCCCTAAAGGATCCGATAGAATTTGCCGCGAGGCCATCGAACCATCTCATGGCCACAGGCCCCAGACTGGAGGGGAAAACTTTGCACATGAGGGTCTCGTTCCGGGAATGGACAGCCATTTTCTGATTGTAATGGCTCACATGTTCCACGGGGTCGGTCCGACCGTTGTAGTGGGTGAAGGTTGGTTGATTAAAACGCCGAGGAAGGCTCCCTCCCTCGATGCCGCGCGTAAAGGGTGACCTGGAAATTTGGTTGAGTGCCCTCGTCATGGCATCATTCCCAGTGCCCCTGGAGTACGTGTCTCTGCTCCTGCGGTCACGATGATGTTCTTCCTCGTAGGAGAAGGACTCGCTTGGTGGCGTTCTGGAGCGAGGTCTATAACTATCATCTTCCTCATCATCGGAAGAGCCATCAGTATCAGATGGACTGCTAGACGGGCCGCGTCTCCTCTGTGCACGGCGCAATTTCTTCTCAAGGTGATCAATTTTGCGTTGCATGGCCTTATGCGTTTGGCCTCCGCCGTGCCGGTGCTGACTCCTCGCAGTATGGTTCGTGTGCACGCTCCCTTCACGATCCCTCTGGCGCTCAAGGTTCACAAAGTGATCAATATGCTGAGAATCAGCTGACTCTGCTCTGTCAGATCGAACCATGGTTCAAGCTATAACACACAGGTACAACAGTAATCTTCCCACAGACGGCGCCAATTGTAAGGACACAAATCTGATATTGGGCCTTTTAACAAGATAGCTATAAGCCCAGACTACCTTTTAATATCCTAGCAATGAATTTATAAGAGAGTGGATTTAAAGATCACTGTTTGAACGCATATGGGTTGAAAGCCCAAGTATGGTAATGATAAGGTATGTATTGATAAGATGATTAGGTGTTACAATGTCCTGTTCGGAATTATCCGAGGAGAATAGTCGTACAAATAGAGCTTGGATCTCTTCTCTTTTTCTCTTTCTCTCTTTCTTCTTTCTCTGATTGTTTTCTGGCCCCCTTTTCTGTTGGCCTTCTTTTCTCTTTATATAGGCCCTCTCCCCTCTTGTCCCATCTCCCCCTCTCCTGAACCTTCCTGGGGCAGCTGTAAAGGAGGAAGTCACTGTTCAGGAGTCTTTTCTCATTAATGCGGCCATGATGTTAGCTGCAGGGCCATAAATGCGGTGGCAGCAGCCTTTCACTTAATATCTGATTTTCGCCAGCTGTCCTTACGGTCAATACAAATCGGGGGATTCTTTGCAAGAGATAAGATTGAGGTTGAGACGCTCATTAGGGACACCCTTTCAACAATCCGAACAGGAAGTCTCCTCGGACAAGGCCTTCTCCTACGAGATTCACATTTCAGCATCGGATCAAGTTGGGCAAGTACTCCACGAAACGTTGTCCTCGGATGTATAGGTCTCCTCGGACGGACCCACGGCCCAGGATCTGACGTTGGGCCCTTTGCCCCTACAATATATATATGTATATTTTTTTTTTTAACTCTTCTATGTTACATAAAACTAAGGACCATGAACATTTTTGTAAGGGCTCCCCCCACCCCCTCCCAAGAAAATTTTTTTTGCCCCTGCACCTCCTCTCATTAAGTGATCTTTTCAAGCTTGCTTTGCAAACTTGAAGTCATACCATCTAGTCATTTTTTAATCTATTGACTTAGTTTTACCATAACTTTTTAGTATTGATACTTTCAATGAAGATGTTAATTCATTTTTGAATCTTTGGTATACATGACTATAGAAAATTAGAGAACTTTTGTATAATCAATATATAGAAGTTAGAAATATGTAAAACTCTCATGCAAGATAATTATGTAAACATTTAACTTTTGCATACAACATATATATGATTTGTGACTTAGTTTGGAGTAAAAGTTCAAACTTTATTATAAACTAATGCACGAATGTGTGTACATACTACAAACACATATATACTTTGATATTTTAAATTGCAAATCGATATGATGACCTAATCTTGGCCCCCCCCCCTCCTCAAACCAAAAATCCTAGTTCCGCCCATGTGACACAATCAAAACCCTTTCAGAAAATTATCCAGTTTCTTTGAGAAATCACAAGGCCACGCGGGCTTTGAACTTTTCGCTTGATGATGCACCTTCTCTTTACCTTCACGGACTTTCATACATGATGAGCAAATTAAATTATTGAAGCTTCTAGTGAAAAATAAGAAACGTCTAGAATTGCAATAAGAAAGAAATTCTATACGTGTATATAAAATTTTATTTATTTTACTTACTATTTAATTTGATACACTCCAACAAGATCATAGGGTTGATTCACGGTTTGTTGACAGAATCATCAAAAGGTTTCCATTTCTCCACGTAAAAAAGATTCAATACTCGTTGCAATTGACATGCTTTGCTTATCCTAGTTTGCATAAGTTTTAATCGAGGGAGATTGTGAATAATTACGTTTTTGCAAGTGGTAGTGAAACTGAAATAAGTAGTAACACCTCTGGAAATTAGAGAATGAACCAGCGAACCATACATTCAATCAGAAAATTAAGAAAATTCTTTTAAAAACTTTTAGGAAAAAAAACTGAAATTTTGACCTTTTTGAAAAATAGTTCACTGTTATGTATATCTAAATCTCTTTTTAGTAAAAAAGAAAAAAGTGAAATGTATATCTAGATCTATATATCTATTTTGATCAGTAGTGTTTTATTACAAATTATTAATGTGGCAATTTTTTTTTTTATATACAAGATAGAATTTATACTCTAACCTAATCTAAATATATATGTATGCGAAACTCCCTCCTGGAGATTTCAACTCCAACTCTTATCTCCCACATCCCACAAGCATTTATACTTGTGGAGTGACCACCGCACCAATAGTGTGCGGTGATCGATGTGGCAAATTCTTATTAGTTCTAATATGAGTCTATTACTAACATCACATTTATGTTTACTAATAATTATTTTAAAATTACTAAAGCTACATCAACAATTTGTAAAAATGTTATAAAATAGTTTGTGTCTGTAGCATTACTTAATTCCAAAGAGTAATGTTATAGCTAAAAACTATTTTATAAATTATTGATGTGGCAAATTCTTATTAGTTCTAATATGGGTCTACTACTAACATCACATTTATGTTAGTGGACCCAAAATATTAAGAAACGTTTTGGTTAAATCTATTGATGTGGCAAATTCTTATTAGTTCTAATATGAGTCCACTACTAACATCACATTTATATTAGTAGTGGACCCAAAATATTAAGAAACGTTTTGGTTAAAGCTCCATATTATAAGAGCTCTACAATTAAAACTCTACTTCCTACTGCAAATACCAAATTAAAGCCAACTTTAAAGCTATTTTAAATTAATGTTTAATTAAAATTTTAAGGAAGTTTAAGGAAATGGGTTTATGAAGTGTTTCATTTTAGCAAGTTGTGGACACTTGATAATGAAAGGCAGAGTTTGTTTTATGTACGGAACAACAAAGACAAGGATCATGGTTATACGTTAATAATACTATATGTAAATGTTTGTTTAAGATATGAGAATCTAAGAATCAAAATCACTTTTTCTTATAGCAATTTCCTCACCTCAGATACGGAATCTTCATCGTCATCTAGCTTTCAATATAAATGGCAATATAAATGGAAGAAGGAATATTTAGGTCGCTTGTTCCAAGTTTAATAATTCGTTTCCATCAAGATATTATCCCTTTTGCTTTTCCCCACCAAGTTATCTTCGATCTTTTTGGGTGAAAACTATTATCCCTTCTGCTTTATCTATAGTTTGTACTTCTTCCCCAAGCCAAGTTATCTTTTTTTTGGGTTAAATTCTTTCCCAAGTTATGCCCATTCACATTCTGGATAAGTTTACTTTTTACCTGCATGAAAAAAAAAATGACAATTAAGATAAGATGCCATGTTTTGGACATTGTCACTATGTCATACAAATTTTTTTTCATAACCTTATATTAAAAATAATTTTGACAACTAAAAAAATTATTAACTCAATAAGTCATTATTAGTGAATATTTTGTTCATATGGATCCATCATAATAGATGACCGTTAAGTATTTTAAAAAAAATTATGAAAAATTGTATGCCGTTGTATATATTAAACATTTATATATAATATTACTAAATAAAAGGTTGTGCTTTTTCTTTTTTTTTTTTCTTTTTTTTTGAGGAAAAGCATTTTACTTAATGCACAAAAGAACCGTCATTTTTTGCGGGTCTAAGAGAGGTAATTGATAAATAATTTTACCCCTCCTATTCTTCGAGAGTTTAGTTCCAAGACTTGAACTTGTACCCTGTCCATTTTAATGGAAAGCACTTTTCATTGCACCAAAACTCAAACTCCAGTGTGTGTTTGGCAAAAATTATTTTTGCCAATTTATTTTATTATTCAGTTTATTTTTATTACTATTCATAAACCCTACTGCACTTTTTGGTACTATTCATGAGTCCCAGTGTACAATTTCGGCTAACTTTTATCTTTATCTACAATACTTTATCAAAAAATTTTCAGTTTCAACAAAATAAGCGAGTCTCAAACAGACCCTCAATATAATAATACTAAATAAAAGGTTGAATAAGAGATCTTGAAAAACAAAATCACACATAATTTTAATTATACTTTGTTTAAAGAATGACAAACATAATATAACAAAAATTTGTTTAGTTGTGAATTAATTTGGTCTAATAGAAGGGTAAGTTCTAATTGGTAGTATTTTATATTATTATTATTATAATAAGGTAGATAAACGAAATTTCAATTTTCAAACTCACCTCAAACTTTGGAATTTGAGTCTCAAAGAAGGATCCTTGCCGAAGGTTCTCAACATTGGCCGGGTGTGCCGGATTTTGTAAGCATATAAATAAAATAACTAGCTATAGTCTTGGACAATGACCACACAATCTTTCGATTTCTCTATTTTTTAAGCAACTACACCGAAGCTTCGTTTAAGTGTGAACCTGCCTAAAGAGGCAGCTGATACTACCATTCACAACGTACACCAAAGGGCCCAAAGATGAGCAAATTAGCTAACACAAACAATTTTATAGACAATTGAAAACTTCTTCCTTTTTCAATGACCCATCTATAGGTCAACTTAACTGTTATTCTACACGTTGATAACTGTCCACAAATTAAATTACAATTTATTTTTCTTAATTGTAATTTTTCAACTTTCTCATTTTGTATGGAAGGTATCGAGTTTCAAAAGTGGTTGGTTTATTGGTGATTACAACAAATATTTGATTGAAACCTAGGGTAAAATAACAATGCTACATTGTAACTACATACAAAAATATTTCATGACTTTTTATTACAACAGTTGAGTTAACAAGAAATTTTTATTTGAACTCATTATTAATATCATTTTTTTTTATTTATCACTAATAATCTGCCATATTAATAGTTATCAAATTTTTTTTGTGAAAGTTGACTTTCTTGGGTAAAAGCTATCATGACAGAACAATTTTATTAATACGTGTCTAAATCAGAGTAATTCTTGTTTTTGGAACAAGGTGAACGCACTATGCACTTGTGTTGTATAGAGTGATCAGGAGTTGATTTCGAATGATGGTGTCTATTTTTAACTGATTCCATAGCTGTAAGCAAAGGAAGTGAGAACATTTTGGTTGTTTTTACTTTTTATCGGCACAGATTAACAAGTCTTAGATATGGTTTTAATCAGTGTCATATTAACATGAAACGTAGATTTCAGATGCATGACTGAGTCTATGGTAGGCTGTAACGGCAGCAAATAATTCAAAATTTTTTTTATAAGATAATTTAAAATTTTTTATTCCTTAAAAAGTGAAAAAAAAATGTTCTACAAATATAGGATTAATCTAAAAGCACATTTTTATTTCTCAAAAACTATAAAGTAAACATGCAAAAATTAATAACTCCATAACAAAATAAATAAATATAAATATTTTTTTTTAAAGAAAAGAAGAAGTTTGTGTTCGTGTTCTCCAAAAAGACCGCTATCTATAATGAGCTCACCAAACCCGTCATCATCCTAATACTTGTTTGTTTGACAAGTTAACTTTTTTCAACCTTCCCAACTCTCAGCTCATGTCAGAATCCACAAAGCTGTTTTCACAAACAAAACATCACCAACAAATTTCAAGTTTATAAAACGGCGCCGCATGAGCAACTGAAAGGTCAGTATCACCCTTACTCTCAACCTATTTTGTAGCCTATCATTCTAGACCCTTTTAGTCTTTATCCATCGTTGCCTTTTCTTGGGCGAAACTTCAGAGTTAGAAAAAGAAAAAGAAAAAGAAAAAGTGTTCTGTTCTGTTTCAAATATTTGTGGAGCGGTCTTTGTGTGAGAAAGAGGCGGTCGTTGCGATATTATATCCCGAACCAAACACACAAACAAAAACAAAAAAAAAAAAAAAAAGAAAGTTTTCCGTTTAGGGGAATTGGGTTTTCCTGTGAAATTTATTTTTATTTATTTAGAACGTAGATAGAACACAAGGTTCGTTGAGAGAGGCGAGGCAAAGCAAAGCAAAGCAAAGAGAGTTGGGAAAAACGATTCCCTCTGATATGCCAGCTCCTCCACTCACTGACTCTCTCTTCCTTTCTTTTTCTCCCGCTTCTTAGGGCTACAATTTCCCTTTCCTTCCTTTTTTTCCCCCAAAGGTAAAAATTCTATTTCCCACGGATTTCAAATTCCTAGCTGTTGCTAATTTTTTGTGTTCTGAGATCTGCTGTTTATTTTTGGTTTCTGTTTGGTTACGGAGAGAGAGAGCTGGAGTGAGAGGGATTGAATAGTGGGATTGGGATTTAAATTCTTAAGGTTCTTCTCCGAATAGCTGGGAGGAATTGCTAGCTATAATATTAGGCTGACTTTGCGTGCAGATTTTCTTTGTAACCAAACGGAGGCTTAGTTAGACTTATTAATGTTAGTTAAGCGTATTTTCAGATTTAACTTCGTGATTTTGCCAATTAATAGTTTTGTTTTATCTGTAAAAAGAAAAAAAAAAAAAACGAAACAAAATTGTTTTATCTGTATAGGTTATGGATTTTGACAGTTTGATATTGGATTTTTTTTTTGGGGATTAGGGTTTCAAACTTGCTTTGCATAGCATTATCTTAGTTTTGCGCTTTCTGTTAATGGTAGGATATAATATTCTGTTTGAATTCTGAGGCTGTTTAAGTGAAGAAAAGTTAAAGTAAATTTGAATATTTCAATCAGTGCTTCTAAGTTGTTTGTCAGGTTTGAATGACGGCGATAATAAACTGTATTAGGCTAAGTTGTGTAGAGGTTTAGCTTTATTGTATTTCTTATAATATCCCGTTTGACTTTTCGAGAGATTCAGTTTGGTTACTTTGGTATGAGTTTTTTGGGGGAATAATAGATTTATATATCTTTATTGGCTAGAGGTTTCGGAATTTATGTTTTAAAAAGTTTGGACTTAAACCTATAACAATAAAGAGTAGTTTGGATTTAGTGCATTATTAGCCATATATTGAGTACTACAGGCCCTGTTTGGTATTTGAAAAAGTGAAATAAATGTACAATCTTTGATTATTTTTAGTTGTGGGATCTTATCATGGAAAATCCTTTGTGTAACAAAATTAGTTACTCGACCACTATTACCATTAATTGGATCTGGGGTTGTGGGAAACTTCATAAATTTTGCACACAAACATATGATTAACAAATTATATTCTTTTCGTATTCTCATAATTCTCAGTAACTAACTGTAAGTGTTTTTTTTTTTTTTAAATAATTTTTTACTCCTCACTCATTAAAATGAATCTTCTTTGAAGTTTATTTGGCCGTTTGTGATGCAGAGTCATGCCGACGTTTTCTGCTATTGCTTTAGATACATTGTTAGAACCTGGAGCTTCAAAATCTGTCGACAAGACTATGCCTAGTTCAAAGCCTCCGAATTCAAGACCTATCCCCAATCCAAAGCTGGAGAGCAGAAATAGTACGTCAGTCACCAAGAGAAGAGTTAAACGCCCTCAGATGACTCCAGCACTCTATGCCACTCCTAAGGCGACCCCGCTTCCAGATTCACCCACTTCATTCCCACCTTCCCCGTACATCATTAACCACAAACGGCGTGGGCCACGTCTCATGAAGAGCTATTCTCAGGACGATGTATCCTCCCGCCAAAAAACTGATGAGAAGGTCAATGGGAATAAGAACAATGCTGAAACCAAGGTTGTCCATTCAACTGATGATATTTCTGTTACTTTTAGCAATTCTGGCCCTAATGAGGAGCATGTGAATGGTGGTCGTGACTGTGAAGTTGGGAGCCATAACAGCAAACCTGGGTGCAGTAATGGGGAACTTGGGAGCAGTAACTTGGAAATTGGGAGCAGTAGTAAAAGTAATGGTGTGACTAGGGAAGAGTCATTGAAGCTTGAAAGAGATGGCGATTCTGAATATTTCTTTGATCCACAGGATTCACTTAGTGTTACAAGCAACACAGATGTAGAAGATAATTCTGGGGCAGAACGTTTAGTGAAGCTTACCCCACCAACGGGGGAGTTTTATGATGCTTGTGAAGGTAATTAGGTTTTTCTTGTCCCTTTTTTATTAATTTACTCATTTTTTATCTATTATGAGTACAAGACGTTTTATGACTCCTCTTTTGTAGACGTGTACATCTTCACCATTTTATTTTGAATGGTGAATATTAGGAACCATCACTCACTTTGTTGATGTGAAATTTAAGTTCTGCCAGAGATAGGTTGCATTTCTCAAAGTTAGAAAATAGTATCAGGCTATCAGCCAAGCTGCTTCAATATAAATTCTTTAAAAAATTATTTTTTCATTACTTCTCAAAAAAAAAAAAAAAAAAAAAAAAATCTGTGTGTGTTATAAATGTTGTAACTCATGAAAACTACAGTGTAGGCACATTTGTATGGTCTTTATGCAAATTTATGAGAACCATTGGTTTCGTGTGTGTGTGTGTATGTGGCTGTACTGCCTATCTTAATTGGTTCTCTTCATGCAGATTTATCCACTGAGGCTGATTTGCGTGAAATGAGATTGAGTCTATTGATGGAAATAGAAAAGCGGGAGCAAGCAGAAGAAGCCCTGAATAACATGCAAAGCCTGTGGCAGAGGCTTGGGCAACAGTTATCTCTTGTGGGATTGGCACTCCCTGCTGACCCCACTGTTGTAGCAGAGGGTGAGCAGCCTGATTGTGATCCTGCAGAAGAGCTCTGTCAACAGGTAGATGTTTCTAGGTTCGTATCAGAATCTATTGGAAGGGGTCTTGCAAGGGCTGAGGTGGAGATGGAGATGGAAGCTCAGATTGAGTCAAAGAACTTTGAGATTGCTCGATTGAATGACAGACTCCATTTTTATGAGGTTGTGAATCGGGAAATGTATCAGAGGAACCAAGATGCTCTAGGTCAGATTGCAATATCTAATACTATCTATACATTTTGTTATATTTTCTACCAAACCTTATTACCTTATCTGTCATAGTTGTTTGTTTGTAGGAGATATGGGTTTATTTGTGTATTAGTTTGTTACTTGATACTACTCTTTGCCTAGTTTGTCTTGCAATTTTGTTTTCTTCGATAGGAGATGATTGTTTTCCCACATTAATTAAAAACAAAAAATAAAACAAAACAAAAGAAACATTGTGGTCAATGTTCTGCTTATGTGATGGGTCTGTTAGTTAGTAATTGTGTTTACTTATAGAGTGAAAGTTGTGTTACTTGTGTGCAAAGTCCTTGTTCTGTTCATGCTATTTGCAATCAGATATCTGTGCTGGGGGTGATGTTTTTGGACATTCTGGCTCCACCACATTGTGGCAGTGCTAATGTCTAGTAGCTACAATTTTCTCTGGACAACCATTTTGAAATAAGTCCTAGAAGCCCATAATTATTAAAAGGGAGTATAATTATGTACGTAAGATAATTGATTTACAGAAAACTTTCAATATTTTAAAAATTTTAAGGAGATATTAATCTATAGTGTCACATATCAAAAATAATTATAATATTAATAATCAAGAATGTCCCTCATTGTCATTTACAAAATAATAAATAAATAAAATGTGGCTAAAGAGAAGTTATGTATTATATACCATCAAGGTTTCAAGTTGTAAGAATTTCTTCTTCTTCTTCTTCGAGGCTTGATTAGTTTTTGATAATTCGATAGTTATAACAATGGGGGAGAGGGTTTTCAAACCTTTAATCTCTTAATAAAGGAGAGTAGGCTACACCATTGAGCTACAAAGCTCTTGGTGAGCCTTGGTTAGTTTAAGATTAATATATGGTGCAATGTTTATATTAAATGGCTGTCATGTCTTTGTCTAAATATTAATTGTATTAGTTGATTCAGGAATGTTAGGCAAAAGTATATGTTTGGTGATCAATTAATAGTATGTCGTTATGTTAGAAGTCTTTTAGAATAATATAATAGGTGTGTAATAAACTTATTTGCTTACCTGCCAACTTATCTTAGATACTTCACAATCATTGGGCCATGGCCTATCAGGCTACCATTTTTGGTAAACTTGTTTGTTATATTGTCAATTCCTTGTCAGCATTATGGATGAAGATGAAGTATTTCTACCTCCTTGTCCTGTGGTGTGGTCTGATGCCATTTTTAAGGTTGTGATGTATTTTCTCTCCAGTGATCCCTAGAAACCCTAGTATGATGTTAGGTCCTTTCTATCTTTTTCTGTTTTTCTTAATCTTGTCTTATCAAAATTTTGTTCCTTCCTAATAGCTGTTACGTAACTTACATTAGTCTTGGTCCTAGTTGCTGTATAGCAGCTCTGTTTGGTTACCTTGATCTTGGAAGGGTAATGGATTTAATAATATTAATCTGGGAAGTTTTTCATTCCTAATGGCCCAATAATTAGCTGGCCTTCTAGAGGAGCTTGGTAAAAAGTTCATTTTTGAAAGACGTCAATAATCTCCCATGGCAAGGTTCTAAGGCCTCTTCCTCTCATGCAAGTTTGTGGGTTTAAACCTTTTGATATCTTATAGATTGCTATTCTAGCTTGTGTGGCATGAGATCCAGAAACTATGATACTATTATGGGGACCAGAAGATTTAGTGCTCTCTTTGTGCACAAATCAGGGTATGCATGCTTTTGTGCATGTGTGTGTACATGCCTAAAGCTAGAGCATTCATTTTGCAAATTGTTGTATTGATGCTTTCATAAAATGCTTCCCAACTTTCATGTAGTTCTTTTGTATGTGATTAGGCATTATACCCTCCTCTAAATTGGCAGTTTTCTGTTTTGTAGAGATGGCACGACATCAAAGGCAAATCAGGAAAAGAAGGCAGAGGTGGGTTTGGGGTTCAATTGCTGCTGCGATCACACTTGGCACTGCTGCCTTAGCATGGTCATACCTTCCAACAGGAAAAGAATCTTCTTCCACTGAACATTTTCAGAATCCTGAGGGTGATGATGCAGCCAATTAATAAATGGTGAATTAAGTAGTAACCATGATGCCACGTCATGGAAGAGAATAAAAGGTCACATAATACACTTTGTGAATACAGTCTTGCTTTTATCAGTTTCTGCACTCGGAGGTTGTATAGTTCCAGCTATAAATAATTTAACTTTGTGCCTTTCGCGACCAATGTGGAAGGAGATAGATCATGAAATCAACAAGTCTTGTTATTAAAATCATGATATGTAGCTTCTGTTTGCACTAAAGCGTAACCTGTTGATCCATTTTTAATCATCCATTCCACTGAAGAGTACCAAGAAGGGGATTTGGATGGTATATTTGGGTGTGTTAAAGTATATAACTCTGTGCAGCCTGAGGAATACTTTGAAATCCAGCACACAACACAAGGCTTCCATTCCGTAAGTTAATTTGTTTAAATATAAACTCTGTCTGGGATGAAATTCCAATTTTGTTTTGCATTGCTCCTTATTCTAGATATGTTACTTTTAAGTCATTTTTCATGGCTGCCTTTTGATTGCTGAAGCAGCATGTAGAGAGATATTCTAACTCTGAAAATTTACGAGGTTTTTGGATTTTATTCAACAATTTTGCTGATTGCGGTACCCTAATTTGGAAGGTAATATTGGAACCTGTAAAGTGCTTTCCTGTACGGCCAAAGTGCCTTAAGGCTTTAGTTTTATTTTTTTTGTTTTGGATTTCATGCTTGATTCATTAAAGATTTTGCAGCAGCATTGCTTGTGGAATAAACGTCATTTTAATGTGTGAATTTGGCTGTTATGGATTTTCACGATTGTATAGCAGTCATTGCTGTGCATGCTGTCAGTCATTATTCGTGATTACTTAATGCACACGAAGACTAGATGATATTTTTCGGTCATATGGCCTAATTACATGAATGCGGGTGTTTCTGCATCTGCTAGATCGCAGTGGAACCGTGCTGGCATTGATTTCTTAATTTTCTTTTGAAGCTTGCTTGCTTGAGAAGATGGGTGTTTTTTTTTTTTTTGGGATACAAGGATGTGCCCAACTGCCCCTGTAAATTTTAGGTAGTCAAGATTTAGTAATGTACCCTTTGGTATAGTTTTTGAAGGGTTATGTTAACGGGTGCCATTAGGGCAATTGTTAATAAATCATTTTAAGAAAGTTGACATTACTTTTATGAAAAATAGAAGAAAACTGTCAACAAAAATAATTGCTCTATCATTTTTTTTTATATAATATTTATAAAAATAGTTCCTAAATCAATGCTCTTTAGGACTTTTTTTTTTTTAACATTTTCCTAGTTTGAAACCCTAATGTTTAACCTACAGCTTTTTCCCCCTATGTACATCTCAATCTCATTTTCAAAAAACTAAACAATTAGTTGTATAAGTCTTAATGGAATCAACCCAATGGCTGTTAGCCTTAAATAATGATGTGGCTAAGGTCAACCATAACAATCGTTTGATTGATAAAAGTTTATTGGGAAAAATTATGCGTTTTAAAAGGTTTCAAACTCCCAAGTGAAATCTTGAGGGAAAGAAAAGGAAGAATGAATGAAATATTGGGCATGTATAAAAATAAAAAGAAAAAAGAAAAAAGAAAAAAAAGGCGTTTAAAATTTTATGTGATGGAACTCGTCAAATCCATTCTCATTATAAAAATTAAACTTTTTTGCATGGATTATTGTTAATTTTGTCATTGTTAGAGCATTCTCATCAAAAGGGCTAAAAATGCTAAATGCTATTTATTAGCATTTTTAACACCTCAAATCATAAAAACATACCTACATCAAAGATGTTAAATCCTAAAAATTTTAGCATTGAGCTACAGTGTTATCAATAACAGCGCACTATAACTGGATTGTTAAAAAAAAAAATTGTTTTTTATTTAGCCCCAACGTCTTTTTTTTCTCATTTCTGTCTTTCTCTTTCCTCTCTCACTTCTCTCTTCTCTCTCCCATGATTTGGTGATTGTGGGCCGCCGATGGTTGTGGTTCGATGATTGTGGGCTGTCGTGGGTTGTGGTTAAATGGTTGTGGGTTGTGGGTTGTGGGTCCAATGATTGTGGTTTTGAGTTGAATTTGGTGGTGGCGGGAAGGTGGGTTGTGGGTCTGGGGCGTTGTGGGTCATGGTGCAGTAGTTCGGCGTGATGAGTATGCTTTTGTGGAAGTTTATCGTGGTGGGTTTGATGTTGTGGGTTGAATTCGAGTTGGAGGGTTGCCATGGTGGGTTGAGCAATAGATTAGCTGCAGAGGGTACTGTGGTGGGTTTACTATTGTTGCCGTAGATTTTCACTGTGGGTTAGGTAGGGGTGACCATGGGTTGGTCCGGGTCGGGTTTGTGCCCAACCCGCGACCGACCCGACTTCCTCGGGTTAAAAATTTTCAGACCCGTCGCCGACCGGTCAGAGAGTCGGGTCGGATCGGACGGTTCTTAGCCAGAAAATGGTCTGGTCTCGGTCGGGTCGGATTTGGCCGAAACTTACCAGTTTTGGCCGAAAACTGGGCAGATCTGGCCAAAATCCGGCGAATCTGGCCGAAAAATAGCCTTTTATGGCAAGAACTCGTCGGATCTTGAAGAGATCTCGCCGAATCTCGACGATATCACGCCGGATCTCAACGAGATATCGCCGGATCTGGCGAGATTAGACTGAGTAACTGTGTAAATGGTGGAGATCGGCGGCCTTTTGGGTGGTAGATCGGTCGGATCGGTTGAAATCGGGTTTAGGTGCAAGGACCCGCCAACCGACCCGCCGGGATCGGGTTGGGTTCCTCGGAAACCGCCGCCGACCCGTCGTTGGACTCGGATCGGACGGTTCCCGGATCGGGCCGGTCGGAAACTCGGGTGGGTCGGTTTCTCGGTTTGTCTTGGACAGGCCTAGGGTTAGGTTCATGGTGGTGGTGGAGGGTTGCCATGGTGGTGGGGGTGGGTGATTGATGGTGGTGGTTGATTGGCTATTGTGGTTGTGGTTGTGGAGTTTTGTGGGTTTCTTGTGTGTGTGTGTTTTGCTTAGTGGTTTAATTGGCAATGGTGGATTGGGATGTGGGTTTGCTGTGTGTGTGTTTTTGCTTGGTGGGTTTGCTGGTGGCAGTGATGGTGGAGGTATCTTTTTTTTTTTTTTTCTTTCTTTTTCTTTTTTTGTTAGTTGTGGCATGGGTGGTAGGTTTGTGGTGGTTGTGGTATGGGTGGTGGGTTTTGTGGTGACTGTTGATAGTGTGGTGGCCGATAGTGCTGAGAATAGTTGGGTTGAGAAAGAGAAAGACAGAAGAGAGAGAGAGAGAGAGAGAGAGAGAGAGAGGGAGAGAGAGGAAGAATTAAAAAAATGAATAAAAATAATAATAAAAGAATATTTAAATGAAATATTAAAAAAATAGAAGTTTTGATGTAAAGTATATTATAAAGTTGGTTTTTTAGATGCTAAACACTAAAATCTTTGATGAGAATGCTCTTATATGGGTAAATCATATTTTTTAGTCCTTAAAAAAAGAAGGGTCATGCTAACGAGTGCCCCTAGGGCATTGGTTAGCAATCCATTTTAGGAAAATTTTAATACCACTTTTATGGTAAATGAAAAAAACTGTCAAAACATTAATTATTATTTTTTTCTTTTCCTATAAGAACTTTTTTTAAATGAATTATTAATCAATGCCCTAAGGTTAGCATTTACCAAAAAAGAATGGTCTCTCAAATTTTAAAAGCTAACAATTTAGGCCTATTAATTTTCATGAAGCCAAGGTCGAGAGCCATGACTCACAAGACCCAAGTTCCCAAACGAGCAGCACATTTGCCGCCAAACTAAGGAACGAACACTAGACACTCAACAAAAGCCCAAATCTGTAGTCCACCCTCATCCTAAGCTGTCTATGGAAAAATTCTGAGAGGAAAGTAATCTTTCTAAATGATAGACAATGTAATGGAGTGGATAAAGTGAAAAATAGGTATGGGACTTTTGGATAGTTTGGCCTTTGGGCCTCAACTTGTGGGCTTGTTTGGCTATGGATAGGTGGAGGCATAGGCCATGTGGGTTGGGTCCAATAATGCTAGTAACACACATGACACATACTTTGCTACAACTGCCTTACATAGCATACTTGATTAATTAAGTGTCACTATCACATAGGCCAACCATTTTTTTTTTACCACTCATAGTATGCAATGTAAGACAATTGTAACAAAATGTGTGTGTTTGTGTAGTACTAGCATTATTGGGATGGGGTCAAAATCGCCAGTTATATGAGTCATGTGACATATGAGTTGTGTGACAGTGTTTAGTTTTGGACTTTAGAGTTTAGAGGCATTTTAAGGCAGCCATAGGTGATAGTGGTGATGATAGTTAGAGGAGCTGATATGCATTTTGGTTGAGAGAGAGAGAGAGAGAGAGAGAGAGAGAGAGAGAGATGTTGAAAATGATATTTTTCAATCAGAATAGACCATTTCAACAATAATGAAAAAAGAATTGTCCCAATATTACAAAACAAATAATTCTGCCTTAAAATAAAAACACATTAATAATCTAGCCAAGCATAATAAGCCATATCAACAACAATATATATATATATATATATAAATACTTCGTAGAGTTTTTGTTGGGACCCTAACTTTATCAATAGCAAATACTTGTCAAGGGGTTAATAGCTTGACTAGCATCTTTTGATCTTTTACTCATTCTTACTTCATCAAATTATTATAAAAAAAAAAAAATCTTGAATAAAGTACTTTATATAATAAGAAATATTATGTTTACAATATTTTCACAATAAATCTTAGATGTTATGTTGTTACCGGTAAGAAAGAAAGTATTTTCAATAACGGTTACATAGGATTTGTCGTGAAAATATTGTTGTGAAAATATCGTAGAGCAACATTTCTCCTACGTAATTCGTAAACGACAACGTATTGGGGAACTTATCTAGTATTTTTTGAAGATCGAAAAGGACCAACCTGTCCCAAAGTCCAGAGCTCCGACAATGGAGCTAGCTCTACTACACACATATCCGACTCTCCCTAGTAATACCCATTACTCCCACTTCGATAAAGTCCTCACAGCTCCATTTAACAACAAAACTTTATTCCCACATTCTACCAGAAACCCATTATTCCAATTCCAATTCCAATTCCAAGCCAAAAACTTTTCCAGGAATGGGAACAACCGCAGCCTTATCTTGTCAGAAAAGGAACTAACTCAGCTCCAAATTGACGAACACGAATATGAAACCGAAGAGGAAGCAGAGACGACGTCGTATTCGGATGACGACTCGTCTTTCTTGTCTCTGAGTGAAAAGCCCGACAGGAACGTGGCGTTGCTCGACGACTATGAAATGGAGGAGCTGGACTATGCTTCCAACGCTAATCATCGAAGCGGTTCGTCTCTTTCTATACCCATTCAATAAATTTTACTGGGTTTACTTTGTTTCTTAATTCTTTTGTGATTTTGGCTACCAAGTTGTTTTATTTTTTGTTTTTTCATCCCCACTTGTTTGAAATGGTTGAAGAATTAAGGAAATGTGAATAGCTTGAAATTGTAAGCTTATGAATCTTAGATGAGCTATAATTGTTATGATATATGTTGGTTTTGAATAATAGTCGTTAATGGTTAGTTGTTTAACTTTCAGTTAGCCCTTTGAATCATTACCACTTAAGCTAACATGTGAATTCTCTTTTATTAATTTCAAGCAAATTAAATTTGTTTTCACTATACAGTGCTACATATTAGAGAATTTTTAAAGAGAACCTAACCTAACCCTATTCTGATCCTAGTAAGACTAGGTTACTTGTCATGCAAGTATAGGCCCAATGGGGTCTAATGCATCTAACAAAGGGAGTGGCTTAAATTGCAAGCCTTCAATACAGGTACTTAGGAAAATCATGCTCTCCACACTTTGCATTCTTATGACTCCAATAAGTAAAATTTTGGTGGATCAAATGTATTCATAAGCTAGTGTGTTTTTAACCATTCACTAAAGAATGGCGTGTTAGTCAAATAATCACAAGCTTGGAGAATGATGGCCTATGTGGACTGTCTTCTTTTTCTAATCTTGTGAGTGTTTTAACACCATAGCTAGTATATCCTAGTGCACAAAACTCCTACTTTTGCAAGGTTTGGATGAGGTCGTGGTAGGCAGTCTTTCCCCCAATTTTACCATGGCTAATATATATGAGGATCAAATTTTGATTCTGTCTATAATAAAAAAAGTTGCATACTATTGATTTATGGCACAGGCAAGAACTTACCTGAGCGCTAAATGGTTTCCAAACTTTTATGTCATTTATTATTGGATATGTTCCTATTATGGATTTGACACGCTAATTTTTTATTTTTAATCATAGAGAAAAGCTTGTAAATATCACTTTCAAATATTAAAAAAAAAAAAAAAACCAATTTTAGGGATTTTTTTCATTTTAGAAATAATGGAAGCTGGAAAATATAATAGTTTTATCAGAGGATAATTTTATATGT
Organism: Lithocarpus polystachyus; assembly: GCA_033629205.1. Lineage (NCBI taxonomy): Eukaryota > Viridiplantae > Streptophyta > Magnoliopsida > Fagales > Fagaceae > Lithocarpus > Lithocarpus polystachyus. The sequence continues at coordinate 55,127,128 of CM066167.1, forward strand.
ATAATCAATGAATTATAAGCAAAATTTGAATTTATGGTTGTCCTTTTGCATTGTGTCACACTTGTGCTCCAAGTTCATATGCTTGCAATAAAGCATGAAACAGGCATAGAATGTTAGCTTTACAACATAGCTAATTTTATATATTGTCTTGGGCTCCTAGCTCTTGTATTTTTCATTTGTGAATTGTTTCGTAGGACCTTAACTCAGGGACAAAATTTTTGGCATTAGTTGTTAGGAAGGATTGAGATGAGATTACAAAAAATGTTGTGTAAAATTTTTCATTGTGGGAGTCCTTTCCCATATTGTTATTCATGGTTTGTGCCTTGAGTGCTCTATATTTTTTTGAGAAGCTTTCTCATTTCTTCCATTGTGGTTCTGAATTTTAATGAATCAAATGCAGGTTATGTGGCTGTACTTGGGAAGCCAAATGTTGGGAAGAGTACACTTGCAAATCAAATGGTAGGCCAAAAACTGTCAATAGTTACAGATAAACCTCAAACAACAAGGCACCGAGTTCTTGGTATATGTTCTGGCCCAGAGTATCAGGTTTGATTTTATTTATATCTAATTCTCTTATGTTGATCTTAGTTACCTGCACTTATGGATTCCTGTCAGTGATCCTGCATTGGAATCTGTTTTGTGAGATGTTGCTAGCTCTTGGTTGGTCATCATGACAGCTTCATTTCCCTCATAAATTTAGTGGTTGAATTAAAGATGAGTAAAACAATTAATTTGATTTTCTCTAGTATTTGTTGAGGGTTGTACTGGTGCTGATTTCTTGTCCTAGTGGGCTTCTAAAAAAAGCTGATATAGTTGCAATAGGTAAAGCTTTTTGCAGTTAAATATACTCACTTTGAAATTTCTTACTGGTTGATTTATATTGGCTTGCCTTGCATTCATTTTAGGAAAAATTTATTGTGCTGAATGCAAGAATACAGAATGAGTGGGAAAAAATGGAACATTGAAAAAAGAATATAGAATGTCCTGAATATCAATATTGTTGTTGAAGACAGACTCGTTAAAATACTGTTTTTTGATAATGGAATTCCAATATCTCATTCGCAGTAAATTGCATGTAGTCAACTTATATATAGTATCATGAGTACTGCTCTAGATCCCTGCAAAAGGAATAGACTTCATTGATTAGTTCGCCCTCTTTAGGGCTGCATTTCTTTATGGCTTTCATACATCTGACCTAAAGGTTTGTTTGCAGATGATACTTTATGACACACCTGGTGTTATTGAGAAGAAAATGCACAAGTTGGACTCTATGATGATGAATAATGTCCGAAGCGCTGCAATTAATGCAGACTGTGTACTAGTTCTTGTTGATGCCTGTAAAATGCCCCAAAAAGTGTGCTTTCTTTTCCTTTCCATTTTTTTTGGGGTGTAGAATTTCCTTTTAAAATGTGTCCTTGTTCCTTAATTCAATTGCTTGTTTCTAGATTGATGAAGTGTTGGAAGAAGGTGTGGGAAACCTCAAAGATAAGCCACCCACTTTGCTGGTTCTGAATAAGAAAGACCTAATTAAACCAGGTGAAATTGCAAAGAAACTGGAGGTAAGATCTTGTTTGTTGATATTCGTTTGGTATGTGTAAGTGCATTAATTATTGAAGTATCATTAAATTTTTATCCTGGCTTAAGTTTCATGTTCCTTGCAGTGGTATGAAAAATTTACTGATGTTGATGAGGTCATACCTGTGAGTGCAAAATATGGTAATGGAGTGGAAGATATCAAGGCTTGGATACTATCAAAACTTCCAGTTGGGCCATCTTATTATCCAAAGGCATGTAGAAATTCATTTTTTGGTCTGATTATTTTAGGAATGAACATTTATGAGTTGTGATGGTGTATTATTATCTATCATTGTTGTCACAAATGTTGGATGACTGGGATAGGATAGTGTGGTGGAACTATGGAAGAGAATACACATGGCTGACCTTGACTAGTTTGTTGAGGATCCATAGCCAAACTCAAAATTTTGGGACTAAGGCTTGGTTTTTGTTGTTGTCATGATACATGTTATAGCCTAATTCCAAGCTTCGGCATTAACTACACAAAATTAAGAACAGATCATGAATGTCTCTGTCAAGTTTTTGGGTTTTTTTTGAGTTTGATCTACATTCAAAAGAAGCAAACTATACTTGTGTTCATTACTTCATTCTTTCCATATTTCTATTTCTCGTTCTCATCAAATGACACTCGGTTTATATCTGTAAGTTTGACGATTAACTGAAAGAGTGGGCCATTAATAAAGAAGGGATCCCAATTCACAATTCTAGCAGATGTGTGGCCTTGGCTCTTTTTTGTTGTTGTTGTTGTTGTTAATGAAAGCTTCCAGTTTTTATGGAATCAAAACAACGGCACAAGAGAATATTGCTTTGTAGAATTACTTTTTTTTTTTTGGGGGGGGGGGGGGGGGGAAGGTTGGAGGTTGTACCCAATGCACAAGGCTCCTGTTCCTGTGTGGTTTGGGAAAGGTGATTGATAGGAAGCCTTACCTCCATTTTTAGAGAGGCTGATTCCCGGAGTACAATTACTGGAATATGATTTTAAAAAATGGAAGTAGATTGACCCAAACATCTATGCCAAGTTTTTGGTTCTGATTCACATTCAAAGAGGCCATCTATACCAAAATTATGTAGCTCTGGCAGATTTAATATTATTAGTTCTTCGGATTATTTAAATATTGCTTGTTGAGTTTGCATCAGGCTGGTCACTTAATAAGAGCTCAATACAAGAAAATAGTGATTATATATGATTTGAAAGCAAAAATCAGAGCTGACTGCATTCAGAAATCTCTTACTCATATGTTGTTTTATCATAGAGTTCACCCATTAAATGTATGGAGTTTGTAATACATTTAGAGCAATGTTATGTAACATTAGGATAATGAGGTATGATGACCTCTTAGTGTCTGTTCTATGTATTCTATTCCTAATTATTCTAAATTCCCAGTGCTGAATTACATTTTGGTTCTGCTCAGTTGGAAACTCACATTGATCTAATCATTTAAGTCACCAAACCAGTGATCCATTTGGCTATGCCAACTTTGAGATTGTGCTTAGCCATGGCTGATAAGAACGCATGAACAAAAATTGGTTGCTTCTTGAGGGTACTAACATCTAACAAAGGTGAAAAGCTTCAAGGACTTCATTCTACATTCTCCCATGATGAGAATTGGTGTGACTACTGATATAACAAGAGACTTGAGGCGGGATGTCTATTAAGTCATTGACAGTCTTTTTTGTTAATGCTGATGTAATCAATAATTCTTTTGGATCAGTTTAAAATTTTAGGATAATTTTTTGTGGGCTATATATCATATTAAGCTGGCACGATGATTGGATTTTTTTTTTTTTTAATATTTAGTAGGGAATGTACAAGAAGCACGGTAGAAACTAAGAGGGTACTTCGTTGTGAGATGGGCGTCTTCAGACCTATTGCATGAAGTAACACTCCATAACGAAGGTTTTTGCCTTTTGAGATGGTTCCGCTTTAGTTGCATGGCCTGTCCTTTTTAAGCTGCTAATTGTCATTTTGTTTAATCTTTCCTGCACTTTTCATAAGGCTTTCATGTTGTAATATGAATTTTTTGTTGCATGTGATCACTTACCTTGTTGCTTATGAATTCTCAGGATATTGTTAGTGAGCACCCAGAAAGATTCTTTGTTTCTGAAATTGTTAGAGAAAAAATATTTATGCAATATCATCGTGAAGTTCCTTACGCATGTCAGGTATATAATTGGAAACATCATGATCAGCTTGTGAAGCATGGTATTCCACTGTAAAAAAGAAAACTTTATGTCTAATACTTTTTTTTTGGGTGGTGCTTTTGATTTGGAATCTATCAGGTGAATGTTGTGAGCTATAAAACCAGGCCAGCTGCAAAAGATTTTATACAAGTGGAAATTGTCGTTGAAAAGAATTCTCAGAAGATCATCCTCATTGGAAAAGTGAGTACTGAGTATACTTATTGGATTTACCAGATGAGTCTTTTTATTTATGTTTTAATGCTAAGTGATGTGTACCCGTTGGGTCTTGAAACCACGACTTGACCCTCCCTCTCCTAAAGGGGGGCCTGGGGAGGAGGTATCGTTTGAATTAAAAGTATATCGACGGATTGGGACCTTGGCTAGTATAGAAAATAGGACAGCCAAAGAGGGAGGATGACAAGGAGGATAACAGTTGGGGGCATTAGCATTGTGGAGGAAAATAACACTTGTCTTTTAATCTCTTCCATCAATGGGTGACCCTTTAAAGATATGTCTTTTCATTGCTATATGATCAATGGACTTCTGGTAGATTTATTTTTGTATTGGAGATAACTGTAAAAGTTAATTTTGGTTCATTTTGAATTTTACCCAAAGAAAAGATTAATATTTGAGTATGGTATGCACAGACATGAGCACACCGTGCTTTTGATATGTTTATCTGATTTTATGTCTCATATCTCACTCTACAGGAAGGGAAGGCTCTGAAACTACTTGCAACAGCTGCCCGACTTGACATTGAAGACTTCCTACAGAAGAAAGTCTTTCTTAAGGTGCAAACCCTATAATAATTAACTGTGTAATTTATGTTACTAATTCTCAACTGGGCTTTAATAATTTATGCATTTTCTGCCACTATTGGTAACTTGGGCGCTGCATTGTTTTCAAGCAACCTTGATGATTGTTGTTTCTGTTAGGAAATTATTCACCTTAAGGCAAACCATGTCTGAACAGGTTGAAGTGAAGGTGAAAGAGAATTGGCGGCAAGATGAAGGGCTCTTGAAGTACTACGGCTATGGAGGGCAAATTCGAGCAATGTGATTTCAAGTTTTATCAAGACCGTATCCCATATCCACCGTACCATAAAATGTAAGTGAAGATCAGTTAGTTGAATGTACAATGATCTCTTAACATAGAAGCCTTCCATTTGTATTCTTGGTAGATTGAGTAGTTGTAAATTGTAATCTCCATTGTAGTAATTAGTCTTTTTTGTGCTAAACTTGTAGTAATTAGTCTTAATTAATGCTTTTTTCTAATAGACCTTTTACTGACTCAATTATTAATTAGCAACAAGAAAATAGTCTTTAATTAATCTTAACATTATCACCTATAAATAAAAGATAAAAAAGCAATCATAACATTACCAGGATTATAATTCCTTCATTTATTAACCTGAAGCCAAATTTCCAGAGCTTTGTCAGGTTAACCAGGTAATCTATGTAGATTTCTGAATTGGAAGGGCATGCACGGCTTTGTCAGTGTCTATTATTTGTAACCCGCATGGCCATTTGAAAGATTTGAGCCTAGTATTTGAAACTGACCTGTAAACTTTTGCCTTGCTTGGATTTCTTTAGGAAAAAGAATTTCATTTATGGATACATGCATCGTCTCTTTTACATCATGTGAGACTCGCACACTGTGAGAGAGAGTTATACATGCACAAGATAAGTACTACTTGCGTAGAGCTCATGGGCCAGTTATACAGACTGAGGATGCCAATGTCGGCATTTTTATTTGTTTTTATTAGGTAAAATGTACAGACCCCATTCCCATTTTGCTATCTTTTAATTAATTCTCCTCAGTTTTTATTTTTTTATTGTTTTTTAATCACATCTTTTATGGCTCATGATTTAATTACATCCTTCTATTCATTATACCGTTAATAATTGTTGATGGAAGTATCATACTATGTGACTTTAGAAAATATTAAACTTTTTTTAACATCTCAAACGATTTTAAGAATATTTCTAGATTTTATGTTTTCATTTTGAAATTATTTTAGCTATTAAAGATAAAGGAATAAGTGTCTTCTTCTTCTCTCTCTCTTTTTAATGTGTGAGCCGACTCCTAAAATTTTTGGAACTAAAAGTCTAAAACTTTATTATTGTTGTTACCTTGACCTTATATATAAATAAAAGTAAACACTTGAATACACGTGGGGCGATAGGGAAATAGATCAGCTCATACTTTAGTTGCTTTTGTAAAGAATATTGACTCTTTTGTAACTTGGATGAAAGAGTGTCCACTTTTTCTTGCATCTTTGGTTTCTCAAGATGCTATGTATTTTTTCGCATCTTAATAAAATGAAAGTATTTCTTATCAAAAAAAAAAAAGAAAAAAAAAAAAGAGTAAACACGTGAATGTTATATGATGCACCTTTGTTAACAATTGATCACCTTCATATGGACATAAGAGCGGAGTGATTATGAAAAATGTTATGTTCACAACAGTTTTACAGTAAATCATTTCGAAGGAAAATTTTATCAACTGAAACTGAGATATGATCTAATAAATGGCCTAACTGAAGAATGGGGTGTCTTTTATCCGCTTTTATTATCTATAGTAATATGCTAAAAATGTGAGGTGCAAGAGTGCAACATGTATTGTTTGTTGAATTGTGACTCAGTCTTGTCACTTTCAGTCAACAGGAAAAAGAAACCATGTTCATGTTACATGTCGGAAGAGAATAGAGAGAGACGTGAATGACGCTAATTAATGTCACTAGTTTACAGGGTAAGACTAGGTGTACTAATCTTTAACACAATAGTTGGATTTTTTTTTTTTTTTCTAAGGAGGGGTATTGCATTTTAAATCTTATATTGTAGTGGTGGTTTGTAATTAAATCATTTTGTTTCAAATTAAAAATGCTTGCCTGTTAGTCCATTGGTCAAGTAGGATATCTGATTATTCCTAAACTTATAAGATATTTATGAATTTTATATATACATATTGAATAGATTTGAACTTATGACGTTTGTTCTATAATACTTGCTTTTTATTATCGAGTTAAAATATCAATTAGTTTTTGGTGTATTCAAGATTTGAATCTAAAATTTCTTTGATGGTAAGACAACCCAAAATTTGGTAGGACCAAAATGGAAAATCTTGAACCTAAAGAACCAAATTGAAAATAACCCAAAACTTGGGTTGAAAAAATGTATTAATCCCAGCATCCTGCCTAAGGTTCACTGATTAAGTGTCCTTATTTAGCACTGATCTTCAGTTCTCCACTTACCCTTTACATTGTGGCCTGGTCTCCTACAGTTAAAACCCTTTACCATTTAAAAACTAAAGCATTCTTTACAAAACGGTGACTTATTATAGATCGCAGAAGAAGAAGAAGAAGAAGAAGCAAACAAAATAGAAGATGCTCATAAAAAGTTGAGCGGCGATACCCATAAAAGAGTGCAAGACATGAATTGAGATTGCCGTTGAGATTTGTAGAACCCCACCACCTAGCGCTGAGGTATGAGTAGGACCATGTAAAGGGCACTAGATGTTGCTCCTCACATGGGTTGGTTTAACTATCACATTCACCAAATTCAGCCGCGTGGTGGATTAGATTGAGACACCAAAGGAAATAGAAATCACTAAAAAAAGAGAAAAAAGAAATCAGTAATAATAAAGTGGAGGTGGAATAGAACGTCTTTCTTGGCCTTTTCACTGGGTCAAAAAGCAATGGTGCATGGCAAATTACACATTTTTTGTTTGTATTACTATGCAATGAATTGGAGTTTTAGAAGCTTTTGCACCTGGTAGGGTTACCGTCATTGATAAGGATTAAAGCTTTGTGTGTGGGAGACCCAGGACCGAATTTTCTATTGTTGCTTTTCAACAGGTTTTGGTTATTGGAATTAGGAATCCGGGACCCAGACAAAGAAAAAGGTTAATGGAATTTGAAACCAAAGGCTGTGACACCATGATTTTTAACCTTTTTTTTTTTTTTTTTGGTTTTTGGAGACACGGTGATCTTTTTGACCTTTGAAACGTTGCCAGTACTGAGTAGTACTAGTTGCTACTTGGGTACAACTATATTGTCGGTTGCAATTGTGCGATGGCAATTAATTTGCATCAATTTGAGTAGGTCCTAAAAGTGCAGGTCTATGATATTCTAGGAGGCACCAAGGCATTAAGGGTACAAGTACGATATAATGGTACGAGCAATTTAAAAAAATTTATAATATGACACAACGGTATAATATGGACACTATACATGTATCAGTACGATATTTTCAAACAAAGTGTCCATACTTCCTAGACTAATATTCCTTGCCACAGCTTTTTCAAGTAATGGTTAGTTGGTATAATGATAAACTATAATCAGTGAGAGTTTTTACCGTCAAATTCTATCTTTGAAAAAATATATTGTAATTTGACAATTTCTTTTTTTGATAAATAGGGAATTTCATAAATTTCTGATGACTCTTTAAATGACTGTAAGAACTTTGCTCGATTTCCATGTGAGCTCAATAATATTAGTGTGAAACATTTATTCATCTGGAAAACAAAATAAAATCCTATGGTAAATTTTGATCTCTAACATAATAATTATCCATCCATCTTTTTCACCAGCAATAGTATCTCATTTTCATGGAGCCCTGCATGTTTGCCATGCCTGAAATTATATTTCTATAGTTGTCACAAGACATGGCCATTACTAATTAGCTTTCACATTCTTTCAACACTAATTTCATGGTACGATGAATAATATTGCACATGCATGGACAGTTGAGGAAGCTTCACAATTTATATCATTATTGCTGTTTTCCGTTTACAATCAAATCAATATAATTATTGTTCTGTAACACTGCCAAAACGATCAATTTGTACATGCTTATTATACAACTAGGAAAACTCACACGCAAGTAAAAAAATTTGTGCTATTTACCTAAGCTTTTTTCACCTCACAGAGGTATCTCTGTCGGTTTCTCTGCCTTGACAGTTACTGTTGTGTTTTTTCCTATAGACAACTGCTATAAACAAGCCTTGCTTCTATGCTCAGTTTATGAACACTAGCTAAACTTCCTTCATAGTGAGAAGGAAAGATGAAGCATCTAGCTTTTGCTATTCTATTGTCCATTTTGATCCACCAGCAGTGCTTTCACATGCATGTTGAAGCAGGAGATGGTTTCATCAGAACCAGAGGAGTGCATTTTCTGTTGAATGGAAACCCTTATTATGCCAATGGCTTTAATGCTTACTGGTTGATGTATATGGCTTCTGACCCATCTCAGAGATCCAAAGTTTCTGCTGTCTTTAGTGAAGCCTCCAGGCATGGTCTAACTGTGGCTAGAACTTGGGCTTTCAATGATGGTGGTTACAGAGCTCTACAGTACTCTCCTGGCTCCTACAATGAGCAAGCGTTTAAGGTCTCTTTCACACTTAATCTCTGCCATTTTTTTTCCTTTCTTTCAATTTTTAGATTTACACAAAGTTGATGATTTTTTGTTTTGGGTTCTTAAAGGGCTTGGATTTTGTTATAGCTGAGGCCAGGACGCATGGGATCAAGCTCATATTGAGCTTGGCTAACAACTATGACAGCTTTGGAGGTAAAAAACAGTATGTGAATTGGGCTAGAAATCAGGGACAGTACCTGACCTCGGATGATGACTTCTTTAGGAATCCTGTTGTTAAGGGTTACTACAAGAACCATATTAAGGTAAACGAAAGCACACATTATTGAATTATCTTTCACTGATTTTAGATATATTCTTGTTTTTTTGATAATTGGTATAAATTCCTAGTGAAATCAAAGAGGAGCTGGTTGTACTGCTATGAAAATTACTACTCTAGCTGTATTCCTTATTTTCCAAACAATATACTTTTTTCCTTTATATGATTTTTTTGTAATGAAATCAAACAAAAATAGCTGATTCTAATAGTTTTTATATTTTTCTATTGGTATGTTATTTTTTTTTATTTCTTCCAAAAAGAAAACCAGATATACTTTCTAAGAAGGATTTTGTTGCTCATTATGGAGATCTGAGATAGATGATGTCCAGCTCTAATTCTCCTTTACCCTTTCAAAGACTGTTCTAAACAGGTATAACAGCTTTACTGGAATTCATTACAAAGATGACCCAACAATAATGGCCTGGGAGCTTATCAACGAGCCTAGGTGCACATCAGATCCTTCAGGGAGGACCATTCAGGTTAGAATAATTTTCTCTCTGCTTTTTATCTTGTTTCCCAACATAGATCTATCTTCAAGCTGTTACATTTAGTATTTCTTACTACAAATTTTTTTTTTTACTCATTTCTTTGAAGTTAAGTCTACAAGTCTACAAGATATGCTAGGAAGTAGGGATACTACAAATTTTACTAGACATGTTTTACAAACTGATGTGTTAACTTTTAAACACAACAAAAAAGTAATTAAGAAATCTATTTATTATATCATGGATGTGACACTAATTACATTCATTGTCACTAATTTATTTACTATGTTATGGATGTGACACTAATTACTTTTTTATTTTTATTTTTAGAATCAATTACTCTAATTACATTTATTTATTATGTTTATAAATTTTTGCAGTAAAATTGGCAGTAACTTTAGCAAATCAAATGAAGTTTAGTTTGCTATTAAATTTTCTTCAATGTGCCCTGCATGTGCAATTCAGTTAGCCATTAAGGAGTATTTAAATCACCACCCACTCAACCTCCATTCCTTCTGGAGTCAGGCAACCTTAATAATTACTACAACATTACATCTTAAATGTGTTTGTCTAGGCATGGTTTTTATTGTTATTGTCAGTGTTCAAGCTAATCTTTTTCCTTTGGCAATTGTGTGATAGGCTTGGATAATGGAAATGGCTTCCCATGTAAAATCTATAGACAGAAATCACTTGCTGGAAGCTGGTTTAGAAGGATTTTATGGGCACTCAACGCCTCAGAGGAAGAGACTCAATCCTAGTCTTGAAATAGGAACAGATTTCATTGCAAATAACCGGATCCCTGGCATTGATTTTGCAACAGTCCACACATATCCTGATCAATGGTAACTATTATTTGAAATATAGAAAATACATAAAATTCATGAATATGTTATTTCTTGGACTGTTTATGAGAACAAGCAAAGTTGTGAAAAATGAAATCTTGGCCTAAAAAATTGAGGTTTAAATGTTTTTTAGCTTCTTAACAAAATACATTTAGACATTTAGCAAACTTAATGAATGTTACAGAGTCTGGTCAGGTTACAGAATTAAGACACATTTAATTGAATTTTTGCATGGTTTTGTTTTATGAGCACAGGTTGTCCAGCTCAAATGACCAATACCAGCTTTCTTTCTTGAACAATTGGCTAAATGCTCACATCCAAGATGCACAGTACATTCTTCGTAAACCAATCCTTCTTACAGAATTTGGGAAATCCACAAAAGACCCTGGTTTCAGCACCCACCAAAGAGACCTCTTGTTCAATACCGTGTACTACAAGATATACTCATCAGCTAAAAGAGGAGGTGCAGCTGCTGGAGGCCTGTTCTGGCAACTTCTAACTGAAGGCATGGACTCGTTCCGTGATGGGTATGAGATAGTTCTGAGCCAAAGCCCCTCAACAGCAAATATTATTGCCCAACAGTCTCACAAGCTTTATCAGATTAGGAAGATTTTTGCAAGAATGAGATATATGGAGAGGTGGAAGAGGGCAAGGGCTATCAGAAGGGCTCAATGGTTGGCTAGAAACAGAGGCAAGCAGATTGGAAACTAGGATATGCATAGCTTGCATGAAATCTAAGTTTGTGGACATGTTCAACGTCAAAGTAAACCTATTTGATGGTGTAGTTGTGACTTGTGTGGTTTCCAAAACTGGTTACTCTCTTAGAGATGAATAATTTTCGTCCAGGAGGGTAGCTTTTAGTACTAGGTAATGTAACTTTTCTATAATTTTGTAGTTTGAGTTGCTCAAGGAGCTTTATGTTTGTAACAAACTGGAGACTTAATGGTACTTGCTTATTTTCATTGAGAGATGAAAACAAGACTATACAAAAAATGAATTGTAAAATCCTATCTATATTACAATGGAATACAAAATTCTATGCTAAGTTGAATAATTTGATTGTTAGAGAAGTGTGCTGGAAAGGCAGGAGTTCTTTGCCAAGGCAGCTTGGTTTAATTTTCTGTCATATGGGAGTGAGACTTGCTTGATGTGGATTTGTTTCTTTCTCTGTATTTGGAAAATCAAGTTGAGAAAGAGGTAAACGTTTACAGAAAATTTTGTTAAATGAGAAGATTAAAGAAATTAACTTGATATTAATTTTGTATATAACAATTAAGTCTTAATCTTAAATTTTTGGAGCCAGTAATAGATTCTCAACAAACTAGTCATGGTCGGCCACATATATTAAAAAAAAAAAAAAAAACCTATAGTAGATATATTGATGATATAGTGGGTGTCAATCTATAGCAACCCTATTCTTCATTTTCTTTTTTGGGATTGAAATCAACTGTGAACAAAATATATCACACTAAACACTAAAGAAATTGAAACTACAATTCTCCATAGCCCATCCACTTGGCATGCTCTCATTGGTGGCTATGTTCATAAATAATTTTTTTTTTGTGCTATCAATGTGGTTAATTTCATCCTCAACTACGAAAAAGTATCATATGTATTGAGAGTAACTTTACATATATCCAATACACTAAATACATTCTCCTCAGCAACGTTTTGAAATTGACTGTTTGGGTTGCAAATTCACTACTGTAGTTTTTGGGCCTATGTCATATGACAAGGCCCATTTTTTAAATGGACTTTTTACGCATTGTTTTTTCTTTTCTTTTTTTCTTCTTCTTCTTCGCTGAAGAGAATGATATGAGGTGCCTTTGGAGCATGTAGTTTGCACCCTCCAAAAAAAAAAAAAAAAGAATGAAGAAATTCTTCGTTAGCGTCTCGCAAAAATGAAGCCCATGAAGCATTTCAAAGCTCAAACTTCGTTCAGGTAAATGCTTTGCATTGCATGGCGGTGGAAAAAGCACAAACATGGTTTTATCAGTTAGGCCTCTTATTTTTAGGAGATTATTTACTTCATCAACCCTTGCTTACACTGAATGCAGAGACCTCCTGTTTTCGGAGGCAAAACCACACCCATTAGAGTTAGCTCAGAAAACCCATTTAGTTTATCATGTAGATATGCCTGAAGTTAATTCTCAGTTGAAGCAGTTAGTGAAAGCGGGCGATTTGAATGCTGCTCGTACGATGTTCGATAAAATGCCTCATAGAGATGAGATTTCATGGACCAATATGATTTCTGGCTATGTCAATGCCTCGGATTCTTGTGAAGCATTGGTTTTGTTTTCAAATATGTGGGTTCAGCCTGGAGTTCGAATGGACCACTTTGTGCTTAGTCTTGCACTCAAGGCTTGTGCTCTCAATATGAACTTGTATTATGGGGAACTGTTACATGGGTATTCAGTGAAATCTAGTTTTGTGAATTCAGTTTTTGTGGGAAGCGCCCTTGTTGACATGTACACCAAGGTTGGTAAAATTGAGCAAGGTTGTAGAGTCTTTGATGAGATGCCGGTTAGGAATGTAGTATCGTGGACTGCCGTTATAACTGGGCTTGTCCAAGCTGGTTACGCTAAGGAGGGACTAGTTTACTTTTCTGAAATGCAGAGATCAAAGGTGGAGTATGATTCATATTCATTTGCTATTGCATTGAAAGCATGTGCTGATTTTGGTGCTCTGAATTATGGGAGGGAAATCCACGCAAAAACAATGAAAAAAGGGTTCAACGAGAGCTCATTTGTGGCTAATACTCTCGCTACCATGTACAGCAAATGCGGAAAATTAGTCTACGGGATGCGCTTGTTTGAAAAAATGAGGACCCAGGATGTGGTTTCATGGACAACAATTATAACAACACTTGTTCAGATGGGTCAGGAGGAGCATGCAATTGAAGCATTTATGAAAATGAAGGAATCAGATGTTAGTCCAAATGAGTACACTTTTGCGGCCATTATCTCTGGTGTTGCCAATCTTGCAATAACAGAATGTGGTGAACAATTACATGCCCATGTTTTACGTATAGGTCTTGTCGATTCTTTGTCAGTGGCAAATTCCATCATTACCATGTACTCAAAATGTGGGCAGTTGACGTCAGCTTCAATGGTGTTTCATGGTATGACCAGAAGAGACATTGTTTCATGGAGTACTATAATTGCAGCATATTCTCAGGGAGGTTATGGGGAAGAAGCATTTGAGTATCTATCATGGATGAGAAGAGAAGGGCCTAAACCAAATGAGTTTGCTTTTGCTAGCGTGCTGAGTGTATGTGGAAGTCTGGCAATTCTTGAGCAAGGGAAGCAACTACATGCTCATGTCTTGTCCATTGGCTTAGAACACACAGCTATGATACAAAGTGCTCTAATTAATTTGTACTCTAAATGTGGGAGTATAAAAGATGCTTCAAAAATCTTTGATGTGGCAGAAAATGAAGATATTGTGTCATGGACTGCCATGATTAATGGTTATGCTGAACATGGGTGCAGCCAAAAAGCCATTGATTTGTTTGTGAAGATTCACACAGGTGGTTTAAAACCAGACTCTGTGACCTTCATCGGTGTTCTTACTGCTTGTAGCCATGCTGGACTTGTTGATCTTGGCTTCCACTACTTCAATTTGATGATTAATGAGTACCAGATAAATCCTTCAAAAGAACATTACGGATGCATGATTGATCTCCTCTGCCGAGCTGGAAGATTAAATGATGCAGAGCGCATGATCAAAAGTATGCCGTTTCAACGGGATGATGTTGTATGGTCTAGTCTGCTTCGAGCATGTAGGATACATGGAGATGTTGACCGTGGAATACGCGCTGCAGAGGAGATTCTTAAATTAGATCCAAATTGTGCAGGAACTCATATTACCCTGGCTAACATTTATGCTTCCAAAGGGAGATTAAGTGAATCAGCAAATGTAAGGAAGATTATGAAATCGAAAGGAGTGATTAAGGAGCCAGGATGGTCTTGGATAAAGGTGAGGAATCTGCTTTCTGCTTTTGTTGCTGGGGATCGGTCTCATCCTCAAGGTGAAGATATATACTGCATGTTGGACTTACTAGCTTCAAGGACAGAAATTGCAATTCAGGAAGTGGGTTCCCTTCTAAATGATGTGGAAGATTAGCAGAAGGGAGACATATGCTTCACTATCACATTACAGATTAACGTCATCTCTTCATGGTGCAATTACTTATTCAAGAATCTCAGTTCTCAAAAAAATAGCATGGAGCCAGTTTTCAGTTATACAGATCACAAACAGAAGCCAATTTTTGTATCAAATATAAATTGAACAATTCATGAGTATGTGGATGAGATATAGTTGTATCTGGTTGTGAGAGGGTGAACAAAAAGGCTGGTTGTGCCTTGAATTAATATACAAAGTCAAATGAGATGGCATCTTTGGATTCAGCTCAAAGATTATGATAATTTGCAAAACTAGACCCCATGCCACATCGAATGATCAGTCTCAGGGACAGAATGACACCAGACTTTGTGAATGTGGTATTCTCTAATGGACCTGTGCCTATCTGTGAAAGTGAGCCATATCATTGTTCACTTGTTTAACTCCAAGGACTAACAATTTTTGTCCATTATCGTTGACATGACAAATTTGACATTAATTTTAGCAGGGTTTTCAGAGAGCATTGTGCTGCAGCATTTGAGTACAAGTATGTTGGTTCTTAAGACTAAGCTCTCCCCTGTTTCTTTATGGGATTTTAGACTTATTTGTTACATGTATTTTGGAGATGTTGAAGGTGAATCATGAGTAATCCTGATATATAAAATTGGAAGGATGTTTCAGAAGAGATAGGAGCTCAAAAATGCATGAAGGTCCAAGCAGAGATGGGGAGTTTGAAGAAGGTAACCTTGCTCCTGGATAATGTGGTTATAGGCTAAGCCTGAGCTGATGGAGAAGATTCAGTAGTTCTCACTGATTTATCTGAAGATGTCTTTTTCTTACGAGTTTAAATTTTATCCTCTTATGTTTTGTATAGGTGGGAGGTCGTATTGATCCTTTTTTTTTTTCCTTTTTTTCGCTGTGTATGCTCAGATTATTTGGCCTGACATTTTGTACAAGGCATACCATTTTTAAGGGCAGAAAAAAGAGAGAGAAGAAAACAATGAAATATGCATTTTAATTTTTCTCTTTCCTTTTTTTTCTAGTCTCAGCAACCCGAGCACAAATCTTCTATTATAGGAGCTTCTGACCTGGCCCTTCAGCATTGCACTGTAGTTATCCAAGTATAATTAAAAAATTGACGTGATAACAAATATGATTTATACCAATTCAATACATAGTAAATAAATATGTTAAGTACTATTGTGTGATAAATGACACGTAAATTTGTAAGCTCTAAGCAGTCAAATGTATAATATTTCCAGGATCACTCTTTTAACATTGATCACGTCAATTTCTTTTGTCTTACGTGCTGGGCGGTTTCCCCTGTAATGTCGCCTCTTTTCAATCATAGGAATTTAAGGAATGATAATTGATAAGTTGATACAGAATGTAGAGAGAATGGCCTTGGATTTGGTTACCACGGAGTTATCAATATCTTCAATATATATATATACATACATATATATATATATATATATATATATATATATATAAAAGCAAAGAACTCATGTGGAAAAGTATGAGGTTCTGCTAAGTGGCATATTGTATGACATCCTACTCATTTAGGCTTTCACCTCATCTAAATTTAGTATTTATATCAAATTATTAAATAATAAAAAATGCATTTATTTCAATGTATTAATAAAATTCAAAAATTTGTATACATTTATAACTTTACATGTTTTAAATTGATACGGATGGATTTAAAAAGTCATAGGAAATATAGGAATAAAATTCAAAGAATTTGTATATATTTATAACTTTACATGCTTTGAATTGATAGGGATGGATCTAAAAAGTCATGGGAAATATAGGAATAAAAAAAACTTTTCAATTTTCTACATAAGACTAACTTCAATGTAGAATTGCAAGAGTTGAATCCAATGAATTGGACAAATATTATTTGTCTCCACATTTGTCCAATATAAATCAAGTCATGGGATATGTAGAAATAAAATTCA
This sequence comes from Lithocarpus polystachyus, assembly GCA_033629205.1. Lineage (NCBI taxonomy): Eukaryota > Viridiplantae > Streptophyta > Magnoliopsida > Fagales > Fagaceae > Lithocarpus > Lithocarpus polystachyus. Next base: position 55,143,985 of record CM066167.1, read on the forward strand.
AAAAATTTGTATACATTTATTACTTAATACACTTTGAATTGATACGGATGAATCCAAAAAATCATGGGAAATGTAGGAATCAAAAAAACTTTTCAATTTTCTACATAAGACTAACTTTAATGTAGAATTGCAAGAGTTGAGTTCAATGAATTGGGTAAATATTATTTGTCTTCACATTTGTCCAATATAAATCCCTATTTCCTAGGGGTGTCGAGCTAGGCCCTTTTGGATATACAACACTATAAGTTTAAAAAAAAAAAAAAAAAAACTTCTCTCCTCCCTCCGTGTATGTGTGTGTTAAAAATACTTAATATTTTCAAAGGAAAAAATAGTAGATTAATCCCATATTGAAAAATAGGTGTGAATAAAAGAGGTTTAAAGTCTGTGCTGTGTATCTAAGAGTTAGACCTTTTTAGATATACACCACGGTAATTTTCTTTAAAAAAACATTTTACACTCTCTCCGTATGTGTGTAAAAAATACTTAGTATTCTCCACACAAAAAAAAAAAAAAAAAAAAAATTGGAGGTTAAATTGTGATATTATTGCATTACTATAACATTATTTTTTTTCTATTGTTGTATCATGAAATTCTAGAAGTTTTTATAACTAATTGATATATAAAACACAAATAATACAAGAAAGACACCTAGGAACCAACAGGTTTGTAGGTGACAATTTTACTATGATATGGTGACATTTCTTGATTGCATGAATTAGAGGAATTTTCCTCCAATGTATTTAGTTTGAATTTAGTTTTAGTAGAAAACCTCATAGACTAAGTGTAACTAACAATAATAGAATTCATGAAATCAATGGATCAAAAATAATTTCTTACAAAACTTATCAAATTGCACCGCGCATCGCGCAGAATATCAACTAGTAGGAGAAAAGGGGGTGGGGGAGCCACAACTCATACAAGTTCCATTAATCTGTGATACAATTACATTCTCTGAATTAATGAAATTTTCCTTTCTTCACTTAAATTTCAAGAATGAAAATACCAATCACAGCAAGAATGAGAGTATGACACTAACTACTCTGATGTACAAGGAGCATTCCAAGCAGTTGGCAGTTCTCTGCTGCTACCATCTAATTTGTAAGATAAAAGGCTCCGGCCTTTACTTCATGATGTGTGCACTTGTGTGTGTGACCACACATGCACACATCTCATGCTTTATTACTTAAGCTACTTAGAAAACTTGAATCTCAGCTTTGCAAGGCATCTTTCTATTTAGAGATTTCATCCTCGTCCCTAAGCCAATAACGAACTACGTGTACAAGAAAGCCTAGGCAAAATCCAGCAGCTCCCAGAACAACAATTGCTCGAACCCAGTACGTGGACATAAATGCTTTTAGCACAATAGCATCCCAAGACAAATACCACAAAATAGAGAAAATGGTTCCCAAGACGGCTCCCACGACAACTTGGCTTACTGTATGAAAGAGTTGTGAGACCCGCAGCCATGACTGCAAACACCAATGAAAGATAAATATCAGCATGGGAAGAATATTTCAGTAACCATTTCTCTTTTTCTTTTTTCTTTTTTTCCAAATCCTTTCAGGTTCCACGAGTGCTGGGAATTTTTGCTTCTACTTAACCATGAGCTGACAAATATTTCTTCTAATATCCACCTACTCAAACTCAATCACACCTTTGAGGTGTCACAATGCAAATCTATTATAAAAAGCTAACTTACAGCTGTAGAACAAAAGCAATCATCATTGGTCATCAGTCCATGAATTAATTTAGTTCTCTATAATCTATATAACATCTAAAATCATGATAATCAAGTGAAAATTTTGTGACTTCCTATTTTTTACACCCAGGGTCCATTTGGGAACTACTTATTTTGTTAAAATTGAAAATTTTTTGCTAAAAGTATATAGAAAAAAAAGTTAAAAGCTGACTTTTGGAGCAATGGGACCCACTTAACAGTGCAATGGGACCCACTTTAGGAGCAAAAATAAGCTAACTTTTTCTCAAATCCCAAACACAACCCCAATCAACAAGTGTTCGTTATTGAATATTCTACAAGGAGTATATTATTGAAGACTTAAGTTGTCCCTCAACCCAACAAAAAAAAAAATTATCAAAGGCTGAGATTAGTTCATAAGTACTTTATTAATTTTTACAAAAAAATAAAAATCCATTGGGCTTATTTGGGGCCACCTGGTCGATTTGACCCTATGATCCCATTTACATATCAAGTTGAAACTGCGCCAAATATACGGTTTCAAATTTTGGAGGATTGTGATAGTCACTATGGCACAATCCATTAAAATTTAGCTAGAATACTGTACTAGGTCTATACTAAGCTGGCCTATGGTTTCTGAACAGGAGTGGAAAGGAATGTGCCAGATTAGCATAGTACCTGTGACTAAATTTTAAGAATATCAACATTCATATATGAAACCTATGCTATAAGCAGGTATAATATGCTTCATTTGACTTTAATAAGAGCCAGATGAGAATACTTACAAGGTAAGAACCAAATGCCAAGGCAAGAACACCGATTGCTATGGTGATTTCGTTTATCCCTAGCCATTCAAAAACTGCAACAGCAAGCAGAAAACGAACTTTAATTTTCTACAATAGAGCCAACATATATTGATATTTTACTGACAAAAAACAAGGAAACTGCACACCAATATATTGTAAGCCCAACAAGGAAATTGCTCTCATGTTTTCTTTAAACAAGCCCATGTTGGAATCTGAAGGAAGATATAAAGAGACTAAATAGGATGTTCTAAAGAAATGCGATCATTCCATTTTCTTAGGCATATGCTTTAAGGCACAATCTGCTAAAATGGAGTTATACAAATGAGAGAGCCATCACTAGAAATGATGGAGAGAGAGAGAGAGAGAGCATCAATTCAAGGAATTTGAAAATAATTCTTCTACAGGAAAAACACAAAATATCCTATAACATCCTATGAAGAATAAACATCAACCCACTTTGAGATATCATTTCAAAGTTTTTAAGATAGGAAATAAGAGGGGTATTCTACTCGATATGTTAGGCTACCAACAATAAAATGGCATGCTCACATTAATTTATTTTTTTGGTGCTATAACTCCTAAATTATCCTTTGAACTTGAGTACAGAGCATATGTTTTAGAAAATGCTACAAGCTCTCATGAATTATACACTAAGCCTAGCATGTAGCATCACAAAATTGTACATTCATGAAGTTATACAATAAATCTTAAAGCTATTTTCATTCATAAGTGATCTTAATATAAAGAGAATGGACGAAAATTACTTGACAGAATAGTAAACGTGACAGTGAAGAAAATGGATTGTGCATGTGAAGATGGCATCCCAGGGTCAGATTTCAATGTGGAAACAGGTCGCTCTTGGTTTAGTATACGTTTGAGCTTAAGTGAGAGCATCACATTTACAACAGACCCCATAGCAGCCCACATAGCTTCTACATCATGCCTCCAAAGAATGACACCACCAAAAAGGGCAGCTACAAGCCACTTGCTCTGTAAACCAACAGCAATGAAGCATTAAGGTCATAAAAAATGTTATTTTATCTCACCTTTGAGAAGATGAGCAAACCATTACCTTACGGTTGCAAGACCCAACAGTGTGGTATCTACAGAAGTATATTTATACTAATGGTCCTTGAATTTCAGGAAAACTAAGTTTAATCTCCCATTATTCAGCTCAATCCCACATCAATCACCATTTTAGGAACCTCAAATACAGCTAAAGGATTTCTTTTGCAGAGACGCGAACGTGGAAAAGGGAGCAATGATAAGAGTCAAGTATATGTATAATACAGAAACGTCTTTTTATTTTATTTTATTTTATTTTTAATGAAAGTATAATACAAAATAAATAAATAAAAATTGTAAGCATGATTTTACACTAAATGAAGTCAAAAAGGAAGAAAGGAACACTAGATGAGATCACAGATATGTGCAATTAGCAACATCCTGCAATTATCATGTGAAAAGTTCCATAACTTCTGTGTATTTAGAATGGAAGTAAATTTCTAACAGAGTAATATGTTTTATGTAAGACATAATGAGGATAGCCACTAAGCCAGTAAGAATCCATGGCTGAATGGTAAAAGTGTCGGGTTTGAAGTATAGTGTCGAACATGTAGGTGTAGTCAGTTAGAGAAAATGGCAGCAGCATACCATTTTTATAATTTCTTCCTATCAAAGTATCAAACAGATGTTTGATTCGCTATCACTTTTATGTGATGAGAATTTGGATTTTATCCTAGCATCTAAGTGTTCCACATATTTGATGCTAGTGTTCTAGAAAGAACGCTGCTTATAGGATCATGGAAATAAATTATAACTCCTCATTGCTGCTTAATGATTCACAATTGCCACCATGGGCGAATATTTTATTCTTCAATGCATTTTCATATAAGTACTTTTAATTACCAAACATATTGAAGTATTGAAGCCATAAATTACAAGATGTTGTAGCAAATCCAAGAACTGCTAATGGCAGCTTTAAATTTTAACCTTTAAGCTCCAAACTTAACCAAGTTACAAAAAAATTAGAACAGTATTACTTTAAATTATCCAAAAATAATTCTATAAAAAGTGATAGCTACTTATACACACACACACACAACAACAACAACAACAATATATTAAAAGAAAAAACCACGATTTAAGAGAATCCAGAAGTACCGACCAATCGATTGAGGGTGGCTTCCATCCCATCAGGTATAAATTCTGGACTAAACTTGGAAAACCCATTAACGACTGCTTCCTGTTCAAGCACTTGAACACTTTCATCGCCTTCATTACCTTTGAGAGCACAGGTTTTATTCATTTGAACCATTTTGTTGGTACCGAGCATTCTATAATTTATGTCAGAAAAACCGTTGTTTGAGACAAACCCACCTAAAGAACTCAACTTTGATACAGATGAATCAACAAACAACTTGGAAGAATTTATAGGCTTGAGCTTGGGAGAGTTACTGGGAAAGAACTTGAAGTTGGGTCGGTACAATAAAGTGGGCCTCAGAGACATTGCTCTTGAGCTTCAGTGGGAAAAGACGACCAAGGTCCAACTGTCCAAGGAGGTGACAAAGAAGAACGTACGCACAAGGAAATTAAACACACATTAAATTTCTGTCCCAAAATTATTGTTAATTTTGTTTGTGGTGATTGGCTGAGAAAGAGTCTCAAACAACGGGTATACCTTAACCTTAAACAAATCTGGAATTCTTTTCATCCCCATACATGACTATTGACCATTAATTAATATTAATATCCCTGGGCCCTGCCTATTCTTTTTTTTATTTTGTTCTTTTAAAACGTGAAATCTATGGATTAATAGGCTTGTGAAGCCAACAACAAATAAAACTGATAAACACAAAACTAAAGAGAGAATAAAATAAAGGAAGTTCTTGGATTTTAGGTTTGGCTATTACACTATTTTTAATTTTTGTAAAAAGAAAACTAAAAAACCAACTTAGCCTAACAAAACAAATTTCATTCTTTTCATATCTTGTTAAGCAGTAAACTTTTAATTTGTTATTATGTGCCAAATTAACACAAAAATACGTTGGCACACTACTTTTATTACGTACTAATTTAGATATCTGTTATCATATGTGTAATCTCCTTGTTGATAAAAAGTTGTTCAGATCGGTCTCCTTTTAAGATTTAGATTTTTTAAGAAATAGCATATTCATAAAGTTGGTAGGAGCTTACACAAGTGCAGAGCAGGACCCCGTAGGGCCATCTGAAGTGTAGCACACACACACAGCCATAGGGGAAAGAAATGGGAGGGTAATCTTGGTGAGTTAAAAAATTAGACTTCAATTGAAATCTAATTTGGATTCAATTACATTTTCTTTCTACTACATTTCTACTTCAGCTTTAATTTACCGGTTTGAAAAAAAAAATTATATAAAGGTATAATACACACACACACACACACACACACACACACATATATATATATATATATATATATATAACTTCACAATAACAAACCATTTAAACAAAGAAAAAGGTCTTTACCACGATAAATAATAAGAGCATCCACACTAGATGTGGCAAATGTGCCAATTTTCAAATATTTGGCACATTTGCCACACCAAACACCAAAAAGAGTGGTTTATCAAATGTGTTAAATGTTCTAAACTTTTGCAACATGCTACAGTGTCATTGTATTTTTGAGCAATTTTGCCACGGTACGGACGAGATTGCAAATGTTGGAAATTAGTTTTTTATTCATCTTTCTCTCTCCTCCCATCACATTTCTCTCTTCCGTCTGCAACATATCTCTCTCTCTCTCTCTCTCTCTCTCTCTCTCTCTAGTTCTCTCATCACCGTTTCTCCTTGCTCTCTGTTTTTTCTCACTCCTTTCTCTGTCTTGGTCCGTCTCTCTCAGATCGGTGTGGAGGTGTGGAGCAGTGCGTCGTGGGTAAGATTTGATTGGTCTGTCTCTCTCAGATCGGTGTGGAGGTGTGGAGCAGTGTGGGTTTGATTGCCGTGTGTCGTGGGTAGGATTTGCTTGCCGTGGATGGTGGTATTTTCTCACTGTGGGTTTTCCGTGTGGTTTGAGGTCTCTAGTGTTGATGGTCGGAGTTTGAGCTCTGAGAGTGGTGTTCCTATAGCAACGATGATCGGATGATGGGCGTGGGATGTGTGGGTTGTGGGTTTCAGTGGGTTGTGGGATGTGTGGGTTTGGGTTTGGGTTTGGGTTTTGGTAGGTCGTGGTGGGCGAGGATACCGGTTTGTGTGGTGGTGGGTTTGGGTTTGGGTTTGGGTTTTGGTGGGTCGTGGTGGGCGAGGATTCCGGTTTGTGTGGTGGTGGGTTGGTTTAGTGTGGTGGTGGTGGTGGTGGAAATGGGCTACGGCTGCGATGAAGGGAGTGACAAATGGGTTGCCGTGAAAAGTTGATGGCCAGAGGTGATGACCGGTTCAGTTGATTGTGTTGCTGTTGTTGATAAAATGGGAAGAAAATAATATATTATTTTAGTGTAGTAAATATTATTTTAATGTATAGAATTGAAGTATAAAATATCTGGTAAATGGGATGTTGTAAAATGATGTGGTAAAATAATAAAGTAAGTTTTTAGTGTGGCAAAATGACATTTTTTTTGCAACATCTGCTACGGATGCTCTAAGGAGCACTTGAATTTTTCAATGACACTTTTAAAAAAAAAAAAATCTCAGTGCATTACAATTTTACACCTACAACGATCAATGAGTAAGAAAAACAATGAGAACCAGGAAGCACTAGATTGGTGCATAAGCACTAATTCCAAGATCAATTGAAGTAGAAAAATATTATATTGAGATTGAAGAAGTAACTATAAGGTAGTGTTATTATTATAGTCTCCGCATCTCCTTTTGCGTTGAGTTTCTTAAAATTAAGAACGTTAAAATACTAATAAAAAAAAGGAACATTAAAATAAATACTTGGCATCAATTAAAGTACAATTAAAAACTAATTTAAATTGTAATTGGATTCTAATTGTGTTTCCACTTTTGAGTCTTTTATATTTTTAAACTTTAGAGGTATGAATTTGCATGTAAATATAATTGACACAAAAATAAATTATAATTAGAAAGACATTTGTCATTATATTATAGTGCAAATAGAATGACACTTGACATAAAATTGAAGTGCAATTAAAATTTAATTTGAATTTTTAATTGAGCTTTTACTTTAATATATTACTAGTTTGAAGCCCGTGAAAAGATTTATGTTAAGGTATAATAATGCATATATATATATATATATATATATATATATATATAAGAAGAAATTATCATAAAGAAACAAAGAAAGTTAAGTTTTCATAGCAATAACAAAAAAGGACCACATGATTCGTTTAATGACAATTTTTTCTCATCTTACAATATATTAAGCTTTCACCAACACCTACTACGATCATTGAGCAATAATAAAATGAGAATTCTATAACAGACCTTTACAAAAACATTTTAAATGATATAGAGATTATTATAAATTATAGATAAAAAGGAAACACCTACTACGATCATTGAGCAATAATAAAATGAGAATTCTATAACAGACCTTTACAAAAACATTTTAAATGATATAGAGATTATTATAAATTATAGATAAAAAGGAATCAAGATTGGGGCACAAACTCTTCTTTTCAAGAACAATTGGAGTAATAGATATTTATTGAGATTGAAGAAGTGACGATGATATACAGCTAGAGCAGCCTTTTGGTCCTATTCTGCCTGTAACTGCCTGCTCAATGCCAATGGTTTGTATATAGTCATGTTTGGTTTTGACGTGGATCAAAGCAGCCATGGATGACTTCAGTAGTCCATTTTTAGGCACTTGCAAACCTTTGAAGGATAGCGAAAAAATGAGGAATGCAGTAAATTCATATATATATATATATATATATATGAATTTTTAATTTTTTTGTTTTGACTCTTTAAAATAAAAATTTGAACATACTAATCCTAAATTTTGTTTAAACCTAACTGAAATAAGCTTGAATATGATTATTTTAGTGCTACTTTCACCATATTTTCATAATAATTTTACAGTAAAGGTTAAGTTGCAAGTTATAACTAGTTTTATCTAGATCTACAATTGACATTATTTTTTTACATACCTTTAACAACTTGTTACTTAGATTTTGTTGTGAAGTGTTGTGTTAGTCAAGGCTGGCCATAGGCCTAGGCCATTTAGGCCATAGCCTAGTGCCCTCTAACAAAGAAAAGCCCCGAAATTAAAATGGGGGCGGTAAGTGTTTTTTTTTTTTTTCCCCCCTTCTAATTAAAAAAAGAGGGATTAACTTGCACATTTTTTTTTATCACATAGGTCTTATAAATTGATATGTTCAATCACAATAAGTAATTCAATATTAATTTATTCTTTTTTTTTTTTTGAAGTGTCACATTAATTTGTAAGTTTTTTATAGTAATTTTTGTAATAACTTTAGCATCTTCATCACACACACACACACACACACACACACACAAAATATTAATAGAAATACAACACAATCACTAACTCACCATTAAGTAAATGAAAAATGCTAAAACTAATACAAATTTTATGATAAAACTTACAAATTGATATAATGAAAATATGATTGGTGCCACTCAAACAATAAATAAATGAATGTTTTGAATAACTTTTTTTTATTAATGACACGTCAGTTTGTAAAACCTACGTAGTAATTATCACTAGCTCACTTTGAATGAATTGATCTTATTAATTTGTAAGAATTAATAATAGATTTGAAATAAAAAATTAAAATAAAAAAAATATAATAACTATAATTTAAGAGATATTTAGATATAAAAAGGCCTCGTTAAAATTTTTGCCTCAGGCCTCAAATTATCTTGGGCTCGCCCTGGTGTTAGTAGCACTACTTATAAAATTGCTCATTTGTTAAAAATTAAATAACTAAATAAACCTTCTCTATGGACTCTAGCTTATTTTGCACGATGGAATGAAATTATTTTTCCCTACACTTTTCTTCTTTACTGGCAAAAAATTACATAACTTGAACATCTAACCAATTTGTATCTACATTTGTAATTCTTTACTCATCCTCTCAACCTCTCTTTCTCCTTTCAGTGTTTTCTTTTTGTCTAATCAAGTAGTTCGATAAGTGCTCTATAGATTTCTAAGTCCAAAAAGTCTTTTAGTGCTTGCTCAAATTCTAAGAGAATGATCACATATATGGTTAAAAAGTCATACACTTCAAAAGCAAAATCTTATACCAATCACTATTTTTGTCGTAGTTTCATGGTTTACTTACAGACTTACTCTTATGTGTGTTACTATTCTTCTTTATCATATATTTTTATTTAATTGATATTATATATGAATATAATAAATTCTTATTAATTTGACAAAAATGTATGATTAGTTATTTGATTTTATTTATTCATCATTCAATGGTTGTTGTCTTACCAATCTTTACACTATTAACAATTTTTTAAGACTATCATACAATATAATTGTATTGTATACTAAATTGTATTTAGAATATTATTTTAGATTATTGTATATAGTATGAAAGTTATATATACAAAAAAAAATATTTTATTTTTTACCCCCCACAATAAATTCTTAGCTTCAACAATATTGAACTCCCTAGAAAAAAAAATTCTAGAGCTGGCATCTAAGGATATATCTTGTAGACTGTAATAGACATTGTAATTTAATAGTTATTCGTATGGTTTAGCTATTTCTTATGAATAACTATTTTTTAAAATGAGGAATAACTATATATCTCTAAAAGGGATGTAATAGCTATTCTTTAGTAGGTATATTAATTTCTACAATTAATATATTTTTAAATAAACAAACTTTTCATATACACAGAATAATTATTGTGGGGGCAAAAATATCAACAGGGAAGATGGGCCTGGGTGTGGAGCCCAAATAACGAGAATCATAGGCCCGTGTGTTGGATCAAGATCGCATGCCGAGGACCATGGCCCAGCCGAGAACTACCTAGTCTGATCTACAATGACCGAGATAAACGGAGGGGAATCTGAACAAGACTCAGGAGAGATCGACCATCCGCCCGAAAACATTAACACCTCGGACGGTCGAGGTAGAGATAAACCTTGGAAACCGGCCGGCCAGGAAAGTGCCCTAGGGGTCTCCACTGGCTTTGTCAAACGTGGTAGATCCACGCATCCAGAAAATATCCCAAAATATCAAGCAGAAAGGCTGCCAACCCCGCATTGAATGCCCCACAACTAATCTTCTGGCCGCATTTATGTGGAGAAGACATCTGAACAGTAGCAGAGGATCCCGTTGTTTCTACGAAGCAACTTCTGGAAAAAACTGGGGGACAAGTGTCGAAAGAGGAAGTAAACAATCCACACGTGGATGGCTAAGAAAGGAGGGGAGGAAATATAAAAGGGGAAAAACGAGGAAGAAAAAGGGATCGAAAAAAGAAAAAGAGAGAGAACGAAAGAAAAAAGGAGCCTCGGACGTAGAACGAATATAAGATTGCAAGTGTAAAACAGATTTGAATGATGGTGAAGGAACGAGTCTGAACCATTTGAAGAGCTGAGTCATTCTTAATCCAGTCCTTCTCAACCTACTCTCTACAAATTCATTGCTTAGGGGCCCGTTTTGGGCTAATCTATCAATCGTTGGGCCAGTAACTCAAAATTGTGTCCCTACAATTGGCGCCGTCTGTGGGAAGGGCTAGTGGTTTAGAATAGTTAGGTTCTTTAACATGGCTGGCTCAGGTCCACACCATCAAGAATCTTTGGGATCTCAAAGGGAAGAGCACTTCCAGGAAGGCCAGGAAGGAAGTGTGCATACCACCTGCGCTGGCGAGGGTCAGTCTAGGGGCGATAGCCATATCTCGCAGGACAATCGTGCTAAAGCCATGCAGAAGGAGATTGATCATTTGAAGAGGAAGTTGCGACGGGAGCGAAGGAAGAGAAGCCCTTCAGGTTCTGATCCTTCCTCCGATGAAGAGGGAGATGACAACTACAGGCACAGGTCACGTACGCCCCCGAGCGAGACTTTCTCCTACGAGGAGGACAATCGCCGAGAACGCAAGGGTGGAGGCGCGTCCTCTAGGGGATTGGGAAACGATGCCATGAGCAAGGCCCTCGATCGGATATCCAAATCACCCTTCACACGCCGGGTTGATGCAGGGCGACTCCCCAAGCGGTTCACCCAACCAACGTTCACCCTCTACAACGGTTGTACCGATCCAGTTGAGCATGTGAGCTACTTTAATCAGAAGATGGCGGTATACTCTCATAACGAGACCTTAATGTGTAAGGTGTTCCCGTCCAGTTTGGGTCCTGTGGCGATGAGATGGTTTGACGGCCTCAGAACGGGTTCCATCAACTCTTTCCAAGAGCTCACTCAAGCTTTTGGATCCCGCTTCATCACGAATAGTAGGGTTCCTCGGCCTCTAGATGCTTTGCTGTCTTTATCCATGAGAGAGGGAGAAACCCTGAGAACGTATTCGGATCGGTACTGGGAGATGTTCAACGAGATCGAGGGTGACTTCGATGATGTGGCCGTCAGAACTTTTAAGGTCGGTTTGCCAGCCGACCATGGTTTACGGAGGTCCCTGACAGGAAAGCCAGTGGTCAGTGTTCGCCAGCTCATGGACCGCATTGACAAGTATAAGAGGGTCGAGGAAGATCAGTTGCAGGAGAAAGGGAAGGGTAAGGTTATCCCTCAGGAGAGAAGGGATTTCAGGTCGGATCGTTACGGCAATAACCGACCTCGGCGAGATTTTGGAGTGGAAGCTGGGTCTAGAGCCACCCAAACAGTTAACACTGTGTTCCGAGAACCAATACACTAGATCTTGGAGAAGATTAAGAACGAGCCATACTTCAGATGGCCGAACAAGATGAGCGGAGACATCTCGAAACGTAACCAGAGCTTGCATTGTCAGTATCATAGAGAGCCCGGGCATACGACCGAGGACTGCAGGACTCTATGGAGCCATTTGCAACAACTGATCCGAGAGGGCAGGTTGAAACAATTCCTGTCTCAGCCTAACGGACAGGGAGGCCAGACCGGCGTAGGGGTTCCAAGTAATAATTCCTCCAGACCTCCCTTGGGAACAATAAACGTCATCCTCGCCGCACCAGGCAGGACAGGGTCATGCCCCTCCAGGATATTGACGGTGGCTGGAGTGTATCCTGGGAATCCTGGGCAGGAGCCAAAGAGGGCCAGATTGAACTCACAACCCATGTTGAGCTTTTCGGACGAGGATAAGGCCGGGACCATACAGCCCCACGACGATGCATTGGTAATAACTCTTAGGATAGGGGGCTATGATGTGAAAAGAGTATTGGTAGATCAGGGCAGTGGGGCTGAAATTATGTACCCAGACCTGTATAGGGGCCTCAATCTCAAGCAGGAGGATCTGACCAGCTATGACTCACCTTTGGTCGGTTTCGACGGGAAAGTAGTTGTTCCGAGGGGACAGATCAGATTGCCTGTTCAGGCTGGCTCGGAGGTGGTGGAAGTAGACTTTATCATGGTGGATGCCTTCTCACCATATACAGCTATCATGGCGCGACCTTGGCTCCACGCCCTTGGGGCAGTTTCATCCACCCTTCATCTAAAAATCAAATACCCGTCCGGGGACCAAGTTGAGGAGTTGCTCGGGAGTCAGGCCGTGGCCAGGCAATGTCTGGTAGCGGCCATTATGCACCAACCAGAATCAGGGTCCTCGGACCTGGCCAGCGGGGATCCCTAGCAATTAAAGTCAACGGTCCCGATATCTGACGTAGGGACCGAGGAGGCGAAGTGTGAGGATTTGGTGAAAGTTCTTATTGATGGGGACTCGGAAATTTTTTTTCAAATTGGCGCCCAGCTGCCTATTCAAGATAGGGAGGAGCTATTGCAGTTCCTAAGGCGCAACATCGATGTATTTGCTTGGAATGCTTATGAGGCCCCGGGAGTGGATCCAAATTTCATCTGCCATCATCTAAACGTAAGTCCGTCTGCTCCTCCTAAAAAACAACCTCCTCGGCGATCCTCAAGGGAACATTCTGATGCTGTTAGAGAAGAGGTGGACAAACTTAAGCGAGCTGGGGCTATCAAAGAGGTGTTCTACCCCGAATGGCTGGCCAACACCGTGGTGGTGAAGAAAAAAAATGGCAAATGGCGGGTTTGCGTGGATTATTCAGATTTGAACAAAGCCTGCCCAAAGGATCCCTTCCCCATGCCTAGGATTGATCAGCTGGTGGACGCAACCGTGGGGCATCCCCGGATGAGTTTCTTGGATGCCTTCCAAGGATACCATCAGATACCCCTAGTCGGGGAAGACCAGGAGAAGACGGCTTTTGTCACGCCGATTGGCAACTATCATTACAAAGTGATGCCATTCGGACTTAAAAATGCAGGGTCCACGTATCAGAGGATGATGACCAGAATGTTCGAGCCTCAGCTGGGTAAAAACATCGAAATCTACATCGATGATATGGTAGTCAAGAGCAGACAAGAGTCCGACCACATCGCCGACCTTGAATGCATTTTTGAAATCCTGAGAGGACACAAATTGCGGCTCAACGCCTCTAAATGTTCTTTCGGGGTAGGCTCGGGGAAGTTCCTAGGCTACATGGTCACCCACCGTGGAATTGAGGTGAACCCAAACCAGATCCAGGCCATTAACATCTTACAACCACCTCGGAATCCCAAAGAGGTGCAGAGGCTGACCGGAATGATCGCTGCCCTCAATCGCTTTATAGCCCGGTCCGCTGACAGATGCAGACCCTTTTATCTTCTGTTGAATAAGTGGAAGGACTTTGAGTGGACTGAGGAATGTGCTTTAGCCTTCCAGCAATTGAAAGACTACCTGTCTCGGCCACCGATAATGTCCAGACCGGACGTGGATGAGGTCTTATTTGCTTACATCGCGGTGACCGTTTATGCGGTAAGCTTGGTATTACTAAGGGTTGACAATGGGGTGCAGAGACCCGTGTACTATATTAGCAAGTCTCTCCAGGAGGCCGAGATCAGATACTTGCCGCTGGAGAAAGCCGTCCTAGCCGTGGTGCATGCCACACGCAAACTGCCGCATTATTTTCAAGCGCATACGGTGGTCGTCTTGACCCAATTGCCACTCAAGGCCTTACTTCGAAGCGCTGATTATACAGGAAGAATTGCGAAGTGGGGGACTAAGCTGGGGGCCTATGATATCAAGTACATGCCCCGCACTTCCGTGAAAGGCCAGGTCATCGCCGACCTTCTTGCTGAGTTTGCCGAGACCCCGTTGGATGATGATGAAAATAAACCTCGCATGGATGAAAATTCAGTTGGAGTGACCTCCATAGAACGGGTATCACCATGGAGGCTGTATGTTGATGGCGCTTCGAATCATAAAGGATCCGGAGTGGGGCTGGTTCTAATTTCGCCCGAGAATATCACGATTGAAAAGTCGTTAAGACTTGGTTTCTCTGCCACGAACAATGAGACAGAGTATGAGGCCCTGTTAGTCGGGATGGTCATGATTCAGCGAATGGGAGGAAAAGATGTAAACGTATTCTCGGACTCCAGACTGGTGGTAGGCCAAGTCCGAGGGGAATTAGAAGCCAGGGACCCAAGAATGCAAGAATATCTTAACCAGGTTAAACACCTACAATCTGGTTTCAAGTCTTTCAACTTGATGCAGATCCCCAGAAGCAGAAACGCACATGCCGATTCCCTGGCGACGTTAGCAACATCCTCGGCGCAAGACTTGCCGAGGGTGATTCTTGTGGAGGATCTCTTACAACCCCGTCGGTTGGGGAAGGTGGTGTCAGCCATTCACCAGGCAGAGGCGGCTCCCAGCTGGATGGACCCCATCGTGCAATTCCTCAAGGATGACTTATTGCCTGAAACGAGGTTGGAGGCTGATAAGATACGGAGAAAGGCACCTCGGTTCTGGCTGTCCGAGGATCTGAAACTCTACAAAAGATCCTTCTCTGGACCGTACTTATTATGTGTGCATCCCGAGGCCGTCGAGGTTCTCCTGGAGGAACTTCATGAAGGAATCTGTGGGAGTCACACGGGGGGTAGATCTCTATCCCATCGAGCCCTCACGCAGGGGTATTGGTGGCCCAACATGCACAGGGAAGCTCAGGAATATGTGAGGAAGTGCGATCAATGCCAAAGGTTCGCCCCGAGCATACATCAGCCGGGAGGAGAGCTTAACCCCTTGTCCAGCCCGTGGCCCTTTGCCCAATGGGGCTTGGATATTGTTGGACCTTTCCCCAGGGCAGCGGGGAACAAAAAATACCTAGTTGTCGGCACGGATTACTTTACTAAATGGGTCGAAGCAGAGCCATTGGCCAATATCCGAGATGCCGACATGAAGAGGTTCATTTGGAAGAATATCATCACCCGGTTCGAAATCCCGCACACGCTCGTCTCTGACAACGGACTTCAGTTCGACAGCAAGTCTTTCCGAAGATACTGCTGCCAACTAGGAATAACGAATCGGTACTCCACCCTAGCCTACCCTCAAGGGAATGGACAAGCCGAGGCCACGAACAAAGTTATTGTAAATGGATTAAAGAAGAGACTGGACGATTCCAAGGCCAAGTGGGTCGAAGAATTACCACATGTACTGTGGACCTACAAGACCACTCCTCGGAAGTCTACTGGCGAAACTCCTTTTTCATTGACTTATGGAGCCGAAGCAGTTATTCCGTTGGAGACGGGCTTCCCCACACTAAGGACTAGCTCCTTCACTCCGGATAGCAACGACAGTCTACTTGAGAAAAGTCTTGATCTAATTGATGAGAGAAGAGAATGCGCCATGGTCCGGTTGGCCTTTTACCAGCATAGGCTCAAGCGAGGATACGACGCAAATGTAAAATCAAGGCCTTTAGCGGAAGGGGATCTGGTATTGAGGAAAGTCGTCGGCTCGGCAAAGAACCCCTCTTGGGGAAAGCTGGGACCAAACTGGGAAGGGCCGTACCAAATCACATCCGTAGCCGGGATAGGAGCGTACTACCTGCAGGATTTAGAAAACAGAACAGTGTTGCATCCCTGGAATGTAAATAACCTGAGAAGGTACTACTATTAATAAAAGTGCCCTTTATCTTTTACTCAATCATATTTTGTACGGCTCTCGGTTATGCTTATCACGTGTCTAAGTATTAAACTGATTCAAGCTATGCCTGGTTCCTCGGACCATCTGCCTTGAAGAAATTAATACTGTTATTCATAAATTCTAAGTATTAAACTGATTCAAGCTATGCCTGGTTCCTCGGACCATCTGCCTTGAAGAAATTAATACTGTTATTCATAAATTCTAAGTATTAAACTGATTCAAGCTATGCCTGGTTCCTCGGACCATCTGCCTTGAAGAAATTAATACTGTTATTCATAAATTCCAAGTATTAAACTGATTCAAGCTATGCCTGGTTCCTCGGACCATCTGCCTTGAAGAAATTAATACTGTTATTCATAAATTCCAAGTATTAAACTAATCCAAGCTATGTCTGGCTCCTCGGACCTTCTGCCTTGGAAAAATCAATACGATTCATCTCTTTTCTAAGCATTAAACAGAACCAAGCTACCCTCGATTTCTCGGATCATCCATCCCCCTTTGATTAAGAAAAAAGGGAGAAGGGGGAAATTTTCTTTATTGTAGCATCTAATCTGCCCGGGCACGCAATAATTTTAAACCTTTGCTCGACTCCTAAGTTGCTAACTCGAACCAAGTGTAAAGGCAAAACTCTAGGCTGACGCGCTCGCGAGATGCCTAAGCACTCAGAAGTGGCTATCTCAACACAAAGAGCTATCTTCTGTCCCAACATGAACTCCTAAGAACCGCTTGGGATATGATTTTTAGTCACTCTTTAGAAAAACCGTATGTAAAAGCAAAAGTAAATCTAATCGACAATGATAGTCGTAAACAACAATGATAATAGATAACACATTAAAATCAATATATTATTGCATTTGCGAAACACCAGGGAATCAGGCAATTTACTTGCACCTTTCATTAATGTAAACTGGATACAAAATAGTGAAAGTACAATAAAAAAAAAAAGAGAAAGGAATCAGAAACAACAAATGCTAAAAGGAAGCACTACTCAAAAAAAAAAAAAAAAAAAAAAAATCCCACAAGGGCCTATTTTTTCTTCAACAGTATCTTCCCGGCTGGGGGGGCCTTGGTCTGCTCTACGGCACCCACGCGAATGTTTGGATCCGACCCTTTAGGGTCACCCGGAGGAGGAATGGGGAGACTGGCGAGCACAAGCTCCATCCTGGGTGCCTCTTTCTTCTCGGCGGGCTCCTCGACGGCAGCAGGTGGCTGAGAGGCATCAGGGGCAGCCTCCTTACACGCTTCGGCCTCCTTAACTGGGATCTCGGGAGCTGGGATCTCGGGAGTGGGGAGGGGAAGAGGAGCCGCACTCGAATCATTCCCCGACTGCCCGGTCACATCGGCTGGAAGGCCTGTAGGTTGACCATCAGAGGAATCGACTCGGATGGCTGGGGGATAGTAGATGTTTTCTACTTTCCTCAGTATGGATGAAGCCTCGACCCCGGCTTGGTTGAGGGCTTCGATCCATACTTCAGAACAGTACTTCCTACACACCCCTGAGACCTCAGCCCTAAGGGCATCCTCGGTCTCAGCCACGCCGATGTCGTATCCCCTCTGCTCAGCCTCATCTCTCTCTCTTTCGGCATCCTCCTTTGCCTTCATCATTTCGTCCTTAGTCTTCTCGGCCAGCTCCTTGGCCCTCTGGACCTCTTCCAATTTCTTCTGAAGTGCGATGACTTGTTGCTTGGAAGAGGCCAGCTGGTCCTCGGCACCTCTGAGAAGTACCCTCTGGCTCTCGGCCTGCCTCTCAGCATTGTCCAGAGCGGCCAGGGCACTCCTCTTCCCTCTTTCTTCTTCGGCCAGTTTGACCCTTAGTTCTTGGAGGCTCTTCTCAGCCACCCAGAAAGTCTCCACTGCGGAGATCCTCCTCGCCTCCTCCTCCTTGGCCTGGCGATGAGTGATCCTCACCATTTCTTCTGCACAGAAGGTGGCTTGAACCGCCTGTATAAGCACGTGCAAATATAGATAGTCAAAAACACCATAGATTGGGTGAGTGAAAAAGATAGATAAATATGTATTAAGTACAAGAAAGTGAATAACTTACCTTCGCCAGGTCCCGCTTGAGGCCTACAAACACCTCATGCTGCCTCATCATTCTGAGGTCAGCCATATCCTTGGGAAGGAGCAAGGACTGCTCCACCGCATCCGCCACGTAGCCGGCCCTCCCATCCTGAGAATCCCGAATGGAGGCTTCCTCGGTCAGAAGGGCCCCATCTAGTTCCAAACGTGGGGCCCAGATCGGCGCTGCAGGTCTGCGGTCACCTCGCCTTTCCATCTCTTGGGTCGGCCTTGTTTGATGTTGCCTGGGATACTTCCCTTCTCTAGTATTATCAACTTCTTGGGAAGGCTGTTGTCTCCCCGTTTCCACGACCTCCTTCCCCTTATCCTCCCTTTTTCGTTTATGCTCGGGAGGATCAACCCGAGGCGGCGGGACGGGAAGGGGAGCCGGAGGTTTGGCTGCGGCTGACTTGCTCGGAATCTCTTTCCCGGGCTGAGACTCCAACAGCTCTTGTAGAGACGACCTGGGTTTCCTCTGAATTCCCATATCCTCGGAAATGGTTATCTCAGGAGACGAAGGTTGGTTGAAAGCCTCGAAGAGTTCGTCAGAATCTGACACCTCGACCAGCACTTTTTCCCTCTCGCCCTCTTCCTTTTCCTCCTCCTTGATTTGAAGTCGAGACGGAACGGTTATGGGCACCCCGTCAAGTATTGGGAACGTAGGTAGCTCGCCTGCTGGGATAGGAGCACCCTCGGGAAGAAGGAATCCAGGCGCCGCTACACTGATCCTATGGAGACGAGGATCTTTGGCTCGTATCACGCACTTCGGTGCTTGAAAACTGTACGATATGGGTTTGTAGCCCAATATTATGTGCGCTGCTCTGAGTTGGCCGTCTGAATGCTGAAACACCTCGGCCTTGAGAATTTTGTCCAGACTCTCCTGGTTCACTAGTCCGAGCTGGGGTACAGCAGCGTGCTTATCTGCAAAATAAGAGGGAGAGTTAAAATCAAATTCAGTGTCACTAAACAAATAATCAAAACAAAACTTCCTATACTAAAACTCCACCTGGTTCCCCCTCCCTAGTCGGGCAATGCAAGCCGTCATGCCAATCGCCCGAGACAATCAGAAAATCCTTGTTAAGACCCTTGTTGGATTCGGGTAAACATTGGATTAACCTAACTTCGGGGTGTCGCGACTTTAAATAATACCCCTGACCCCTAAGATGGTGGAGGTTATAAACCCAGTTGACATCGTGATGTGTCAACCCCAAACCTAATTTTTCGTTTAAAGCATCTACGCAACCCAGAATTCTAAATACGTTAGGAGCGCACTGGGTGGGAGCCAACCTATGAGCGCTAAGGTAATTTCTCATAACCTCACCCATGGGGATCTTCATCCCTCCTTCTATGAACGCGATCATAGGGATCACAACTTCCCCCTCTCGCCTCTGCGTGTGCCAATCGCCTTCCTCACAATACCTAATGTCTACTCCGGTAGGAATCTTATAATCGTTCTTAAACCTCGCAATCCCCTCATCAGAATCTACTAACTCCTTAAATCTACCCATCCCCGAAGAATATTAACAAACTCAGAGTATCCAAGGCGGGGAGAAGAAGACGAGGTGAAAAAGGGGACGGAAAACCGATGAAAATATATACTAGAATATAAAAAGAGAAAGGTTAAGGATGTAAAGACTTACAGAAATCTAAGGAAATCTCCTCGGACAGGCTTTGGTGTTTAGGAGTGACACGGGTAACGAAACGGCTGACAGGATTCAATGAATGTGCTCTGGAGTTAAGCAAATGCGAAAGTAAAGGGAAAAGAGATCGAATGAAAGAATATTTATATCAAAAAGACCATCTGAAGCGGTAAAAATCCCGCCCATGTCTTGGTTGAAATCCAGGCCGTCCAATTTGTATCGCACCGTTGAACGTGGGGAACATGGCGCAGCAAATATTTAATGAAGGAGCGCCTCGAGCGTTGCACCGTCAGAAACGCGTCTTTAGAAGTCAAAGGGGCATCCCTACTAACCAAAGCGATCCGGAAGTCGGAAGACACGAGCAATAAGGCATCGAGATCCTCCTTTCTGTCCGAGAGCCCAAAAAGAAGCATCTCGAGGGGCTATTGTGGGGGCAAAAATATCAACAGGGAAGATGGGCCTGGGTGTGGAGCCCAAATAACGAGAATCATAGGCCCGTGTGTTGGATCAAGATCGCACGCCGAGGACCATGGCCCAGCCGAGAACTACCTAGTCTGATCTACAATAACCGAGATAAACGGAGGGGAATCTGAACAAGACTCAGGAGAGATCGACCATCCGCCCGAGAACATTAACACCTCGGACGGTCGAGGTAGAGATAAACCTTGGAAACCGGCCGGCCAGGAAAGTGCCCTAGGGGTCTCCACTGGCTTTGTCAAACGTGGTAGATCCACGCATCCAGAAAATATCCCAAAATATCAAGCAGAAAGGCTGCCAACCCCGCATTGAATGCCCCACAACTAATCTTCTGGCCGCATTTATGTGGAGAAGACATCTGAACAGTAGCAGAGGATCCCGTTGTTTCTACGAAGCAACTTCTGGAAAAAACTGGGGGACAAGTGTAGAAAGAGGAAGTAAACAATCCACACGTGGATGGCTAAGAAAGGAGAGGAGGAAATATAAAAGGGGAAAAACGAGGAAGAAAAAGGGATCGAAAAAAGAAAAAGAGAGAGAACGAAAGAAAAAAGGAGCCTCGGACGTAGAACGAATATAAGATTGCAAGTGTAAAACAGATTTGAATGATGGTGAAGGAACGAGTCCGAACCATTTGAAGAGCTAAGTCATTCTTAATTCAGTCCTTCTCAACCTACTCTCTACAAATTCATTGCTTAGGGGCCCGTTTTGGGCTAATCTATCAATCGTTGGGCCAGTAACTCAAAATTGTGTCCCTACAATTATAAAAATTAAAAATCATAAAATAACTGATCTCTCTTTCAAATTTTAAAAACAATATTTTTTTGGGAAATATAATTATATAAGTAAGATATTTCCTAAAATATATCTTAAATTTGATTTAAAATGTTTTTATTCCATTGTCTTTAGGGTTCTATTATTGTGTTGTCATCAAATAAATAAATAGTAATAAACATTACATTACTACATCTTATATTCCTTATTATATCTATTACTAATCCCATATAATTATTGTTACAATCTACCATACAAGCAGTAAGTAAATAAAAATACATCGAATAGGACAAGTAGCTACAACTGTACTGCCCGACAAAAAATAGGAAAAAGAAAAAAAAAGGGAATAAAAAAAAAGACTTTTATTTAGGGAAAACGGTGATCAATTTTGTAGTGAACTAGTGCCTGTTTGGATTTTTTTTTTGATCACTCATTACTCCTCACTCAATTTTCATCACTCATCACTCCTCACCCATCACTTATCACTTATTACTCATCACTCTAAAATATCAGATCCAAACAACATTATCACTCAGTTACCATCACTCAATATTTTTCACACTATTTGTGGACCCCATATCTGTCACTGTGCAACTTTTTGCTTTTTTTTTTTTTTTTTCTTTTTTCTTCCTTGGTTCGGTCTGCATTTGTTCTTCCTTCTTTTTGTCCTTTTTTTTTGTTCAGGATGAATGCAGACCGAACCCAACCCAGTGAAGAAAAAAAAAAGAAAAAAAAGATGAAGACGTGAAGACCAAACCCAGAAAAAAAAAAAAAAAAAAAAAAAAAAAAGGGAAGACCGAACCTAGTGAAGAAAAAGAAAAAAAAAAGAAAAAAAAATTGAAGACGTGACGGAACCCAGAAAAGAAAAGAAAAAAGAAAAAAAAAAAAAAAAGCCCAGACCAAACTCAGTGAAAAAAAAAAAAAAAGGGTTGACTGGTCAAAAGTTGTGGCTGAGTGGGTCCCCTATGTGTGTTTAATTACAAAAATGCCATTGAGTTATAAGTTATAGAAACTGAAAACAGCTAAAATGTGTTTTCAGTTTTCATAACTCATCACTCAAAAATCAGGGAATTGAGTGATGGAAACAGAGTTATGGAAACAGAGTTATGGTGCTCCCAAACGGATGTTGAGTTATCGGTCCCACCATTTTTGAGTTATGAGTTATGGAAACAGAGTTATGAGTTATGGAAACACAAAATCCAAACAGCCCCCTAGTTTCTGGATCCCTAATGATTGCATATTCACCAATCTCTATCAATATGGATTTGCAATTCTTGGCTGCATTTAATGTGAGAGGCCGTAGCTAGGCCATAGGTCTCATAGATAAATGTGTAAACTCCTAAGGGTTTTTTTTTTTTTTTAAAGAGAGTTTTAAGTTTCAACTTATATCATCCGTTCAATATGGATTTGCAATTCTTGGCTGCATTTAATGTGGTAGGCTGTAGCTAGGCCATAGGTCTCATAGTCATAGATAAATGTGTAGGTTTTTTTTTTTTTTTTTAAAGAGAGTTTTAAGTTTCAACTTATATCATCCGTTCTTAATGATATCTCTTTATCATCAGATCAAGATACCAATTAATTTTTGGTGTAGACAAAGATTGAACCTCAGATCTCATATACAACATAATCCATTCATAATACTTAACATGAATTCTGAAATGATAACTACAATTATTTGGGTAAGACTATTTTATCATCACTACTGCTAATTATTCATGTGCATAAACACTAATTACAACATAGTTTTTAGTGAAATTACAACATAGTTATTGTTACGATATTCAACTTTTGCATTGAGTGCGTTAAATATAAAAACCTCAAAATGGGCACTTGACATCAAATTTGACTACAATTAAAAACTAATTTGAATTATATTTGGATTTTAATTGTATTTCCACTTTTGATTCTTTTTAATTTTTTTTTAAAGTTTAGATGTATGAATTTGCATGTAAATATTGATGCAAAAATAAATTATAATTGAAAAGACCCGTGACATGAAATTAGAGACTTAGAGTGTATGTATAATTGAAAGACACATGACATTAAATTATAGTACAATATATATATATATATATATATATATATATAGAAGGTGTGTTTTACATTTTTGCATATATATATATAAAGGCAAAAATATAAAACATACTTTCTAATTTCACCATAATTCATTCCATTCCTCTAAGTTTCAAATCAATTTAAGTAAGGCCTCTCCATCAACTTCTAAATGTTGTGGTTAATTGTCTAAAATTTTAATTTATTTCTTCAAATTTTTAAAAATTAAAAAACCTAATTAATAATTAAAAAATATTTTCTAAAATTATTTAAAAAAATAAAATTTAACCAAAGTTACAAAGAAACCTTAATTGAATAAACTTAATTCTTAGGAGGCTTAAATGAACAAAAGTAAAAATTAAAAAAACTGAAATGAATTTTAATAAAACTCAAAATAAATTTTGTGTTTTAGCCGATTCATTCATCCTCTACCAAAAAATAATAATGATTTCGTACGTAGACTTGGGTTGACAACAGCAGAGCCAGTACCTGTATGGAGTGATCTGTCTTCTCTTTAATCTCTATCTCCAGAATAATTATTCCAAATAGCGTAATCTACTTTGTTGTATAGTCTTTTCTAAAAAAAAAAAAAAAAACTGTGTTGTATAGTCCCCTCTCAACAAAAAATAAAAAATTTTGTTGTATGGTCCGAATTTACTTATTTTGATTGATCAAAATTAGAGTCATTGTTGACTAGAAAGTGGAAACTTCTTACCAGGTAAAAAAGAAAAGGAAATTAAAATCAGAAAGTCTATAAACAAAAATTCAAAAAATAAAAATTGACAAAATTTTTAACACTTGTTGATGTGGTAGGTAATGATAGCTAAAAAAATGATGTCACTAATAGGGTTCAGATAAGAATTAGTACAAGCTTTTCACATCAATAGGAGTAAAAAATGTTGTAATTTTTTTTTTTTTGGGTGTATGAACAATGCTTAATTAAAATTCAAGATCCATAAATTAATAAAGGGCCTGGAATTTATTTTACATGAGTGCAACTTTTTATTGATTATTTATTTGCTAAAAACTGGTTAAAATATAATAATATTAAAAAAAAGAGAAGAGTTAATGAATGTCACAAGTGTATTGGTTTAAGAATTATTTTTAAAAACTTTTTATAGGAAAAAAAAATTAATTAACTTATAGCTTTTTATATTTTCATGAAAAGTAGTATTAAGACTTTTTAAAAATAGTTTATTAACAAATGTTATAAGAGCACTCGTTAATAATGCCAAAAATTACATTTTAAATTTAAACAATTGTATATAGGCAAATAAACTTAAGAACAAAAAACCAAAAAGAAGTTGTTAGACAATAACACCCGAAAAAAAAAAAAAAAAAAAAAAAAAAAAAAAAAAAAATCGTTGAAGAGACCTATCAATTCCACTCGGTATTGGTCTAAAATCAATTCCACTCGGTGACTCGGTGTTGCTTTTGTTTAGACTTTAGAAGTTCTGACTGTTTTGGCTTCCAACTCCTGAAAGGGTAAAACTTGGAACGATTCTTTCAAAATGAATATTCTGGATTCCACGTTGAACAATTATTGCAAGTGCTTAGAGAATTTTAGCATTAATGTACCAAACAAGCCCGCGGCATCCAGACTTGCAAACACCAATTATAGCAAAAAAATTTTGTAATAGTGCTACAGTGTAATTCTAAAGGTAGAATTGCATTGTAGCTCAATTCTTAAAAAAAAAAAAAAATAATATTTTATTCATTTTATCAATTCCTCGCTCTCTCCCACCGGATTATGAGTTTTGTTTTTATTTGAGTTTTAAGATATATTACTTTATTATGTAGAAATATAAATTTAATGTGTAGTATCGTAAAATAAAAATTAAAATACTAAAAATATTATAAAATAATATGATATAATTGATAAAATAATATTTTAAAATAATAAAATAGAATGAGATAGAATTTTAAGAAGGAAATGTCCTTTGGTCTTCTCGTAATAAAGCTATAAAGGCCTTCTTTTGTGATTATTTAAAGGACCATGCACCAAATTTCATGCCGTCCAACACGGGTACAAAGTTTGGCTAAAAGTTTTGTCTTTTTCTTGTCGATGATAAAGTAATTTTTTGAAATGATAAAATAAGATATATTATACTCCAGTACAGCCGTAAAGGTCTTCTTTTGTGATACTTTAATGGACCATAGTACCCAATTTCATGCCGTCCAACACGTTTTGTACAAAGTTTCACTAAAAGTCTTGCCTCTTCATTTATTGTTGGGTACAAAGTTTCACAAAGTCTTGCCCTTTCAGTTTCTCAGAAAAAAGTCTTGCCCTCATTTATTGTTGGACAGGGTCACTGCATTCAACAGTAACAAATTTTGAACTTCATGATCTTTTTGTAACATGTTTATTATTATTTTAAAACACTAATCGATTAAAACTCAAATTTTTTATTTAATTGTAAAAAATTTACTAGTTTAACTAATTAAAACTTATCAAGAATGATAATTTTTATTACTAAAAATAAAATATGTGTGAGGACGTAAAATCTATTCCCCGAGGAATTCAACATGAATTCTCACTCGAACTATTTAAACAGCATATTAAAGTAAACAAAAAGGAAAAAAACACTCCATAACGAGAAACTCAAGCAATTAAATTTTTCTAAACTCATCTATTACAACTTCAAGTTCACAATAAACAACTCTCACGTTCCCGTGGTGTTATTTTTATTCTTTCTCCCTCTGGTTTATTTTCTTATTTTTGTTCCTTTCTCCCCTTTTCTTCAAATCCACTCTTCTTTTACCTCTTCTCCCCCTTTTATAGCTTCCATCCTTGTTCTTATCACTACAGTTGTCCTATTGCCTGCCAAAGCTCCAGGGGTATTTTTCTCAACTTTATCAGATTCCTCCTCCCTTATCCTGGAACTCTGACTTTTGGGGGTTGTTGATACTATTCAGGCTGTTTCATCTATATTTAATGCAGCAGAGGTGGCATAAGAGCCCCATCATTAATGCAAAGATAAATATCTTCAACCTTTTTGCATGTTCCGGAACTTTCCTCTGGTTCCAGGAATATCCGGGAAATCACACGTGGATCACCCGTGCATCGGACCTCGGGTAAGGTGGCACCTTTCCATCTTCACGGGAACTAATCTTTTGTGTGACTCATTTTTTCTGTGGTACTTGGGATGACCCAGCTTTTCTCATTCCAAGGTTTATTACCCATTGAACATTTCTTTCAAAACACAGGCCAGACCTAATTCTTTTTCGTGGCCCAATTGCTTCTTGGGCTGGTTTTTCCGAGAGGTGACAATTCCACTCCCCACAATAGCCCCCCACGATCTCCAGGTCATAATAACTAACGTGGGAATCATGGTTTGAGAAAAAAGTGGCAATCATTAACTGGTATTTATGAACAGTGGCGGCATTAGGCAATAAGTGCCGTGGACATGCCCGTGGTTCTCGCCCCACAATTATCTGCACGTGTCACTGAATGGATGGCCAGATGGGCCTATTGGAAAACAGAAAAATGAGCGAGAAAGAAAGGGTCTCATCTGTCGCTTCTTCCCTTTCTCTTTTCTTTTCACCATTTCCTTCTCTGACAAACTTTAGGCGGCCTTCATCGACTCTCTTCCTCTATCCTGTTGTAAGTGTATCTCATCCTCTTTCTTACAAATTTTTAGCTTCGCATCATCACCTTCTTTCCTAGCTTTTTCTGCTTCTTCCTTTTCTTTTCATTTCAACCCATATCATAGAGTTTTCTTTAATCTATGGAGAAGTTTAAGTCTATGGTAGATACTCCTGAGAGTTTAAGAGAGTTTAGAAGGAAGTACAACTTCCTCGAGGATGTTGAAGTGAGGTATTGCCCGGAATTCGAGGCAATACTCTCTAAGGGGGAAGGCAGAGTGGTAGTCCCACTCATTGCCATTGTAGAAAGGGGAGTTAGAATTCCCATGAGTGACCTCCTTACCAACTTCCTACGCCGCTTTAAGGTCTGTCTCAACTAGTGTACTCCTATTGTCTTTAGGATCATTAGTAGTGTAGACACCCTTAATAAGAGGCTCAAATTGAAGCTTACCGAGAACGACATCAACTATGTTTATAGCTTTCAACATAGTAAAACCTCCGGGTATTACTTTAAGATTCGGCACGGGGAGGTGAGGCTTATCTTAGGCCTTCGGGATTCCAACAAGGAAACTAAGGGAGATTACTTGATCGTCTCGGTGAACTAATACCCTAGCGAAATCCATTGCCCCACTAGTGCGGGTCAAGCAGGTGGGTAGAATTAATAGGGTTTTCTTTTAACTAACTTATTTTTTCTATCTTTTTTCAGAGTTGTATTTCATATTCTACATGACTAACCTTTGCTTGTTTCTTTTTAAGAGAAACACGCCTTTAAGAAAAGGAGGCAGTTAAACAACTCCACGGACTTGAACAAGTTGTTGAGGTCTCCAATTTACCTGCACAACGACGGTCAACTCCATGCAGCCTACCTAATACTCGGCTACTCCCCCGTGAATCGAAACTTCCAAGCCGTGGGAAAGGCAATAACTGCAAAGCATCCTCTACTCCCTTATATTGACGTTCGCTACAAGCGATACATTTTATTCCCTTTCGAGTGAGCCCGCCGAGAAGAAGGAAGGTATCGAAGCAACTCTCCTCCTCCTTTCCCTTCCGAGGACCTCAAGGTTACTATCGAAGAGCCAGCACCAACTGACCGCCCGCGATGCCAAAGGAAGAAGAATAAAATGGGTAATGCTCCTCCCCGCAATCCTTCCCCTCCCCGAGAAGAATCTAACATTCAGGAAGCCACCCCTTCTGAAGAATCTCCAATCGAGATGACATTCCAACGAAGTGGGGTGACCCTTGCACAACTTTTGGCCACTCCTACCGTGCCTAGAACTCAAACTCCTCCAGTCTTGACTGCTAATGCCCCCGCAGTCACCCAAGCAGCTCCGACTACCGCAATAGCAGCAACTCCTGCCCGTGAAACTAGGGCCAGACGAAAACGTCCAAGGGGGGCGGGCCAAACTTCTACAACCCCCAGCTCTGAAAATTCCCTTCTCGACCTAGGGGATTCCCATGTTAATGTCGTGGGGGCTCTTGCCTCGCACTCTTTTACCATGGATGGGGTTCCTCTTCCTGCGACCAATAAGGTCAGGCCATGGAGGGAAGGCCGTGGGGGCAAGGAAGCTGAAAGCGTGGGTGAAGCCCTCCTCTTGCCCGAGGACATGAAGCATTAGGCCAAGTGGGATGATGACTCCCTCCTACTCAACATGAAGAGAGAGGCTATCATGATAATAATTTCTTCCCTCTCTTATTACTGCCTTCATTTTTCTATCTCCCTCTTATGAAACCATTATCTTCGCTAAATGGTAGGGGTATCAATGCTCCGTGGTGATTGAGGAGAGGTATCAAGCGGTCAAGGCTAGGGCTGAGGAGTTAAGCAATGACAATGAGGATCTTCTTAAGAAGATTTCAGATGTCACGAATAAGGTTTCGGAATCCTAGAGGCTACGGTTCGAGGCTGAAGAGAACACCAAGTCCATAATGGAGAGGGCTGAGGCTTTAGAGACGGAATTGCAGGAGGGCAAGACTGCTCTTGAGAAAGAAGGATGCTGAGCTGAAAAGTTATGTGGCAGTTGATGATGCCAAAATTCAAGAGGCCTACTACCAAGGTCAGTATGACTGCATCGCCACTGTAGAACCCGAGGTGCAGTAGAACCTTCAAGTTTATTTTACCAAAGGGTGGACTGCAGCTTTGGACAAGCTAGAAGTGGGGGTTGCATCCTCCTTGAGGCAAGAGCATAATGTTTCTATCCCCGCAGAGCTAGTCATCATACCAAATCCCGAGATCCAAGCCATCATCAATGATGAATCTCCTGTCAGAGAGGTTGAGGGGGTTAGGCCTACCATGACATATGGATGAGAGGCGACCACTTCTGCTGCATTATCTTCAACCAAGGAGCCTTATACTTAACTTTGAATTTTTATTTCTCTAAAAACAATTCTATAGTTTGCCTGGTTTTGGGGGATTTTATTTTGTACTTAATTACTTTATATGTTTGGAACTTTTTTTTATGAAAGTATCATTTAAGTATTTTCTTCTTATCAATCTATGCCTCATACTCATATCTTCTATTTTGTTTAGACACATGGTTTTTCCCCACAGGAAAATACCACTAGCTTTTTGTTGGATTAATAATTTACTAAGTTCTAACAATGTCTGATAGTTAAACAACTTGATCAAACTTAAAGTAATAACCTTGGCTAATCACTTACCTGGGATATTTGCTCCGTGAAATTCATCCCTTTTGTGCTAGCAAGTCTTATTGATGCTTCTCGCTAATGTCCATGTGAGCAAACTAAGTAAGAGAATAGTTTGAAATCCATTCATAGCAAAGATGAAGTCCATTGCCTCGGAGTTTGTTTTTCTTTTCTTTTTTTGTAAAGTTTTTAGTTTGCAACCTGTTAGTGTCCATGGAGTCATACCAAGATAGAAAACTCAATTCGCAACTCACCCGAGGCAAAGACAACGTCTAGTACTGCGAGCTTTAATTTCAATAAAGTTTTAATTTCATTTTTTGTTAGTGACCCTAAAGTCAGACTAAGGGAGAAAACTTAGTTTAAAACCCACCCGAGGCAAAGACAAGGTCTAGTACCACGGGGTTTACTTTCAATAAAGTTTTAATTTCGTTTTTTGTTAGTGACCCGGAAGTCAGACTAAGGCAGAGAACTCAGTTTAAAACCAACCTGAGGCAAAGACAGGGTCTAATACCACGGGGTTTACTTTCAATAAAGTTTTAATTTCGTTTTCTGTTAATAACCCAGAAGTCAGACTAAGGTAGAGAACTCAGTTTAAAACCCACCCGAGGTAAAGACATGGTTTGATACCGTGGGGTTTACTTTCTCTATACAATCTTAACGTTCCTAGTCAGGCCATTACAAAACTCACTGCTATAGACAAAATAGTAGCATGATTAATTCACATCTTCTCACATAACAATCAAAAGTAATATTTCTTCAAATTAAAAACATTCCATGACCTTGCTACAGGTCTTTCATCCAAGTCTTCTAGCCGATAAGCACCAACCCCTACAATGGATGTGATCTTATAAGGGACCTCCCAAGTTGGGCCTAGCTTTCCCATAGCTGGATCTCAGGTATTTTCCAAAACTTTCATCAATACTAAATCTCCTAGAATGAACTCCCTATTTTTGATTCCTTTGTTGTATCCTTGGCAGATTTTCAATTGATAGTTAGCCAGCCTTACCGATGCCACATCTAGGCTTTCTTCTATCAGATCTAGATGCTTGCAAAGTAATTGATCATTTTCTCCGACTTGAAACACGTCATTCCGAGAAGTAGGGAGCCCAGTTTCCACGGGTATCACCGCTTTTGCAGCATATGTCATCGAGAAAGGAGTCTCTCTTGTGGAACGCCGTGGAGTGGTCCGATATGCCCATAGCATCCTCGGAAGCTCTTTCGCCCATCGACCCTTTGAGTCATCTAGCCTCTTCTTCAGGTCATTCATAATGGACTTGTTGGTCGCCTCTGCTTGACCGATGCTTTATGGCTAAGATGGGGTAAAATATCTATTAACAATTCTAAATTTCGAACGGTATCGCCGAAAAGCCTTACTATCAAATTGCAATCCATTGTCTGATATGAGGACCATTGGCACACCAAACCGTGTTACAATATTCTTCCAATCGAATCTCTTCACATCCGTGTCTCGGATATTGGCAAGGGGCTCTGCTTCCACCCACTTGGTTAAATAATATGTCCCCACCAAGAGCCATCTTCTACTTCCCGTGGCCTTTGAAAAAGGTCCCATTATGTCTAGCCCCCACTGGGCAAAAGGCCATGGACTAGATATAGGGTTGAAAGGACTCCGGGTTGATGAATGCTTGGTGCAAACCTTTGGCATTGATCGCATTTTCTGGAGTACTCTAATGATTGTTTCTGCATGTTTGGCCATTAATACCCCTAAGTAAGGGCTCGGTGTGCCAACGACTGGCCTCCCGTGTGACTTTCACATATCCCTTCATGCAACTCTTCTAGAAGTGTTTCAACTCCCTCGGGATGCACGCATAGCAAATAGGGCCCTAAATATGACCTTCTATACAATTTCCCTTCTTCGGAAACCCAGTACCATGGAGACCTACATCTGATCCACTCAGACTCTTTCTTATCCTCAGGCAAAATCCCATTTCAGAGATAAGCTACAATTGGATCCATCTAGCTTACGGATGGATGTATGCTCAGAACTAAGTTCTTGTCGGAATGAGTTAGGCTGGCAAAAGGCAAAAGTTCAACTATCACCATCCTCGGAAAGGGATCTTCCACTGAAGAAGCTAGAGTAGCCAAAGAGTCGGCATGACTCTTACCACCCCTTGAGATATACATGATCTCTACCTTCTTGAATTGATACTTTAGTATCCCGACCTCCTTTAAGTAGCTCATCATTCTTTGGTCCTTAACTTCGAACTCACCTGTAACCTGACTAACAACCAGCCGTGAATCACAGTGTAACTGCACTCTGTCCTCCCCGACTTATTTACACATTCTGAGCTCAGCGAGGAGAGCTTCATATTCTGCTTCATTGTTTGAGGCAAGAAAACCCAGCCTAAATGATTTTTCCACTTTGACTCCTTCTGGAGAGATGAGTATAATTCCAACCTCTGCCCTTTGGCAATTTGACACTCCATCCACATTCACCTACCATATTTGTTCCCGAGGTTCCATTGCCTTGCTTCCTTCTATTAACAAAACTTCAGTTTGCCCGAGAGTGAATTCCGCAACGAAATCTGCTAAAACCCGCCCTTTGATGGAAGTCCGAGGCCTGTACTAAATATCAAATCTCCCAAAGAGGCCCCCCACTTGGCTATTCTTCCCATGAAATTTGACCTCTTGAGCAATACTTATAAGGGGTGCTCGGTTAGCACAACTACCGTATGAGCTTGAAAATAGTGGGGCAATCTATGCACGGTGTGCATTATTGCAAGCAAAGCTTTTTCCAAAGGGAGACAACATGTTTCTGCATCCACAAGAGTCTTGCTGACATAAAAGATTGGTTTCTAAACTCCTTGGTCTAGTTTTAACAAGACAGCACTCATCGCATAGTCAGTCACTGCTAAATACATATACAGCGTTTCTCCAGGGATCGGCCTTGATAAGACAGGACCCTGACATAAATACAAATTTAGTTCATCAAATTCTTGCTAGCATTCATCTATCCACTAAAAGCCTTTCCACTTCTTTAGTAGTTGGAAGAAAGGTCGACATCTATTCGCAAACCGCGAAATGAATTGATTAAGAGTCGTAGTCATCCCAGTAAGTCACTAGACCTATTTAGGGTTTCTAGGAGATTTCAAAATTTTCAAAGCTAAAATTTGGTTTGGATTAACTTCTATACCTTGGTGAGTCACCAGATAACCCAAAAAATTTCCCGAGCTAACCCCAAAGGCAAACTTTGAAACATTTAATTTCAGACGGTGCTTCCGCAATGTCTCAAATGTTTCTGCGAGATCCTTAAGGTGATTTTCCATGGCTTTACTCTTTACCACCGTGTCATCTATATAAGCCTCCATATTCCTTTCTAATTACTCTTTGAACATCTTGGTAACCATTCTTTGATAAGTAGACTTCGCATTCTTCAAGCCGAACGGCATGACCTTGTAATGAAAATTACCAATAGGAGTAATGAAAGAGGTTTTCTCCTGGTCCTCGGGGGATAGAGTTATCTGATGGAACCCCTGAAATGCATCAAGAAAACTCATCCTAGGGTGCCCAAAAGTTGCATCAACAAGCTGATCAATCTTGGGCACATGAAAAGGATCTTTTGGACACGCTTTTTTTAGATCCGTGAAGTCCACGCATACTCACTACTTTCCATTTTTCTTCTTCACCATTATCATGTTAGCTAGCCATTCGAGATAAAAGACTTCCTTAATTACCCCAACTTCTTTGAGTCTATCTACCTCTTCCTTTACTGCCCTAGTGTGCATATCCAAAGACTTGCGAGGTTTTTGCTTCTTTGGTGGACACTGGGGGTCAACATTAAGTCGATGGCAGATAAAATTTGGATCTACCCCGGGTGCTTCATATGGACTCCATGCAAAGATATCCAAATTGCTTACTAGAAACAAGATTAATTCTACTTTTTCCAAGACAGGAAGGTTAGCTCTTACTTGGAAATACTTTTTCCCGAGGTCAATGTGTATTTTCTCCAGTCGCTCACATATGTCCTCGGGTAGGGGCTGTAGCTGCTACAAAGGATTTACCAGTCCAGGCTCTCCCTGAATCTTGTGTCCTACAGTGGCTATCTAGCATCTCCGTGCCACACTTTGGTTTCCGCGTATTTCTACAATGCCTTAATCGGTGGGGAATTCTACCTTCTGATGTAAAGAAGAAGGAACCGCATCCATGGAGTGAATCCACAAACGTCCAAGAATGGTTGTATAAGGGGAGTAGGAATGCACTACTATAAAATGGACCATTTCCTTTCTTCCTTCGACTTCCACGGGGAAGGTCACTTGTCTAGCTGGCAGAACGATACTTCTATCAAAGGCTACCATGGGGCTGTTATACTCTGTCAAATCTTTGGGGGTAAGTCCTAACCCTTCATATAGGTTAGGGTATGTTATTTCTGCCTCACTTCCTTGATCTATCATAACCCTTTTACATCAAAGCCCTTAATCCGTAGTGTAACTATCAGTGCATCTTCATGGGGCTGGACAGTATCCAAAAGGTCTTTTCCCGTAAAGCCAATGCATTCGTCCTCCCAACGTCTATTTTTAGGTGTAGGGCCTTCCAATTCTAAGTCAGAAGCTGAGTTCACGGTCAATACCCTCGGTGGAGTTCTCATAACCTCCACCTGCTTCCTAACCGCATGTGTTACCCCTATAAGCCCCTTAGTCGATGTCGAAGTTCTTGAAGTGGGTGCCTTTTTCAAGTCTTGCGGACGAGAATCTTTTCGTACTAAGAATTCTCCCAAATAACTTGCCTTTCAAGTTGGTGCAAGTGGTCTTTTAGGGTTCGGCAATCCTCAGTTGTATGCCCCCGGTCCCGATGAGATGAGCAGTAAAGGCTCTGGTTTCTTCTCGTAACATCCCTACTCATCTTGTTCAGCTAGCGGAAGTATGGCTCATTCTATATTTTTTCCACAATACGGTATATAGGCTCTTTGTGCAACGAACTAACTATTTCAAGCCTTATCTTTAGAGATTGAGAGAAGAAATCCCTTCATGGTCGGGGAGCTTAATCTACCTTAACCTTTTTCTTCTCTATGACAGGTGCTTTTGCTTTAGCCTTATCTTGCAATTGGTCATCTTCTAACCTCTTTTATTCATTTACCCGCTCCATTAATTTATTCATATCCGTGACTGGCTTCAAAGCCAGCAAAGCTCTCAAGTTGGAATCAATGGGAAGCCTCACCTTAAAGGTACTTGCAACAATTCCCCCGTTATCTCCCCCGATCTTGTTGTATAATTCCCAGTAACGATCCGAATAAGCCTTGAGGGTTTTGCCTTCCTTCATTGCCAATGAGAAGAGTGAGGCAAAAGGCTTCGGGGTCCTATTGCACATCATAAATCTTGCCCCGAACACCCTAATTTACTCATCATATCCTCGGATAGCCCATTTTTCCAGCCCATCGAACCAGCTCATAGCAATTGGCCCTAAACATGAAGGAAAAGTTTTACACATCAAAGTCTCGTTTTTAGAAAATATGGCCATACTTTGGTTATGGCCATACTTTGGTTATAATGACTGACATACTCCACGGGATTCGTTTTGCCGTTATAAATAGTGAAAGTTGGCCTTGTAAATTTTCGCGGTAAATCAGTTTTCTCAATCTCTTCGGAGAAAGGGGACTGAGGATATCTGTTGCAGTGCTTTACCCA
Organism: Lithocarpus polystachyus; assembly: GCA_033629205.1. NCBI lineage: Eukaryota > Viridiplantae > Streptophyta > Magnoliopsida > Fagales > Fagaceae > Lithocarpus > Lithocarpus polystachyus. Next base: position 55,179,385 of record CM066167.1, read on the forward strand.
TGGCAACCCCTCGAGATTGAAGGATTGACAAGTGCTGAGGAACTGGTCCTTTATGCTTCTCCTTGTCTTACTCCCCCCTTCTATTCTTGTGGTGAGGTGGAGAGGCTATTCTCTCCCTATGCAGAGACTGGTATCGTACTCCATGGGGAAAGGGTGATCTCCTATCTCGCTTCTTATTCCTGTCGTCCAGCATGCGTTCATCGACTTAGGAGTGACTGTGTGCCGAGCTTGGCCCTCTCCAATGATGAAGCTTTTTGTCTTTCGGCAGAGTAACTCCTTATCCTTCTAGGCGTTCCTTTGTAACAAGGACACCTCATCCCTCAACCTTTCCACCTCCCCATTCCTATTATAGTAGGACGGACCTTCGATATTGGTAGTAGTTTCTTCTTCTTGCAGAGGTGGGCTAGGTTGTCATTGAGTTTCCTTATGGACCTCAGATCTCACACGTCGATCCACATAAACAAATTCTTCTGAAAGGCTGGGTTGCTCTAGATAAGCGGGACCACTCCTTGACTGGTTTGCCATAGTCTAAACCAAACCAACTCTGGAGTCTTCTGCTTTGTACGGTATTCCCCACAGACGACGGCAATTGTAGGGACGTAAAATTTATTTCTCGAGGAGTTCAGCATGGATTCTCACTCAAACTATTTAAAAAACATACATAAAAGTAAACAAAAAGGGAAAAAACACTTCACAATGGGAAACTCAAGTAATTGATTTTTCTAAACTCATCTATTACAACTTCAAGTTAGATATTACAATAAACAACTCTCACGTTCCCGTGGTGTTATTTTTACTCTCTCTCCCTCTGGTTTATTTTTCTTATTTTTGTTCCTTTCTCCCCTTTTCTTCAGATCCCCTTTTCTTTTACCTCTCCTCCCCCTTTTATAGCTTCCATCCTTGTTCCTATCACTACAATTGTCCTGTTGCCTGCCAGAGCCTCAGGGATATTTTTTTCAACTTTATCAGATTCCTCCTTCTTTATCTTGGAACTCTGACTTTTAGGGGTTGTTGATACTTTTCAGGTTGTCTCATCTGTATTTAATGCGGCAGAGGTGGGGTAAGAGTCCCATCATTAATGCAGAGGTAAAGATCTTCAACCTTCTTGCATGTTCTGGAACTTTCCTGTGGTTCTAGGAATATCTTGGAAATCACACGTGGATCACCCATGCACCGGACCTCGAGTAAGGTGGCACCTATCCATCTCCACGGGAAATAATCTTTTGTGTGACTCATTTTTTCCGTAGTACTTGAATTGACCCAGCTTTCCTCAAGACCCAATTCTTTCCCGTGGCCCAATTTGCTTGTTGGGCTGGTTTGTCCAAGAGGTGACTATTCCACTCCCCACAATATATTATAATGGAGTACCTAAAAAATATTCGTAAGTTTGATTATGAGTTGTAAAATTAGATTAAAACTTAAAATCTATTTTTGGAAATATCTTACTCATACAATTATATTTGCTTAAAAATAATGTTCTTTTAAATTTGAGAGAGAGATGAATTAATTTTTTATGATTTATTATTTTCATAATTGTTATGTGTATAGGGAAAATTTGTTTATTTAGAAATTTATTAATTTTAAAAATTATTACACCTACTAAGAAATAACTATTACTTAGAGATGAATAATTATTCATCATTTTAAAGAATAATTCTTCATAAGGAATTATTATTCCTGGTAATAAAAATATCACCAAATTAAAGAATAGTTAAACCATAGAAATAACTATTATATTACAATATCTATTATAGTCAACTAACATGCCCTAAACCATTTCACTGTGTATTTGTTTCTTTGTTTTCTTATATATTCCATTTTTTTTTTCTCCAAAGACATTCCAATATGAAAGATTAAGAAAAGGGATTACCCCCTTGCACCAATCCCCATTTGAGTCTCTAGCTTAATTATTTTGAGCGCCTCATGTTAGATATAAGTATTGTACTTTATCATTTTAGAAAAAGAAAAAAGAAAAAAAGAAAAAAAAAGGGTAGTCCTAGAGCATTACTCTGGGCTCTCATAATGGGTGTGGGCCCCACATGTGGGTCTCACCATGGGGCCCACACCATTTATGAGAGCCCAGAGCATTGCTACTCCTAAGTTTTTTTTTCCAAAATAATATAGTACAATACTTTTAGTGCAAAAAATGTGGAAAACATCAATATGGAAAAAAATAAAGAAAGAAAGAAAGAAAGCGGGTGAGGAATGAAATTGCATTTGTTTGTGGGTCAAATTCAATTCAATTATTTAGTCCTCCATGGGCTCACATCCTTTTTGAGAGCTTGGAGCAATAATACTTAAGTTTTTTTTTTTTTTTTCAAATGATAAAATACAATACATTAGCATAAAAAAAGGTGGAAAACATGAATATGGAAAAAAAGAAGAAGAGAAATGCTACGTCTACAATATTTTCATAACAAATTTTAAGTGACAGCTTGTTATTGGTTGTGGGCAAAAAAATAATTTAAGTTGTAGATTCAAATTAGAACCAATAACAACTTACAACCTATGATTTATTTTGAAGTATTTCGTAAATATTGTGTACGTAACACTTCTTCGACAAAGAAAGAAAGCAGGGTGAGGAATGAAATTGCATTTGTTTATGGGTCAATTTCAATTCAATTCTTCAGTCCTCACTCAAGTTTTAGTGGATCTGCAAACAGATCGGGCTATTTTCTGACACCTCCTTTAGCCTGAGGCCTGGAATGGAATTCGGACCAGTTGATGTGCTCTATTATTTTCTTAAGAGGGTCTGATATTTAGCAAGAAAGCCCAAAAAAGGTTTGGCAAAGTGGGCTCTCAACTTTGTGATGGTCTGGCTTTGAATTTGTTTCAGAGACCTTTTAATTTGTCCAAGACCTCAATGAATTGAAAGCCCATACCTCAGCTCATGCCCACCTTGAATTCTGATCCAAATTGAGTTCAATTTAGAAGACAGACAGAGAGAGAGAGAGAGAGAGAGAGAGAGAGAGAGAGAGATGTTCATACTTCATAGATCATAGTTCATACACATACACGTGAGTACATGACCATTTCTGAGAATGAAATACCATGAAAGACAAAGAGGATTTCATGCTTTATGCTTTAGTAAAAGCAAATACGTACCTACAAAAGAAAAAGAAACGAAATCTCTATAGGGATTCCATTTTTTGACGGAATCTGCAAACCACTTGTTTGAACAGCATAGGGCTATACACGTAAGCCAATGGTAGAGCATATTACCAATGTTGCATCATATGGAGCAATAAGAACTTCGGAAGAAAATGGTGTTCGAATCGAATATACCATGAATTGGAAAAAATGCCATCCAAATTTAGAAGAAACGTGAGGTCAATGTCATCTTTATGCGAAGCTCAGCTAGACCACATATCCAACCACTAAAGAATTAAAAGAAAATCAGGCACGAGAGCCTAACACAAAGGCTGAGTATCTCAATCAAGCTTTATGTATATATTCTTCAATGTCTTTACAGGCAAGAAAGTACCATAATGTTCTCATGTTTAGCTACAATTTAGAATCGAAATCATGATTTTGAAAACTGGCTTTCCACTAAGAATGGGAGAAAGAGCAGAATTTTATCTTGCCAAGATAATTAAAAAAAAAAAAAACAATTAATAAAGCTGAAATGTAGACTTCATAAACAAATGGAGCACATAGACATAGGTTTCTCTATCTTTGAAATTAAGGCCCTAGTGTAGTCTAATATGACGAATCGACTTTGTTTGTTAGTGGATGATAAACCGTACATCTCTCTCTCTTTTTTTATGGATGAAAGACACCCACGGTATTATAAAAAATTTACAAAATTACAAAAACTTTATTGAGGCTCATTAGAACCAACACTGATGTGAACAAGACTTTGTCAATACTTTTGTTATTGGAATATGTCTTGTGTTGAGAGAGAAGCAAATTTGAGTGGCCATCATTTAGTTCAGTGGGCTTTAATTGGTAGTAGAATTGGACCTACTCACATATCATACTTGCCCTTCTCTGTTCGAATGACAGATGATGGAGATGACTGAAGGCTTGTTCCCTCTTGGCATCTTGCGCTCTTTTTAGGTTTTTTTTTGTTTGTTTTTGAAGAGACTCCTAATTTCCTACTTGAATATATATGATTCTGCACACTTACCCTATTGGCTATTTCTTTAACTTTCTATTTACAAATTGTCAATCTACCCCGACACCACCGAACCAATAGTTAAATATAGAAAATCCTAAATTACTCTTAACAATCTATAAACAAGCTTTTTAGTCAAGTATAAGACGACTTGTTTTCCAAGTTAAAAGGAAAAATTATGTACAATGGACATTATAGATTTTCCTTCAACAGCGAGATGGTTAGAAGTCAATTTGCAGTGAGTTCAAACTTTGAAAAAATTTACTAATAGAAATCATTGGGGCTAATGACGTAATCACGTGAAATTTGGTGAAATGAATCTTTGTGAAGATCCCCTGATTATGACCAATGTCGCTTTTCGAGCAAATTCCTTCAAGTAGGCTTACCGCATGAGTCAATTTTTGTTTCGTGATGGAAGATATAAGACTAATATTGAAATTCTGTGCTTGCAAAGATGACTATGAAATGCATGCAAGCCAATAAATAAACATCTAAACCGATCTAATTGTTTAGTTGAACCACTTATGCAATCAAAGAAAACCGAGCGAGTTTTCTACGACTCATGTAACTTGAATGGGTTGTTTTCGCCACAAAAATTTTGTTATTTTGAGTAAAATTGTCTTTATATGATAGTTTATAGTTCCATTTTCTGCTTTTCTTCTATTTAAAACTTTAGTCGGTTTGGCAATTTGCTAGAGTCAATAATAAGTTAGGCCACCTCTTTTTTTTATTTAATTTCTTTTCTGCCTTTGAAGTTCAACAGCAACTCTAGTCCCTATTAATTGCAATAATGTTGCTCACTAGCCTCTAGACGGGGTCACTCTTACCTGCTTACTGAGTGACTTTGCCAAAAAAAATCCCAATATAAGTTATATTTCAAACAAAAATATCATACAATGTCATTTTGTTTTATTTTTTATGTTTTGGTGATTGTTTCTTTTTTCTTTCTTCTTTAAAGAATTTTAATGTCTTAATAGTGAATATCACTATCAAATTTCACTTTCTTTTGGGTGGAGGAGTACATATATTTATTAATCCTGATGGATCTCTCTCACTCAAAACTCTGTCAAGGCATTGACCAAAGAGCAAGGCTTTCTTCCTTGACATCGAATATATGAATTTTTTTTTTTGGTAATTGAATTCAAGCACATTCGATCGCGTGTTTGTCAAGCACTCTGCTCATCTATTGTACCTCTCTCTTTGTCTGCAAAAACTCTGTAACTCTGTTTCTTTAGTGCTAAAACAATGTTTTTTTTTTTTGATGTGCTAAAACACTGTTTCAAATTCACGTGTTTGATAACATGAGATTTCAGCCCATTCAAAGCCTTCTTCTCAAATTGCTTGAGATTGGATAGATTTGTGTGTGATTGCTAATTTTCGATAACTTTTTTTTTATAATATTGATAAAAAATTTTTTTTGGTAATTTTAGTGTTAAATGTGTTAAAAAAAACTAAATAATAGTTTATTTAAATAAAAAAACTAAAAGCTAGATTATTTGTTAAGAAGTTGAAATAAAAAGTAAAAAAATAAACTTTTTTTTTTTTTGGCAATTTCCAAACACATAAAGTGAGTTGATTTTTAAGCCAGTTCAAAAGCATGGTCCTGGTTGAACTACCGATTGGCGGTTTAACCCATTTTTTTAATTTTTTTACATAACTGAACCGGATTGATTTTCAGTTCCTTATAAAATGAAATTTGGCTCTAAATTAGTTTGATTTTTTTTTTTCAACTTGTCAGGTGACGTTTTATAAGACTAAATATATTCTATATCTTATCAAACAACTTACACGATTCATTAACTTAAAAACTTGGATAAAAAATTTATGGTCAAACTTTGTCCTAAAATACAATTATTAGACTAAAGCAATATATGAAGAGCGACACAGATGGAACTTTTTGGTTATAAAAGAAGAAGATTTGCGTGGGGAGAGGTTCAGTTATCTAGGAACAAGTGATTGTTCTCTCAAACAAAGAAAGCGAAAGAAAGCCAAGCCAGAGTACAGTCCACACTCCACGCTCTGAGAGTCCACCCACAGCTTCTCACTACTCTCTCGCTGTTCAGTCACACTCACTGTCTCTCTTTCTCTCTCTCTCTCTCTCTCTCTCTCTGTGTATATATATATATATATATATATATATATAAGATTTTCCCCTTCAATTCTCATTTCATTTTTTTTCAAAGTTTCCTAGCTAGAAAGTCATTTATCTTTCACTCTCAGTTTCAACTTTCAAGAAAGCGAGCAGAGCAGAGGCAGAGCAACGATGTTACGCATGAAGAACCTCTTTCGCTACGTGGAGATTTGTCTGGCTGTGGTTCTCTTCTCGTGGACCTTCACTCGTCTCCCCTTCGCCGTCAGACTCTCCGTTGAGTATTTCCGGCAACTCTCAGCTTTCGCCTCGAGCCCTCTCTTCGTTTTCATACTCTGCAATGTCATCATCGTCACCCTCATCGTCAAATCCGGCTGTTTCTCTGCCCAAAAACCTGTTGCTGACAATGCCGAGACTGAAATCTACGAGGAACTCATCAAACACGGCGGCGACAGCGCGGAGCCACCGTTGGAAACCGACCCTTCGGTCCTGACTGAGCCATCGGCATTGGTTGTCTACCAAGACAAACAGATCGTCTTCGAAGAGAAGAAGAGCACTATAAGCGGCGAAGCTGAAATGGGTTCGGATTCGAAAGTCTGTAGGAGGACTCAGTCGGAGAAGTTCGAGCGTGAGAGTTCGAAGAAACCTCGCCAAAAGCTCCGTCGTTCGGAGACGGAGAAGTACATGAAAGTTGCTCAGTCCGATGAAAAATTTCCTGAGAAAGAGTATCCAAAGCTAAGCGACGAGGAGTTCCAGCGCACCATAGATGCCTTCATTGCCAAGCAGTCCAAGTTTCATCGCCAAGAGTCTCTCGCTATTGTTGTTTCCAACCATAGCTAGCTGATGAGTACATGAACACTGAAGTTGCTGTTTTACACTTTTGTCAGTATGCTGTGTACGCTGTTAGTAACTTCTAGCTGAGAAAAAAAAAATCAAATGAAATTAACTTCTTTTAATATGTTAAATTTCTTGGTTAATTTAGTTTAGTGTGATAGTTTTACAATTTAAATTGTTAAAATATGAGTGTATGTGACTATTTCAGTGTTAAAGGAATTTGTGCTAAAGGATATGGAAGATATGGAATTTTGGAACTAAAATCTGTTTGTCTAGTTTTTTGATATTTTGAGTTGGAAAGTTCTTTCAATAATACTATATATTGGTGGAAGTAAGGGAATAGTATTGTATTCGAATTTCCATCAAACCATGGTGATGTGTGTGATTGTGAATATGCTTTCCTACCCAATAGTTGTTGCTTTATGGATTTCGAAGAAAATATTGTCAGCATTCAATGCCCTTTTATTTTTCCCTTTAAACTTCTAAACAAATCTTCAATTATAAGGTGTCAAATTCCCAACTATAGAAGAATCTTTGATATGAACAAAAAGAAAATAATTATTTGCATTTGAATGAAACAAAATTTAATAAAGGATGAATGTTAAAATTTGCTTGTTGATTGTGGGAAGATGTATCACTTGGATATGAGCTCAAAAGGGTTGTGCCTTAATCCAATTTGGCATTGGTTTTGTTTTTATTTATGTACAAGAAGTAGTTATTGTACATCCATGATATAGTGTCATAGACATTTCAAGGAAAAATGGGGCCTTCTCAATATTTTTGGCTCATTCTTCTTTGCTAGCAACAAATCAACAATGACCAATTATGGTCTTTGACTGACATGCCTTGTTCACTTGTTCTCAAAGAACTGAAAGCCTCTTGTAAATATTAATGATTTATCATTAACATGCAACAAACTTGAAAGGACCCATTACTGTAAAAGTTTCCACATTCTTCTTCTTGGAATGATTAACAATCTAAGAGGTCAAACCAAGCTTTGTCAATGCTATACAGTCTTAAGAGGTTACCATTGAGCATTGTCCCACTCAAAGAGCTTTATTCTTTTTCCTCTAAGCAACATAGTTTCTTAGTGGATATATGTACCAATCATCATAAAATTATATGATAATTATTTCCCAAGTGTACTTAACTTTCACTATCCCGGTAATCTCTCGTAGAAAAGTAGCTTTTTTGCTTCTATAATTCCATTGAGAGATTAGATTTTTAATGGAGTGATCTTCATTTTTCTGCGCCAAACTAGCTTTTTTCATTTCTTTTCCCACTTTAATTTTTTTAAAATACCCCTTTTCCCCTTCTCTCTTTTAAGGCAATGATGATAAATCCACAATGGTGCTTGCATTATTTACCTCATCGGATTCTAAAACAGCTTTTACCAAATTTATAAATCCACCTTTTGTTCATTGCTTTGCTTAATGTCTCCCATGAGACATGTCACACACTTTGCCTTGATTTCTTTTATGTCATTTTTATTTTTTAAGTTGTATTTGTTTTTATTACTTTATTTCTACCAAACAAGACTACCATTTTATTTTATTTCTCAGCTTGCTTGACCCGGTAGAGAGAAAATTTGTTTGGGCATGTTGTATTGGGGTTTTTAGTGGTGGGTGCCAACAGCCGATGCCTTTTTTGAAGGAATGTATATTCTAAATCTAGTGAATTCCATATAAATTATTTATAATGTAGCAGCTTGCTCTTATCCATTAGTTGGAGAAGTTTTTTTTTCTTTCAAAAGAGACCCTCAATTATTTTTGTAAAGGAGAAGAAGACCTTCCTTTGTCCGTTGGAAAAAATGGAAGGTCAGTCTCTTTGCCGTGTGGAAAAATGAAAATTGGAAATGTAAAAAAGACAAACATTATATTGGTTGTTGTGTAAGGCCCCAAGAGGCTCTATCTAGTGTAAAATTCATCTGGGGCTAACCATAGACTCTTTTAGCTCTTATATATAACATATTAGGGTTCTTTGTAATCACACTTAATTATGTAGAACCGTTAAGGAATTTCACAATGAATGTAGGCCGTTAGGTCAAACCACGTAATCTTAGTGTTTTATCTCCACTTATCCCTAGCGTTCTATCTCATTCATTGTTTTTGCTTTTCTTTTTTCTCTTTTAAGTTCACGAGAGATATTGTAGTCATACACCTCTTAAACAAAAAAATGTTATCTTGCATTTATGAGCGAAACTACATATAACACTAGGCAGTGGGGAGCCATGCGCCACCCCCCCCCCCCCCCCCCCCAAAAAAAAAAAAAAAAAAACTTTGCAAAAATTCAGCTTTCACTTTTAGGTTAAACTAAACTTTTCAAAATATATATGGAATTATGGATTCCCCCAAACACTTCATATTTCTTATATAACCTTCTTGTATTAGTAAATTCTATCTTTGGCCCCCTAATCTTGAAGTCCTAGTTCCACCCCTGCCTGCCTGCATAATGGCAGGATAAGCACAAGAGCAGATCATTGCTTCATTAGAAAGCAAGTGAAGGCTAGAATTCAATTTAAAAGTTTATATATTGCAATTCTGTAAATTTGCTTTAACTCTTGTACTTCCTAGCTTAGTGAGTTTCTTTGTTTGATATAGGTTTTATTTTTGTCAAACCCAATAAACGAATTAAAAGAAGCTTTTTTAAACAAGCACAAGTTTTTTTGTGGATTTGATTCATAATTCAAAACTAACTAAAGGAGGATGTAATTAAAGCCAATTATGGAAGAAGCTGGCATATTTCTTTCCGTAGTTATATAAGAATTGGAAGCATATGATAAGTAGCTTACAAGCTGCAGCTTACAGATGGGGACATAGATGGAGACAGACAATGGGGACTCACTTATTTGGATTCCTACAAAAGCTGTGAACTGAAGTTAGAAGGAGAAACCTGTTGACAAGGACTTTGAATATTGGAGATTTAAGTACAGGTACATTTTGTATTTCCCATCTATCTAATCTACTCCTATTTAGCTTTTAAATATGTCTGTGTTTAAGGTCCCACATGGCAAATTGCACTAAGCTATGTTTATGTTCTCCAAATCAACTCCGTCATTAAGCTATAGATTTAATGCATTTTTAAATAAAATTTACATGTAACAGGACCAAGAAAAATTTAGGATAAATTCTAATAAACTATCTTGAGGTTTGGACTAATACCAAGAAGATCCAGAACTTTTCAAAAATGACCAAATTGGTCCCTGGACACAATTTGGTTCCTAAACCGCGTTTAGTAACGTTACTCATTCTCAGCCTTTCTTCTCCCTCTTCTCACTTAGAATCTCCCTTCATTACCGAATGTTTATGTTCATGCTAATATCTTTGAGTTGTGAGTTCTATTCAAAATGATTATACAAACATTTACACTTAGCAATATAAAACCTTAAATCCCAAAAATCCCTGATCATAGATTCACAAAGCATATATATATATATATATATATATATATATAATCATTCATACGCCAACAAAAACACCATATTAGAACAATTTTGAGACAAAACCCAAATCAAAATATACCCACAGATCCACAAATAATCATACCCAAACCCCACCTTTCAAACCCAAATCAAAAATAAAAAATCACCAAATCCTTTGTCACCCACAGAAAACCCAATCCCTAAACTAACCAAGACTTGAACCAACAAAGGAGGAGGAGAAAGATTGGTGGCCAGTATTGGTGTTTCCGATGTGATTCACTGCCTATGGTGGTTGCAGAGGTCGTGGGTCTCCGCCAAACGTTCCCTTGACATTTGGCACTCAAACCCAAACCCAAACAGAAACACAAATGCTAACTCACTCTTCAATGGCTGAGGAAGACAAAAGCTTGTGTCGGGAGCCTTTAACGAGGAGCGGCAGCGATGGTGGGGAGGAGCTTGAAAAATCCTAGCCCACTATTTTCATGCACTAATTTGAAGAGTGAGCACAATATGGTAGTTTTGCCATTGTGGGTGAGAAAAAGAAGAGAAAAGAAAGAGCGTCTGAGATAGAAAACAAAACAGAGAGCGTTTGAGAGAGAGAGAGAGAGAGAGAGAGAGAATAGAAAGCGGCTGAAAGAGAGTCTGAGATAGAAAACAAAACAGAGAGCGTTTGAGAGAGAGAGAGAATAGAAAGCGGCTGAAAGAGAGAGAAGATAAGGGTTTGAGAGAGAATGGAAGAGAAAAGATAGGTTAAGCTGAGAATAAGTAACGGGCCTAAACGCCGTTAGGATCAAATTGTGTCCAGGTACCAACTTGGTCACTTTTAAAAAGTTCTTATCCTTCTTGATATTAGCCCAAACCTCAGGGTAGTTTATTGGAATTTACCCAAAAATTTATTTTCGAACTTTAGAAACTTTATAATGTTTTTGTTTGTCATGATAATTCAATCCTTTAAATGGAGCATTTATTGAGACATCACCGTCACCATGGTCAGTTATTCCAATGGCACTATTTCCAACCTTGAAAATAGAAAGATGTCCACTTTGGGGACTTTGAGAAGGAGTCCAAATCTCTGTCTCACTTTTCCTGCTCCACTCTATACTCCACCAATAAAAACTTGTCACGTGTTCATCTAATTAATTAAATACTATAATTATTGACTTATTAATACTGTCATTATTAATTAATAGTAGTATTTAATTAATTAGGTGAACACGTGGTAAGTTTTTATTAGTTAAGCATAAAGTGGAGCAAGAAAAGTGGGACAGAAGATTTGGACTCACTTTGATAACAATTGCTTCTTTGCTTAAACAATAATATGACCATATTGAATCAAATTCCATCTTATTAAACCTTGCCCTTGATGTGATCAAGTTTTAGTTTCTTTGAGATGAGATGACAGCCATCATACAAAGAAAGAAGTTATCATATAAGCTTTCCTTGTCTTGTACCACAACATTATATGTATCAGTGTCTGCTTCCATGTAAATATAATGTTGTGGTACAAGACAAGGAAAGCTTATATGATAACTTCTTTCTTTGTATGATGTATTTCAAGACACATGTCATAGGATTAGATAGAGAACTATAAGCAAAACAATTATTACAAAAATTGTTACCAAAAAAAAAAAAAAATTATTGCGAAAGTCAATCATTATAGAGTTCATGCGTCAAGGAAGATTGATTTTGTTGCAATCTTAAATTGTTTGATCAAAATTTCCGTCAAGTGGCTATATTCATCATATTTTGTTTATCTATTATGGGGTTTTCACATGAATAATCCCCTTTTTTTTTTCTCAAAGTCCAAATTCCACATAGAAATGGAAAGATTTTTAGTTGATAGATATATACCAAGCGCAATTTACATAAATTTTTGTGATTTTGGTTAATATAGACTCATAAAACCTTCAAATTGTAATAGTTTAAAACTATACTATAAGCATTTATGTGCTTAAACTTTTGAGTTTAGCTTAAAAACTATAACAACTCTATAAGTTTATTATATAATTATCCCAATCCCAATTCCCCCCAAATTTCCTTACACTTTGATTGAAAAGTGAAGTGGGGTAGGGGCAAATTTGTAGGGCAAAATGCTGGATATGTATGAGGGGGATTGTGTGTAAAAAGTGACAAGAAAGATATCCCATACAGTCAATAGAGGAGGGGCCAGCTAGCCTAGAATTGTTTAGATAGTTGGCTTCTTACATTGACAGCCCTCCCCAGTTGTCTCTTCTGGTTTTAGGGCCAGGCTCAGGCAACTTGTAGGGGATCCTTATCAATGTATTTGGTCCTCTGAATGTTGATTTTTGCAGTAGAATTATCATGTTCCTTTTTCAGTATACCATACAATATTTGCTCTAATTTTATACATCATAAAATCTAGCTAAAACTGTGTATATGGGATCAGACCAGTTAGGCAATTTGTTTTGTTGTCAACCATATGTGGTAGTTTATTTTTCTCCAAGACATAAATTCCATTCTTGCATTACTTCCATGAACTTGATCGTTAATTTTTTTTTTGGTTGAAGGCTACTTGATCAGCAATTAAGCTCTAATAAATATCAGAATTCTTACCAAATAAGGGCTCACACAAGAATGGTTGTCCAAATCATACATTTGTTATAAGAAGATCATTAGCAGTTGCATTTGTCAAATCCTAGTTTGATATTGACATTCACAATCTAGTGTTAATGATGTGGTATTTACTATAAACATAAATAATGATTCCATATACATTTTTTTTTGGGTAACCCTTTCTTTATCTACACTACATACAAGGGCAGAGATAATAAACATAAATAATGATTCCATATACATTTTTTTTGGGTAACCCTTTCTTTATCTACACTACATACAAGGGCAGAGATAAAAATAGTATTTGTTCATACCAATAATGTACCATTGTTGAAAAATACTAAAATTATTGTCAATTTTACTATAAAAAATTTATAAATTAACATTGTATTGAATGTAATTAGCATTACATGTATAACATAATAATAACATGCGTGCGTTTGGGATGCTAAAATCCTTCCTACGTTTGCGCCTTTTTTTTTTTTGCCGCATTTGTTGACTTTTTATCTGTGAACAATGCATCTGTGCACTATTCACAATACCCACAAACATCAATTTTTAACAACTTTTTCATTAAAAATGGGTCTCATGATACTATTCACACATTTAAAAATTATTTTACTACAATGTTTTCAGTTTTCAGCAATAAGCGGATCCCAAACAGACCTATATAAAAAAACTAATGACTTTTGTATTGTGTTTAAAAATTAACACATTAGTTTGAAAAATATACATAAAAAATTTGAAGCATCTTTGACATCACTTGCTAGTAAAAGTCTCATACCCTTTCTCTGCATCTTTACCTTAATTGGTCAAGTTTCTCCACCTAACTAGAGTCTACCTGTCATTAATTATAATCGATTTCAAACACATGATGTGTCTATTTGACTGGCTTATTTTTTGCTAACTTATTTTACTATTTAGCTTATTTTTTATACCATTTATGGGTCCTATTGTACTATTTATCTACAGTATTTTTAGCAAAAAGTTTTCAGTTTCAATAAAATAAGCGAATTTCAAACAAACCCGATGTGACATAATAAAAGAGGTAAGCTTGCGAAGAGCATTAGTGCTTTATTGTTCAATTGTTTCTTCTTGTATTTCTAATGAAATATTTAGGGTTTAAATTCTAAAATTGAATTACAGTACGTATCAATATCATAAGCAAGCAAGATCCGCAAATTTATCCTCAGCCTTGAGCGACCGGCCTGTCTATCTTGGGCTCTGGAAAGAGGAAACAAATTCGGCTCTCATTCCTCAAACAGCTGGTGTATTGTTCTGCTCAGTCAAACAAAATGGGCCCTCGCATCTGACCGAAAATAAGAAATGGGTTCTACTTACACTAGGCTTCCCTTAAAGGTAAGGCCCAAAGTTCACAATGCAGCTATAATTTTTTTTTTTAATAATAAATACAACAAAATTTTAATTTATTATATATATTTTATGAGAATTGTCCTTTATTAAAAGGCCAAGACATCAATTTAACACTAGATCTCTTATTATTGCACTTTAGAAGAAAATTGATTAGCTACCTACTATTAGATACTACTTCAACCACACTCTCATTGTATCATATTGTAATTATTATTTCTCTAATCAACTTCAAACTTTACGGCCCACACTAACAAATTAAAATGGTCCATGGGTGTCCCGCTATATTCGCAAATGATTAGAACTTGCATGCATTCATTAGGCACTCAATGAATCAAATGTGGATCAAAATGAATACTTCCAACAAAATACATAGCAAATAAAGCTAAAACTGAAAACAAACTTTAGGGCCCCTTTTCAACACTTTCTATTGGGTTGTCAAACACCACAGTTTTCTTCTTAAAAAAGAGCTTTCAACACAAAAAACACTTTATATGGATTGGACCCATAGTCATATCATATGGTACAATGCACTGTACCCAATAACAATTTCACTCCACTATGGTGATGGTGCTTTGTAATGCAACGATGAATGAATGACATTTATAGGCTAGCTAATGTTGCTTGATGGGTTATGCTTTGTTTGGCCAGCTTGGAAAAGAGAGCACCAAATTGACATTTATTATTATTATTATCAATTTTTTATCCTTTAGAAGAAACTGGAACCACCAGGGGTGGTTGGAGGTGATTGGTCTATTGGTTATGGACTCATTTTTAAGGGTTTGGGAAGTACTGGTAATAGGTTTGAATCCTAAAATAAGAAGTGTTTGAGAATAAAACTCTATACTTTTGACTAATGCTCACTAGCATCTTTAATAGGACTAGGTGCATAGCTATGCCTTATCCAGATCTCTTACTCCTATAGACTTAGACACAATGGGTAAAGTGTTATCATGGTCACGTTTAGTTAGAAGATGCCAACTTAAGTAGCTCTCCTATTCATTTTCTTCCATAAGAAAAAAGAAGATAAAACTGAAAATTAGAGTATTTAGGAAAAAGCTTTACAGTTAATTGTTTATGCTTTATAAATTCAGAACTTCAAAATATTATTCATTGCTATATACCAAACATTTAAAATACTAAACAACATTTCACTTAAAGTTCTATATCACAAAAGCTTTACTACTAGAAGTCTAAAACTCTACCTCCCAAATGATTCTGCCATTCAAATCAAAGTGATGACCGCAAAACACATGCAGTAATATTAACACAAGTTCATCCCATCCCATTGATATATTATTATGCCTTCCTCCTTCGATTCATAGTTTCATATTTTTCTTAGAACAATAACAAAAGTGAGGGGCTTAATTTCTTCTTTAGCCATTTCTTCATCCACCATTCTTCCATAGATTTCAAACAGATTGTCTAAAATCCTCGGTCCAAAATGGTCGGAAATCATAGATTCTTGGATGGCCCTAACTGTCCTTGCAACAGCAGCACCATAGCTCTCTTCATCTTTTTCATCCCTCTCTATTTCAAACATTTCCAGCCGGTCCAACTCAAAAGAACCTTCCTTTCTCACTTCATCTTCTATTTCATTTTTTGATGGTGCATAGAAATGCACATCATAGGTATCAAGCTTCTCTACCTCAAGTTCTCCCTGTAAGAGACACCAACAAATTAAACAAAAAACTAAAATTATGATGATGTACACGTATTATACATGTATGAATAAAAAAATCATTTGTTTCATTTTTAGTGTTCTACTTTATTCTTCGTTGACTGTAATATGTCATATGCACGTCTAATTTATTATTATTGTCATTTCAAGCTTTAGTTATTTTGAATTAAAAATGAAAGAGACGTGTGTCATGAAATGAGAATTAGTGGAGCAAAAAGTGAAATAAAGTGAGAAAATCAATTTTTACTTTGATTATTTGTATATGTATACACGAAATTTGCTCTAGATGATAGTACATAATATGCCATTAATTACCTTGGAGATCAAATTGGCAAAGGACCGTGAGAGAAGTTCCCAAAAGAAAGAGTTGCCTCTGTCAACATGGTCAGGACCTCTCCTACCAAGCAAGATAAGCACCATTCGTCCTCCAACAATTAGCTCCTCAGACCGTGACCCAAGAAACAACATGAAGTCCTCCTGGAATTGCTTATAGTATGCCTGGGAAACCTGTGGAGGGCTGGATTCAGATATGTAAACGTGGCCTTTGTTTATTGACCTGCCTTGCTCATCGTAAAGTGCTAGAGGAACCTGCATAATATAATGGCTGATTATAAGCATGCACTCAAAAAAAAAAAAAAAAAAAAAAAAAAAAGGTCATACCCTTGAGAGCCAGTGCAGACTGTAGGATGAATAGACAAAGTGCAAGCAATTGTTGGGAAAAAGTCTTCCATAAAAAGAACCAGCATAACCTCCAATGAAAATAGAGGGACACACACCACTTTTTTCTTTTCTAAGCTCCCTGTAGAATTCTGGCAAGGTCTTGAAGATTGAGTTGAAGTCATTTGTTGGAAGATCATTAAGGTACACGCGGAACTCTGGTGGTTGATGCAGCATTAATGTACTGCTAGTCCTTTCGACAGCTCTAACAATATCTTTGATGATGGTTAAGGTATTGGGCCCAGAAGAGCAACCCAAATCAGCTATTCCTATGCTCTTTGGAGTAGTTGTGACAAAAAGTTCTTGTATGGTTTCTGTGGTTATGTGCTTCATCATATCAGACGCTTTCTTCTGTCAAAAAAAAAAAATTTAAAAAAAAAATTAAAAACAAAGAAAAGCAAAATAAGGAAATAGTGAAACTAATTAGCAAAAGAAAGAGCATTCCAACCCCAGGAGAGACAAAAGGGGTACACCTGAAATGAGGAATTTTTGGCATAACTAGTGACACCATCACCTCCAGTCATATGGAAGACTTTCTCCACATCCATGTTGGTTGGAGTTTGCCCTTGAACATAGTGCTGTTTTTGTTCTCTTTTTAAAGGCAATTCATGTAATGCTTTACCTCTCGGTTTACCTTTTTTTCTGATTTGTCAGGTCAAAGTATACAGTCACCTTTAAACTTTAATGCATTAACGATTTTAGTCTCTAAAGTTAAAAGTGATCGTATTTATTAGCTTCTAACACAGGTTGTGTTGAGTTAGGTATTTAGCAGAAAGACCGGAGCTTCCCTCCTGCCACCCTCGTTGTGGCAATTGTTGTTGTCTCTGTAGATAAACTAATCACTTTCAATCTCTAAAAAAAAAAAAATTAAGTAATCCATTTTAGTTCCTAACAAATTTTTTTAGTGGTCACTTCTAGCTCTAGTTGAGTGATGAAGCGTCACTTTTTGGTTTGCCCATGTCAACTAAAGGATTAAAAGCAATAATAACTTTAAACTTTAGAGTTTAGACTTAGTGTGTGTTTGGGTTAGGTGGAAAAAGTAAAACTATTCAGCTTATTTTTCTACTATTCATGAGCTTCACTGTACTTTTTGGCACTATTCATGAGTCCATTGTACTATTTCAATTAACATTTACTTTTATCTACAGTTTTTTCAGCAATAATTTTTCAGTTTCAGCAAAATAAGTAGTATTCAAACACGCTCTAAATTGCTCCTACATTAAATTTAGAAACTAGTAATACGTATTTAGCATGTCAAAAGTTTTGTAACTCAACTATTATTTTTTGGTGTTTCTAACAAAAACATCTGGCTTCAAATCTCTCTTTTCCCAACAATTGAATTATCAAAAAAGAAAAGTATCTAGCATATTAATTATTATGATAATCAAAAGCACATCTAATATGTGTAAAATGTTTTTTTTTTTTTTTGGGTGTGCGCAACATAGTTTATGTTAATGAAGCTCAACCATGCATACACAATTAATGATTGATCATGGTTTTAATAGTATCACAGTAACACTCATTTGCATTCACAATGAATCCATTGCCATGAACATGAGAGAGTCAAATACCTCATGAGTACAATGTCGTGACTGTGTAATAAAATAATTAATTAAAGTCCTGAAATTGGACTGTTTGTCTTCGTGCACCTCTTGGTTGAACCAGTTCTAATTTTTGGGTCGTTGTTTATGCTTGCTCATTGAAAAATAGCAATAATTAGTGCTTGATTGAAAAATAGCATTAGTGCTTGAGTGGACTTAATCCCGTTATGCATTTATGCTTATTCCCATATTAAGACTAATCCTTATGAGCACGCATGCAACCACCCTCGTTCAAAGTGCTTGAACTGTTCCTTAGCTGCTTTGCTTCATTTACAAATTACAAGCCCTGTAGTGTTAAAAGTATATCACACCTTGCTGAAGTTATGTGTTTGTTCAGCCTAAAAAAAAAATAGTTTTAAGTGTTTTGTTGGTCTTTTGAGATGTCTAACTTTAGTAATATTGTAAACAAGAGATGAGCTTAGTATAAGTTTAGGCCTGTTTATTTAATTTTATTTTGAACTAATTTCTTAAATTTTAAATAGAAGATTGAAAAGGGGTGAAAAACGGCTACTTAAATTTCTAACAAATTTTTCTCTCTATTTTCTCTTCCAATATGAGATAATAAGGGGTTATTTAGTACTGTTGTTTAAATAACAGTTTTCAATATTTAAATAACAATAATGTTTCTGACATATTTTTATAACACTCAAACACGTATTTTCATAATACTGAAATCTGAACAACAATACTTATACACTGCTACCAAATGGGCCCTAAGTTTTGGTGGTCCTAAGGAAACATCCACATCCACGCTCACCATTTTCTGTACACCCAAATTTGCCCCCAACCAATCGGTCAAGGACCAATAATAATATAAGATGTCCCGAATTATGACAATTAGGACTATAAGTCTATAAATAGTAAAAGTAATTATTACAATATATATATATATATATATATATAGTAACAGGAACTATGTGAATATCTGGGGGTCCACCTATAAATTTTGTACAAGAGTAAGCTAAAATGGAGGACAAAAACCATAACCTTCAGATGTTATAGGGGACACCTCTCTAGTCTTGTATATCTAGTACTTCCCCTGGTTATGGGAAGCAACTTTGAGGCAATCAAATCAAATGAGCTTTGTTTGAAAAATTAGATTCTTCTTGTCTATCACCTTGAAATAAAGCAGCATGAGTGCCTGACAAGTGTCGTAGAAGGGATATGCAGCTGACTGACCAAGTCTCATAATGTGGGAGGGCCATGTAGTAGTGGTAGATGCCATTAAAAATTGATTTGAAATGATGAAATTCCCATTTTTCACTACCATATAATGCATGAACTTGAAATGAGGCCTTAATTCGGTAAGAATAAGTACAGAGGCAGGGTTGTAAACACAATTATGAAAGAGAATATAGAAATTATTCTGCATCTGAAATCACTGTTTTCTAATTTGGTTCTTGTAGGACTGTAATTCAAAATGCATGGGTGTCGGCTATAAGCCTATAACTTGGACCAAGGGGTCCCATGGTAAGTACATGACATATTCACCTTCTCAGCCAAAAGATCATTGTAGCCTGTGGGTAGGAATGGGAGAAAATGAATCACACCAATGAATCCAACCAAGTAGGGAATTAGTACTTTTTTATAGTCCTAGCATTTTTTGTCCATCTTCCCTCAACCAGGTTGAGGGCAATGGTGAGTTGTCAAAACATCCGCACTTTACTGAGAAATGTTTTTCAATCCCACTAACAATTGTCTATCAATACCCTGATAGTACATTCATGACATATACTTGCTAGTTGTGGCAAAAATTATAGACTTATTTATGATTTTATCATTGTTCGAGATGAATTTAGGGTGTGTTCCATGAGGCTATAAAATAGGAAACTTCTATCTAGATAGTCTTAAAGCCCCCTATCTTATAGCATTAAATGTGAATTGATCCATAATTACATAATAATAAATACTAATTTAATAGGCTAAGATATCTTTGAGACTTCCTTGTGAAGCTTCTTGTTTTGAAGTGGGAGCGGCTGACTTAGAATTGAATAAAATCTTACACCCAAACAAGTCCTCGGGGATTATAGCCATCTTGGTTAACTTGGACTACT
This sequence comes from Lithocarpus polystachyus, assembly GCA_033629205.1. Classification (NCBI taxonomy): domain Eukaryota; kingdom Viridiplantae; phylum Streptophyta; class Magnoliopsida; order Fagales; family Fagaceae; genus Lithocarpus; species Lithocarpus polystachyus. The sequence goes on from CM066167.1 coordinate 55,199,844, forward strand.
ACTTTTGGTGACTGGTTGCTACCAATCTTTTTTTTTTTTTTTTTGCTAGGTAATTTTCTATGCAGGGGCTAGAACCCTTGAGTTGACGGTCACTAAGAGAACTGGGTACCACTTAGGCCAGAAGGCCCAGTGGTGGTTGCTACCAATCTCAAAGTTTTGGTTTTCAATTAAAGTATTTTTGACCCCGCTCCAACTAATTTAATTATTTTTCTTGTTTAGTTTTTAGATAATCGTCCATAATAATTCTCTTATACATATGTCTCTTTCTTGGAAAAAGTTAATCAAATAATTCCCAATCATAGACCTTTCGGATCTGTTTTTTAGTAAGATACAAAATGTATCGTCAAATATTTACTATGATTTCACAAGCACGGGATCAGGCCAAGATGGAATGGATTTGCCTTTCCCCAGTGAGGTTAAACCGGCTTCCTTTCCTTCTAGTTTGACCTCCGTCGACCAAAAATTGATTCCCATTAAGGCCAACTCGGCTGCCTAACCGGCAGGGAATTCGCATAGCGATGGTGGAGTAGCAATGGAAGCAATAATAAATATAGAAGTTGCAATCAATAAGATAGGGATAATCACAATTCCTAATGGGCTAAGAAATCCCAATTAATTCAGTCTTATGGTTCCTCGTTATCATAGCAACAAGTGAGGTTGGGGCCAGGGCAAAGTGGAGATATATAAGTTGTAAGCAGTAGTGGCTGGATACGTATAAGACTTTTCAAGATATAAGATTGGCAAAAGCGTAGTGATAAGGATGTATCATTCTGAGTTGGTCAGTGTCCATTACAAATAGTAAAGGCACATACACCGCACAAAGAGGAGCAGGAGCAGCACAAAGAAGTTCTTTTGGCTGACCAATAACTCCAATTACTTCCCTTTTGTTTGCTTTTCTTTCCTTCCTTTTTCTTCTCCCTTTGTAATGCGTTCGGCAATTATGTTGTTCGCTGTCCTTGTGGCTTATAATGCTTGAACTTGAACTCCTCTCATGCCACCCTAACAAAAGCATTGAAACAAGTTCCTTTCACGGAATTAAATTTTGGGAAGCTGTTAGGTCGTTATGCTATTTTTAATTTGAAGAAGAAATGTTTAGAATTATAGGGAAAAAAAAAAAACTGTAAATTGAAGGAAGTTTGAGTAGCGGTAATGCATGTATATACTGTCTGAACTTCCATTTTTTATTCAAAATTTGGGATTTCCAAACAACATTAAGTTCATTACAGATTTTTCTGGGGCTTCATTTCCAGGATTATAGAAATCTTTTACCTTCAAATAGTCTATTCAGACCACTCCAGAGGAGTATCCATCAATTCCATTACGCTAAGAAAGCTTGTTTAGTTTATTCTAGCATATGATAGGCCTTGAATCAAAACTAGAGTGAGCTATTGGGACCAGGAGTTGATTTTACTTCAATTTGACAGTTTTGTTTAGTAGTTGATTTTTTCTGTTTAATTAGAATGTGTTGTAATTTGATGTTGGTAATTGTAGCCATGCTACTAGTCCTTTGTAGTTTATACTGTTTTTATAGACAGCTATGAGACACGGACAAGAGAGTCAGAGAAAATCAAATGAACCATCACCTTGGGAGCCTATTCAGATAAAGGGAACCCAAAAACGTAAGTCTAGGATAACTCGGGCTTGGGCCGGTGTAAATGAAAGGTGCTTATTGTTGACTCAATCTCGAGCGACCGATAACGAATAAAACACAACTAATAATCTCCTGTGGAGGGGATGTTGTTTATTATTATTGCAACCATAACTTATAGTTAAGTTATTTTGGTAGTTTCCACTAAACAGCAATTATATACCATTGTTATCTAAATGTTCAATTCGACCAAAACACATTTTTTTCATAATTTTTACCAAACCTTAAACCGTGGTTTTAAAAATCGCGTAAACTCAATGTGTGTTTGGCTCCAAATTAAAAAGTCCTGTTTATTTTACTATTCATTTTATATTTACTACTATTCATGAGCTTTACTGTATTTTTTTGGTACTATTTATGGATCTTACTGTACTATTTTAACTAATTTTTACTTTTATTTACTGTATTTTCAATAAAAAGTTTTCAATTTCAGCAAAATAAGTAGATTTCAAACAGACTTTCAATCGGTTTTTTTAGGCACTTTTCAACTAGCTAACCCATCAAATGCTTACTCGATCTCGCTTGAGCGAGAGTTGAAACGTAGGACAAGCAGTATACAAGCAAGGATGAGCGAGGTTAAGTGGATGCTTGCTTGATATCTGCTCGAGCAAGATCTTAAAGCTTGCTCAAGCAAAACAATTACAGAATGCCTAGATTTTGCAGAAGAAGAAAAAACAAGGAGGGACTGACAAATTTTGTCTCTAACTGCTATTAACAGCTAGGTCACATTTTAAATATTGTACAACCAAAGTGACTCTATAGAGGTTTTTTTTTTTTTCCGAAGGCCACGCTTCATTGTCTATAAATATAGCCTCTATTTTCATATATATATATATATATATATATATATATATATACACTATATATATTTTACCGATTTTTACACTATTAGAGAAGTTCAAAGAATTTTCCAAGATTGCTACTAGAAGAATTCTAGTTTAGTTGTATATTGGAGACAAATTTTACTTGTATCTTAGTACTTTAAACTTGAGACAAAGAGGACAATGAGAAAAAAAAAAATTAGTGCATCTTAAGAAGTACCACTCTTATATTGTAACTTAAAATGAAAGAAAGATTATGAGCATATGTGTTGTGAGACGGTGAAATTTTAATATTTAGAACCTTTAAATTTGCTTAAAAAAAAAATAACTTGTGACTTATTAGTCGTGAAAACAAAAGAGTAATAGATTTACATGAAAAGTGATAATTCACCAATCATTTGTATACGTTGGAGTTGTGCCAATAACTGTGGCACAAAAGTTATGTCCATAGATTTTCTTTTTAACATAATCTATAGTTGATAGGGATAAAACTCCCACTAGACACCGGCAGCCTGCGCGGGCTGACGGTGCAAGGTCTGATGACGGACATGGACGACGGACGCTAGACCTTGACGACTCGTAAACAGGGTGACGGGAGCGACGGTCGACGGGGGGAGGCATGGGGCACCAAAGCCTATCTTGCCATGTACGCTTCCCTAAGAAAATGAGTCTTGTCGTGTACGCTATTATTTGGACAGATGTCTTGCGCAGTACGATTGCTCCCAAAGGGATGTCTTACCCAACACACTTGATTGCCCAAGAAGTATCTTGCGCTCCACGCTACTCAGGGGCAATTCCGGTAGAGTGGTATCTTCTCCAGCACGCCTTGGCCAAGGGCCCCTTCTACTATAAATACTTCCAAGCCCTCCCAAATTGAGGTACGCATGATTTTACCCGACTCTGGCACTCTGGAGTTGTGAGCAATACTAACTTAATCATCGGAGGGTCGTTGGTCGGTACCACGCTGGTACCTCCCTTTGAGGTTCTTTCTATTTGTGCAGGTTCGTCCGAAGTACGTGAAGGCCTTGCAGCTTACTGAGTTGATTCTTGGCATCATCAATAGTCTTTATTACTTACAACATTTCTATAAGTTAATTATTGCTGCCACCATTATCACCTCACCTTTATTTAGTTAACAAAGTTTACCTCGTCATCTCCATGACATAATGTCCATATATATTTTGGAGAAGAGGAAAAAAAATTGAAAGAATGAGAGATTTTCTGTTTGTAATTGCTAGTAACAGCTAGGATATGGAGTTTAGAGCTTGTACAATCAAAAGACTCTACAAAGATACCTTTTCAAACCCCACTATTTATTCCTTCTCAAAAAAAAAAAAAAACCCCACTATCTATTGTCTATAAATACAATCTCCGTATTAGCTTTTTATAGATCTTTTTACGCGATTAGAGATATTCATAGAATTCTTCAAGGTTACTGCTTAAGGAATTTTGGCTTAGTTGTACCCTTTGAGAAAAATTTTGCTTTTAACCCTTTAGCAAACTTTTGAGTAGGGGCAAATATTGTAATGAAGATAGCGAATTCATTCGTATATCCAATCCATTATTTAAAGGTTTTTTCGTATTCTTTCACTGTTTACCGTGTAATTTCCTATAGTTATTAAAAAAAAAATTCCTACTTACACATGTCTAAGAACTTCAAGCTTAAGATAAAGAGGACAATGAGAAAAAGTTTTTGTTTAGGATATTTTAATAATTACCCTTATATTGTTAATTGTTGTTGTATTTTTTTTTTTTTTTTATAATGCTTTTGAGTATGTAGCGGATTGGGATTTAAGATTTAGAACTTTTATATTTGTTTTTATAAAATTAGTAGCACGTGAGGAGAAGTTAGTATACAATATATTGCACTAAATTTCTTTATCCGACCATATAAATAGGAAAAAAAAGTTTCATAATTTATTGGCTATGGCCTATGAGCTACCTCCTAGTGGTGTTGCACTCTCAACCTTTTCTTATCCTTTGATCCATTTAAGATCTAGTTCTACAGAAGTTACACACACACACACACACTTACTTGGATAAGATTTAATCCTTCAAACTTCTCTTATATATTTTTATTGGATGTGAATTTTAAAAATTTAATCTTGAATTGCATGTTCTTTATGCACTTAACACGCATGTCAAATTTAATTCAAATTGGATGTTATTTACTATTCGATCAATAAACTTCTTGAAATTTAAATCTTTGATTGATGATATAGCTATTAATTTTTGATTTTTTTTGAAATTTTGTAAGCATGAAGGATATAATAAAAACATACAATCCAATTGTTAGATTTTTAAAATTCACATCTAATAAAAAAATATTAGAGGAGTTTGAAGGAACAACCCGCTTTTACTTTGAGTCAAAAAATTATGGATTGGATTGGGATTTTCCTTCAGATTAGGTTAACGAATTTTGACTCATTTTACCAAGTCTACTAACAACTTATTTTAAGTTATTGTCTTATCTTATATATATATATATATATATATATATATATATATATATATATAAAAGGAGAGTTTGTTTGTTGCGTAATAGTGACATTGCCCCTAAAGACGTGTGTTAAAAATTTCCTTTTTTTTTTTGTCTTTTTCTTTTATTTATATATATTTAAAAGCTGAGATGTAGAATTTAATGTTACTGTATTTCTGTTAAGCCACCTCATCAGCCATGTCATATACTTTTTTTTTTTAATTTTCTTTATGATTTTTCTATTTTATTTTATATAAAATAATTTGTGGGGACGATGGGCTGCTAGCCAAGATGGACCGAAACAGGCGTTGGGCCAACAAGGATAATGGACTCAGAGGTTCCTACCCACTCGCGCAGCGCGCCTACTGGCCCAAGCCGAGAACTGGGGAACGTCTGAGGATGGTTCACCTCGGAATATTATTGCCGAGGTGATGCTCGAAGCTTGGCCAATCAGGAGAACCTCCCGGGGAACCTCACTGGGTGGGAACGATTCTGTGGAGACGTACACTAGAAGAAAGCCCCCAAAAATATCAAGGAAGGCTGCCAACACCGCATTAAATGTCCCACAACTAATCCCCTGGCCGCATTGATGTGGAGGGGACATCTGAATAGTGGTAAATAGTCCCATTGTTTCTACAAAGCAGGTTCTGGAAAAAGGTGGGGGGACAGGTGTCCAAAGACAAAGGAGAAAATCCACACGTGAATGGCCAAGAAAGGATGAAAGGAAGTATAAAAGGGGAGGAAGAAGGAAGAGAGAGGGGATCTTTTGGCGAAACAAAAGGAAAGGGACGGAGAAAAAGAAAGAGTTGTCCTCGGACGTAGAACAAAAATAACACTTAGAGTGAAAAACTAGAATCCCATCATGGTGGATGATCTAGTCCCAACTAGTTGATAATCTAAATCATTCCTAGCCCAGTCCTTCTCAACATACTCTCTACAAATTCATTGTTTAGGGGCCCTTTGGGCAAATCCAACCATCTTTGGGCCGGAATCACAAAATTGTGTCCCTACATAATTAAATATAGCTAATAGAAAAACCTATTAATACACTCTATTACTATTCACATGTTACTATTCATTTGTTTTAAATGCAAATATTTGACTATTCAACTACTCAAATTGATTTCAACTTTTCATTTTCTTTTTTGTAATTTTAAGTAATTGTTTTTTTGAGATTAATTTCAGGTAATTGTTAAAATTGAATAATTCATTATCATTTAGTGGATATATGCACACGATTACTATTTATTACGATTTCAACTTTTCATTTTCTTCTTTCTAATTTCAAGTAATTATTTTTTTTGGGAAATTACACTTTACCACCCTAAACTATACTCTAGATTACACTTTGCACCCTAAACTATTCGATTGCACGTTTTGCACCCTAAACTATGACATTTGTTACACTTTGCACCCCAAAGTTAATTTTACTGTTAAGTTAGATGGAAATTTGTAACACATGACTTGCACATGATTTTTGCTTAGGTGACACACAATTTAAAGACAAAAACACCCTCTTTCCAATCAATTAAAAACAAAATATCTCTCTCTCTCTCTCGTAGCATCTCCTCCTATCCAAATCAAAATCTGTCTAAATTCTCAACAGCTCTCATGCATCAACTCCTCTCCTTTCTCTCATTGTTCAGTTGCTCCACTATGTAAAATAACACTAAGCTGCAAAAAAAAAAAAAAAAAAAAAAAAAAAAAAAAAAAACAAAAACAAAAACAAAAATGGAAATCTACATTAAGTTAGGATTTTTACTGTGTTATACGAGTGTGGTAAAGAAAGCCATATAAATATATATATATATATATATATATATATTTTTTTTTTTTTATTTATATCTCATATGGTAGGCCCGGACTGGTTTTTTTTTTTTTTTTACAGATGTTGGTTGTATGTGTTTGCATTAATTATCTCTCAGATTCTATTATAATTATCTGTATTCAAAACAAACAAAAATATGTCAAGATGATGACCATCATGTTTTAGAGGAGCAACTGAAGAATTTCAAAAGAAGAGAAGAGCTATTGGCGGAGAGAGAAGGGAAGAGCTGATGCCGGGCACACGTGAGAACTATTGGGGATTTAGCATTAGACAGAATTTGATTTGGGGAGGAGAAGATGCTAGCACGTGAGAGAGAGCTTTTTTTTTTTTAATTAATTGGAAAGAGGCTGTTTTTTGACTTTAAACTATGTGCCATGTAAGTAAAAATCACATGCAAATCATGTGTTACAAATTTCCGTCTAATTTAATAGTAAAACTAACTTTAGGGTGCAAAGTGTAACAAAGGTCATAGTTTAGAGTGCAAAGCGTGCAATCGAATAGTTTAGGGTGCAAAGTGTAATCTAGAGTATAGTTTAGGGTGGTAAAGTGTAATTTCTCCTATTTTTTTGGAGATTAATTTCAAGTAATTGTTTAAATTGAATAATTCATTATCATTTAGTGGATATATGCACATGATTACTATTCATTATAACTATTTATTAGATGCAAATGTTTAACTATATTCAGCTATCCATATTGATTTCAACTTTTCGTTTTCTTCTTTCTAATTTCAAGTAATTGAATATTTAAACTTTTTATCTTCCTATCTAACGAAAAAAAAAAAAAAAAACTCTTCTTCTCTTCTTCAAACCTTTCCCCTCCCTCTTTGCGTCTTTATCTTCCTACTACTATTTATTTTACCGTTAAACTTTTTTCATCATTTCCTCTTTCTTATATTTTAACTCTTCTTCTCTCGATCTTATTTTGTATGAATTTGATGCCATTTATTCGATTCAATCTATATTTTTTTCCACACAAAAAATGTGAGTACTCTCTCTCTCTCTCTCTCTCGATTTTTGTTCTTTCTTATAACTGTAATTTAGGTTGATGGTTTTTTTATTTAATTTTCTTTGTTGTATTTTTTAAATTTTCTATCACAAATCACTCTTATAGCTTTGGTTGAATTTTGGTTTGGGTTCAGAGATGGACCCACGTTAGGACAGAGGGGGGCCATCGCCCCCCCCCCCCCCCTCATTTTGGAAAAATTATAGCACTGTGTACTTTAAAAAGTCATCATTTGTATATGGAGTCTTGACTCTTGAATTTGAAAAAAAAAAAGAGATGGTCAGATAAGGACAAATGACATAAAAAATAAATATAAAAAGAATAAAAAAACTAGAAATTGGCAATCAAAAAGTAAAGCCTGTGGGACTGGGAACTATGAATCAAATCTGTGCAGTAGTTAGTAATAAATGTTATTAATTGATAATGCTCGTTTGTTGGTTTATTTTACGAATTATTAACTATTTTTAGAAAATAATTTATTAACATTAATGTTGTTGCAGCGGGGTATGTTTGTTTGGTTTATTTTTGGACTAAATTTTGAAACTATAGAGCTATATAATATGGAAATAATGAAACTTTTATTTGAATGGTTGATGATGAGAAAATTATCTATCATATTTGATTTTTTTAAAGAGAAAAAATTACAAATAATTTGAAGTTGATAATGCATCATTGCCTTTAGTGTTGATGTCCCAATTCATGAAAATTTCCAAAAAAAAATTCCAAAAAATTACCACCAATTAAATTAGTATCAATCCAAATTGTGAAAATATGAGATTATAATGTTAATAAATGGGATGGAATTCGACAAAGCTTGAGTAGATGTTAGTTTTGATTTTCATAAACTTTTTTTGTGTTTATACTTCCCCCCCCCCCCCCCCCCCCTAACTTCAAATCCTGGTTCTGTCCCTGTTTGGGTTAATATGTAGTTTTTTTTTTTTTTAAATAGAAATTTGAGTTTATATCAAAACAAAATATATATAGCTACAAATTTGAATGTGCCTACTAATGGACTTCCACTGAATAGAGATGTATTCACAATGTTTTTAGCTTCATATACTTCTTTGGCAATGTAAATTTGAGAAAGAGAAAATGGTAGACAAATGATGTATGGTCTTTCATAATCTCCTATGTCTTGAAGAAAGTAGAGAGTCTATTAGTTTCCCTTCTACTAGAATTTTGAATAAAAAGCCTTTTGCTATAAGTTCGTTGACTTTTTGTTATTTTGTAATCGCTCTATAGTTTATACTGTGACAAAAAGTGAATAAAGTTTTTTTTATTTGTAGAGTATCAAAAAAGCAAAAAAATATTTAGGATAATAATTTTGTATTGTTGTATCTCATGTGTTTGATAAAATTTCTTTTAGAAATCTTATATGTTTTTCTCAAATCTATTTGTTATTTTTATTTTGGTCATTTTATTACAAATAATTAGCATGTCCACATCAAATTTTTAGTTAATCTCAATTTTCTTGGTAAGTTTTTACTTTGCTTAGTTGATCATCTTTACTGCTAAAAAGAGAATAAGATAAAATATAATTTACTTTATAGCATCATTGTGCTATTAATGTTTTTATGTATAGATACTTAAGGAACTTTTTCTTTTTGCATTTTATTTTATTTTATTTTATATTTCCACTTTATAATATATGATTTATTGATAATGATCTATTGCATAATTATCTTTATTTACCTTTTCACTCAGTTTCGATTGTAAGGAAGAAAGAGACGTGGATCTATGTTTTTGAGAAAAATATATCTATAAGAGTTAAATCGCATATATTCTTATAATAATAAACAAAGTATACATAGTTACAACTTGGTCTAATAGTTCTCACACTATCATTTTTTTTAAATAAAATTATTACATTGTATTTTCATACATATCTCACTATATATAATACCTGATTACAAAATATATTTACACTACAAAAAATTTCTAATTTAAAACATAATTTCAAATAACACATACTGAATTTTTAATAATATACAATCTAATATATTAATTTAATAATTATCCAATAAAAAATAATTATATCATATTTTCCTGCGCATCACGCGAGTCTGCGACTAGTATATATAGAAGGAGAGTTTGTTTGTGGTGTAATGGTATTGAGATTACATTGTTTCTTATATATTCCCTAAAGAAGTGTGAGCAAAAAAATTGTAGGATTTTTTTTGCTTAAAAAAAAAAAAAAAAAAAAAAAAAAAAAAAAAAAAAAAAAAAAAAAAAAACCTGATGGGTGTGGTAATTACGCTCATACCCATCATGATGTTAATGGGCTGAAGAATACAGAGGGTTCTTTTGGTGTGTTGCTCTCTCACTTATTTTTTACACTTTTCCGACTAATCAACAATTACTCTAAGTCCTCATGGAGAAAGAATCAACTACTCCCATAGTTCCTGCTACTGTGATAGAAACAAAAGAACGAGGGACTAATCACTAACCTACTCCCACATAGCGATGGAGATTGATAGACTAAGTAGACATGAAGAGAGAGAGAGAGAATAACTAATAAATAACCGAGAGAATCTTATCTTATCTTATATATAAAAAAATGAGAATTTGTTTTGAGTTCGTTTGTGGTGTAATGAGTGGCTTAGAATACATTGTTACCCTTAAAGACATGTATGAGCTAAAAAATTTTAAAGACTTTTTGCCTTTTGGTTTAATTTTTATTTTTTAACCTGATGGGTGTTGTAATTATGCTCATACCCATCATGCTGTTAATGGGTTGAAGACTTGAAGTATAAAGAGAGCTCTTTTGGTGTTTTGGGGTCACTCAATTTTTAAAAAACTATTCTCAACTAATCATTAAAAAATAAACTAATCAACAATTACTCCCAGTCACCATGGAAAAGAATCAACTACTCCCACAGTTCCCATGACTCTGAGTCTTTGGTAGAAATAAAAGAAGGAACTTTTTAACAAAAAAAGAAAATGAAAAACATGGAACTAATCGCTAAGTATGCGTTTGGATACCGCTTATTTTCCTGAAACTTGAAAAAAATAAAAAAAAAAATAATTTTTTTACTGTTTGCTACAGTGTTGTTTACTGTTCATTGGCCTAAAATCACTGTTCATGGCCAATGAACAGTGCACAACGCGCTGGACTTTAAAAAAAAAAATGCAACAAACGCAACGCGCAAAACACGCAATACAAACAGAGCTTAAGTGTATGTTTGGATACCACTTATTTTGCTAAAAATTAAAAACAGTGTAGCAAAATAATTTTTAAATGTGTAAAAAGTGCTGTGAGACCCATTTTTAATGAAAGTTTTGTTGAAAAAAGAGATTTGTGAGTCCCGTGAACAGTGCACAGGACCCACTGCCAGACTTGAAATGCACTTCTCCCAAAAAAAAAAAAAGCCAGACGCCGACGCGCATGGCCAAAATGCAATCCAAACGTGCCTTTAATCTATTCCCATTGATAGTGACAGAAATAGACTCAATAGACGGGGAGAGAGAGAAATAACCGATAAAGAATAGAGAGAATCTTATCTTATCTTATCTTATCATAACTATAATTTATATATATAATTAAAGTCAAAAGGAAAAAAAATCTAATTAGATTTCAATTGTTGTCTAATTTGATGTCACATGTTCTATCTAAGTTTTTTTTTTTTTTTCTCAATTTTTATTTTAGATAAGTTAATGTTATGCAAAAGACGAAAAATCTAATATAAATAAACCACAAAAAGATCAAATAAACCAAATAAAAGAAGTAAGAGTAAACTCATGTGTATATTTAAAAAAACTATATATATATATATATATATAGAGAGAGAGAGAGAGAGAGAGAGAGAGAGAGAAACACATCTATGGTTTAAAAAATGTATAATTCTTATATTAGGTATAAATTGAATTCATATATGTGTGTGTAATTGTAATTATTTTTAATTGTACAGTGCAAATGCACATGTTAGAGCATTTGCATTAACTTGTGCAAAAATTTCTGTTTATTTTAGAATATAAACCTACTTTTTCTATTTTATATTCTCGTTTTTCAAAACAGTTCGTAATAAATTATCTATTTACACTATATTTCATTAAAATATCAATTTTCCTTAATTTTTAAAATTGTTTCTCTTTTTTCGTACACAAAAACCACTATCTACTCTCTTTTTTCAACCTCAAAATACATTAAAAAAAAAAGAATAAACAATTAAATACAAAATAAATAGTGTCAATGTAAATTTACATGGTTACTGTAACAAACTTGTAAATTTACAAACTTATACATGGACTAATGCGAATTATTTTTAGGTAAAATTGTGTAAATTCTCCTTCTATGTATATAAAGAAGAAGAATTTATTTGTGTTATAAAAAAATATGTTTATTTGAATTTGCTTGCGGTGTAATGGGGGCTAAGATTACATTGTTACCCCTAAAGACACGTGAGTTAAAAAATTGTGAGGTTTTTTTGCCTTTTGGTTGAATTTTTTGTTTTAATTTTTTAACCCTATGGGTGTTGTAATTACGCTCATACCCTTCTTGATGTTAATTGGATGAAAAATACATAGGGTTTTGGTTTTTTGTCCCTCACTTTTTAAAAAACTTTTCCCAATAATGGGAGATAGAATCAACTACTCCCTCAGTTGCTGTCACTCATAGAAACAAAAGAACAAAGATAATCACTATAGACTATTTAATCTATTTTAGTATAAAAACTTACTTTTTTTTATTTTATATATTTAATTTTTAAAACAAATTATTTAATTTATATTATATTTCATTAAAATAGTTTTAAAAAATTAATTATTTCTCTTTTTTCAGATATAACAACCACCACCAACTCTCTTTTTTTATCCTTGAAATACATAAAAAAAAAAAAAGGACAAAAAAACCAAATGCAAGCAAAATGAATAGTATCAGACTAGTGTAAATTTATACTACTACCATAGCAAACTTATAAATATTTAAAATAAGTCACTTTTAGACAAAATTGTGCGAATTTTACACATTTTTTATTATTATTATAAATGCGCTCTAACTACTACCACTGATGGTGATGGAAACAGACTCTTTGGCGCTAAAGTCCACACTTATCCAGCCACCTCACTTTGCCACCATCTTTTAACTGCCTATTCATTTTGAGGTGAGTCAAGAACTCTGTTCTCAATTTATCTACTAAGTTCTCTCTCTCATATGTAAAAATTATAATTTGACTGTCCACAACAATTTAGAGTTTTATGGATTTTGTGAATCTGAGCATTTGGAATTTATGAATCTTGGAATTTCAGATTGAAGATGGAGAAAAGACTTCAGAGAGAGGGGGAAAGTTAAGAGCAACTTCTTCTTTGTAAAGGAAAACTGTAGATTCAAGGTTGCCTTATTTGAAGATTCAGGTACATTAATGGTTGTATATGATGCGTTCGCAAAAATGTCCTAATGAGCTTTTTATTGTGCGCGCGCGCGCGTGTGTGTGTTTGATCATGTACTTTGTGTGTATGTGTGTGGTTACTTCATTTTCAAGAATTTCTCTACGTTATTTGCCTAAAGTACCTATTAAAAATCATAATCATTCACATTAGCACAAACATCATTTTTCTTAAAAAATAAATAAGTATGGTAGAAGGTTGATCGCTTTTTCTATATATAAATATATATATATATATATATATATATTATCATGATTCCATAGTGTTGGGGGACTACAATTTGATTCCCTACAACCATTCTAAGCGTGGTGTAATGTCGAAGGCCATAAAAGATTTGAATGTGTTTTCTTTATCACTAATTGGTTTTGAGGTGGAATAACACAATTCACAGTGCGACAAATGGTATCAAAACCAAGGTCATGGGTTCGAGTTATGAGAGTGTCATTGTGAGAGAGAGAGATTATTAGGGGACTACAATTTGACTCCCTAAAACCACTCTAAAAACAGGTCCGCATGACATGATGTTGAAAATCATAAGAGATTTGAATGTGTCTTCATCATCACCAATTGGTTTTGGAGGTGGAATAACACACACAGTCCGACACTTTGCAATTCTAATTTGATAATACTTTTGTCAAAATTGTATAACGTTGTTGTCATCCTCATCACCAATTGGTTTTGAGGTGGAATAGTATTCACAGTCTAATACTTTGCAATTTTAGTTTGGTAATACTTTTGTCAAAATTGTATACCGTTGTTAATTCAACCTTTATGGTCATATTATTTGATCAAAGAAGATTTAAGGACATCTTTTAAGAAGTTATACATTGCAAAGAAATCAAGATTTGAGCTAGTTGACAAATGAAAACTATTTTGCTAATTATCTTAAATAATAGTTCGTGTGCATCATCCTTAGCCTTATTTATTTATTTACTTAATACAAGTTAACCTTCTATCTTTTTGTTTAACTATGACATATAAAATTGTCTTCTTAAGTTGATTTTTTCCCCTGTAAAAGGACCAATTTATGTAGAAACAGAGTAAAGAATCCACTAAATTCTAGCAAGTTTTGATAATTTTATTTGTAAAAATTACAAAAACAAATAATATTTATTGTGAAACATAGGTGAGTTTTCATTTCTGAAACATAGGTGAGTTTTCCTTCTTTGACATTTGAATGTGATTTTATGTTACATCTAGCACTGAGTTGGTTTATTTTCATTTTCCTGTATCCAGTGGTTTAAGAAGTGAGGATAAATGGCAGAAAGTGCAGTTAGTCTGGTTATAAAGAATTTGGTCCCACTTTTAGTCCAGGAAGCAATATTTCTAAAGGGTATCAACGAAGAAGTTGCAAGCATCAGACGTGAGTTGGAGATGATTCAATCTTTCCTCAAGGATGCTGATACAAGGGCTGAGAAGGAAGACATGAGCAACATTGTGAAAACATGGGTGAAACAGGTGAGGGAAGAAGCTTATCACATTGAAGATGTCATTGATAAATACATACTTCATTTCGTAAAACAACCTCATGGACGGAGGCGATTCTTTCGTTTCCTCACCAAGGTTTCTTATATTACCATAAAATTGAAACCACGACATGTGATAGCCTCTGACATTCAAGGTATCAACAAGATACTCGAGAACATTAGAAAGAGTGGTGAAAGATATGGCTTCAACGCCATAGAGCAAGGAAGATCCAGTGGTGAAACTTCAAGTGTTACATGGCATGATCCTCGAGTAGCATCCCTTTTTATTGATAAAGAAGAGGTAGTGGGAATTGAGTCTCCTAGAGATGAACTGATAGAGTGGTTGGTAGAAGGATCATCTAAATGCATGGTGGTTTCGGTGGTTGGCATTGGTGGCCTTGGCAAGACCACTCTGGTTAAGAAAGTTTATGACAATGAGAAGGTGACAACACACTTTGATTGTTATGCTTGGATCATTGTGTCCCAATCATACAAGATGGAGGAGCTATTAAGGGACATGATAAAGCAGTTCTACAAGGCAAGAAAGGAGTTTGTTCCTAGGGAAATTGACACAATGAAAGAAATATCACTAATTGAAGAATTAAAGAAATATTTACATGAACAAAGGTATATAGTAGTTTTTGATGATTTGTGGGATACAACATTTTGGGGATATATAAAATTTGCTTTCCCAGAGAATAATAAAGGCAATAGAATAGTAATCACAACTCGAAGTGAGGATGTTGCTCCTTCTAGCAATGAATCTCCATATTATTATGTGTACAAATTGCCACCTCTACCTTTTGAAAAAGCCTTGGAGCTATTCTGCAACAAGGTGTTCCAACATGAAGGGGGGCAATGCCCTCCTGATTTTGATGAGTTGTCACGTGCAATTGTTAAGAGATGTGAAGGGTTGCCGCTAGCAATTGTAGCTATAGGCGGTGTTTTTTCAATCAAAGACAAAAATGTCTTTGAGTGGCGTAGACTACATGATAGTCTTCGTTCAGAGTTAGAAACTAATTCAAGTCTAAGAAGCATCCCCAAAATTCTATCTCTCAGTTATCATGATCTTCCATACAATCTCAAAGCTTGTTTCCTATATTTTGGCATGTTTCCAGAGGACTACACCATTAATTGTGCAATACTTATTCGACTATGGATAGCTGAGGGTTTTGTAATAGAAAAGCATGGGATAACATTGGAAGAGGTGGCACAAAGCTACTTAAACCAGCTCATTCACAGAAGCTTGGTTCAAGTGGATAAGGTCAATTTTATTGGCAGAACTATAAGTTGTCGAATTCATGATATGTTGCGTGAGGTCATTCTTTCAAGGTCAGAGGAGTTGTGTTTTCGCTTGGTGTCAATGCAGAACTACTCAAATTGTAAGAGAATTGCTCGACGTCTCTCAATTCAGAACAATGTAAATGCTCCTTTGGAGAGTATTACTAATTCCCAAACTCGATCTATTCTACTTTTAGGAGTAAATGAAGTGCCCACTTCTTTTTGTACTACTTGTTTTGCAAATTATAAGCTCATGAAAACAATGGATTTTGAAGGTGCTCCAATAGAAGACATTCCCAAAGAAGTGGGAAACCTATTTCATCTAAGATATTTAAGCCTAAGAGCTACCAAAGTAAAGATGCTTCCAAAATCCATAGGTAAACTGCACAATCTAGAGACTTTGGATTTGAAACGTTCCTTAGTATTTGAGTTACCTAAGGAGATTAGTAGGCTTCATAAGCTACGATATCTTGCCGCCTACATTGAAAACTATAATTTTGAAAGCAACATTGATTTTAGACGAGGAGTAAAGATTCGTAGTGGTATTGGGTGTTTACAATCCTTACAAAAGCTTTTTAGAGTGGAAGCCAACAATGCTGCCGTTATTGAAGAATTAGGAAGTTTGGGCCAACTGAGGAAGTTGCAAATCTCTAGATTGAAAAGAGAAAATGGGACAGCTTTGTGCACTGCACTAGAGAAAATGAGCCACCTTCAGTCATTAAGAATTAATGCAATAAGTGAGGAAGAAGTTCTTGAATTGCAATCGATGTCTTCTCCTCCGCCTTTCCTACAATCTCTCGGCCTATCGGGAAGACTAGAAGGGCTTTTGGAATGGATTCCTAAACTGAAGAATATAGTTAGAATTGGTTTAATCTGGTCAAGATTGATGGATGATCCATTAAAGGTCCTCCAAGATTTGCCTAATTTGATGCATCTTCGGCTTTATGAAGGATACCAAGGTGAGCAGCTACATATTGAAGGAGGAGGCTTCCAGAAACTCAAGTATCTAGTGCTTCGAAATTCGAGAGGACTGAGTAGGTTGATAATAGATGAAGGTGCCCTGCCTCTTCTTGAAACGCTTCAAATTGGACAGTCCCCACAGTTGAAGGAGGTTCCCTCTGGTATCCACCATCTGAAAAGTCTAAAAAATCTGGAATTTGATGAAATGCCGACAGAATTCGTACTTAGTCTGCAACCAAATGAAGGTCGTGACTTTTGGAAAGTCGAACATGTTTCCTCTGTTCGTATTTGGTATAGGATTCAAGGGGAAAACTACAAAATCTACAAGCTTGGCGATGAAGAGTTGATGGAGCTTTTGCGAAGGTAATTCATGAGTTGGAGCACCAAAATGCACTCGCCACTTTCCGGAAATTACAGGTACAAACCTTTAAGCCATTGGACTCATTATATTTACATTATTACCCAAGGTTCGGACTTGCAATAAAACCTTTTTCTTTTCTTTTATCTTTTTGTTGCTTCACAATGAATAATTTGAGTGGTGAAAGTGAGGAGGGAGACGATTGTGGCGGTGCGTGACTTGTCTGAATGGAATAAGCTCTTTAGAGATGCCACTAACATATTTGAATGACTTCATACGTATGAGTCTCTCTAATTCGTGGTTCTTGAATCTTATTGCTATTGAAATTTTTTTTTTTTTTTGTAAAATTTGGGAGAAATTTGTTTGTGGTTGTGGTATTTTTCCCTTTTGGTTATCTAGGTTGTTGTTATTTTGTGTTTTGTTGTCTGGGTTTTTCTTGTTTTGACTGTCTGGGAGTTGGGTATCTTTAGTATTATGATGTTTTTGTTTTTGGAATATTTGTTCCTTTCTCTAGTAAGAGCACCTGTAACAGTTGTGCCAAATGTGCCAAATGCCAAATATTTGGCACATTTGGCACATCAAACACTCAAAAATACCTAATAGCAGATATTGTAAATGTTGTAAAAATTTGGAATTGTGTCCGTACCGTTGCAAATTTGCAACAGTACGGACACAAATGCTAAAACAAAATAATATTTTTTTATTTGGTTTTCTCTCCCCTCTCACCTCTTTAATTAGTTTTTTATGCTAAAATAAATGATAATATATTATTTTAATGTGTAGTAAATATTATTTTAATGTATAGAATTAAATTATAAAACATCTGATAAATGAGATGTTGTAAAATAATGTGGTAAAATAATAAAGTAGGTTTTTGGTGTGGCAAAATGGCATTTTTTTTGCAATATCTGCTACGGATGCTCTAATTGAATATGGAATTCCTTTCAATCCAAACTACTACAAAGTTGGTAAACATGTTCCTATTATATATATATATATATATATATATATATATATATAATAGGAGAGTTTTGTTTTTGCTTCCTCCCCCTCTTTTTTTTTTTTTTTAATAGATGAATAGTGGGAGATGGACGTGGCATTCGAACTACGGACATCGGGCATCATAGAGGGTGCCAATATCATTTGGCTATTACCGAGCCCTAAATTGAAGTCTTTTGTAATAGAAGGAAATGGTCCAAATCATTACTATAACGTTTCGATCTTCTCTTTCTTATACTATGGCTTCTAACTAAAAAGTTTCTAATGTAACAACTAGGGGAAAAATGCCTATACACCCCCCTAAACTTTAAAGGAGTGGTCAAGACATTCCTTAAACTTTTATTTTAGCCAATTTACTCCTTAAACTTTACCATTTTGCCAAATTAACCCATTAGTTGGACTACCGTTAATATACTAACGGATACAAACGTGAGACACACATGAAACCAAAATCAATCCTCTAGACCCGTGAGGAAAGAATAAAGAAGCTTTAGCTAGAGACTATTCATCCAGAAGAAAGAAAAGAGAAGTTCAGGGAGACAGACAATCAAACCAAAACAATGTTCAGTAACTGCATCCCTCTCTTCGGCATTGGAGCTTTTTGTTGTGAAAGTAATGGTAGACCAATTGATGGATTAAATTGTAAAGTTTAAGGAGTAAATTGGCTAAAATAAAAGTTTAAGGGATGTCATGGCTACTCCTCTAAAGTTTAGGGGGTGTATGAATATTTTTTTCTAACAACTAGCTTGAAACTAATCAGTAATTCTATAGATATAATTTGAGTCTAGAAGTAATACTTGCCAATATTGGGAGCCGATAAATTTTTGGTGAATCAGTGTTCTTCTTGTCCTAGGATTTGCTAACTTGCTACCGTTACATTATTGTGAGATCAACCTTAATTATTACAATAGCATTGTTGCTGTAAGAGAAGTTTAAAATTTAGAATTTTGAAGACAATTATTTTATTAACATTATTGTTCACATTACTAAGTTTGTTAATTATGATAGCCACAAAGCTTATCTGCTTTAAAAGGTGGTTTGTAAGTCTCCATTATAAATATTGTATATATTTTTCTTTGTTCTGTTTATACCAAATCACTTTTTGTTTACATTGCTATTTCTATAACTATTTAGGCTACAACCATCAAAGTCGACATCTCAAAGGATTTTCAAGTGCCAAATCAAACAAAATACTTGCTAATCGTTGATTCTTCCCTGCATAGCTGCCATCTCAAGAGGTTCATTATAGACGTCTCCGGTGGAGCATCCATCAATTCCATTACGCTAAGAAAGCTCGTTTAGTTTATTCTAGCATATGATAAGCCTTTGAATCAGAATTAGCGTGGGCTATTAAGACCAGAAGTTGATTTCATTTTACTTCAATTTGATAGTTTGTTTAGGAGTTATTTTTTTCTGTTAAATTAGTATGTGTTGTAATTTGATGTCAGCAGCCATGTTGCTAGTCCTTTGTAATTTATCTATACTAATATTTAAAAGGTTTCCTCTGTTTTGGGATCTTCATTTTTTTTTTTTTTCAAAAGTACCCCTATACCTTTGTGTCTATAGAGACAAAAATAAAGGGCAGTCCGATAAAAATACAACTCTAATTCCCACTAAAATATTACCTAAATAAGGCTACCATTCTGTTGATTTTTAAATTATTTCATCCACTTATAAATTAGATTCTCAAAATATAAATTACTCTATATAAAAAAATAAAGACAAATATTTTCTTGCCTAGTCATGATATATATCCCGCGTGTGATGAGCTAGTACTTTATACCGTTTTTAATAGACGAAAGCTTTGAGACACTGACAAGAGAGTCAGACAAAACCATATGAACAATCACCTTGGAGGGTCTATTCATTAGTGGCCCAGTTAATGTTGTTGGTCTAGAAGGCTAGGCAGCCCAAAAACGAAAGTCTGGGATAGCTCGGGCTTGGGCCGGTGTAAATGAAAGGAGTTTATTGTATTAGTTTTCTACCTCCCATTCTGGAACGACCCAAAACGAAAAAACACTAATAATCGCCTGTCATTGTTGAAAAAAAAAAAAAACCACTATTTTTATTTATTTAATGTATTGGTTATTATTATTATTTTATTGTTGTTGCAACCTTATCTTATAGTTAAGTCATTTTGGATAATTTGCACTAAACCAGCAATTATATACCTTTTTTATCTAAATGTTCAATTAATAAGAGTATAAGATAATACTTTTTTTTTGGCAGCAAACGTTTGAGTATTTAAGTGTAGTTTTAAAAATCAAGTAAATTTTTTTTAAGGAATTACTTTTCAAACAGCTAACCTAAACAAACATTTAAAGGTGTGTTTGGATACCGCTTATTTTGCTAAAACTGAAATTTATTGCTGAAAGTACCGTAGATAAAGGTAAAAGTTAGTTGAAATAGTACAGTGAGGCTCATGAATAATATCAAAAAATGCAGTGAAGCCTATAAATAGTAGTAAAAATAAGCTGAATAATAAAACAATTTTAATATTCCATCCAAACCCAAACGCACACTTAAGTCGATCCTGCTAAAGTGAGAGTCAAGCGTAGGACGAGTGGCGTACAAACGAGGATGAGTGAGCATGGGCAAGGTTAAGTACTAGTGGATGCTCATTTGATACCTCTTGAACGAGTTCGATAAGCTTGCTCAAAAGAAACAAATATAGAATGTCTAAATTTTTACAAAAGGAGAAGAAAAATGAGAGGCTAGGAGGATTTTGTCTCCAATATATATATATATATATATATATATATTTATATATATAATTTAATAGGTAAAATTAAGAGAAAATTCAATTAAATTTCAAATTGAAATTTAATTAAAGTCTAATTTTAGATCATGTGTCCCATTTAATCAAAATTTTTTAATTTTTGTGTCAATTGAGTTAATTTAGTGTAAAAAAAGAGAAGTCCAATATAAATAAACCATAAAAAAACCTAATCATTTATTTAACTCTATATATATAATTAGAGGAAAATAGAGTTTAAATGATTTTTATATTTATGAGCCATTTATTTTGTATAACTAAAAACAATTCAAATATATAAGTCATTTATATAATATATTATGACTATGGAGAGAGAGAGAGACAAAGAGAGAGAATTCAATTAAAATCAAATTTGAAATTTGCTTTTGTTAGTTTTCCATACAAATTAAATTATTTAGATTTTTGCTATTATTTTTTTCTCTAAACTAATAAGCATATTTTTTGTACTATTTTTATTCATATATTTTTTTATGTGAAGATATTGAATATAACAAACTATAATTGAGCTAAATAATCTCATTCACCTATCCACATTTAATTTAGATAATACTATTTGATCAATTTACTATATTATTTTGTGTTGTATTTAGTAGAATTTTACAAACAATAATTGTGAATTGACATTGTATATATAGTATCTAATAGTAATTTTAAAAATTATTTACATAATAGCAATATAATGAGAAACTTGGCATAATCAATATCATGAAAATTTCAAGTAAAAACTATTTTAGTACCTCCAAATGTCCTAATTGAACTATGTCCTATATATTTAATAACCCAAACTAATATCAATAACACTATTACAATTCATCATTCTCGTGCGCAAGCACGAGTTACATACTAGTGGTTAGTAATAGCCAAAACACAAATTTTAAATCTTGTACAACCAAAATTACTCTACAAAGGTTCCTTTTCAAATGCCACATTTCATAGTCGGTAAATAAAGTCTCTATATTATTTTTTTTTTTAATTTATCTATTTGATCTATTTTTTAGACACTAGAGAAGTTCGTAGAATTCTCCAAAATTGTTATTGGAAGAATTTTAGCTTAGTTGTATCCTAGAGATAAATTTTGCTTGTAACCATCTAGCAAACTCTTGAGTGGGTAAATATTGTGTTAAAGATAGTGAATTCATTTATGTATTTAAGTCATTAAAC
The DNA here is from genome assembly GCA_033629205.1 of Lithocarpus polystachyus. Taxonomy (NCBI): domain Eukaryota; kingdom Viridiplantae; phylum Streptophyta; class Magnoliopsida; order Fagales; family Fagaceae; genus Lithocarpus; species Lithocarpus polystachyus. The sequence goes on from CM066167.1 coordinate 55,222,008, forward strand.
TTTCTTAAATTCTCTTATTATATTCACCCTATAATTCCATATAGTTATTTTTTAAAATAAATAATATTTAATTTCAAATTATCAACCTTCACGTATTTTAATACTTTAAACATTTTTTTAGAAGGGAAAACAAACTTTTAGCATATCTTCAGAAGTATCGCTTGTTACTTAAAAAAAAAAAATTAAGCATATCAGTCGTGATGCACTAAAATTTTAAGATTTAGAATTAAAAAAAAAAAATGTGTGACTTTGAGTAGTGGAGAAAAAAAATTGATAGATCTATATAAAAGTGATAGTTTACCTATCATAGTTGCATGTATAAGGGTTTGACCTATAGTTGAGGCACAAAAATTGTGTCCATAAACTTTCTGTTAATATAAATGTTTTTTTTTTTTTTTTTTTGGTGAAAAGAAGCTTCATTAAAAACTAAACAACAGAATTACAAGAAGAAACAGATCGATCAAAAGCAATCTTAGCAGCATCTAGACTTAAGCAGGAGCGCAACATTTGCTGGGGGTTCTAAGAAAATAACAAAATCTTGGGGCAATAACGCACCTCTTGTAGCTAAAGCATCTGCACATTTATTAGCTTCACGATAACAATGATGTATTTGGACCAAAGGAATTTCCTTAAGCCCGTCTTTACAATCTTTAACAATCGCATCAATACCATTTGGATTACCTTCATCCTTCCTCAAAAGATCCACAACCAGCTTCGCATCCAGATACATAACCTTATACCATCTCTCAGTGCCTAAAGCTCAGCTGCTGCACTAGTGGTAACTTGGTAACTCCAATGGCTCTCGCATAGCCCTTGACCCACCCTCCATTATCATCTTCTGAGTGATCCTGAGGTCGAGAGTTAATATAAATATGTAATTAACTTATACACAGCATCTATTACTTTATTTCAAGTTACAAAACTTCTATAAGTTAGTTGTTGATGTCATCATCATCACCTCACCATTATGTCAAATTACAAACTTTACCTTGTCATCTCCATGACATAAAACTTTTTTTTTTTTTTTTATGGCTCCATGACAAAAATTGCATAGCTTTTTTTTTTTTTTTTTAAATAAGAACTAATATAAAGAAAGGGAACAAAGAATGGTCTAAGCTTATTTTACTCTTTAGGGGGGAAAAAAAAACTCAAGAAGGAAGAGATGAGATGGAAATTGGCTCATCGAAGTTACAAAAGGCAGCCCAACGGATTAAATTGTGAGAAAAATAATTAATATCTCTAGATACAAAAGAGAAACTTTAACAAGAAAGGGAGTTAAGGGCTTGTAGAAATTGGATAGTTTACATATTATTCTTGCCAATGTTGCGCTTTAAGGCATGTGGCTCTATGGGTGCTCTCGTGTATATACTGATATAAGTGTTTGGAACGTGTATGTACTGATATGAAGTGTTTTAGAAGGTGATCAAGTTGTTTGTTTGTTTGTTTTTTCTAAATTTATGAGCTTGTCGGTTGATCCAAGGCCTAGGCCTAAGTGGCCTAGGTCTAAGGCCCCGTTACAAAAAAAATGTTTCACCTTATGATAAAAAAAAAAAAAAAAAAAAAAACTGTTACGTCTACAATATTTTTTATAATATTTTCATAATAAATCTTAGTTGACAAGTTGTTATAGGTTTTAAATTTAAATCCTACACTGAAATTACTTTCTTACCCATTAGTAACAACAAATAACAACCGACCAACTAGAATTTGTTGTGAAAATATTGTGAAAAATATTATGAACGTAGTATTTCTCTAAAAAAAATCCTGGTAAATATAATTTTTGTCTTATAATTTTGATGTAATCCAACGTGAGTGATTGGGAAAAAATAAAGTTGTTAGTTTATATGAAAATAGTAATAGTAGGCAGTCACTTATTATTGACCACATTAAAATTAATTTTTTTTAGGAATAAGTTATGAAGAAATTTGTAGTAGTAGAATATTTGACTATTAAAAGAATATAAGGAGGCGTTTAATATATATATATATATATATATATATATACATATAGAAAAAAGTTTCGTCAGCTATGGGCTATATGGCCTATGAGCTATCTCCTAGACTCTTAGTGCTACCACACTTATAATCTTATCCTACTCATAAGAGCACTTACAATAAAGATGCTAAAATAACTCAAAAGTTATTTTAGCATCTCAACCACAGAGAAAAGACCCTTCAATAAAGAAGTTAAACTTAAATTTTTTTTAGCAACTTGCTACAATAAGTTGCTATCACTAGGAACCCACTATAGCAAGTTGCTATTAGTTTTTATTATTTTTTATTCACTCTCTCTCTCTCTCTCTCTCTCTCTCTCAAATCAGTATCACAGATCTTAGTCTCACTTCTCTTCGCCCTCTCAAATTTCTTTGTCTTCTCTTTGTCTCTATTTTTGTCTCTCTCTCTCAGCCACATTTTCTCTTTTCCACAAACTATACTAAAACTCGATCAAAACCTGACCCATATCGACAGCCGTTTTTTGCAAGCCCAAGTTGACTTGGGCCACTGCACGCCCAAGTCGATGTTTTCTGGAAACCACTGCTACCGCCACCACCACTACAAAACCCAACCCACATCAACGCCGCCAAGTATCTCATCCTTCTCTCACTTTTATTTCTTTGTTTTTGTGTTTTGATTCATAAAGAAAGGAAAAAGAAGAAGAATTTTTAATATTAATTTGGGGTTATGCATGATGATTTATGAGAGTTTTGATTTGGCGTTAATTTAGTGAGTTTGTAATTTGGTTTTGGGTGGTGGGGATAAGGACCGTCGATCAATGCAAAGAGGCTAGCGAAGGGCGGTTTTGGGCATGGAGGTGGTGGTGGTGGTGGTTGTGGGTCGGTGACGGTGGTTCTTGAGGTTGTATATGGGATATATATTTTGTTGTATTGTTTATATTAATTTAATGTGTCAAATGTTAAAATAAAAATTTTGATGCTGGGTTATTGTAAAATAAATTATTAAAATAAATAAAATAGATTTTTGAGTTGCTAAAACTTAATTTTTTCAGCTTTCTTACCGTAAATACTCTATGTATATATAAATTTCAAAAAAAAAAAATTGAGAATCAATAAATATATAGTTTTTGAGCATTATAGTTAAGGACTAATAACTAATTTACCCAATCTTTGAGAAAATATGTATGTTGTATGGGGCTATAATGGTATGACATGTTCTAACAACGACTCCCTTTTTGTTCTTGTTTCATTTTTCTCTAAAGAGTTGGACTAAAAACTAATAAAAGCCATCACCTACTTAAAAAGAAAAAGAAAAAGAAAAATTTCTAGTTTTTTGTTCTTTACATTTTTTTCAATTGGCAAAGGTCTAAAGTAGTCTAAAATTCATGACCAAATTTGGTAAGTTCCACTGGTGCGGGCTTCAGAGATTGATCAGTCGGAAAGGGAATGCAAATTGACAGTCCTTACTATTCAGTCTACAGTCCACACTGTCTGAAACCACGCTGGACCTTATCAAATAATAAATCCTTCCTGATTAAAAGACCAAAACGCCCTCCCAAAACAATCCCCATAACTTCACTCTCCACCCCTATGCGGCTTCCACGTCATCATCCAGCAGCATTGTAAGGTTCGGATTGCACTGGCAACAATCCCGATGTCCTAAACGTCATGCCCATTTCCATTTTCCTCAAATTAATACCCCACTATATTGTTAATGCTTGCCAACTGTTCTAAAAAATGTTGTTAAATATATTTTTTTTTTCGTATAAATTGTGTTTGTGATAGTTTATATTGGACATTTTTTTTAATTATTATTTAATTTATTTTTGTTATTATTTATGAGTTTTATTATACTTTTTAGTATTATTTATGAATCATGTTATACTATTTTAGCTAACTTTTATGATCCGTTTGGATTGAAGAAAATAGAGTGAGAATAAAGTAGAGTAGAGCAGAGCAGATTTAGTACAAAATTAACTTATTTTTAGCTAACTCTACTCTACTCTCCCTCTTTTCCTTCTCTATCTAAACATGTCATTAATTTTATCTACAATACTTTCAGTAACAAATTTTCAATTTCAACATAATAAACTATTCCCATCATATAGGTAATATTACTCTCCACCATAGTCCACTTCTCTCACTACTTCGCAAAAAATTGCCAAACAAAAGAAATGGAGCGAGCTCGCACTAGCAACTTCTCTCGGAAGGGTAATTTTGTAGTTCACAACTTGGTTAGTCATGATAGATATCTTAATGATTTAGGATTTTGACTAAAGTTGCTTTTAATAATATCTGATTCCTTTTTCTCCCAAAAAAAAAAGAAAAGAAAAGAAAAAGATCATAAATTTCCCTTGAACAAGATAGCTACAGAATGTTCAGATTTTTTTAGAAGAAAACAAGACGAGGAATTGAGAGATTTTCTGTATGCAATGGCTTGTAATAGCTAGATTGCACAGTATAAAGCTAGAAACACGCTTCATTTCTAATAAATATAATCTCCATAATTAGTATTAAAGATTTTTTTAGACCGTTAGAGGTCTCCATATTTAGTATTGACGATTTTTTAGGCCATTAGAGAAATTCATAGAATTCTCTAAGGTTGCTACTCGATGAATTTTGACTTAGTTCTACTCAAGGTTGTCAAAATCAGGATCCTACGTAGGATCACAAGAGATAGATAAGATCGTGGATTGTAGGATCGGATCGTGGATCATAAGATTTTACTTATTTTCATATTTGAAGCAAAAAATACATTGATAGTGACTTTATATATTGAATAATTACGTAAATTATGAATTTTTCAAAAAAAAATTTTTTTGATTATATGATGTAATTTGCACATTCTACATCGCTACATCTATATTAATAAAAACAAATATATTTAAGTTTTAACTCAATGTATATAAAAAGTTCAGTGAATGTTTAAATAGAAACCAACCAAGTACCAAAATACTAGCACATTTTTTTCTCTAGCAGTAAGTCTTGAACCCTCATTATCACCTAACATTGATAATCAAATTATATAATAGTGATCACACATTCACACTATACACATGTAACTTTTTTATATATATATATATAAAAAATCTATAAAGGAAGGTGTTATTTCATTATCTTCATCAAAATCTGTACCATTATCTTCTGGTTGACACGCTTTACTAGCCACTCATCATCCGAAGACAAGTTCTTCAAACCAATTTCTTCTTTTGCACTTGATGGTTTAGGTATTTTCTCTTTTATCTTCAAGTTTTACATAACAAATATCAACTCATTCATTTTTTATTTTTTTTCGTTTAAACAATTTTCTCCTATTTGAGTGTACTTAAAGTTGTACTAATTTTAATATAGAATTCTCAACTAGGGGATAATATACCAAAGTCATTTGGTCTTACTATTCCAAATGTACTCCAATTACTTTCACAATCTGAAGAGTTATAAGAGCATCCGTAGTAGATGTGTCAAATGTGCCAAATGCCAAATATTTAGCACATTTGGCACGCCAAACACAAAAAACACCCCACGGCAGATGTTCTAAATATTGCAAATATTTGGCATTTGTGTCCGTACCGTTGCAAATTTGCAATGGTACAAACACAGATAATGTATTTTATTCGGCTTTCTCTCTCCTCATGCTTCTTTAATTAATTTTTTCTCTCCCTTCTCACATTTGTTTCCCAGCTCCTCCCTCAACAGAGAAAGATAACAAATGCCACACTCCACTTCTTCAAACAATAAGCTCCAAGGCAAGGTGGCCATTATCACCGGAGGCACAAGCGGCGTAGGCGAGGCCACTCATGGCGCACGAACATGGGCGAGGCCACGCACGACCACTCGTGAGTTCACCGCTCATGGCCGACGTCCAAGATGAGAAGGGCCAAAACGCCGCCATGTCTCGCTCAACCAAACACCACATCAATCTCGCCAACATGGCCGGCCGCGACAGCGTAACCAAACACCACATCAATCTCGCCTGCCACTGTCTCGCTGCCCAGATCAAGGCAAGATCGAGGCCGCCGTCGATCTCACCCTCTTCCCTCTCCTTTCTGTCTGCCTTTCACTCTACCTCTCTCTGGTTGTGGGTTTTTTTTTTTTTTTTTTGCTGCAATTTAGGTTGATCTGATATTGGTGAGTAATTGTGGTGGTTGTGGATTGATTGTGGTGGTTGGTGGGTTCAGTTGATCTGGGTGGTGGTGGGCTGTGGGCTGTGGGCGATGATAGTGGTAGTGGTGGTGGTGGGCTGTGGGGGTGATGGCCGGTTTAGTTGATCTAGTTGTTGCTGTTGTTGATAAAATGGGGAATAGATAATATATTATTTTAATATGTAGAAAATATTATTTTTATGTGTAGTAAATATTATTTTAATGTATAGAATTGAATGATAAAACATCTGATAAATGGAATGTTGTAAAATGATGTGGAAAAATAATAAGTAGGCTTTTGGTGTGGCCAAATGACATTTTTTTTTGCAACATCTGCTACGAATGCTCTAAGCTCAATATTCTTATAGCAAAAATTTTCAATTCAAGAAAGTCATCTCCATATGAGTCCCACCACTTAGTTGATACATTTATGAAGTACAATATCTTAGTCTTGAAATTACAGATTACTACTTATAAAAAAAAACTGATTTTTACGTTTTGGTAGGATCGGTAGGATCCCATATGATCGTACGATCCTACATGCAATCCTACAATTTTTATGATTCTTATGCGATTCTAAACGTTTTAGTGTGGTGGGATCGTAAAATCGTGCGATCCTACGATCTAGATTAGAGATGGCAAAAAATATCCAACCCGCGGATACCTAGCCTGACCCGACCTTAATAAGGCGGGTTTTACTCAACCCGTAAAATAGTAGGGTCGGGTTTGTGTTTTTTAAATAAAACCCGAAGTGGGTTCAAGTTTTAGTAATACCCGACCCGTATATATAATATTAAAAATTAAAAAAAAAAAACCCTAAGTATAAATACACACTTTTCCAACCCTAAATACCTCAAACCCATTCACTCTCACCCTTTCTCTGTCTTGCCAAGCCACCTCCCATTCTCGCCCTCACCCTCACTCTCATTCTCACTTGAACAAGACCATTGCTGCTCACTTTGCTGGCGCCACTACTCTGTGCATACCTTACCTTGCCGGTGCCGCTCCATTCTCCACCTCGCTAGTCTCTCCTCCCTGCCTCCCTCACCTTGCCGCAGCCTACAGACACCGCTCTTCCTCCCTCACCTCGCCGGGCCCTCCTCCACCTCACAAGGCCGCAACTCTCTAATTTCCCTCACCTTGTTGTGAACTCAAGCTTTTGCAATGAAAATCGTTCTTTTTGTTCAAAGAATCAAATTTGTATTTTCTAGTTTAAGTGTTATTTTTGTTAAATAGGATGGACTTGTTTGATTTGATTTTGTAGTGTCTTCTTGTTCGAATCTAGGGTTTATATGTTAATTCTTGTTTTTACTTTTGATGTGAGAAAATATTGTAATGAAAAAAAAAGGGTTTTTGATCTGTTGGTTGCTGAGAAAATAATGGGTTTTGTGGGTTTCCGATTTGTTCAGATCTAGATTTTCTTGAGTGTTCATTTTCCCCTACTATTTGGTTGCTGAGAAAATCTGTATCAGACAAACAAAATTTTTTTTTATTGGACTACAAAATGGGCCCTGAAGAACCATGGCCCAACGGGGCCCGCGAGGCCTGATGGGGCGGGTTTGGGGTTTTAAAAAAAAGTCTGTTCATCAAACGGGCTGGGTTCGGGTCATGGGTGTGGGCCCACAGGTCGGGTATAAAAAAAACAGCTGCGAACCCAACCCATTGCCATTCCTAATCTAGATCGCGATTTTGTGTGCATTTGGATACCGCTTATTTTGCAGAAAACTGAAAAGAATAAAAAAATATTTTTCAATTACTGTTCATTGGCCTATTTTCATTGTTCATGGCCAATGTGTTGGGGTTTATGCCTTAAAGTCCAATTTATTGGCATGTCATAAATAATAAAATTATTTAATTATGTGAGACTATTTATAAATGAACTAATGAGACATTATCTTAGTCCATGAGATGCGTAGTATGCGATTTATGTGAAAAGTCACAGAAGATATAAATTGTAAGTTCTTTGTAAACTAAGAATGTAGTTTGTAGTCGGTGATGAAATTGGGCGTTTCATCTACGAAGACTATAACATATCAACTAAGATGATTTGTCTTGATCATAGAAATGGAGATTTCTAGTTGGTATGTTGATATGTTTTAAGAGTTAAGATATATTGAATTGGACCGCTGTAAGATTTATTATTCTCCTAATGACTGTCAAATGAATAATAAATCTCACGACTTCTATTTACATCAACTCTAAATCTTGAGAGAATAATGGACCTGATTATGAGATGTAGGTTGCTTTGATATATCAGGAGTGAGATCTATAAGTTACGGTCAAAACCTCAGTATGTTGGGTAGTCGCATTTAGTGTTGATGGAACATATATTCTCTAGATGAAATTCATAATCTCTTAACGGAGATATAAAATATTCCCTTGAGATAAGTTTAATAAGATTGGTTATTCAGAGAGTTAGGCCCAATCACTTTAGTAAGGAGTTACTGAAGTATATATTTATGGAATTGGATTTCATAAATATATGATGAATAACATTAAGGATTAAACCGGGTACTCAAGGATTAAGATGTAGTAATCTTCAAAGTGGCAGTCTATATTCATGATTTTGTATTACTACGAATATTTTAATGAAGGGGTTGCACATATAATAAAATCTTGGGATATAATTTATTAATAAGGCTTAGAGTGCAATTATATTCATATAGTGGTATTAAATATAATTAATGGTAACTTTGGACTTGTCAAGAGTTGACAGAAAAGCCCAAGACCCATTGGAACTAGAGTTTTATTTGTTCCCTTTTGTTCCCACTCCAAGCCACACACTAGAGCCTAATTGGAATGGCCCAAAAGACTAGCCCAATTAGATAATTAGTTGTATATAAGGAGAGAAACATACAGAATTTTAAGGAGACTTTTGACAAGTCTTTTCATAAGTGTTTTTCATCAAGCTTACACAAGGAATAAAATGGTTTGTATGTGAGTGTTGGACACTCCCTTGTTCTCTCCTTGGAAACTGATTGAGAGACCACACATTTTGGGCATTAAGTGGAATTGGAGTGAAGATTAAAAGTCTTCCCAAGAATTTTTGATCTTTGGTTTTGAATTTCACTGCTCCAAGGTACGCTTTCTTGTTCTTAAATTCTGAAACTTTCATAGTGCATGTTGTCAATTGCGAATGAAGTAGATCCGTTAATTTTCCGTTGCGTATGTTTTGTATGTGATACGAACATGTATTTTCCCAATAATTGGTATCAGAGCGGTCTTCAATTCGAATCTAAATAACATTTTTTGTGAGTTTTAAAATTAGAGATAATAGTTTCATGATGTTAGAAAGTTATATATGCATTTAATTTTCTGCATGGTGGTTGAAACTATGATTTGATTAAAACTGATATTGATGTTATGATGTTGTTTAAATCTGAATTTAAGTATGTTAAGTTCATCTTTAAGGCTATAGCATCAATGGAATTCAGTTTTGATATCAAATTCTGCATATCATGTTCATATGATGATTGTTTGTTCATGAAAAATCGTTGAAAACTGTTTGCAACTGCTATGGAAAAACTGAAAACACGAATTTTTCGCGGGTTAGCTTCCCGCGAAATTACTTGCAAAAAATGATTTTGAAGACAAAAACTTTTCGCGGGTAAGCTTTACTTGCAAACCAGTCGTAAGACAGTAGCGAAAGTTTCTGTCTTATTTTTTGTGTTTTCAATTTTTTGCTTAAATTGATTTTCGCGGGAAGAGCTTAGTCGCGAGATTCTCGCGAAAATGCATTTGAAGGGAATTTGGAATTTTTTCTAAATGTTTTCAAATATATAAAGTGTAAGGAAATATGTGATGAGATTACACATGTTTCTAATTAAAAAACCTAATGCGATCAAAGATATTAGTTAAATAGAACTCATAGTCCTAAATAGTTTAGTACTTATCTTTTAAGAAACATTCTAATGAGATTAGAATTGTTGTATGATTAAAAGTCCTTAATTTATTTTAATTAGAAATTTTAATGAGATTAAAGCTTAATTAAAAGGTATATATATTTCCTAATAAGATTAGAACTTTTTATTTAGTAAATTGAGGATAGAGTTCTATATAACTAATTTTTGATTCATTAGTGTTTAAGAAATCCTAAATAGTTTAGGACTTCTATTTTAGTTAGTGATTCTAATAAGATTAGAGTCTTTAACAAGTGCAAGGTTATTAGTTGTGATTTGATCACAATTATTTTAAGAAAAACCCAAATAATGAGTGGAAGTGCTGAAATAACTCTTTTGTTAAGTTTATTATAATGTGAATAGATACCTTGTCTTGACTTCGAGTCTTGCATTCCATGCGGAGGGTATTTACTTCACAAATTACAAGGATAAACTTCTTTGTGATTGCGTGAATGTTCGTTACGCTAAAGTGACGTGACTTAGTTACATCACATTGAATTTAAACAATTAAACACATTTGATGTGTAGGGTTAAAATTGTGATGAGATCACAATAATTTCAGGACAAACTACTTGTTTTAAAATTTCTAGTGGGAGAGAGATACAATGGTTGGATCTCACGGCCTCCATTATCGGTTTATAGTACTGTGAACTAAACATCTCTTCTTGGCCTCGAGCCTTGCGTTCCATGCGGAGGATGCTTATTTCATGGTACTACAAGATTGAATTTCCTTGTTTATAGTGGTTTGATCAAACACCTTGTCTTAGCTTTGAGCTTTGCATTCCATGCGGAGGGTGTTTTTATCATGGTACTACAAAATAAGCCTGTTAAAGGGATGAAATGTGGCTACACATGATTCTAGACAATGGTGTACACTAGACTAAGTTTAATAGTATCCTCTATGCTGAGTTCTTGCTATTATCACTTAGAGGCCAAAGGAAAAGCGGCAAATTATTTTTGTTTGGTAAGAGTTACCATGATAGCATTAATAATAAAAATAATTCTCGCTTGATCATAGTGATTGGTATAAACTCACTTCCGAGGAATATTAATTGCAGGATTAGGTTGTCGTTGCACCTAGTAGAGTATTTTTTGGGTTTCATACTATATGGTTATGGATGCAAAATATAATGTCTCTGTAATTATGTTCATAGTCTTAAAATAAAGTTGTCATAAATTTTGTTCTGTAGCTACTATTATAAATGAATCACATTAACTACGCAATAATTTTGGACATGGTGCTTAAAGGAGCTGAAGTACGTAAATATGTTTTGATTCAGCATTGTCATAATTTCCTATGCATGATGCATTGATGGAAGATAGCTTATGTTTTGATCATAGTCTCCATTGAAAATGCTAAAATGTTACATTGGCTTCTATCTCAAGTGTGCTACAGCATGAGATGCAAAAGTTAGTACTACACTTAGACTTTAGGTTAAGTCTAAATGAGATGTTTGGTTGAATCATATTGAGTGCTAAGAAAAGCTTAAAGAGTTCCAACTCTATATCATTTTATGAAAATGTTTTATTTTTAAAAATTAATTGGAATTCTTGGATGTAGAGATTAAATGTTAATCTCATATGGATATGATCCACAAGTTCTTGTTAGAATCATTTGATCAATTCAAATTGTTTTCAAAATAAATTATTTTTATGTTATTTGAATTGATGAGTGAGTTCTACGCAACGGAAGACATCCTAAAAACTAAAGCTAGGATCAATATGATTTAATTCAAATTCTTAGCATGAACCGAAAGGTAAAGGTGGTAAGAAGAGGAATTATAATACTAAACAGTTGGACAAGTAAGTTGTCCTAGTAGTTGCCAAAAGAAAATTAGATTCAAAAGCATGACTAAAAGGAAAGTATTTCTGTTTTGGTAAAACTAAGCATTGTCCATGATTATTTTCTAGATGGAAATTTACATGTTTTACTTTTTAAAGAGAAAGTTTCCATCCTTTGTTATTGTATGTATTTGGCACTTATGCCTAAATCTTATTAATCTAAATGATATTCAAGATTGGTGAAAGATGTGCTTTTAGAACCATTATTTTATTATATTTCTAGTCTATGAATTATATTTTGAGGATAATAAGATCTAGGGCTCCTTTGTTGTAAAAGAATAAAGTTTCACTGACTTTTTTAAGTCAGTACATACATGAAAGATGAATAAGACTCTTTTAGAAATAGTAAAGTACATGAAAAGTATTTCCATTTGCTTATTTCTTTTGGAGATGTACTCTAATAAATACTATACATTTTCTAAAGTTGATTTCAAAAGTTTGTTCCTAAGACATTTGTCAAATCGTGGATTGGGTGAAAACCTAATATATGATACTTTCACTTTTTGAGATGTCCAGCACTTGTGCTAGAAGGGAAGTCTAACAAATTGAAATCAAAATGTAGAATAATGTGTATTTATGATGAGTATCCAAAAGGAGTTGCAAAAGATTGTTTTGGTAGTCATAAAGAAAACAAGATGTTTATAAAGTACAAATACAAAGTTCTCGATGATGATTATATGAATAATCTTAAAGTAAAACATATAATTGTTCTAAAAGAAAGATGTCAGAATTTGTTTAAAGACAACTATAAAATACATTTAGAAATGAGATGGTTGTATTAGATACACCATAAGGTATTATTCTAAATATATAGCTAGTACACCGGTACAATATCGTAGTGGGAGGATTATTAATTACTAAGTAAGTTCATAATTTTGGGATAAATTTTTGAAGTTATTCCACAATGATATGAATTTGATCTTCAATCCTACGTAAAGGTATATATGATATGAATATGGATTACTGGATCAAGGTTATGTGAATAGAATTAGATTCTATTTGAAGTCTAGAACTTGTAGAGGCCCCTAATGGCATTAGGCCTATAATTTTCAAATAGGTCTACAAGTAAATGAGATTGATAGATTTGAAGGTGCAAACCTTTAAAGTCAAGATTAGTGGTAAAAAGATTTATTCAGAAAGAAATTGTTCAATTATGAAAAGATTTTTTCACCAACAGTCAAGATTGACTCTATCTAGTTTCTCTTATCCATTATATTTCATTTGGATGAAATATGCCAATGGATATTAAGAAAGCTTCTTTTAGTAGCAATCTTGAAGAAGACATCTATATGATGTAACTAGACTTGTACATAGCAAAGAAACAGTAGTTTTTAGTATGCAAGTTGCTTCAATTTCATTTAAGGATTAAAGTAAACATCTGAATCATAAAATATCATCATTGATCAAGCAATCAATTTGTTTGATTTTGATCAAGTATTAAAAGGCCTTATGTTTGTGAAAGCTATATAGAATAATAAATTTCTTAATGTATGTTGATGACATTCCAATCATTTAGAATGATGTAGAGATATTGTTATCAATAGAGTTTTTGTTGTCTAATCTAGTTTGATATAAAGTACTTGGGAAAGACTAGTCATATCCTAAGAATTTTAAACATTGTTATAATTCTGAAATTAGGATATTGAGTTTATCTCAAACTGCTTAAATAGATTAGATTCTAGTCAAGTATAGCATGTAATACTTCAAGAAAGGATTCTTTCCTTTTAAGTTTGAAGTTCCTTTATATAGGACTATAGTCTTAATACATATAAAAGGAGGAGCATATTAAGATGGTTCCTAATATCATATTAATAGGAAGTCTTTATACTATGCTATATACTAGGCTAAATATCTATTTTGCGGTGGGCATGATAAGCAAGTATCAATTGAATCAAAGATCACTTAATTTAATGGGAGTAAAGCACATACTCAAATATCTTAGGAGAATGAGGGATTATATGCTTATCCACAAAAGTGAGGTTTTGATTATTACTGGATATACAAATGCTGACTTGTAGTTTGATTGTGATTCATGAAGTTGGACTTCAAAATATGTGTTCATCCTAGGTGGTGAAGATACACATTAAGTGTAAGTTTTATCTCATTACAGAGATATGAATACGTGAGTAGTAGTAGAGAAGATAATTTATGCAATAAATCTGACTGAAACTTGTTTCCAAACCTTGCCATAGAGTGACTATAAATTACTCTAAAAGGAGATAAGTGTCGGATGTATGGTAAATTGTCTTTGAGGGCAAGTGGGAGATTGTTGAGGTTTATGCCCTAAAATCCAATTTATTGGCATGTCATAAATAATTAAATTTTTTAATTATGTGAGACTATTTATAAATGAACTAATGAGACATTATCTTAGTCCATGAGATACATAGTATGCGATTTATGTGAAAAGTCACAGAAGATATAAATTGCAAGTTCTTTGTAAACTCAGAATGTAGTTCGTAGTCGGTGATGAAATTTGGCGTTTCATCTACGAAGACTATAACATATCAACTAAGATGATTTGTCTTGATCATGGAAATGGAGATTTCTAGTTGGTATGTTGATATGTTTTAAGAGTTAAGACATATTGAACTGGACCGCTGTGAGATTTATTATTCTCCTAACGACTGTTAAATGAATAATAAATCTCACGACTTCTATTTACATCAACTCTAAATCCTAAGAAAATAATGGACCTGATCATGAGATGTAGATTGCTTTGATATATCAGGAATGAGATCTATAAGTTACGGTCAAAATCTCAGTATGTGGGGCAGCCGCATTTAGTGTTGATGGAACATATATTCTCAAGATGAAATTCATAATTTCTTAACGGAGATATAAAATATTCCCTTGAGATAAGCTTAATGGGATTGATTATTCAGAGAGTTGGACCCAACTACTTTAGTAAGGAGTTACTGAAGTATATATTTATGGAATTGGATTTCATAAATACATGATGAATAACATTAAGGATTAAACCGGGTACTCAAGGATTAAGATGTAGTAATCTTCAAAGTGGCAGTCTATATTCATGACTTTGTATTACTATGAATATTTTAATGAAGGGGTTGCATGTACAATAAAGTCTTGGGATATAATTTATTAATAAGGCCTAAAGTGCAATTATATTCATATAGTGGTATTGAATATAATTAATGGTAACTTTGGACTTGTCAAGAGTTGACAGAAAAGCCCAAGGCCAATTGGAGCTAGAGTCTTATTTGTTCCCTTTTGGTCCCACTTCAAGTCACACACTAGAGCCCAATTGGAATGACCCAAAAGGCTAATTCAATTAGATAATCAGTTGTATATAAGGAGAGAAACATCAGAATTTTCAGGAGACTTTTGATGAATCTTTTCATAAGTGTTTTTCATCAAGATTACACAAGGAATGAAATAGTTTGTATGTGAGTGTTGGACACTCTCTTTTTCTCTCCTTGGAAACTGATTGAGAGACCACACATTTTGGGCATTAAGTGGAATTAGAGTGAAGATTAAAAGTCTTTCCAAGAACTTCTGATCTTTGGTTATGAATTTCACTGCTCCAAGGTACGCTTTCTTGTTCTTAAATTCTGAAACTTTCATAGTGCATGTTGTCCATTGCGAATGAAGTAGATCCGTTAATTTTCCGCTGCATATGTTTTGTATGTGATACGAACTTGTATTTTCTCAACACAATGAACAATGTAAGGGGCGCTGAGCTAAAAAAAAAAAAAAGAGCTAAAAACGCAAACGTGAGAAGTGCAAACGCGCTTCCCAAACGCACCTTTTGACAACCATAGTTCTACCTTTATTTTATTTTTTTTTTTTTTGCTTGTAACCTGTGGGGTCGTGGGCCCAAATCATGCAATTGGGTCTTGGGCTTTAGCCGAGATCATGAGTAATCCGAGTCCGAGTCCGAGGAAGAATATCTCCTTGGATAAGCTAAACACATATAAGCTATGGATCCTAGTGATCACAGTGACATTTCAGGAAACTCTAATGATAGGGACGTGTGCCACAAACGTACAAGAATGATAGGAACTCAAAAATATCTAGGGGAAAGCTGCTGACACCGCATTTATGTGGACAGGACCCCTGAACAGTGCTACCTCTATTACCGCAACTTACAGAACACCAGAGAGGGTGTCTGATGGGACAGGCACTCAAGTATAGGCTTGGATGATCAACAAGGGGAAGGCCCAGATTGTTTGAAAGGGACTATATAATAGGAGAAACCCACCATGGAAAGGGGGAAAGGAAGCACGATAGCAATCTCAAGAACTCCTGTGACCGTTCTTATTCAACATTTACTAGAACAAAGCCCCTTGGAATGTGCCGAGGACAAACTTTCTTTGGTAAACTCGGTTCCTCTCTGTTTGATTTTTATGAAATCTATATTAACTGTTATCCATACACTAAAACCTAGCTCTTTGTCCCACTCTCTACAAATTTATTGTATTGGGCTCACTGGGCAAAGATTCCATACATTTTGGGATTGGTCTGAATATCATGTCCCTACAATTGGCGCCGTCTGTGGGGAGAGCTTGTGTGATAGTGAGTGCAACGGTTAATTATGGTAGGATCAGGCCTCCATCAGTAAGAGTCCTTGGGTAAAGCCATTGTGGTGGCCAGTTTACTATGTAAGCAAGTCACTACATGAGGCCAAGGTCTATACTTCGAGGTGCTGATTACATAGGGAGGATTGCTAAATAGGGCACAATTCTGGGGGCTTTGACATCAAGTACATGCCTCGAGAATCTTTATTCTAGAAGGTATATGTTGATGGTGCAGCAAATCAAAGGGGCTCCGCGGCGGGGTTAGTTCTATAAGGTATGTATTGATATCTTCTAATCTTTTTCGTAAGTGCTAAGCAGATCCTTAGCTATGTCGAGTCCTCAGACTCTCTGCTAAGAAGAGCCTTAGCTACGTCGGGTCCCTTAGACCTCTTGCTAAGTAGATCCTTAGCTATGTCGAGTCCTCGTACTTTTTGCTAAGAAGAGCCTTAGCTACGTTGGATCCCTCAGACCTCCTGCTAAGTAGATCCTTAACTACGTTGAGTCTTCGGATTCTCTGCTAAGAAGAGCCTTAGCTACGTCGGGTCCCTCAGACCTCCTGCTAAGTGTTAAACAGAGTCTTAGCTACGTCGGGTCCCTCATACCTCCTGCTAAGCAGATCCTTAGCTACGTCGAGTCCTCGAACTCTCTGCTAAGAAGAGCCTTAGCTACGTCGGATCCCTCAGACCTCCTACTAAGCAGATCTTTAGCTACGTCGAGTCTTCGGACTTTCTGCTAAGAAGAGCCTTAGCTACGTTGGGTCCCTCAGACCTCTTGCTAAGTGTTAAACAGAGCCTTAGCTACGTCGGGTCCCTCAGACCTCCTGCCAAGCAGATCCTTAGCTATGTCGAGTCCTCGGACTCTCTGCTAAAAAGAGCCTTAGCTACGTCGGGTCCTTCAGACCTCCTGCTAAGTGTTAAACAGAGCCTTAACTACGTCGGGTCCCTCAGACCTCTTGCTAAATGTTAAATAAAACCTTAGTCATGTCTTAGTCTTTGGACCACATGCTTTGGGGAAATTAACACTCTATGGTATCTCTAAAGTATCAAACGGAACCTTAGTTATGCATGGATCCTTGGACCACATACTTTGAGGAAAGTAACGTTCCATGATATCAATTTGTTTCTCACTAAGTGTCAAGACAGACCTAAGATTATAACCAACTCCTCAAATTGGTAGCTCTGAAAGGAGTAATTTACAGTACAAATATGAGGTGTGTAAAATGGCATTCCCACGGATGTAGGTTAAAGGATCCAGTAGAATTAACTCTTAAGAATTCAAAACCTCACTTTTCTCCTCGAGTGAGAGGAAAAAACAGAAGTTTTGAGGGGCTATTGTGGGGTCATGGACCCAAATCATGCAATTGGGTCTTGGGTTTTAGCTGAGATCATGAGTAGTCCGAGTCCGAGGAAGAATATCTCCTCGGATAAGCTAAACACAGATCAGCTATGGATCCTAGTGATCAAAGTGACCTTCTAAGAAGCTCTAGTGATAGGGACGTGTGCCACAAACGTACAAGAAGGATAGGAACTCAAAAATATATAGGGGAAAGCTGCTGACACCGCATTTATGTGGATAGGACCCCTGAACAGTGCTATCTTGGTTACCGCAACTCACAGAACACCAGAGAGGGTGTTTGATGGGACAGACACTCAAGTATAGGCTTGGATGATCAATAAGGGGAAGACCTAGATTGTTTGAGAGGGACTATATAATAGGAGAAACCCACCATGGAGAGGGAGAGAGGAAGCACGGTAGCAATTTCAAGAACTCTTGTAACCATTCTCATTCAACATTTACTAGAATAAAGCCCCTTGGATTGTGCTGAGGACAAACTTTCTTTGGTAAACTCGGTTCCTCTCTATTTGATTGTCATGAAATCCATATTAACTGTTATCCATGCGCTAAAGCCTAGTTCTTTGTCCCACTTTCTACAAATTTATTGTATTAAACTTACTGGGCCAAAATTTCATACATTTTGAGATTGGTCTGAATATCGTCCCTACATAACCTTTTAACAAGTTCATTTGTACCTCCAAACTATTAAAGTTTCTTGTATTTTTTCGTGCTCACTCTATAATTCTCAATAGTTATTTTTAAAAATAAGAAAAATGGTAAAAATTAATTTTCCAATTTTCACATGTCTTAAAACTTCAAGCTTAAAGACAAAGAGAACATTGGAAAATAATTTTTTTTAGGGCTATTAATTTAAAAAAGTACCACTATTATATAGATAACTCCCCCACCCCCCCCACGCACCCAACAAAAAAAAATAAAAAAAGCTTTTGTTTAGCGAAGAGTCTTTGTTGATTGCAATTATAAGATTTAGAGATTAAAACTTTTAAATTTATTTAAAAAAAAAAAAAAAGCACATGAGAATTTATTTATATATATATATATATTTATATAAAACACATGTGAAGAGGTTGGTGTATTATTATTGCCTTAAATTTACAGGCTTCAATTCTCATGACCATATTTGGTAAGTCCTAGTGGTCCAGGCCAGTCCATACAGATGCTAAAAGAGATTTTGAGTCGCAAAGGCAAAACAAATTGACCTCCTCTGTCTCAGTCCACTGCAACTCTGTAATGAATCCTTCCTCATCAAAGACCAAATTACCCTCCTACCACAATCCCCAAAACCCCACCTTCCACGCCAGTGAGATATCCCACGTCATCATCTTGCCACATTGTAAGGTCCAGATTGAATTAGTGACAGACCCGATGTCCCAAACATCATGTCCATTTTCGTCAATTGCTATTTTCCTCATAAATTAAAAAGCCCACTCAATGACTCTGATTCATTCCCTCTCTCGTTTCTCTCTCTCTCTCTCTCTCTCTCTCTCTCTCACCCTGCACTAAAAAAAAATCCCAAACAGAAAAAATGGAGCGAGCTCGCGCGAAACCCGACTCCGATTACCTTCTCGGACTATCCACCAAATACTTGTCACTCCGAAA
Organism: Lithocarpus polystachyus; assembly: GCA_033629205.1. NCBI lineage: Eukaryota > Viridiplantae > Streptophyta > Magnoliopsida > Fagales > Fagaceae > Lithocarpus > Lithocarpus polystachyus. The sequence goes on from CM066167.1 coordinate 55,241,341, forward strand.
CCTATCCAAGTGCCGACACTGCGCCATCCAAGCCCGAGAATCCGACCCGGTTCAATCCTCCACCGCCAGCAAAATACTCGCCATCGCCGACGTCCTCGCCGCCGCCGAGAACCGCTTCCGCAACCGCCACCTCGACTACTACTCCATCCTCCAAGTCCGACGCTCCGAGTCCGGGAACCGCCGGGTCGTTCGAGCCCAGTTCGTGAAACTGGCCGGGCTGCTGAACCCGAACGTCAACAAGTTCGCTTTCTCCGACGAAGCCCTCAGCCTCGTACGCGAAGCTTGGACGGTGCTGTCCGACTCGGACAAGAGAGCCCAGTACGAGGCCGAAATCGACAAGACCGCCGCCGAGGCGGCATTCTGGACATTGTGCCCGTACTGTTACTACATGTACGAGTACGAGAAGGTGTACGAGGATTGTTGCTTGAGGTGCCAGAATTGTCGGAGAGGGTTTCATGGGGTAGCGGTGAACGCGCCGCGGAAGGCGGAGAAGAATGGGGAGACAGAGGCAGAGTACTCTGTTTGCTGGAGCTATTTTCCTCTTGGGTATGAGAGAGAGAAAGGGAAAGTTGGGGCGAGTGGCAATCGTGTAAATTTGGGTGGAAATGTGGGCGATTTCGTGTGGATTCCCGAGGGGAAAAAGGATGGGAAAAACAACGACGGCGTTAAAGGGAATGTGGGAATTGGGAGGAATGTGAAGACTAAAGCAGGGAGGAAGATGAATGTGAAAACTGTGGGGAGGAAAACAAAGAAGGTAATGGGGAATAATATTGGGAGGAGTGAAGGAATGGATATGAATGAGAGTGGAGATGATGAGAGTGTTGAGTTGGAGTTTTATAAGGGGAATGATGATGGTGATGATGGTGTTTATGTTGGGTTAATGGCATAGTCAAATACTCAATAGTGGGTACTATTACTTGTCCTTGATGAAAATATGTGATGGGTTTGGTAGGGTTAGCTGGGTAAGTTTCTTGCTTTTGTCTATAATATCTTAGGGATGACTTTTATTAAGTTATTACTAATAGCTTGTAGTTGTTGGGACTTTGGGAGGGGATTTTGTGTGATGGGCTGCTTCCTATTGTTGAAAAGGTTGGTGGTTAATTAACTAATTACTGTATAGTTTGTTGTTGAAATGGTAAAGTTTATGGTATAATTTTTGTTATCTTATCTGAAAAGTAAGAAAAACAAGTTTGTGGAATGGTTGCCAATGAGTGAGTGTTATATAGGTTGCTTTTTGTGTTGATTGAATAGTTGTTTGTGGTGAATGTTGTCTGAGATTGATGTGAATCTAATTTATAGGCTGCTTCCGTTTTGTGAATAAGTTCAATCTTGTTGTTTGGGTAGTATTTTTGGTGAATAATGCTAATTAATCTGTCTGTTCAGGAACTTTTCACTGAAATTTCTGAGAGAACTGATTCGGTTTATGGGGACTTAGTTCATCTGGTTTATACTAGTGTATCTAAAAACCGATGCACTATACTGGTGAAATTGAGCTACTTAAGAAGTCTATTAACCTCTCTCACAAAGACACCATAGACATAGTCCCCGAGGGGATACAGCTTTTTCATATAAGTGGAATTTCAGCATGAACTTCTTTCCTTACTTCCGTTTTATTCAAATTCTGGAAGTCACTTGCGGCCATTCTATCAGACTATTAGTTGCTACAATTGCTGAGCTTGTAAATATGTTGTAACTACTTTCTTAAAGATGCAGCCTAGGCTATTGATCATCCACTCCTCACATCCTTCAATTTGCTTGGTGAAAGATGTCTAGGCTATTAGTGGCTTTGATTTCTTTTCTTCTTGCAATCACAATAACTAATGTAAATTGGGGAGTGGATTCTGTTGTCCTCTCCAGGATGTTATGCAGAACCTATTTGCTGAAAGATATATATAATATTCCTTTTGAACTTTGGAGGCCTTTCTTGGGGATGAATGGTAGCATATACTATAATTGATCATAACTTTTGAGAGGCCTCATTGTCGCACCAAAGTATTTTTATTATTATTATTTAAAGATGGGATAAAATTCATTATTTAACATAAGCTACTACAACATTCAGAGTTTCTTAAAAGTACAGATGCCTTCCCTAAGCATTAGTATTGGGTCTCTCATATACCATATGTAGGTGAAATTTAGCAACAGAGCTTCAGAAACTCACATTACCCGGTCTTGCAATTACAAAAAAATTTGCAATTGTGCTACAGTGTCATCCTAACACTGTAGCACTGTAGGATGGCACTGTAGCATTGGGTAGTATGTATTATTTTAACGAGTTAAATAAGAAAAAAAAATCGGAAGGTTGGGTATGTTGTAAAGTGGTATATTATAAATGATATAGTAGCTTTTAAGATAGTAAAATGAAATATTATATTTTGTATAAATTGTACGTGAATGCTCACTGAGGTAAATAAACATAGCAACCTCTCCTAGGGGGTCCAAAAACAAAGTAAGATCTAGAGAGAGACAACCACGGCTAGCATGGGCATCTAGGCATCCATTGGCTTCCTTATTACTGTGATAGAGTTTAGTAAGGGGAATTCCTTTGATCAGCTTCTAGCATTGAGGGAGGTATTCTTTTGGGTAGAATTGTAAACAAGACTTATTACGACTTCGGCATCCAGCTCTATTTTAGTAAACAATAATTAGACCATCCTTTAAAGCCCACAATTCAGCCATCACACTCATTGCAAACACAATGGCTCCATGCCTCCATGCTTGGCAAAACTCAACGGTTGCACCACATAGTGGTGAGCCTGCACCTTAAGGGGACATGCTTTTGTCCATTTCTGGCCTTTTGAAAGTGTCAATGTTAGCAAGACTTCTTGCCGTACATGTGCCCGGCACTGCCTCAAGCTTAATGGGTATTTGGTATCATCAGGTTATATGATCACACCACTATCACGTCAGTTTTTATTTTACTAGGCTTCATTTTGGCCCATCATCATAAACTCCTTAATCCATTAATCTTAATTGGGCCCTTGCAAATCTTTCAGCCCAAACTTAAAATCTTTAGGCAGCTTTTGACATACCATAGTGATTTGAAAGAGGCAGGGTTTATGAGGAATCATGTCATGAATCCACTCAACAATGGATGTCATCAATACATTTTGTTAGGGTCCAAAAATTGGCCGTTGGCAAATAGTGAACCAAACATTGAGTCTTTGTTGAATTTATGATGTGTTTTATCAAGTACAAAACAAAAGCTCAAGGCAAGTTGGAAAAAGGAGTTTTTGCTCCTTTCACTCCAACTTAAAACCTCTTCGACCGATTGACACAAGCTTAACTACAAGCTCAATAGCAGTCGACTAATTGAGATTCGAGGCAACAAATTTGGCTAAAATGCTTTTATTTTAAGTTGGTTAGAAAGCAACAAGAAGAAGCATAATAGCCTAGGTATTGGGCATTTGGTAAAAAGCATAAGAAGGAAAAGCATAATAGCCTTGATATTGAGCATCGAAACCATCTCTAGAAAGTTCTAGAGAATAGATGTGACAAAGAAGAGAGGAGAGGGGGAAACTTGAAGAACGATGGCCGAGAGAGAGAGAGAGAGAGAGAGAGAGAGAGAGAGAGAGAGAGAGAGAGAGAGAGAGAGAGAGAGAGAGAGAGAGAGAGAGAGAGAGAGAGAGAGAGAGAGAGAGAGAGAGAGTCTAAAATGTGAATTGGGGAAATTCTAACCTAGGCATCAAACTGAAATGATATTGTTTAAGGTCCAAAACTGTTCAAGTCCATTCTCTCTCACCTATACTCTCAAGTAAGGGAATGAACTTTCCATTCTCTCAATTAAAACTCTCAAATAAGGGTAGGAAAGAAGGGCAATGCTAGAGATACAAACTTTTTTACAAAAAAAATTTACAAACTACTGATATGGTAATTGGTTATTGGTAAATGAAAAAGTGATGTTAATAGTGGACTTAGATGAAAACCAATAAAAAGTTGGACATATCAATAGTTTGTAAAAATGTTATTAAATAGTTTGTAACCGTAGCATTATTCAAGAGAAAAATATTATAAAATTATATTTTTCATTATTTTCCATTACGTTTCTTTTTATATTCCCAAACTAGGGCTAAGTAGGAGGGAATAGAGTGAATAAGGGGGAAATACTTATTCCTTTTGATTCTCTCAAAACCTCAAATTTTATTCCCCAAAAATTGGGAGGAACTAGAGGAAATGAAATTAGATTTAAAGAATTTTTTTTACTAAAATTCTCAAAATAGTCCTATATATTTAATAATTTATTTTAAAATAGAAGTCTAACATTAATATTTTTTATAAAATGATTCCATTTATTTACTTCTATGTTACTTTCAAATAAGGTTACTTACCTTTCATTCCTTTATTTTAAAATATCTAAACAAGTTTACTTAATTCCATTCCATTCATTTCTTTTCTATTTATGTCATTTACTTAAATACATTATATTTCATTTCACCCATTTCCATTTTTTTATGATCATTCTATTTCATTCCCTTACGAACTCTCAAACGAAGCCTCTCTCTTCTCTATCCCACTATTTTGCTTTATCCCTCTTAGGAAATTGTTTGTATTTTTTATACAAAAACAATGTCATGTATATTGGGCAGCTGTGCAGTTAGTCATTGTTGTGCAGATTCTAGCACCACACCTCACCCCGACCGAAGTCTACTAGCAAAACCCTGTCAACCACTGCATTAGAAACTAGAATCCTAGTCCATGACCAAAGACTCATTCATAAAGGAATCCATGCAAAACAATCCCTTGGGTCGAAGACAAAAGAGCGGATCTCAAATCGACAAGAGTAGATCATTAGTGTTGCTTTGTTGCATGAACTAATCTACCATGATGGTGGTGGTGCGGAGGTTCTGCCACATAATTCTAGTTGTATGCACCAAACAACTCTCGCCTTCATCTCTCTCTCCCTCTCTTGCTTGCACCACAGTTGAGCAAGGGTTTTATTTTTTATTCAAAAATTAGGTATTATTGTTTTTCTTTTCTTTAGAATTATTTTTATTAAATTTATAATAAAAAAAAATTAGGCCAAAATGAAAAACCTACTCTTAAGTTTCTCCATTTTTCATTTCTATCCTCTAATTTGGATTCATTCATTAGAAGATTGAAATGAAAAGTGATGACTTAGAGGACTAATATATATATATATATATATATATAGGAATTTAGTGAGAAGAAAATGCCATTAAAATAATCAATGCAGATACAGAAAATAACTTTGATAAACTGAGGCGATATAACTAGCCAACTTGATTAACTGATAAAAGTAACTTACAATTCTGACCAGCCAAACTTGGCGAATTGTAAGTTGCCCCCCTTTTGGTATCAGAGCCAAGTTTGGCCGATCAAAATTGTAAGTTACTTTTATCAGTTAATCAAGTTGGCTGGTTATACCGCCTTAGTTTATCAAAGTTATTTTCTGTATTTGCATTCATTATTTTAATGGCATTTTCTTCTCACTATATTCCTATTGTTTATTTCTGTTTTGTGATCTTCTTCTACTCACTTACCTGTTGATCCAGTTATTTCTTCTATTTATTCCTTCATTCTGTGTTATCTGTTTAAGCTAACCCAGTTATCTCTTAGTTATCTTTTTTCTTCTTATCATTGTGTTTAGCCCCAAAATTTGTTGCAGGTGACTGTTTGAGATGTGTAAGACCTACCAGTGTTGTCCTATAGCAGGGCCAGCTCAACGACTTTAGGGGCCTTAGGCAAAAATTTTAAGTGGGACATTTTTATATTTAAATATTAATTAAATAATATATATATTAAATTTTTTTTATTTAAAATCTATTTTTTTTGCTATTTGAGATGCAAAATTGATACAATAATTTATAATAATAATAGATAAAATATAAACCATGTTTAGATTTAAAAAAAAAAAAAAAAAGTGAGAAGCCAGGTTTTTGCTGCACAGTGCGCAACTGTGCAATGCAGCTGTAATCCAATTATTTTATAGTTAAAATTTTTGCAATTTAGGATATAATAAGGCATTTTTAATGCATTTTATTGACTAATTAAAAGTGCTTAAATTTTTTTTTAATTAAAATATATTATATATATAAATTTTTTTTTTTTTTTACAAGTGGGGGCCTCTTTTTATTTTGGGGCCTTAGGCGATTGCATCAATTGCATTGCCTATTGAACCGGCCCTGTCCTATAGCCCAGTTAGTCCTTGGTATCCTTGGTTCACCGTTTAGTCGTTTAGTCGGAGTGAGGCGTTTCGGCGTTTTAGGCGTTTCAGGAGAAAGAGGCAGTTGGAGGCTATACTGTGCATTGTGAAGGCACTTTTTCTCAGTGTGAATACCTTGTTGTCAGATCTAAGGTTAGATCCAGTTGTTTGAAGATAAAGGTAATTAGGCTTTAATTGTGTTATTTTTACCAGATAAGACAAGATGATGAGTAAATTGTTTAGAAGTAACTCAGCCTCCAGTTTAGTTAGTAGATCCACATCATTCCCAGAAATTCCACAAGAATCTGGAATCATTCATAGTGAAAAATATGAGATGTCAGATGTTGACCTTAAGTTAGGAGATTGGAACCTTCCTAAGGTACCCACCAAAGAATTTTATAAATCTTCATGGAACTTGAGTGCGTTCAAGACAGATTTTCATGTTAGGATCATAGAACAAGTTTATGGGATAAATAAAGAGTACGAAACATGCTACTTGTTTAGTCTAGCCCAGATAAAAGCCCATAAGAAGAAAGGTCATCACTGCTTACACATAGGTGTGGTCCAGGTTGGTATCAAACCCCTCATCAGGTCAGGATTGAACAATTCAGTTCTGTTAGCCCTTAGAGATACCCGTCATATAAGATTTAATGATAGTCTCTTAGGAACCATTCAAACTAGTTTAAGTAACGGACCAGTCCATTTCGACTGCTTCCCAAACTTCACAATTCATTTTCATGATCCGCATGTCATGAAAGCTTTAACCTTAAATATTAAGACCCATGGAACCCTCATAGTGCAGGAAACCAGCCAGATAGCGCTTATATACAGAGTGTATTATAAGTGTATCAAAACAAATATGAATATTGGTGCTTTAGACAGAAAGAAGATGGGAGAAACACTTCTTATCTAAACCAGCATCCAAGCCAAAGTTCAAATTCCCAGAACTCTGAAATGGTCTGAAATTTCCTTTCCAGAGAGTTGGAAACTAGAAAATGAGAATTACCCTCTCCAAATCCAAGATCCAGACCAAAGTTCAGACTTAGATTTTGTTCAATAGCTAGCAGATGGTACTGTTAGGCTTAGCTTTGACGAGTCTAGATTTAGAACACCCTTAGATGACTACAGGCCCAGATCCCCAATAGATCTCAGCCGATCTCCTGTACCTTTTAGGCAGCCACCTAATCTCCTACGAAATAGACCTACATCCCAAGCCAGCTTCTCTAGACCCCTTGTACCATTTCCAAGATCTAGAAGAGACTTAAGTGCAGATTTCCAAGGAGTAAAAAATAGATTCCAGGTTAGTACACCTTGTTATACAGCCAAACAAGACTCAGTTGTTGATCAAGACGACGACAGCAGTCAAAAAGAAGGATCACCCTCAGGAATTGATATGGAGGACCCATATCAAGATGATCATCTTAAAGGACAAGATTACGATCTGAAGGTTTTGAAAAAGGATTTTAAACCAGATATGGACTATTTAGGCAAAGAATTTGACCTAGAAAAGAACCTAGCCAAATAAGCATCTAGTCCTTATTGGAGGTTACTCCCACCAAGGCCCCTGGTTTGAAGGCAATACATTCCTTTCCTATGATCCAAAGCCTCTTTCTGATTGTTGGAGAAATTTCTTCAGCAATGAAATCATCAAAGTTACCAAAGACCTCTGGAGAGATTATCATTTTGTTGGCAACACAGGAAGGATTTCAGTCTTTTCAAGCAGACCATACTATGAGTCCATTCCTCGACTCCCATGGATCACTAGATGTGATCCAAGACAGTTCTTAACTCCCGGTACAAGTCTTGCTTTTGAACCATTAATTTACTGCGGTCTTTGTGAAAGATTCACCACATTTCATAAGCACCCCTGCAATGATGATCCTCCATGGGAATCTCCTGAAGGTGAAGAAGACTACAGTTTTGAGTGGTAGGTTCTGGATAGCACTAGTCACTATCCAAAAAAGTACCCCCAGACAAACTACTATTCATCTACAGCACCAGTCACTATTGATGAATAATAACCAGCTCTCAGCCAACACTAAAGATAAGGGACAGAACACTATTCATGAACGGTACCCGACACAATGATTCAAGATCACTATTTGTTTTCGGTGGAAAAGGTTTTCACCCAGTAAAAGCAATTTACTCTCCGGATTTTCAGCATTCTTCAGCAGGATCCAAGGCTCCTTTCTCCCTATTTAAGGCAACTCTTATTCCAGTTTGAAGCAGGTCAAAAATTTTCAGTAGCTCCAATTTTAGAAAAACCCCTCCCTTCTCTTACAACTCAATACTTGTAATCAGAATGACATTTTACATTTGTAATACCCCAGTCAGTCTTACATTTGTAACCAGATGGCTTCGGCCCAGTTTGTAATTTAGTAAATCAGATAGCCTCAGTCGGCTTCTGACAGTTTGTTTCCACTTAGCCTGTAACTTACCCCCTTTTTGGTAATATATATATATATATATATATATATATATATATATACACACATATAATGATTTTTTTAGTAGAATTGAGTTGAAGGCTGCCGTACGATACGATTAATAGATTATCATTTTATCACGTTACATCATTTACATTACATGGCGTCTGCAGATCATATTATATGTTGAAAATTAGACATTGCACAATTTGGGGCTTTGGCACTTGTATGAATCATTGGCGTTTGTATTAAGTTTTACTGAAACCTTGTATTTGGATTTCCTGAAACGGTGTCATTGGATTTGAATTAGCTTTAAATACTATTTCTTGGCCTAAGATACTTATCTGTAGCATTGTACACGAGTGCAGGAATTTAGTCCAAGCTTTCCATAGGCTGTTTCTTATTTTCAGATGTCATGTTATTTGAATATTCCCTTCTGATGTACTTTCTTATTTTATTTTGTTAGAGTTTGATAACTCTGAGGACATGTAAGCTCGTTTTGTAAGAACTTAAGTTATTTATGCAAACTGTATTTACCAAAAAAGAGAGCAAAAGACCGGAGAGTAGAAAGAGAATACAGTTCCATTATCACATTCTAAATCAAACTAACATCAAAGGGACAAGCCACTCACTTTCAGTTGCATCCAATGACAGTATAATCACAATAAAATAATACTCAAACAACAAGATCTATTAACAAATGGAACCAACAAAAGGTAGGTCTCTTGAATTTAAGGTTCGCCATTCATCAATTCATTAGACAACATTCACCATAAAAATAATTGTGGGATGACATTCAGCATAACAATAGTTTAGATCTAGATAACTGAAAATAAAACGTATGAAGCAAGCTATAATAAAAATATAAATATTAACAGGTGAGGGCAGATTACTCATTACAGCAAGGGGAGAGTTCCTAGCACTGTGAGCCTTGTATGCAAATGCAATACACAACTATTGTGAGTGGTATAGACTATAGACCATATAATTTCCAAGCATGAAAGTGCATACTGGACCATCTTTAGTTTGTAAACTATATGAGTGAAGCCCTTGGGATAATATTTCACATGATATTCACAAGCATTTTCACACGAAAACATTACAAAAGAAATTAAATTAAATTAATAAAAACTTTTAATTATATGCTATTATGATCAGATTTTACGATCAAAACAAGGGGGAAGAGCAATAACAACAGAGCATAATACACTATGTCACATAATAGGGAAAAATGCCCTGACACCATGAACTTTGGGCGTAGTTGCATTTATACCCCCTAAACTTTTATTTTAGCCAATTTAGTATATAATATTTTGTACTGCAGCAAATATACCCCCTTAATTTTATATTTCACCAATTTATTCCATAAACTTTGATAATGTCACTGTAAGATCCCTTTAATTTTTTCCCCCAATTTAACCTCTTTTTGTACTAAACCACTATGGGGGCAAAATTAAAAAGAACATAAAATTTTAGGGGGTTTCTTATCAAAAAATAATAATAATAATAATAATAATAATAATAATAATAAAAGTTTAGGGGGTTTATTGGTACATTTTCAAAGTTTATGTACTGAATTAGCTAAAATAAAAGTTTAGAGGGTCTATTTGTTATAGTACTGAAGTTAATGTACTAAATTGACTAAAATAAAAGTTCATGGAATGTAAGTGCCACTACCCCAAAGTTCACAGGGGGTATGGGCATTTTACCACATAATGGTAATACACTAAGTCATGTTTAGAGGCTAAGGTGGATAAAAATCACAAATTGTTTGACAATCGGTTAAGGAAAGCCCATAAATTTGATTTGGGATAGCTAAAATGCTACAAACACAAACGCATAAGCATAGGTAATACTCTCAAGAAAACAGAAATTATTGATATTACAATCAATAGTCTGACCCAATAAAACTATAACATTGCACATTGACAGATTCTAAGCATGTTCTGCACTACCTAGTTTACACATGTAGTATGCATTGCCCATCACATGACTCCACTATTACTTTGATGTTTTACATGCCAAAAAAATCCATTTAAAAAATCCATTTAACATTGCCAAGCTAACATTTATACAGTACACCAAATATCGTAGTCCTTTTATCATAATAATTATCGAGCTCAAAATGTAAATCTCATTTACATTCACCCACATTGTATAATTTCTCTAAATATATGTAGAGAACCATGAAATTCATCCCGAACTAAAACCTCTATTTATGATATGGCAATCCACACATTTACAAAGATCCAACTCCATTACCCATCTTATTTTTGCATTCACTTCCCATTCCTTTCTTGAAATTTATCACAAAAACAAAAGTGGGTCATTCACAAAAGTAAGCCAAGAAACTCGTACACATGGGAAAAAAAAAAGGCCCTGGACATCTCACATATACTAATTAGTAATTACATAGTGGGGTTCATACATACCTTGCCTTTGAAAATATTCAACAAAGAGAAACCAAGAGTGGAAAGGGGCATAACCATCATCACGCAAATTATTAAACCAAAATCATAATAGAATTCATTTGGCACTCTAACCCAAACTCAAGACAATCAACTTGCATGAGCAGGAAAAAAAATCGATTATCCATGAGATAGAACTGATACTTGAGTTATTAGGGCCTCTATTGGGCTTCAAAGACTGATAGAGAACAAAGAAATTAGCCTTGATTTTCCACATAAACATTCACTTCTGCCCATGATTTTCCACATAAAGTCTGAGTGAATCGGGAAGTCATGTCAAAGCATGGTGATATAGGAGTAGATTTGTTCATTCACAGCATTTATTTCTGCTCTCTCCCTCCCTCCCTCACTCTCCTTATACCTTTCTTTGTTTCTTTCCTTCTCTGATACTCTTTCTCTAGCCAAGACCAACACCTTGTTTAGCCTCTCAGGATGCATTTTATTACACCATAAAGAAAGAGGCCAAAACTCTCCTTTTTTATATATTGTAAGAAGGTAGCTTCACTAATCCAATATGGTTGCCCAAACTTACACCCTGTTACTTCAAATTGTATGAGAGCTTCCATGAATGATGGTCCAGAATATCCAGTCAAATGTTTTGGCACATATGAAAGACCTAAATGCCCTAAACGGGTTCCATCTACTAGTGAATCATGCACTATTATTTCTAGGCATATTGGCACAAACCATCAGAGAAAATAGAAACAAATAAGAACACAATGGCTAACAAATACATACAAGACAAGAAGATGATAGCTTTACATTCCCGTCCTTGCCAGCAACATGCACATCAGTAAAGTCTTCAATCCTAACTGAATTGATCTGTACACAATAGCAAACATTGGAAATTAAATCACTAGACTTTAACATAATGGATAATGTGAAAAGTATAGATCCGTATCCTATGAATATTCACCAACAATCACGCCATCAAATGTCTTTACACCAAAGAAGAATCAATCGCCTTTGCTTCATACAAGAGAACAGGAATTGAAGACACCTTACATATTAAAGCAGCTGTTGATTTCCATCCTCAAGATATATAACTTCATTTTCTAAAATGACATGCCTAATAACATCCATATCGTCCTTTTGGAGGATGCCAGGAGGGGTCAAGAGGACCAATTACCCTGGTCATCCATTTTGAGCCAACTAGTGCAGAACAAGCAGTCGGTCAATAATGCTGCCCTTACCTTTTCTCATTGCTCTCTCATCGTAAGTGGATTTTGTGGGACAAAAGAAGAGTCCCACTTGCATCTGGACTAAGAAAGTATGGAAACACCAGCACAACTAACAGCATTGCAGCAGAGACATGATCAAGACCACCCCACATATAGCAAATAAAAAGTGCAATGGTACTGTCAATCAAGGCTTTTTAATAAGTAACAAAAATATATTAATAAGAAGAAGGGGGTCACCTAAGTGTACAAGAAGTATACATCAGGGACAAAAACAAATCTAGTGCATAAAGTACAAAAGTCCATGAAACCATGGACTGAAGATAAAGAACGAAATCCTGGAACTGCAACCCAATCCAGAAGAGTCTTAAGGAAGAAGAGTTTAAGATTTGAAACTGATCTCTCTAAATCCTCAAAATGCCAGTTATTCCTCTCATGCCAAATGCACCACATCAAACAATGGGGCACAACCATCCAAATAGCAGCATTCCGATGCCTCCCAAACTTTCCTAGCCAACAAGCCAACACCTCCACCACTGTTTTCGGCATAACCCAGTGAATGTCAAACAAAGTAAACACCTTCCACCTTGCTCTTACAAAGGCAGCACCATTTGAGCTATAGGTCATTGTCAGAATGTGCATGATTTTATTCAGAGGAATTTACTGTATTTACAGATTTTCATTGATTATAATAAAATTTTAAAGCAGGAGAACCACACCAGTCACATTTAGGTAATAATTAATGGAAGTTAGGAAGCACAAGGATAAACAGAAATACATAGAAAAATTAACAACCCCCATCCCAGGGGTCATGAAGAGAGTTCCACAAGCTTCTAAACTCATCAATACATGAACTGTGATTGTACCATGAGCCCATTTGTACCCATTCAACATACAACATAAAATGTAATCAAATAAAAAAAAAAACGTACAACATAAAATACAATTGGGGTTCGTGACTGAAAAATGGATACAGCTGAGCAAAATCAGCTTCAATATCTACTTCGATTAGCAAAGCATCTCATGAATGTCACTGGTATATATCTCCAAAACCTAAAGTCACCAAAACCATTGCCAATAAAATCAACCTACTCTTTTGGGGCATGAATTAGAGAAGTTATTTGAGGCTGTTCAAACCAGCACAGGTCAACTAAGCTGTATTCCCATTCCCCAGCAATTGTGGTTATAGATTTTCAGATTATGGGGAGCAGTGTGGGATCTATAGTTGGCAAATTATAGCATTTATTTTAATAAAGTGAAAGCTAATATCCATAGTATATAAATACTCTTTTCTTTTTCTCTTTTTCTTTTAATAAAGTGAAAGCTAATATCCACAGTATATAAATACTTGTAAGTAAATAAATAAATATATATATATATATATATATAGATAGATAGATAGATAGATAATTGACGACCAAGAAAATAACAATGTATAAGTCATGACCAAGTGAAGAACATCTGATGTTATCTAGCATTGCTGCAATTAAGGGAGAGAAAGAGACCCTTTAGACAAAATAGTTTCTACTTTAAAGAAGAAAAAGTCCATAAAAAATGAAGATCTCATTTCTCACAAAGCAGATATGTAGGAAAGCAATACCTGCCAATGCAAGAAAAATGCTTTAAAAAGTAGCTAGAACAACTCATACCAGAATATCATTCTCAACTGGTGTCCATAGAAGCATCAGTGGGACCTGGCACAAGTACACAACAATGTACCATCTAAACCACAATTTTCTTTTTGTTTTTTTGGCTAAGTAAAGGTTTTGAGGAGATTAGACTCTCAGACATGCCCCACTGCTGGGGTTGATGTGCCAGTTGGGTAAAAGACCATTGACACCATCTAAAACACAATCTTGCAAACACTAATATCTAAAGCAATGAAAAGAAAATCTGTATGACCTAATGATATCATTAAAAACAATAGATCTTGATATGATATTAGTTAAAAATTTTGGTATGTCTGCTACTGTGGTAGTTCTTCAATTTTGGATGCTAAACATTTATACTTAACACAAAATGTATGTTTAAGAACCTAATGACTGTCTTCATTTGTTGACATTAGGACATTCTATTGATGAACCTATGTACTTGTTTACCTTGATGACAAATATTTTTTTTATGAGTAATATAATTTATACTATCTGAAGGTAAGAGATTCATGTGCCATGTAGGATATCCTACAACCAAATTCAAGAAAATAAATTCCACTTTCTCCTGTGGTAGATAACATAAAAGGCATATTCACCAATATAATGATCGCCGCTCTATATGGGGCAAGAGGAGCAACAGCAGTAACCCACACAACTTTACGTAAATATATAGGCCTGTCAAACTTATCTGCATCCAGTTTGGTAGTATTTACACCTATTGAACTCAAAAACAACAATTTTGACACAACAAATATAAATCAATGAGCCCCATAAATCACAATATTAGTTTGCTCTGAGCCGTTACCCAGATAGAGAGAGGGAAAAAAAAAAAACCAGCAGCAACAACAACAAACCAAAAGAAGAGAAAACAAAGCCAGTCCACGAACCTGAAAGAATACATCTGAGGTGGTAGGAGCATGTACACATGAATCGTAAATAATCATGAACTGATTCAGTATCAAGTTCAATCCGAAGAAAAATAAGAGAAAAGGCTTAATCAAGAATAGATCAAAAATTCTTATATACACAAATGGAAAAGCACCAGGTGACCCAAAAAATACAACAAATTTAACGTACCCAAAGCACTACCAAAAATTTTATAGTTTTTCTGACATGCCCAGAATCCCAAAACCCAACAAAAAATTCATCACATATCGGCTAATACCGTTAGTTACAAAAGAACCCAGATGCTAAAAACTGATCATTTTTGCGTATTTACTCCAAAACAAAAGACAAAATAAAACCCCAAAAAAAAAAAATCGAAGTAGAAAGAAATTAAAAAAAAAAAAAAAAACTTCTGAACTCGTCGTTGATCTGTCCCAGGCTTATTTTGGTCAGACTCAGAGGCAACGTGTTTGAGAATTCTTGATTTTTTTTTTTTATAGAATAAACAGCAGAATTTTATTTAAAGAAAGTAATACCATGCTAAAATTGTACTACCTACGGAGGTTTCTCTTCACCTAACAAAAATGCAGCAACTATATACAAAATTACATAGTGTCTTTCATTGCCAAGAACAATCAGTCCCTTCACTCCAAGATATGGGTTGGTCCACGAAGCTAAGAACTCACACAGTTGCTGACAAGCCTTCAGAGCTACCATGAAGTTGATCGGCGCCTTGAAATTTTGAGGTGATGACCTCTTTCGACGATGCGGAACCCACAAACTGGGCAAGGGAAACCCACACAAGGAAAGCCCACAAACTGGGCAGCTAAAGGTCTCACTAAGGAGACAAGAGGACCCACGAAGGGACAATGATGGCTGACGACGGAGGAAGCTCGCAAAGCGGCCAGAGGAAGCTCGCAAAGCGACCAGAGTAAGCTCGAGCGCAAGATTGCAAACAGTGCCAATCGTGCGCCGAGAGAGATCTTTGAAGGCCAAAGTTCGGCTTAAATATTGGGCCAAAATTGGGAATTAAGTCCAATTTTTTTATAAATTTAATTAATAACACAGTTTCAAAACTTTATATTTTATTGACATATTGAGTTTTAAAGAGTTGATTTTGGACTTATAAATCAAGTTTTTGAGACTCGATTTTTGTGTTTTGATTTGTCTAATATAGCATCTTTTTCACGTGGTGTCTACCTGAAAATCGAGTCTTAGAGACTCAATTTATAAGCCAAAAAATAATTTAAGTCTAAGTCTCTTGTACAACCCATTCCCAAAAATACCCAAAAAAATAAATAAACAAAGAAACCAGAAACACAACAATCCCAGCAATGAAACACATTCGCTAATCCCAGTCTAAGTCTCTCGTACAACCCATTCCCATAAATATTCAAAAAAAAAAAAATCAAGAAACCAGAAACACAACAATCCCAGCAATGAAACACATTCGCTAATCCTAGAAACACAACAATCCCACAAGCACCGACGGCAATTCACACCAACCCACAACCCACTCACCGTTTCCTTCCACACACAGCTAACGCTGATCTGAAGCCACCCACTCCGATCTCGATCTTCGACGGCGATCTGAACCCGACCCTTAGCCACGAGCAATGAAGACCACCGACAGCCACCCATGCCCCACGACCACACACGGCCCACGCCGAGCAGAAGCCATCGACGCTGGCCTGAAGCCACTCTGATCTCAATCTTCGTAGTTTCTGGGGTTTTTTTTTTTTTTTTTTCTCTCATTCTTCACCTTTTGTTTCTGGGTTTTTTTTTTCTCTCTCTTTCTTGGGTAAAGGCCGTGTGCTTTTTGATTAAAACATTATAGATGTTTTGTTTATAAATCGAGTCTTAAAGACTCGATTTTCAGCTAGACAACACGTGGAAAAAATGCCACATCAGACATGATCATAATATGAAAATCGGGTCTTTAAGACTCGATTTTCATGGTCTGATCACGCCTGATATGGCATTTTTTTCACGTGGTGACCACCTGAAACTCGAGTATTTAAAACTCAATTTATAACCCAAAAAAAAAAAAATTTAAGCCTAACTCTCTAATGTACAAGCCATTTGCAGATATACCAAAAAAATATATTAAGAAATCACCACCAACCCAAAAAAGATAGCCATCGAAACCACCACCAGCCACCACCAAAGATTCAAAAAACCACCACCAACTACCAAAAAAAACAATCACCAACCACCCAAAAAACAACCACCAACAACCCAAAAATCCTTATTAGAAAGGCAAAAATACCTACAAAACTAGATCAAAAACCTAAAAAGAAAACCCATGAACAAAGAATCTAATCTAAAAATCCAATAACTCAACAAATCTAGCGGTGACAAGATCAAAACAGTCACCAGTAAGATCTGAATAACCACCAAAAACCCAAGCCGCCGCTCAGCATCTAGATCCCGATGGATTTTGTGAGAGAGACAAGAGGAAGGAGGAGGTGTGGAGTTATGGGTGGCGTCGCTGGTGGGTGGCATCGGTCTGTGGGTGGGGCCGGTGGGTTTTGGGACAGATGGAATGGTGGGTGAGAGAAGGAATGGTTGGTATTTCTGGGAATGGTAATTTTTTTGGGTATTTCTAGGAATGGCTTGGACTTAAATTTTTTGGGCTTCAATTTAGAGCTGAGTTGAGCAGTAACGATTGCAGCAGTGGCGGCGGAGGCAGCAACAACAATGACGGCAACATCAATCAAACCCACAAAACCACATAAGAGACTACAACAGCAGCAACCCACAACCACCGATCAACTTAAGCCAGCATCGATCAAACCCAGCGGCAGCATTGATCAACCCAAGCCACCACACCCACGCCTGCAGCAACCCACAACCACCGAGAAAGCCATCGATTTAAACCCACCAAAATTGCCGCCACACACTCAAGCAAGCCAATTTAAACCCACCAATTTTCAAGTCACCATACCACGCCGCCCTCTATCGATACAAGCTCCAGCCCCAAGACCAAAGCCTAACACCACCGAGAGAGAGAGAGACAGAAAAAGAAACAGAAGAGAGAGTGAGACCCGAAACCAAAGCCTAACACCACTGAGAGAAAGAGAGTCAGAGATAAGAGAGAGAGTGTGGAGATATTTTAAATAAAATAATATTATTTTTTTGGGCTTATAAATCGAGTTTTAGAAACTCGATTTTCAGGTGGACGTCACGTGGAAAAAATGCCATATCAGACATGATCAGACCATAAAAATCGAGTCTCAAAGACTCAACTTTGGACTCGATTTTGAGTCTTTGAGACTCGATTTATAGCTCAAAATCGAATCTTTTAAACTCGAGATGTTAGTAAAAAATAGGCGAAAAGCACATTTTAGACCCTAAATTTTCAGACTATTCTCATTTTAGTCCTTACATTTTATTTTTACCGCTTTTAGTCCCTATCCTGAAAAACGTTTCTCGTTTTGGTCCCTGTCGTTACATCAGAAACGGAGAAAGCTGACGTGGCAAACAGCAAGAATAAATAATACTAAATTAATGCCCACGTGGCCAAAATTAATAATAAAAAATGCCACGTCAGCATTTAAATTAAAAAAATTAATTTATTAATTTTAAATAAAAAAAAATTAAAAACAGAATTAAAAACTAAAAATCATATAAAATGAGATTTAAGTGTGTCTTGAACAAGAACATAAACTTAGATCCAAGAACACAAACCCAGGAATTAAAAAAAAAAAAAAAAACAAAAACTAGTAAATCTTTCTCGCTGAGAAAGTTTCTACTTCACTTGGTTGCAAGCAAACACAGGCAGATGAAGTAAGCTACAATTTCTAACATCAATTTATTTTTGTGAGTTGAGAATTCAAAACCTTCACTCTACAAAGCTTAAAGAGGGTTTTACTATAAAGAAAAGAACAAAACTTGCACTTTCAAATTATTTTCCTGCATTTTCTCAGCAACCAAACAGAGAATGCTTTCATTTTTACTCTCTTTTTCCAAATTTCTCAACTAACCCAGAGAGCTTCCTTACTCGTTTCCGCTTGAGAAATCGACGAGCTACTAGGACTCCCTTCTAGATGTGCCATTGAAGACCCAACAAACAACAACGTCGTACAAAGGAAAACAGTGAAGAAGAAGAAAATAAAACCTAGCAAACGAAAGCAAGCTCAAAGGTCAATCCTTTAGTATCAGCTCGGCTTTCTCTGTAGCTCTCCATCCTAACTGGCGATTCTTGAAGCCCTTGGTGGTCATCGTTAAAGCTTCTGGCTATTTGGACGCGAAGCCGATGGTTTTGGTGGTGGAGAAGCTCGGCGAGGCTAGGTTGAAGCTTCTCAAAGAGTTTGCTAACGTGGATTGCTCTTACAATCTCAGTCCCGAAGAGCTTTACACCAAGATCTCGCTCTGTGATTAAAATCCAGATCTTTCATCTTCTTAGTTCAATCTCTTGATGTCTAGTTCATTCTCTCTCTAACTTATCATCTTTGTCTCTCTCTTTAACCCCATGGCCAATTGGTAGTGATTGGGTGGTCTATCGGTCCAGATCTGATAGAGAGAAGCACAGAGGATCCATGTTTTTTTTGGGGTTTGTCGAGGATCTGTGGGCAATTTGTGGTTTTTTTTTTTTTTTTTAATTCCTGGGTTTGTGTTCTTGGATCTAAGTATATGTTCTTGTTCAAGACATACATAGATCTCAATTCATATGATTTTTAGTTTTTAATTTTTTTTATTTATTTAAAATTAACAAATTAATTTTTTTAATTTAGATGCTGACGTGACATTTTTTATTATTAATTTGGCCACGTGGGCATTAATTTAGTATTATTTATTATTTCCGTTTGTCACGTCAGCTTTCTCCGTTTCTGATATAACGGTAGGGACCAAAACGGAAAGCATTTTTCAAGATAGAGATTAAAAGCGGTAAAAATAAAATGTAAGGACTAAAATGAGAATAACATGAAAATGTAGAGATTAAAATGTGTTTTTTGCCTAAAAAATATAGTTTAAAAACAGTTACTACTAATTATATTGTTTGACAAACGTTATTAATTTTCAATTTACTTTCTATCTTTGAAACTCCGAAGAAGGAAGCACTCTTGATTTAATTGAGTTTTCATTGTGTGCGCTGAAGTGTATATTTTGTTATTCAGTAAAATGATGATGTGTCGTTTATTCATTGGCTGCCGTAAAATGACCTTATTCCCTGACCCGAATTTAAGCTCTTAAAATTTTACTTATAAGGTCCTCACACGCGTGGCATGTCTCGCACGTGGCTTGAAATAGTCAAACTGAAAAGACTGCTATATAAGGCATCTGTTTGGCTGTACTTTCTAGATTTTTAGGGTTTGTGTTTTGGTTAGATTTGGGAACTGGAAGCAAACCAGTACGGCTGGTGGCTGTCCAGTGATATCAAGGGCAGATCCAGCATCCAGTCATGCGTATTCTTAGATTTTGCTGTCTACTTTTTCTTTCTTTTTCATTGTACTTTTGATTTTTGCTATCTGTGTGTGTGTGTGTGTGTGTTTTTTTTTTTTTT
The DNA here is from genome assembly GCA_033629205.1 of Lithocarpus polystachyus. Lineage (NCBI taxonomy): Eukaryota > Viridiplantae > Streptophyta > Magnoliopsida > Fagales > Fagaceae > Lithocarpus > Lithocarpus polystachyus. The sequence goes on from CM066167.1 coordinate 55,261,619, forward strand.
TGAAGCTTGGTTAGAATTGCCGATTATTACCTGAACTTCTCTGCTTTTCTTCAACCTCGGCTACACCTTGTTCGAATTCTCTTTGCCAATCTTAGATCTTGTTCTTTTGATTTATGGATTCATCTGCTAGATCTATATAAATCATATTTTAATTAATGGATATTTTATTAGATCTATATTATTTTTTATATATTTTTACTGTATTCTTAATTTTAAAGCTTTGGCTATCTATGTCTTTGCGATATGTGTTTATTTTGTTCAAATTAAATTTTTTTCTTGAATCTTGGAACGTTTTGGATATCCCGTTTGTAACACAAATCGGATCCAATGGATCCTTTAATATGAATTTGAAACCATCCACATCTCTGCATCTCTATCCTCTCAAAACGAGTAACTTCTTGGAGATGATCAAGAAAAGCTGAATTTTAAATTGAAGAGATTACCTACATACACAAAAGGTTTGTGAGTCCCACTGCTTTTTTTTATTTATTTATTTCAATACAAATTTAGAAAATTTTGATATAGCCATGTATTGCTTATTGTTATTTCGAGACTTACCGGATATTTTCTGGTCTATTGTTTTACAGGCCTTCACCATAAAACTCCATTAAAAGAAAGGCTGCACGTGCTTGAAGGATGGGCTTTGAGGTCAGTACTATTAAGTCTATTATGCATATTTTCATTTTGAAATGTATTTAATTTTTTCGAAATTATATATTCACACGAATTATTTATATAATTGTACACGATTATAAAACACAAATGTCAGTTAAACCGTAATAATGTTTGTATAAGAAAGGCGTTGGTAACTCAGTTTCAGTTTAGTTGAAGACACTTGGTCTTTGGGGTCCTATTTAGTATTGTGTGATTCTCCTTTGTTATTATATTTTGTCCTCTAAATTTAAAACAACCAAGTAGGTCATTTAGTTTGATTTAGGTTCTTTAACCAATTCATTCATAAACAGAAGCTCGTTAATGTCTCTTTGTTTAGAAGATGACAATGTTTCTTGTTTATTCATTTAAATTGCTAGCTTATCTATCTTCTTTATTTATATGATTTTTTCTCTAATTTGTATTAATATGTACAAATCCTGTATTATACTTATGAGATGTGGGATTTCGACAAAGTAAGTGTCTTTTTTTTTTTTTTTTTTTTTTTTAATTCCAAGTAAATTTTGAATTACGGTTTTATTATTATTATTTTTCCACTTCCCTAACGTGGTTAGAGCATATGACCAAGTCCAGAGGGTATGTAATCCCTTTATTTCATACACGTTACGTGATTGTATCAATGGAATCCCGTTGAGGTGGAATTAAGGTTTTGTTCAAAAGACATATGGACTTAGGACCTCATAAATACCATAAGCTGGAAAATCACTGGATCAACCGTTGGCTTTAAATTCACATATCTAAATAACTTGAGAAAAGTAGATTTTCATATGTAAGAATCATGTGCCTATTAGCGTATCAGTGTTTTCTATTCTCAAATTCAGAAAATGGATACAAAAAAATGGAAATGAAAAAAAAAAAAAGAGTTTTTTTGAAGGAATTAAATAGTTGTCGTGATTTTCATTTATGTTTTTGGTGCTCTCGGCACTTCCAAAAATATTAAAGTGCTTATTCCAATTGAGTCAATGCCTTAATATCACCAAAATGCACTGAACAATCATCTAAGAAAATGTCCTATAAGTTGCGTTTTGTAATTGGTATTTCAATGTCCATTCAATTATTCATTAATTTATGTCGGGATTCAGTAACCCATGTTAATTCTGAAGCTACCTTAGTTATATTAACTTTGTAACACAATAGGAGCATATTATGGTTTTGTGGTGTTATATAATTCAAAAGAAAACAAGGAGAAAAATATACATTATTCGTCCATATACAACATAAGGAACTGGATCTTGTAACTTCAATTCCTGTGTCATTGAAATACCAGCCCCAGCACACGACTAGGCCACATCTGTATTATAGATCTTCAAAAGCCCATCACTATGCATTACAAATTATAACCCAAGTTTTAAGGGAAGTCGAACTTATCCACAAAATTAATAACATCAAAGAACCATATTGAAGGGATGTCATGGATCATAGAACCCCCTGAATAATCCTGAATCAATTTGTTGCTTTGGGCCATTGTATCACGAGGGACGGAGCAAGTTTGACCTATTTCACGTTGGTAGGAATGGGCTTTATTCCACAAGTTTAACCTATTCACGTTGGTGGGAATGGGCTTTACTCCACAAGCAACATTAAGGATATATATGTTTAATGCTTATCAAACCCTTACCTATGGATCTACATTCTCTACCCTGGATCCGAAAGGATATGACTCTTGGGTCTATTTGTGGTTTTAAGCCTATGAACTTTAAAAGACTACAAGAGAAACGGGACAACATTAGTTGCATCTGATTCTATTAAATCCATTAAGGTTATAACATATTGTGCTCTTCAAAACAAAGAATTGATATGATTCTGTTCTCAGAAAGTTGTATTATTTGTATTCTTCTCTTATCAAAAACCTTTTATTTATTAATGTCAAAATTGTTGGTATAACCCAACTCAATATTTACTCATTAGGTTGTGTTTCGAAAGTGAGTTTAAAATCAGCTTATTTTATTATTTAACTTATTTTTGCTACTAATGGGTCTCACCAATTAATGTATGTTAAGACCTGCTATTATGGGAGAAAAGAGTGTACACTATTTTGTTTTGGGAACACCGAATAATTTCAAAAAGGATGGATGTGGGGTGTTATTGAATGTGGTTCTTTGTTTGTATTTGTTTTAAATTTAAATTACATTTATTAAAATTAGTTATGATGTCAACGTTTTCCATTCCATTAACTAAATTGGTAGGTGGGATTCGGGTCCTAATATCAGTGACTTTTTACTTTATACTGCGAGTATGAATAACAGCCTACTATTAGTTTTTAATGCGAGTATGAATAACAGCCTACTATTTATAATAATAAAATGTATACTTTTAAATTATAAGCCATTATAAAAAAAAAATTATAAGCCCCACAACAACTCACCTATGAAGTGAAGCTACGCTTAGTTTGTTGAGTGTGGGAGATGCAACGCAATGTAATGTCACAGTTTGTAGAAATTTATTAATTTTTAATGGTACAGAAACGGATTGTATTGTATTTTTGTTGCATTGGATGCGTTCACCTATTTAGCTTGTTTTCTATGGGTGATTTTATTATACCCATTTAATTTTTTTTAAATAATTTATGTTAATAATCTTTAATATTAAAAAAAATACATTTTTTTAATGAAAAATTCATAATTTAAACAAATCACAACTCATCAAAAATGACTTCCACTGTCAAAATACTTATTTCATCAATGATTAAAACGCACGTAATTTCTATATTTGTCTTTGCTTAGAAAGCTGCTGATAATAATAATAATAATAATAATAATAATAATAATATTATTATTATTATTATTATTATTATTCAAATCCGTGTTGCTAAGGTAGAGCTAGGAACTTTGAGTTGGTACACGTGTCAAGGCAAACTCAAATCACATATATACATTACCTAAATATTAATTCTTTAAAGTACTTATAAAAAATTCTTTTTTGATAATGTAAGTTATACCGTACAATACTGGGTGTAAAATACTCAATGTTGATATGTATATATACACCCTCAAGAGTACATTGTAATTCGTATAAAATTCTTTTAAGAGAACATTGTAATTCGTATGTCGGAAGCATGAACTTCACTAGAGTGTCGAACTTGTGTTGGATATGGTTTTTTTATTTTTGAAAAATTAGGGACACTGGAGGGGTATTTCTTTTAGTTTCAATCTCAAGCACTTATCTAATTATCTTTTATTTACTTATTTGATTTAAATCTTATTCTTGGTTTGTATTCTAATTTCTAAACCTCATTTGTTAGTCATGAATGCACTTTCTCATCCATTATTACTCTAAAATTAATATGTCTAACATTATATTAAATAAAATTAGTGCTTAATAATTTATATTTTGGTCTGTGGACCTGTTTGAGCCCACGAATTCGTGCATGCCATACTGGCTAGTCTCATACTGAGTGATTATATGGATTCTGCTTTTCAAATGCATTCTATTTGGATTCTTTGTTTTTTTTTTTTTTTTTTTAATCTTTGTAGCTTTATTTTTATATATATATATATATATATACTTTTTGTTAACAAAAACAAAATTGAATTTTCTGAAAAATTAATTAAAACCCAAAAGGGTTCTAAATTTCTCAAATCATAAGTGCCCGGCCCAAATCATAATTGCCCAGGCCCATGACCATGCCCAGCCCTAAATTTCTTTCAGCCTAAACCCTAAGTTTCTCTACTCTGTTTTTTGCTCCCAAATTTTTTTTTCTCTACTCTGTCATTTCATTCTCTGAAAGCTCTCCTATGGCGTCCTCTAGGCTCCTGTTGTACAAGAAGCTGTCAATGGCATCAACCCGATCCTACTGTGGTCAAGCTTCAGAACCACCAAAGCAGCAATCCCTGAAAGAAAGGTAAGGTTGTGGGTTTTGATTGTTACTAGTCCTTGATAAAAATATGTGATGGGTTTGGTACGGTTAACTGGGTAAGTTCCTTGTTTTTGTCTATAATAACTTAGGGATGCCTTTTATTAAGTTATTACCATTAGCTTGTAGTTGTTGGGACTTTGGGATGGGATTTTGTGTGATGGGCTGCTTCCTAGTGTTGAAAAGATAAGTGGGTAATTAACTAATTACAGTGTAGTTTGTTGTTGACATGGTAAAGTTTATGATATAATATTTGTTATCTAATTCGAGAAGTGTGAAGAAAAGTTTCTGCAATGGTTGTCAATGAGTGAGTGTTGTGTAGGTTGCTTTAGTTCTGTGAATAGGTTCAAATCTTGTTGTTTGGGTGTTATTTTTGGTAAATAATGCTAATTAATCTGTTCTGCTAGACTTTTTTTATTTTAATAAAGCAGGGAGGAGGATGAATTTGAAAACTGTGGGGAGGGAAAACAATGAAGGTTATGGGGAATAATATTGGGAGGAATGGAAATGAAGGAGAGTGGAGATGATGAGTATGTTGGGTTAATGTCATAGTCAAATACTTAATAGTGGGTACTATTACTAGTCCTTGATGAAAATATGCAATGGGTTTGGTAGGGTTAACTGGGTAAGTTCCATGTTTTTTCTATAATAACTTAGGGATGCCTTTTATTAAGTTATTACTATTAGCTTGTTGTTGTTCTGACTTTGGGAGGGGATTCTGTGTGATGGGCTGCTTCCTAGTGTTGAAAAGATTGGTGGGTAATTAACTAATTACAGTGTAGTTTGTTGTTGACACGGTAAAGTTTATGATATAATTTTTGTTATCTAATGTGAGAAGTGTGAAGAAAAGTTTCTGCAATGGATGTCAATGAGTAAGTGTTATGTAGGTTGCTTTAGTTTTGTGAATAGGTTCAATCTTGTTGTTTGGGTGGTATTTTTGGTGAATAATGCTAATTAATCTGTTCTGCTTGACATTTTTTTTTAATAAAGCAGTGAGGAGGATGAATGTGAAAACTGTGGGGAGGGAAAACAATGAAGGTTATGGGGAATAATATTGGGAGGAATGGTAGGAATAGAAATGAAGGAGAGTGGAGATGATGAGAGTGTTGAGTTGGAGTTTTATAAGAGGAATGATGATGATGATGATGATGATGATGTTTATGTTGGGTTAAAGTTATAGTCAAATACTCAATAATGGGTACTATTACTAGTCCTTGATGATAATATGCGATGGGTTTGGGTAGGGTTAACTGGGTAAGTTCCTTGTTTTTGTCTACAATAACTTAGGGATGACTTTTATTTAGTTATTAATAATAGCTTGTAGTTGTCTACGGTAAAATATAATTTTCTGTGCATCACATAATATTTGAAATAAGTTGATAATGTTATAACTAGTAATTCCGCTGCAAATTTAACAAAGGCATCTAAACCAGAATTCATAAAGTTTTGTCATTAGTATTGTTATGAAACTAGAGACCAATACAATTAATAAGTAATACTAATATGTACTTTCTTTAGATTCTAAAATGTACCAAATTCTCAGTTATATTATTGCCTTATGCTGGCATGTGGAATGCTAAAGTCATATTACATCTCAAAATTGGTTTCTACAGCAGATTGTTTTAGTTAAGCTATGTTGGTAGGTTGGAATTTGAACAGGCTTCAAGTTTTGTTGAGAAGGTGAACTAACCCAAGCTTCTATCATATGCGTCCCCAACAACATCTCATCATACAATTGGAACCCTACAACATTCCACTCTATGAATGCCAATTAGAATTTCAAGCCTTCAACTCATAACAGAAATTGAAGTTCCCCATATATATTCTGAGAAGACTAGCTAGGTCTCTCCAATCCTATCAAACAATGGCTAGTAGCAAGCATGTTTTCATGTTGGCTTTAATTGTAACACTGTCTTTGTCCACCCCCAGCATTGACGCTGCCTACAATTCCATCTCTGCCACTTTGCCACCAATGCTTAGCAGTCCATTGCCAACTTTGTTAAGGACCACATTGCCACCATTGCCAACAGTTCCCAAGGTGATTGGTCCTCCTCTGCCAGCCTCTCCATTGCCCACCATTAGCCACAACAATCCCATCAATTCCTACCATTCCAACCACGATTCCAACTATTCCTTTCTTCTCCCCACCCCATCAAACTCATCCAGTTGTCCTTGAAGCACTTCATATTTTGCATATTGTGCATAAAAAGTCTGTATATTTTGCATATTGTGCATCTGTACAATGTATGTTTGTCTTTTTTGTTTTCTGTTTTTTCTTTTAATAATTGTTATATAGAATTTGTATATTTGCTGAATGATATATATACTATTCCTGGTGAACTAAATAGTGTTGTTATTGTGCAGGTTTACTTGTTATTGTAAAAAATTAGACGACGATGTATCTCATCGTCTAATTAAACATTTGGAAAAATTTGAGGCTGAAAGGGTCGCAATGATGAAGAAGGTTGAAAATCTTATTTTTCAAAGCAAGGCTGCTGTTAGTGATGCTGCTAAGCGTGAGTTGTCCAGTGGATTTAAGCCAATTGGACTTGCTTTTGGAGGTTTGGTCGCGATTGATTCTCACATGAGCGGTCAACGGTTGGAAAAAAAGGTGACTGATGTGCGTGAGATTATGACACGGTTGTCGGACAATGTGACCTATGTGCACTCTAGTATGGGAGATGAAATAGCAAAGCTTGCTGTGGAAGTTTCGAAGCTTTCTACGCTCGTTTCCAAGGAGCCACCTAATCCAGAAGTGGAGAGGAAAATGGATGCAATTTTGGCAGCGACCGAGCAACTAGTTTCCGAGTATGTGAAGAGAAGTGAGCAGAAGAAGAATTACGGTGGCTTGCGGAAGGCCATGCATGGTTTTGTCACCTGGTTATTTGATGACTAGGTGGCAACCATAGCTGGACAAATTTATGTAAATTGTGTGGCCTTAGTGCCTCCCTAGGTCTTTCTTATATGCTATTAAATTTTAGTCAGTATGTTTTTCTTATATGTTATTAAATTTTGATTAGGATTTTTTTTATATGCCATTGAATTTTGATTGAATGGGAATTTTCAAATGAAAATTTTTGTGAATGATTACATACACTTGCAAGTTTATAGTTAATGAGATTTTAGTAAGTTTTCAGAGATGGGTTATCTAAGGGATGGCCATGGGTAGGGAATGATTACATAGCTTATCTTACCATACCTGATTTGATTAATATCTGTGAAAATGTTGTCGACTTCAAACTTAACTTGCGCTTATAACATTCATATTCAATAGCACCTCTCTTCTTTTAACAGGGAATCAAGGAGTTTCATTTTTTGTGGACTCCAAACTCGACTTACCCTTAAAATAGAAAGAAAAAAGATTAACATCATCCCAGAATTTACACAAATAGAAAATTGAGATCATCTAGGATTCTTGCATTAATTAATGTTTTCTTTAGGATAAATAAATTCTTTTTTTTTTTAAATTAAAAAAGCTTTTGCAATTTGGTATATCGAGTTGGCACAATTACCAGTTAGGACAACCACTGGCACAAGTTTATTTATTAGTTTTAGAAAAAGTATAATGATTATCACATTCACTGATTCACCTTCCTTTCTTGCCGAATTTTGACATTGCATTTACCCTTCATTCTTTTATTATAACCCATCAATATGGTCCCAATGTTTTATAGCTGTTGTGGAATTCCATCTGTTGTACCCCAAATCCAATAATATAGCGCTAAGTACACTTCATTTCAGCACCAGAAATTGGTCATCACAGTATATTTATCTATGTTAACATATATCGCGATATAACACACATTTCGTCAATATGACAAAACCAATTTTTTTAGCTATTAACAGTTGCAAATTAACTAAACAAATAAAATAATCAATGATCACATATTATATGTGCAATACAAAATTTTCTTCCATCAAACTTCTTTTGTTTAAAACTAATAAACCTGCCCTATAGTGGTAGAGCCACATATTCTCTAGAAATGCAACTCTCAAAAATTCAACCTAAAATTAAACCACTTAATGAATATATATATATATATATATATATATATATATGTATGTATGCATGTATGTATACACCAATATAATCACCATCATTTATATCCAAATGTTAGATACAAGCATTGTGCTCTTCTTCATTGTCTCCTCTCTTTACATTAAACTATTATGTAACCCGTGCTTATGCACGAAAATTGTGAATTGTAGTAGTGTTATTGATGTTAGCTTGAGTTATTAAACATATAGAACATTAGTTGGATTAGGATATTTGGAGGTACTAAGATGGTTTTTCTTTACAATTTTTATGATATTGATTATGCCAAGTTTATCATCACATTGCTATTACATATATAATTTTGAAAATCACTATTGTATACTATATATACAATATCAATTCACAATTATTATCCAGGAAATTCTACTGAATATAACATAAAATAAAAGAATAAATTGGTGTAATATTATCTCCTAAATTGGTTCAATAATATCAATTACAGTTTGTTGTATCCAAGATCTTCGCATACAAAATATCTTAATTGAAACTAAAAAAAATATGCTCATTAGTTCAAAGAAAAAAAAAACTACAAAAAATTTAAACAATTTAGTTTGTATAGAAAGCTAACAAAAACACACTCCAATTTTGATTTTAATTGAATTTTTTTTCTAAGCTTTGGTTATATATATGTTACCTAGTTTGTAATGGATTGTATATAGTCATGATACATTGCATAAATGACTTATAAATTTGAATTATTTTTAGTTACACTAAAAAAATGGCTCATAAATATAAAATTATTCAAAGTCTATCTTTCTCTAATTTTATATATAAGGTTAGAGATTATCAAAAAAAAAAAAATATATATATATATATATATAAGGTTAGATATATAATTAGGTTTTTTTATGATTTATTTATATAAGACTCATTGTTTTTTATTCTAAATTAACCCATTTGATACAAAAATTAAAAAAAAAAAAGTTACTAAATAAAAATTGACACATTTAGATTTTATTAATTCTTTTTAGGTTTTTTTTTTTTTTTTTATAAGGTGATTGATGCTATGATGAGAAGATCCATTGAAGGCGATTTTAAGGGAATCAAGGGACAGAAAAAAAAAAAAAATATATAAAATAAAGGGGGAATCAAGGGATATAGCAATGGGGGATGAATCTTAGAGGTTTGGTGTTGCTGTAGTTTGATTTGAAAAAAAATCAATGCCATTTGTACCTGTGCAAAATCCAAATGGCTACTGATGTTTTAGATCTAAAACCTAAAAACCCGTAATGTATATACAAACTTGACTGTCTCCTTCTTTGTTCTCACTACTGGCTGAAATCTCTAGAAACCTTCTCATAGAATGTGAGACTCCACATTTAGCAAAATTTTTCTCTTGAACTAAGGTTTTCGTAGCAAGATCTGTAGCCAAAAAACTTGAAGAGAAAGGACTGTGAGAACTGAGGAGGAAAGCAAAACAGCAGATCACAAGGGAATGATATAATTGATTTCTATCAAATATCAGTCAATGGCCATAGGGAAGGTAGCAAGTAAAAAAGAAGAAGCAAAATTTGATTACAATCAATCAGGGTGTAAAAGGAAAGGTTGGGAGGGTGAAAAATAAAATCACCGAATCAGCTAATTATAAGGAAATGGGATTTTCAACGTTGACGGTCTAATCCCATTCATGGAAATTAAATGATGGAGAATATATTCAGTGTCGCTTAAAATTAAGGTATTAGCAATACAAAATAGTCAAGGGTCGTAAGAGTGATATAAAAAACTGTACTCGCTTTCATATAAATCAATATAAACGGGTCATTTGTTAGTTGTTACATTATTTAGTGATTGTGTGATTTATCTCTTACGAAATTTGTGTTTAAAATGGTATTCAAATCTATCATAATACTCATCATCCTTTGTAAAGCTCATTTTGGTCTTATAAGCATAGTCTATTCATGGCATCTTAGTAATTCTTACACTCTTTCATTTCTTAATGGTAATTTATGTCGCACAAAAATGGATACAATTTTGTAGATGATACAAATCTAGGAAATGACATTTCTTGTGTATTGTGCTTACATCAATGATCAAATTCTATTATTTGTACAGGAAATTGCTCTTTGCATCTAAATTGATAAAAATTGAATGCTTCTATAGTTCACGTATGATATTATCAACTTGTTGTTTTTCCATCCATATTAATGTCTTCCTCGAATCACATAGACCAGTATTGCGTTAAAATGGGAGGTTTTACACCCTAATTATTCGTTTTAGTTTAATTTAAGTGGTTTATGCAACCATTCCTTATCTTGAGTTTCCTTTTGAGCAAAAAGCAGTTTGATAAGATAGTATATGCTAAGAGAAGCTCCACACTAACAAAGAAATTGTATACATAATCATTTAGGCAAATCATAAGAATGACACTCAAAGGTTGAAACAACCTTAGAATGAGTCTGGAATAATGGAAAATAAAACATCATAATCTCTAATACAAGCAAATGCACACGAACCTACTCACGTTGGTAAAAGCACTCGAATCTAAAATTAAATTCATGCATTGAAAAAATGCTTCAAGCTAGTAATACAAAGAACCATCCCAAGATGAATGGAAAAGTGGGGCATGTCAAGGACTAGTGGTTCTCATTGAAGGGATGTGGGAGAAGAAGGTTGGAATTGTCATGGGAGGGTGTCACCTCGGGAATTGTGGGAATGGCTGGGAATTTTGGACTTGGCAAAGATGGTATCTGGGTGCTTGGCAATTGTGGCAATGTGGTTTGATCAGGTAGTGTTATTGGCAATGTGGGCTTTGGCAGAGTTGGTTGAGTTTGCAAAGTTGGCAATGCTAATGTGTCCTAAATGTGGCACGCTGCAAGGCTTGTGGTTGCTAGCGATAACGCTATAACCAAAGACAGGAGGAAACAATATTAGAAAACGCCATGGTTTGATGAAAATTTCTCAAGCTTAGGGAAGAAATATAGTGAAAGAGAGTGCGAGATAGGAAAATGAGATTTCTATATTTTCATGTATTATACAATGGTATTTATAGCTTTGAATCTAACATAATGTTAGTTCAATAAATAACAAATTGGGATGGGTTAGGAGACTAATTCTTGTAACGAACTTCAACGGCTAGTAATAGTGGTAACAAAGTTAATAGCACTAACAGAATTTTGAATTTGAAGTCACACTTCATAATTAAAGCAATACAGAAACGGTGTGAAGTTTACTTTAACCACGTTTAGTAAGACCACACCGTATTGTTAAAAGTCTAAAGTGTGCTGAGAGCCAGAAACGATGCCATGTTGCTGTGGTTGTTTGAAAACGATGTCGTGTCTAACAGTAGAAACTTTGAGAAGCTGTGAGAAGATGTTGTAGATTGAAAAAACTAGGTGGCTGATGGCCATCAGTGATGAGTATTTTTAGTGGAAAAACGTTAAAGGATTTTGAGGACTGAATAAACGATATATGAGTTTGAGGGTCTACTTGGATACCGCTTATTGCTGAAAACTAAAAACATTGTAGCAAAATAATTTTTAAATATGTGAATAGTGCCGTAGGACTCAGTTCTAATAAAATTTTTGCTGAATTTCGTACTTGTGGTGGGTCCCGTAAACAGTGCATGAGACTCACTAACAGAGATACAAACACGCTGAAAACAGTCCAAACTAATACTGAATGTTTGATGGAATATTATGGTTGGAGGAAGTATGAGGAAACCTTGGTTAGTTCACCTCCCAAACTAGACTAATTGTTTGTTCAAAAATACCAGTCAACCTAAAAGGATGCAATTGTTCCAAAAAAATAAAGAGAAGAAGAAAAAGAAGATGTAATAGGAAAACAAACCTACTGCTTAAATGAGTCTATCCTGAGGCTCTCTTTTTTAACTAAGAATTTATTTTTTTCTTTATAAATTATCAAATAAATACATTGCCTTGGATATTTGACCAATTTTTCATGTGATGCTTAGTAGATGATGGTAATTTATATTTTGAAGAGGTTTTATATAAGATCTTATATATGCCAAGAGCGAGTAGTTTAGCTAACAGTCTGATATCACTTGGTATTTTCAATGGAGACTTATAGAGGGATATTTGACCAATTTTTCATGTGACACCTAGTAGATGATGATAATTTATATTTTGAAGAGGTTTCAAATAAGATCTTATATATGCCAAGAGCATGCAATTCATCAGCTGATAGTCTAACATCACTTAGTGTTTTCAATAAAAACTTTTAGGATTCAAATTTTTCTCCAATTGTAACCATTGAATTTATAAAAAAAATAAAATCTTATTAAGTGGGGCAAAACTTATATATAATTGCTTAGGTGTTGGATATTAGATTATTCAATTAAATTCAAACAATTGATTGTATTAATCAGTGAAATATTAACACTTTTCACTTTTTCAAAGACAATTAAATTCTTTATTTATGTTTTGAATTTAATAGGGAAGTTTAACGTACTGTAATAAAGAATTGTTCTTAAGTTTTATACTTAGAAGTTTGTGTTCTATTATGAAGTTTATAAATTACTAGTATATACTAGCATGATCGTGCGTGTTAGTATACACGTCCACTGGACTCTTGTTGGAGTTTCACTTACAAACTAGATAGACGAATGGCTTCAATTCTCGAAGGAAGGTCAAGGAGCTACATTATGGTTCAATTTTTATACCAAACCATTTGGTATATATATATATATATATATATATATATATATATATATATATATATGGTGCTTGAGCCATCTGACTCTACCCATAATTTTTTCTTCTTGTTTTTTGTTTTTTTTTTTGTTTTTTATTTTTTATTTTTTTTTTGTTTTTTGTTTTTTTATATTATTAGCAGATATCTCGTCTAACCCGTGTCATTTATTACTGTGACCAGTAATATGGCCTTCCAAGGATGCTAATGAAAAAATAAAATAAAATAAAAAATCGACCAGTGTCGTGTATTAATTTAAGATAGAAGGCTGATCTCAGATTATAAGTGTAACTCCACCTTTATTTTTTTGTTCGAAAGATTTATTAATTTAGTGATTTATACTATTATTCTATGTCACAGATTATCATAAAGTATACTGTATGTCACACTTGGCACAAAATTAGACTCTAATTAAAATACAGTTTGGAATTTTATTAGATTTTTTCTCAATTTTGGCTATATATATATAGAGAGAGAGAGAGATGGCTGTTTATTTTTGTCTCCTCCGAGCCCAACTTAGATGCAATCTAACTTATGGGTAACAGAATTAAATACCTTCTTCAATCAATAGTCCTTTTTTGTATCTAATTTAAACTTATAATCCTAATTACAACATCTTTTAAACCTACCCTACCTCCTTGACCCTAGAAAGAGAGAGATAACCAATGAAAAGTGTACGGGGTGCTACTTCCCCTTAAACCTATTGTTCATAAAATTCCTCATAATGATGCCACGCGTACAAGGCCTTGGACTTGTTGGGCCTTGAGTCTTAGGACACCATGTGTGATGGTGTACTGTGGGGGCCTAAGAGCTTGGCCCAAGCTAGCCTTGACCCTCATCTAAAAGTCCAACAAACCGTAATAAAGCCATTATGACGTGAATGGCAAGGGTAAGACCTTGCATAGTCGGGTAACGCAATCCCTCGGGAAGGTGAGTCCTAAGTTGCTCGGTATTACCTAGGGAATATCGCTGCCGGGCAAATATTCTAATGTGGGAACCAGTTCTAATGCCATTCTTACCGTCTCCCGCTCCCAACTAAATACCCACTTAAGGATAATAACATTGGACCTACTTTCCCACTCACCACACAAGTAATCATAACTCTTCTACTACTTTTGAGCTATAAATAAAGGCTGAGAATAAGGAAAGGGGGTGGGCAGGTAGAACGAACATCGTGGAAAGAGAGCAGTCACCCTGAGAGAGGAGAGAGCAACTCGATGAGGCATAGATGAATGTTAGGAAAACAGGAGTGTGATCAAGTTACCGAGCACAGAACCACTCATTGTAGGAAATCCAAAGCCCACAAAATAAATATATTGTGAGCCCAATAAGAGGTTGTGTCCAATAACCATAACTGGGCGCGCACAATTGGCACCGTTTATGGGGATATCTTGCGTAGCTGTGGTGCTGTTGAGACGCGCACGAGAAGATGTCTGGGGGACAACCAGGAAGTTATGCTAAAAGCGGCTTCGGGATGCCTTCACGGGGATCCACATGGCGAGAAAGAAGGCGAAAAAGGCGCGAGGATAGGGAGCATAAGGGAGGGGGGCAGTTTGGACTCGGAAAGGGGTCATTTCAAATGTATCAAACAGTATCCGACGCCTCGGGGCGCAACCGTTTCGACAGGATGGATTAGGAGCTTAAACAGAGGGATCAGGAGCTCAAGCGTCTACCTAGATTGGTGAGGGATTTGGAACTGGAGAGAGATATTGAAAGAGCACCAATGCTGAGCAAATTTACACGTCCACTATTCAATTCCTACGATGGACAGACGAACTTAGTGGAGCACGTAAGCCACTACATTCAAATGATTTCTTTGTGTGCTCATAATGATGCATTGATGTGTAAAGTGTTTCCTTCAAGCCTCAACCCCACCGCTTTGAGATAGTTCAATGGGTTAAGGAAAGGCTCAATTCACAGCTTTTTCAAATTGATTCAGGAGTTTAGTGTATGGTTCATGACGTGCAGTCGAGTTCTGCAACTCGTGGACGCGTTGCTATCAGTGAGAATAGGGGCTGGGGAGACCCTCCGCAGCTATGCTAAGCGATTTTGGGAGCTGTACAACGGGATCGGCGGAGGTAATGAAAAAATCGCAGCAAGTACTTTTCGGATGGGTTGCCCGAGGATTCCGGATTGCATGAATCATTGATGAGGAGGCCTCCCGAGGATATGAGGCAGTTGATGAGGCATATCAATGAGTATAAACAGTTGGAAGATGACCGGTTACAGACTAAGGGCAAGGCCCCGGTTATAAATCATCCTCGGCATATCAGTTTTCAATCAAGACCCCGGAAGGATTTGAGGATTCAAGAGCCAGGGCCGCATATAGGAGAGGTGAATGTAGACTTCAAGGAACCGGTGCACAGGATTGTAGATCGAATTAAAAACGAGCCGTATTTTAGGTGGCTGAACAAGATGGGGGGAGACCTGTCCAAAAGAAATCAAAACTTGTACTTTACTTACCATAAAGACAAGGGGCATACCACCGAGCAGTGTAGAGTGTTAAAAGATCATCTGAAAGAGTTTATTGTGGATCCAAGAATTCAGGAAGCCAGTCAAGGTGCTCGGCCACCCGAAAATTTTCTCCTACCGCCTTTGGGGGTGATTGAAGTCATCCACACAACCTAAGAGGCGCTCGGGTGTCCGGGAGAAGGGGGTATTGGCTGTGGTGCCGGCAGAAAGATGCACAAGTGAGCAACCCTCCGAGAAGAAGTTGAAGCATACTCGGGAGCCTATTGCTTTTAATGACGACGATATGGAAGGCACGATTCAACCACACGATTACGCCTTAGTGGTTACAGCCCGGATAACTGGCTTCATAGTGAAGCGGGTACTGATAGATTAGGGGAGTGGTGCAGAGGTGATGTATCCAGACCAGTACAAGGGGCTTGGCTTAAAGAAGGATGACCTATCCAAGTATGAAACACCATTAATGGGGTTTGACGGCAATATGGTAATTCTAGAGGGGCAAATTATTCTTCCCATGAATATGGAAGGTAAGGAGGTGATCGTAACGTTCATAGTGGTCGCTTCTTTCTCCCCATACACTACGATCCTTAGAAGGCTATGGATTTATGCCATGGGGGCTGTGCCGTCCATCCTGCATGTAAAGGTCAAGTTCCGCACTGGGCAAGGGAATTGTCGTAGTAAGGGGCGATCAACAGGTAGCTAGACAGTGCTTGGTGGCCGCAGTTGGCCTAGGAGTCAAACAAGCAGATTTAGCCGAGGGGACCCCCTTATAGCAATTACAAGAACCCCGAGAGGAGGCAGGGACCGGTTGTGCCGAGGACCTGGAAAGAGTGAAGATATTGCTAGACGACGACAAGATTTTTCTGATTGGAACGAGCGTGAAGAGTGAAGAGAGGGTGAAGATGTTGTTTTTGGTGCAGAACATAGACGTGTTCGCTTGGAGCCCATATAAGGTACCCGGCTGGACCCCGAGTTTAAGTGCATAAGCTCAACGTGGATCCCCTATGTCCTCCCAAGAAGTAGAAGCCGAGGAGATTGGCTAAAGAACACATCGATGTTGTCAGACAAGAGATCAAGAGGTTGAAGGAAGCTGGGGCTATAAGATAGATTTTCTTCCTTGAGTGGCTTGCAAATACCGTGGTGGTAAAGAAGAAGAACGGTAAATGGAGGGTCTGTGTTGACTTTATCGACCTGAATCAAGCATGTCCAAAGGAATCGTTCTCGATGCCGAAGATTGATCAGCTTGTAGATGCAACATATGGGCACCCAAGGATGAGCTTTTTGAACACTTTTCAGAGTTATCACCAGATTCCCCTAGCTGCCGAGGATTAGGAGAAGACATCATTATAACCCCTGAGGCTAACTATCACTATACAGTGATGCCGTTTCGGTTAAAGAACGTTGGGGCTACATATCAATGAATGATGACGAGAATGTTCAGGGACAAGATAGGGCGAACAGTTGAGGTATACGTTGATAACATGGTAGTTAAAAATAAACAGGAAGTGCAGCACATTGACGATCTCAAAGGGGTGTTTAAAGTACTTCGACAGCACAAGCTTCAACTCAATGTCGAGAAGTGTGCTTTCGGAGTAGGGGCTGGCAAGTTTTTAGGGTATTTGATTAGTAACCGACGGATAGAAGTCAACCCTGATCAAATTTAAGCAGTAAAACGCCTTAAATCCCCGAACAATCCAAAGGAGGTCCAAGTGCTAACCGATATGCTGGCTGCCCTTAATCGGTTCATTTCCAAGTTTGCCGACCGTTGCTGACCATTTTATCAGCTTCTAAAGAAGTGGAAGGGGTTCCAATAAAGTGAGGAGTGTAAGAAAGCATTTCAGGAGCTAAAGGAATATTTGATGCAGGCACCAGTGTTCTCAGCCCCAGAACCCAAGGAAGATTTATTCATGTATCTCTCAGTTTCTGAGCACGCTGTCAATGCTGTACTTATGAGAGACCAACAAGTGCAAAACCTTAGTAGATGCTAAAACAAGGTATTTACCCTTGGAGAAGTTAGTATTGGCACTAATCCATGCTACATGGAAGTTGCCCCACTACTTTGAGGCTCACACTGTTTACGTATTGCCCGAGTATCCTCTGCAGTCACTATTAAAGAGATCTGATTTCACAGGAAGAATAGCTAAATGAGGGACTTGGCTGGGCTCCTTTGATATCAGGTACAGGCTAAGAAGCGCGGTGAAGGGACAGATTCTCGCTGATTTCATTGTAGAATTTTTCCCAGGAGAGGGGAGGGAGATGGTTTGCCCCGTGGAGATAATCCCTTGGAAGGTCTTTGTGGATGGTGCATCCAGTGCATTAGGGGCCGGGGCCTGGATCGTAGTCATCACCCCAAAAGGAATAAAATTGGAACATTCATTTAGGTTAGGCTTTAAAGCCTTCAACAACGAAGCCGAGTATGAGGCCCTGCTAGCTAGGCTAAGAGTTGTATCAAATCTAGGTGCTAAGGAGATAGAGGTATATTCAGATTCTCGGTTGGTGGTTAATCAGGTACAGGGGAGTTTTGATGCCAAGGATTCCCGGATGATGGAATACTTATGGTTAGTGAAACAAACTATGGACCGCTTTTTGAACGTCAAGATGGTTCAGGTGTCAAGGGAGCAGAACCGACACGCCGACTCATTGGCCCTGTTGGCATCATCATCAACCGAGGGAATTCCTAGGTTAATAAAAGTGGAGTTAGTAGCAGAACCAAGTATCAACATGAAAATGAATGTTTCACAGGTGACAACAGCTGAGCCATGCTAGATGGATCCGATAATCAACTTTTTGGCCGAGGATTGTGTGCCTGCTGACGAGAAAGAAGTAGAAAAAATTCGCCGAATAACAGCTCGATATTAGTTATCAGCTGATCGATAGTTGCATCGAAGATCTTTTGATGGGTCTTACTTGTAATGTTTACACCCTAGAAAGGTTGAAGGAGTTCTAGCTGAGCTGCATGAAGAGGTGTGCGGCAGCCATGTGGGGGGACGTTCGTTAGCACACCGGACAATGACACATGGATTTTGGTGGCCACAAATGCAAAAGGATGCAAGCAAAGACGCTCGAAAATGTGAACAGTGTTAGAAGCACGCCCCAATGATCCACTAATCAGCAGGGACCTTGAACCCTATTATTAGCCCTTGGCCTTTTGCGCAATGGGGGCTAGATATCGTAGGTCCATTCCCTCTGGCGACGGGAAATCGAAGATTTGTCCTTGTGGTCGTGGACTACTTCACCAAATGGGCTGAGGCAAAAGTGATGATGCACAACAAATCAGTAGGCTGGACACTTCGGATTTCTACGGCGGCGATGACAATCTAATTGAAAATCTGGAAAGATAGACAAAACAGTCAGAGGCGACCGGGGTGTACCGGCCAGAAACTCTCCGATGGCAAAGTCAATGTCTTCTCTAAACTTTGGAAGTCCAAAATACTTGGAAAATATTCCGTACCTTTTTGTTGGTCGATTGTTCTCCTTATATAATGCAGGTCAGAAACGGTTTACTAATGTAATAACTGCTCCTATATTGGAGGATGTCGGAAGGTTCGGGAGTAACCTCCATAACTGCTATGGAGGTTATTCTATTAGGCCGTACGTTTCGCAATGCAGTCATAGGAGGTGGTTTTGTGGCGATGTCCTTGGTCTTGCATATATTCTAAGTGTGCAAGCCTCGTCTAGGGACGAGATGCTGACGGCGTCCAGAGTGTGTAAACTTCGTCCAGGGAATGTCTACAATGACCATGTTTGACGTCACTACGGTCCGTCCAAGAGTCTTTCTGGACGGACGAGTCTGCTGTGGACGAGCTAATTGGGTCAAGGTATTTCCCTTCTTCTATGGACGACCCATACGGACGAGTAAGGAGTAGGGTGTTTTTCAGGACACTATAAAAAAGCATTGGCAAACATCCGGGACGTGGATGTTAAAAAGTTTGTATAGAGGAATATAGTGACAAGATTCGCGGTGCCAGAATCCCTAGTGTCAAATAAGGGGTTGCAGTTCGATAGCAAAGCTTTTCGCAAGTTTTGTGGCAGCCTTGGTATCACGAATCGGTATTCCGCCCCAGCATATCCATAGAGCAACAGCCAAGCCGAAGCCACCAACAAGACCATCGTTAACGGGTTGAAGAGGAGGTTAGAAGGCTCCAAGGGCAGGTGGGCGGAAGAGTTGCCCAATATTCTATGGGCCTACTGAACTACTCCGAGAAGGTCCACTAGAGAAACCTCGTTCTCCCTGGCATACGGGGCGGAAGCAGTCATACCGGTAGAAGTGAACTTGTGTAGTGCCTGAGTTTCAGGATTCAACCCTTGCCGAGAATTCAGAGTTGATGTTGAAATAATTAAACCTGTTGGAGGAACGCCGAGAATCCGCAACAGTACGGTTAGCAGAATATCAACAAAAACTTGCCCGAAGATATAATAGAGACGTGAGGAAAAGGGAGTTCGGAGCAAGAGACCTGGTACTTCGGAAGGTAGTAGGGAATACACGAGACGTCAATGCAGGGAAGTTAGCACCAACTTGGGAGGGACCATATAGAATTACTGCTATTGCAGGCGCAGGGGCGTATTATTTGGAGGATTTGGCCGAGAAACCTCTTCCCCGGCCATGGAATGCCCACAATCTGAAGAATTTCAATCATTGATTATCAGTACGTGAGGGGTACCTGTTGAGTGTAGTATTATATGTGCATATTGTTAATTAATGCAAAAGTGATGTTTATCCATGCAGGAGTATTTGTACTTATGGTTCCATCATTTTTTACTCATTTGCCCCGGTTTATATACGTGTAGAGAATTAAGCTAAAATATTCAAAGGACAGAAACCTCTCCTCGGTTCGATCCTTATCACCGAGCAGGTGGAATCCTTACACTAAAATATTCAAAGGACAGAAACCTCTCCTCGGTTCGGTCTCCATCACCGAGCAGGTGGAATCCTTACACTAAATTATTCTAAAGACAGAAACCTCTCCTCGATTTGATCTTCATCACCAAGCAGGTGGAATCCTTACACTAAAGTATTTAAAGGACAGAAACCTCTCCTCGGTTCGATCTTTATCACCGAGCAGGTAAAATCCTTACACTAAAGCATTCTAAGGACAGAAACCTTTCCTCAGTTCGATCTTCATCACCGAGTAGGTGGAATTCTTATGCTAAAGTATTCTAAGGATAGAAACCTCCCCTCGATTCGATCCTTATCACTGAGCAGGTGGAATCCCTACACTAAAATGTCCTAAAAGCATAAGCCAATCCTCGGTTCAGTTTAGGTCACCAAACAGGTGAAAATCTAATTTAAAGGCTTTGTCAGGAACCAGTTTCTCGCTAAAATTATCATCATTGGACGAGGGAAATCTTACTCTGGATTACTCTAAGATAGAAACAAGCTTCTCAAATCTATCATAGTTGCTGAACACACAGGGATTACGTCAAATTATTTGACAGGTAGGTAACTACCCTACATTTCCCTAAAGGGTCAATGCACATCAAATTTAGTCCCATCCTTGCCTCCATACACGGCCAATTCTTTCTAGTAACTTCACTTATTGTTCGGATACACACCCGAACTGAACCACACAATCATTTGGAATACATGCATTTATATGACAGAAAAATGATCAACGAACATGGCGGGGAGGATGATAGCAAACATTTACAAACATGATTAAAGCAAGCAAATAAATATCAAACCGATGTTCTGTCACGACAGCCCGGTGACTATAGGAAAAAAGTCTTGGTAAAACGAAAGTTATATTATCGTTTAGACACCACAACTCGTTGTCCATAGGTATGCTGAGCAGATAAAAGTAAAAGAAAAAATACTATTAAACGTAAATAGTAAATAAAAGGTAGGACACAAAAATTAAATGGAGGCATCGTCGGGTGTGAGCTGGATAACATTATCAGGCACATCCCCGGTTAGCTGGTCAGTAGCTGGCGTATGTCCTTGTTCATCCCCCGCAGCATGAAGGTTGCTAGTGACCTCAGGGTCGTCCATTTCCACATGAGTGTCAATGGCATGGACCATCTCCCTTATGCTAAGGGTTTCCTCTTCATCCGCAACATCAGCTTGGCTATGGACAGGGGACAGGAGCTGGGTAGGGAATTTGGTCGGGATTTCTCAATGGAGAATCCTCTGCTACCTCCATGGCCTAAAAAGCTGCCAACCACCCTTCACCGAACCCATGGTTCTAAGCTTGGTGAACAACGAGCTCTACGGAATTTTTAGAATCCGCAAAACCCAGATTGTACCCCCTTTACTCAGAGGTGTCCAAGGATGCCTTAAGATCGGCGACCTCATCTGCCTGGGCCAATGTTAGGCTTTTGGCCTCTGCCAGCTTGAGTTCTACACTCCCCAGCTTGGCCTCTGCCTCGGCTAGCTTCTTCTCAGCTGCAACCCGAGAATTTGCAGTAGCTTGGACCCTTTTCTCCGCAACATCTACTAAGTTGCCCTTCTCCTTGGCCGTGTCCTCCGCCACGTCCTTCAAGGCCTTCTCCCTCTCCGCATCTTCGGCCAGCTCCTTCATTCTTTCATTAAGAACGTGAGTCAACTGTGCAGCCTGATGACACAACATTAATTAGATATCACAAGTGTAGGTAAAAGAGGAACATGCATGCGAACAAAGTAAATGAAAAGTAAAGGGTTACCGCAATCATGTGCCATTGAAGCCGTTTTGCCAGTGACTCCTCGGTAGCCTCCGAGAAACACTGGATGTCCTCGGGCAAAAGTAGACCGTGCACTAGACTCTGGGCAATCAACCCCCCCTGGCCCTGAAACCAAGTCCTCACGCTGGCAGTCGCCGGCAGAGGCCCGTCACCGAGCTTGAATGAGGGTTGCCATTCCACCACGGGCTGGGAAGAGGACGCAACATTTCTCCCAACCCAGGCGGGTAGCGGGGATGCACCAGTCGGTTCTTGGATTACATGGTTATCGGGTGCCTGGGGAGGGGTCTTAGAAGGAGGAGGCAAAGGCAGATCAGCAATGCATTGCTTCTTTTTTTCTCGACCAGAAAGGGGAGGTGGTGTCCTATCTCTGACAGGAGGTTGTTGGGATTGAGGAGCGGAGCGAGTACCGGGCAGAAACCGGTCGACGGTTAGAGCTCGTCTAGTTACCATTTCTTCACCCAAAGTAGCTATTGTTTCAAAGGGTTGGGTTGCATCAATTGCGACTAGCTCGGTAGTCTAAGTCGGAGCGTCAGGCCCTTCAACCAGAATGTGTACCTTGCAACTTTGGGACACTCACTCAGCCGATTCATCTTTGATTGGGGCAAGGTCCTCTACAGTAGTATAACGAGGGCCAAGGTCTCGAGCTTCACCAGTAGTTAGTGAGGGCGGGAGGAAGTTCGAGTGCCGGATGTCTATGTACAACAGGAGTGGGCTATCTACGAGCAAAGCTTGGTTGAATGCCTGCCAGGTCGAGTATACGGGGTCAACGTCGAGTATCAAATAGGATGCTCGGAGTTGTCCGTCTGCATGAACAAAAATTTCTATTTTAAGTACAAAATTAAGATTTAGTACGTGTACAACTCAGAGATCTAATTGAAACCTCTTTGATTTTGCAGCAAATCCAAAAAAAAAAGGGGGGGGGGGACCGATTAGTTTAATAAGTAAACAACTAAGAGAAGCAAACTCAAAGCAAATAAGGGTTCCCAGTACCGACTAACATCGCGTGGCTAGAACGGGCAAGGGAGCTCGTCAGCAAGCCAATTGCCGCTCACCAAGACAAATTCCCCTGCTGAATTTTTGTTAGAATTGGGAAGGCATGATATCAACCATACCCGCTTATCTCTGGTTTTTATGTAATAATTGGACCTAATGTTTCCGCACAGACTATACATAAAGTTAATATTGTGATGGTTTAACTATAGACCGAATATGTGGTTTAACCTACTCACATAACTCACCACTCGGTAAAAATTGGGGGAGAGTTGGTTGGGACACAGGCCATAAAACCTAAGGGTGCCTATAACAAGGGGGCCAACTGGGAACCTAACCTCACCCATGAGAATAGCCATCAAAGGGAAAAAGACGGTGTTTACACTGGTGCGCCTGTAGATGTTGATATTGCACTCATGGCAATAGGCGATATCAACGTCTCTAGGGACATTATAGGCTGCCCTAAAGCTAGCCAAGGACACATCTAAAGATAGGAGGTGAGAAAAACCCATTCCTAAACTAGGATTGAAAGAAAATTGAAAGAAGAAGAGGAAATAGAAGGAAAGGCGAAGAGTACTTACTTTGGGGGCTCTAGAAAGGAATGGTGTTCTGGGCTGGAATAGGAGCGCACGAAAGCAGTATGCTCGGCAGAGAGGAAGTTTGGAGAATGAAGAATGTAAAAGTAAAGTAGGGATTCAAAAGGAACTATTTATAGCAACCAAAATAAGGGAATAAATGACATTTAATAAATTGAAGCGGGAAGCCCTACGAATCCCTATCTCAACTGCCACACGCGCGCCTTCTCGGTACACGAACCGTCAGACAATGATGACGGCTAAGCCAACACTTATATGCAACACGCCTTTTAAGGATGCATTAATGAGTCTTTTAGACCGTTCGGTATCTGCCCGTTAGACTTCTCGGATGGTGCACGACTTTTAGGGTCTTTGTTTCATCCCTAGGGGCCGGGCACGAATCAAGGGGGGCTTATTGTATGGGGTGCTACTCTCCCTCAAACCCATTGTTCATAAAATTCCTCATGATGATGCCACGCGTACAAGGCCATGGACTTGTTGGGCCTTGAGTCTTAGTACACCATGTGTGATAGTGTACCATGGGGGCCTAAGAGCTTGACCTAGGCGAGCCTTGACCCTTATCCAAAAGTCCAACAAACTGAAATAAAGCCATTATGACGTGAACGACAAGGGTAAGACCCTGCATGGTCAGATAACGCAATCCCCCGAGAAGGTCAGTCCCAAGTTGCTCGGTATTACCTAGGGAATATCACTATCGGACAAATCTTCTAACGTAGGAATCGGTTCCAATGCCATTCTTACCGCTTCCCACTCCTAACTAAACACCCGCTTAAGGATAATAACATTGAACCTCCTTTCCCACTCACCACAAAAGTAATCATAACTCTTCTACTACTTTTGAGCTATAAATAAGGGCTGAGAATGAGGAAAGGGGGTTGGCGGGTAGAGAGAACATCGTGGAAAGAAAGCAGTCACCCTGAAAGAGGAGAAAGCAACTCGATGAGGCATATACGAGTGTTAGGAAAACAGGAGTGTGATCAAGTTGCCGAGCACAAAACCACCCATTGTAGGAAATCCAGAGCCCACAAAACAAATAGACTGTGAGCTTAAGAAAAGGTTGAGCGCAATAACCATAACTGGGCGCGCACAAAAAGAATAAAAGATAGCTCTTCAAAATTTATATTTCTTGTCAATCCATAACAATCTGGATTCATCAAGAAACAATTTTTAGAATGTTGAACGTAATTGGAGCATAATAAATATTTGGTTAATCTAATAGGGAAACTCAGCTTATTTGCCTTTTTAAATATGTGATTATAATGGTAGAAAATGAGATGATTATAAAAAGCATTGCTGAAGTTTAAGCATTAAATAAATAATGGTTAGAGTATTAACATCCACAATTTCAAATAATATCCTATTTTACTATCTAAAAAACTACTTCATTTATTATACCATCTCACTTTACAATGCACTTAATATCGTAGATTTTATTTTTACATAAAACATCTTAAAATAATATAAACAACCTAATAAAAATAATAAATCCCTACTCTCTCTCTCTCTCTCTCTCCCGTATGCCCTACAACTTCTCTATCCTACTCTTTGTCTCTCCCTCTCTCTCTCTTAACAATCCAAACCACCCAAGATCAACCTCCCACTACGCCACTACCCGCCAAAATCCCATTAGAACTGTTGAAATCAAAACCACTAAAATCAAAAACCAACACCAACTGACATTGAACACCCACACCCACTGCCATCAAAACCAGCACCCATTGCCACCGAAGATGCCACCACTGTGCCACCATCATATGCCACCCCATTAACAGATCAACCTACACCACACAACCCACAACCCATAACCCTCATGCTACATGACCCATTTTGCTGCCACATAACCCATAACCTTCGCGACACACCACAACACGACCCACACATGACACACACGACCCATATAGACCATAAACAACCCACAAAGCCCATATACACGACCCACGTCATAGCCACCGCTTGACCCACGTCTCCAATGCATCCAAACCCATCACCTTACCCAAGCCTCTAGTATCCAACCCATGCCGCAACCACCACCTAATCCACGACCCACATAGCCACATTAAACCCCAAACCCCAATTAGAAAATCCCCAAAGAGAGAGAGAGAGAGAGAGAGAGAGAGAGAGTAATAATATAATTATAAAAAGTAGAAACTTGCTTTATTGTAAAAAAATTTATAATTGGAAGCCATCGTTCCCCTAAATGTTTTCTTCTTCTTATTTTTTTAATATTAATCTTTTTTTAATTTTCTTTTAATTCTAAAATTTATTTTTTAAATAAAGAGCCAAAACGACGTCGTTTTAACTCAATTAACGATAGGACATAATTGGGGTTTCACGGAATGCCAAAAAGACGACAATTGAAAGTTAGAGGACTGAAATGACAAAATTGAAAGTTAGAGGACTGAAATGAAAAAAAATCTGAAAGTTATAGGGTTAGTTTTGAGTTTTTGCCTTATTATTATTATTGTAAGGACACAGATTTGGCGAACCGGTCATGGATTGGATGGGACGGTCCAAAAGGCCCTTAAACAATGAATTTGTAGAGGGTGGGAAAAGAAAGCTAAGCTAGATTGATTTAAACAGTCAATGCAATGAGTTCAGATCACCAAAAGGGAGAGATAAAAAGCTCAAGTTTAAAGAATTATTCTCCACAAGGGTTCGAGAAGGTCAATTTTGTTACTTCAATTATTCATTTTTTTTTTATACAAGCTACCCTTAGAATTTTTCCTCTCCCTTCTAAGAAGGATTCCTTCACATTATATATTTCTTTCCAGATCATCTTCACCCTACACTTGTCAATTATCTAAGTCCTCACTTGAGTGCACGTCCCATCATGCATATTCTTTGGCCTTCTATGTGTTGCAGTGGCCAATATTGCACTATTCAGGGGTCTTCTCCACATAAAAGCGGTCAGAAGAGTAGGTGCAACACATTTAATACGGTGGTAGCAGCCTTTCCATGGATATTTTTGGGGATTTCCATTCCTTCAATCGTGATTCGCATCTCCATAGCTAGGGTTATCCGAGGATCACTCATCGGACTGCCCTTATTTATCTCAAATGTGACAAATTCCGTTCTGAGATTCTACGTATTCATTTACCTCTCCTCGGACTTTACCTCGTCCTCGGATAAAACTTGGGGTCCAACACATAATTCTGGGTCTTTATCCTCATAAGGCCCAATACACGATTTTTGGCCTTTAGCTCGTCGAGGCCCAATATATGGCTTTGGGCCCTGTCCCTACAATTATTATTATTATTATTATTATTATTTTGTTTATTTTATTTGGTGTTACTATTGGTTTTTTATTTTATTTTTTTATCTTCATGTGATTTTAATTAATGAATTCAAAACATTTGAAAACATTGTCAAGTTTTTGAAGACTCATTCTTTGTTTTTGTATTTTGTTTTCATTAAATTCATTAGGTTTTGTGTATTGGTTGCCTTTTGTTTAAACTAATTTTCTTAGCTTTGATATAATTTATATGCTTAGGGTCTTAGAATTAATGATTAAATATGGTTAAAACTAATAGATTAATTTTAACAATTTTCTTATTTGATTTTTATATTACATCAAATTATTAAGATGTTCTACACGTGTATTCTTGAATTATCAATTTTAATTTTAATTTATAATATTATCAAGATTATATTAATTTTGAATTTATCAATTGTTTAGTACGTTTTTTTAAAATAATTATGAATTTAAAATTCAATTTGGAATTATCAATTTAATTTAGTTTTAGAAAGAAATTTTACCCCTTATTTTAGTGAGATAATAATTTACACTTGATAATTTTTTTTTTGGGATAATTACACTTTACCCACCTGTGGTTGACCTTTAGTTCTATTTGCCTACCCGTGGTTTGATTTTTGACACTTTACCCACCTGTGATTCCCTCCGTTACCCCTCCGTAACCCACCTCCAGTGCAGACGTTACTCTAACACATAAACTCATCAAAAACATAACCTAAAACAGATCAAATACAAAAATCACTCCCAAACACACTCCCACCAAACGAAGATCACAATGCAATGTGCTTGAGATAATGGACTGATAACTTCCTAGGTTTTGATCGTGCAAGCAAACCGAGGAAGAAGGAGACACAGTGCAAACCGTGCAAGCAATTCAATTCAGCTGTTGCAAATAGTGTTTTTGATTTTTGGTGCTTGGTCCGTTCGGCTTGAGCTTGAGCTTGATTGGGTGAGTTCCTGACTTTGTCAGCTTCAAGTTTTGGTTTTCTTTTACTGTCTTATGCTCTGTTCATCTGCTTTTAGGTAGATCTTTTTTCGAAATTGGGTTTTTGCTTGCTATGTCTTCATCAACTGGCAATGGGTCTACAACTAGTGGTTTCTACCGTGCCATAGATGGCCATTTATGTACCAATGAGAATTGTGCCCTACGAACAAGTCGAAAATCTGGTAACTATGGAAGAAGATTCCTCGGTTGTAGTCAATTTAATGTAAGAAACAATTCCATTGGTGTATTTCATTTGAATTGAATTGAATTGAATTGAATTATTAGTTGTGATTAATTGTGAACTGTGAAATTAACTGTTGTAATTGTAATGCTCAGGTTGGTCCCAAATGTGGCTTCTTTCAGTGGGTGGATAACGAAACTTTTAGGAGTGAAACTGCGCCACTTGTCCGTGAAAGGATAAGTATGCTTGAGAATGAACTGCAGCTTGTAAATCAGAGAGAAATGAGAAGTAGGGAAATGGAAGAAAGATCTAACCAGAGGGAAAGAGAAGCTCATGAGCTTTATGTAGAAGCTAGGGAGAAACTTAAGAAGATTAGAGAGAGTGAGAGATTGTATAAGCTAGCACTAGTTTTGTCATGGTTATTTTTCATTTTTGTAATGTTGTTGTTGTGTTTTGCCTCAATGAACAACAATGTAAGGGTGAGGACCCTTAATCTGCCATGATGCTTGGGAGTTTTTGAAATGTGGTTGGGTAATTGAATTAAGTTAAGTCCAGTCCCTGATTATTGTATCCATCTCTTGAAATACAAAGGGTTGTTTTTGTGCAAATGTTCTGTAGTTTATTTATTATTGTTTTTACTTCCTGCTCATAAATGGATCCATATATATTGATTGTGGTTCTATGCTACACCTGCCCATAAATGGACCTATGGTGATGGCATACACATGATTTGTTGTGTCAATACATACACCTATGTAAATCCACTAAAAGCACAAGAAAAGCAAATCCACCAAAAGCAATGACAAGCACAAGGCATCAAAACACTTGATCCTGTGTCAATACACATTAACAATAATAAAATATTAATAATGTCATAATATGCCAAAAGTGAAGACAGCATTTGTGACTTTATGTCACATGCAAACATATTTACAACCAAAACCCAACTACTAGTCCACCACATATCAGACATACACATCTTTCAACCAAAATTGCCAATATTGTTTTTGACACTTGACCAATTTAAATACTACATTAAGTGTGGGAACTACAACAAAAAAAGTAGTTGAAACTTTAACATCTTCCATCTTCATTTACTGCCAGCAGCCTTCTTGCCCTTTCCACCAACTGGTTGAAACTTTGGTGGCCTTGATACACCCAAATTTCTGCCGTAGAACCCCCTAGCAGCAGCAGCACCACCACCACTTCCTTGACTTGGTACACCACTAGTGCTCACAGATGCACTTGGCTGCATAACCAAAATCCAACAGTTAGCAAGATGGTCCAACAATAGCAAGTAAGAGGAAAAAACCAAACAAAATAGATATAAGTAGATGCCTGAGATGCAGAAAACCAGTTGGCCCTAGATGCAGTTGGAGGTTGAGTTGCTGCCTCAGATCTATTGTTTGGTGCCTCAGATCTATTGTTTGGTGTAGGTTGAGATGCAGTTTGACCAAAAGCTCTGTATGCAGGCTGAGATCTAGTACTTGGTGGCTGAGATGCAGTTTGAGGTGTTGCAGTCTGCTTTGTTGTAGATCTACTGCCTTGTGCCTACAAATAGGGTTGTACAAGTTACATACACATGAAATATATGAGGAAATGACTAAAGTTCAAAGCATGGAAATACTTACAGCTTTTGATTTAGCAAGTCTATCTCTTCTCTGCCATGGAGTTTCACCAGTGATGTCTGCCTTGCACCTTCTTGCATTATGTCCTTCTTTCTGGCACCTCCCACACTTGATTGTCTTGTTCATCCTAGAAACTCTATAAGGGTTCCTTGGCTCTTCAGGATCTCTTTTTCTTTGCTTTGGTGGTCTGCCAGGTGGTTTATACACATGAGGAGCAACAGGAGCAGGTTGGTTAGTCTCAACCCACTCAGACTGGCCAGGCATTGGCTGTATTATCTC
This sequence comes from Lithocarpus polystachyus, assembly GCA_033629205.1. Classification (NCBI taxonomy): domain Eukaryota; kingdom Viridiplantae; phylum Streptophyta; class Magnoliopsida; order Fagales; family Fagaceae; genus Lithocarpus; species Lithocarpus polystachyus. The sequence continues at coordinate 55,291,886 of CM066167.1, forward strand.
CTTGTAAGTTTCAACAAAAGTCTCTCTTAGGTAACAAGGATGCACATAGTCTTCCACTTTCTCTAGGTTCTTAACAATAGCAGAGATCCCATGTTTGCAAGGAAGTCCTGTCAAATCCCAAATCCTACAACTGCATGCTTTCCTAGTCAAGTCAACCACATGTCTCTCACGACCATTATCAACCTCATACATGAACCTGCCTGATGGAATAGCACTGAAAGGTATAGATTCATATTTTAACTTCTCTAATTTGTCTTGAATATTAGGACAAACCTGACCAGTGTATTTTGCTATACCTTTCATCTTTTTGTATTGTTTGGTTATGAGCCTAACTCTGATCCACTCCAACATTGCTAAAATTGGCTTATCCCTAGCTTCTAAGATCATGGCATTAAAAGACTCACTCAAGTTATTAGCTAAACAGTCACACAAAGCTCTACTACTAAAGTGAGACTTAGACCAGTGTGCAGGGTTGATATCAGCAAGATACTCCCATGCCTTGACATCTAAATCCTTCAGTTCCTGCATTCTTCTCTCAAACTCCCTGATTGTTGTGGCTCCAGCACATCTCCACAGTGCATCCTTCAACTCCAAGCCCTTATGATCCACTTTAAAATTATTGTAGATATGTTTCACACAATACCTATGCTCACAAGTTGGGAACAGCATCTCAAGTGCAGGTATAAGGCCCTAATTCATATACAAAACAGGTCAAGTAAATATGTCAGTTAAACATGTTGAAATGAACTGAGGCATGTATTATTAAACTTTAAATAGGAGTAGAGAAATGTTAGTACAATTGTAGTTCATACCTTTTGTCTATCAGTGATAAAGACCAAATTAAGTTGCTCTGGATTCCCAATGTCATCTGAAAACTACTGTAGAAACCATACCCATGAATCTTTGTTCTCTTGCTCAACAACAGCAAATGCAACTGGGAAAATGTTATCATTCGTATCTCTAGCTGTGGCAGACAATATTTGCCCCCCAAATCTCCCTTTCAGGTGGCACCCATCTAAACCAATGATTGGCCTACAACCTCCCAAAAAACCAACTTTTTGTGCATTATACCTAACATACATTCTCTTAAATTTAGGCTGTGCATTTTCATCCTTCATTTCAGTTTGTAAAATAACCCTACTTCCTTTATCATTCAACCTTATCATCTATGCATAATCCCTAAGCTTCCCATATTGCAGCTGTTCATCCCCAGTAATCAAGTCAGTCGCTTTCCTTTTTGCCCTATACACCTGATTATAACTTATGTCAACTTCAAGTGTTTGCTTCACATGATGTTGAACACCAGCCACTTTCCAATCGGGATTTTTGTTAAACTCCTGCAGAAACTTCTTTGCAACATATCTTGAAGTCACTTGGCTGTGTTTGAAGGATCTAGGGCAGGTGCACTCTGGATTGAAGGTTTTTATTTGGAATGTCAACTCCCCCAGATAGTTGAGAGGCATAACACCTCCATCTACATTCATTTTTGCAATAAACTGATATTTTCTTCTTCTCATTCAGCTTGAACTTGATATCTACTAGCTTGTGTATAGCATATTCCCTCAATGCCTCCCTAAATACCTTAGAGTTTGGAAACTTCATTCCTTTCTGTAACACTGGTTTTCTCATGTCAGTTTGGACGTTAAACTCAGGTTCTTTTGCAGCAGTTGGTGCTGGTTGATCATCATCAGAATCTACTAAACTTTCCATGTCATCTTCAAGAGGTGGGTCAATCCATTCACCCTCTTTAAGAGGTGGGTCATTGTTAGCTGGAGTAGTCCTATGTGGGGCTGCATTGACAGTATCTCCCTCAGAGGGCCTATGTGGGGCTGCATTGACATTATCTCCCTCAGAGGATCTATGTAGAGCTGCTGCACTGCCACTAACTCCATCATGTGTAGATGGCCCATCATCTACATTTCCAAATACATCATCATCAAAATCTGGCCCCTCAAATCCTTCCCCCAACCAATCAAAATCTGACCCCTCAGAATCCACATTACCTCCCTCATGCATCTCATGCACATCATCACCATTCTGAGGTACCTCATGCACATCATCATCATTTGCTACTTCCTCATGAGCAAATGGTTGTTCAACTGCAAGTGGCTCCTCACCACCCTCAACATATAATGTTATCTTATTTGTAGGCCATGCAGCATGAATCTCACACATATAAACTACATCATCATCTTCATTTATAAGCCTTAACCCTTGCTCTAAATTACCTCCAGGAATAAGATAATGAAATCTACTTGTACTATTTTCCCCCAAACCACAACACATATCTTGTATTTCAAAATAACTAAGTTTATCTGGGTCAACATCATCAATAAAAGAAGTACTACCTCCTAAATATACCAAATCTGGGTTCCACACAAACTGGCCACCATGATGAATCTCAAAATTGAATGTCAAGTCAGCCATCTGCATATAAAATACAATAGAATAAAGTATGAGATGGGCTTGCATGTGGGAAAGTATAATCTATTATAGATTATTGCTTTATTAGGCAGTCAAATTTCTCTTTCAATTTCCCTAACTATATACCAGCAAATGAGATGGCCTTGATGAATGTAATTAACTATATACCAGCAATTGGGTATGTATCATGTGGTCCTGTGGTCCACACAAAGCATAATACAGAAACAGACAACATTATTAAAAGTTTTTGTTCTGTTTTTGGGATACAAATACATGGAAAGGGAAAGAAGAAAAGCAGAAAGTAGAAAAGCAATAATCAATACTATTGCAAAATCATGAAAAGCAATAATCAATGGAGCCCCACATTGACAAAGCCTAATCCTATGGTCTAGCAGCCCCACATTGATGAATACAAGCAAAAACCAAATTTCGAAAAAAGAATTTTAAAACCCCAGGTTTTCAATCTCGAAAAAGGATCTACCTAAAATCAGATGAACAGAGCATATGACAGTAAAAGAAAACCAAAAATCGAAACTAACAAAGTCAGGAAATCACCCAAACAAGAGAAGACGAACGGACCAAGCACCAAAAATCAAAAACACTATTTGCAACAGCTGAATTGAATTGCTTGCACGGTTTGCACTGTGTCTCCTTCTTCCTCGGTTTGCTTGCACGATCAAAACCCAAGAGGTTATCAGTCCATTATCTCAAGCACATTGCATTGTGATCTTCGTTTGGTGGGAGTGTGTTTGGGAGTGATTTTTGTGTTTGATCTGTTTTAGGTTCTGTCTTTGATGAGTTTATGTGTTAGAGTAACGTCTGCACTGGAGGTGGGTTACGGAGGGAATCACAGGTGGGTAAAGTGTCAAAAATCAAACCACGGGTAGGCAAATAGAACTAGAGGTCAACCACAGGTGGGTAAAGTGTAATTATCCCTTTTTTTTTAATCTTTATTGAATCTTTAACTTTTTAGGCAGTTTTTATTTGCATTACATTGATTTTTCATCTCAAAGATGAGACTTCCATTGCTACTATGGACAGGTACGTATCTCATGCAAGCATATATGAACTTAAACTATCTTTCAATATTTTGAATGCTTTATAATTTTGCTAGATGTGATTAGGCTCAAAGTATATGCTCCATTATTTTTCTAGATCATTTAAATACATTAAACTAAGTTAATAGGATTTATTATATATAATTTATCAAACAAAATGAAATAGATTTTGTCGAGTATGATTTATTCATGTTGTTCCCTTTTTACTTTTTATTTTTATTTTGAATATCAGCATTTATTTATGTAAAGTGTGCATAGAATTATGTATCTGTTCGCAGCATTAATTAATTTTTTTTTGTTAATTATTAGTATAATTTTCTATTCCCAACAAATTCTTCATTAATCTTTTTATTTTTTTGTTTTTAAATTGCAAAATTTTGGAAATTTAATTCTCGAATTTTCAAAATCTTTAAAAAGTTTTTTTTTTTTTTTTTTTTTTTTTAAGAATCTTAGTCTTCATTCTTCCAATATTAATCGTTTTTATGCATTGATTATTTTTACTCTTGGGCCATCATTATAAAATATGTTTTTTTTTTTTTTTTTTTTTTTTTTTTGCGATTATGGAACTTATTTGACTAAAGTAGTAAAATCAAAGTGGAAATGATAGCTCTATATAGAAAAAAAATTTTCATTTTGAAGCCTAGTATTAAATGGTTGTAGACTCATATGCAATTTTACAAGCTATATGGTTCTTTTTTTTTTTTTTTTAACTCGGTTTAATTTTTTTCTTGATTTTGTTTTCTAGGTTTGTCATAAAATATCCAAGCATCCTAAGAAAGGGGTGTAAACTATATCTCTACAATTTTTTTTTTTCATTTACACGTAGTGTCTCTCTTACAAATTGACTAAACTAAGAAAGAAGTCTAGAAACATAACAAAATGTCATGATATTTTCATATTACATTTATTTTTAGTTATGGTGGGCCTTGGTTTAATATTTTATTATTTTATTTTAGAGTAATGCTATGTATATAACATTTTCATAACAAATCTTAGGTGACAAATTGTTATTGGTTTCAAACTAAGCCAACCACTTTAAACTATGCATTTAAAAAAAAAAAATAATAACTAAAAGGCAACTGAAAAAATCGTGCTAGAAATAGTGAATTTTGACTCACCAAATTTTGACTAAACTAAAAAAGAAGTTTATTAATACAATAAAATGTCACAACATTTTTACAATACTTTTTATTTCTAGCTATGGTAGCTCCCTGTATGATATTTTATTATTTATGTTTATAACATTTTCACAACAAATTTTAGGTGGTAAATTGTTATTAGTTTTAAATTATGACCACCACTTAAAATTTTGTATTAAAAAAAAAAAAAAAAACCAGCCCAAGAAGACTGAGTGGAACAATGAATATTGGCTCACCCAATTTGCCTAAACCAAAAAATAGTTTAGGAATACAATAAAATATTACACCATTTTCACAATATTTATTTCAGTTATGGTAGGTCCGTTAAGATATTTTATTATTCATTTTAAGAAAATGCAAGTTTTACAATATTTTCACAAAAAAATTATAAATGACAAGTTATTATTGATTTTAAACTGGGCCCACAATCAATATCACCTTTTTTTATATCAATAGTAGCTTCGCACTTAGGATTTGTTGTGAAATTAATGCGAAAATGTTTTGGACTTCACATTTTTTTTTATCTATAAGGAACTAAGATCTTGGCAATTGTGAAAATATTGTGACAACAACATGAAGTTACAACATTTTCACAATAAATTTATTTTTAGTTGTGACTAGTCCCAATCTTTTTTTTTTTTTTTGCCCTATAAAAAACTGACACTTCAATAATTGTGAAAATAAATATTTTGAAACTTTTTTGTTCCAGTGTAACAATACCACGTAAACGCATATAAATATATATGAAGTGCTACGTTTACAACATTTTTACAACAAATCATAGATGGTAAGTTGTAATTGGTTCTAATTTAAATCAATATATTAAATTATTTTTTTGTGAATCCATAACAGCAAATAAAAACCTATTTATTTAAAATTTATTATAAAAATATTGTGAATGTATCATGTCTTTAAACGCTTAAAGGAATCGAAAATGACCAAAATAATAATAATAATAATAATAATAATAATAATAATAATAACAACTAGTCGTCAACCCGTGCAATGCACGTGATAGTTAAATAAAAATTAAAAATACTTATTTTACTTAAAGGTTTATGACTTAATTTTTAAAAATGTATTACTTGAAAATGAATAAAAATAAGTAATTTTTTGTTCAATATAATGATTTAGAATTTTTTTTTTCTTTCATATCATTGGTTTTACATAACATATGCCGATATGGGCTATTCTGTGGTGATGACTTCATATAATACTCAACTGCAATTAAATCTATTATCCACTGCCAATCTAATCAATGTTATCTTGATAGCAGATCTACAAATTGCATTCTCATATTCTTGGAGTTTGTCACATCATTATCTATATATATATATATATTAAAAATCGAAACCTCTGAAACTCCCACAATTTTCCACATCATTATTTTAATTTATAATTTTTTTTAATTTTTAAAACTAAATAGTGAGAGAGTCCTAACAGGAGTCTCGCTCCCTCTTTTTTCCTCATCATTTTAATTTATAAAAAATTTTAATTTGTTAAACACTTAAACTAAATAGTGAGAGAGTCCAACTTGGAGTCTCTATCTTTTTTCCTTAATCCTAATAGGAGTCTTTTTTTTTTTTTTTCACGTGAGTTTTTTTTTTTTTAACCTAAAGTGAGCCCTTTAAAAAAAAAAAAAACCGAAACCTTTGAAACTCCCACAATTTTTCACATCATCATCTTAATTTATAATTTTTTTTAATTTTTAAAACTAAATAGTGAGAGCGTCCTAACATGAGTCTCTCTCTCTTTTTTCCTCATCATTTTAATTTATAAAAAATTTTAATTTGTTAAACTAAATAGTGAGAGAGTCTTAATAGGAGTCTCTCTCTTTTTTCCTTAATCCTAATAGGAGTTTTTTTTTTTTTTTTTTTTCATGTGAGTCTTTTTTTTTAACCTAAAGTGAGCCCTTAAAAAAAAAAAAAAAAACTAACGTGAGGTCTAATTTAAAAAAAGAATTTATTTTTTAAACCTAATTCTAATGTAAGTCTTTCAAAAAGTTAAAATTTTCAGTTTTATATTATATATAGATAATAATAATAATGTGACAAGCTCTAAGAATACGAGAATGCAATTTGTAGATCTACTATCAAGATAACATAGATTAGATTGATATTGGATAGTAGATATAATTGCAGTTGAATATTATGTAAAGTTATCACCATAGAATAGCCCACGTCGAAATGTGTTATATGAAATCAATGATATGAAAGAAAAATAATTTTTCTAAATCATTATATTGAAGAAATTAGTTATTTTCATTTATTTTCAAATTATACATTTTTAAAATTTAAGTCATATACCTTTAAGTAAAATAAGTACTTTTAATTTTTATTTAACTATCCCGTGCATCGCACGGGTTGGCGACTAGTTATTATCTATATATAATATAAAACTGAAAATTTTGACTTTTTGAGAGACTTACGTTAGAATTATGATTAAAAAAATAATTATAGTTTTTTTAATTAGACCTCACATTAGAATTTTTTTTACAAGGAACCACTTTAGGTTTTTTTTTTTTTTTTAAAAAGACTCACCTGAAAAATTAAAAAATCTTTAGGATTAAGGAAAAAAGAGATAGAGACTCCTATTACGACTCTCTCACTATTTAGTTTAAATTTTTTTTATAAATTAAAATGATGAGGAAAAAAGAGAGAGAGAGAATCCTATTAGGACTCTCTCACTATTTAGTTTTAAAAATTAAAATTTTTTTATAAATTAAAATGATGATGTGGAAAATTATAGGAGTTTTAGAGGTTTCGATTTTATAGACCTTGTGTTAGAATTTTTTTTTTTAAACGACTCACTTTAGGTTTTTTTTTTTTAAAGACTCACCTGAAAAATTAAAAAAAAATTAAAAAAACTTTAGGATTAAGGAAAAAAGAGATAGAGACTCCTATTAGGCATCTCTCACTATTTAGTTTAAATTTTTTTTTTTATAAATTAAATTGATGAGGAAAAAAGAGAGAGAGAATCCTATTAGGACTCTCTCACTATTTAGTTTTAAAAATTAAAATTTTTTTATAAATTAAAATGATGATGTGATAAATTATAGGAGTTTCAGGGGTTTCGGTTTTTTGTATATATATATATATATATATATATAGAGAATAATAATAATAACAAACGAAACTAGTGTACCGACGAAAAAAAAAAAAACACCAGCTTAAGTAATATACAAAACGGTGTGTTTTGTAAAACTCACCAAATACAAACCAAGTTGGTACTGTAGAGAGAGAGAGCTATTCACATTCTACCCAAAACCAGAATATATTTTATACGTTCTTTCTGCATCGCGCGATTGATCTCTCCAAATTGCATAATGCCAACGGATCCACCTATTACCAATCTGAGGCTACGTAAGAATTTATGTTCATCGATTAGGTTTTTATTTTATTTCATGTAATTGGATTTGTTTTTTTCTTTTTTGTTTCAAGTCGCCTAACCCTAATTCCTCTTTCTCATCTCATCTCATCTCATCCGGTGTTGTAGTAATTTATACTATAATTGGAGCTAGTATTGCGCGTCCAGTGTCTGCGTGGCTTCATGGAGAAAGGCAAGTGTTATTGGGTTTTTGAATATATATATATATATATATTGAAATTTTTTTGTTGGCGATGATGCTAATCCGTGTTACATCTTTGGTGGTCGTTCAGCTTGTTTTCTTGGGGAGGATCTTCTGAAGAAACATATCCCGAGTATGTCTGTTTAAACCCAATATTTGTGCATAATATTATTGCTGACAATTTCAAAACCCTTTAGCTACTTGATCTTATCGGTGCTATGCTTCGAATATACATTTGAACATGGGCTCTACTTATGTGGGTAGACATGAATTCGAGATAATTTTATGCATTTTGTTGTTGAGATAATTTGTCTCCCTCTTACAGATGTTTATCGAGTTTTAGATCTTGTGAAGCCTCGTGGGATAATTATTAGCTACATTAAATAAGTGATGTGGATGGAGGGACCATATTGACCTCAATTTAGAAGATTGAGGGTTAAATTGATGTAATAGAATACCCGTTAAGGTGCTCCCTCGTGGTGGGAGGCTAGGGATGAGCTATAGGCTAAGACATGGATTCTGGGGATGTGCAGTCAACACAACGACCCACCAAAACAGACAAAACCCAATGGGTTGTATTGATTTCTGTGGACTGGTGGGTAGGATCGGATTGGATTTTTATTTTTATTTTTATTTTACATTTGGGTTGTGTCTGGTTAGGGTCAGCATATTCACCAACCCGTCTAACCTCACCCGACCTAACTATATTCAATATGTTTTAAATTAGATATTTTAATTATTAGTTTTACCCTGTTGCCCTCAAGGGATCTGAAATACTAAAACATACTCTCATATCATTTCTCATTGTCCTCGCTACCTGCTGCCACTCTCCTTTTCTCTCACCCCTTTTTCATTGACTCTCTCGCGTGCTGTCTGTCTGTCTCTCTCTCGCCAGTGTATTGACCATTGAGTGATTTGGTTGCTTAGAATCTTTATAAGATGGCAGCAAACTCTGTAGCAATGTTATGAATACCGTTTCGGACCCTGTTTTGGTTTGTCTAGTAGAATGGAATATTTCGGTACCGGCTGATTTCAGCGAACTGTTTCCTGTGTTTCGGGGTTCCTAAAAAATAATTTATATATAGTCTTGTAGAACATAAAATTGTCAATTCAAATAAATAAATAACTCAATATCAAATAATACAAATCATTTAGTCTTAACTCTTATGTCTTAAACATCAATATAACATCACACAATAAGAAGTTTTACAAGTCAATAACTAAATATCAAATAATACAAAATATTTAGTCTTAACTCTTAAGTCTTAAACCTCAATATAACATCAAACAGTAAGAAGTTTATAACAAGTCATTTCTCATTACATAAGTCCATAATAACTAATAAGCCAACAAAGTTTATAACATAATATTACTCCTCCTCATCATCATCCATGAGAAAAGGATCAAATTCATCATCAAAAGAACTCCCATAAGAACTACCAAGACCCATTGGAAGATTTGTCAAGCCATGTTCATTGTTGTTGTCGTCATCAACATCAATAGTTTCAAGTTCAGCATCCTCTTCCACATTCACTAGGGCTACTGGTTCATTAAGACAATCCCAATTTATGTCATCTGGATTAAGAAGTGCAGGTTCTTCAGCCACCCAATCTCCCATCAAGTCAATGTAGCCACCCAATCTCCCATCAAGTCAATGTTATCTAAGCTTATAGGATCCAATGCATACTTATTCCTTTGAATGTTCCTACCAATGGGAGTATTAAACATTAGTAACATTTTATAATTATTTGAAAGTACATTTCATTTGCATATGAGTAACGATAATAAATTTACCTTTCTTGAAGCCTCAAATTATAATGGACAAAGACCAAATCATTTACCTTTTTATGTTCCAATCTATTTTTGTTCTTTGAGTGAACATATTCAAATGTGCTGCAACTTCTCTCACAACTAGTTGCACTACAACATTGACTTAGCACACGAATGGCAAATGATTGTAAATTTGGAGCTCCAAGTCCAAATTGCTCCCACCATGAAACTACAATAACAAGTAAAAATGTAAAATAAGCATTGCCCATGCAAAAATGAAATAACAACTATAAAGGATAAATAGACATATTTAAAAGAAATACTATTAAATTATTAATGTTTACCTGGATTTACTCTCTCTCATTGGCAGATTGCTAGTGATGTGCCAAAGTCACTCATTGACTTTTTGTACTCATCAAGTTGTGAACTTATTTTGTCTTGAATGTCAGGATCGGGAATCAACCTCATTAGAGTGCTTAGCAACCCTCTTTGAGCTTCATTTTGACTTTTAGACGAAGGCCTAAAGTAAATTGTAGGGTTAAGAAAGCAACCTGCTGCATTCAAAGGACTATGAAGTTGTTTGTCCCCATCTAGCATCAATAACTCTAATATAATTTCCATACAAAGAAACTTTGTTCTTCAACCCTTTTTTTTGTTCCTCTTTTGCTCTATCCATTGCTTCATACAAGTACCCCATAGCAGGTTTCTCATCCCCATCAACATGATGAAGTACTCTGGCTAAAGGCTCACTAACTTTCACTATGTTCTTGCATTGAGACCAAAACAAAAAATCTTCCAAAACAATTTTACTTATCTCCTTCTCAACGGCAGTCTTAGCATGGGGGCATGCAAGCCATCTATCACAAGTGAACATTTGTCTAAGCTCTTTTTTGAACCTTAGCATGCTCTGTAGACTTAAGAAGTTAGTGGCAAACCTTGTAATTGCAGGATGACATAACTCTCTTCCATTTGTAAAATCTTACCTCATCAAGTCTAAAACAACTCCATGGTTGTAAATGAACTTTGTTATCTTTTTTGCCTTCTTAATTGCTTCATCAACAAGAGGGAACCACTTAGGATTAGCAATATTCTCCAACATCAAGTCTATGCAATGAGCTGCACAAGGAGACCAAAATAAAGTACCATACTTCTGCTGTAATTTTTTTCCAGCTTTTTTATAGGTAGAAGCATTACCTGTAATCAATTGCACAATATATTCCACACCAATTTCTTGAACAAAAGAATCAAATATATTGAACAACGTTTTAGCATCCTTTGTAAGGCCTGAAGTATCAATAGATTTTAAGAACATGGCACCCCTTGGACAATAAACCAAAAAATTTATTGTTGGTTGTTTTTTATTTGTCCACCCATCAGACATCATTGAATCGCCATATACTTTCCAATAATTTTTTATATCTAACAGCAGCAATGGAATCTATCATAAAAAGGGGTCCCATTAACTCATTTTTCGAAGGCCCCTTAAATGGGGTCCCTTTAACTCATAAAAAGAAGGCCCCTTAAATCCTGGCCCAACAGTTGCAATGGAATCTATCATAGGTTGATAATGGGGTGACTGAGCTGCATAAAAGGGTACATTAGAATGATACCATCATCTTGCCACATTCATTTTTGCATTATCAATCTTCTTATAGAGGGTTGAGCCCCGGGGGTTGTTCTTGGAGCAAAATAACTCTAAATTTTTTTCTTTCCTCTTATTTGAACCATATCAGTGTCAACATCCTTTCCCCTAGATTTTCATTTACCTAATGTTCGAGGGGGACTCTTTTGAGTTTGAGTCTTTTCAACAACCTTAACTTCCTCCTCCTCCTCATCAACATCAAATGGATCACCATATGGGTTCCCAATTTCTGATTGAATCCTCTTTTTAGTTTTTTTTTTTTTTTGATAAGAAACATAAAAATTTTATTAAAAGCCCAGTGCATAGGAAATGTACAAAAAGGCAAAAAACATCAAGGAACCAAATTACAAATATCAAGCAGCACAGGAAGGGAAGTACAAGAAACAGAAGGTAGAACACGACACCATTCGAGAAGAGTAAAAAAGAAGAAAGACTTGAGCTCAATAATGGACCGTTCACGACCCTCAAAGCTTCTAGAATTCTGCTCCTGCCAGATACACCACATCAAACAATGCGGCACAAACCTCCAAATAGCTAAATTACGATGACGCTTGAAATTACATGTCCAACAATCCAATAAATCCACTACCCTTAGAGGCATCACCCAACAAATACCAAACAAGCAAAAGATCATACTCCACATCTCATAAGCTAGAGGACTGTGAATGAGGAGATGATCTACAGATTCCCCACACCTTTTGCCCATAAAACACCACTCAAGGACAACAAAGTGCCTCTTCCGGAGGTTATCTATAGTTAGAATCTTGCCTAACGCCACAGACCAAGAGAAAAAAGCTACCTGAGGAGGGACCTTCGATTGCCACACCATATTCTAAGGGAAAGAAATGCCAGCAAAAGGGGATAAAGAATGATAATACCCACTCACCTTGAAACCACGACTGTTGGCTGGCTTCCAACAAAGATTGTTAGAGCCAACACCCCACACCTTTGTGGAATAAATCAAACCCATAATCATTCTAGTAATACCACCCCCTTTAATCAACTTATGACTATGCAAACAAATAGTGTTATTTTTTGCGTTAGGCACTGCACAGGCATGAGCCCCTGCGGGATCCTCTGATCTTGCAGGGGCAGTGGCCACAGAAGCAGAAGCACCAGCTAAACTATGATGAGTATGAGTATGATCAACCATAGTTTACTATTCAATGAAATGAAATGAAATTCAATCAAATGCAGTAGCTAAATTTTAATTTAATTTGCATGAAGTGAATGAACAAACAAAAGACATTATTTATGACAATGTATACCACAAATCGCATATCTTAAGTCCTTAACTCTTAAGTCTTAATCTTAACTCCTAACTCCTAAGTTCTTAGCCGCAAAACAAATCATAAGAAAAAAAAATTATGACAGAGGGAGAAGGAGAACGAGAGAGCGAGAGTAGAGAAAGATTACCTGATTTGGCTGAGGGAGAAAAGAGCCAAAGAGTGTCAGAGACAGAGGGAGAAGGAGAATGAGAGAGTGAGAGTAGAGAGTCTAGAGACAGTGGCAGAGAGAGCAGCAGAGCACGAGTGAGAGTGAAAGAATAAGATTAGGTTTTTTAGGAAAGTCCAAAACGGCGTAGTTTAGGACCTTTTAGTGTTTTTTAATTTTTTTTTTTTTTCAACAAGCAAAATCTGGTACCGGCCGAAATTCACATCTCGGCTGAAATTGGCCGAAATGACCCGAAACAGCCCGAAATCTGAGCTAAGGTGAAACGTGAGGTATTCTTGTACCGGTTTGCATACCGGTACGAAAAATTCCGGCCGTTGCGGCCAAAACGGAACGGAATCAATAAAAATGCTCTGTAGTAATGCTGCTCAGTAAAAGTAATACAAAAATTTTAGAATACTACTTCAGTGATGGATGTGTAATTCTCAGAATTTTTAGAATATTGATGCTGTGTAAATGTAATTCTCAGGATTTTTTTGATTACTGATGCTGTGTATTCGTAATACAGGTTCATCAAACACCGTGATGATGGAATTATTTTTAGGTTTTTTTTTTTTTTTAAACTGACCAATCCTTGGGTCTAATCTGACCCATAATGTGGTGCAGGAGTGAAACTAAGTAACCCTAATGTAAGACTAAGTGGAAATAAAGGTTAAGTTTTAATTGTCATGAGTATAAGTTAGGTTAATCTAAAAGCTAAGTGCTTAGATGTAAAGCTTGATTGTCTAAATATCCGTTTGGGAATTGTTTTTTTTTTTTTTTTTTTGGTAGCTTATTTGCATAGTGTTTATCAAAATATATATAGTTTTTGGTAACTTTTATGTTAAATGTATGACAAAAAACCAAAAGCTATTTTATTTTTTAAAAGCTAAAAATTGGATTATTTGCAAAAAAGTTGTGACAAAATGCAAAAAGCTTTTAGCAAATAAGCAATTTCCAAACGCATTCTATGGTGATAAATGTAACTAGGATATATATATATATATATATATAAAACTTTGTAAAGGCTTTAATGTTTGAATTACGTAATTTAAGGGAAGGGTGCTTTTGTAAATTCAATTGCACTTCCCTAATGACCAACTCTAGAGACACTTGGACCTAACTAGGAATATCTTAATTCACCTATCCCACTAAAATGGACAGCCAATGCATTTAGTCTCTCATCTCATTTTCCCATCTTAAAAGAATTTAGAACAAGCTCTTTATTCCCCTTCTAACCTCACGGGTCCAGCACAAAAAGGTTTAGATCCTTAAATCTCTTTTCAAGTTCTCTACCTTCTCTTCAAGCTGGAGTGATTCTAGCACCCATTCCTCCTAGAATCCGAAGATAGTTAAGTTAAAGTTTGGGTTAATCTCTTTTAAATTGTGTAAGCCTTTATTAATTAGGTAACTTAGGTTAGGTGATTTTCAAAATACTAAAAATTGTAAGCAATTTGAGAATTTAAACCATGCATGTGATGATTATTAAAGAAATTGGTTTGGGTCTTGATGAAAAAGGGTTTTGTGGTTATGATTCTAAAATTTGTTTTGAGTTGTGTTGGTAATTCAAAAATTGAGTTGAGCTTTTGTTGAATTGAGATTTGAAAAGTGGTATAATCTGATTTTTGTGTGAAATTAGTATGGATATGTTAAATTTATAAGGTGGAGTTTGCATGTATAGAATTTAGACTATGATTTCATGCATGTGAGTGGAATTAAGCAAAATTAGGGATTATAGATGATTCTGTTACATAATAGAATTTGCTGGAAATTATTGTGGTAACTATTGTGAAATGGCTTGTTTAGAAATGTTATATGACATGTCTAGTAGGTATATAAAGATTCCCACATGAAAATTAGGTCAATTTAACCTAGTTTGTGATTTATGAGGAAAGTTGTCAAATCTGCCAGAAGCTTTGACAGCTTCTGTACTTGTAGCTTATAAATTTTATGGTAAATCCTGTAAATTGAATTTGAAGGTCTAGGGTAGTTTGAATGAAAGTTAAAACATATATTTATAAAATGGAATTGGTTCTCATATCAATTGGATTTAGCACTATGAATTGTATAACTAGACAAAGGTGAAATAAAAAATATGGGACTAATGACACCACATGTAAACTAGGATTTGGATGCTTTCAATTTCTAAGTGAAATGGAGAATGTCTATTTAATCGTGATGATTTAAATTTGAATCAATTTATGGCCAAGATTTTACCAAAATCTAGACCCTTGATTTATTCAACTTTGAATCATGGGCTTTTAATGGACACTCTCCCTTTCACTTTATATGGAGAGAATCAAAATCTTGTAAACTAAGGGGAGCTAATTTGTATTTTAGTCTCTTTTATATATGTGGTGGTTTTGTGTTTGTGCACTTGCATGTGTGTTGACGTGAAACCTCGCCAGGATTGGGCCCTTTGGACCCATCCTATATTTAGGTTTTTAATATCCAATTAATTGCTAATCAATACAATCATGTCCAAGAACGGTATCCTAACAATGTTGCACACTTTGTTAAGCTTATTTATGTTGCAAGAAGGATACATGTTTATGGAATTGACATTTGTTTATGCCTATTGGGTTTTTGATATTGTATGACTTTTATTATAAGATTTTGCATTGACACGGTTTTCCTTTCTGACATCTTGGTATTTATTCAGAATCAATCTGAATAAATATTGTTGTTTCAATATTATTTCCATTCTAATGAAAACATTTTTTAACAGTTCGACTATTCGGCAAATTTTACGTATGGAAGGAGAGGCAGCAAAATCGATGACATTGGGGGAATTGGCTAGGTGCCTTAGGTAAGTCTTACGATTTAAACAAATCTGATACACACATGTATTGAAAGACATCATAGTTAAGATCTGCTGTCAAGAATCTCTATAGTTGATCCTTTTAAACCTAACTTTGTTGTGCTTGTTGGTTTGTAGAAATTTTTCTTTGAACATAAATTCGGTTACCTTTTTATTAGGTTTGCTGGTTCATGAAATTATTTGGATTTTTGTGAAGATGCAAACTTGTGGACTAGAAAGTGAAATCATAGTCTTTTTTTTTTTTTTTTTTAATTTAGAAATTCTTAATGATTTCCCAATTTGCTTATTGCTTAGTGGCTTTGGAGGTATATGGAGCGAATTGGCTGAATCGAAGAAAGATTGATGTGGCATCAGAATAGTAATATTCCTCACTTCTCCACCCAACTATTAACTACTAATCCGCATGATGTGTAGTGCACATTGAAATATTTTGTTTAATTTTATGTTTTGTGTATAATACTTATCATGTGCAATATTTGGGGATTTGATTTTAATTATATTACTTGCGATGCTATTAGGAAGAGGGGGTAATCAATAGTATGAAATATTTGCTTGATTTTTTTAAAATTTATTTTGCTTGTGGATTAGCGCTTTTGGAGGTATATGGATTGAGTTGGCTGAATCGAAGAAAGATTGATGTGGAATCAGAATAATCATATTCCTCACTTCTCACCCAAGTACTAACTACTAATCCGCATGATGTGCAGTGCATGTTGAAATATTTTGTTTAATTTTATGTGTAATGTTTGGGGATTCAAATTTAATTATATTTGATTTTTTTTTTTGGGGGGGGGGGGGGGGGTTGGGTTTGAACCTGGGATGGCTCTAGTGGAATGGCATTTGCCTGTTATCTTTGATATTTTAGATTTACTTGTGTTTTAATTGTTGCCAAAGAAAACTCAATTTTAGCAAGATTGTCATATTTCAAAAAGTGTATATAAATCTTATAAAAATAATCAGTAAAATTTTTTTACATTGATAATTAATTAATTATTCATTATTGCATTACTTAAAATAACTAATGAGATGCTTTCAAGTTGTATCTGTTACAACTTATGAGTTGCACCTTTTTACACTTTCAATTGTGAGAAAAAAAAAATTTGCTCATCAATTCTCTCTACGCGCTACTCTCCATCTTCTTCTCTCTCTAAACTTAAACAGAAGAAAAATGATCCCATCTTCACAGTCATGAGTTTTAAATGACATTCCCACCTCTGTCTTGTGCTCCAAGTCCCAGTGTAATCAAATTTTGTTTTTGGTAGAGGCTCAAAGTTTAGTGTTTGGTCGGCCATTTTTCAACAAATACACTTTTTTGATAAGCAACAAACACACTTGGTTACGAGAGAAGATGAGATAGTTTCAATGGTTCAAATTCTGGATCTCATTAGTCCCAAACGCTGAAACCATCGTGATTGCTGTAGGAGTAATTTGTGATTCAAACCTTGTGTCACAATTGTGCTTGTGTGCATAAGAAAACGAATGCAACAAGTTTAGACACATTGACAAGTTGCTATAGACAAGTAAATAAGTCATATTAGAGGTAGAATAAAGTTTTGCTATAAGATTAGTTGTAGTCTAAATCTACAATTTTATTCAATAAAATAAACATTACTATATATTTTGAAAATTTCATTGTTAAATTGCAGTTCTTTACGTTTTTAAATTTTGTGTCAATCGGATAATATTTATTATATAATCTATAAGCTTATATTTTATGCGTCATTTTAAATTACAAAAACTTGTAATTTGAACCACTTGCTGATAATACAGCTATTGAAAATTTGCAAGCATGAAGGATATAAAAAGAAGATGTAATCTAATTGTGGTTTTGTTAAAATTCATCTTTAATAAAAAGATATTGAGTAAAATTGTAGTTTTAAGTTACAACTAATTTTGCAGTTAAACTATGTCCTTAGAGGTAAATTAAAATGAAAACCAGTAATAGTATTTAATTTGCCAACACATATATCTCAATGAATTGCCACATGGGCAAGTAGCTAGTTTAAGTGCTTATCATGTGTGTAACGTTTATGATCCGTTTGGTTGGAGTGAAAAAAGTGAGAGGACAAAAAATTGAAAATTGGGCGGGGCAGAAAAGTAGAAGGATAGGAGATGTTTAATTTTCTCTCATGGTGTTTGGTTTGGGGGGTAAAAAAGTAGAGAGATAAAATTTTTTTTTGTTAGGATAGGAAATATTTCTACAAAATTTACTATCATGCTCCTACGAAAAAATTTTTTTTATACAAATATTTTTTAGGAAAAAAAGCTGGAGTTGGATATAACAAAATTAGATCAAACGTGAACTTCAAGTGGGAAAAAAGAAGAAAAAAATTAGGGGGAGAATGAGTGGATGGACAGAATAGTAATTAAAATCAACCTTTGTCTTCTCCCTTATTTTCTCTCCAAATTGGGGTGCCAAAATTTGGTGGGCATGGAGGGAAAATTACTAGGTCTCAAGTCTTATTGGGCTTCCACCAAAAAAAAAAAAAAAAACACAAGTCCATATAAAATTACTTTTTTTGATAAGTAAAATTATGTAGTTTTAGAGTTTTTTTATAAAAAAATAATATATTACTAACTCTGCAACTCAAATTCTTTACCCTGTTAGACCTCAAGTTTGTAAAATCACATAAATTATTGTCTACGTGATGAACCCAATTCTTTCTCACTCGCCTCATCAAATTCTCTTGTAAAAGATCTCCATTAGGCTGAGGATGTTCCGTCCCTATTTACAAATCCACCATCAAACGTTCATCCCTAACCTTGATTGCAAAACCTTCAACTTGATTCTTTACTTTAACTACCTCATATAGATGCCAATTTATCTGGAACAGACCCATGATTTCAAGTTAGAGGGGGCTATAGTAGTAGTAAAAAAAAAAAAAAAAAATTACTCCAAATAGATAACTGTAGGGGTAAAAGGCCCAATTCCAGATAGTGGGCCGCAGGCCTGTTCGAGGAGATTTGTCTGTTCGAGGACAATAAGTTATGAGGAAAGTACCTGGTTTAACTCCTCTCTGAAATATAACTTGTATGAAGAAGGAGAAGAGTGGTCCGAGGAGAACTGCTTGGTCGAATGATTAGAGGGACGATCCAGATGAATGTCCCAGCATTGATCTTATCATTGCTGGAGAACCTCCTGATTTATGTAGGCAAAGAGGACATGTGGCAGCAAAGAGATATTATGTGAAAGGCTGCTGTCACTGCATTTATAACCCTGCAGCTAACCTCCTGGCCGCATTAATGGGAAAAAGACATCTGAACAGTGACCTTCACCCTTTATAGCTGCCGTGTGGAAACTTCCAGTGAAGGCTGATGGGACAAGTATCAAAGGAGAATCACTTAACTGACACGTGAGGCAAATTGGCCTACAAATAGAGCAGGAAGTAGAGAGAGAAGGCATCGAACAATCAAGAGAAAGAGAGAAGTCATCAAAGAAGAAAGCAAGAAAGAGAAAGATACAAATACTCAAAATATTGGCCTAAGTTCTCTCCTTGGACTAAGCCGAGAAGAATTCTGTGCCATCTCAATACTTCATATTAGTCTGGTCATAATTATACTCGGGCAATCAACCTACTCGTCTCCAATAAAGTTTTCTCGGCCCACTCTCTCTACAAATTCATTCCAAGGATATTGCTTACGTCATAGGCCTTAGTTTCTTTTGCTTGTAGGCCCATCTGGAGATTTGTGTCCTTACAATAACCATATAATATAATTAAATTATAAATACATAAAATCATTGTTTCTTAATGTATTAAGATGCAAAAATCTTCCAACAAAGACAAAAAAAATAAAACACACACACAAAATAATATATTTTTTTTAATTGGATTTTTTTTTTTTTGGAAGTTGGAGCATTTATAGCATGGTTTGAAATCCGAACTGGACCAAATGGTCAGACCGAGTTAACCTTAAATTGGTCACCACTCTGGTTTTTTAAAGTAAGAAAATCGGAAAATTAAAATTTTCTATTAACTTCTTGACCCACAGTTAAACCGCCAGGTTTCTAAACCGAGCATGGATTCACCAGTCAGACTTCAAAGATAGCCCCAAAAATCTTCTCTGAAAAAAAGGCCGGTAGATAGCCCTTTTTGGTCGGAGTAATATCTTGTTGGTTTTCGACTGAAGCCCAAGCCCCCATGAATCTCTTATGTAGCTCCAATGGCTCATAGTCCCTAGATCTTTACTGTTTTGGGAGGTTCAAATTTGTTTTGGAGAGACTGGGGCGGGAAAGACAGACAGAGAGGGAGAAAGAGTGAAGAAGATGAGTGATAGCAGGTTGCTTCTAAGTTCTAATTTCTGAAATGTTTTAACGAGATGAGAATAATGTCTCAAGTTTGACTCATTGGGAGTGATTTTTTTTGGGAATAGGGATTTTTTAGAATTACATAAGATTTCTGCCGCTTTTGTCATGTCAATATTACATTAGTGTACTTTTTCTTTCCTTTTCTTAACTGCATTTTTGTGCTGCTTTCGTACTTCACAGTTGGAGTATTCCTATATCATTTGAATATGAAGTTTTCATATATTTAAATTTAAAGTATAAGTTTTTTCAATTATATTAGTAAATTAAAGTTTTTGAAATATTGTTATAAGGATGGATTTGTCGAAATACTTAAACTAATAGTAGATAATATTTATATAGCTTTTGTAATTAATTAAGAAAAATTTATTATTATCTTTAATCTATATAAAATGAATCAACTATAAATACTATTTTAGTCTATATTGCTAATTTTTCATATTTATTTATATTATTTGATTATTAAATCAATTATGATATCATCGTGGTTCAATCGATTGCGGTTTGACCTCGGTCGAACCTTGATATGACCTTAAAAACCTTAAACCTCTCATTTGACTGGTTTTTTGAACGATCCGGGTCTAAAAACCATGATTTATAGTAGTGGTACTAAAAAATTTAACATTTAGCACCTCAAAAATCTACTTTATCTATTTTACTACCTCATTTTACAATACACCCAACATCAATTGTTATATTTTTTTTACCACTTCATTGTTCCATTTTTTGCTAAAATACAATTTGCTATTATGAATACTTATATTGTTTTTTTTTTTTTTTAAGTTTTTGGGTTGAATAGTTACTAGTTGGATTAAACTGGTTAGGTTGATTGGAGAAAAGGGAGCTAAGGATTTGGAATAAGAGGGCGAACTACAAAAATGAAAAATATAATAAGTAAAAGAAGAAAAATAATTGGGCCGGAGGGCCTGGGGCTGCCTTGGGCCCGTCCCTGCAATTTATTATAAATCTAAGTAAAGCCCATGCTCAACCCCGATGTATGTGGATATTTTATACATAAAGCGCATAGCTAGTGGAAACAGATAAGATACTACAAGGTTTCATTCAATCATGACTAGTAAGTCCTAGAATTGACATGAATAAGTCTTGATTGTTGGTGCTTTATACGTATCATCGCTATCATATCTACAACATTATCATAAATCACTTCCACTCATTATTTCTATTGTAAGCCTATAAATCCAACTGAAAATTAAATTGATGCTATAAATTTTAGCAGAGTAGTGAAATCGTCAACAATATTACCATGCACGACTTGGCCAATTACTAACCTTCACCTTGAAATCTTAAGCTCAAAATTGGACGATGTGTAGATAAGTTAGTACATGCAGCCACATATTGAGTTTAAATGGACTTTCTTTTATAAATTACTATGTATTAAGCAAGTATAGGAACTGATGAGAGCATTGTAACACCAGGATTTGGATCCTCTCCATATCTCTTTGAAATGGAGAGTGTCCAGTTAAGGCCTGAGATTTAATTAAAATCAATCTATGGCCTAAAATATGCCACGTTATTTAAAAGACACTAACCTAACATTTCATGAATACTTTAACGGAGTCATGGGCAAACAAACATCAGTTAATCAAGAAGTGTTCTTTCTTTTGACTTTCTCTCATCTCAGTTTCTTTCTCACTCTCACTCTCATCTTAGTCTCTTGTTAGTGCTTTTAAATGACGTGGCAGATTTTAGGCCATGAATTTATTTTATATCAATCTCAGCCTGTAATTGGACACTCTCCATTTCTAATGAAATGGAGAGGATCCGGATCCGTAACACCATACATACTCGGATTTGAATGGTGTGTTATTGTGTCAAGAATTTTTGGTCTAGTAAACCTAAATGAAGATCCAAGTATGTAACACGGATTAACATCATCCCAGTAAAAGCCAACAAAATTTTTTGATAAGTAAAAATAAAAACCCGAATAGCACTAGCCCTCCATATAGCCATGTTGTCTCTCTCTTTGCAAGCACAGTATTAATTAAGACCAATTGCTAGATAAACCGCTACAAAGAAGAATGAGAAGAGGAATTAGGGTTAGCGAAAAAAAAAAAAAAAGAAAGAAGAAGAAGCAAAATCCAATTACATGATAAATAAACTCTAATCAATCAACATTAATTAGAGCTCATGTGCACATGATGATACAATGATGCCCTCTTTAATATAGCATTTGGCTTACCCCGTTGAAGATAGCACAATGGCGGAACTAGGATTTGAGTTTTGGGGGGGGGGGGGAATTGCTAGATAAACCGCTACAAAGAAGAATGAGAAGAGGAATTAGGGTTAGTGAAATAAAAAAAAAAAAAGAAAGAAGAAGAAGCAAAATCCAGTTACATGATAAATAAACTCTAATCAATCAACATTAATTAGAGCTCATGTGCACTTGATGATACAGTAATGCCCTCTTTAATATAGCATTTGGCTTGCCCCGTTGAAGATAGCACAATGGCGGAGCTAGGATTTGAGTTTGGGGGGGGGGGGGGGGGAGGGGGGGGAGGGAAATTTGTATATGATATACGCATTTACACAAATTTATGTGAATATATAATACTTGAGACCAATTTGAAAAATTAAAAGTTATGCATTTAAGTACTAAGTGATATTTAATGTAATTATACCTGTAGGGGCCAAGGAGTAGCTATGTATGGGCCGATCAGCACTTGGGCCTACAACCTATTTGTTGACGTGGGTTATGGATTTCCCACCACGAGCGTCCCACCAAACCGAGACCCTCTCCCCCTTTGGTTTTGCTTCTTTATCTCTCCAGTGTACTCTCCTGTTTTCTCTCTCTTTTCTCTCCCTCTTTTCATTTCCCAATTGCTCCTATTTATACCCTCAAAGTTAGTGGGATGTTATGATTTAGTGGATAGGGAGATCCAATGTGAACGTAGTTAAATGGGATTTTAGGTGGAAATGGCCTGGGAACCTGTTCCTAGTTTAGTGAAATGCTCGGCAAAGTATAATCTAGCGAATTGCCGGGCATTTAATCGTGCTGCGCCAATTCTCGGGGACGCTAACTTAGATGGGCTGCCAATGTATGGGCCGTGACATATGTAAAGCACCGACCACCTGTCGTGCTTGAGTCATTTCAATGTTTAGGGCCCTTAGATCGTATGGGCCGATCTGCTGGAATAAGCCTTTGAGGCTTTAATGGGCCTGGTTCTACGGCACCGTACAATACCAAAAAAAAAAAAAAAAAAAAAAAAACTCTACAAACAAAAAAAGCTTATTCATAATATTGTATTTATCTATTGAGATATCTCTAACATGAGTGATCTATTTTTTTTAGAGCCAAAACTCAAGTTATGAATGAAACTATTAGTAGTTAGATAGATATTGAGTGCAATATATGTGAATTTCTATTATTTTGGTTAATGTGTTCCCATAAAATGTTCAAATTATAATATAGTAGGGACAAACTAAAAAAATTTTAGTGTAAGGCATGCTAGTGGAGGACTTAAGATTCCTCAATAGTTCATTTAGAAGTTATGTTCTGTTTCAAGATCAAAGAAACAAAGTGGCATTTTAAAAACCCAAAAACAAAAAGTACGCAAGGGTATCTAATAACTAAAGGTATTTTTTGGGTGGGCCAAGGGGGCGACTACCCCACCTGGACCCCCTCTAGTTCCGCCCCTGAGATAGAACCTGGCTTTGCAAAAGAAACATGGTGGCTGTGTATTTGCCATGTTTTTGTCAATTACATGGTTCCAATTTTTGCAACAAAAAAACTTAAAACATTTTCGTCTCTTGAGACTACATGCAACAGATAGAATGGTTGTTTTGTTCTCCATTAGGTTATGAAAAAAAAAAGGTTGTTGAGATAACCTATGAAAATGATAAAAATCAGCGCTTTGAAATTTATATTTTCTTGTCAATCCAAAACAATTTGGTTTCATTAAGGAACAATTTTCAGAATGTAGAATGTAAATGGTGGATAATAAGTATTTGGTTAATCTAATTGAAAACTCAACTGATTTGCCGTTTTAAATATCAACATTTATCTATCTATATATATGAATTTTAGAGCACTAGCATTAGGGGTGTACAAACCCCCCAGTTGCTATTTTACCCCTTAAATCCTTAAAACCATGCTCCATCCAGGTTCGTAAACCCAAAATATTTTACATCCTATGAACAGTGAGATTACATATATGCAACCTCACTGTTCACATGATGTAAACTTAAAAACTAATATTTAATTCTCTCCCACTTTTCTCTCTCATCTAACTCTCCCTCTTCTTTGACTTCACTCTTCTTCATTTGCTCTCTCTATTTCTCTCTTCTCCGATTCACCGTCTTCTCTCTATTCTCTTTGTTTCTCTCTAATCTATCTTTTCTTGTTTGAAACATTTTTGGTTGGATAAATTCGATGGTGGTTGGGTTTTAGGGTGGAGATTTGGTGGTGGCTGGGTTTCAAGGGTGGAGATTCAGTGGTTCCTGAGTTGGTTTGGGAGGTGGGTTTCGATGATGGAGCTGATTCGGTGATGGAGTTGGATCGATAGGTGGGTCACTATGATGGGTCTCGGTGATGTGGTTTTCAGTGTTGAGTTGTTTGGTGGTTTGATTTCAGGGTTTCGATGGGTCTCAGTGATGGTGAGTTTCAATGTTATATGGTTGGTGGGTTGGGTTTGTGGTGAATCTCGGTGGATTTGTGGCGGTTTTTCTTTTGGGTTTGTCGCTCTGGTGGGTATATGGTTTTGATTGTGGTTTTGGTGTTTTTTTTTTTTTGGTGGCGTATCTAGTGGGTCTGTGTTGGTGGTGTTGTTTTGGGTTTTTAGTGGTGATTGTTGTTGTTGTGGTTGGTGGTTTGGGTGATTATGGTAGTTGTTTTGGTTGTTGTTGTTGGTCTTGGTGGTGGTTGCATTATTGTTGTGATTGTTGTCTAGTGATTGTTGTTGCTAGTTGTCTTGTTCTCCGTCTTTTCTCTGTTCTCTTTATTTCTCTCTAATCTATCTTTGCTTGTCTGAAACATTTTTGGTTGGATAAATTTGATGGTGGCTGGGTTTTAGGGGCAGAGATTTGGTGGTGGCTGGGTTTCAAGGGTGGAAATTTGGTGGTTCTTGAGTTGGTTTTGGTGGTGGGTTTCGATGATAAAGCTGATTCGGTGGTGAAGTTGAATCAGTGGGTGGTTCTATAGTGGGTCACTGTGATGGGTCTCGGTGATGTGGTTTTCTGTGGTGAGTTGTTTAATGGTTTGATTTTAGGGTTTTGATATGGTGGATTTCAATGGGTCTCGGTGATGGTGAGTTTCAATGTTATATAGTTTCTGGGTTGGGTTTGTGGTGAATCTCGGTGGGTTTGTGGCGGTTTTTTTTTTTTTTGGGTTTGTGACTGATTCTAATAGGTATATGGTTTTGATTGGGTTTTGGTTTTGGTTTTGGTTTTGGTTTTTTTTTTTTTTTTTTTTTTTTGTGGCGGATCCAGTGACTCTATGTTGGTTTTGTTGTTTTGGGTTTTTGGTGGTGATTGTTGTTGTTGTGGTTGGTGGTTTGGGTGATTATGGTGGTTGTTTTGGTTGCTGTTGTTGGTTGTGGTGGTGGCTATGTTGTTGCTGTGATTGTTGTTGTTGTTGGTTGTCCTGTTCTCCGTCTTTTCTCTATTCTCTTTGTTTCTTTCTAATCTATCTTTTCTTTTTTGAAAAATTTTTTATTGGATAAATTCAATGGTGGCTGGGTTTTAGGGGAGAAGATTTGGTGGTGGCTGGGTTTCAAGGGTGGAGATTCGGTGGTGGGTTTCGATGATGGAGCTGATTTGGTGGTGGGTTTCAGTGGTGGAGTTGGATTGGTGGGTGGTTCTATGGTGGGTCATTGTGATGGGTCTTGGTGATGTGGTTTTCAGTGGTGAGTTGTTTGGTGGTTTGATTTCAGGGTTTCAATGGGTCTCGGTGATGGTGACTTTCAATGTTATATGGTTGTTGGGTTGGGTTTATGGTGAATCTCGATGGGTTTGTGGCGGATTTTCTTTTGGGTTTGTGACTGATTCCGGTGGGTATATGGTTTTGATTGTGGTTTTGGTGTTTTTTTTTTTTTTTGGTGGTGGATCTAGTGGGTCTGTGTTAGTTTTGTTGTTTTGGGTTTTTGGTGGTGATTGTTGTTGTTGTGGTTGGTGGTTTGGGTGATTATGGTGGTTGTTTTGGTTGTTGTTGTTGGTCATGGTGGTAGTTGCGTTGTTGTTGTGATTGTTGTCCTGTGATTGTTGTTGCTGGTTGTCCTGTTCTGGGTTTGGGTTTGGGTGTGTTGAAAAAGAGAGACAGAGAGGAAGAGCGAAAAGAGACACAAGAGAGAGAGAGAGAGTTTTATGTTTATTTTATTAGTTAATTTATATTATTTTATTAGGTTGTATGTAAATATAGAAACTAAGACGTAGGATGAGTTGTAAAATGAGTTGGTAAAATAGATAAAGTGGTGTTTGAAGATGCAAAATAGACACTTTTTTGCATCCTTGGATGCTAGTGCTTAAAAGCCATAAGTTCAAACGAAATCAAATTAGAGTCTAAATTTAATTTCAATTAGAGATCAATTGTGAGCCATGTGTCCCATTTAATTTTTAGTTTTTGTGCCGAGTGAATTATTGAGTGTAAAAATTGAAAAGTCCAAATATAATTAGATTCTAAATTTTTTCAATTGGAGTCTAATTTTCCGCTAGGGGTCCATCTTTTTTTTTTTTTTTAATTTTTGTGGCAAGTGAATTGTTGGGTGTAAAAACCAAAGAGTTTAAATACAATTAAATTATAAATCATATATATAATATGAGAAAACATTACATATTTTAGAAATAAATTGTTTAAACTTTAAAAATAGTTTAAGCTAATACTGTGGGTAATTTGAACATCTTCTTAAAAAAATGTATAATTTGAACTATATAATTGTGATTATTTTCAATTGTACCTGTATATATGCATGAGACCACATATTAGTGTGTTATAATTGTAGAAAATGAGAAGATTGTGGGGAGCATTATAGAAGATCATCAAACGATAGTGATAAAGAATGGTTAGTGTTCCAAGCACTTGGGACGTTGCTTTTGCTTATTCCACAATTATTGTTATTGAGATCTTGTTGACGAAAATTGTTAACTAATGTTTAACAATAATTGTCAAATTATGTTTAACAAGCGTTGTCAAATTATGTTTAACAAAAATTGTTATATCTAATCATCAAACATAATTTCACCCATAGGCCTTTTGGAGTTTTATTGATGTGAGTAATGCCCATTCAAGATAATGTATCTCTTAATTACAACCCCTTATTTCAAGAGAAAACCCTTTGATTCCAACTATGTCATCTTTGTACATGGGTTTATTTATTTTCAGGTTTAAGGGGATATGTATTTTTATTTATTTGTGGCTGCACCTAATAATTTATTTAGGTTGCTTACGTACCCTTGGCGGGATCAAACCATTTCGTATTTCTTGTTTTTGGGATCTTAGATTTAAAGTCCCAAATATGGTTTTGTCCAATTTTAATGATGGGTCTTTAAGTATCGATTTTAGTCTTAAGGGTCATGCTTTTATGACAATTGAGCAAATTTCTCTTTCTTTCATTTGCTTATTTGTCGAAGTTTTAATGATATCTTGATTGAAATTTCCAAATTTAATTAAGGGAAAGAAAACTCTTTTGAAGCAATTTAATCATTGTGAAAATATTTGGAATTGAAAATTTCCCTAAACCAATTTAATGGTCATTTTATTTTAAGAATTTTTAACTCTAATCTTGTTTAAGGAATTAATAATCCCCAATAATTAGTCACAAATAAGTTAGTAGAGTTAATGCCTCCATTAATTTGATGGTGGAGTTAAGGACTCTATTAAAAATTGGTGGGGTCAAGGACTCTATTAATTTAGTAGAGTGAAGGATTCCAATTAAATTGGTAGAGTCAAGGACTTCATTGATGGGGTAGAATCAAGGACTCCATCTATTTAGTAGAGTTAAAAACTCTAATGGTAGGGTAGAATCAAAGACTCCATTAAAATGGTAGAATCAAGGATTCCATTAATTTGGTAGAGTCAAAGACTCCATTGATGGGGGTAGAGTCAAGGACTCCATTAATGGGTAGTGTCAAGGACTCCATTAATGGGGTAGAGTCAATGACTCTATTATTTTTGTAGAGAGTCAAGGACTCTATTTGAGAAAACATTGCACCAAAACTTGAGAGAATTTTTATTTGGTAATTTTAAATAGGATTTAAGAGTCAGAGACTTTTGTATAAAGCTTCATGTATAGAGTTAGAAACTGCTCATGATTCCCAACCCTATTTGTTTTATCAAACAAAAATTCAGATTTGAAGAAGAGAAAAAGGGAGAGATTTAAAGAAGAAAGGGACTAATAAAATCTCCACCTAATGCTGTGTATTCCTCTTTTGCTTGTTGCTCTCTATTTCTGTCTTTTTCTTTTCTTTTTTTTTTTCTTGTGTTTTGCTGTGTGCATGCTTGCTGTTTTTTTGGTGTATTTGCCTCTCTCTATTTATAGAGAGATTTCAAAGTAACTGTTCCCTTATTTTCCTCTAGGGCTGTAAACAAACTAAGCTGTTCATGAACAACTCGGGCTCAGCTCGATAAAAAGTGCGTTCATGTTCGTTTGTTTACAAATAAGCCAAGTTTGAGCCTTAGTTTTAGGCTTATTTGATAAACAAGCCAAGCTCAAGTAAAAAAAATTATTCGTGAACAAACTCGTGAACAATAGAGCTCGATACAAAACATATCGAGCTTAACCTAGTTTATAGCTCGATATATGTTTACTAAATAAACTTATTATTATGACATTACACACATGTTTTGAAATGTTAATTTATTTATATATGTAAAGATTATAGTTGTACGAATGACAAATGTAGATGTAAAAATTGTATTTTGAACAGTTACTCAAGCTATAGACAATAAATGATGATGGATGGATTTAATTATGTAAAGTTGTAATTTCAACATACATATATATATATATATATGTATGTATGTATGTATGTATGTATATATGTGTGTACATTTGTTTACTAGATTTTTGGTGATATAAGCATTTGATGATGTAATTTTTTTGGATCCCAAGCTAAAAAACTTGACTTGCGCTCAAGTTCGAGCTTGATATTAAGTTCGATCTTAGCTTTTCTAATTAATCAAGCCAAGCCAAGCCGAGCTCAAACTTTTTAGCATTCTCACAAGTTTAAGTTCAAACATTATTTTTAGGCTTGTCTCAAGCTCAAGCTAAGCTTGAACATTTAATTTTTATTGGCAAGCCAATCTCAAACACACACTACTCGACAAAACTTGGCTTGTTTATAGCCTATAATTTCCTCTCAACTGATCAGTTCATGGTGCAGCTTTTGTCAATTTTTCCTTCACTACTCCTAATTTAATGTTCTGCGTGACCCACTTTTCAACTTTTCAGGCTTTTTAGCATTCTCATAAGTTCATGTTCAAATATTATTTTTAGGCTTGTCTCAAGCTCAAACTAAACTTGAACATTTAATTTTTATTGGCAAGCCAATCTCAAACACACACTACTCGACAAAACTTAGCTCATTTACGGCCTATATTTCCTCTCAATTGATCAGTTCATGGTACAGCTTTCGTCAACTTTTCCTTCGCCACTCCTAATTTCGGGTCCGTTCGTTTGGAGTGAAAATAGGGAGGATGGAAAATAGAGGAAGAAAAATAGGATGGAAAATACTGTTTTCCACTGTTCGTTTGGGGAAGGAAAATAGGGAGGATGGAAAACCGGAGAGAAAATTTTCTCTCCTATCTTAACAATTTTTTTCCTCCCAATTTTGGGAGGAAAACTTGAGAGGAAAAGTGCTACAGTAGCTATTTTACTAATATACCCTCTTTCTACTTATTTTTTTTCAACTTTCTCTTTCTTTCTTTTTTTTCTTTTTTCTTTTTTCTCAACTTACCTGAACATTTTTTTTTTCTGTTCAACGTTACTTTAACGTTACAGTAGCTTTTTTTTTTTTTTCTGTTCAACTTCAGTAATGTTGTTAATGTTGTTGTTGTTGATGTTCAATGTTACTTTATTTTTATTTTTATTTTATTCTTTTCAACGTTTAACGTTGTTGATTTTTTTTTTTTCTTCAATGTTACTTTCAGTAACGTTACTTTTTTTTTTTTTTTTTCTTTTCTCTGTTCAACTTCAACGTTACTTTCAGTAATGTTCTTTTTTTTTTTTTTTATTCTTTTCAACTTACTTAACAGTAACATTATTTTTTATTTTATTTTATAATGTGACCTAATCTAATTTTTATATTTTAATAATATAAATTTATATATATGATGTGATAAATTTTATATTATTTAATGATTAGAAATAAATCTATTTCTTATATATTATATAATAAGGGTATAATAGTCAATTTATATAAATGACATTTTCCATCCTTTCCTTTTTCTCTCCAACCGAACACAAGAATTTTCCATCCTCCCACTTTTCCACTCCTCCAATCGAACACACAAGAGGAAAAACTAAATATTTTCCATCCTCTCACTTTTCCATCCTCCCACTATTTTCCATCCTCTCACTTTTCCACTTTTCCAACCGAACGGACCCTTCATGTTCAGCGTGACCCACTTTTCAACTTTTCAATTTTTTTATTATTTTTTTCCTGTTGTGGCCACCTTTATAGCGTGATCTCAATCCCTTCTTTTTTGGGATAATGGCAGACTAGTCTTTCATAATGCCACCTTTCCTTTAGCTCCTTGTTTTTCTCTTCTTAGTCCTTTCTAATGGGTAATGGCAGGTTAGGTGGCTTTTTAGAAGAAATTATTTGCTCCTCCTAGGTGGAGGAGTGACGTGGTCCTCCTGGTGACATGGACCAATAAACAGCAGCCATGTATTAAAAGAAAAGTCGAGTCAGCAACACACCACAGCTGCTGCATTACTACTTCAGCCTTTTAAAAAAACAAAACGTGAAATACACTCACTTCTCTAATCCTCCTTCACCGCCCAGCTTATTTGCTGCTTCACCAAAAATTCTAAAACCCAACATTTTTGCTTACCGCCCAGCTCTCTTCTTTCCACCTACCTGCATCATTGAAGAACAAGCTCTATGAGATTTTGAACTATCTTTGTTCTTGGTTCTAACTTTTTGTAGCTTGTCTCCCTCTTTTCTCCTATGACTGAAGTGGTTGCTGGAATCCAATGCTCACCATCGCAACTAACCATGGCTGATCAAGGTACGTTACAAAGTCTCATTTCACTCTTCAAAGTCTTATTTTCTTGCTCTGTTCTGTCTCTATGTAGTTTATAATATAGTGCCTTCTACATGTTTGATAAAAAGCCCAAGACAAAAAAGTTTTAAAAGAATGAAATTTTTATTTTTATTCTTTCTATTTGGTTTTCCTGATTATGAGCCCTTGTTTTTAACTCTAGATTGCAGATCTTTTATTTTAGAATGAGTCTTTAATTGAGACCTTAAGTTTAGTAACGTTGCTGGGTTCCTCTGTTTTTTTTTTTTTTTTTTTTTTCGCATTTGATTGTTGCTGTTAATGATGCATTTGAATGTTGTGGTGTTTTTAATCATAGATATTAGAGTCAATGAGGAAGGTGTTGAAGATATTGAAACTTTGCTTGGAATGGTGGTGCATTGTGAGGATGGAGGATGTAAATTGTACAATGACTATGCCATTCGAATTGGGTTCAGTGTTCGGAAAGAAAATATCATATATGCAAATTGGGTTCAATGTTTGAATTGGGTTCATTGTAAATTGTACAATGACTTTGCTTGTGTGGTTTTTTGGATTAGTTGTTTTGATTTGGAGTTGTAAAAGCTTTAGAAGCTCTGTGGTACTTGCATTAGTTTGTTTGTCCAAAAGAGTGTGTTAGCTGTTAGTTATTGTATTTGTTTGTCTGAGAGAGTGTGTTAGCTATGATCTGTCATTGTTGGTCAATGGACAATACTTCTCTTGAATCTAGCATTGTTTTAGCTGATGTAATGATCTTATGTGCATTGAATTTGGGTAGAATGAGGCAGATTTTTTAAGTGCATTTTGGAATAATGCTTTGCGTGAGTTGCTGCAGAACTGATGCAAAGTGCTGGATTGGTGTTGTTGGAAACGTGACTGGTGCATTGATTGCTTTGCACTATAACTCCCCCCTCAAATTAACAAACGGAGGAGGGTATCACTCCCAACTTGTGTCAAAGGGACGAAAAAGGAGTCCTAGAGAAATTGCTTTGTAAACATACCTGCTAGTTTAGTGTTGTAGACGAACTTAGTATACATTTTCACTCAAAATGGTAATCAAGTTATGTTTTGCGTTAAGCATGAAATACAGGATTAGTAGACTGTGGCTGGCCATGGCTCAATACTCAGCCTTGACACTGCATTGAGCAACAGGGGTTTGTTTCTAATATGTTAGAAAGTTTTGTTATTGTAATATCAAGGTATTACTAATTGGAAGAATGTGTTGGAGTATTATTGTGTTTCTACATTTTGTACTTTAGTGTTTCATTTTTGTTTTCTGCTTGAAACTTTAATGTGTTTCTAAAAGAGGCTTTATTGTATTTGATTACTAACATTTGAAATTGTATTTAGGAGCATACAAATTTGACCAATGAAGATACACTAAATGACAATCTTGGAGATGGGACATTTGTTGCTGGTGTTATCAATGGTAGAGATACAGAGTGTCTTGGTTTGCTGCTTCGTTTAATAGAGTATGTAATTCGAGTTCAAGCTTGCACGTTTTTGGGCTACTGTTTACTATGTGACGAAGTAGAGATGTTTGTATCAATTGTGTGAACTATCAAGATGCTGAATCAGTGAATGCATTGACAAATGGAAAAAAGCTACTTGCTGAGGCAGGATTAATTTTGGTTGATATTAGGCGACTCATGTTAAACTTTGAATCAATTTCCTTTCATGTAGTGTAAAAAAACTTGTAACTATGCAGCTAGTGAGTTGTAAAATTTTCTCAAGAAAAGGAAGAGCCTTTGGTGGGAATTAGAGGAATGTTCTTTCTTTTTGTTAGCCATTGTACTGAAAGATATTTCCCAACAAATCAAGTCATTTGTTTTACAGTGGTTATATTCTAATTGTCCACACCACAAGTTCACAAAAATTGCTTATAATCAGCATTTAAATTGAAAATACTTTTCATTGCTATTGGTTATATTCAATTGGATAAATAGCAAGTTGAACTATACAATTTTTTACTAGAGGATGAGAAGGCATAACAAAAGAAAATATACAAAAAGGAATGTAATCTAACATTTCCTATAAATAGGCCTATTTTCATTGCCTTCGAAATACAAAAAATAACTATTGCAGCTTTCACTCCTCTAATCATTAGTTACTTGATTAATCTTCCAACTTGAGAACTTGTCAAAAATCTTCCAAGTTGAATACTCATATGATAACTTCTGAGTAAAATCATTTTTGTCTAGGATTTACTTGTGTAAAACCATTTGAGAAAGAATTCTGCACAAATAGAGATGGATATTTTTCAGTTATTAGTAACAAGGTGATGACTATTGATACAAATAAATAATCATAACTAATGAAGAATAGAAAAATAGAAACAGCAAGTATTTTACCTGGCTTAAATGATTCAAGAAATCATTACTTTGAAGCATACTCGTGAAGCTGAAATTTGGAGAAGCACTACTCCAATAGGAAAAGGGGTTCTACATTCAAATTAACTCAAGCTTAAATGTTAGATTTTTTTAAAATGGACATTCAATTACACAAATCAATTATTTATTTATTTTTATTTACTTTTACCTGATTTGGATGTTGAAAATGACTTGGACTTATGGTTGTTGGCATGGCTGGAGGAAGGAATACCTGTCAAATATTATAAGAGATTAATATGGCATCATTAAAAAAAATAAATAAATAAAGAAGAGGATGCAAGGGGCTTAGATCATACTTGATTATTATAACTCTCATCCATGGGTACACCAGATGGGTGCTTTGGCTGGCAAAGACCTGTAAATTGTGGAGCATAGGTTGAGTTTTGTGAATTAATGACAATTGTTCTAGAGGCATATAGTTTCATAGGTTGAGAATATAACTAGTCAATAATTTCATAGCCCTTTTCATAACTTCTCCAATTCCACCAAAATATGACGAATTGCCAGGTTTCCTGTAAGTTATCATCTTCCTACCATTTGTCCAAATGAAATGGTATTTGTGTTGAAAGTACTAATAAGTTGAAATGGCTGGTGTCCCACAAGTTATTGTCTTCAACAATTTCATCAAGGTGGATTAAAAAAAACACCCTACTCAAGTACATTCCTTTCCTTACTCGGTTTCTAACATCCTCCAAATGTGTCAATTGAAGTTTAGGATGTTAGTCTTCAAGTAAAAGTGTAAAAATAATTTATTAAATGATGAGTTAGAGAAAATATGGAATGCCATTTATTGACCTTCAAACTAGTTTTATTCAAGCCAATCAGTAACAAACACAGAAATACATAAATCTCCTAGACTAACAAAAAAAAAAATTTTATATTCCTGTAGCATTGCACAGTAAAGATTTACATGATAATGTGTATCATATAATGCACCATTTATAAAGAGTAAGCACATTTTTAAATCAAAATGCTTGAAAGTCCTCCATATAAAATTGTTTAGAAAAGAATCAATACCTTTAGGGGCATGGCTAGAGCTTGTTGGAAGTCCTCTTGTTGACAATTGTTCTAAAAAAAGGAGAGGAAATCATGAGCATTATTCACAACAAATCAATATTTGTACCACACTACTAACATATATTTTTTTTTCAATATAAAATTTAAATAAAAGAACAAAGATTTACTTGATCTTATAACATCTTTTAATGGCTTCTTTTTACGCTTCTCCAAGTTGCTTTTGAGTCTTGCATTTGTGACTCCTTTCGGTCGCACACAAGGGGGATCTAATATGGGCAAACTATTGAGAGAGCAATCTGTCTTCTCAACATCATCAAAGACATTATTAGCAACAATCTTGTTTTCCTTTTCATCACCATCTCTAGCCATATTTGACTACTCCATATCGTTTTCATCACCAGTATGTCGAGTTGTTGCTGCACTTTTTGTGAAAATTTCATAAACCGAGCGCATTAATTCGTTCCGGCGTGAAGTCACCGACAACTTATCATTTGCACTTGCTGGTTTTACATGATCACATAAAACACTATCTTTCTTTGCATCTTTTGTCCATCTTTTCAAAATATACTAAAAAGGCAGCTCTGTGACATTTTTCACAATAAGTATTCGTAAAGCATGTCAACATAGTAACCCCAATGTTTCAAACATTTTACAACTACATGTCACAACATTATTCGAGGAGTTAAATTGGACAACACGAACCCTCTGACCACCTCCTTCAATAACTTCATAGGTAAAAGACACTCCATCAGAATTCACATCTTGGTGTGTGATCCCCAAGGTAGAAGCAATTTCTAACTCAAATCTTTTGAAAAATGTACGAGTATAAACAGATAATGCATGTTCCAAAAGTCCACAATTCTTGACTATTTGAGAAGATGTACCTTGTTTGCAACGAAAATCTTCTTCTAACTCTTCCACCCGCATATTTTTTGAAGCTTTCTCATACTCGTGTACAAATTCTGTTAGCCTCATTTTTTTGCACGCCATATGTTGAAAAACATTATTTACACTCTCACTCATTGATGAAGCTTTCATTCTTGCAGAGAAAATGTTATGACTAAAAACTGAGCACCACCTTTCCCGATTTTCATATAAAGTGTTAAGCCACTTATTGCCCACCAAATTGTAATCTCTAAGTAAGGCATCCCAACAAGACTCAAACTTTAATTCAGTCTTACAATTATAAAGAATCTTATTGAACCTACTCTTGAATTCGGGAATCCCATAATGCCTTGGTAAATTTTCTGAAGCATTTTTTGAAATATGCCATAAGCACAAGCGATGACATGTATCAGGAAACACAACTCTTATAGCATTCTTCATTGCTTGACATTGGTCAGTAAAAATTGTCTTTGGTTTTTGATTTCCCATTGATTCTAAGAATGTTTCAAACAACCAAGTAAAAGAAACTGTTGTTTCATCTAATAAAAATTCACAACCAAAAAGTACATTCTTCCAATGATGGTTGACACCTACAAATGGGGCACATATCATATTATACTTGTTAGTTCGATATGTAGTGTCAAAACATATAACATCCCCAAAAGAGTTATAATCAATCCTTAATCTGCCATCTCTCCAAAAAATATTTGTCATTCGATTTTCTTAATCAACTTGAATTGCATAAAAAAACATAGGATCTTCTGCTTGCTTCTGTTTAAAGTGGTTTACTAAACTTTGAGCATCTTCAGTCTCAACATTGATTAACTTCTGCTTGTTCACCACATTATAGCAATCTCGTTTTATAAATCCAACATTTTCAAACCCTCCAGCTTCCTCAACTAAATAGGAATATGCACTTATTGTTCTTATACCCGCTTCCTTGAAAGTTTTTATAATGCCTAACTGAGCATCAGTTATTTTTCGATTCAACCTTAGAAATGGCCTTTCTTCTGGCTTTGCAAGCTTATGATTATGAGTAGGATTGAAGTGAGTAACCTTCCATTCATCATTTGTCACTGTAAACTGGATACTAGCTTCACAACCGGTCCTAGTTTGTAATTTTTTGAACTTCTTATCATCCAAATGGTCACTATCTCGTGGGAATCCTTCTTTTGAACACACATAATCTCGTTGTCTTACAACATTTTTTGCATATCTGATTTTTTCTTTCCGAACACTGAACCCAATTCGAATGGCATAGTCATTGTACAATTTATATGCTTCATCCTCACAATGCACCACCATTCCAAGCAAAGTTTCAATATCTTCAACACCTTCCTCATTGGCTCTAATATCTATGATTAAAAACACCACAACATTCAAATGCATCATTAACAGCAACAATCAAATGCGAAAAAAAAAAAAAAAACAGAGGAACCCAGCAACATTACTGAACTTAAGGTCTCAATTAAAGACTCATTCTAAAATAAAAGACCTGCAATCTAGAGTTGAAAACAAGGGCTCATAGTCAGGAAAACCAAATAGAAAGAAAATAAAAATAAAAATTTCTTTCTTTTAAAACTTTTTTGTCTTGGGCTTTTTATCAAACATGTAGAAGGTACTGTATTATAAACTACATAGAGATAGAACAGAGCAAGAAAATAAGACTTTGAAGAGTGAAATGAGACTTTGTAATGTACCTTGATCAGCCATGGTTAGTTGCGATGGTGAGCATTGGATTCCAGCAATCACTTCAGTCATAGGAGAAAAGAGGGAGACAAGCTAGAAAAAGTTAGACCCAAGAACAAAGATAGTTCAAAATCTCATAGAGTTTGTTCTTCAATGATGCAAGGAGGTGGAGAGAAGAGAGCTGGGCGGTGAGCAAAAATGTTGGGTTTTAGAATTTTTGGTGAAGCGGCAAATAAGTTGGGCGGTGAAGGAGGATTAGAGAAGTGAGTGTATTTCACGTTTTGTTTTTTTAAAAGGCTGAAGTAGTAATGCAGCAGCTGTGGTGTGTTGCTGACTCAACTTTTTTTTAATACATGGCTGCTATTTATTGGTCCATGTCACCAGGAGGACCACGTCACTCCTCCACTTGGGAGGAGCAAATAATTTCTCACTTTTTAGCCTCACGTGGACTCCCTTTTTTTTATACATATATATATTAAATACTTTTTGGTCTCATCTTATTATTTAGATCACAACATTCGTGTCACTTCTGGTTTTTTTTTTTTTTTTTTTTTTTGAGAAACAGTGTCACTTCTGATTGAGTTGCTATGTAGGTGTGTGTACTTATAACACTTTTTATGACACATTTTTTATAGTTTCAATTTTTTTTTTATTCTACTTCTTTCTCACTCTCTTTCCCTCTTTTTTATCTCAACTGCTACAAAACGCAAAATACAATCCAAACACGAAAATAATTTTTCTCATAAACCAAATGAAATCATAAAAAAAAAAGAAAAAAAAAAGAAGAAAAAAGAGAAAAGAGAGAGACCTGTTCATGAGCAAAAGACATCTCTAAACTCAAGCATAATCAAAATACAAACTCAAAAACACAATCCTAAAATTAATCAAATCATAACAATAAAAGCAAAAAAAGAAAAAAAGAAAAAAAGAAAAAAAAGACACAAGCCATCTGCCATCTAGGCTGCGTTGGGGAGGAAGACGAGCGGCGACGGCGGCAGAGCAGAAGGCGCGGCGGAGCGGAGCCATCTAAACCATCTGTTCTTTCTCTCTTTACCTCTTTCTTCGTTTCTTATCACACAGAGATCTGGATAATGTTTTGAAATTAAGTAGAAAAAGAAAAAAGAAAAAAAAAAACATAGAGAAAGAGAGCTAGAGAAAGAAAGAGAGAGGCAGGTTCTAGAATGAAGTGGAAACTGAAAAGTAGAGAAAAAAAGGAGAGGATGGAGATAATGGGCATAAGTGTGTGGTGGAGAAAAATCAAGAGAAAAAAAAGAAAAAAAAAAAAGAAAAGGAAACGTACGGACGATAGAAAGAAAGAAAAATACCATTTAGAAATGCTACTACAATATTTT
The DNA here is from genome assembly GCA_033629205.1 of Lithocarpus polystachyus. NCBI lineage: Eukaryota > Viridiplantae > Streptophyta > Magnoliopsida > Fagales > Fagaceae > Lithocarpus > Lithocarpus polystachyus. The sequence goes on from CM066167.1 coordinate 55,330,566, forward strand.
CATATAAATTTGAAGTAACATATTGTTATTAGCTAACATTGGTAAGTAAAAATATAATTTCAACGGTGGGTTCAAATTAGAACTAGTAACAACTTTCCACATAAGATTTTGATGTGATTCTTGTGAAAGTATTGCGTAAAATATTGTAAATATAACACTTTTTATTGAAAAATATAATTGTTGAGAATGAATATAGAAAGAATAAATGATGATAAAAAAAGAATAAAGAATGAATGAAGAAATAATATTTAAATGAGATAGAGAATGTGATAGAGAATTTGTTGGAAAATGTATTTAAAAAAGTGAGTTGCTAAAAGGTAAAAATCACTGTTCATTCTTCAAACAGTACAAAAATTTAGAGAAGCTGCTCGTGATGCTCTTAGTAGCCAAAACAGCTATAGAATACACACTATTAAGTACAACAGTAGGCACAAAAAGGTACTTAAAGCCTGTACCAGGCTGTTTCAAAGTATACAGATCTACAAAAGTAGTCTTCTCCATCCAATTTGGAATACTAGTCCTGCTAAACTGATAGACTAGCCTCTTGCTGTTGCTCATGAACAAAAGTTGGCTAAACCCACACCTCCTAGCTTGCATTGCAACATCCACCATAGCCTCCAGCAAAGCACCATAGGCTGAGTTAGCTGCATTGCTATGACATCCACTGCAGACAATGGTTCCTTGACTGTTTAGGGCCTCTTAAGCATAGGCACTCGACTTGACCCTTTTCTGTCTAACTCCAGCAATCCTGATTATGAGCTCCCAATGACCACCCAGCTCGTGGACTTGAACTCTTGGGCCACCACTCCTTCCATTGGTACAATTAGAAAGAGCAAAGGCCTCCTGAGAGCATCCCCAGCTAGCCTTAGAAATGTCAAATGTAAGTAACATTTGGCATTTAGGCCCAAAATACACTCAGCAATTGGAAGTCCAAAAGTGGGAAATTGCAAATTTTTTTGGCAAAAATAATATTAATATTTTATTAAGCTTTTTTTTTTCTCTCTCATCTCTTATCTCTCTCTCTCCGTCTTTCTCTGTCTCTCACACTTTCCTTTCTTTCTCCCTCTTCTCTATCACACTCTTAGATACTCCATGGCATTGAGCATCACGCACTACATTGGAGCTCTCGCCGAAACTCCGAGCCGATCTCTCCGTGACACGAGCTAATCTCTCCGTGATGATGTCGTTGGATAGAGTGATGATGAACAACGCAGTGAATAGGTGGAGAGTGATGAATGGGAGTTTGCAAGCGCTGAAGAGTGCCGGAGTGGAGGGGATCATGATGGACATGTGGTGGGGATTGGTGGAGAGAGAGGCGGTTGGATCGTACAATTAGGGTGGGTATGGATCGGTGCAGATGATGGTTTCGCTCAAGATTGTTTATGATGGTTTTGCTCAAGATCATGTCATTGATGATGGTTTCACTCAATGGATGTGGCAGTGATCTGGTGGTTTTTTTTTTCCTTAATTTGTGTTTTTGGTTTCGGTGGGATTTTGGTGGGCAGTGGGCATGGTGGTGTGGTAGGATTATTGGTGGTGGTGGTGTGGTGTGGTGATAATTGGGTTGTTTGGTTGTTGAGAAAGGGACAGAGACTCAAAGAGGCAGGGATAGGGATGAAGAGAGAGGAGTGATAGATAACTTTTAAATATTATTTTATTATATAATTTATATTATTTTAGTGTGTAGGATTGGAAAATAAAAGTTGGGATGTTGAAAGTATTGGAAAATAGTATGGTATAAGTAGTAAAGTAGTTTTTTGGGATGGTAAAATAAGATGGGATGACATTTCCGGATGGAGATACTCTGATACCTGCAAAATAGAGACTGAGAGGTCATAATGACATTCAATGGATCAGGTTTTAAACCCTCATGCACTACTTTGTTCCTGTGGTGCCAAATAGACCAGATGATAGTAAAGAATAACTGCAAATATTTCATATTCTAGTCTTCCATGTGCTTGTGCTCAAGAACGGTATTGCTAACCCACTGCTAAAAAGACACAACTACAACCTCAGGGGACTGAATAGCTAATTGGGAGCCATACTAGCAAGCTCTAGAGAAAGGGCAATGTAAGAAGAGATGAGTGGCAGACTCATCAACTGAATCACACAAAAGGCACATACCAACATTAGTAATTCCTCTAGGAAGGTTGGAAGGCTATCATGAAGAATTCTCCAAATATAATTGCACATTTTTAAGGGCACCTTAACCTTCCAAAGAAGGTTCCACACAGCAAGGGGGGGGGGGGGGGGGGGGGGAGAAATGTAAGTGATTAGCAGGGAATTGATGGTTGGTATCTTGTAGAAGAACTTGGTAAGCTTTTTTGACATTGTAATCCCTTGAATTTGAGTATTTTCACATAAGTTGGTCAGCTACCACCCTTGTTTTTGATAAGGGAATTCCTAGGATATCCTTGCACAAAGGATAAGGATATAGGGCCTTGACTAGATCTGATTTCCAAGTGCCAGAGTTTTGATCAATCAAGTCTGCCATAGTACCTGAAGTGAGGTTAGGGTTGTGTTAATTCTGAGTTAGGTACATATCAGGGTGATTTAAAGGAATGTTTGTTCCATTACCCACCCACCATCTACCCTCTCTAAGTTTCTGATTTTCATGCTTAATGATATTTCTCCAACACCATGACTGATGAGGCTTGGGAGTACAGTCAAGAATTGAGGATCTAGGAAAATACTTAGCCTTGAAAGTTTTAGCAACAAGGGAATGGGGGTTACGATGGATCCTCCAAAATTGCTTTGCCAACATTGCTTGATTCATCAAACTGAATTTCTTAAAACCAAGGCCACCTGTGCTCCTAGGTTAGCAAATCCTATTCCAATTAATAAAATGCATTTTCCTAACCCCTTGGTCATGACCCCACCAGAAGTTCCTTATAATAGCATCCATCTGATTGCAAATACTCTCAGGAACCCGGAATTAGAAAAGGTGTATAAGGGCAAGGAATGAGGCACAGAGTTTATGAGGGTGGCTCGACCAGCTTGAGAAAGCAGTCTTGCCTTCCACCCTTGGAGTTTAGATTTGAGTTTTTCCACTAGAAAACTTGTTCCTCTCTTGGCATGTTTGGTGAACAATAAAGGTCAGACTTAGCTAGATTAACACTCTGGCTAGAAAGGGTACAATACCAATCAAGAATTCTCTGAATAGAGCTCAAGGATTTGTTATCATGTCTAAGTAACAGGAGGGAGTCATCTGCAAATAGCAGATGGGTAAAATAACAACCATTTCTCCCAACTTTAACCCCCTGAATTTCCTTGTGATTCTCAGCCTTCATTAGAGCAAGAGACAAGATATTAGCACGCATCAAAAACAAATAGGGAGACAAAGGGTCCCCCTGCCTTAGTCCTTCGTTGGGTTTGAATGAATGAGTGATACTACCATTTATTAGCAGCATTAATACACACTTCTATAAAAAATTCCCTTATAAAAACATTTTTCTCATATAAAAAAACTATTAAATTAATAAAAATATTTTATACATCTTTTATGTGAGAATTTTTTTTTCAAAAAATATTTTTTCATTAGTCAAATACTTATTTAAAATTAATTTTTAATGAAATTAGACAAAAGACTCGAATTGAACAAATTAGAAAATTAAAAAACTCAATTTAACGAGAGTAAAAGTTAAACTTAAATACTAATTTAACATATATAAAAACAAATTTTAATAGAATTGGGTGAAAGTTATGAATGGAACAAATTTATGATTTAGAAGATTTAATTAAATGAAAGTAAAATTTAAAATTAAAGGGTGTAATTTAAAAATTTTTTTACCTTAAATTTAACCTGGAGGCTTTTGCATTGGTAATTGTTTAGTCTGCAATATTCAAATGATATATTTTATACCATTTTTTCCTCTGTGTCTCTTTTTCTTATTTCTTCTCCAGGACAAATCTCTCCTCTGTTTCTACCCCAGTGCCTCTCTGAATCTTTCCTCTCTCTGCACTTTGTGGCTGTGGTTGTCATTTGGGTCGGGCGGGTGGTGTTTAGATCGGTCGTTTGGGTCGAATCATGGAATCTTCGGCGAAGCAGCAGCATCTACAACGACGATGAGGTGTTTGGTGGTGTTTTTATTAGGATCCGATGCTACAGTCGATGGGTCAGGCGTTGCTCTTCGGACCCGTGCTTTGGAGTAATGCTTCTGTTAGCAGCTAAAGCATCTTCGATCGGAGTTTAAGGTCTGAAGGTATGGGTATGTGATTGTTTTGATTTGTTCCAATTTGGGTATGGGTATGTGTTTGTTCCGATTTGGGTGTCGTAATGGGGTTGTTCTGATTTGTTCCGATGGGTTTGAGGTGAGTGGTGGAGTGGTTGATGGGTTTGTGGTTGGTGGTGTTTGTTGATTGTGGCGTCGTGGTGGTGCTATTGGTCTGTTTGGGGTGACAATGGGTGGCATTTGTTTGAGAATTGGGTCTGTATTGGTGTGAGTGGTGCGTTGGGTTGCTGCCAGGTGGGTGGCTGAGAGAGAGATAGGAAGAGAGACCGGTTCGAGAGAAAAGAGAAAAAAAAAGTCTTTTTTTTTTTAAGAAGTCAATTTTTAGATTATTTTTATATTTTGATAGCGGGTCGGATTGAGTTCGGGTCATAACATTTTAAGCCCGTCAAATCCGACCCGACCCACCATATATTTAATATATATTTAAAATTAAAATATATTATATAATTAATAAATTTTTTTTTTTAAATATCCAGCTTTTCCCATATACAAACCCTAGAACATTGTCTCAACCTTTTCTCAGCGGTGGTTCTATCTATACGGTGGTAGCTCTCTCTTCCGGTGTTAGGTAAAATTTCTCAATGTCTTTTCTCTCTCGCTCTATTTCTCTCTCTCTCTCTCTCTCGCTTCTCTCTCACTCACTCTATCTGTTTATCTCTCTTACCGTGCTTTATTGATTTCTTAGTTTTCTATTTACTGATTTTTTAAAATGATTATGCGTTGTCTCAACCACAGGTCTCTTTCTTACTCTGGTGGTTCTCTATTCCGGTGTTAGGTGCAGGTACTTGGGTTTCTTTCTCTTGCTCTATGTCTCTATTTTTTTTTTTTCGGCTTTTCTCTCGCTCTATCTGCATATCTCTCTTGCCGTGGTGGTTCAATGTTTAGCTTTTGCTTTGTTGATTTCTTAGTTTTCTTTTGGCTGATTTTTAAATGTTTTTGCTTTGGCTCAACTTACAGGTCTATTTCTTACGCTACAATATTTTCTCTTGCCGACTTGCTGTGTCCCTTTCTCTCTATATTGCTTTGCAGGTTTCTCTCTGTCTGGCCCTCTCCCTATTTTTTTTTTTTTTTTTTTTAGTCATTAGTGTTGTTTGCCTTTAAGGAGTTACATTGATACTAATTTTTGGGTTTTTTTTTTTTTTAATATTTATATTTATACTTTTTTTTCTGCTCAATATAATAATTATAGTAATAAAAACATTGAATCCCCTATATAAATACGTGCACTCCTCTAATAGTAATATAATTTTTCAATTCTTTATCAAGGTGATTTCTGTCAAACTTAAAATTAACAAAGCATGGAACATTTAATTTTAATTTTACCAGAACAAAAGTTGGGCGTGTTTTGTATGACAATACTTTACTTTGAAATAAAGAAGGAAGGTGGATTGAAACAAGAGATAAAAATTCAATCATTGAAAATAAGAAACTGGCATATTTTTTATTTGTAATCTATTATCACAGCCTTTTAAACAATGAATCTTTATAGCTATGGGCTTCATGTATAATCTATAGGTATTTTCCTATAAACCAAGGTAAGTATATGGTAAGTTAAACCATGTCAAACCAGATATACATTATAATGCCTCCTAATGAAATCCTATAGCTAGGTACCATGTCCGAATCCCCTATACCTACAATCTTAACTATTATTATTTTTTCAGTCTTATAATTGATACAATCCCCCCTCCCTGATTCCACACAATTTACCTCAGAATCCCATCTTATAAATGGTCCATTAGACCCAAAAAACTTATAATCATCAAGTGAGCCGTGACCTCTTGCTAATCCCTGGCAAGCTGAGCCTGTCAATGACTACCTTCAAAGCTCTTCTTAGCATTCCAATCCCTTCATTGCCCCCACTCAGCCCTTGAACCCACAACACACTTTTACTCCTTCCACCTAGTGTTACCATCTCAAACTTTACCACCCTCCCTTTCGTAGGCCTCAGTGTCCTTGCCACGGCTGATATCAACCCTGGCCTATCCTCACTGCTAAATGTGACCTTGACCAGCACCTTGTCATCGTCACTGTCACCGTTTTCAAAACTCAACTTGTCAGCCCCTCCAGGGAACACACAATCCTTACTGTTACCAACACAAACTCCTTCCAAATCCGAAACAGTCTTCCTCAACTCCCTCACTTGCCGGACCTTCTCTGCAAGCACGGTTGCCTTGTCCATCTATTGTTTGTAAAATTACATAACAATAAGAAAAAAGTATTACAAAAAAAAAAATTACAACTCTTGTGATAACATGAGATTAGTGCTAATAAATATCGTGTTAATGACTCAATGACGAACCTATATGAAAATAATATTACTCTAATCACAATTTACCACTTCAGTAATTGTGAAAAATTGTGTCCTAAAAACTACTTACTCTAATCACAATTTACCACTTTAATTTTTACAAGTTTTGATGCTAATAACGAAGATCGAAGAAACAGAGTCGATGAAGTTACTATTTGTATGAATCTTTATACTTACTTTGACTAAGTTTGGGAGGATATCACGCAGAGTGGTGTATTGACCATAGATTCGCATCCTACGTCTTATCTCTACCTCATTGTTTCTTTGCAGCAACTTGTTTGGCCGCAGCTTTTGATTTTGGTTTAGAGAATGAATATTTATGGCTGACGGTATTGGTTGATGTAACTCCCTGAGGGAACCTATTTTGTGTTGTACATGTTCTTGACTTATAGTAACGCTGAAATTGTTGCATGTCTTGTTCTAACTACACATATATAATCAAGAAATGAAGCAAACTAATATAAGATCACCCAAAAAAAAAAAAAAAATGGAGCACACAAAACCCAAAAAGGAAATGTCACTTGTTGCTGTAAAACCATGAAGAGAGATCTAAAGAAATTTGCCTTTACAAATGAAATTTGAGGAAGGAGATTTGCCTTTTTTAGAAGTGTTTTCTTGAGATAGTACTATTAGAGGAGTGCATAATATTCTGTATAAAAACATTTAATCCCCTATATAATAGTATTAAATGTTTTAAAAACAATTAATCCCCTATATAAATACACGCACAAAAAAAAAAAAATCCCCTATATAAATACGTGCACTCCTCTCTTTTCAGAGTCACGATCGATCTTTTTAAATTGCATTATAATGGCGGCTGCACCCATCACCAATCTAAGGCTAGGTAAAAATTTATGTTAATTGATTGTGCTTTTTTTTTTTTTTTATAATTATTTTTATTTCAAGTAATTGGATTTTGCTTTTGTTTTCTTCGTTCCCTATACCCTAACCCTAATTCCTCTTTGTTGTAGTGATTTATGTAGTAATTGCTTATAGTCTTTCGCGTCCAGCGATTACATTGTTGGATAAATGGTAAGTGCTATTGGGTTTTTGGATATATATATTTATTAAAATTTTGTTGGTTCGATAATGCTAATACATATTGCATCTTGATTATTCAGGTTTCCTGGACGACGAGACACAGCATCTGAGTATGTACTTACTACATTTGAACCCCATACTAATTTATCTACTCATGGTTTCTTCTGCATAATATTCTGCATCAATTTAGCTAGTTGGTCAGTTATACTTAATTTGAAATAAGTATAATTGACCAACTACTGCTTTACATGTAATTGTAATACAGGTTCAGTAAAGTTAGCAAACACCGTGTAGATGGCAGTATTTTTTGAATTTTTATTGATTTTTTCTTCATAAAAAAACTGACCAATCTGTGGGTCTAACCTGACCCATAATGTGGTGCCCTGCCCCATTTTACGTTAAGGACCTTAAGTTAAACTAAGTTACCCTATTGTAAGAATAAGTGGAAATAAAGGTTAAGTTTTAATTGGCCTGAGTAATTAAATGTCTGTGTGTGTATATATATATATATATATGTTAATTGAAAAGCTAAGTGCTTAAATGTAAAGTTTGATTGACTAAATATCTGTTTGGGAATTTTTTCTTTTCTGGTAGCTTATTTGTATGCTCTTTATCAAGAGATATATAGTTTTTGGTATTTTTTATGTTAAATGTCTGACAAAAGCTAAAAGTTAGTTTATTTTTTAAAAGCTAATAGTTAGATTATTTGCAAAGAAGCTGAGACAGAAGGCAAAAAGCTTTTAGAAACTAAGCAACTGCCAAATGCATACTACGTGGTGGTATATGCAACTAGGATATTTCTATATAAGTATGGTAAATATGATTCTAAAATTTGTTTGAGTAGTGTTGGGAATTTAAAAACTGAGTTGAGCTTTTGTTCAATTGAGATATGAAAAGGGGTACAGTCTTTTTTTTTTTTTTTTGTGTGAAATTAGTATGGATATGTTAAATTTCTAAGGTGGAGCTTGCATGTATAGAATTAAAAATTTGATTTCATGCATTTAAGTGGAATTAAACAAAATTAGGGATTGTAGATGATTCTGTTACATGTTAGAATTTTCTGGAAATTATTGTGATAACAATTGTGAAATGGCTTGTTTAGAAATGTTATATGACATGTCTAGAAGGTATATAAAAACTCCCACATGAAAATTTGGTCAATTTAACTTAGTTTGTGATTTTATGAGGAAAGTTGTCAAATCTGCTGCATTGATGGTCTAGGGTAGTTTGAATGAAAATTAAAAACACATTTTTTAAAATGAAATTAGTTCTCATATCAATTGGATTGGTATGACATTCATGGTCATAACAAGACAAAGATCAAATAAAAAATATAGGACTAATGACACCACATGTAGACTAGGATTTGGATCTCGTCAATTTCAAAGTGAAATGGAGAATATCTATCTAATGGTGATTATTCAAAGATGAATAAATTTAGGGTCAAGATTTTACGAACTCATTTAAAATTCATCTGTGGTAAAATTTAATTGAAGTTAAACAAAACTAGAGTTAATGAACAGGCAAATTCTAGATCCTTGATTTATTTAACTTTGAATCATGGGCTTAAATGGAAACTCTCCATTTCACTTTAAATGGAAAGAATCCAAATCTTGTAAACTAAGGGGAGCTAATTTGTATTTTAGTCTCTTTTATTTATGTGATGGTTTTAATTTGTGCGCACTTGCGTGTGTATTGACGTGGAATCTTACTAAGGCAGGGTCCAAAACACTACATTAAGGTTTTGAATGCCCAATGAATTGCTAATCAACACAATCATACCCAAAGTGCATTATCCTAAAATATTGCATACTTTGTTAATCTTATTTATGTCACAAGATGGATACACTTTTATGGAATTTACATCTTTTTATGCCTATTGGGTTGTTGATATTTTATGACTTCTATTATAGATATTTTGCAAGTGTTCCTTTTTGGCATTTTGGTATTTATTCAGAATCGATCTGAATAAATATTATTGTTTCAATATTATTTTCATTCTAATGAAAACATTTTTTTTTGAACAGGGCAGCTGTTCGTCGCGTATATCACATGAAAGGAGAGGCAGTAAAGTCTATGACATTGGGGGAGTTGGCTGAGGACCTTAGGTAAGTCTTACAATTTAAACAAATCCATTACACATGTATATTGAAAGACATCACAGTAACTTTAAGATTTTCTCACAAGAATCTCCATACTTGATCCTTTTAAACCTACTTAATGTACTTGTTGGGTGGTATAATTTTTTCCCTAAAGATAATATCAAATACCTTTTAATTAGGGTTTGCTGGTTCAAGAAAATTTATGGATTTTTTTTTGTGAAGATGCAAACCTATGGGCTAGAAAGTGGAGTCAGTGTCATATATATATATATATATATATATATATATATATATTTTAATATAAGAAATTCTTAATGATCCTAATTTTATGGCTTAGCGCTGGTGGAGGTATATGGAGCGAATTGCCTGAATTGAAGAAAGATTGATGTGGAATCAGAAGAGTCGAATTCCTCACTTCTCACCCAATTATTAACTACTAATTCGCATGACATGCAGTGCATGTTGAAATCTTTTGTTTAAATTATGCTATGTTTCATGTATAGTACTTATTGTGTAATATTTGGGGACTCAACTTTAGTTAAATTAAATGCTGTGCTATTAGAAATAAAGGATACTCAATATTATGAAATATAATAGTTTGAATTTTTTTTTTTAACAATTTAATAGTTGGAGATAAGGGGATTTGAACCTTGGATGACTTTTGTGGAGATGATATTTCAATAGTTTATAGACAAATTTTTTTTTTTTTTTGGGTTTATTATATATTTATTCTAACATTTATGCTTTTTGTCGATCTGGTCTCTGGCTTTTCATGTGTCAATTTGATCCATGACGTTTTAGTATTGTGTCAAAATGATCCTTATTGAGTGATAGATGGAAAATGTTAAGTAATAGATGGAAAATGCTAATGATCTAACAGCCAAAATAAAATATTATGATTTTTACTACATACACTGCCATGTTAGCATAACCTTAAATAATCATTGAAAGATAAAATAAAAAAAAATTCTCAAATAAGTGAGGAATAAAAAAAAATTCTCAAATAAGTGAGGAAAAGTAACATAGAACGTGAAGCAAAATTTGGGATAAAAAATTCAAAATCTCTAATCCACAATTGTAGAACAATTGGTTTGCTTTATGTTTTGGTCTAAAGATTAGATAATGGTCAGGCTCGACGATATAATCCCTCTCTCTCTCTGTGGGTATTATCTCTCTCTCAAGCTTTTATCATTTTAGTTGGAGTTGGTATTTTTATTTTTGGTATAACTTTTTCAATTATCTTGATCAAATGCTTTAAAATTCAACTAATTCCTTTTTCTCTCTGTTGGGTTTAGAGATTGTATAAACTGGGGTTGAACATGTCCCTGAATCATTATAATTTCTTTTATGGTCTCATTTTTCTTGCCATAGACACAGAACGCCTTGGTATATTGTAAGCTATCATTGTTCTTATTATGCGATTCTTATAAATCTTAGTGCTAAAAATGGTTGAGCAATGTATAGAATGTAATTTGTGGTATAAACAAACTTCATTAACCCTTCATTGGTAGAACTTAACACGAATAAAGATTAATGGCTGTTTATCATTAATCTCTACATCTTGTGTGCCGTGATTTATTCTTCATAATGCGTAAAACCAATAAATCTACAAAATTGATACGGTAGATTTGTCTAGAAGTTTAAAACTACACCAGAAGTCAGTACCAGCTTAAACTGAGAGGGAGATATTATACTAGCAGATCGGCGACATCGTCAGCCTTTGCTCCAGTCTTCACAGTCGATCATCAATATCAAGCATCACCCTCGGCGTCGTTGGTCACTGTTGAGCCTCACTGTTATCACTAGACCAAAATGTAAAGCAAACCAATTTTTCTACAATTGCTGGTTAGGGATTTGAATTTTTTATTCCAAATTTTGCTTCACGTTCTATGTTACTTTTCTCACTTAATTAGGAATTGTTTTTCTTTTATCTTTCAATGATTATTTAAGGTTATGCTGACATGGCAGTCTATGTGGCAAAATGATTAATATTTTATTTTGGCCATTCGACACATCAGCATTTTCTATCTATCACTTAACAGTAAGGACCATTTTGACATAAAACCAAAAGGTTAGTGACTAAATTGACACATTTGAAGGGCAGAGACAAAATCGATATATAGCGTAAAAGTTAAGGACTAAATATGTAATTTATCCTAATTTTTTGAAAGTGTAATGACGTGAAAATAACTTCATGCAAAGTTTTGGTCCAAAGATTAGATAACGGTCAGGCTTGATGGTATAATCTCTCTCTCTCTCTCTCTCTCTCTCTCTCTCTCAAGCTTTTATCATTTTAGTTTGAGTTGGTATTTTTATTTTTGGTATAACGTTTTCAATTTTCTCGATCAAATGCTTTAATTTCAACTAATTCCTTTTTCTTCTTGTTGGGTTTAGAGTTGTATAAATTGGGGCTGGACATGTCCCTGAATCGTTATAATTTCTTTTATGGTCTCATTTTTCTTGCCATAGACACAGAACGTCTTGGTATATTGTAAGCTATCATTGTTCTTATTATGCGATTCTTATAAATCTTAGTGCTAAAAATGGTTGAGCAATGTATAGAATGTAATTTGTGGTATAAACAAACTTCATTAACCCTTCATTGGTAGAACTTAACACGAATATAGATTAATGGTTGTTTATCATTAATCTTTACTTCTTGTGTGTCGTGATTTATTTTTCGTAATGCGTGAAACCAATAAATCTACAAAATTAATATTGTAGATTTGTCTAGAAGTTTAAAACTATACCAGAAATCAGTACCGGCTTAAACTGAGAGGGAGATATTATACTAGCAGATTGGCGACATCATCAACCCTTGGCTCTAGTCTTCATAGTCGATCATCAATATCAGGCATCACCCTCGACGTCACTGGTCACCGTTGAGCCTCACTGCTATCACTGGACCAAAATGTAAAGCAAACTAATTTTTCTACAATTGCTGGTTAGGGATTTTGAATTTTTTATTCCAAATTTTGCTTCACGTTCTATGTTACTTTTCTCATTTAATTGGGAATTGTTTTTCTTTTATCTTTCAATGATTATTTAAGGTTATGCTGACATGGCAGTCTATGTGGCAAAATGATTCATATTTTATTTTGGCCATTAGACACATAAGCATTTTCTATCTATCACTTAACAGTAAGGACCATTTTGACATAAAATTAAAAGGCTAGTAACTAAATTGACACACTTGAAAGTTTGGAGACCAAATCGATATATAGCGTAAAGATTAAGGACCAAATATGTAATTTATCCTAATTTTTTTAAAAGTGTAATGACGTGAAAATAACTTCATGCAAAGTTTTAGGGATGAATAAAATATTTTAGCATTGAATTTAAGTAGACAAATTAATAAATTGCACCTAACTTAATGTATTACTACACGATGGAACTGTGTTTGAGCTTTACCTTTTATCTTTGATATTTAATATTTACTTTTGTTTTAATTGTTGCCAAAGAAACACTATTTGTGAAATCTTTATTTAAATTTTTATTTAAATCTTATAAAAATAATCCATAAAAATTATTTTACATTAATAATTATTGCAATACTTAAAAATAACTAATGAGATGCGTTCAAGTTGTGTCTGCTACAACTCTACAAGAGTTATGAGTTGCACCTCTTTACACTATTTAGACGGTTTATTTCTAAGAAATCTATTTGTGAAAATAATAATCCTAATAATAATTGCATGTCATCAATTCTCTCTATGCTCTGTTCTCCATATTCTCTCTCTAAACTTAGTCTAAAGAAAGATGATAACATCTTAACAGTAGTTTTAAATCAAATTCCTAGCTCTGTCTTGTGCTCCATGTCCTAGTGCAATCAAAATTTGTTTTTGGTAGAGGCTCAAAGTTTAGCGTTTGCAATGGCTTTTTTCAGCAACACGCTTGGGTACGCTTGGTAAGCTCTAGTCCAAAATGCAGAATCCATCGTGAATGTTGTATGAATAATTTGTAATTCAAACCTTGTGTTACAACATACTTTTGTGCATAAGAAAACAAATAAAACAATATTGGAAATTGTGACAAGTTGTTATAGACACGTAAAAAAGTGATATTAAAGGTAAACTAAAATTAAAACTGATAATAGTTAGTAGTAGTCTCACGTGTTGCACGGTTTTGGTCTTATTTAGTCTAATTTTATTATTTATTATTTATTTTATAATTTGGTTCATTTCGGTCTAATTTGGTCCATTGGCTATATTTTGATTGAAATTGGTTCACTTTTGCTACTTTGGTCCATTTCGATACATTTACTTAAAAATGGGATTTTTTTTTTTTTTTTTTTGAGTTGGAAGCATGGTTTTAATTTTTAAATACTAGAATAGTAAAATATCCAAAAAATTGTCCAATTCTTGGTTTTTATCAATTGAACCACTAGTTTTCTTGATTTTTACTAGATCGGATTAAGGTCCAGTTCCTAAATGAATTGGTCCGTTTAATTTTTAAAACCATGATGGAGAGTAATTATTCTAAACTGAAATTTAAAAAAAATTGCAATTTTTCTAATATAAACGTGAAAGATATTTTAGCTAGTTTTGTTGTATAGAGGCGAAATAGATTTTGAGTTGATGCTAATGTGTGGCTATTTAATTTCAAATCCTAAAACAAAGGTTGGATAAGAACAAAAGAGCCATATATATATAAATGTTTTTTTTTTGAAGAAATATATATATATATATATATATATATATATAAATGTTAATATTATATCAACAAAGTCTAAAATCAAATAGGATAGAATTATAAGTTTTCCAAAAAATAAAATCATATATAAGTTCAAAATTAATTGAATTGATGATGATAGATAACTATGTAACTAATATAAAAGAAAATGCCTAAAAATAATATAAAGGAAGTTTGCATAGTTCATAAAAAAAAAATAAGGGAGTTTGCATAATATATGTGTGTGCGCACGTAAACATGAACTTCAAGAAATTTTTTGGAGAAAAATTAAGAGTCATGATCTTGGCAATAAGTTTGCATTGGTAATTGAAAATAGCTTCATTAGAATTGAGATATAATAAAAATTAAAAAGAAATGGTACCCCATATGTTGTCACCAGTATTGATGATAGAAAATAAAATTTTAAAAAAACAATAGTGCCCGTATAAACAAAAAGAAAATTTAATTAGTTTTGCTCACTATTATATGAGAGGAAACAACAATATTGTATACCCTCCTCTGCCAGATTATTTTATAATCCCTATTTTTCATCTTAACAATTTTTTCTTTAAAATTATGACACATATTACATACTTAATTCCCAAAAAAAAAAAAAAAGGTCCTTATTTTTTTAGCATTGCATTTTCCAAAATTGAGCCCATTGGATTCTCTTGCTATATGCATAATCTCGAGATGCTTAAAAAAGAAAGAAAGAAAGAAAAAATCTCGAGAAAATTTAAAAGGAACACCTTGAAATCCCCTACCAATATCAGAATTTAATGTTGTAAGATTAAAATCCGCTTTCAGATTTCCCTAAAGAAAAAAATCGGATCATACAAGATTATATGATCTTAAATTTAAGCAAAAAATTAACCAGGGTATTAAATCCCAATTACTAGGTTTGATACTCAAAATCTACCTAAATTAATTACAAATATATATACGATATTATTAGCTTGACTTTAGATGTCACCATATATATTACAATTAGCAATTTAATCTCTCATATCTCTTTATCTCCAGACAACACTACTAAAAAAGGCAAATCTCCTTCCTCAAAGTTCATTTGAAAAGGCAAATTTCTTTAGATCTCTCTTCATCATGGTTTTACTGCGACAGGTAACATTTCCTTTTCGGGTATATGTGTGCACCATTTTTTTTTTTTTTTGGGTGATCTTATATTAGCTTTCTTCATTTCTTGATTATATACGTGTAGTTAGAACGAGACATGCAACAATTTCAGCGTTACTATAAGTCAGGAACATGTACAATACAAAATAGGTTCCCTCAAGGAGTTACCTCAACCAATACCATCAGCCATAAATATTCATTCGCTAAACCAAATTCAAAAGCTGAGGCCAAGCAAGTCGCTGCAAAGAAACACAGTGAGGCAGAGAGGAGACGTAGGATGCGAATCAATGGTCAATACGCCACTCTGCGTGATATCCTCCCGAACTTAGTCAAAGTAAGTACAAAGATTCATACAAATAGTAATTTCATCAACTCTGTTTCTTCGATCTTCGTTATTAGCAATACAAAACTTGTAAAAATTAAAGTGGTAAATTGCAATTAGAGTAACAAATTTTTAGGACACATTTTTTTCACAATTACTGAAGTGGTAAATTGTGATTAGAGCAATATTATTTTCATATAGGTCCGTCATTGAGTCATTAACACAATATTTATTAGCACTAATGTTATCAGAAGAGTTGTAATTTTTTTTGTAATCCTTTTTTCTTATTGTTGGGTAATTTTACAAACAATAGATGGACAAGGCGACCGTGCTTGCAGAGACGGTTCGGCAAGTGAGGGAGTTGAGGAAGACTGTTTCGGATTTGGAAGGAGTTTGTGGTGGTAGCAGTAAGGATTGTGTGTTCCCTGGAGGGGCTGACAAGTTGAGTTTGGAAAACGGTGACGGTGACGATGACAAGGGGCTGGTCAAGGTCACATTTAGCTGTGAGGATAGGCCAGGGTTGATGTCAGCCGTGGCAAGGACACTGAGGTCTATGAAAGGGAGGGTGGTGAAGTTTGAGATGGTAACACTAGGTGGAAGGACTAAAAGTGTGTTGTGGGTTCAAGGGCTGAGTGGTGGCAATGAAGGGATTGGAATGCTAAGAAGAGCTTTGAAGGCAGTCATTGACAGGCCCAATTTGCCAGGGATTAGCAGGAGGTCACGGTTCACTTGATGATTATAAGTTTTTTTTGGGTCTAATGGATAATTTATAAGATGGGATGCTGAGGTAAATTGTGTGGAATCAGGGAGGGGGGATTGTATCAATTATAAGACTGAAAAAAATAATAATAGTTAAGATTGTAGGTATAGGGGATTCGGACATTGTAGCTAGCTAGGATTTCATTAGGAGGCATTATAATATATATATAATGTATATCTGGTTTGACATGGTTAACTTACTTTACCTACTTACCTTCGGTTATAGGAAAATACCTTTAGAGTATACATGAAGTCCATAGCTATAAAGATTCATTGTTTAAAAGGCTGTGATAATAGATTACTAATGAAAAATATGCTAGTTCCTTCCTTCTTTATTTCCACGTCAAGTTGTCATACAAAACACACCCATATTTTGTTTTAGTAAAAATTAAAATTAAATGTTCCATGCTTTGTTAATTTTAAGTTTGACAGAAATCACCTTAATAAATAAATGAAAAATTATAATACTTCTTGATAAAGTGTTACTTTTTTAGTGGTGGTGATGATGACGATGACAACTAAATGTACAATACTTTGTTAATTTTAAATTTGATAGGAAGCACATTAATAAAAAAGAAAAAAAAATTAGAGTAGTTCATGACTATAATTTATAAAGTGCTATTTTTTTAGTGCTATTTTTTTAGTGATAATAATAATAATAATAATAATAATAATAATAATAATAATAATAATAATAATAATAATTGGCTAATCCTTTGACAAAATGCACTTTATTTGTATTTGAGTAAATCTAGATGGGTTTAATATTTTAAAAAATAAGGTTTCAAGATCAAGTGTTAAAACCATTCAAGTCTGTCCAAGAAACAAGTTAAATAGTGCAAATTCATTAAAGCTCGACAACTGCATCTATCGAGCTTAAGAAAGCTGTTTCAGCCCATGTTCTCGACACCTGCTCGACAGCTCCTATTTGTCAAGGTTTAAGAATTTCAAAATTCTGATATGATTTTCTTGGGATTCGTGAATATGTCTCTGGGCTTTCTTTTCTCCTAACCCTAAACATATAAAAGGATTATTTTAAGGGTTGTCAAAGTGTTCACAAGTTGCACAAGCATTGAGCAAAGTCTGTTCCAGCAAATTGTGACCGGAGACAAAGTTTTGCCTTAGTTCATCACTTGTGAAGAAGTTGCTGTGTATGTACATCATAGGATTTTGTGACCAAACATCTTCTTGATCTTCATTGTGTGATGAATTGAAGAACTTTGCAGCCAATAACTCTCTCTAGTTGTTGATTGAAGTCGCGTACTTAGATCTGCGCAATTGGTTAGTCATATACTAGGAGCCGTGCATCAAAAGGAGAAATTGTCATTATAGAACAAGTCCAATTGGGTATTGGGGTAAGGGTTCAACTGTAGGTTGGTATAAGGTACTAGGATTCCTTTACATGTAACCACTTGTTGTGATAATAGTGAAATTTCGGGAGTGGTGACCTTAAAATCACCCGGTGGAGTTTTTGCCGTGTAAGTTTTCTTTATTTGTAAACAAATCACCATGTCAATTTATTTTCCACTGCATACTTAGTTTAATTGGTGATTTGTTTGTGCTACCACGTTAGTTGCATGTAATTGAATCTAATTAATTCACTTGGATAATTAATTGGTTAATTCATCAAAAGGGGTCAATATGTTTTTGGCTTATCATGAATAACAGCCTATTATTTATATTAAGAAAATGTATACTTTTAAATAATAAGCCATTATCAAAAAAAAAAAAAAAAAAAAAAAATTATAAGCCCCACAACAACTCACCTATGAGGTGAAGCTAGGCCTGTCCACGGGTCGGTTTGGGTCAGGTTTGTGCCTAACCCAGAACCGACTCGACTAGATCGGGTGGACAAACTTTCAACCTACGGCCAATCGAGAGGATGATCGGTTTGGATGGGCTGGAACATCAATGAACGACGGTCGGGTTCGGTTGAAGTCGAGATCTGGAAAATAGAGAAAATCCGGTGAGAAAACCATGAAAATCGGCCAAAATCCTTTGAGATTTCGCTAGAAATAGCCAAGATCTTTGACTAGATCTGGCGAAATGTCGCTGGATCTAGCCAAGAACTCAACTAGATCTAGCAAAATCTCGCCGGATCTAGCTAAAATTGAGCCAAAAAACGTCTCAAAACTCGCTAGAAATTTCGTGGGTTGGTCGGATCAGATTGATCGGATTTTGGAGGAAGGAAAACTGACACTCGAATAAAAAAACTTGGGTTTTGGAGGAATGAACCCGTTGCCGATCGCTGGAGAAGTCAGTTCGGTCGGCAGTGGGTTGGGTCCGATCGGCGGTGGTGGGTGGGTTGGGTTGACCGAGTCTCTAGACAGCCCTAGGTGAAGCTACGCATAGTTTGAGTGTAGGTGATGCAACACAATGTTTCTGCCCATTCTTTTCGGCACACGTGTCAATTTGTCAAACCGTGTAGATATCTATTAATTTTTAATGGTATAGAAACGGATTGTATTGTATTTTTGTTGCATTGGATGCGTTTACCTATTTAGCTTGTTTTCTATGGGTGATTTTAATATATTCATTTAATGTTTTTAAATAATTTATGTTAATAATCTTTAATAATATAAAAATACATTTTTTTATAAAAAAATTCATAATTTAAACAAATCACAACTCGCCAAAAATGACTTCCACTATCAGAATACTTATTTCATCAATGATTAAAACGCACATAATTTCTGTATTTGTCTTTGCTTTGAAAACTGATACTACATTAAAATATATTATTATTATTATTATTATTATTATTATTATTATTATTATTATTATTATTATTTATACTTTTATTTAAGGGGTTTCTCCTGTTTAGATTCCTCATTTTTTTAGTTTAAAAATGCCCCTACACTCCTATGTTTAAGTAGTGACAAAATTAAAGGACAATCCGGTAATAATGCAACTCTAACTCTTACTAAAACATTGCTTAAAAAACAGAACCATTCTCTTATTAATTTTCAAATTGATTTATTCACTTATAAATTAGATTTTCAAAATAAAAATGATATATATATATAAAATAAAATAAAAACACAAATTTTCTTCTACAAAATAGGACCAGTAACAAAAAAATAATAAAAAAAGACTCATTACGCACAAAGCGCATGTGATGAGGCTAATTATTATTATTATTCAAATCCGCGTTGCCAAGGTAGAGCTAGGAACTTTGAGTTGGTACACGTGTTAAGGAAAACTCAAATCACATATATATACATTACCTAAATATTAATTCTTTAAAGTACTTATCAAAAATTCTTTTATAATAATGTAAGTTATACCATACAATGCTGTGTATAAAATTCTCAACGTTGATATGTATATATACACCCGCAAGAGTACATTGTAATTCGTATAAAATTCTCAACGTTGATATGTATCAAATTCTTTTAAGAGAACATTGTAATTCGTATCTAGGAAGCATGAACTTCACTGGAGTATCGAACTTGTGTTGGATATGGTCTTTATTTTTTTTTTGAAAAATTAGGGACACTGGAGGGGTATTTCTTTTAGTTTCAATCTTAATTATCTTTTATTTACTTGTTTGATTTAAATCTTATTCTTGGTTTGTATTCTAATTTCTAAACCTCATTTGTTAGTCATGAATTCACTTTCTCATCCATTATTACTCTAAAATTAATGTCTAACATTATATTAAATAAAATTCGTGCTTAATAATTTATATTTTGGTTTGTGGACCTGTTTGAGCCCACAAATTCTTGCATGCCATACTAGCTAGTCTCGTATTGAATGATTATATGGATTCTGCTTTTCAAATGCATTCTATTTGGATTCTTTGTTAATTTTTTTTTAATCTTTGTAGCTTTATTTTTATATATATACTTTTTGTTAACAAAATCAAAATTAAATTTTGTGAAAAAATTAATAAAATCTCAAAAGGGTTGTAAATTTCTCAAATCATAAGTGCCCAGGCTCAAATCATAATTGCCCAGGCCCGTGCCCGTGCCCATGCCCATGCCCAGCCCTAAATTTCTCTCAGCCTAAACCCTAAATTTCTTGCTCCCCAAAATTTTTTCTCTACTGTCATTTTATTTTCTGAAAACTCTCTCCTATGGCGTCCTCTAGGGCTCCTGTTGTAAAAGAAGCTGTCAATGGCATCAACCCGATCCTACTGTGGTCAAGCCTCAGAACCACCAAAGTAGTTGTCCCTCAAAGAAAGAAAGGTAAGGTTGTGGGTTTTGAATGTTACCAGTATTTGATGAAAATATGTGATGGGTTTGGTACGGTTAACTGGGTAAGTTCCTTGTTTTTGTCTGTAATAACTTAGGGATGCCTTTTATTAAGTTATTACTAATAGCTTGTAGTTGTTGGGACTTTGAGAGGGGATTTTGTGTGATGGGCTGCTTCCTAGTGTTGAAAAGGTTGGTGGGTACTTAACTAATTACAGTGTAGTTTGTTGTTGACATGGTAAAGGTTGTGATATAATTTTTGTTATCAAATGTGAGAAGTGTGAAGAAAAGTTTTTGCAATGGTTGTCAATGAATGAGTGTTATGTAGGATGCTTTAGTTTTGTGAATGGGTTCAATCTTGTTGTTTGGGTGGTATTTTTGGTGAATCTTGCTTATTAATCTGTTCAGCTAGACATTTTTTTAAATAAAGCAGTGTTGAGTTGGAGTTTTATAAGGGGAATGATGATGATGATGATGATGATGATGTTGTTGTTGTTGTTGTTGTAGTTTTATAAGGGGAATGATGATGATGATGATGATGATGATGATGATGATGATGATGTTGTCATGATGATGATGATGATGATGATGTTGTTGTTGTTGTTGAAGAAAAGTTTCTGCAATGGTTGTAGTTTTATAAGGGGAATGATGATGATGATGATGATAATGATGATGTTGTCATGATGATGATGATGATGATGATGATGTTGTTGTTGTTGTTGTTGTTGTTGAAGAAAAGTTTCTGCAATGGTTGTCAATGAATGAGTGTTATGTAGGATGCTTTCGTTTTGTGAATAGATTCAATCTTGTTGTTTGGGTGGTATTTTTGGTGAATCTTGCTTATTAATCTGTTCTGCTAGACATTTTTTTTTAAATAAAGCAGTGTTGAGTTGGAGTTTTATCAGGGGAATGATGATGATGATGATGATGATGATGATGATGTTGTTGTTGTTGTTGTTGTTGGAGTTTTATAAGGGGAATGATGATGATGATGATGATGATGATGATGATGATGATGATGATGATGATGTTGTCATGATGATGATGATGATGATGTTGTTGTTGTTGAAGAAAAGTTTCTGCAATGGTTGTAGTTTTATAAGGGGAATGATGATGATGATGATAATGATGATGATGTTGTCATGATGATGATGATGATGATGATGTTGTTGTTGTTTTTGTTGAAGAAAAGTTTCTGCAATGGTTGTCAATGAATGAGTGTTATGTAGGATGCTTTAGTTTTGTGAATAGGTTCAATCTTCTTGTTGTTGTTGTTGTTGTTGTTGTTGTTGTTGTTGTTGTTGTTGTTGTTCTTCTTCTTCTTCTTGTAGTTGTCTTGGAGTATGGCAAAGGTTATAGTTTGTGTGTTGTTGTTGTTGTTGTTGTTGTTGTTGTGTTAATGTCATAATAATAGCTTGTAGTTGTCTTGGAGTATGGCAAAGGTTATAGTTTGTGTGGAGGAAACCACTATTGAAGGATTGTAGAGGTTCTAAGACTATTGTTTTAGGAAGGCAAGTGGATCTCTTGTAGGGATTGCATTGAGGATCTAAGGTGCAATGGTTTTGTGTACATCCTGCTATTTTTGACTGTTTCTTCATAATTGATTTTCTATGGGATTGTCTCTATCCCCAAGGTGTTTTTTACCTTAAAACAGTTACTCCGTCGGTTTTTCTTTTCATCTCCAAATCATGTATTGCTTTTACATTTTTTTCTTTATGATTTGGTGCATTTTGAAATACGGTAAAATAAAATTATATAACTGTGGTAAAATATAATTTTCTGTGCATCACATAATATAGGAAAATAAGTTGATAATATTATAATTAATAATTCCACTGCAAATTTAACAAAGGCATCTAAACTTGAATTCAAAAAGTTTTGGCATTAGTATTGTTATGAAACTAGAGACTAATACAATTAATAAGTAATACTAATTTATATTCTCCTTAGATTCTAAAATGTACCAAATTCTTAGTTATATCATTGCCTTATGCTGGTGTGTGGAATGCTAAAGTCATATTACATCTCAAAATTGGTTTCTACAGCAGATTTTTTCTAGTTAAGCTATGTTGGTACTTTGGGAGGGGATTTTGTGTGATGGGCTGCTATATTTTGATAATGACAAATGTACCACATTAGTTCTCTAGTTCAATTGTGCACGTAAATATAAAAAAGTCTTTGTATATTTTGCATATTGTGCATTTGTACAATGTACGCTTGTCTTTTTTTTTTTTTTAATAATTGTAATATAGTATTTGTATATTTTCTTAAAGGTACATATAGTATTCCTAGTGAATAGTAACTAAATAGTGTTGTTATTGTGCAGGTTTACGTGTTATTCTAAAAAATTAGACGATGAGCATCCATTTTCCTCCCCGCTTTTGGATTAGGTGGCTCCTTGGAATTGTGCATAGAAATCTTCGAAACTTCCACAGTAAGCTTTGCTATTTCATCTCCAAGACTGGACTGCATATTGGTCACATTGCCTGACAACACAGTCACAATCTCATGCACATTGGTCACATTGCCCGACAACACAGTTACAAGCTCATGCACATTGGTCACATTTTCTTCCAATCGTTGACCACTCCTGTGAGAATCAATCCCGATCATAGCTACAAGAACAAGTCCGATTGGCTTAAATCCACTAGGTAACTCGCGCTTAGCAGAATCAACAACGGAAATCTTGCTATGCAAAATGAGATTTTCAGCTTTCTGCATCACTGCAACCCTTTCGGCTTCAAATTTTTTTTTTTTGAAAAATTAGGGACACTGGAGGGGTATTTCTTTTAGTTTCAATCTTAATTATCTTTTATTTGCTTGTTTGATTTAAATCTTATTCTTGGTTTGTATTCTAATTTCTAAACCTCATTTGTTAGTCATGAATTCACTTTCTCATCCATTATTACTCTAAGATTAATGTCTAACATTATATTAAATAAAATTCGTGCTTAATAATTTATATTTTGGTTTGTGGACCTGTTTGAGCCCACAAATTCTTGCATGCCATACTAGCTAGTCTCGTATTGAATGATTATATGGATTCTGCTTTTCAAATGCATTCTATTTGGATTCTTTGTTAATTTTTTTTAATCTTTGTAGCTTTATTTTTATATATCTACTTTTTGTTAACAAAATCAAAATTAAATTTTGTGAAAAAATTAATAAAATCTCAAAAGGGTTGTAAATTTCTCAAATCATAAGTGCCCAGGCTCAAATCATAATTGCCCAGGCCCGTGCTCGTGCCCGTGCCCGTGCCCGTGCCCAGCCCTAAATTTCTCTCAGCCTAAACCCTAAATTTCTTGCTCCCAAAAAAGTTTTCTCTAATGTCATTTTATTTTCTGAAAACTCTCTCCTATGGCGTCCTCTAGGCTCCTGTTGTAAAAGAAGCTGTCAATGGCATCAACCCGATCCTACTGTGGTCAAGCCTCAGATCCACCAAAGTAGCAGTCCCTCAAAGAAAGAAAGGTAAGGTTGTGGGTTTTGAATGTTACCAGTATTTGATGAAAATATGTGATGGGTTTGGTACGGTTAACTGGGTAAGTTCCTTGTTTTTGTCTGTAATAACTTAGGGATGCCTTTTATTAAGTTATTACTAATAGCTTGTAGTTGTTGGGACTTTGAGAGGGGATTTTGTGTGATGGGCTGCTTCCTAGTGTTGAAAAGGTTGGTGGGTACTTAACTAATTACAGTGTAGTTTGTTGTTGACATGGTAAAGGTTGTGATATAATTTTTGTTATCAAATGTGAGAAGTGTGAAGAAAAGTTTCTGCAATGGTTGTCAATGAATGAGTGTTATGTAGGATGCTTTAGTTTTGTGAATAGGTTCAATCTTGTTGTTTGGGTGGTATTTTTGGTGAATCTTGCTTATTAATCTGTTTTGCTAGACATTTTTTTTAAATAAAGCAGTGTTGAGTTGGAGTTTTATAAGGGGAATGATGATGATGATGATGATGATGATGATGATGTTGTTGTTGTTGTTGTTGTTGTTGGTGGAGTTTTATAAGGGGAATGATGATAATGATGATGATGATGATGATGATGATGATGATGTTGTCATGATGATGATGATGATGATGATGATGATGATGATGTTGTTGTTGTTGTTGAAGAAAAGTTTCTGCAATGGTTGTAGTTTTATAAGGGGAATGATGATGATGATGATGATAATGATGATGTTGTCATGATGATGATGATGATGATGATGTTGTTGTTGTTGTTGAAGAAAAGTTTCTGCAATGGTTGTCAATGAATGAGTGTTATGTAGGATGCTTTAGTTTTGTGAATAGATTCAATCTTGTTGTTTGGGTGGTATTTTTGGTGAATCTTGCTTATTAATCTGTTCTGCTAGACATTTTTTTTTTAATAAAGCAGTGTTGAGTTGGAGTTTTATAAGGGGAATGATGATGATGATGATGATGATGATGATGATGATGATGTTGTTGTTGTTGTTGTTGGAGTTTTATAAGGGGAATGATGATGATGATGATGATGATGTTGTCATGATGATGATGATGATGATGTTGTTGTTGTTGTTGTTGAAGAAAAGTTTCTGCAATGGTTGTAGTTTTATAAGGGGAATGATGATGATGATGATAATGATGATGATGTTGTCATGATGATGATGATGATGTTGTCATGATGATGATGATGTTGTTGTTGTTGTTGTTGTTGTTGTTGAAGAAAAGTTTCTACAATGGTTGTCAATGAATGAGTGTTATGTAGGATGCTTTAGTTTTGTGAATAGGTTCAATCTTCTTGTTGTTGTTGTTGTTGTTCTTCTTCTTCTTCTTCTTCTTCTTCTTGTAGTTGTCTTGGAGTATGGCAAAGGTTATAGTTTGTGTGTTGTTGTTGTTGTTGTGTTAATGTCATAATAATAGCTTGTAGTTGTCTTGGAGTATGGCAAAGGTTATAGTTTGTGTGGAGGAAACCACTATTGAAGGATTGTAGAGGTTCTAAGACTATTGTTTTAGGAAGGCAAGTGGATCTCTTGTAGGGATTGCATTGAGGATCTAAGGTGCAATGGTTTTGTGTACATCCTGCTATTTTTGACTGTTTCTTCATAATTGATTTTCTATGGGATTGTCTCTATCCCCAAGGTGTTTTTTACCTTAAAACAGTTACTCCATTGGTTTTTCTTTTCATCTCCAAATCATGTATTGCTTTTACATTTTTTTCTTTATGATTTGGTGCATTTTGAAATACGGTAAAATAAAATTATATAACTGTGGTAAAATATAATTTTCTGTGCATCACATAATATAGGAAAATAAGTTGATAATATTATAATTAATAATTCCACTGCAAATTTTACAAAGGCATCTAAACCTGAATTCAAAAAGTTTTGGCATTAGTATTGTTATGAAACTAGAGACTAATACAATTAATAAGTAATACTAATTTATATTCTCCTTAGATTCTAAAATGTACCAAATTCTTAGTTATATCATTGCCTTATGCTGGTGTGTGGAATGCTAAAGTCATATTACATCTCAAAATTGGTTTCTACAGCAGATTTTTTCTAGTTAAGCTATGTTGGTACTTTGGGAGGGGATTTTGTGTGATGGGCTGCTATATTTTGATAATGACAAATGTACCACATTAGTTCTCTAGTTCAATTGTGCACGTAAATATAAAAAAGTCTTTGTATATTTTGCATATTGTGCATTTGTACAATGTACGCTTGTCTTTTTTTTTTTTTTTTTTAATAATTGTAATATAGTATTTGTATATTTTCTTAAAGGTACATATAGTATTCCTAGTGAATAGTAACTAAATAGTGTTGTTATTGTGCAGGTTTACGTGTTATTCTAAAAAATTAGACGATGAGCATCCATTTTCCTCCCCACTTCTGGATTAGGTGGCTCCTTGGAATTGTGCATAGAAATCTTCGAAACTTCCACAGTAAGCTTTGCTATTTCATCTCCAAGACTGGACTGCACATTGGTCACATTGCCTGACAACACAGTCACATTCTCATGCACATTGGTCACATTGCCCGACAACACAGTTACAAGCTCATGCACATTGGTCACATTTTCTTCCAATCGTTGACCAGTCCTGTGAGAATCAATCCCGATCATAGCTCCAAGAACAAGTCCGATTGGCTTAAATCCACTAGGTAACTCGCGCTTAGCAGAATCAACAACGGAAATCTTGCTATGCAAAATGAGATTTTCAGCTTTCTGCATCATTGCAACCCTTTCGGCTTCAAATTTGTCCAAATGTTTAATGTATAATTAAACATTTGGACAAATTTGAAGCTGAAATGGTTGCAGTGATGCAGAAGGCTGAAAATCTCATTTTGCAAAGCAAGATTGCCGTTGTTGATTCTGCTAAGCGCGAGTTACCTAGTGGATTTAAGCCAATCAGACTTGTTCTTGGAGCTGTGATCGGGATTGATTCTCATAGTAGTGGTCGACGATTGGAAGAAAAGGTGACCAATGTGCATGAGCTTGTGACTGTGTTGTTGGGCAATCTGACCATTGTGCATGAGATTGTGACTGTGTTGTCGGGCAATGTGACCAATGTGCAGTCCAGTCTTGGAGAAGAAATAGCAAAACTTACTGTGGAAGTTTCGAAGCTTTCTATGCTCATTTCCAAGGAGCCACCTAATCCAGAAGTGGAGAGGAAAATGGATGCTATTTTGGCAGCCACCGACAAACTGGTTTCCAAGTATGCGAAGAAAAGTCAGCAGAAGAAGAAAAGTCATGCATGGTTTTGTCACTTGGTTATTTGGCAACCATAGCTGGACAAATTTATGTAAATTGTGTGGCCTTAGTGCCTCCCTAGTGATGCGAACCTCAATAGACTCGCTTTGAGACCCAACAAACAATATTGGAATATTGCCCAAGAAAGCTAAAATTCAGATTTTTGATAGAAACCCTGACCCAACGTTTATAAGAGAAACGCGAACCAAAGGTATAAGTAAAAGAACCTTGACCCAATGATTATAAAGGAATCACGAACCAAAGGTATAAGTTTGAACGCCACAAGGAAGAATCCTTGATAAGTTCACAGTTCTTGAAGAACCAAAGAAAAGAGCAAAGCCTCACCTTTTCTGATTTTTATTCAATAATGCATCCCATTACAAGGAGTGCATGCTATTTATAAGGCATGGCTGAATGAAGAAAACCTAATCCTTCTATTACAAGGAGTGGCTGAATGTAGAAAACCTAATCCTTCTATTACAAGGAGTGGCTGAATGTAGAAAACCTAAAAAACGTGCTAAATAATAAAACCCTAAATAAAACCTGATTTGGTCTGAAAATAGCAGATCCAAAATAGGAAAAACCCTAAAAAACGTTCTAAATAATAAAAGCCTAAAATTAAGGAAGATCTGGTCCAAAATTAAAAGATCTAAATTAGGAAAAGTATCTATTAACTGATTTAGAGCTGGAAAGTCAATCAGTCATAAATCTTTGCCATAAATAACGCCCAATTACGTCAGATCAGCCCTCAATAGCTTGGATTAAATTTATTAGGCCTTCATCTTCTTTTGGGCCCAGCTTGGAATGTGAATCAGCCCAAATCCCTTGAATCAGCCCATTTAGTGCTTCTTTGATCTTCTTGGATCTTGCTTTTGTAATTGGCCCAACTGGAACTTGCAATGGATCCTTGAAAGCTTGTTGATTCTCATCATTTCCAATAATCCATCCAAAAAAAAAACGTTTACAGACTTAGGGGCCTATTTAAGGGCTCCATAAAACTTGGCAGACAAGAAAATATATTCTAAAATAAGTCATAATTGATACCTAACCATATCAGGAATCAACAAGCTTTCAAGGATCCATTGCAAGTTCCAGTTGGGCCAATTACAAAAGCAAGATCCAAGAAGATCAAAGAAGCACTAAATGGGCTGATTCAAGGGATTTGGGCTGATTCACATTCCAAGCTGGGCCCAAAAGAAGATGAAGGCCTAATAAATTTAATCCAAGCTATTGAGGGCTGATCTGACGTAATTGGGCGTTATTTATGGCAAAGATTTATGACTGATTGACTTTCCAGCTCTAAATCAGTTAATAGATACTTTTCCTAATTTAGATCTTTTAATTTTGGACCAGATCTTCCTTAATTTTAGGCTTTTATTATTTAGAACGTTTTTTAGGGTTTTTCCTATTTTGGATCTGCTATTTTCAGACCATATCAGGTTTTATTTAGGGTTTTATTATTTAGCACGTTTTTTAGGTTTTCTACATTCAGCCACTCCTTGTAATAGAAGGATTAGGTTTTCTACATTCAGCCACTCCTTGTAATAGAAGGATTAGGTTTTCTTCATTCAGCCATGCCTTATAAATAGCATGCACTCCTTGTAATGGGATGCATTATTGAATAAAAATCAGAAAAGGTGAGGCTTTGCTCTTCTCTTTGGTTCTTCAAGAACTGTGAACTTATCAAGGATTCTTCCTTGTGGCGTTCAAACTTATACCTTTGGTTCGTGATTCCTTTATAATCATTGGGTCAAGGTTCTTTTACTTATACCTTTGGTTCGCGTTTCTCTTATAAACGTTGGGTCAAGGTTTCTATCAAATCTGAATTTTAGCTTTCTGGGGCAATAATTCCAATATTGTTTGTTGGGTCTCAAAGCGAGTCTGTTGAGGTTCGCATCACCTAGGATGTTTTTCTTTCTTATATGCTATTACATTTTGATTAGGATGTTTTTTTCTTATATGCCATTGAATGATTGAATGGGAATTTTCAAATGAAAATTTTTGTGAATGATTACATACACTTGCAAGTTTATAGATAATGAGATTTAAGTAAGTATTCAGAGGTGGGTTATTCAAGGATGGCCATGGGTAGGGAATGATTACATACCTTATCCATACCTGATTCGATTAATTTCTCTATAGATACTTGATTACCTTATGCAATTAATATTCATATTCAATAGTTATCTGTGAAAATGTTGTGGACTCCAAACTTAACTTGCACTTGTAATATTCATATTCAATAGCACCTCTCTTCTTTTAATAGGGAATCAAGGAGTTTCATTTTTTGTGGACTTCAAAAAAGATTAAGATCATCCTAGAATTTACACAAATAGAAATTTGAGATCATCTGCTAATACATGTTGCATCTTGATTATTCAGGTTTCCTGGACGACGAGACGAGCCATCCGAGTATGTACTTACTACATTTGAACCCAGTACTAATTTATCTACTCATGGTCCCTTCTGCATAATATTCTGCATCAATTTAGCTAGTTGGTCAGTTATACTTAATTTGAAATAAGTATAACTGACCAACTACTGCTGTACATGTAATTGTAATACAGGTTCAGTAAAGTTAGCAAACACCGTGTAGATGGCAGTATTTTTTGAATTTTTATTGATTTTTTCTTCATAAAAAAACTGACCAATCTGTGGGTCTAAGCTGACCCATAATGTGGTGCCCTGCCCCATTTTCCAATTAGGACCTTAAGTTAAAGTTACCCTATTGTAAGAATAAGTGGAAATAAAGTTTAAGTTCTAATTGGCCTGAGTAATTAAATGTGTGTGTGTGTGTGTGTGTATGTGTTAATTGGAAAGCTAAGTGCTTAAATGTAAAGTTTGATTGACTAAATATCAGTTTGGGAATTTTTTTTTCTGGTAGCTTATTTGTTTGCTCTTTATCAAGAGATATATAGTTTTTGGTATTTTTTATGTTAAATGTGTGACAAAAGCTGAAAGTTAGTTTATTTTTTAAAAGCTGAAAGTTAGATTATTTGCAAAGAAGCTGAGACAGAAGGCAAAAAGCTTTTAGAAACTAAGCAACTGCCAAATGCATGATATGTGGTGGTATATGCAACTAGGATATATCTATATAAGTATGGTAACTATGATTCTAAAATTTATTTGAGTTGTGTTGGTAATTTAAAAATTGAGTTGAGCTTTTGTTCAATTGAGATATGAAAATGGGTAGAGTCTTTTTTTGTGTGAAGTTAGTATGGATATGTTAAATTTCTAAGGTGGAGCTTGCATGTATAGAATTAAAAATTTGATTTCATGCATTTAAGTGGAATTAAACAAAATTGGGGATTGTAGATGATTCTGTTACATTTCTGTTACATAATAGAATTTGCTGGAAATTATTGTGATAACAATTGTGAAGTGGCTTGTTTAGAAATGTTATATGACATGTCTAGTAGGTATATAAAAACTCCGACATGAAAATTTGGTTAATTTAACCTAGTTTGTGATTTTATGAGGAAAGTTGTCAAATCTGCTACATTGATGGTCTAGGGTAGTTTGAATGAAAGTTAAAAACACATTTTTTAAAATGAAATTGGTTCTCATATCAATTGGATTAGTATGAAATTCATGGTTATAACAAGACAAAGATCAAATAAAAAGTAAAGGACTAATGACACCGCATGTAAACTAGGATTTGGATCTTGTCAATTTCAAAGTGAAATGGAGAATATCTATTTAATGGTGATGATTCAAAGATGAATAGATTTTACGAACTCATTTAAAATTCATCTGTGGTAAAATTTAATTGAAGTTAAGCTAAACTAGAGTTAATGAGCTGGCAAATTCTAGATCCTTGATTTATTTAACTTTGAATCATGGGCTTTAAATGGAAACTCTCCATTTCACTTTAATTGGAAAGAATCCAAATCTTGTAAACTAAGGGGAGCTAAATTGTATTTTAGTCTCTTTTATTTACGTGATGGTTTTAATTTGTGCACACTTGCGTGTGTGTTGACGTGGAATCTTACCAAGGCAGGGTCCTTTGGACCCACGCTACATTAAGGTTTTGAATGCCCAATGAATTGCTAAGCAATACAATCATACCCAAAGTACATTATCCTAAAATGTTGCATACTTTGTTAAGCTTATTTATGTCACAAGACGGATACACGTTTATGGAATTTACATCTTTTTATGCCTATTGGGTTGTTGATTTTGTATGACTTCTATTATATATATTTTGCATTGACACAGTGTTCCTTTTTGGCATTTTGGTACTTATTCAGAATCGATCTGAATAAATATTGTTGTTTCAATATTTTTTTCATTCTAATGAAAACATTTTTTTAACAGGGCAGCTGTTTGTTGCGTATATGACGTGAAAGGAGAGGCAGTAAAGTCTATGACATTGGGGAAGTTGGCTGAGGACCTTAGGTAAGTCTTACAATTTAAACAAATCCATTACACATGTATATTGAAAGACATCACAGTAACTTTAAGATTTTCTCACAAAAATCTAACTTAATGTACTTGTTGGGTGGTAGAATTTTTTTCCTAAAGATAAAATCAAATACCTTTTAATTGGGGTTTGCTGGTTCAAGAAAATTTATGGATTTTTTTGTTTTTGTGAAGATGCAAACCTATAGGCTAGAAAGTGGAGTCTGTCATATATATTTTTTAATATAAGAAATTCTTAATGATCCTAATTTTCTTATGGCTTAGCGCTGGTGGAGGTATATGGAGCGAATTGCCTGAATTGAAGAAAGATTGATGTGGAATCAGAAGAGTCATATTCCTCACTTCTCACCCAATTATTAACTACTAATTCGCATGACATGCAGTGCATGTTGAAATATTTTGTTCAAATTATGTTATGTTTCATGTATAGTACTTATTTTGTAATGTTTGGGGACTCAACTTTAGTTGAATTATATGTTATGCTAAGCTATTAGAAATAAAGATACTCAATATTATGAAATATAGTTCGATTTTTTTTTTTTTTAACAATTTAATAGTTGGAGATGAGGGGATTTGAACCTTGGATGACTCTAGTGGAGATGTTATTTCAATAGTTTATAGACAAAAAATTAATTTTTTGGGTTTATTACATATTTGGTCCTTGACTTTTCAAATGTGGCAATTTGGTCTCTAATCGTTTCGTATTGTGTCAAAATGATTATTATTGTTAAGTGATAGATGGAAAATGTCAAGTAATAGATAGAAAATGCTAACATGTCTAGCGGCGAAAATAAAATATTATGATTTTTGCCACATAGACTGCTATGTTGGTATAACCTTAAATAATCATTGAAAGATAAAATAAAAACAATTCCTAAATAAATGAGGAAAAGTAACACAGAACGTGAAGCAAAATTTGGGATAAAAATTTCAAAATCCCTAATTCACAATTGTAGAACAATTGGTTTGCTTTACATTTTGGTCCAAAGATTAGATAACAGTCTGGCTCAATGGTATAATCTCTCTCTCTCTCTCTGTCTCTGTCTCTCTCTCTCTCAAGCTTTTATCTCTTTAGTTTGAGTTGGTATTTCTATTTTTGGTATAACTTTTTCAGTCTTCTTGATCAAATGCTTTAATTTCAACTAATTCATTTTTCTTTCTGTTGGGTTTAGAGATTGTATAAACATGGGTTGAACATGTCCCTAAATCGTTATAATTTCTTTTATGGTCTCCTTTTTCTTGCCATAGACACAGAACGACTTGGTATATTGTAAGCTATTATTGTTCTTATTATGCGATTCTTATAAATCTTAGTGCTAAAAATGGCTGAGCAATGTATAAGATGTAATTTGTGTATAAACAAACTTCATTAACCCTTCATTGGTAGAACTTAACACGAGTAAAGATTAATGGTTGTTTATCATTAATCTTTACTTTTTGTGCATCGTGATTTATTCTTCATAATGTGTGAAATTAGGATGACAATTTTGCCCTACTCCGCTTGATTCGTCTCTCCTTACTTTGCCCTACACGGGTTTTCCCCACTTTGTAAAGGCGGTGGGACGAGGATGGGGCGAGAATTTAGCCTCGCACCACGAAGGCGGGGTGAAGATGAATTTAAACTTTTTAGACCCAACTCGCCCCATCTCCCACCCGCCCCACCCCACCCCGTATTGATAAGGGTTAAGTTTTAAATTTTTTATACCCTAAAACTCTTCTATTAAAACAAACATATTATTAGCTTATTTTATTCTACCCAATAAGACTTTTTGGCTTTTTTTTTTCTCTATCAAGGTTGAAAATAAAGTACCAATTTTAACATTTTCTTTTGTCTTTATTATAAATAAATTTATATTCTATTGAATTATTGATTTTGTATTATGAGATTTTTGTTTTGTTTTGTTTTGTTTTTTTGTTTTGTTTTTTTTTTTTTGTGATATAGTTTTGTTAAACACTTTAATAAAATTATTCAATTTTTGCTAAAAATTAGTTTGATTTGATGCAATAAATTTATTTGTAATTTCAAGTATATTTTTATTAATGAAACATGTTTTATTAAAAAAAGTTGTAATAATTGTGTACAAAATAACAAAAAGTAGAGTTTTACGGGGTGGGGTGGGGATTCGCGGGGCCCCAAGAGGTGGGGATGGGGCAACAAAATTTTCCCCGTCACGTGGGACGGGGCGGGAATAGGATAAGACAAAATCTTGCGGGGCAAAGGCGAAGACCCTATCTTTCGGACCCACCCCGCCCCATTGCCATCCCTTGCGTGAAACCAATAAATCTACAAAATTAATACTATAGATTTGCCTAGAAGTTTAAAGCTACACCAAAAATCAGTACCAGCTTAAATTGAGAGGGAGATATTATACTAGCATATCAGCGACATTGTCAGCCCTTGGCTTTAGTCTTTGCAGTCGGTCATCGATATCAGGCATCACCCTCAGCATTGCTGGTAACTGTTGAGCCTCACTGTTATCACTGGACCAAAATGTAAAGCAAACCAATTTTTCTACAATTATTGGTTAGGGATTTTGAATTTTTTATCCCAAATTTTGTTTCACATTCTGTGTTACTTTTCTCACTTAACTGGGAATTGTTTTTCTTTTATCTTTCAACGATTATTTAAGGTTATGTCGACATGGCAATCTATGTGGCAAAATGATTAATATTTTATTTTGACCATTAGACACATCAGCATTTTTCTATCCATCACTTAACAGTAAGGACCATTTTGACATAATATCAAAAAGTTAGGGACTTGATTGACACATTTGAAAGGTTAGAGATCAAATCAATATATAACGTAAATGTTAAGGACTAAATATGTAGTTTATCCTAACTTTTTTAAAAGTGTAATGACGCGAAAATAACTTCATGCAAAGTTTTAGGGATGAATAAAATATTTTAGCATTGAATTTAACTAGAAAAATTAATATATTACACCTAACTTAATGTATTGCTACACAATGGAACTGTGTTTGAGTTTTGCCTTTTATCTTTGATATTTTATATTTACTTTTGTTTTAACTGTTGCCAAAGAAACACTATTTGTGAAATCTTTATTTAAATTTTTATTTAAATCTTATAAAAATAATCCCTAAAAATTATTTTACAATAATAATTATTGCAATACTTAAAAATAACTAATGAGATGTGTTCAAGTTGTATCTGCTACAACTGTACAAGAGTTATGAGTTGCAACTCTTTACACTTTTTAGACGGTTTATTTCTAAGAAATCTATTTGTGAAAATAATAATCCTAATAATAATTGCATGTCATCAATTCCGTCTATGCTCTGTTCTTCATATTCTCTCCCTAAACTTAGTCTAAAGAAAAATGATAACATCTTAACAGTAGTTTAAATCAAATTCCTAGCTCTGTCTCGTGATCCAAGTCCCAGTGCAATCAAAATTTGTTTTTGGTAGTCTCAAAGTTTAGCGTTTGCTATGGCTTTTTTCAACAACACACTTGCGTACGATAGAAGATGAGATAGTTTCAAACGTTTGAAATTCTGGATCTCATTAAAAGTTTAGTAAACTCTAGTCCAAAACGCAGAATCTATCGTGAATGTTGTATGAATAATTTGTAATTCAAACCTTGTGTTATAATATGCTTTTGTGCATAAGAAAACAAGTACAGCAAGATTGGACACAGTGAGAAGTTGCTATAGACCTCTAAACTCAAATAAAAACTAATAATAGCTGGGAGCGGTTTTGGTCTTATTCGGTCCAATTTTTTTATTTGGTTCATTTCGGTCTAGTTTGGTCTGTTGGCTATATTTTGATCGAATAAGAAAATATTTTTTAAAGCATTCTTTTATCTTTGTTTATTTTTTATTTTTTTTAAGCGAAGTAATTTTTTACTTTAAGTTATATAATGAATGCGTGTTGTATAAGATTAAGTTTTTCAAAAAATAAAGAGTAATGCTACAGATACAAACTATTTTCCAAAAATTTTACAAATTGCTGATGTGACTTTAGTAATTTCCAAATAGTTATTGCAAGTAAAAGTGTGATGTTAGTGATGGACATATATTAGAACTAGTAAGAATTTGCTATATTAGCAGTTTATAAAAATGTTGTACAATAATTTGTGTCTGTAGCAGTTTATAACGCTGGTTCCAGTTTTGATGGCAGTGGACTTCGAATCTTTTGGAGGCGCATTTGGAGGATACCGGTCCCTCATAAAATACGGCATTTCACATGGAGAGCTTGTCGAGAGATCTTGCCCACGAAGGCGAACCTGAAGCGGCGAAAAGTGGTGGACACGGATAATTGTGAGGAATGTAATAATGGGTTGGAGAATTCGGGTCACCTATTTTGGAGCTGCCAGAGAGCCAGACAGATTTGGCAATGCACTAAACTCAGGTTTGCTTTTGAACCGACTGCCATCAGCTCCTTCTTCGATCTTGTATGGCACCTGATAATGGTTGAGGAGCTTGATGAAGATAAGGTGGCCACGGTGGTCACTATAGCGTGGTTTATGTGGGCAAATCACAATGAAGTGCGCCATGGTGGAATAAAGAAGACGGGTGAAGCTTTGGTCAAATGGAGTGCGCAATACCTGGATGAATATAGGGGTGCGAATTCTTCACCAGAACCGGTATCGAGAAGTCAAGATGTGAAGTGGTCTCCCCCACCAAGGACAAGATACAAAATAAACGTGGATGGAGCGGTCTTCAAAACGCAAAAATCAGCAGGTGTGGGTGTCCTTATCAGAGATGAACAAGGCCAGATAGTAGCAGCTCTAAGCCAGAAAATAAATGCACCCTTGGGAGCGTTGGAGGTGGAGGCGAAGGCAGTTGAGATAGCTCTCCAGTTTGCAAGGGATGTAAGTATTTCTGACTTCATTGTGGAAGGGGATTCTTGGTCATATATAATGCTCTGTGTGGTCACTCACCCCCACCATCCTCAGTGGCATCAGTCATCTCGGGTGCACTTGTTTTTTGTGGTTTGTTTCAACAGGTTGAATTTTCCCATATTCGTAGGCAGGGTAATAAACCTGCCCACTTATTAGCAAAACATGCTTTAAGCATTGTTGATTATGTAGCATGGATGGAAGAGTCGCCTTGCTTCTTAACGCAAGCTCTTACCCATGATGTATCTTTTTCTATTTGAGTTGAAATAAAATTTGCACTTTCCTATCAAAAAAAAAAAAAAAAATAAATAAATAAATAAAATCATATATGAGTCTAAAATTAATTGAATTGAAGATGGTAAATAACTATATCACTAATATAAAAGGAAATTCCTAAAAATAATACAAAGGGAGTTTTTATAGTTCATCAAAAAAAAAAAAAAAAAAAAAGAAAAAGAAAAAAGAAAAGAAGTGAGTTTGCATAATATATGTGTGTGTATAAACATAAACTTCAAGAAATTTTTTTGAGAAAAGCTAAGAGTCAAGACCTTGACAATAAGTTTGTTAAACCATACGGCCATACCTTTGTTACCGGTATTGATATTAAAAAATAAATTAAAAAAAAAAAAACAATGGGGTCCTATAAATGAAAAGAAACTTTAATTAGTATTGCTCACTATTATATGAGGAAGGTGCACGTACGACATTATTGTATACCCTCCTGGGCCTCCTCTTCCTAATTTTCATCTTAACAATTTTTTCTTTAAAATTATGACACATATTATATACTTAATTCTTAAAAAAAAAAAAAATTTATATCCATACTTTTTTAGCATTGCTTTTTCCAAAATTGAGTCCATTGGATTCTCTTGCTATATGCATAATCTCGAGATGCTTAAAAAAGAAAAAAAGAAAGAAAGAAAAAATCTCGAGAAAATTTAAAAGGAACACTTTGAAATCCCCTTCCAATATCAGAATTTAATGTTGTAAGATTAAAATCCGCTTTCAGATTTTCCCTAAAGAAAAAAATCGGATCATACAAGATTACATGATCTTAAATTTAAGCAAAAAATTAACCAGGGTATTAAATCCCAATTACTAGGTTTGATACTCAAAATCTACCTAAATTAATTACAAATATATATACGATATTATTAGCTTGACTTTAGATGTCACCATATATATTACAATTAGCAATTTAATCTCTCATATCTCTTTATCTCAAGACAACACTACTAAAAAAGGCAAATCTCCTTCCTCAAAGTTCATTTGTAAAGGCAAATTTCTTTAGATCTCTCTTCATCTTGGTTTTACTGCGACAGGTAACATTTCCTTTTCGGGTTTATGTGTGCACCATTTTTTTTTTTTTTTTTTTGGGTGATCTTATATTAGCTTACTTCATTTCTTGATTATATACGTGTAGTTAGAACGAGACATGCAACAATTTCAGCGTTACTATAAGTCAGGAACATGTACAATACAAAATAGGTTCCCTCAAGGAGTTACCTCAACCAATACCATCAGCCATAAATATTCATTCGCTAAACCAAAATCAAAAGCTGAGGCCAAGCAAGTCGCTGCAAAGAAACACAGTGAGGCAGAGAGGAGACGTAGGATGCGAATCAATGGTCAATACGCCACTCTGCGTGATATCCTCCCGAACTTAGTCAAAGTAAGTACAAAGATTCATACAAATAGTAATTTCATCGACTCTGTTTCTTCGATCTTTGTTATTAATTAGCAATATCAAAACTTGTAAAAATTAAAGTGGTAAATTGCGATTAGAGTAATTAATTTTTAGGACACATTTGTTTTTTCCACAATTAGTGAATTAGTAAATTGTGATTAGAGCAATATTATTTTTATATAGGTCTGCCATTGAGTCATTAACACAATATTTATTAGCAC
Source organism: Lithocarpus polystachyus (assembly GCA_033629205.1). NCBI lineage: Eukaryota > Viridiplantae > Streptophyta > Magnoliopsida > Fagales > Fagaceae > Lithocarpus > Lithocarpus polystachyus. Next base: position 55,369,231 of record CM066167.1, read on the forward strand.
TAATGTTATCAGAAGAGTTGTAATTTTTTTTGTAATCCTTTTTTCTTATTGTTGGGTAATTTTACAAACAATAGATGGACAAGGCGACCGTGCTTGCAGAGACGGTTCGGCAAGTGAGGGAGTTGAGGAAGACTGTTTCGGATTTGGAAGGAGTTTGTGGTGGTAGCAGTAAGGATTGTGTGTTCCCTGGAGGGGCTGACAAGTTGAGTTTGGAAAACGGTGACGGTGACGATGACAAGGGGCTGGTCAAGGTCACATTTAGCTGTGAGGATAGGCCAGGGTTGATATCAGCCGTGACAAGGACACTGAGGTCTATGAAAGGGAGGGTGGTGAAGTTTGAGATGGTAACACTAGGTGGAAGGACTAAAAGTGTGTTGTGGGTTCAAGGGCTGAGTGGTGGCAATGAAGGGATTGGAATGCTAAGAAGAGCTTTGAAGGCAGTCATTGACAGGCCCAATTTGCCAGGGATTAGCAGGAGGTCACGGTTCACTTGATGATTATAAGTTTTTTTTGGGTCTAATGGATAATTTATAAGATGGGATGCTGAGGTAAATTGTGTGGAATCAGGGAGGGGGGATTGTATCAATTATAAGACTGAAAAAAATAATAATAGTTAAGATTGTAGGTATGGGGGATTCGGACATGGTAGCTAGCTAGGATTTCATTAGGAGGCATTATAATATATATAATGTATATCTGGTTTGACATGGTTAACTTACTTTACCTACTTACCTTCGGTTATAGGAAAATACCTTTAGATTATACATGAAGTCCATAGCTATAAAGATTCATTGCTTAAAAAGCTGTGATAATAGATTACTAATGAAAAAAATGCTAGTTTCTTATTTTCAATAATTGAATTTCTATCTCTTGTTTCAATGCTCCTTCCTTCTTTATTTCCACGTCAAGTTGTCATACAAAACACACCCATATTTTGTTTTGGTAAAAATTAAAATTAAATGTTCCATGCTTTGTTAATTTTAAGTTTGACAGAAATCACCTTAATAAATAAATGAAAAATTTTAATACTTCTTGATAAAGTGCTACTTCTTTAGTGGTGGTGATGATGACGATGACAACTAAATGTACAATACTTTGTTAATTTTAAGTTTGATAGGAGGCACATTAATAAAAAAGAAAAAAAAAAAATTAGAGTAGTTCATGACTATAATTTATAAAGTGCTATTTTTTTAATAATAATAATAATAATAATAATAATAATAAGTTGGAAAGTGTGGTGGGATATCTTTCATGTACACAAGAAAACTTGTGACATGCAAAATTTCCAATTTTTTTGGTATTACTTTTTTTTTTGGTAATCATCCTAGGCATGCTAAAGGATTTTAATACGATTCACTAATCACTAGTTACCACAAAGAAATATTTTGCTGTGTCTTTTAGGGAAAAAAAAGAGCATCTTTTTTTGTTTTGTTTTGAGGAACCAGACAAAAAAGTATCTTATACAATAGTATATGCAATATTGTTCTTACTAATTTATAAGACTCACATACGAATATTCTAAGTGCCTGTGAGCAATTCAACATTGAAAGCTATACAAAACTTTACTTTTTACTCAAAAAAAAAAAAAACTTTACTTATAAAAAAAAAAAGTTAATAATCTATGGGTGATTTTAATATAGCCATTTAATGTTTTTAAATAATTTATGTTAATGATCTTTAATAATATAAAAAATACATTTTTTATAAAAAAATTCATAATTTAAACAAATCACAACTCGTCAAAAATGACTTCCACTATCAAAATACTTATTTCATCAATGATTAAAACGCACTTAATTTCTGTATTTGTCTTTGCTTTGAAAACTGATACTACATTAAAATATATTATTATTGTTATTGTTATTATTATTATTATTATTATTATTATTACTTTTATTTAAGGGATTTCTCCTGTTTAGATACCTCATTATTTTAGTTTAAAAATGCCCCTATACTCTTATGTTTAAGTAGTGACAAAATTAAAGGACAATCCGGTAATAATGCAACTCTAACTCTCACTAAAACATTGTTTAAAAAATAGAACCATTCTTTTATTAATTTTTAAATTGATTTATTTACTTATAAATTAGATTTTCAAAATAAAAATGATATATATATATATATAATAAAATAAAAACGCAATTTTTCTTCTACAAAATAGGACCACTAACAAAAAAAAAAAAAAAAAACTCATCACGCACAAAGCGCATGTGATGAGGCTAGTTATTATTATTATTCAAATCCGTGTTGCCAAGGTAGAGCTAGGAACTTTGAGTTGGTACACGTGTCACGGCAAACTCAAATCACATATATACATTACCTAAATATTAATTCTTTAAAGTACTTATTAAAAATTCTTTTATAACAATGTAAGTTATACCATACAATGCTGTGTATAAAATTCTCAACGTTGATATGTATATATACACCCGCAAGAGTACATTGTAATTCGTATAAAATTCTCAACGTTGATATGTATCAAATTCTTTTAAGAGAACATTTTAATTCGTATCTAGGAAGCATGAACTTCACTGGAGTATCGAGCTTGTGTTGGATATGGTCTTTATTTTTTTTGAAAAATTAGGGACACTGGAGGGGTATTTCTTTTAGTTTCAATCTTAATTATCTTTTATTTACTTGTTTGATTTAAATCTTATTCTTGGTTTGTATTCTAATTTCTAAACCTCATTTGTTAGTCATGAATTCACTTTCTCATCCATTATTACTCTAAAATTAATGTCAAACATTATATTAAATAAAATTAGTGCTTAATAATTTATATTTTGGTTTGTGGACCTGTTTGAGCCCACAAATTCTTGCATGCCATACTAGCTGGTCTCGTATTGAATGATTATTTGGATTCTGCTTTTCAAATGCATTCTATTTGGATTCTTTGTTAATTTTTTTTAATCTTTGTAGCTTTATTTTTATATATATACTTTTTGTTAACAAAATCAAAATTAAATTTTGTGAAAAATTAATAAAATCTCAAAAGGTTTGTAAATTTCTCAAATCATAAGTGCCCAGGCCCTAATCATAATTGCCCAGGCCCGTGCCCGTGCCTATGCCCAGCCCTAAATTTCTCTCAGCCTAAACCCTAAATTTCTTGTTCCCCAAAATTTTTTTCTCTACTGTCATTTTATTTTCTGAAAACTCTCTCCTATGGCATCCTCTAGGGCTCCTGTTGTACAAGAAGCTGTTAATGACATCAACCCGATCCTACTGTGGTCAAGCCTCAGAGCCACCAAAGTAGCAGTCCCTCAAAGAAAGAAAGGTAAGGTTGTGGGTTTTGAATATTACTAGTATTTGATGAAAATATGTGATGGGTTTGGTACGGTTAATTGGGTAAGTTTCTTGTTTTTGTCTGTAATAACTTAGGGATGCCTTTTATTAAGTTATTAGTAATAGCTTGTAGTTGTTGGGACTTTGGGAGGGGATTTTGTGTGATGGGCTGCTTCCTAGTGTTGAAAAGGTTGGTGGGTAATTAACTAATTACAGTGTAGTTTGTTGTTGACATGGTAAAGTTTGTGATATAATTTTTGTTATCAAATGTGAGAAGTGTGAAGAAAAGTTTCTGCAATGGTTGTCAATGAGTGAGTGTTATGTAGGTTGCTTTAGTTTTGTGAATAGGTTCAATCTTGTTGTTTGGGTGGTAGTTTTGGTGAATCTTGCTTATTAATCTGTTCTGCTAGACATTTTTTTAATAAAGCAGGGAAGAGGATGAATATGAAAATTGTGGGGAGGGAAAACAAAGAAGGTTATGGGGAATAATATTGGGAGGAATGGAAGGAATGGAAATGAAGGAGAGTGGAGATGATGAGAGTGTTGAGTTGGAGTTTTATAAGGGGAATGATGATGATGATGTTGTTTTATGTTGGGTTAATGTCTTAGTCAAATACTCAATAATGGGTACTATTACTAGTCCTTGATGAAAATATGCGATGGGTTTGGTAGGGTTAACTGGGTAAGTTACTTGTTTTCGTCTATAATAACTTAGGGATGACTTTTATTTAGTTATTAATAATAGCTTGTAGTTGTCTTGGAGTATGGCAAAGGTTATAGTTTGTGTGGAGGAAACCACTATTGAAGGATTTTAGAGGTTCTAAGACTATTGTTTTAGGAAGGCAAGTGGATCTCTTGTAGGGATTGCATTGAGGATCTAAGGTGCAATGGTTTTGTGTACGTCCTGCTATTTTTGACTGTTTCTTCATAATTGATTTTCTATGGGATTGTCTCTATCCCCAAGGTGTTTTTTACCTTAAAAAAGTTACTTCGTCGGTTTTTCTTTTCAACTCCAAATCATGTATTGCTTTTACATTTTGTTTACTTTATGATTTGGTGCATTTTGAAATACGGTAAAATAAAATTATATAACTGCGGTAAAATATAATTTTCTGTGCATCACATAATATAGGAAAATAAGTTGATAATATTATAATTAATAATTCCGCTGCAAATTTAACGAAGGCATCTAAACCTGAATTCAAAAAGTTTTGGCATTAGTATTGTTATGAAACTAGAGACTAATACAATTAATAAGTAATACTAATTTATATTCTCCTTAGATTCTAAAATGTACCAAAATCTTAGTTATATCATTGCCTTATGCTGGTGTGTGGAATGCTAAAGTCATATTACATCTCAAAATTGGTTTCTACAGCAGATTTTTTCTAGTTAAGCTATGTAGGTACTTTGGGAGGGGATTTTGTGTGATGGGCTGCTATATTTTGATAATGACAAATGTACCACATTAGTTCTCTAGTTCAATTGTGCACGTAAATATAAAAAAGTCTTTTTATATTTTGCATATTGTGCATCTGTACAATGTACGCTTGTCTTTCTTTTTTTTTTAATAATTGTAATATAGTATTTGTATATTTGCTGAAAGGTATATATAGTATTCCTAGTGAATAGTAACTAAATAGTGTTGTTATTGTGCAGGTTTACATGTTATTGTAAAAAATTAGACGATGAGCATCCATTTTCCTCCCCACTTCTGGATTAGGTGGCTCCTTGGAATTGTGCATAGAATTCTTCGAAACTTCCACAGTAAGCTTTGCTATTTCATCTCCAAGACTGGACTACACATTGGTCACATTGCCTGACAACATAGTCACAATCTCATGCACATTGGTCACCTTGCCTGACAACACAGTTACAAGCTCATGCACATTGGTCACCTTTTCTTCCAATCGTTGACCACTCCTGTGAGAATCAATCCCGATCACAGCTCCAAAAAACAAGTCCGATTGGCTTAAATCCACTAGGTAACTTGCGCTTAGTAGAATCAACAGCGGCAATCTTACTTTGCAAAATGAGATTTTCAACCTTCTGCATCATTGCAACCCTTTCGGCTTCAAATTTGACCAAATGTTTAATTATACAAATATTAAACATTTGGACAAATTTGAAGCTGAAAGGGTTGTAGTGATGCAGAAGGCTGAAAATTTCATTTTGCAAAGCAAGATTGCCGTTGTTGATTCTGCTAAGCGTGAGTTATCTAGTGGATTTAAGGCAATCGGACTTGTTCTTGGTGCTGTGATTGGGATTGATTCTCACAGGAGTGGTCGACGATTGGAAGAAAAGGTGACCAATGTGCATGAGCTTGTGACTGTGTTGTCGGGCAATGTGACCATTGTGCATGAGATTGTGATTGTGTTGTCGAGCAATGTGACCAATGTGCAGTCTAGTCTTGGAGAAGAAATAACAAAGCTTATTGTGGAAGTTTCGAAGCTTTCTATGCTCATTTCCAAGGAGCCACCTAATCCAGAAATGGGGAGGAAAATGGATGCTATTTTGGCAGCCACCGACAAACTGGTTTCCAAGTATGCGAAGAAAAGTCAGCAGAAGAAGAAAAGTCATGCATGGTTTTGTCACTTGTTTATTTAGCAACCATAGCTGGACAAATTTATGTAAATTGTGTGGCCTTAGTGCCTCCCTAGGATGTTTTTCTTTCTTATATGCTATTACATTTTGATTAGGATGTTTTTTTTTAAGGACCAGGCTTCTGTCCAGTGGCTAGTAGCCACTGGACGCGTTGGATACGCGACACGTGTCCAGTCTGGCCACTGGACGCGTTGGATACGCGACATGTGTCCAAGACTGGACACGTGTCGCGTATCCAACGCGTCCAGTGGCTACTGGCCACTGGACAGAAGCCATACCCTTTTTTTAATATGCTATTGAATGATTGAATGGGAATTTTCAAATGAAAATTTTTGTGAATGATTACATACACTTGCAAGTTTATAGATAATGAGATTTAAGTAAGTATTTAGAGGTGGGTTATTCAAGGATGGCCATGGGTAGGGAATGATTACATACCTTATCCATACCTGATTCGATTAATTTCTCTATAGATGCCTGATTACCTTACGCAATTAATATTCATATTCAATAGTTATCTGTGAAAATGTTGTGGACTCCAAACTTAACTTGCACTTATAATATTCATATTCAATATCACCTCTCTTCTTTTAATAGGTAATCAAGGAGTTTCATTTTTTGTGGACTTCAAAAAAGATTAAGATCATCCTAGAATTTACACAAATAGAAATTTGAGATCATCTGCTAATACATGTTGCATCTTGACTATTCAGGTTTCCTGGACGACGAGACAAGCCATCCGAGTATGTACTTACTACATTTGAACCCAGTACTAATTCATCTACTCATGGCCCCTTCTGCATAATATTCTGCATCAATTTAGCTAGTTGGTCAGTTATACTCAATTTGAAATAAGTATAACTGACCAACTACTGCTGTACATGTAATTGTAATACAGGTTCCGTAAAGTTAGCAAACACCGTGTAGATGGCAGTATTTTTTGAATTTTTATTGATTTTTTCTTCATAAAAAAACTGACCAATCTGTGGGTCTAACCTGGCCCATAATGTGGTGCCCTGCCCCATTTTACAATTAGGACCTTAAGTTAAAGTTACCCTATTGTAAGAATAAGTGGAAATAAAGTTTAAGTTCTAATTGGCCTGAGTAATTAAATGTGTGTGTGTGTGTGTTAATTGAAAAGCTAAGTGCTTAAATGTAAAGTTTGATTGACTAAATATCTGTTTGGGATTTTTTTTTTCTGGTAGCTTATTTGTATGCTCTTTATCAAGAGATATATAGTTTTTGGTATTTTTTATGTTAAATGTGTGACAAAAGCTAAAAGTTAGTTTATTTTTTAAAAGCTGAAAGTTAGATTATTTGCAAAGAAGCTGAGACAGAAGGCAAAAAGCTTTTAGAAACTAAGCAACTGCCAAATGCAAGCTATGTGGTGGTATATGCAACTAGGATATATCTATATAAGTATGGTAACTACGATTCTAAAATTTATTTGAGTTGTGTTGGTAATTTAAAAATTGAGTTGAGCTTTTGTTCAATTGAGATATGAAAATGGGTAGTCTTTTTTTGTGTGAAATTAGTATGGATATGTTAAATTTCTAAGGTGGAGCTTGCATGTATAGAATTAAAAATTTGATTTCATGCATTTAAGTGGAATTAAACAAAATTGGGGATTGTAGATGATTCTGTTACATTTCTGTTACATAATAGAATTTGCTGGAAATTATTGTGATAACAATTGTGAAGTGGCTTGTTTAGAAATATTATATGACATGTCTAGTAGGTATATAAAAACTCCCACATGAAAATTTGGTTAATTTAACCTAGTTTGTGATTTGATGAGGAAAGTTGTCAAATCTGCTACATTGATGGTCTAGGGTAGTTTGAATGAAAGTTAAAAACACATTTTTTAAAATGAAATTGGTTCTCATATCAATTGGATTAGTATGAAATTCATGGTTATAACAAGACAAAGACCAAATAAAAAGTATAGGACTAATGACACCACATGTAAACTAGGATTTGGATCTTGTCAATTTCAAAGTGAAATGGAGAATATCTATTTAATGGTGATGATTCAAAGATGAATAGATTTTACGAACTCATTTAAAATTCATCTGTGGTAAAATTTAATTGAAGTTAAACTAAACTAGAGTTAATGAGCTGGCAAATTCTAGATCCTTGATTTATTTAACTTTGAATCATGGGCTTTAAATGGAAACTCTCCATTTCACTTTAATTGGAAAGAATCCAAATCTTGTAAACTAAGGGGAGCTAATTTGTATTTTAGTCTCTTTTATTTATGTGATGGTTTTAATTTGTGCACACTTGCGTGTGTGTTGACGTGGAATCTTACCAAGGTAGGGTCCTTTGGACCCACGCTACATTAAGGTTTTGAATGCCCAATGAATTGCTAAGCAATACAATCATACCCAAAGTACATTATCCTAAAATGTTGCATACTTTGTTAAGCTTATTTATGTCGCAAGACGGATACACGTTTATGGAATTTACATCATTTTATGCCTATTGGGTTGTTGATTTTGTATGACTTCTATTATATATATTTTGCATTGACATAGTGTTCCTTTTTGGCATTTTGGTACTTATTCAGAATCGATTTGAATAAATATTGTTGTTTCAATATTTTTTCATTCTAATGAAAACATTTTTTTAACAGGGCAGCTGTTCGTTGCGTATATCACGTGAAAGGAGAGGCAGTAAAGTCTATGACATTGGGGAAGTTGGCTGAGGACCTTAGGTAAGTTTTACAATTTAAACAAATCCATTACACTTGTATATTGAAAGACATCACAGTAACTTTAAGATTTTCTCACAAGAATCTCCATACTTGATCCTTTTAAACCTAACTTAATGTACTTGTTGGGTGGTAGAATTTTTTCCCTAAAGATAAAATCAAATACCTTTTAATTGGGGTTTGCTGGTTCAAGAAAATTTATGGATTTTTTTTGTTTTTGTGAAGATGCAAACCTATGGGCTAGAAAGTGGAGTCTGTCATATATATTTTTTAATATAAGAAATTCTTAATGATCCTAATTTTCTTATGGCTTAGCGCTGGTGGAGGTATATGGAGCGAATTGCCTGAATTGAAGAAAGATTGATGTGGAATCAGAAGAGTCATATTCCTCACTTCTCACCCAATTATTAACTACTAATTCGCATGACACGCAGTGCATGTTGAAATATTTTGTTTAAATTATGTTATGTTTCATGTATAGTACTTATTGTGTAATATTTGGGGACTCAACTTTAGTTAAATTATATGCTATGCTAAGCTATTAGAAATAAAGATACTCAATATTATGAAATATAGTTTGATTTTTTTTTTTAACAATTTAATAGTTGGAGATGAGGGGATTTGAACCTTGGATGACTCTAGTGGAGATGTTATTTCAATAGTTTATAGACAAAAAATTAATTTTTTGGGTTTATTACATATTTGGTCCTTGACTTTTCAAATGTGGCAATTTGGTCCCTAACCGTTTGGTATTGTGTTAAAATGATTATTATTGTTAAGTGATAGATGGAAAATGTCAAGTGATAGATAGAAAATGCTGACATGTCTAACGGCAAAAATAAAATATTATGATTTTTGCCACATAGATTGCTATGTTAGCATAACCTTGAATAATCATTGAAAGATAAAATAAAAATAATTCCTAAATAAGTGAGGAAAAGTAACAGAATGTGAAGCAAAATTTGGGATAAAAATTTCAAAATCCCTAATCCACAATTGTAGAACAATTGGTTTGTTTTACGTTTTGGTCCAAAGTTTAGATAACGGTCAGGCTCAATGGTATAATCTCTCTCTCTCTCTCTCTCTCTCTCTCTCTCTCTCTCGGTATAATCTCTCTGTCAAGCTTTTATCTCTTTAGATTGAGTTGGTATTTCTATTTTTGGTACAACTTTTTCAATCTTCTTGATTAAATGCTTTAATTTCAACTAATTCATTTTTCTTCCTGTTGGGTTTAGAGATTATATAAACATGGGCTGAACATGTCCCTAAATCGTTAAAATTTCTTTTATGGTCTCCTTTTTCTTGCCATAGACATAGAACGACTTGGTATATTGTAAGCTATTGCTGTTCTTATTATGTGATTCTTATAAATCTTAGTGCTAAAAATGGCTGAGCAATGTATAAGATGTAATTTGTGTATAAACAAACTTCATTAACCCTTCATTGGTAGAACTTAACACGAGTAAAGATTAATGGTTGTTTATCATTAATCTTTACTTTTTGTGCGTTGTGATTTATTCTTCATAATGCGTGAAATTGGGATGACAATTTTGCCCTACTCCGCTTGATTTGTCCCTCCTCGCTTTGCCCTATGCGTGTTTTCCTCGCTTTGTAAAGGCGGTGGGATGAGGATGGGGCGGGATTTTAGCCTCGCACCACGGAGGCGGGGCGAAGATGAATTTAGACTTTTTAGACCCAACCCGCCCCGTCCTACCTCGTATTGATAAGGGTTAAATTGTAAATTTTTTATACCCTAAAACTCTTCTATTAAAACAAATATATTATTAGCTTATTTTATTCTACCTAATAAGACCTTTTGCCTTTTTTTTCTCTATCAAGGTTAGAAATAAGGTACCAGTTTTAACATTTTCTTTTATCTTTATTATAAACAAATTTATATACTATTGAATTATTGATTTTGTATTATGAGATTTTTGTTTTTTTGTTTTTGTTTTTGTTTTTTTTTTTGTTTTTTGTGATATATTTTTGTTAAACACTTTAATAAAATTGTTCAATTTTTGCTAAAAATTAGTTTGATTTGATGCAATAAATTTATTTGTAATTTTAAGTATATTTTTATTAATGAAACATGTTTTATTAAAAAATGTTGTTATAATTGTGGGCAAATTAACAAAAAGTAGAGTTTTACAGGGTGGGGCGGGGAGTCGCGGGGCCCTATGAGACGAGGATGAGGCAACAAAATTTTCCCCGTCATGCGGGGCGGGACGGGAATAGGATAAGACAAAATCTTGCAGGGCGAAGGCGAAGACCTTATCTTTCGGACCTGCCCCGCCCCGCCCCACTTCCATCCCTTGCGTGAAACCAATAAATCTACAAAATTAATACTATAGATTTGGCTAGAAGTTTAAAGCTACACCAAAAATCAGTACTAGCTTAAATTGAGAGGGAGATATTATACTAGCAGATCAGCGACATTGTCAGCCCTTGGCTTTAGGCTTTGCAGTCGGTCATCGATATCAGGCATCACCCTCAGCGTCGTTGGTCACTGTTGAGCCTCACTGTTATCACTGGACCAAAATGTAAAGCAAACCAATTTTTCTACAATTGTTGGTTAGGGATTTTGAATTTTTTATCCCAAATTTTGTTTCACATTTTGTGTTACTTTTCTCACTTAACTGGGAATTGTTTTTCTTTTATCTTTCAATGATTATTTAAGGTTATGTCGACATGGCAATCTATGTGGCAAAATGATTAATATTTTATTTTGACCGTTAGACACATTAGCATTTTTCTATCCATCACTTAACAGTAAGGACCATTTTGACATAATATCAAAAAGTTAGGGACCAGATTGACATATTTGAAAGGTTAGAGATCAAATCAATATATAACGTAAATGTTAAGTACTAAATATGTAGTTTACCCTAACTTTTTTAAAAGTGTAATGACATGAAAATAACTTCATGCAAAGTTTTAGGGATGAATAAAATATTTTAGCATTGAATTTAACTAGAAAAATTGATATATTGCACCTAACTTAATGTATTGCTACACAATGGAACTGTGTTTAAGTTTTGCCTTTTATCTTTGATATTTTATATTTACTTTTGTTTTAATTGTTGCCAAAGAAACACTATTTGTGAAATCTTTATTTAAATTTTTATTTAAATCTTATAAAAATAATCCCTAAAAATTATTTTACATTAATAATTATTGCAATACTTAAAAATAACTAATGAGATGTGTTCAAGTTGTATATGCAACAACTATACAAGAGTTATGAGTTGCACCTCTTTACACTTTTTGGACGGTTTATTTCTAAGAAATCTATTTGTGAAAATAATAATCCTAATAATAATTGCATGTCATCAATTCCCTCTATGCTCTGTTCTCCATATTCTCTCCCTAAACTTAGTCTAAAGAAAAATGATAACATCTTAACAGTATTTTAAATCAAATTCCTAGCTCTGTCTCGTGATCCAAGTCCCAGTGCAATCAAAATTTGTTTTTGATAGTCTCAAAGTTTAGCGTTTGCTATGGCTTTTTTCAACAACACACTTGGGTACGATAGAAGACGAGATAGTTTCAAACGTTTGAAATTCTGGATCTCATTAAAAGTTTGGTAAACTTAGTCCAAAACGCGGAATCTATCGTGAATGTTGTATGAATAATTTGTAATTCAAACCTTGTGTTATAATATGCTTTTGTGCATAAGAAAAAAAATACAACAAGATTGGACACCGTGAGAAGTTGCTATAGACCTCTAAACTAAAATAAAAACTAATAATAGCTAGGAGCGGTTTTGGTCTTATTTGGTCCAATTTTTTTATTTGGTTCATTTCGGTCTAATTTGGTCTGTTGGCTATATTTTGATCCAATAAGAAAATATTTTTTAAAGCATTCTTTTATCTTTGTTTATTTTTTATTTTTTTTAAGCGAAGTAATTTTTTACTTTAAGTTATATAATGAATGCGTGTTGTATAAGATTAAGTTTTTCAAAAAATGAAGAGTAATGCTACAGATACAAACTATTTTACAGCATTTTTACAAATTGCTGATGTAACTTTAGTAATTTTCAAATAGTTATTGCAAGTAAAAGTGTGATGTTAGTGATGGGCATATATTAGAACTAGTAAGAATTTGCCCTATCAGCAGTTTATAAAAATGTTGTACAATAATTTGTGTCTGTAGCATTATTCAAAAATAAAATCATATATGAGTCTAAAATTAATTGAATTGAAGATGGTAAATAACTATATCACTAATATAAAAGGAAATTCCTAAAAATAATATAAAGGGAGTTTTTATAGTTCATCAAAAAAAAAAAAAAAGAAAAAAAAAGAAAAAAAAAGAAAAAAGAAAAAGAAAAAGAAAAAGAAAAAGAAAAAGAAAAAGAAGTGAGTTTGCATAATATATGTGTGTGTATAAACATAAACTTCAAGAAATTTTTTTGAGAAAAGCTAAGAGTCAAGACCTTGACAATAAGTTTGTTAAACCATACGGCCATACCTTTGTTACCGGTATTGAAATTAAAAAATAAAATCAAAAAAAAAAAAAAAACGTTGGAGTCCTATAAATGAAAAGAAACTTTAATTAGTATTGCTCACTATTATACGAGGAAGGTGCACGTACGACATTATTGTATACCCTCCTGGGCCTCCTCTTCCTAATTTTCATCTTAACAATTTTTTCTTTAAAATTATGACACATATTATATACTTAATTCTTTAAAAAAAAAAATTTATATCCATACTTTTTTAGCATTGCTTTTTCCAAAATTGAGCCCATTGGATTCTCTTGCTATATGCATAATCTCGAGATGCTTAAAAAAGAAAAAAAGAAAGAAAGAAAAAATCTCGAGAAAATTTAAAAGGAACACCTTGAAATCCCCTTCTAATATCAGAATTTAATGTTGTAAGATTAAAATCCGCTTTCAGATTTTCCCTAAAGAAAAAAATCGGATCATACAGGATTACATGATCTTAAATTTAAGCAAAAAATTAACCGGGGTATTAAATCCCAATTACTAGGTTTGATACTCAAAATCTACCTAAATTAATTACAAATATATATACGATATTATTAGCTTGACTTTAGATGTCACTATATATATTACAATTAGCAATTTAATCTCTCATATCTCTTTATCTCAAGACAACACTACTAAAAAAGGCAAATTTCCTTCCTCAAAGTTCATTTGTAAAGGCAAATTTCTTTAGATCTCTCTTCATCATGGTTTTACTGCGATAGGTAACATTTCCTTTTCGGGTTTATGTGTGCACCATTTTTTTTTTTTGGGGTGATCTTATATTAGCTTACTTCATTTCTTGATTATATACGTGTAGTTAGAACGAGACATGCAACAATTTCAGCGTTACTATAAGTCAGGAACATGTACAATACAAAATAGGTTCCCTCAAGGAGTTACCTTAACCAATGCCATCAGCCATAAATATTCATTCGCTAAACCAAAATCAAAAGCTGAGGCCAAGCAAGTCGCTGCAAAGAAACACAGTGAGGCAGAGAGGAGACGTAGGATGCGAATCAATGGTCAATACGCCACTCTGCGTGACATCCTCCCGAACTTAGTCAAAGTAAGTACAAAGATTCATACAAATAGTAATTTCATCGACTCTGTTTCTTCGATCTTTGTTATTAATTAGCAATATCAAAACTTGTAAAAATTAAAGTGGTAAATTGCGATTAGAGTAATTAATTTTTAGGACACATTTTTTTTTTCACAATTAGTGAATTGGTAAATTGTGATTAGAGCAATATTATTTTTATATAGGTCCGTCATTGAGTCATTAACACAATATTTATTAGCACTAATGTTATCAGAAGAGTTGTAATTTTTTTTGTAATCCTTTTTTCTTATTGTTGGGTAATTTTACAAACAATAGATGGACAAGGCGACCGTGCTTGCAGAGACGGTTCGGCAAGTGAGGGAGTTGAGGAAGACTGTTTCGGATTTGGAAGGAGTTTGTGGTGGTAGCAGTAAGGATTGTGTGTTCCCTGGAGGGGCTGACAAGTTGAGTTTGGAAAACGGTGATGGTGACGATGACAAGGGGCTGGTCAAGGTCACATTTAGCTGTGAGGATAGGCCAGGGTTGATATCAGCCGTGGCAAGGACACTGAGGTCTATGAAAGGGAGGGTGGTGAAGTTTGAGATGGTAACACTAGGTGGAAGGACTAAAAGTGTGTTGTGGGTTCAAGGGCTGAGTGGTGGCAATGAAGGGATTGGAATGCTAAGAAGAGCTTTGAAGGTAGTCATTGACAGGCCCAATTTGCCACGGATTAGCAGGAGGTCACGGTTCACTTGATGATTATAAGTTTTTTTTGGGTCTAATGGATAATTTATAAGATGGGATGCTGAGGTAAGTTGTGTGGAATCAGGGAGGGGGGGATTGCATCAATTATAAGACTGAAAAAAATATAATAGTTAAGATTGTAGGTATAGGGGATTCGGACATGGTAGCTAGCTAGGATTTCATTAGGAGGCATTATAATATATATAATGTATATCTGGTTTGACATGGTTAACTTACTTTACTTACTTACCTTCGGTTATAGGAAAATACCTTTAGATTATACATGAAGTCCATAGCTATAAAGATTCATTGTTTAAAAGGCTGTGATAATAGATTACTAATGAAAAATATGCTAGTTTCTTATTTTCAATAATTGAATTTCTATCTCTTGTTTCAATGCTCCTTCCTTCTTTATTTCCACGTCCAAGTTGTCATACAAAACACACCCATATTTTGTTTTAGTAAAAATTAAAATTAAATGTTCCATGCTTTGTTAATTTTAAGTTTGACAGAAATCACCTTGATAAATAAATGAAAAATTATAATACTTCTTGATAAAGTGCTACTTTTTTTAGTGGTGGTGATGATGAAGATGACAACTAAATGTACAATACTTTGTTAATTTTAAGTTTGATAGGAAGCACATTAATAAAAAAGAAAAAAAAAATTAGAGTAGTTCATGACTATAATTTAAAAAGTGCTATTTTTTTAGTGCTATTTTTTTAGTGATGATAATAATAATAATAATAATAATAATAATGATAATAATAATAATAATAAGTTGGAAAGTGTGGTGGGATATCTTTCATGTACACAAGAAAACTTGTGACATGTAAATTTCCAATTTTTTTGGTAATCATCCTAAGCATGCTAAAAGATTTTAATATGATTCACTAATCACTAGTTACCACAAAGAAATATTTTTCTATGTCTTTAATAGGCAAAAAATAGAGTATCTTTTTTTTGTTTTTTGTTTTGAGGAACCAGACAAAAAAGTACCTTATATAATAGTATATGCAATGTTCTTACTAATTTATAAGACTCACATACGAATATTCTAAGTGCCTGTGTGCAATTCAACATTGAAAGGGAAAGCTATACAAAACTTTACTTTTTACTCAAAAAAAAAAAAAAAAAAAAAACTTTACTTATAAAAAAAAAAAGTTCAGGTTCAGGAGCATCAAGAAAATCAGTTAATTTAGATGGAAATCTAGGCAGTTTGGATTGGCTTCATCATGCCGCTTTAGTTTTGAAAAATGATATAGAAAGGCATACGCTTGTAAGTTTGAAATCCATCACTATCGGTTTGGGCTGAAAAATGAAAAGAAAAAGAAATCCATCTCATTTCTCATCAGGTGATGCGTGCGGGCATGTAGGTTCTATATTTATTACCTCTCAAAATTGGTTTCTATTACAACCACAACAGATTGTTTTCTTAAGCTATATTGGTAGGTTGGAATTTGCACGGGATTCAGGTCTTGTTGAGAAGGTGAGCTAACCCGAACATTTCCCATGTATCTTCAGCTACATCTCATCAAACACTTGGAAACCTCCAACATTCAATTCTATAAATACCAGTTAGAATTGCATACAAACTCATAACACAAATAGATCACGTTCTCCACATATATTGACAAAGAAGTAGCTCTGTTTGATCCTGAAAAACAATGGCTAGTTGCAAGCATGTTTTCATTTTGGCATTAATTGTTACACTATCTTTGTCAAGCACTAATATGAGCTTGGCAGCTCGTCAACTATTGCAAACGCCTGCAGCTCCATCTCTGCCAACATTGCCTCCACTGCCCTCAGTGCCAACACTGCCTCAAGCCACATTGCCACCACTGCCTAGCACGCCATTGCCAACTCTGCCGACACTGCCAACTACCACACTGCCACCGTTGCCGTCACTGCCAAAGTCCACGTTGCCACCATTGCCAAGCACCCAAGTCCCCTCCTTACCAAATCCGTCTTTGCCAACGACTCTTCCTCCTTTGCCAGCCACTCCATTGCCCACCATCCCTACAACAATCCCGTCAATCCCTACCATTCCAACTACAATTCCAACAATTCCCTTCTTCTCCCCACCTCCATCAAACTGAACCAGTAGTTCTTGAAACGCTGCGGCCCTAGAGGCCATTCACTTTCTCCTACTCCCAGCCATTTTTGGATGGCTCTATGTTTTCATGGCTTCGAAGCGGTTCTCGAGCGTGTTAGAGCCTGCTTTGCCTTTATACATGTATTAATAGGAACGAGTGGGTTTATGCTATGTACTTGTTTGTATGTCATTATAGAGTAATTCTTTACTCATTTCAGTATACTTGGATTGTTATTGTCATGTTTGTCCATATAATATGATTTCTGATTTATTCTAACGATATATGGTCCTCTATCTTTTTCTTTTTCTTTTCCCCCTAATAAGGATAAGATTAATTAAATATAGTTGTCGAAAATAAACATATTACACAAGATTTGGAGTAGATTTTCTTTTTTTTTGGACTTCCCATAAATACAAAAAATACAAGTATGATAGGCAAGTGTAAATGTGTAATATAACCAAAAGGGTTGACTAATACGGGTCCCCAAATTAACTAGAGCAACGATACATTTATTTGCGTAGATTAAAATCCCTTTCTAATATCAGAATATAATGTTGTAGGATTAAAATGCGCTTTCGGATTTTCCCTAAAGAAAAAAATTGGATCATATTAAATTACATTAGCTTAAATTTAAGCATAACCAGGGTATTAAATCCCAATTATTAGGTTTGATACTCAAAATCTACCATACTTAATTACAAATATATACGATATTATTAGCTTGACTTTAGATGTCACCATATATATTACAATTAGCAATTTAATCCCTCATATCGCTTTATCTCCAAACAACACTTCTTAAAAAGGCAAATCTCCTTCCTCAATTAAGTTCATTTGTAAAGCAAATTCTGTAGGTCTCTCTCCAAGATAATTTTACTGCGACAGGTAGCATTTCCTTTTCCGATTTATGTGTTCCTAAAATCACATTCATTCATCATGAAATGATTGAATTATATTTTTACACATTATCAATAATTTAAAAAGATACCAAAATAAAGTTAGTCAATGTAATTTAAAAACTTTTTTTTATAGTAGGTAGAGGGGGATGGTGGGTTCCAAGTTTGAACCACATGCGTGGAGCACCATAACAGATGCCATTATTACTAAAATCCACTTGAATTGAACCCATTCATTAAATATCTTTGACAATGTAAAATACAATTCACTTATTTCACAAATAATCGTTATATAGTATTTTAATAATTCTAAATAGAGTAATCATCCAAATAATTAACTCTAAAATATTTTAATTCCATTTACAATTTTTATTTATTTATTTTTGAGAATCCCTTTTACAAAATGATGAAACCAATGTAATACTACTAAAACTATATAAGAAAATAATACCATAAAACTTTCCAATTTTTTTGGTAGTACTTTTTTTGGTAATCATCCTAAAAGCATCGTAAAGGATTTTAATTTGATTCACAGTAAAGAAATATTTTTCTGTCTTTTAGACCAAAGAGTAGGTGTATGCAACATTGTTTTTACTTATTTATGAGACCCACGTACGAAGATTCCAAGTGCATGTGAGAGTAATTTAAGATATAAAAGTATGCAAAATTTTGGGAGTGCAATAATAATATACTCTCCTCCTACATTAATAGTAGATATCACTGTGAATTAGAGAGATTAATTATTATGTGACGAGCCTTCTCAAAAAAAATTATTATGTGATGAGGGAGTATGACATTATTGTACATGTAGGGTATTGTATAAATACTCAATAGTCAATACAACCTGCACCTCCTTTACCATTGAGTACAAGAATATTTTGTACCATTCATTTATTTTTTGATGTCAATATAAGATGGATTCAAGGTAGGGATTGAGTTAGGATTTGGAGTTAGGGGAAAAAAGTATATAAATTAAAAAAATCATTATAAAATTTCAAAATAACATCCATTTAACAATCTGTCAATAAAAACAAAGACACAAAATCATTATTTGGCATGTATCAAAATTTGGCATGTGCCTATGGCTGGAAAAGAGAAAAATTATTTTGTTTAAAATTTTTAAAGGACCACATTGTTTGTTTTAAGTAAAATTAGTTGATTGGACTTAATTTTTTTAACTTTGCTATTAATAATTTTTGTTGTTAGGTAAATTCTTTTGGGCTTGTTACTCTTATTTATTTTAGTTCTATAAATTTTTTTATGGCCATGAAAAAAATTGGTAATATTGTTAAGGGGAGGCCCAAGTCCAAGCATGGCTATATCCCTGTTTCAGGGTGAGACAGATTTGAATTTCTTAATATTGTGATAGCAAATTAGTAAAAGGCATTACGAGGTGGGGTTTGGTCGACTGGGAAATCTGGGCAGTTTAGATTGGCTTCATGCCGCTTTAGTTTTGAAAAATGATATAACAAAAGCATACGCTTGTAAGTTTGAAATCCATCACTATAGGTTTGGACAAAAAAAAGAAAAAAAGAAAAAGGAAGTCCATCGGATAGTTAATTCTCATTTCTCGTCAGGTGTTGCATGCAGGACAAAGCTGATTACTTGATTAGCCCATACCCTGCTGGCATGCGTGTAGATTTTATTTATTTATATTTTTGCCTTACACTGGCGTGTCGAATATTGGTGATGAGTCATATATATTACCTCTTAAAATTGGTTTCTACAACCATAACAGATCTTTTTTGTTAAGCTATCTAGCTAGGTAGGTTGGAATTTGAACAAGCTTCAAGTCTTGTTGAGAAGGTGAACTAACCCGAGCTTCTCCCATGCATCCCCAACTACATCTCATCAAACACTTGGAACCCTTCAACATTAATCCACTCTATAAATGCCAATTAAAATTTCATGCTTTCAACTCACAACAGAAATAGAAGTTCCCCATAGATATTCAGAAAAGACTAGCTAGGTCTCTCTGATCCAATCGAACAATGGCTAGTTGCAAGCATGTTTTCATTTTGGCTTTAATTGTAACATTGTCTTTGTCAAGCATTAATATGAGTTTGGCTGCTCGTCAACTATTGCAAACGCCTGCAGCTCCGTCTCTGCCAACATTGCCTCCATTGCCCTCAGTGCCAACACTGCCAACTACCACACTGCCACCATTGCCATCACTGCCAACTCAACCAACTCTGCCAAAGTCCACGTTGCCACCATTGCCAAGCACCCAAATCCCCTCCTTACCAAATCCATCTTTGCCTACAACTCTTCCTCCTTTGCCTGCCACTCCATTGCCCACCATCCCTACAACAATCCCGTCAATTCCTACAATTCCAACTACAATTCCTACAATTCCAACAATTCCCTTTTTCTCCCCACCCCCATCAAACTGAACTAGTAGTCCTTGAAATGCTGCGGCCCCGAGACCATTCAGGCATTCACTCTCCTTCTCCCATTTTAGGATGGCTGTATTTTTGCATGGCTTCTTGAAGCGTTTCTCGAGTGTGTTGGAGCCTGCCTTGCTTCTATATATGTGTTAAAAGGAACCAGTAGGTCTATGATAGTACTTGTTTGTACGTATGTCATTGTAGAGTCATCCTTTAGTACTCATTTCACTGTCACTTGGATTGTTATTGTCATATTTGTTGTCCTTAAAATATGATTTCTTATTTATTCTAATGATGGTCCTTTATCTCTTCTGTTCTCTCTACACCCCCCCCCCCCTCCTAAATAAGGATAAGATTAATTAAACAAAATTGTCTAACATAAACATATTACAGGAGATCATCAGGAGTAAATATTTTTGGACTTATATACCCTTACACAAAAAATGTGCAATATAAACAAAAGGGTTGACTAATAGTCTAATAGATGTCCCCAAAACAACTAAAGCAACGATACATTTATTTGTTTCACAGTGGATTTGTTTGAATGAAACTTGCCAAGACTTGGCACGAATGAGAAATGACAGCACTAGTAATATGGTAAAATATGCCTGAATTGGGTTGGTTTTAAGAGTGAGATTATGATAACCAGACTCCCAAGCAAAGGATAATCCATCCCAAATAGGCAGCCCAAAATTTTGCAAATAAACTAGATATATGAACAACTACAGGAGAATCCTACATATCAATTTCCAAAATGAACTCAATTATACCATCAGCTCTAGAGGGGCACGAATTACCTACCATTTATAGTTTACTAGTCCGTTTCTAATAAGCCTTATACTATTGACATACTTGTACAACACACATACCTGTACCATATTAATATGTTTGACTATATAAGATTAGTGCCTTGGAAATTAAGTTTTATTCATGGAATTCCAAGGAATTGATTCACAATTCTAACATCGCATCATAGTCATTGCTTTGACCTCCTAGTTTGTTCTCAAGCAGTCTATGAAGCACGGGTGCGTTTTCGGACTCGGGTGCGGGTGCGGGTGCGGGTGCGGGACTCGGCAATTTTTGAAAAAGGTGGGTGCGGGTGCGGCGGGACTCGGCGATTAAAATATTATTAAAAAAATTATTATTTATATTTTCTATATATTTTTACTATTAAAATATTCTTAAAAATTGAGGAATGACAGATTTAGGATGTTTGGGCTCCATTTAAAGCCAATTTCGGAGGTTCCGGCGATATTTGGTGTGTATTTCGGCCGATTTCGGCCGTTTCGGTCCGTTTCGGCCGTTTCGGTCGCCGGCCGATACGGACCGATACGGCCGAAACGGCCGGTACAGTCCGATTCTGGCCGATGTTGGCCCGGTTCGGCGCGAATCGGCGCGAATCCAAGCCGATTCGGCGCGAATCGAGCCGAGTCGGCGCGAATCGCGCTGAGGGAAAAAAAAAAAAAAACCGACGCGGCCTGACGCGCAGGCAGCGGCGTCGCCCACCGCACCCCGCGTCGGGCGGCGTCGGACGCGGATTCGCCGGCCAAAATGCCGCGTCCGTGCATTCCAGCAAGCAGTCCTGTCTTCCTTTGCATCCATCTGCTGCCTAAAGATTCTCCAACAAGTTTCATGCCGTATGAACTCTTCAGTATTGCTCCACCAATTCTAGAGAATGTTTCTTGTTGTATGCGACAATTAGAAGCCTACACAATGCTGCAAGACCATTGCCACCGTTAGAACCACCATCTTTGTACCATTGATAAGCTTATTAAATTTTAAACCATCTCTGCAAGACCAGTGGTTAATCCGATGAATCTTCTTATAACATAATCAACCTTAAATAGTATTTCATCAATTTTAAATTTATAAACTTCTTCTTTAAATAATTTGTGACAAGATTTGTCAATCAAATTTAGTAAATAATAATACGTGCATTTGGAAAAGTATCAAGTCTTTTTATATAATCAAGAATAGTTATATTACATGTTTGAATATCGTTATGGAAATAATATTATAATTATTTTATTGTTATTTTTCTGTTATATTTTTCATTATCTTCTAACCTTTTTTTATTTATTTATGAATTTCTTGTTCATTTGTGAGATTTGAATCTAATTTTTTTGTTATATATTTTAAATATTTCTAGTAATAAATCTATTAAGGCATTCGAGATTCAATTATTTTTTTCTACACTTCTCTCTTCTCTTCTCCTTTTTTTTTCTTCATTTTTTATATCATATTTCTTTTCTAGCTGACATTTATAATGAAAAATATATAAATAAAAGAAACTATCTAAAATATAAATTACAATACGAAAAGAATCAAGTAAATTTTAAACTATAGAAACATAAAATCTAATTTACTAAAAGTACTATTGCAAAATCACTTAACAATAGAATAACTCAATAGCCTCAAAATGTTCAAACAAAATTAATTCAACACATAACTTGATGATTTAATAGCTATTATGATATAAATTCTATGATTTTGATATTGTTTTGGTTGGATTTTTTTTTTTTTTTTTGTACTAAAGTTCCACCATAAAAATATGTTACAATCATATAAGGAATTAAACATCCTGGTTTAGGTGTAAAATTTATGAAGAAGAGATGAAAAGTAATTTTTCTCTTTAAGTTGGATAAAGCGATGCATGGTGAAGGAGAGAGAGAGAGAGAGAGAGAGAGAGAGAGAGAGATTTATGTGTGGCTTTGTGAGAGATTGGTTGGTTGATGTTAACAATTTACTGTATGTATATGGACATACACATGAGCAAAATGTTTAACTTGTCATAAGGGGGAACTCTAGTTTTTATTTATTTATTTATTTTTTGGTGGTACTTTGCTCTTTTATTTTCTTGCTCACATTTTCTAAACGTAGGACTTTTAACAAAATAATAGGAAAAATGCAGGTGGTTACTTGTAACTAAATTGGCTTATTGATGTATTTTATTCATGTTTAAATTCTCTACTTTAAACAAGAATCGAAGACTAGCTGATTGAAAAGGGCTTGCTCAAGTAGAGACCAAGGCTTGGTCTACCAAGAAACAAAAGTCATGCTCAAGCAAGTGATTAAAGACCGCTCAAGCGAGGGCCCTTGCTTGAAAGATTGCTAAAAATTGTTCTCTGACTCTGTTTTCGTATCCTTTTTGCATTAGATTTTGTTCTGTCACTTATGTTTGCATCTATATAAACCCTAATTTGCATTATATTTTAATAGAGAAAAGGAGCCCACAACTTATGCTATTCAGAGAGTGAACCCTGTGACTTTTCTTTTTGGGCTTCAAAGAAAAATCTATCTTTGTTCCATTCGTACTTGTGATCCAAAGAGCTTATTAGCTTGAAACCATAGATTTCCCCCCCTAATGAGCGTACTATAAAAGAAATCTTCAATGAGGTTCCTTGGAGTGTGCCAGAAGTTTTGGTTTGTGTGATGGATTTCAAAGGTTCTAGAATTATTGCGGGGAAGGCAAGTGGGTTGCTTGTTGAGGTTGCATAGAGGGTCCAAGGTGCAAAGTTTTTGTGTACGTCTTGCTATATGTAATTGTGTCTTCATAGTGGACTTTCTATGGGATTGTCTTTGTCCCTGAGGTCGTTTTCCTTTTAGTCACACCAAATCGTGTATTATAACATTTATTTATTTATTTATATTTCTTTATGATTTGATGCATTCTGAACTATAGTAGAATATAATTATATTGTGTATCACATATTTGAGATGGGTTGGTAATTAATTAATAATTCTGCAACATATATTTAACAAAGAATCTAAATCGGAATTTTCCAAAAAGAAAAAGAAAAAAGATTTGGCATGAAGTATTGTTCTTTAACAAGAGACTGATACAATTATTAAGTAATACTAAATTATACTTTTCTTTATTCTTGTGATGAGGTAGTCTCTTTTTTTCTTTTTCTTTTTTCCCTATTATGTTTATTGATAGCCACCCCTCTCCACCATTGATAATAAGTATATTTACCATTCATATATCTTCTACACTAGAATTTCTCATTGTGTTCGATCTCAATATAAGATGGGTTTCAGGGTGGGGACAGATTTGCATTACCTAATACTGTGAAAGAAAATTGGTAAGGGTATTGCGAGGTGGGGTGTGGTCAATTGGGTTCAAGAATTAAGAAAAACAATTAAGATGGAAACCTAGGCAGTTTAAATTGGCTTCATGCTACTTTAGTTTTGAAAAAATTAATAGGTAGCAGGCATACTCGTGTAAGTCGGAAAGCCACAGATAGTCAATTCTCATGAGTCATTAGGTGATGCGTGCTGAATGCTAAGACTCATATTAACACTCAAAATTGGTTTCCGCAACAGGTTGTTTTTGTTAAGCTATCCCTTGATAGGTTGGGTAGGTTGGAATTTTGAAGAGTCTTCAAGCAAGTCTAGTTGAGAAGCTGAACTAACCCGAGCTCCTCACATATGCATCCCCAACTGCATCTCATCAAACACTCAGAACCCTTCAACATTTCGCTCTATAAATACCTATTAAAATTTCATGCTTTCAACTTAAAACAAAAATAGAAGTTCCCCATATATATTCAGAAAAGACTAGCTAGGCCTCTCTAATCCTATCAAACAATGGCTAGTTGCAAGCATGTTTTCATGTTGGCTTTAATTGTAACCCTGTCTTTGTCAAGCATTACACTACAAGAAAAGTGTCTACTAGCAACGGCTATATGCCCTCGCAAAAATTTAAATATCCTTGCAAAAGGTCATTAGCGAGGGCATATGGCCCTTGAAGGCCGTCGTATTTGTTCTTGTTGCTAAAAGAGATTTTACGACCATACCTTCGCAAATAAATAATTTATGAGGGCAATCCACCGTCGCAACTGAACAAATTTGCCCTCACAAATATATTACCAAACGACGAGAAAAGTCGATGACTTATTTTTAGCGAGGGGAAACAGTCGTCGTTAACAACCATTTGTGAGCACCTTTATACCCTTGCAATTAGTTATTTGCAAATTCCAAATTAACGACATATTAGTGACAAATAATGACATCGCTAAATTTAATTTGTGAAGGCTTTTGACCCTTCGTAACTTATTTTTAGCGAGGGGAAGCAGTTGTTATTAATAACTATTTGTGAGGACATTTATACCCTCGCAATAATGGCATCGCTAAAATTTATTTGTGAGGGCTTTTAACCCCTTGCAACTTATTTTTAGCGAGGGGAAGTAGTCGTTGTTAATAATTATTTGTGAGCACATTTATACCCTTGCAATAATGGCATCGCTAAAATTTATTTGTGAGGGCTTTTAACCCCTCGCAACTTATTTTTAGCGAGGGAAGCGGTCATCATTAATAACTATTTGTGAGAACATTTATATCCTTGCAATAATGGCATTGCTAAAATTTATTTGTGAGGGCTTTTAACCCTTCGCAACTTATTTTTAGAGAGGGAAACAGTCGTCGTTAATAACTATTTGTGAGAACATTTATACCCTCGCAATAATGGCATTGCTAAAATTTATTTGTGAGAGCTTTTAACCTCTCGCAACTTATTTCTAGCAAGGAAAGTAGTCGTCGTTGATAACTATTTGTGAGAACAATAATGACGTCGCTATTCAATTAATTGCGAGGGACTATCATCACTATATAGTTATTTATGACCAAATTTTTATATCGGTGGTAATATTTTATATAATTTTTGAAATATTTTATTGCTTAATTTTAATTTATTATCATCATTTTTTTTTTAATTATCATGTTACAATAGTACAAATTAATTACTAAAAAATGATACAATAGTCCTATAACTACTAAAAATTGATCCATCAAAAGATAAAAATTCAAATAAGTTCAAACTTTAAAATATAAAATATAAAAAGAAATCCTAAAATTAAAACTTGTTTTAAACTTGAACTATTCTATGACAAGATTTATATTAGTCTTCCTCTGAGTCACTCTCCAAGTTGTTTTCAACCTCTATGTTATTGTTTGAGTTGTCCTCTTCATCTCTACTAGTACCATCCTAAAAAATGAATAGAAAAACATTAAACATGAGTTAAAATGAAACAATTAAAGTGAATTTGTCTTTGTATCAATGCCTCAATCAATAAGTACACAAATACCACATCAAATCTAATCATATAATAATATATCATACACAATAGTAAATTCCTTACGGTCTCGAATAAGCTATATGCAAGGAAAGCTGTATTGCAACTTACTTATGAAGGTATAAAGCGACCATAAGAGCAGTTACCAATTCCAGTATCCCAAAACCGCTAAGGGTAACTTTTTTTTCTTCTTAATTTAACAATAAAAATAACTTAAATTGATTACTTAAACCACTATCAAAATTAAATATAAATTAAAATAATATAACAATTGTGTAAAAGTAAACCACAAAACACATATGATATACAAAATTAAATATAAAACCTATACATAGCAGTCAAAACAGTAGATAGTGTCATAGTCCTATTATCATTTATCAAAACTAAATATAAAATAATATAATATTATAATAGATGCAAGCTGTAAACCACAACAAACCAATAGAAAGTTGTAGAAGATCCAAGAGGCAAAAGCATAAGTTTGAGAACGTACCGTGGTAGCTGCATCTATGTCAGATTGTTGTGGTATGCCCATTGATTGCAACTTTTGTGCAAACTTCTCCTCAAGTTTCTCCACAACTTTTGCAAGTTTGGAATCCATTTCCTCTCTAAGACGTGCCTCCAAATCTTCTTTTTCTTTTGTAAAATCTTCTCTACAACGTTTGCTACAACCTTTACCAGATGAAGTTAACCCGTACACATCCTTAGCCTTAATACCTATTCCCATGCCAAGAACACGACCATGACTTGGTTCACCAACCACTTCACGAAAGATCTGATAATCATATGTCTTAGTACCTTTAGAAACAGCTTTGGCCTTTATGGCATCCATTTTTTCCTACACAAATAAAAACCACGTGGATAATCAAAAAAAAAAAAAAAAAACTAAAGTTGATAACAAAATTAAAATTTTGGTATAGTTGCATACGTATAATGCCTTAGCATGATTAGTTGTCCATTCTTTGCCATCCTTCTTTGTGTAAAATTTCTTAAAGCAATCAATGGGGCTAGGTTCAGAGCCCGTCTCAAGATACTACAATATTTAAATGAAAAAAAAAACATTGGTAAAGTTATTAAACTATGTAAATACACAATAAAATGTAAAACTATGTGATGATAATATAATATACCATTTCATATCTGTACTTGGCCATTGGTACAGAACCTGTAGTGGAGAAAATTTTAGACTTATTTCTATAGTCCTTATTTGTCAAACTTGTATCCTGCATGCAAAATTCATACACTAGAACATTAGTTTCTATGAAAATATTAACAAATAATGGTTAGAGAGAGAGAGAGTGAGAGAATTTATGACATGTATTCCATTTACACTCACCCCCCAATCTCCCGCCATCCACTTATCCACCATCTCTTTCCAAAAAGGGGTAGGAATGAAGGAAGGACCATTCTTGTAACAATCTTCTTTCTTTTCGTACTTCTGAAAAATAGGATTTCTTATGCGAAACATCCAATCAGAATAGCGGTGTTTCACTGATTCTACAAATGCTTTCTTGACTTCCTCATCTGGTTGTTTATGCTTAAAGCGTTGAGCTCTATATCGAGCATATAAAGTCTCTAGCTCAAAATTTGGGTATTCTGTAAAAGTTGCCCAAGCTCCATTAAAATTTTGGTGAAAAAGAATGGTAATCTCTCGAGTGTCTTTTGGTGTAATTATTCTGAAAAGTGAAATCAAACATGTTAACAATATCATATAGCGATGATACCATAATTAATTTCAATATACCAGCACAGCAATAAGTCACTCACTTGCCATCATAAATCTCAACCACTATTTCACCATCTTTGGCATTGATGCCTTTAGTATTTTCTCGACCCCTCTTTTTTCTAGCATTAGTACCTATTGATAATACAAATAATAATAAAAATTTGATAAAAAACATGTACTTATTGAAAAGAAAAAAAGAAAAGAAAAAGAAGCTCTCCCAATAAGAAAAAGAATCGTATAATAATATTGTGAATTAAGTTAATAACAAAACATATATCACATTTAGAATCTATTCTTGATCTCTCACATATTCAAGCACATGAATATTATTTTAACAGCAAAAGAAATTAACCAAAAAAAAAAAAAAATTCATGCTTAAAGCTTTGATTTCAGCTAACATTTAATTTGAGTGCACGGTAACATACCTTGCTACTAGATGGAAGAATTATTAGGCAGCACAAGAATTTCAATGCTATTAAAGATATTTTACCTCATGTTAATAATAAAATTCCCACTCACATTATCTAATTGATTAAAATTATACCATGGAAAAAAAGCTAGAAGAATTATTTATCCCTCCAAAAATAACACAATGATTTCATAAATTTCAGTAGGGTATGATACAACAATTTAGTAGATTTAAAATATGGACATCCAGTTGATAGATTTTAGCCAGAATTTGAGTTGTCCCCATTTTCATAACTTCTCCTTATAATTGCATGTTAGATACCATCGTATTACCATGTGACTTACACACACACACACACACACACACACAATCTGATTGTATTAAAGTTTGAGATTATTTCAATGACTTGATCCGTTCAAAGTTTGTAGTCAAAACTATTTTCAATTGCATGCTCCATTTGCCATGACTCATCTCACATTCCCTCTTACAATTTTGATGTGTCTATAATGAGCCATCCATGTGATCAAGTATTAAAAGTCTTTGGAGGCCAATTTTTGAACAAAGGATTGAGATGATGATGTGCTATATGTTTACATATTCATACTTGTAGATGTTGATAAATAGGAGAGCATGTACCAACACCATAATACTGCACTTACGGTTGCCATTAGACACACTTGGAAACCAACTTGTTGGCACACACACACTCATTGGGTAAATATTAAATCTTTATTGTCTGGAGGAAGGGAGAAGTAAGGCTCGAAGAATGAGAAAATTTGTGCAAGCACATGCTCTAAGGGCTCTCACCTTCTCTAGTCATTATTAGGCATGCATTGAGAATTTACAGTCAAGTACTCCTTTAAGAATCCATCTTAATTTGGGATCATAGTTTTTTCCTCATTAAGGCCAACTTCAAACTTGTACTGTCTTCCAATCTTCACACTTGTACTTTTTTTTAAAAAAAAATGTAAAAGGTACCATGGTGTTGCTTCTTACAAGATGGCTAAAGCATGGGCATTGATTTTCTTTGCAATTTGCAGGCCTTGATATTGTTTGCAAAAGCTTTGCTAGAGAAGCGGTAAAGAGTGTGGTTTTTGTTCGAATCTGGTATGAAACTTAGCTCATGTTTGTTTAAAATTGACTTATGAAGATTTACTATCTGCACCATCAATGTTAGTTATGATTAATACAATGCTTTAAATGGTGTAGATAAAATGACGGTTGATAAATCTTGGATGCATCTTTCTACTAGATTGTGCACTGAGTATATTAATGGAGTTGAAAACTTTCTTGAGTTTGCATTTAAACATTCAATAGATGGAGATATTAAAATCAACTGTCCATGTATTAATTGTCGCAACAGGTATCGTAGGACTCGAGATGAGGTCCAGTATCATCTTTTATTTAGGGGTATAAGGAGAGATTATACTACTTGGTACCTTCATGGGGAAAGTGATAGTGAAGAGGAAGGTGATGGTGAAGTGGAAGGTGATGATGATAATAGTATGCTATATGGTGATATGTTTGATATGATCAAGGATGCTTATCCACAAGTGGTGCGTGACAGGGAATCAAGTGGAAATAAACCACAAGAGCCAAATAGAGATGCAAAGAAATTTTATAGATTGTTGGAAGAGGTTAAACAGCCTTTGTATCCAGATTGTGAAAAGTATTCAAGCTTGTCCTTCATAGTCAAGTTATTGCACATAAAGTGCGTATCATCATGGAGCAACAAGTCCTTTAGTATGTTGATGGAGCCATTAAAGGATGCATTTCCTATGTCTAAGAGACTACCTAGCTTGAACTATGAGGCAAAAAAGATTGTCAACGATCTAGGCCTCCATTATGAGAAGATAGATGCGTGCAAAGATGATTGTGCACTTTATTATAAGGAGTATTTAGAAGCAACTCAATGTCCAGTTTGTAAACTTTCAAGATGGCAGCCAAATAAGGGTGGTAAAGGGAAAAATAAAAAGGTACCATGGAAGGTTTTGGTGTATTTTCCACTTAAATCAAGGCTACAACGATTGTTTATGTCAACAAAGATTGCTGCGGATATGAAATGGCATCATGAAAAACGTGTTAATGATGGAGTGTTACGACATCCAGCAGATTGTGAAGCTTGGAAAAAATTTGACCAAATTCATGAGTCATTCGCAATGGATCCCCGTAATGTTAGGCTTGGACTAGTTACAGATGGGTTTAACTCATTTGGAAATATGAATATTAAATACAGTGTTTGGCCTATTGTCTTATTTCCATATAATCTTCCCCCTTAGATGTGCATGAAGGAGCCTTACTCATTGATGTCATTACTTATACCAGGCCTAAAGGGCTCTGGGAATGATATTGATGTATTCTTGAGGTCGTTGATTGATGAGTTGAAAGAATTGTGGGAAGATGGGGTGTGTACATATGATGCTTCAACAAAGGAGAACTTTCAGATAAGAGCAGCAGTGTTGTGGACTATCCATGACTTTCCTGCATATGCTGTTATTTCCGGTTGGAGTACAAAGGGAAATTTGGCATGTCCTTGTTGTCATAGTGAGACTACTCATTGCAGGTTACGAAATGGATAAAAGATATGCTATATGGGACATCGTCGTTTTTTGGCCTTAGACCATAAATGGCGTAATAAGAAGTCACAATTTAATGGTAAAAAAGAAAGGAAGACAGCACCCAAACGGTTATCTGGTGATGACGTGTTAAAACAAATTCTTCCATTAAAGCCAATAATATTTGGGAAAGGCCAGAAAAAGCAATTTTTAGAAGGGCACGAGCAGTTTCATAATTGGAAGAGGCATAGCATTTTTTTTTGAATTGCCATATTGGAGAACACTTTTGTTGCGTCACAATTTGGATGTGATGCATGTTGAAAAAAATATATTTGACAGTGTGATTGGGACAATTATGAATATTAAAGATAAAATGAAGGATTCTTTAAGCACTCGTCTTGATCTAAAAGAAATGGGCATACGACATACACTCCACCCCATAGACGTTAATGGGAAGATAGAGCTACCCCCAGCTTGCTATACACTGTCAAATGATGAGAAAAGAGCCATATGCTTATGAGTAAAAAATCTTAAATTTCCGGATGGCTACTCTGCAAATTTATCTTGATGTGTGAATATTGAGGAGAGAAAAATTTCTGGTATGAAGACTCATTATTGTCATGTTTTCCTAGAAAGATTACTCTCACTTGCAGTGCGTGACTTTTTACCTAAAAAAGTATCTGATGCTTTGACTGAGTTAAGTAACTTTTTCAAAGAATTGTGTTCCGAAGTGTTACGAGTGGATGATTTGGATTGTCTTGAAACCCAAATTGCAATAACCCTCTATAAATTAGTACAAATTTTTCCACCTTTCTTTGATGTAATGGTTCACTTGGCCATTCACCTATCTTGGGAAGCTAAAGTTGCAGGTCCACTGCAATACAGATGGATGTATCCAGTTGAGAGGTAAAGTTTACAAAATTTTATTATAAACTAAATTACAATTGCATATTAGTATTTTATTGTTGATAAAATTTCATATTATGCCTTCAAATATAGGTATTTGCACAAGCTTAAGAATTATGTCTGTAATAAGGCACACGCAGAAGGTTCTATTGCAGAAAAGTATTTAGCAGATGAATGTCTAACATTTTGTTTTCGCTATTTACATGAAATAGAAACCAAATTTAATCAGGTAGAGCGAAATTATGATGGAGGTACTTCTGCATGTGCAAATACCTCTCAATTGTCCGTATTCTCAATACCTAGACGACATTTAGGGAAAGCAATAAGGTGTGAGTTGAATGATGATCTTTACAATGTAGCAACATTTTATGTCCTTCAAAATTGTGTCGACGCTGACTGATTTGTTGAGTAAGATGATCTTCACAAAAATTACTTCTTTGATATTCTCATGATATGATATTAAAATTGATTAGGATATTTAACTGTGTGTAGAGAACATAAGAACATCCTTACAAATGCAGGTGTTCTCGACATTGACAGAGTGCATAGACAAGAATTTATTGTGTGGTTTGAAAAAAGAGTAAAATAGTTGAAAGTTCAAATACTGTATAAAACACTATGAACGTTTAGACCCCCAAATTACAAATTATCAATTCAAGCTTTATATCAAACGATGAACGTGCAGAAAATGAACAAAAGCTTAAAACCAAATTGATAAACAATCTAAGTCAAATAAAATCACATCCATAACAGAAATTAAATGACAAAGATAAAGGGAAGAGAGATGCAAACACAAGGACAACACTCGATGTGTTATCGAAGAGGAAACAGAAGACTTCGGCGAAAAACCTCTCCGCTGCCTTGCAAGCGGTCAAATGATCCACTAAAGAATGTAGTTGGGATACAAGGACAGCAATAGACCCTCTAAGCATAATCTACCCAGTGTATCTAAGCTCTCCAAGCTTCTTGCTCCAACGAGGTTCGCCGAACCTATTTCTTCTTTAACTTCCTGGATGCCGCTACTAGTCTATAGCATCAACCAATATGAATTGGTCCCTTCCTAACTGCTTCCCAAAGCACCAAAGAGCCTTCTCACAGATATGGGTATGGTGAGATAAGGTCTTGAGTAATGAGCCTCTCAAGGATCTAACAATGGAGATGGTGAGAGTTGAGGAATTTGAAGAGTCACAAGGTAAAGATTGTGGATAAGTTAATCTTGTTTTTCTCTAGGGTTTCTCTTTCAAAATTCTCTCTAGAAGCTCTCTACATTTCGTGGGTATAAGGAGTATATATACAAGGGTGAGAGAGGGATGCGAAGAGTGAGTTTTTCCAAAATAGAGCTGTCTAGTGGCTTGGCCTCGCTGCTTGACTGAGTCGCGAGTTCAAGCCGCGAACTAACTGACCTGCCAGACTGGAATTTTTGTCTTGTAGTGCACCAGCTGGCATGACGGTTTAGTTTCTGGCGGCTTGCCAGTCGCGAGCTACCAGCGAGACCAGTCGCGAGTTCTGCTCTGCATGCTTCACCCGCGTGTAACTTTTGGTGGCTTGACAGTTGCGAGACACCAGCGAGATCCAGTCGCGAGTCCCTGTTCTACTGCACAATCTTGAGCATTTCTTCACACTCTCTCACACACTACCCTTACATGATTCCCACCTAAAATATAGGGTTTCTAAGTGCTGAATTACAAGCAAATTGGCACGAAATAAAGCCAATAAAATGATTGATAAAATTCAACCTTACAATAGTAATTTATTTTGAAAATGTATGTTTGTTTATATTTTAACTACTACAACTTGAGTTTAACCTTATTTAGGTTTTATTGTAGATCACCAACTTATATAATACAAGGCAAGTTGATGGGCATATGCTTTCATTAGCTCGGGGCCCTGAAAAAAGGGCTATTTTTTATCAAGGTTACAATGTTAATGGGTTTAGATTTCATATGAATCAATGTGATGAAAGTAAAAGAACACAAAATAATGGAGTTATGGTGAGAGGCGAGGATCAAAGTTGCAATGTGCCTTATTATGGACAAATAACAGACATTGTTGAACTTCAATATATTGAAGGGAACAAAGTTGTGTTGTTTACATGTGATTGGTATGATGTTTCTCGTGAAGGAATTGGTTATAAGAGAGATTGGCACAAAACCACTATTGTTAATACATCACGAAAGTTGAAAATTGTAGAGCTTTTTTGTATTAGCATGTCAAGCAACTCAAGTTTACTATGTTAATGGAATAAAAGATCCCACATGCAATATTGTGATTGAAACCAAACCACGAAACCTTTATGAAAGCCATCAGATGAAGAAGAGCCATACCAAGAAGAAGAAAATTTACACTGTAATACAAATGTGTTGCTAGAAGAAAATGAGGATGATGATATAGATTGGAGTAGGAGTGGTGTTGAGAATATAATAATCGAGTGACTTCAAAGGCTTACGGCCTCCACTTTATCACCGTATTTGACTTCATCCAGATTAGTTATCCGTGTGCATAATACTAAGGATGCTTATTGAAAAAGAAATTTAGTTACAGACAAGGTACGGGCAGTTATCTTTCTTGCTCTCTTTCTTAATTCTCTAAGGTTATTACCCTAAAAGTATAGAATGCTCTCATTGACCCCATTGAGTTTAATATGTGATTATACTATTTATTTTCACTCTGTTTGAGCTTGAAGTTGCTTTTTTTTTTTTGTCTTTTTTTTTGAAAGAGATACTATTGTTGGCTTTATGAATGCGTCCCCTTCGTGCTTATACATCTATTTTGTTTCAGACATGCACTTTAGACTAGGGAGGCAGGGACAATGGAGTCATGGACACAATTTAAACCGCATATTTGAGCTTAATCAAAATTCTTGGATACATGGAGATTATTAGCGAGGGCATTGACCTTTAATATATCAATTGCAATTGACTCAAAAAATAGCATTAAAAATTTACCTCCTTACTTGATTTCTTTATCATTTGAGCCAATGTCTATTTGGAAGTAGAGTCAAATTTGTTTTAAGAATATCAAAATGCTATAAGTTCATAATAAGAATGACTTAAAGCTTTTAGTGGTGAAACAAGGATTAAATTTTAGTTTATTTTGCTAGACTCTCATATGATCTTGTTACTTACATGTAACACAATGGTGGATTTAATGGTTTAGAAACATTTCTGTAATAAACGTGCGTTTTCATAAGTAAAACTTATTTTTTTTTGGTTTGTAATTAAGGTGTTAATGTTAGCGGTGATTGATTTTTTGAATTTTAGATTGCAGGGACAGCAAGAAAGCTGGGCATTCTCATGGTTGTGGATGAAGTTTATCACCATCTCACTTTTGGAACTAATCCATTTGTGCCAATGGGAGTATTTGGATCAATAGTGCCTGTTCTCACACTAGGGTCCATATCAAAGAGACGGCTTGTACCAGTTTTACAGTTCTTGGATCCAAGTCTAAATTACTGCCTCCAATTCCCACCACTTAAATGCCTTGCACTGATTTTAAAACTGAGCTTTTTTTTTTTGTTCATCTTATTTGCCAGTACTATGAGTGATTGGCGATCACTGATTGCTATATGTGTTGTGGATATGTAAATAACATTTTTACTATAGTCTAGTTCATGCAACTTCCCAAAGAAGTGTTCATGTAACTTCCCAAAGTAGATAGAAAATGATGGATAAATTAGAATTATGAAGTTCAAAGTCAAGCTGAGTCCGAAGGTTTCAAAGAATTTGAGCAAACCATCTATAAGTTGGTGGCCTAATTGAAAACCAGAGATGAAAAACTAGACATTATGAATTTTAATAGGCATAATTTTGAATACATATTTCCTATCATTTTATGTTTCACCAATCATTATATTCTTTGAATTTTAGAATGACTTTTATCTCCAAAGAAAATTAATATTTTCATGAGTATTTGCGAAGGCCAATTATGGCCCTCGCAAATAATTTAGTATTAGTGAGGGTATATTTTTAACTCACACAAAAAATAAACTTTTTGCAAGGAATTTTTATTGTCCCTTAGAAATAATTTGGTGGGAACATTTCCCTCCAATTTTTTTTACATTTTAATGATTATTTGTGAAGATTGATCTTAGCTCTCGTAAATAATTTAGTATTAGTGATGGTATTTTTTTAACTGTCACAAATAATACACTTTTTGCAAGAGGTTTTTAATTGTCCCTCGCAAATAATATGGAGGGAAAATTTTCCTCCAAAATATTAGTATTTGTAACAGCTATAACACATAATTGCGACAACTTTTTTTGTTAGTCACAAATATTTCACATTTTACGAAGTATTTACGAGGGTTTTATTTTGCCATCACAAATAAGATTTTTTGAGAGGGCTTTTTGGGTCCGTCAAAAATTCTTGGTTGCTAATAGGCATTTTTTTTTTTTGTAGTGATTAATATGAGCTTGGCAGCTCGTCAACTATTGCAAACGCCTGCAGCTCCATCTCTGCCAAGATTGCCTCCACTGCCCTCAGTGCCAACTCTGCCAACTACCACACTGCCACCATTGCCTTCACTGCCAACTCAAACAACTCTGCCAAAGACCACATTGCCACCAATGCCAAGCACCCAAATCCCCTCCTTACCAAATCCAACTTTGCCAACAGTTCCTAAGATGACTCTTCCTCCTCTTCCAGCCACTCCATTGCCCACCATCCCTACAACAATCCCATCAATCCCTACAATTCCAACCAAAATTCCAACTATTCCTTTCTTCTCCCCACCCCCATCAAACTGAACTAGTAGTACTCCTTGAAACGCTGCAGCCCCAGGACCATTCAAGCATTCACTTTCTCCTTATCCCATTTTCGTATGGTTCCATGTTTGCATGGCTTCATGAAGCTTTCTCGAGTGTGTTGGAGCCTACCTTGCTTCTATATATGTGTTAATAGAAACGATTGGATTTATGATAGTACTTCTTTGAATTTTCTCTTTTTTGTGAAATTAGTACTTGTTTGTATTTGTCATTGTAAAGTTATTCTTTACCCATTTCAGTGTCATTTGGATTGTTATTGTCATGTTTGTCCTTACAATATGATTTCTTATTTTTTCTGATTTTTCCCCCTTTTTCTTTTTAATAAGAATAAGATCTGTTAAATTAAACCTCCAAGATAAACATATATATTACATAAGTTTAGGAGTATATATATTTTGAATTTTCCATAAATATACAAAGAAGGATGAAAGTACAATAATAAACAAAAGAATTCAACAGTTAGAGGTTTAGAACGTTTATTTTAATTTATGGTAGATGTGTTGGATTGAAACTTGCCAAGGCCTAGCAAGAATACTCATCCAATCATAAATTAATGCATTAAAAGATGAATGAGAAATACTGGAGGTAGTAAGAAAGTTTGATATGTACTTAAATAGTCAGTTTCAGGAATGAGATTATGATTTCCCAACTCCCACGCAAAGGATAAATCATCCCGAATGGCCCATAATTCTACGAATAAATTAGACGTTTGAATTACGAGAGAAGCCTACATTCTAATTTTCAAAATGATCTCAAATTATACCACCATCTTAATTTAGAGGGGTCTGAATTGTTGGGTGTACGCGTATAAGTGAAGTCCTACATTAAATAATGGTGAGAAGAATGAGTGGTTAATATAACATAATTGAGTATATCCTATTGGGCTTAGGCCTTTTGGGTTAAAGTGTATCACTATATATTATTCTAATTACTCAAGGAAGCTCTTCAAGGTTTTTATCTTCCCAACAAGTAATATCAGAGTCCATAGTGTTGTGAGGCAAAAGTAGCAAGGTTATCAAGGTTCCTTATGCAATTGGAGTAGGAACGGGGTGTGTGGACTTGAAACCCTTTTGCAAATGGAGCAGGGCGGGTCCTTTTGGTAGTTGGAGTGGGAACAGTATATTGCACCAAGCAAGCCCATAAAGCCCACACAAACGATCTTGGAAAATTCCAACAAATGAGTATTATTGCCAATGGTACTAGACAACGGTGAAGTGCAAGGTTCTCATGGAGGATAAAAAAATCTGCGGGATTGAGATGTAGAGGCCCATGGGCGATGCACTAGTGAATGGAAAAGCCCATTAGGCAAAGGGGAGCGAGTAGGACTTGTTCATGCATGGCCCACAGAGAGGTCTTGAAGCCCGGTAAAGACTCACACATGAGGGGAAGATTGTTAGGTATTCACTTGTGAGTGAAGTCCAATATTGAATAATGATGAGAAAAATGAGTGGTTAATATAATATAATTGAGTACATACCCATTAGATTTAGGCCTTTTAGGTTAAAGTGTGTCTCTATATGTTATATTAATTATTCAAAGAAGCTCTCCAAGGTTTTTATCTTCTCAACATGAATTACCTTGGAACTACAATATGCTTAAAAATACCTTCAAGAGAAGGGACCAGGAAATATAATTCTATAGCTTGATGAATAATGGAGAGGAAGAGTTGTGAAGGTCAATTGAAGCCTTTTACCAAGCTTCTAATTGATTGCTTATGAATTGGGGTGGATTATTAGACTTTTTTTTTTTTTTTTTTTTTTTTTACTGAGAGGATTATTTAACTTTGTGTTTAAAGGGTTGTGGTTTGATATTGCCTCAATTAAAATGAATTTTTACGTTTAAAGGAGAAAATGCAAGAAAAGAAACTAAATTAAACTGTAAGTTACCAAGTATGAAAACTAAACTCTAAGAAAGATCAAAAGCCATTGGGTCCCAAACAACTATGTTATTCATAATCATAAAAATTTTATTGCAAATAGAATATAGTAAAGCTTGGAGCCTAATAAATCTAAATAGCAAACACATCATGATGTCATGGAAGTCTAAAGAAAGCACAAACGATGCTTTCTTGATGGAACAGAAATTAAACTATTAGTTCCTAGTAGTAAACCTCGAATCCACGAGGGGTTTCTTTGTATCCACAAGGAGAAGAAGATTGGAATCCACCAGAGAAATAATTTAACAAAAGTCCGTGTTTGTTGATAAGAGTTTGATTTGCCTCTGACAGCTACAAAACATATAAATACTGAAGAAAAAAACAGTAAAAAAACCCTAATTCCCACTAATTACCCGATTAGGTAACAAAATACCAAAATTTACCAAAAATGACAAAATTGAGTTAAATGAAGAAGCATAAACTACTGACCTTAAAGGTCATCCCAAAACAGACAAGACCTTATTATGACTTTTAAACTAAAAGTAATTAAGAAAAAACAAATATTACTATAAATAGAAAAAACACTATTTTCGAGGCTTTAATGAAGGAATTCGCCTAAATTTGGCGACCATTTTATGAATCTGGATCAGAACAACGTTTCCCTTCAACTTGCCAAATTTCATGTAATTCTGACACTATCACCCCGATGGCCTCTGCTGGTACCCTCCTTTGATCTTGCGTTGTGACTTCCTGCATCCCTGCTGCTCTAGGATGACATGTGCTATCTATTCTACATCACATCAAAGGTAATATGTCCAAAGCAATAAATAGATGATAGCCTAAAGTAACCATCATGGTAAACAAATCATAAATTTGTGTCAGAACATGTTAAGATATTGGTTTGTATAGACCAAGGAAGTCAATACTGTACCGGAAGCTGTACCGGTTTAATCAGCGGTACGATATATTTCGGGTACCGGTCAATACCGGTGTACCGTTTCGGGTTTATCGCTATTATTATTATTATTATTATATATATATATATGTATAGACATACTTATTATTTATTTAGAATTATTTATAAATCTATATAAGAATCCTTAAATTTATAATAACATATTTCTCTAAATTAATTACTTATTTTTAATATGATTATTTCTTGCTCAAACATCAACCCATTAATATAACCTGACATACTAGATTGTAATAATAATAAAAAGATAAAAAGGTGATATTAATTATTAAAAAAAAAATTCATTAGATTGGCAGCCAGCCTAAAAGTCAAGTATGTTTGAAAAAAAAAAAAAGTATGTTTGAAATTTGAACTCATTAGAGTTCATGTGGAGTGTCAGAACTCACACAAACCAATTAAACAAGAGCCACACACACCCAACTAAAACTCACACAAAACAATTAAACAAGAGCCACACACACACAACTAAAACAAAAGGCACAAGAAGAGAGGTCCAGTCCGGCCAAAACTGAAGAAGAGAGCCACACACACACACACAACTAAAACAGAAGGCACAAGAAGAGAGATCCAGTCCGGCCAAAACTGAAGAAGAAGAAGAAGAAGAAGAATAAGGCTGGGGGAGTGGCCGACAACATGGGAAAACAAAAGTGAGGCCGGCATTATGAGCTTTCTACTGCTAAGTTTTTCCATTTTCTTCAAGTTTTTAGTACTGCCCGGTTTCCATTTTTAGGCCGTGGTGTTCGGTATTTGGCGGTACGTCTAGTATAGTCCGGTAAGGACCGGTATTTTAAGCGGTACGAATCATAGGTGTTTCTGTACCGGTTCACCTGCCGATACAATAAATTCCGGCTGTACTAGCCGGTACGGTACAGAATTGACTCCACTGGTATAGACACAAGTTCATTGTACTTATAAATGCACTCCACTTAT
The DNA here is from genome assembly GCA_033629205.1 of Lithocarpus polystachyus. Lineage (NCBI taxonomy): Eukaryota > Viridiplantae > Streptophyta > Magnoliopsida > Fagales > Fagaceae > Lithocarpus > Lithocarpus polystachyus. Next base: position 55,409,692 of record CM066167.1, read on the forward strand.
AATATTCTTATAAATAAACCTTCTTTGTACATAGTTTGTGTAAGGTCAAGTCCAATGTCTTTACTTGTCCAATACTCATATTAACTATAATCTATATTTATATAATATCGATCTAAAAGTTGAAGTTCATCATTTATTGTTGTCATGCTCCTATTGAGTCACATCAACATATAATATATTATAAGTGGAGTCATGATGGTTGAATAAGAGATCTGGAGTTCAATCTCCGTTTACGTCTACGTTAAAAACCGATTGGTATCTTGGTTTGATAATAAAGAGCTATCATTAGGAATGGACACCATAGGTTGAAACTCTCTAAAAAAAGAGTCTCATCTACTATTTTTATTTTTCACTTAACAAAAAAATATATTGCCAAATGTTTTCTGCGCATCGCAGAGGTCTGCGATTAATCTATATAAAATTGAAGATGTTTGACTTTTGATTGACCTAATAATATTTTGACATAAATTTTTGAGGTCTCACGATTTTATAGGTCATTATTCTATAATGTATTTTTCTAAATGATTTTAAATTCTACTCTATATTTAATCCCCTTTATTAGAATCTTGTCAAGTGATATTTTCTATAAATTTTAAAATAGATAGTTCTATACACAAACACAATCATAATAAATATGCACTAATAATTACAAAAAATAACAAATTTTATATTTAGACTAATAAATGCCACAATCGTTATAATTACCTATTAATAATTACCATATTGATCAAATTTAATATTTATACAAAAAAAGAAAGAAAGAAAAAAGATATTTTGTTAAACATTGCATTGCACAAATTATCAACTAGTTTATACTACAATTATAATCAAAGAGGGTGCCTATAAATAGGTTGGCATTGTAGAGTTATAGTTATTCTAAGTTCTAACAATCTGCAATTAGACTTTCTACTTATATGAAATCTCAAAAAAGAGATTTTATTGAGATTTTTTCCTATCTTTATTGATTTTTTTTTCTTATCAAAATAAAATCTCAATAAAGATACTACAATTCTCTCACATTGAGGTGGATACCATAATTGTGGGGTGAATTTCATAAGAGGAACTCGGTAAAGGTACTGTGAGATAGGATTTGGTCGTTTGGGATTTTGGTTCAATTCTTAAGAGAATCAGTTAAGATGGAAACCTAGGCAGTTTAGATTGGCTTTCATGTCACTTTAGTTTTGAAAAATGATACTAAGCAAGAGGTATAAGCTTGTAAGTTTGAAATCCATCAAAGTCCATTCTCAAAATTAGTTGATTGCTTGATAGTCCATCCCCTGCCGACATTGTTGATTTCATTTATTTATTTATATCTTTGCATTATGCTGGTGTGTCCAATTCCGATGAGTCATATACATATATTCTCAAAATTGGTTTCCGAAACAGATTATTTTTGTTAAGCTATAACCTGATAGGGTAGGTAGGTTGGAATTTAAACAGGCTTTAAGTCCAGTTGAGATGGTAAACTAACCCGAACTTCTCCCATGCATTCCCAACTACATCTCATCAAACACTTGGAACATTCCCTTCACATTCCACTCTATAAATACCAATTCATATTTCCTGTCTCAAACACTTAAACTCAAAACAGAAATATAAGTTCTCCATATATATTCAGAAAAAAAAGTAGGTCTCTCTGATCCTATCAAACAATGGCTAGCTCCAAGCATGTTTTCAAGTTGGCCTTAATTGTAACATTGTCTCTGTCAAGCGTTAGTATGAGCTTGGCGGCTCGTCAACTATTGGACACGCCAGCAGCTCCACCCCCAGCATTGACGCTTCCTACAATTCCATCTCTGCCTACGGCCACATTGCCACCAATGCCCTCTGTGCCAACACTGCCTCAAGCCACATTGCCACCACTGCCTAGCATGCCATTGCCAACTCTGCCGACACTGCCAACTACCACACTGCCACCATTGCCGTCACTGCCAACTCAACCAACTCTGCCAAAGTCCACGTTGCCACCATTGCCAAGCACCCAAATCCCCTCCTTACCAAATCCAACTTTGCCAACAGTTCCTAAGGTGACTCTTCCTCCTCTGCCAGCCATTCCATTGCCCACCACCCCTACAACAATCCCATCAATCCCTACCATTCCATCCACAATTCCAACTATTCCTTTCTTCTCCCCACCCCCATCAAACTGAACTAGTAGTCCTTGAAACACTATGGCCCCGAGACCATTCAGGCTTTCACTTTCTCTTTCTCCCATCTTTTTATGGTTCCATGTTTGCATGGCTTCTTGAAGCTTTTCTCGAGTGTGTTGGAGCCTACCATGCTTCTACATATATGTTAATAGGAACCAGTGGATTTATGATAGTACTTATTTGTATTTTTTTCCCATTTGCTAAATTTGTACTTGTTTGTATTTATCACTGTAGACTTATTCTTTACTCATTTTAGTCATTTAGTGTCATTCAGCTTGTTACTGTCAGGTTTTTCCATACAATATGATTTCCTATTTATTAATAAAATCGTCTAAGATAAACATATTACACTAGTTTAGGAGTAATTATTTCTTTGGACTTCCCATAAATACACAAAATACAAATATGATAGACAAGTCCAATATAAACATAAGAGTTGACTAATAGATGAACCCAAAACAACTAGAGTGACACTAGGGATGGCAATGGGGCGGGACGGGGCCGAAGGATGGGGTCTTCATCCCCGCCCCGTATAGTTTTGTCTTGCCCCATCCCCGCCCCGCCCCGCCCCGCATAACGGGGAAAATTTTATGGTCCCATCCCCGCCCCTTAGGGCCCCACGAAGCCCGGCCCCACCCCGCAAAACTTTACTTTTTGTTGATTTGTCTACAACTATTACATTTTTCTTAATTAAAACCTATTTCATTAATAAAAATATACTTGAAATTACAAATAAATTCATCCCATCAAATCAAACTAATTTTTAGCAAAAACTAAATAATATTATCCAAGTGTTTAACAAGACAGTATCACAATAAAATCAAAAATCTCATAGTACAAAATCAATGATTCAATGGAATATAAATTTGTTTCTAATAAAGACAAAAGAAAACATTAAAATTGGTACCTTATTTCCAACTTTGCTAGAGAGAAAAGAGAGGCATAAAACCATGTTAGGTAGAATTAAATAAGTTGATAATATATTTGTTTAAATAGTAGGGTTTTAGAGTATGAAAAATTTACAATTCAACCTTTATCAATGTGGGAGGGGTGGGAATGGGGCGAGGCGGGTCTAAAAAGTCTAAACCTATCCCCGCTCTGCCTCGTGGTGCGGAGCTAAAATCTCACCCCATCCCCACCCCACCACCTTTGCGGGGCGGGGAAAACCTGCGCTGGGCGAAACGGGGGAGGGGCGGGTCAAGTGGGGCGGGGCAAAATTGCCATCCATAGTGACAACACATTTATTTGCTTCACGGTGGATATGTTGGATTGAAATTTGCCAATGGTTGATTGTACGTTCCTGCAATCAGTAATTAAAACATTAATTGACAAATGAGAAATAAAAGCAGCACTAGTAGGAAAGTTAAATGTGTCTGCATAGAGTCAGTTTTAAATATGAGATTATAATAACCTAACTCCTAAGCAAAGGATAATTCATCCTAAATAGTCCACAATTTTGCGAATAAACTAGATGTACGTATGATTTGCATGAGAATCCTACATTTCAATTTTCAAAATGATCTCGAATTATGCCACCAAGTCCAGAGGGGCTCAAATAACCATTGGAACTACCATATAAACTCTCACTTTTAATATGATAATAAGGTTAATCAATCTAATCTTTAGAGGACATAATAGATCTTAAATGGGATTTTGTCAGTTTTAAATTTGATAAATGTTTTCCTTCAACAAATTGTAACAAGAATTTTTAATAAATTTATGTAAGTAATACATGCATTTGGAAAAAAAAATTAAATCGTTTTAAATAATTAAGAATTGTTATATTACATGCTTGAGTATCATTATTATTAATTTTATCATTATCTTTCTATTGTATTATTTCCTTATCTTCTAAATTTTATTTTTATTTTTATGAATTTCTTGTATATTTGTGTGATTTTCATCTAAATGTGTGTTATACTTTTTATAATTCTAGTAAAAAATTGATTAAGAGATCCTATTGAAACTCAATTATTCTCTCTCTCTCTCTCTCTCTCTCTCTCTCTCTCTCTCTCTCTCTCTCTCTCTCTCTAATATCATGATTGATATTTCTAATAGAGATTAACAATGAAAATAACATAAATAAAATAAACACTATACAATATGAAAAGAATAAAATAAATTTTTAAGTCTAGAAAAACAAAATCTAATTTATTAAAAGAACAATTTTAACTTCACTTAAGAATAGAATAAATAACCTCAAAATGTCCGAGCAAAATGAATTCAACACATAACTTGATGATGTAATAGTCATTATGGTGAACATTATAAATGCTATGAATTTTGTAGGGGCCAGAGGCCCAAATATGAATATTGGGCCTTGGACTCGTCCGAGGAGATTCAATTGTTCGAGGACGGGTCAATGGAATAGAAGATGTAGATGGTAATCTTCGCTACCAGGTTTGGACTATGTAGAGTAAGGAAAGTGATTCGAGGAGGAATAGATCCTCGGCTAAGCAAGGCAAAGGTCAAGGTATGTATTTTTCTATCTAGGATGATGCATCAAAAAGGTTCTAACTAGTAAGGGCATATCCTAAGAGCATACGGTACAAGTGAGAATTGGAAAATATCTAAAGGAAAAGCTGCTACTACTGCATTGAATGCTCTGCAGCTAACACTTTGGCTGCATTAACGAAGAAGTGATATCTAAACAATAGTTTTCAGTTCTACAACTATTATCTAAGGACTTCAGGAAGATGCTGATAAGACAAGTATCAACACCAACCATCTGGCCCGCACATGGAAGATGAAGATGAAAGAGGAGGGGAGTATAAAAAGAATGGGAAGCAGTGAGGGAGGGGGATCGAAAAGCAAGAGAAAAATACTGTAGACATTGAGAGTTAAGCCTGTAACCATACTTGAGAAAAATATATAAGAACTGACCTTCTCGGATTGTGCCGAGGACGGCTTTCTATAAATTAAATCAATCCATTTCCATTTTTTAGTCTCCTAAATACGCTTTGATTAATGTCTAACTCATTAAAGCCCAGTTCTCCAATCCACTCTCTACAAATTCATTGTTTTGGACTTTTTGGGCTTACGTTTACCTCGTGGGCTAGGCATTCAAATTGCATCCGTACAATTGGCTCTGTCTGTGGGAAGAGCTGGTGTAATAGTGAATTTGATATTCAACTATGGGAGGATCAGGTCCAAACCGGGCGGAGTCTGATGGTTCCCAACATCTCGATCATTTTCTTCACCTTGAACGAGAAAGGGACTGTGAGGGAAGCGCGCATGTGATTCACACTGGCAGGAGTCAGCTTCGAGACTAGGGCCACGTTTCTCAAGATAAAAATACCAGAAATATGCAGCGTCAAATTGATCATTTAAAGAGGAAGTTACACCACAAGTGGAGAAGGCGAAGTCCTTCTGTCTCTGATCTTTCTTCAGATGATGAAGAAGATGGCAGTTTTAGACCTAGGTCACGGACACCTTCTAGCAAATCTTTCTCCCACGATGAGGAGTATCATCGTGAACACAGAAGTAGAAACCCATCTTCTAGGGACTTGGGGAATGATGCTAAAACTTGTTGTGAAATTTTAAAGTACTCGCAAGTGTAGGAACTGTATTAAAGTATAGTTTGACAAAAACGAGGTCGAACCCACAGGGATTTGAATGAACGTAGGAAAATTAATTAAATCTTAACCAAATTAATCCTAATCTAGTTTAATAAAAATTGTTTTTTTTTTAAAATTAAATAAACTAAGCAAATAATTAAACTAAGCCAAAAATATAAAGCAATAAAAAGGTGTAAACAATCAAGAGAAAGGAATTAAGGTTTTGGAATTCGACTTGTAAGTCATATCAGCATATATTTATGATTATAAATTTTTCCCAACTCACTACATGATAATCTAGAAATCAATCCTGCTATCATGGAAAATATTCTCATTAAAATCCTTATTTTAAAAATCAAAATCATGTTCTTCTTTGCTTCTTAAGTATAAAATCAAATCATCAATTGTATCCGTAGCCAAACAAATCACAAAATATATCAAATTCTAAAAATCAAATAATAAATTGTATTCATTGACAGACAAATCACAAGTGATATCCAATTTTATAATCAAGAATTAATAAACCAAGCATTCAATTAATTAAGAAAAATCCTAAATCATGAGAAAAACATGATTGAACTCATATCTAAAATCCCATCTTAGTCAATTGATATGAACAAGAACAATTTAAATCATTAAAGAATAATTATTGTGAGAAAAATCAAATCACATAAATATTACTGATAATCCTTAACAAGGTTTCATCCTTAACTCTAATTATAAATTTAGCTACTCATGATAATTGAAATAAAACATAAGAATAAGATACTAAACATTAAAATAGACAAATAAAATAGAGAAAGAAATAGTCACAAAGCTATCATGGAGAAAAGCTGCAGAGAAGCCACATGCGGCACTGCCTCTTGCTCCAATTTTCTATTTTGCATCTCAGCCCTAGCACTAGCCTCCGTGAATTTTGCCCTAAAGAGCCTTTAAATTTATAATCAAAAATTAATAAACCAAGCATTCAATTAATTAAGACAAATCCTAAATCATGAGAAAAACATGATTGAACTCATATCTAGAATCCCATCTTAGTCAATTGATATGAAGTAAGAACAATTTAAATTATTGAAGAACAATTATTGTGGGAAAAATTAAATCACATAAATATTACTGATAATCCTTAACAAGGTTTCATCCTCAACCCTAATTATAAATTTAGCTATTCATAATAATTGAAATAAAACACAAGAATAAGATACTAAACATTAAAATAGACAAATAAAATAGAGAAAGAAATAGTCACAAAACTATCATGGAGAAAAGCTGCAGAGAAGCCACATGCGGCACTGCCTCTTGCTCCAATTTTCTGTTTTGCATCTCAGCCCTAGCACTAACCTCCCTGAATTTTTCCCTAAAGAGCCTTTAAATTTATAATCAAGAAATAATAAACCAAGCATTCAATTAAATCCTAAATCATGAGAAAAACATGATTGAACTTATATCTAGAATCCCATCTTAGTCAATTGATATGAAGCAAGAACAATTTAAATCATTAAAGAACAATTATTGTGGGAAAAATTAAATCACATAAATATTACTGATAATCCTTAACAAGGTTTCATCCTCAACCCTAATTATAAATTTAGCTACTCATGATAATTGAAATAAAACACAAGAATAAGATACTAAACATTAAAATAGACAAATAAAATAGAGAAAGAAATAGTCACAAAACTATTATGGAGAAAAGCTGCAGAGAAGCCACATGCGATACTGCCTCTTGCTCCAATTTTCTGTTTTGCATCTCAGCCCTAGCACTAGCCTCCCTGAATTTTGTCCTAAAGAGCCTTTAAATAGGTCAAGGAATCCTATTACAAGTTGAATTCCGGTTAGGAGAAAATCCCAGATTTTTAGGCTTCACTTAACCAATGATTTTGGCCCATTTAACTTCAGAATTTGGACTTTTGATAAACTACAAAGTTGTAGCCCTTTAAGTTAACTTTCCAGCCCAACTTGAATCATCTTGATTGGACATCTGAACCGAAAGTTATTCCAAAAATACTAACTGATGCGCAGGCTGGAATCCTAATCCGAATTGGACTTAGATTTGGTGCAAATTTCCTTTGATTCCTTGCTTAAATTGGACTTAAATTTAATTGTGTTGGCCTTCATTAACTTCATCATGGACCTTGTAAAAGTAAAGTCCATTAGCTTTCTTCTTTGCACAAATTTATTTATTTAATTCCATTCTTCTACAAAAGACAAATTCACGTAATAAAATCTAATTAAGCACAAAATTGATTATTCAGCATTATTCCAAAACTAAATATAAAATGCATAAATTAACTCAAAATAAGTATGATAATCCTTCTAACAATGATATAAATATGAAAAATTAAACTATTATCAATGCACATCAGTATGGCACTTAACCAAATTTCTAGATCGCCCTTCATGCGCAGAATTGAGGGAGGAAGGCTTTCTCGGCGGTTTACCTAACCTATGTTCACCATGTACAATGGTCGAACAGATCCTGTTGAGCATGTGAGTCATTTCAATCAGAGAACGGCTGCTCACTCCAGGAATGAAGCCCTTATGTGCAAGGTGTTCCCATCCAGCTTGGGGCTTGTGGCAATGAGGTGGTTCGATGGTCTTGCAGTAGTATCTATTGGTTCCTTCAAAGAGTTGGCAAGGGCTTTTTGCTCTCAGTTTATTACATGCAATAGCGTTCCTCGGCCCTAAGATTCTCTATTATCTCTATCCATGCGAGAAGGGGAGACCCTGAAAACGTACTCGGACAGATATTGGGAGATGTTCAATGAGAGTAATGAGGATTTTGGTGACATGGCCATAAGAACTTTTAAGGTTGTTCTGCCCGCCAATCACGATTTGAGGAAGTCTTTCACTAAGAAGCCGGTGAGGAGTATGTGTCGGCTTATGGATCGTATTGATGAATATAAACCTGTGGAGGAAGATCAGCAGCAAGGAAAGGGAAAGGCTAAGGCTATCCCTCAAGAGAGAAGGGATTTCAGGTCGTACTGCTATAACTACAACAGACTACGAAGGGATTTTTCCAGGCAATTTGGGTCTACAGTTCCTCAGGTGGTTAACATAGTGTTTCGAGAGCCTGTACATCAAGTCTTGGAGAAGATTAAGAAAAAGCCATACTTCAAATGGCCAAAAAAATGGGAGGAGATCTCTTAAAGCGCAACCAAAGCCTTCATTGTCAATATCATCAGGAGCGGGGGCATACCATAGAGGACTGCAAAACGTTGCGAAATCAGCTGGGGCAACTGGTCAAAGAAGGAAAGTTACAGCAATTTATGCATTGGCCCAGCGGGCAAGGAGACCAATCAAGGTCAGGGGCTCACGGGAGCGCTTCTTCAAGGCCCTTTTTGGGCACGATTAATGTCATCTTTGCCATACCCGAGAGGACTGGTTTTTGTCCCTCCAGGGTGATGTCTGTAGCTTGGTTAACAGTCAAGGACTCTAATTTCGTGCCGAAGAGGGCCAGAGTAGAGGTCTGACCAGCATTAAGTTTCTTGGACGAGGTCAAGAAGGGAACCATCCAGCCGCATGATGACGCCTTAGTGGTCACCCTCAGAATAGGGGGGTATGATGTAAAGAGGGTGATAGTGGACCAGGGCAGTGGGGCAGAGATTATGTAGCCCGATCTGTACAGAGGTTTGGGCTTAAAACCTAAGGATCTGACAACATATGATTCACCTTTGGTAAGTTTTGATAGGAAGGTTGTCATTCCAAGGGGTCAGATTAGGTTGCCTGTACAAGCAAAATTAGAAGAGGTTGAAGTAGACTTTATCGTGGTAGATGCATACTCTCCCTACACGGCCATTGTGGTCAGACCCTGGCTTCATGCCCTAGGAGCCGTTTCTTCAACTCTACACTTGAAAGTAAAGTACCCGTCAGGGGACCGAATTGAGGAGCTTGTGGGAAGCCAATCCGTGGCTAGGCAGTGCCTTGTGGCTGCCATTATGCATCAGCCCACGGCTGAGTTTTCGGGTCCCGTCGACGGGGGCCCATAGCAATCAAGGATTCCAATTCAACCTAATGTTGTGGGGGCAGAAGAAGTGAAGTATGAGAAATTGGAGGAAATTGTAATTGATGGGAATCCGAAGAGGTTTTTCCAAATCAGAGCTTAATTTCCTCCTTGGGAGAAAGAAGAGTTGTTAGCACTCCTTAAAAGGAATATTGATGTGTTTGCTTGGAATGCTTATGAGGCTCTGGGGGTAGATCTAGGATTCATCTGCCATCATTTGAATGTTAACCCAACTGTCCCCCCCAGGAAGACACCACCTTGGCGCTCATTTAAAAAGCATTCTGATGCTATCAAAGAAGAGATGAATAAGCTTAAGTAGGCAGGGGCTATTAAGGAGGTGTTTTACCTTGAATGGTTGGCTAATACAGTGGTGGTGAAGAAGAAGAATGGGAAGTGGCGAGTATGTGTAGATTTTACAGACTTGAACAAAACTTGTCCAAACGATCCCTTCCCCATGCCTCGAATTGACCAACTAGTAGACGCAACGGTAGGTCATCATCGAATGAGCTTTTTGGACGCCTTCCAAGGGTATCATCAAATACCATTAGCCCTAGATGATCAGGAAAAAACAACTTTGTCACTCCTACCAGGAATTATCACTACAAGGTGATGCCTTTTGGTCTGAAGAATGCAGGCTCCACCTATTAGAGGATGATGATCAGGATGTTTGAGTCGCAACTAGGAAAAAACATTGAGGTTTATATAGACAACATGGTGGTCAAGAGCAAGTTGGAATCAGAGCATACTAAGACCTCGAGAATATCTTTGAGATCTTAAGAAAATACAAGCTGCGGCTTAATGCTTCTAAGTGCTCTTTTGGTGTCGGATCAGGGAAATTCTTGGGGTACATGGTTACGCATCGCAGCATTGAAGTTAACCCCGATTTGATCAAGGTAATCAGTAGTTTACAATCACCTTGGAATCCCAAGGAGGTTCAAAAACTAACAGGGATGATCGCCGCTTTAAATCGATTCATTTCTCAATCGGCAGATAGGTGTTGGCCTTTCTTTCAATTGCTGAATAGGTGGAAGGGATTCAACTGGACTGAAGAGTGTGACCTAGCTTTTCAGCAGCTAAAAGAATATCTTTCTCGGCCCTCCATTATGTCCAGGCTAGAGGTTGACGAGGTTTTATTCGCTTATGTTGCAGTGGCTCTTCATGCGGTGAGCTTAGTGTTGGTACGGGTTGATAGTGATGTACAACAACCGGTTTATTATGTGAGCAAATCATTGCATGAGGCCGAGGTCTGATACTTACCACTTGAAAAGGCTATTTTGGCAGTAGTGCATGCCACCCGTAAGCTCTCCCATTATTTCCAAGCGCATACAATGGTCATCTTAACCTAGCTACCGCTTAGGTCTTTGCTTCGGAGTGATGATTATACAGGGAGGATTGCTAAATGGGGTACGATCCTAAGAGCCTTTGACATCAAGTACATACCTCACACCTCTGTAAAGGGGCAGGTCCTAGCAGATTTGGTGGTTGAGTTTGCTGAGCCCTCGTTAGAAGAAAATGCCGAAAGGTCAAGCATGGATGAAAATTCAGTTGGCCTGATCTCTGTGCAAGAACCTTTGTCCTGGAAGGTGTATGTCGATGGTTCAGCGAACTAAAGAGGATCCAAGGTGGGTTTAGTTTTAGTATCTCTTGAGAAGATCACTATTGAGAAATCCTTAAGGTTAAGCTTCTCGGCCATAAACAACGAAGCCGAGTATGAGGCGTTGTTGGTTAGAATGGCCATGGTTCAAAAAATGGGTGGAAATTCAGTGGAAATATTCTTGGACTTAAGGTTGGTGGTCGGGCAAGTAAGAGGAGAATTAAAAGCTAGGGATGAAAGAATGCAAGAATATTTAAGTCATGTAAAATAGCTGCAGTCGGGATTCGAATCTTTCAGTCTCATGCATAACCCCTGTAGTGGGAATACACATGCGGATTCTCTAGCAACCTTTGCAACCTCCTCGGCACAGTGTTTGCCCCAAGTCATCCTTGTTGAAGATTTGTACGGACCTGCTAAAATGAAGAAGGAGGCGCCCCGCATCCATCAAATTAGAGTGGGACCCAACTGGATGGATCCTATAGTACTATTCCTCAAAGAGGATATCTTGCCTAGGGACAAGACAGAGGTTGACAAAATACGAAGAAAAACTCCTTGGTTTTGGTTGTCTGAGGACCAAAAATTGTACACGCGTTCTTTTTCTAGGCCATACTTACTATGCATACACCTGGAGGCATTAGAACTACTCGAAGAGTTGCATGACGGGATCTGTGGAAGCCATACAGGAGGCAGGACTTTATTTCATAGAGCCTTAACTTAAGGGTATTGGTGGCAAAATATGCAGAAGGAAGCACATGAATATGTGAAGAAGTGTGATCAATGTCAGAGGTTTGCATCGAATATTTACCAATCAGGGGGAGTTCTTAATCCTCTGTCTAGCCCTTGGCCATTCGCTCAATAGGGTTTGGATATTGTAGGTCCTTTCTCTAAAGCAACTTAGAATAAAAGATATCTGTTGGTTGGCGCAGATTATTTCACCAAATGGGTTGAAGCTGAACCATTAGCAAACATCAGGGACGTGGATGCCAAAATATTTATATGAAAAAATATCGTCACTTAATTTGGAGTACCTCGCATACTCATCTCGGACAATGGTCTTTAATTTGATAGCAAAACTTTCAAGAGATATTGTTGTGAGTTAGGCATCACAAAAAAATATTCCACCCCATCATATCCACAGGGGAATGGACAGGCCGAGGTTGTCAACAAAGTCATAGTGAGTGGTCTGAAAAAGAGATTGGATGATGCAAAGGGAAGATAGGTGGAGGAGTTGTCGCATGTCCTCTGGCCTTATCGGACAACTCCTCATAGATCCACTGGGGAAACACCCTTTTCAATGACTTATGGGGCTGAAGCTGTCATCCCTCTAGAGACTAGATTTCCCACGCTTAAAACGAGTTCTTTTACACCGAGCGATAATGACAGACTGATAGAGACGAGCTTGGATCTGATTGAAGAGCAGAGAGAAAATGCCATGGTCCAATTAGCTCACTATCAACATAAGCTCAAGCAAGGATATGCTGCTAAAGTCAAGTTAAGGTCACTTGCGCTTGGAGATTTGGTTTTGAGAAAGGTCATGAGTACTGCAAAGAACTTAAGTTGGGGAAAGCTCAGACCCAACTGGGAAGGACCATATCGCATTCTATCGGAGGTTGGAATAGGTGCATACTATTTGGAAGATTTGGAGAAAAGGGCTGTACCACGTCCCTGTAATGTAAATAATCTAAAGATGTGTTATTATTAATAAAAACTTCAATTATTACACTTGAGTTTATTGCATTATATGACAAGCACACTTTAGCTCATTTTCATTAAGTGTTAAACAGAACCTTGGTCATGCTTAATCTCTCGGATCACATACCTTGGGTAAATTAATACTTAAGTTCATTTTCACAAAGTGTTAAACATAACCTTGGTCATGCCTGATCTCTCGGACCACATACCATGGGTAAATTAATACTTAAGTTCATTTTCACTAAGTGTTAAACAGAACATTGGTCATGCCTGGTCTCTCGAACCACATACCTTGGGTAAATTAATACTAAGTTCATTTTTATTAAGTGTTAAACAGAACCTTGGTTATGTCTAGTCTCTCGGACCATATACCTTGGGTAAATTAATACTTAAGTTTATTTTCACTAAGTGTTAAGTAGGATCTTGGTCATGTCTGGTCTTTTGGACCACATATATTTGGTAAATTAACACTCTCTACTTATTCTTGCTGAGTACTCATCAAAAGTATCAATCATGCATGATCCCTCGGGCCAAATGCTATGGATCTTTTGTTCATCTTCTCGGATTGATGGTTTTTAACAAGTTAGTGTTCTTGGGTATTTATATAAATGTTGGAAGAAATAGGATCTGTCAGACTTGCTTAACTCTTCCAAAACAAGAGATCTAATTCTCAATACATGTATGTAACAATTCTTTTTATTATTGGCACGTGTTCAATTTATTTAAGTTAACTGTAGTACAATACTATTAACTTTCGTTAAGGTGTGAGAGGTAACAACACATTGTTGCTGGAAATTTTGGTTAATACTAACAAGAGAGTAAGAGTTACAAGATAAAATAAAAGTTCATAAGATTGAAAGTTAAAGGGAATGTTTTTCTTTATTAATCAAAAAGAAATTATATTATAGACAGTAAAAAAAAAAATACATAAAGGAAAATAAGGAAAGAAATCCCTAGAGCTAAATCTTAGCTGAGTGCGAGTCCTTCTTGGAATCAATTGTCTTGGATTGAGAGTCCCCAGCCTTGGACTTCGGTTCTGCAACTTTGGCCTTTGAGACCACATCCTTGATCGTTAGGGTGTCCTCGGAGTCTTTGATCTTCGTCGGTGGCTAAACCTTTTTGTCTTTTTCGGCCCCTTTTTCAATTTCAGCACTTAGAGGAGGGGCTTGGGTCATAGAGAGTTGTTCTAGAGGGGGGAGTGTCCTAGGAATTTCTCGAATGTCTTCTGGGAAGAAAACATTCTTGGCCTTCCTTAGCTCAGAGTTAGTAGGGACTCCTACCCGATTGAGTGCTTCCGCCCATGTCTCGGCGCAGTAATCCTTGCACACTCTTGCCACCTCCTCTGCCAGTCGGGCTTCTATTTCCTGGGCCCCACGTTCGTAGGATGCTAACTCTACAGCCTCGGAAGTTTCCCTGGCCACCCGAGCTACATCCCTTACTCCTTGTACCTCGGCCTTGAGGTCCAGGACTAGTTATCTCTGGATGGCCAATTCAATCTCGATCAGATGAAGCCGCTACCGCTGCTTCTCGACCTGGGTCTCCGCACTCTTTAGAAAGGACTTGGCACTAAGACGTGCCCTGTCTGCAGTAGTCAGCTTCTTTGCCAACTCGGCCTTTCGTGCTTGAAGGCCCCTAAGGATTTCTCCACCTCGGCACGGGATTGGGATTGGGCTTGGGCCTTAGCCTCATTGCGGGCTTCTCGGACCCATTCTTCAGCTACAAAAACTTGTTGAGTGACCTGCATACAAATAACAAAGGAATAAAAAAAAGAAAAAGAAAGGGAAAAGCGTGGTTAAGTGTCTAATTTGAACATTGATTGGACTTCTTACCATTGCTAGGTCCCTCTTCAGGGACAAGAAGAGATCAGGCTGCTTGAGGAGCTTGACAGCCTTCATATCCCTTGGAAGGAGAAGAGACTGCTTTAACGCCTCAACAATGTAGCCTGAATGCCCTTCCTAGAAGTTGCGGATTGAAGCATCCCATGGGATGGGAGTGCCATCCAGCTCCAACTGGGGAGCCCAGGTTCGCCTCTGCCTCGACATTTCGGCTTTTAGAGAGTCACCCTTACTTTCTACCGAAGTTTCCTTATGCATGTCCTTGGACACTTTTTGCTGCCTCGAGCCTTTCGGTGGAGAAACCTCCCCTTCCTTAGTATCCTTCCCTTTCCTTTTCTTCTTCAGTAGGTTTGGGTCGGGGAGAAGGCCGAGGGGAGACAGAAGAGGAGGAAGAGGAGGTAGTTGGTTCTTTAGGGCATCCTTGGATGATGACCCCTTCCTCCTAGCTACTAGTTCCCTAAGTCCTCTCTTGGGAATAGTGGCCATCACTTCTTCCTCGGAGTTTGTGTCAATCCAAGTTATCACAGGTTCGAGAGGGTGTACTGCGGAAGACCTATCAAAGTCGCCCTCGGAATCTAATAGTTCGACTGACCTGTCCTGCGTTTTTTATTTTTCTTCTTCTTCTTCCTCTTCTCCAAACTTGAATTGGTCAATCTCGGCCTTAAGGGAGAGACGCAAGGACTCTGTTTCCTCCCTAGAAACTGCTGCTTGTTGTAGACGGTGTTAAGGAGGAGATTCAACGGGAGGAAGGTCTACAAGGGCCAAGAATTCAGGCCGAGAAACATCTATTCGTCGGATTCTGGGGTCGCCTGCCCTTATAGCTTGGCCCACATCTTGAAATGCGGTGGACAAAGGTTAGAAGCCCAATATTTCGTGGACGGCTCGCAATTGCCCGTCTGCGCTTATGTAAATCTCGGACCGCAACAACTTGTTGAGGCCGGCAACGTTGATGAGG
The DNA here is from genome assembly GCA_033629205.1 of Lithocarpus polystachyus. Lineage (NCBI taxonomy): Eukaryota > Viridiplantae > Streptophyta > Magnoliopsida > Fagales > Fagaceae > Lithocarpus > Lithocarpus polystachyus. The sequence goes on from CM066167.1 coordinate 55,425,478, forward strand.
CTAAGGCGAGGAGTGACGTGCTTTTTGTCCTCAAAAACATCCGAGGAGAAAACCGTGGTCAGATTGACAAAATCCATTATCAAAATAAAACAAAGAGACAGGAATAGAAAATAGTAGAACTACAGGGGTTAAATCCCATGCCGAGGGACCTAAATCTAGGTACCCTACCTGGTTCTCCCTCTCGAGTTGGGCAGTGAAGACCGTCATGCCATTCTCCGGACGCAATCAGGTAATCATCCTTCATACCCTTATTGGACTTAGGAAGGCATGATACCATTCTAACAATGTTAGATCGAGATTTAAGGTAGTATCTCGTGTCTGCGAGGGAATGACACTTGTACATGTGGACGACATCATGCCACCTAAGCCCTAAATTCATACATGTATTCAGAGCATCTACACTCCCTAAGACCCTAAATAGGTTAGGTGCACATTGATGGGGACACAGCCTATGGTTAAGTGGTATTCTCGGGTCACTATGCCCATAGGGAATGTCATTCCCCCTTCTATAAAGGCAATTACAAGAATGATCAACTCACCCAAATCCCTATCGGTGTGTATTTGGTCTGGTGAGCAATACCTCAGGTTTACTCCTTAAGGGATATTGTACCTAGCCCTAAAGGCCTCTATGGCAGAAGTGGAGTCTACGAGATATTTGAATCTACCCATCTAGACAAACTATATGGATGCGAAAGGAATTTTCTAAGAGAAGATTAAGAACAAAAGACCGAGGAGCTTGGCCAAGAAAAAAAAAAAAAAAAAACTAAACTAAACTTAAAGATTTAGAAACTTACGAGGAGAAGCCCGTGTATTAGTCCTTGAACTTTTAAGAGAGAAACGTGTTAGGAAATCATCATGTTTGCATCGCATACAAAACATACGCAGCGGAAAATAAACGGATCTACTTCATTCGCAATTGATAACATGCACTATGTAGGTTTCAGAATATAAGAACAAGAGAGTGTACCTTGATGCGGTGAAATTCAAAACCGAATGAAGAAGTACTTGGGAATACTTTCAATCTTCACTCCAATTCCACTCGATGTCCAAGATGTGTGGTCTCTCAATCAGTTCTATGTTTTTCTAGAGAGAATATATTATTACACTTATTAAACATACAAACCATTTTATTCTATATAAAATTCGGTATGTTTCTCTCCACATAACTAATTATCTAATTGGGCTAGCCTTTTGGGCCTTCCCAATTGGGCTATAGTGTGTGGCTTGGAGTGGGACCAAAAGGGAACAAATAAGACACTAGCTCCAATGGGCCTTGGGCTTTTCTGTCAACTCTTGACAAGTCCAAAGTTACCATTAATTATATTTAATACCACTCTATAAATATAATTGCACTCTAGGCCTCATTAATAAATTATATCCCAAGACTTTATTATACATGCAACCCCTTCATAAAATATTCGTAGTAATACAAAGTCATGAATATAGACTGCCACTTTGTAAATTACTACATCTTAATCCTTGAGTACCCGGTTTAATCTTTTTGTGTTATTCACCATATATTTATGAAATCCAATTTCATAAATATATACTTTAGTCTTACTAAAGTGGTTAGGCCTAACTCTCTGAATAACTGTACCCATTAAACTTATCTCAAGGGAATATTTTATATCTCCGTTAAGAGACTATGAATTCCATCTTGAGAATATATGTTCCATCAACACTAAATGTGGCTGCCCAACATACTGAGGTTTTGACCGTTACTTTAGATTTCACTCCTGATATATCAAAGCAACCTACATTTCATGATCATGTCCATTACTCTCTCAGGATTAAGAGTTCATGTGAATACAAGTTGTGAGATTTATTATTCAATTGACAGTCGTTAGGAGAATAATAAATCTCACAGCGGTCCAGTTCAATATGTCTTAACTCTTAAAACATATCAACATATTAACTAGAAGTCACCACTTCCATGATCAAGACAAATCATCGTAGTTAATATGTTATAGTCTTCGCAGATGAAATGCCCAATTTCATCACCGACTACGAACCAAAATTCTGAGTTTACAAAGAACTTGTGATCTATATCTTCTGTGACTAAATCACATAAATCACATACTATGCATCTCATGGACTATTTGATAATGTCCGAATATTCATGTTACCATTATTTTAGATAAGAATAAAACAACTTTATTAAACACAATATTAAGTCATACATCATTTCTCACATAATGTCATACATAATATTATACATAGCATCATACAATAGGATTTAAGGGCACATATCCTAACAAAACGAGTATTTTTGAGAAAAAAGCTTGAGAAGTTGGAGTACTTAGAAAATCTTGAGGGACGGAGTGTTTGAGATCTCTTGAAAGCTTGAAGGCTTGTGAAATGGGGAAAAATGATTTCCCTGGGTGCTTTGTATAGAAGATGTAATTGAGTGGGAGTTATCCCGCTCAAAATTTAAGGAAAAATATCTACCGTTAGATCTGCTTCCCACCGTTGGATGGGGAGAACAGGGCGCCGCCTGGAGCTATTAATGACGCATCGCAGGATCTGAAGCGTCAGTAGTAACAGTTATGGAGCGCATGAATTCATGTTCTCACATGTGAAAACAAAAGAAAACAAATTATCTTAACTCTTAAAAATCAAAACTCCATTTTTCTCCTCGGACAAGAAGAGAAAATTGAAATTTTGAGGGGCTATTGTAAGGGTTAAAGGCCCAAATACGAATATTGGGCCTTGGGCCCGTTTGAGGAGATTCAATTGTCTGAGGATGGGTCAATGGTATAGAAGATGCAGATGGTAGTCTTCGCAACCAGGTTTGGACTATGTAGAGTAAGGAAGGTGATCCGAGAAGGAATAGATCCTCGGCTAAGCAAGGCAAAGGTCAAGGTATGTATTTTTCTGTCTAGGATGATGCACCAAAATGGTTCTAACTAGTAAGGGCATACCCTACGAGCATACGATACAAGTGAGAATTGGAAAATATCTAAAGGAAAAGCTGCTACCACCGTATTGAATGCTATATAGCTAACACTTTGGCCGCAGTAACGAAGAAGTGATATCTAAACAGTAGTTTTTAGTCCTACAACTATTATCTAAGGACTTCAGGAAGATGCTGATAGGACAAGTATCAACACCAATTATCTAGCCCGCACGTAGAAGATGAAGATGAAAGAGGAGGGGAGTATAAAAAGAATGGGAAGCAGTGAGAGAGGGGGACATTGAGAGTTAAGCCTGTAACCATACTTGAGAAAAATATATAAGACTAATCTCCTCGGATTGCGCCGATGACGACTTTCTATAAATTAAATCAATCCATTTCCATCTTTTAGTCTCCTAGATACGCTTTGATTATTGTCTAACTCATTAAAGTCCAGTTCTCCAATCCACTCTTTACAAATTCATTGTTTTGGGTTTTTTGGGTTACGTCTACCTCGTGGGCCAGGCATTCAAATTGCGCCCGTACAATTTTAATCTTGGTTTGGTTGGAAACGTTTTTTTATACTTAAGTTCCACCAAAACTTCTAAGAAAAAAAAGTTTCACCATAAAAAAATGTTAAAATCATATAAAGAACTAAGTATCATGGTTTAGGTGAAATTTTTTAAGAAAAATAGATGAAAATTTATTGTTCAGGTTTTTTTAAAAAAAATGAAAAGAAAAGAGAATGAGTTTGACTTTAAGTTGGGTAAGGCGATACGTGGTGGTGAAAGGTTGAAATCTAATTTTAAAAATTGATTTTAGTGTTGAGAGAGAGAGAGAGAGAGAGAGAGAGAAAAATTTATTTGATGCATGACTTTGTGCGAGATTAGGGGGTTAATGTTAACAAATTACTTTGTTTTTAACATTTGCATTACCAAAATGTTTAGATTGTCATAGGGGACAAACTTTATATATTTTTTTATTGGACTTTCCCATATTTTGTTGTTCACATTTTTACATGTAAGATTTTTAACAAAATAATAGGAAAAAAAATGCATGTGGAGGAACGAGGAAAATAATGATTTAAAAAAGGAAAGTGTTAGGTTTTTTTGTATTGACCCATTTGATGATTTTTACTCGTAATCAAATTGGGTTAGCAATGTATTTTATTCATGGTCAAATTCTCAAGTTAAAAGAAGAATCAACAGCTAGTTGGTTGAAGAGGCTTATTCAATGAAGTGTTTGTTTGGAAAAAATTATTTTTGCTAACTTATTTTATTATTCAACTTATTTTGCTGCTACTTATGAGCTCCACTGTACTTTTTGGTACTATTCATACGTCATACTATACTATTTTAGCTAACTTTTACTTTTAACTACAGTACCTTCAACAAAAAGTTTTCAGTTTCAGCAAAATAAATGGATCCCAAACAAACCCTTCGAAGTAACAAAAGGCGGGCACAAGCGAGTCAATAAAGCATGCTTAGGCAAGGACCCTCAATTGAGAGATCGCGGAAAATTTTTCTCTGACTCTGTTTTCATATGCTTTTCGCATTAGTTTTATTTATTTTTTTTTTTCATCACTTAAGCCCTCTCTGTGTCTCTAAATAAACTCCACTTTGTATGATTTTTCAGTAGTGAAAATAAGGACACAATCTATGTATTCAAGAGTAAACCTTATGGCTTTTCTCATTTTGCTTTAGAAAAGTATCTTTGTTCTTTGTCCATCCTTGTGATCCAAAGAGCTTATCAGCTTGGAAACATAGATTCCCCCCTCCCCTAGTGAGTGTACTCTAAAAAAAATCTTCATGGAGGTGTCTTGTAGTGCTCCAAAGGTTTTGGTTTGTGTGAAGGAAACCGCTATTAAAGGATTTCAGAGGTTCTAGGACTATTGTGTTAGGAAGGCAAGTGGAACGCTTGTAGGGGTTGCATAGAGGATCTAAGGTGCAAAGGTTTCAGTCCCTAAGGTGGTTTTTCCCTTTTAACGATTGCTTCATCGGTTTTTCTTTTTGTCTCCAAAATCATGTATTACTTTTATATTTTCTTACTTTATGATTTGGTGCATTCTGAAATATGGTAAAATAAAATTATAGAACTATGGTAAAATATGATTATACTGTGCATCACATATTTGAAATAAGTTGATGATATTATAATTAATAATTCCGCTGCAAATTTAACAAAGGCATCTAAACCGGAATTCATAAAGTTTTGGCATGAAGTATTGTTATGAAACTAGAGATTTTTTTTTTGGCTGAGAAAATTATGAAACTAGAGATTAATACAATTAATAAGTAATACTAATTTATACTTACCATACATTTTAAAATGTACCAAATTCTTATTTATATCATTGCCTTATGCCAGCGAGTGGAATTCTATAGTCATATTACCTCTCAAAATTGGTTTCCACAGCAGATTGTTTTAGTTAAGCTATCTTGGTAGGTTGGAATTTGAACAGGCTTTAAGTCTTGTTGAGAAGGTGAACTAACCCGAGATTCTCCTATGCATCCCCAACTACATCTCATCAAACACTTGGAACCCTTCAACATTCCACTCTATAAATGACAATTAGAATTTCATGCTTTCAACTCATAACAGAAATAGAAGTTCCCCATATATATTCAGAAAAGACTAGCTCGGTCTCTCTAATCCTATCAAACTATGGCTAGTTGCAAGCTTGTTTTCATGTTGGCTTTAATTGTAACACTGTCTTTGTCAGGCATTAATATGAGCTTGGCAGCTCGTCAACTATTGCAAACATCTGCAGCTCCACCTCCAGCGTTGACGCTGCCTACAATTCCATCACTGCCAACATTGTCTCCATTGCCCTCAGTGCCAACACTGCCTCAAGCCACATTGCCACCACTGCCTAGCACTCCATTGCCAACGTTGCCAACTCTGCCAAAGACCACATTGCCACCATTGCCAAGCACCCAAATCCCCTCCTTGCCAAATCCAACTTTGCCAACACTTCCTCCTCTGCCAGCCACTCCATTGCCCACTATCCCTACAACAATCCCATCAATCCCTACCATTCCAACCACAATTCCAACTATTCCTTTCTTCTCCCCACCCCCATCAAACTGAACTAGTAGTCCTTGAAATGCTAGCTGTGGCACCGAAACCATTCAAGCATTCACTTTCTCCCTCTCCCATATTAGTACGGTCCCATGTTTACATGACATCTTGAAGCTTTTCTCGAGTGTGTTGGAGCCTACCTTGCTTCTATATGTTTGTTAATAGGAACAAGTTGATTTATGATAGTACTTGTTTGTATTTTCTCTTTTTTCTGAAATTAGTACTTGTTTGTATTTGTCAATGTAGAGTTATCCTTTACTCATTTCAGTGTCATTTGTCAGTGTCATTTTTTATGATTTCTTATTTATTCTGATTTTTTCCCTCTTTTTCTTTCTAATAAAAATAAAATTTAATAAGTAAAACCTCCAAGATGAACATATTACTCAAGCTTAGGTGTATATATTTTGGATTTTTCATAAATACACAAAAAAGGGGCAAGTACAATAATAAATAAAAAGATTCAACAATTAAAGTGTCCGCACATTTATTTACTTTACCGTAGATGTGTTAGATTGAAACTTGCCAAGGCCTCGCAAGTACAATCATCCAATCATAAGTTAATGCATTAAAAGATGAATGAGAAATAGTAGCAATAGTAAGAAAGTTTGATATATACCTAAATAGAGTCAGTTTCAGAATTAGATTATAATTTCCCAACTCTCACGAAAGGATAATCCATCCCGAATGTCCCCAGAAATCCACTTCATAACTTTTGTGGTAGACTCAACGTTGTTGCAAGCATAGAAAATTTGAAATAGAATTCCCTAGCTTGATGAATGATGGAGAGGAAGAGTTGTGAAGGTCAATTGAAGCCTTTTACCACGCTTCTGATTGATTGCTTATGTATTGGGATGGATTATTTGACTTTTTGTTTAAAGGGTTGTGGTTTGATATTGCCTCAATTAAGATGACTTTTTATGTTTGAAGAACGAAATGCAAGAAAAGCAACTAAATTTAACTCAAAGTTACCAAGTACGAGAACTAAACTCTAATATCAAAAGCCATTGGATCCCAAACAACTCGGTTTTTCAAAATCACTACAAATTTTATTGCAAATAGAATATAGAACAGTTTGGAGCCTAATAAATTTAAATAGCGAACACATCAAAGGTAATATGTGCAAAGGAATAAACAGATACAGCCTAAATAAACATTAATCATAGCCAAAAGTAACCATCATGGCAAACAGATCATCTGCAGAGCACGGTAAGATATGGCCCTGTATAGACACTAATTCATTGTACTTACAAATACGCTGGTATATATTAGTATTACTTGTGTTCCACTTTTAAATTTTAATATTCTTATAAATAAACCTTCTTTGTACATAGTCTTGTCTAAGGCCAAGTCCATTTTCTTTACTTGTCCAATACTCATATATTACCTAAAATCTATATTTACATTTATGTCCATTCCATCCAGTTTGGTCTATTTGGTCAAGTTTGGTCTACTTCGGTCCATTGGTCTATTATGGTCCACTTCAGTCCAGTTGGTCAACTTTGGTCTATTTCTTCCAATTCAGTCCACTTTAATCCATTCCGTCCAAATCGGTCCATTTCATTCCATTCCATTTAGTTTAGTCAATTTCATTCCAATTTGATGATGATTTGGGTGGAGAGGTTTGTGTAAAAAGATGAGCTATAATTACTTCAATGGCAATTATTTCACATTCTTAGTCTAATGTTAGTAGGTTCTTCATAATTTTTTTTTAATATAAGTGTTGGATTTACTTATATCTACTTACTCTTTAGTTATTAAATATGGATAGAGGATGAATCATTTGTAAGAATAATTAGAAACAAATTCTACCTAGAAATTACATTATTTACAAAATATCTCACCTTATATAATAATTGAAAATGTAAAATGAATTATGTTTCCTTGAAGAAGAAAAAAAACTTACTAAGTTTAAAATACTTTCAAATATCAAAAACATATAGCTTAATTTTGAAAATCTAATATATTGTATCAACTATACTTTGTTAGAAAATAATCACATCATTTTAAGAATAGTTTTGATACAAACACTTATAAGTTTCATTTACTTTTTTTTATACTTGGTTTGTTTGGAATCTGCTTATTTTGCTGAAATTGAAAACTTTTTACTGAAAATACTGTAGATAAAGGTAAAAATTATTAGAAATAGTATAGTGAGACCCATGAATAGTACCAAAAAGTGTAGTGAGACCCATGAATAGTACCAAAATGTGTAGTGAGACCCATGAATAGTAGAAAAAATAAGCTGAATAGTAAAATAAGCTGAATAGTAAAATAAACTGGCAAAATTAAGTCATTCCAAACGGACACTTAAAAAAAATTGTTAATTTTTTTGCGCATCGCGTAGGTCTACGACTAGTCTATATAAAATCGAAGATTTTTGACTTTTGATTGACCTAATAATATTTTAACATGAATTTTCAAGCTCTCAAAATTTTATAGGTCAATTCTAAAATATAATTTTAATTGATTTTAAATTCTATTCTATATTTAAACCACTCAATTAGTAATTTAGAATCTTGTCAAGTGATATTTTCTATAAATTTTGGAATAGATAATTCTATATACAAATACAATCATAAAAAATAAGCACTAATAATTTCCATAACTGTCGAATTTCATATTTAGAATAATAAATGCCACAATCCTGGGTGCGATGGTCACTTCACAAGTATAAGTACTTGTAGGGTGTGGGGGGTAAGGACTAGGGTTTAAATCTCCAGGAGGAAGTTTGACACACATATACATTTAAATTAGGTTAGAGTAGAAATTCTATCTTGTATAATATATATATATATATATATATATTTAGACTAATAAATGCCACAATGATTATTAGTACCTATTAATAATTTCCATAGTTATCATATTTTCATATTTATAGAAAAAATAAGAAAGGAAAAAGAAGAAGATATGTTTGTTAAACATTTTTGTGCAGTACACGGATTATTGACTAGTTTATACTACAGTCATAATCATAGAGGGTGCTATATATATATATATATATATATATATATATATATAATCGAAGCCTCAGCTGGAACACAATTTTCCACGTCAACACAACACAATATTTAAAAAAATTAAAAATAAAATTAAAAACACTATTTTTCTCTCCAAAAGCCGATACTTTTCTTCTTCTACTTTTTTTTGTTGATAAAACCTAATATTTTAAGCTGAATTTAATCTAAAGATGATTATTTAAAAAAAAAGAAAATAAAATCTGCAATAAAAGGATAAGTATGGAGTTTGTTGCAACAAACCCAAAAACAAAGTTAATTAATTTTTTAAAAACCCTACAACCAAACTTCTTGAACTCTACGTTATAGAATATAATTTTTTTATTTCAAAATCTTTTGATTATGCGTTAATTTGTTTTTTGCTATTATATATTAGATAACAACAAAAAATTAAATATATATCACCATATGCCACACCCACACAAACGATTATGTTCTAGTGCTATTCAAACTCATAAATTTATTTGGGACTCTAATTCTATCGTTTAATTTTTTAAAATAATATAATTTCTATTAGAGAGATATATATTTGTATTGTGTCAATAATTTATAGGCTCTGAATCATTTGATTCTTTAATTTTATTTGTTGGCATTTTGAAAGTTTTAATCTCCACATTTTTGCATTAGTTATTGCAATATTTAAACATGTTTAGCAGATTTCAACGGTTATACCATGAATTATATATCATTTTGAAGATAATCTATTTTTCTCTTATATTTCTTTATTTTTAAGTCTCTCTAGTCTCCATTCTTGGGATTAAAAAATTCCACATAAGCACATCCACATTAGCAATTATATTAAAAATCCAAATAAAAAAAAATATTTTCTTTTCTTTTCTTTTCTTTTCTATTTTCTATCACTTTCTTCGAAACCAAACAGTGCAACAAATACAAAGAAATTTCATTTCAAGCTCAAAACTACGTGAGGCATGTTACGCACCGACTTGCTCCAAGAGAATATAAATTCTAGTAAACATGGCCACGTCATTGTCGGCCTTGCTCAGAGCTCCACGGTTGCGATTCTCGTCGTCGTCGATGCTCTCGACAATGACGACATTGTTTTTAGCCTCGTCGTCGCAAGCGTATGTGTCATTTGCGAACCAGAAGCAAAGGTTCTTATCAACGAAGGCGTTTCGGTCGCTGAGGTGGTCGACGACGACATGGTGGAGCCACGACGTGAATTCAAGCTCACTACACAAAGTTCTTATACAACCCAAATCGACCTTATATTTTGTATAAATCCAGGCCAGCTGAACGTGGAGGAGTACCCATCATAGGGTTCTAGAAGCATCGACTACTTCGAAAAATTGGAGCAAATCGACGAAGGCACATATGGGTATTTCTCATTTTTTTTTTTTTTTTGAATTGTCTGTTTTTTGATTGCTTGGTTCTATTTTTTTATTTGTTTAGAGAGAGAGAGAGAGAGAGAGAGAGAGAGAGAGAGAGAGAGAGAGAGAGAGAGAGAGAGAGAGAGAGAGAGAAGTGTTTGGAGGCCAAATGAAAACCATGAAACACTGAAATGTCTGAAGGCTTTTTTTTTTTTTTTTTTTTTTTTTTAAATGGGAAGGGCTGGGTTGAATTTGGATATATTGTTTTTGTGTTAAATGGGGCTCAATGGGTTTTTAGTTTAAACCCAATAATCACTGAGTCTAATTGGGTTGATGCCCATTGAACCCAACTAATAATTGGGTGAGTTTGGGCTTAATTAGAGTGGGTAGGTAAATGGGTTTGGGCTTACTTTGCTACCCGTACTACTCACCTAACTACAAAACGAATTACTACTACTTTCAACTAATTACTATAATGTTGTGACAAACTATATCAATATTGCAGTGTTATCATTTTAAAAAAAAAATATATTTATGAATGTCTAAAGAATGATACCATTCACTTTTTCGAGAGATGTTATCATTAATTAATGACAAAAAAATGACAATTTATAATTAAGGATAACATCTCTCGAAAAAGTTATTAATTAATGATACAATTCACTTTCTCCTAGCATAATTTTGGAAATCTAATATATTGTATCAACAATATTTTGTTATAAAATAATCACACAATTTTAAGAAAAGTTTGATATTAACACTTATAAGTCTCATTTACTTTTTTTATAAATATTTTTCACTTAACAAAAAAATAAATTGTCATTTTTTTTTGTTTTGTTTTTGTTTTTGTTTTTTTTGTTTTGTTTTTTTTGTTTTTTGTTTTTTTTTTTTTTTGTTTTGCATCATGTAGGTCTACAACTAGCCTATATAAAATCGAAAATGTTTTACTTTTAATTGACCTAATATTTTGACATAAATTTTTGAGATCTAACAATTTTATAGGTCATTATTCTAAAATATATTTTTAATTGATTTTAAATGCTATTCTATATTAAAACCCCTCCATTAGAATCTTGTCAAGTGATTTTTTCTATAAATTTTGGAATAAATAGTTCTATATACAAACACAACCATAATAAATAGGCACTAATAATTACCATAATTATCAAATTTCATATTTAGACGAATAAATGCAACAATCATTATATATACCTATTAATAATTACCATAATTATCAAATTTTTGATTTTTATACCAAAAAAAAAAAAGATATTTTGTTAAACATTTTCTTGCAATGCACAAATTATTAACTAGTTTATACTACAATCATAATCATAGAGGGTGCCCATAAATAGGTTGTTGTGGGGACTATTTTTGCCGTCCTCAGCAAGGCTCTGGGCGTAGTGCCAAGGAGGCTCAGAGTGTCCCACATCGAAGAGAGCTTCCTCCACTTGCTACCTTATAAGCTGTGAAGCGAAGGAAGTACTGCGCCTAGAGCCTTGCTGAAGACGGACAAAAATTGTCTTTTATTGTGGGGACACTTTTTGTCCGTCCTCGGCAAGGCTCTGGGCGCAGTGCCGAGGAGGTTGCCAGAGTCCCACATCGAAGAGAGCTTCCCCCACTTGCTACCTTATAAGCTGTGAAGTGAAGGAAGTAGTGTACCATCATTACTCGAGTTCGAACACGGTAATGATGGTACACTACTTCTTTCGCTTCACAACTTATAAGGTAGCAAGTGGGGGAAGCTCTCTTCGATGTGGGACTCTGGCAACCTCCTCGGCACTGCGCCCAGAGCCTTGCCGAGGACGGACAAAAAGTGTCCCCACAATAAAAGAAGCCTCTTTTATTGTGGGGACTATTTTTGCCGTCCTCGGCAAGGCTCTGGGCGCAGTGCCGAGGAGGCTCAGAGTGTCCCACATCAAAGAGAGCTTCCCCCACTTGCTACCTTATAAGCTGTGAAGCGAAAGAAGTAGTGTACCATCATTACCCGAGTTCGAACACGGTAATGATGGTACACTATTTCCTTCGCTTCACAGCTTATAAGGTAGCAAGTGGGGGAAGCTCTCTTCGATGTGGGACACTCTGAACCTCCTCGGCACTGCGCCCAGAGCCTTGCCGAGGACGGAAAAAATAGTCCCCACAGTTGTCATTGTAGAGTTGTAGTACTCTATATAAGTTCTAACAATGATCCGCAATTAGACTTTCTACTGTTACAATATCTCAATAAAAATACAACAATTCTCTCATATTGGGGTGGATACCATAATTGTGGGGTGTATGTCATTTTTGTACTTTTAAAATGTTGTGTAATTATTCAATTCCTTTCAACATACCCCCCCCCCCCCCCCCAAAATAATAATTCAATTCAACTTAGTCCCTCCATTGTTGATTTATCTTCTACAGCTGAATTTCTCATTGGGCTTGATGTCAATATGGGTTTAAGGCATGGGCGGCTCCACTTGGAGCCCAGGAGGTTCAAATGAACCCCCTGAATTGGCCCAAAATAAATTATGTATAATCTTTTTTTAACCTTTTTTTTTTTTTGACCTCCCTAAAATAAAATTTTGAATACCTTAATCCTAGATTTTTTTTTTGTCCAGCTAAAAGAAGTTTAAATATGATCATCTTAATAATATTCTAGCATTTTTAAACACAAAAAAAGCTCAATAACAAACCAATTTTATCTAAAATCTGGAAATAAAAATTTTTTTTGATAAGCCCAATAACAAAAGTAGAAATTTGTTAATCTTAAATCTTAGAAAAAACATGTTTAGATCTTAAAAATTTTGAAATAAGTCAATCAAATGAGAGATCAATAGATGAATAATTGCTTGACTGTGTACATTGAAAGAGATGTAACTCATAGGATTGATAATGAAAATATTTTGCAACGATTTCAAAATATGAAACATCGTAGAAAGCAATTGTAAAACTTTATGTATTTCAGTTTTTGTTTTGTGTTTTGTTTTTTGTAATGTCGATATATTCAATTTCTCTTTTGTTTTAAATTTTGTACAATTTATGTTTCTTATTGACCCCTTTAAAAAATAATCTTGGAGCTACCACTGGTTTAAGGGTGGAGACAGATTTGAATTTCATGAGAGGAATTTGTTAAAGGTATTGTGAGATAGGATGTGGTCGTTTGGCATTTAGGTTCTCTTAAGAGAATCAATTAAGATGGAAACCTAGGCAGTTTAGATTGGCTTTTATGTCACTTTAGTTTTGAAAAATGATACTAAGCAAGAGCCAGATACTAAGCAAGAGCCATAAACTTGTAAGTCTGAAATCTTTTAGATAGTCCATTCTCATAATAAGTTGATTACTTGATAGTCCATCCCCTGCCGACATTGTTGATTTCATTTATATATATATATATATATATATATATTAAATCTCAAAATTGATTTCCGAAACAGATTATTTTTGTTTAGATAACCTGAGAGGGTAGGTAGGTTGGAATTTAAACAGGCTTTAAGTCTAGTTGAGACGGTGAACTAACCAGAACTTCTGTCATGCATTCCCAACTACATCTCATCAAACACATGGAACGTACCCTTCACATTCCACTCTATAAATACCAATTAAAATTTCCTGCCTTAAACACTTCAACTCATAACAGAAATAGAAGTTACCCATATATATATATTCAGAAAAGACTAGCTATCTCTCTGATCCTATCAAACAATGGCTAGTTGCAAGCATGTTTTCATTTTGGCTTTAATTGTAACATTGTCTTTGTCAAGCATTAATATGAGCTTGGCTGCTCGTCAACTATTGCAAACGCCTGCAGCTCCATCTCTGCCAACATTGCCTCCATTGCCTTCAGTGCCAACACTGCCTCAAGCCACATTGCCACCACTGCCTAGCACGCCATTGCCAACTCTGCCAACACTGCCAACTACCACACTGCCACCATTGCCGTCACTGCCAACTCAACCAACTCTGCCAAAGCCCACGTTGCCACCATTGCCAAGCACCCAAATCCCCTCCTTACCAAATCCGACTTTGCCAACGACTCTTCCTCCTTTGCCAGCGACTCCATTGCCCACCATCCCTACAACAATCCCGTCAATTCCTACAATTCCAACGACAATTCCAACAATTCCCTTCTTCTCCCCACCCCCATCAAACTGAACTAGTAGTCCTTGAAACACTGCAGCCACGAGACCATTCAGGCATTCACTCTCCTTCTCCCATTTTGGGATGGCTGTTTGTTTGCATGGCTTCTTGAAGTGTTTCTAGAGTTTGTTGGAGCCTGCCTTGCTTCTATATATGTGTTAATAGAAAAATCAGTGGGTTTATGATAGTGCTCGTTTGTATTTGTCATTGTAGACTCATTCTTTACTTATTTTAGTGTCATTCAGATTGTTATTGTCATGCTTTCTCTTACAATATGATTTCTTGGCTATCTAATGATGGTCCTTTCTATCTTCTTCTCCTTCTCCTTCCCCCCCCCCCCCCCCCCCCCCCCCCCCCCCCCCCCCCCCTCTCCCCAACGCAAAAAGGATAAAGTTTATTTAATAAAGTCGTCTAAGATAAACATATTACACTAGTTTAGGAGAAATTAGGAGTAATTATTTTTATGGACTTCCCCATAAATGCCCAACATACAAATGAGACGGACAAGTCCAATACAGACAAAAGGGTTGACTAATAGATGACCCCGAAACAGTTAAGAGTGAAGACACTTTTATTTGCTTCACGGTAGATGTGTTGGATTGAAACTTGCCAAGGCCTGGCAAGAATGTACTTTCCAGCAATCAGTAATTAAAACATTATTTTACAAATGAGAAATGAAAGCAATGGTAAGAAAGTTTTTTTTTTTTTTTTTTTTTTTTTTTTTTGAAAGAAACGACATTCATTCAATTATAATAAAATCAAATCCTGGTACAAGGCTTCCATAGCCGGTGGGGGAGAGTCCTCCAACCAAAACAAATCATAATCTAAGTTTCTAGCATGTTGAGCTAAAGCATGTGCTACTTTATTGCTTCCCCTCCTAATCTTACTAGTTGTAGCCCACTGTAACCCAGACATCAAATGGCGAATATCGTCCACCACGTTACCAAGAAAGGAATAGTTAGCTACATCTGAGGAAATTGCATGCATAACATTAGAATTATCTCCCTCTATCACTAGTCGAGTAAAACCAGCATCCACAGCAAATTCAATTGATCGCCGACACGCAAGAAGTTCAGCTTCTTCACTTGTATCTACCTTTGGCCCAATAGCAGACATGCCAGCCATGACCTCACCCTTATCATTCCTGATTATAGCACCTATACCGGATTTCTCCATCCCTGAAAAAATTGCTGCATCAAAATTTAACTTGTATTCCATAACCGGAGGTGGTTGCCATGAATCACCAATTAATTGCTCCTGCGGACTACTATCTAGAGACACTTGTGAATGTTTAAATTCCTCTAGAAACTCCTCTGCCCTCTTATTTAGGCTGGTCGGATGCTTTAGCTGACCTCCATACAAGAGGCAATTGCGCTGATTCCAAATCTGCCAACACTGAACCCAAAACAGCTCCACCTCTTCAGTTAAAAGTTGATCCACCAAATACTCCATAAGCTGCATAAAATCGTTGAATTCAGAGACACCCTTTTGTAGTTTTGAGATGCTACCTGCCCATACATCCTGCACCGCTGCACAGCCCCATAGAGCATGGAATACTGACTCCGCCTCTCTAGTGCAGATATGGCATTTATCATCAGTGATAATTTTCCTCTTCACCAGATTACACTTTGTTGGTAAAATATCATTACATGCCCGCCACCCAAAAATTTTAATTTTGTTTGGAATACAAAGCTTCCACAAGACCGGCCAGATAAACTGTCCAACACAACCCCCAGAATATTCAGCCCGAGACCCATCACTCCTCATACTTCGTGCAACCTTGTAAGCAGACTTAACCGAGAACATCCCATTTTTATTATGCATCCAAATAATTGAATCTGACACAGCCCTTCTACTAAGTGGAATCTTTGTAATTGCAGCAGCATCATCCCTATGAAACAGATTCATGATCAACTCACCTCTCCAGGCATGCAACTCCGGATCAATTAATTCTGAAACTGCCATCTCATCAACCAGCTCATGAATAGGATAAAGAACCTTGTTGGTAGGATAATTAGGAATCCATTTATCACCCATCACACGTATTGAAGATCCATTTCCAACCCTCCAGCAATATCCCGATTTGAGAATAGGAAGTGCAGCCACCAAACTTCTCCACACATAAGAACATCCAGGAGACTCTTTTGCCTCAAGAAAAGAAGACCGAGGAAAATACCTTGCTTTGAAGCACTTTGCCAGTAGGGAATCATGGTCTTGGATCATTCTCCAGCCCTGTTTAGCCAACATAGCAAGATTAAAATCCCTCAAATCCCGGAAACCCATACCACCCTCTCGCTTTGAAGTTGAAAGCTTATCCCAATTCCACCAATGAATTTTCCGTTCATTACCAACTTGACCCCACCAAAATTTGGCACATAAATTATCCAATTCATCACATAATTTCATAGGGAGTTGGAAAACACTCATGGCGTATGTCGGTATGGATTGAGCAACAGCTTTGATAAGAATTTCTTTTCCAGCTCTAGATAACATCATTCCCTTCCAGCCTTGCGGCTTCTCCCACACTCTGTCTTTTAAATAGGAGAAGGTATGGTACTTGGCCTTACCAATCAAGGTTGGCAGGCCTAGGTAAGAGTCAAACTTCAATACCTCCTTAACACCTAAAATTTGTAACATCTGCTGCCTCTGAACTCCTGTAGTATTTGTGCTAAAGTAAACAGACGACTTTTCCAAATTTATTCTTTGACCTGAAGCGTTTGCATAGGTTTGGAGAATCCCCATGATTGCCTCTCCTGCATTCTGTGTAGCCTGGCAAAACAACAAAGAATCATCTGCAAACAATAAATTAGTGACTCTGGGTGCACTTCGACAAATAGAAACTCCACATATCCTCCCTTCCAATTCTGCTTTAGCCAACAAAGCCGTGAATCCTTCTGCACATAACAAAAAAAGATATGGAGACAGTGGATCTCCCTGTCGAATTCCACGGGAGGGATGTACCATGCCATAGGGTCTACCATTCACCAGAATAGAAAAAGATGGAGTGGTAACACAACTCATCACCCTCTCTATCCACACTGCTGGAAAACCCATTTTTTCCATGATCTTCTGAAGAAATTGCCATTCCACATTATCATAGGCTTTGCTTATATCTAGCTTCAATGCCAAGGACCCTTTCTTGCCCTTCTGCCTGGCATGCATTGTATGTAATGTCTCATATGCCACCAACATATTATCTGTAATCAATCTTCCCGGTACAAAAGCACTTTGTGTAGGCGAGATAATATGTGGAAGAACCTGTTTCAACCTGTTGGCCAATACTTTGGAAATAATCTTGTAAATTACATTACATAAACTTATTGGCCTAAAATCAGACATTTTTTCAGGATTTTTCACTTTAGGAATAAGAACAATATTTGTATGATTGATTTCAGGTAACATATTACCATTATTTAAAAAATCTAGCACAGTAAAAACCACATCATCACCCACTATGTGCCAGAATTTTTGATAGAAAAGAGCGTTCATACCATCGGGTCCAGGTGCCTTGGTAGGCCCCATTTGGAATAAGGCCACTTTGACTTCTTCAGCGGTAAAGTCACTAGATAAGACCATCAGCATATCTTCAGTCACCCTACTTGAAACAGCATTCAAGCACTCCTCCATTTGATCACCAGCCCTTGCATGAAAAAGAGTGTGAAAATAATCTGAAGCTACCTCCACTATATCTTCTATTTCCTCAACCCACTGCCCTTGAGCATTTTTAATACCCCTGATATGGTTCTTCCTTCTTCTTTGAGTAGCTTTGGAGTGAAAAAATTTTGTATTTTTATCACCATGCTTCAACCATGAAATTCTAGACCGCTGGGCCCAATAAATTTCTTGTTTTTTAAGAAGCTCATCCATCTTTTTGCTTAACTCCAAATACTCGGTCTTACTGGTATCAGATTCTTCTTCTTCATTCAACCAGTCCAACCTTTTCTGAATTTCTTTGATTTCTTCAGCATCCGGATTAGTCCTGGCCGATCCCCACCTTAACAATTCAGCTCCACATGTTTGAATTTTCTGCTTTATAAATTCAAGACCGTGTGTAGCACTCAGATCTCTACCCCAAGCCTCCTTGACCGTGTCCTCACAATCCTCCAGCAATAGCCAGGACTCCTCAAACTTAAAGCTTTTCTCCCTCCTCTGCCTTTTGTGATCAAAAGATTGTACCTGCAACAACAATGGTAAATGATCTGATGCATGGGCAGATAAGTGTACAATTCTACTCAATGGAAACTTTCCTATCCAAGCTTCATTAGCCACACCTCTATCCAACCTAATTTTTGTATTTGCTTCCCCCGGTCTCTTATTATTCCAAGTAAATGGATACCCGTTAAAACCAAGATCTTTAAGATGGCAAGACTCCAAAGCTACCCTAAAAGCATCAACCTGTGAAACTTGTGGTGGCCTTTTGCTTTTCTTCTCTGAAGCATGCAAAAAAGCATTAAAATCCCAATAACCATCCACGGTCCCTCCACAAAAGTCTTTAAATATTCTAATAGTCTCCATGATTTCTCTTTCTGCTGAGCCTCTGGCCACCCATAAAAACAAGTCAGAAACCACCTAAAACCGTCATCCTCTGTTACCACAGCTAAAATATGGTTTGCCGTATAATTAATGATCTCCAGATTAATCGTGTTCTTCCACAAAAAAGCTAACCCTCCACCCGCATTAGGATGCTTAACAATAATTTTATTTTGAAACGGTAAATCACTATAAAGTTTCTCAAAGCCATCCTTGTCCAGTCTAGTCTCCATTAGGAAACAGACTGTGGGAGCTTGTTCCCTCACAATCTTGCGAAGGCTTCTACCTGTCCAAGGGTTCCCAAGCCCTTGGCAGTTCCAGCTTATCAATCTCATTGCTTCCGGCAAGGGTGGCTATCCACCCCCGTTGATATCTCAGAAACACTACCTTCCACACTACACCTATCTTCCACTCTTCCTTTCTTTGATTGATAGTCTTCATCCTGAGCACTATTGTTTGTACGTGTATCTCTCTTCCCAAGTGATGGCAATGTAAGTGCTCTTGCTAGACCACCAAGCCCAAAATCCATTCTATTAATACGGGTCCATGTTGGTTTGGGCTTAGAAAAGATTGGGCCATTTGTGTCATTATCCAAAGCCAGCCCATTGACCTGATATTCTGCCTGCTCAGATACAACTAAATCTTCCTCCAAACCCGTGTGTGAATCAGCAATATTATACAAAGGTGGCAAGGCACACGGACTGATCAACTTATGCCCAGAGTCCACAGCCTTCACGTTTGCATGGTCTACTCCTTCAGCCTCCGTAACATCCGCCACAGTCCCTATATTCACGGAACACTCCTTCTCAATGCGGTTAGACTTTCCAGGAACATAATGCCGTGCCGTCATCGACTTTCCAGGAACAGAAACCCGTGCCGTCACCGTCTCCCTCGTACCATGATCTTTCAGATTGGGAGACTCCATGTGATCACGCTCTGCTGCACCTTCTGCTGCGCTGAAAGTAGTACCAGTTGACTGCCTGGCCGAACCTCTTGCACGTCCACCTGTTGCTCTGAGAAACTCTCCATACTGGTATTCCCTAACTCCACCGTTCTTCTTTGCTGCATAATGGGCAGCACAGTTCTTGAGATCATGCCCCAGAATCCCACAAAAATGGCAAAAGATGGGTAATCTCTCGTATTTATAATCCACCCAAAAACGTTCCCCATCCGTCCCAGCGATGAACCCTCCTCTCCGAAGAGGCTTCGAGATCGGTAAGGCCACCCTAACACGCATGAAAAAATTGACAGCATCCCTCTTATTTTTCCATTCAACCTCTTCTACTTCACCCAAACGACCTCCAATTTGTTTAGCAACATGGGGAGAAATCATATCCAACGGTGCTCCCCAAATTTGAACCCAAAGCGAAGCATTCTCCATCTTTATATTCCCCACAGTCATTCCTTTTTTCCATCGTTGTAGCATAAGAAGTTGATTGTCAAAAGACCAAGGACCGCCCCTTAGTATCCTATTCATCTCAAATTCTGAATGAAACATAAACTGGAATAAATTCGGACCTACTTCCAAAATCTGCATCGCATCATCAACTCCCCAAGCCCTCCTTATCGTGTTCTTGGCAGCCATCTTGTTAAATGGTTTGCACGTCAAGAATTTTCCGATCAAACTCAGAGTGCAACTCTCAAGTACTTCTAATCTACCTTCATCAGATATGGCTATGATCTCCTCCTCTTCAGATGTTAGCTTCAGTTTATCCATACTATCAGCCATCTCATCAGCCATGGCAAACAAAAGAATGAAAAACAATACCCTTCGCACAAAGCCAAGGGAGGAAAAAACTCGTGAGAGCACGAGAGAGAGGGCTCCACGCTAGGGAGAGAAAAAAATCTTGGAAAAGTGCTTGTATAATGCAATGGTAAGAAAGTTAAATATACCTAAATAGAGTCAGTTTTGATGAATATGAGATTTTAATAACCTAACTCCCAAGCAAAGGATAATCCATCCCGAGTAGTTCTCAATTTTGTGAATAAGCTAGATGTACGATTTGCATGAAAATCCTACGTTCAAATTTCCAAAATGATCTCAAGCCCCTCTGGAGTCGGTGGCATAGTTCGAGATCATTTTGGGGAATGGAACGTGGGATTCTCATAAGATGGTCAAATGTGAGTTTTAATTTTTTTTTTTTTTTTAAGAATTGTGAATTATTTTGGAAATTAAAATGTAATTATGTAACTCATATTTGGCCACCCCCAAATTTAAAACTCGTATTTCTTATCTTATGAGATGCAAAATTAATTAATTAAATTTTTGTATTTAACTTTTACTAAATTCTCATGTTTAATATGATAATAAGGTTTTCCTAAAAATGATAATAAGGTTAACCAATTTAATCTTTAGAAGACATAAGTGATCTTAAATGGGATTTTGTCAATTTTAAATTTGATAAATGTTTTCCTTAAAAAATTTGTAACAAGAATTTTCAATAAAATTATGTAACACATGCATTTGGGAAAAAAAAAATCAGTCTTTTTAAAAAATTAAGAATTGTTATATTACATGTTTGAATATCACTATTATTATTTTTTGAGAAAAGATATGTCCACAACATTTTTCACAACAAATCTTAAGTGGCAAATTGTTACTGGTTGTTATTGTTGGGGCAAAAAGGTAATCTTAGTGTTAGGTTCAAATTTAAACCAATAACAACAAACCACCTATGATTTGTTGTGAAAATGTTGTGAAAAATGTTGTGGGCGTAGCACCTCTCTTATTTTTTTATCATTATCTTTCTATTGTATTATTTCCTTATCTTTTATTTTATTTTTATTTTTATAAATCTCTTGTATATTTGTGTGATTTTTGTCTAAATGTATGTTATACTTGTTACGTTGCTAGTAAAAACTGATTAAGAGATCCTATTTGAGACTTAATTATTCTTTCTACGCTTCTCTTTCAATTTTTTTGTTTTCATTTTTTGAGATCAAGATTGATATTTCTATTTGACATTTACAATGAAAATAACATTTAAAAAAAACTTTACAATATAAAAAGAATAAAATAAATTTTAAAGTGGAGAAAAATAAAAAATAATTTATTAAAAGCACTATTGTAACTTCACTTAACAATAGAATAACTCAATAGCCTCAAAAATGTCCGAGAAAAATGAATTCAACACATAACTTGATGATGAAATAGTCATTATGCTATGGTTTTTGTGGGGGTCAAAAACAACCAACACAAGAACAGTGAAGCTAATATTTGATCTACACAACTAATTTCTAAAAGATGGGAAAAAGTACTCCACAATAGGAGCTCAAAGCAACAAGATGAAGATGTAAATGATCATTTTAATCAAGCTCTTATATATGCTAGGACAATGTTCCTGAGGTACATGAGAAGGGATCTAAGACTAAAATACTTGAAACAAACTTTCTAGCTTTTCTTTCTCTTTCTTGTTCTTGCCTAAACTTTCTCTTTCCAATTTTTCTAAACCCTCTTTCTAGTTCCCTATTCCCCCTTTTACAATCGTCTTCCTCTTCTTCTCTCTCCTCAGCTAGCCTACACCCTGTTGGATTTGAGGATACTTGTCCTATCACTCCTTACTCTGTCATCTTTTAATCATGAAGTAAGACTTTGGAGGGGGGGAGGGTTTTCACTGTTCAGGCCAGTCAGTCAGCATTTAATGTGGTTGACATTAGGTAGGGGATTTCATTAATATAGAAGTGACTATTTCGTTGAGTTATGTATCCTCTTCAGAATGTCTCTCGAGAGAGAGGTGAAAGGAGAATAGCCATCGTTGGGGGAGTAAGTCACTATCCGAGGTGTCATGGTGACCTTGAGAAGGAGCCCACAAGGGACTACCTTAGATATGATCCCCAAGAGGTTGCAACCTTGGTTTTCCAAGTTAGGGACCCTGGCTAGTCTATCTTCATTAACAAGCCCTTTCCTCTCTACTTGTATCCTTGGCTGGGTTGATTTCCTGGATATGTTTCTCGGGCTTTAGTCTTTAGGATATGTCAGAGTTCAAGCTCACTCTACACCCCCCCCCCCCCCCCCCGGTTTTAATCTTGGTTTGGTTGGAAAAAAAAATGTACTTAAGTTCCACCAAAACTTCTAAGCAAAAAAAGTTCCACCATAAAATAAATTGCAAAACAGAGAATTAAAGATCATGGTTTATGTGAAAATTTTTAAGAAAAACAAATGAAAATTAATTGTTAACTAAGGTAAGGCGATACATGGTGAAGAAAATAACATAAAATTTTAAAATTTGATTTTAGTGTTGAGAGAGAGAGAGAGAGAGAGAGAGAGAGAGAGAGTGAGAGATTGTTTGATGCATGGCTTTGTTGTGAAATTAGGTGGTTAATGTTAACAAATTACTATATGGTTTTGAATATATACATGACCAAAATGTTTAGACTGTCATATGGGACAAACTCTAGATTTTTTTATCGGACTTCCCCTTATTTTATTGCTCACATTTCTAAATGTGTGATTTTTAACAAAATAATAGTAAAATGAGTGTGGATTAGGAGGGAAAATAACGATTTAAAAAAAGAAAGTGCTAGGTTTTTAGTACTGGCCAATTTGATATTTTTACTTGTAATCAAATTGGGATAGTGATGTATTTTATTCATGGTCAAATTCTCTACTTAAAGAAGAATCAACGCTAGCTGATTGAAGAGGCTCATTCAAGCATGCTTAGGCGAGGACCACATATGAGAGATCACGGAAAATTGCTCTTTGACTCCGTTTCTATATGATTTTTGCATTATTTTTTTTTCTCCATCACTTAAGCCCTATGTGTGCCTTTACTAACTCCACTTTGTATTATTTTTTAGTAGAGAAAATGAGGACACAATCTATATATTCACAAGTAAACCTTGTACCTTTAGAGAAATATCTTTGCTCTTAGTCTAGACTTGTGATCCAAAGAGCTTATAAGCAAAACCATAGATCCCCCCACCCACAGCCCCCCCCCCCCCCCCCCTCCCCTTGGACGGCCTCCCCTAGTGAGTATACTCTAACCGCAATCCAACCACAATTCCATCTATTCCTTTCTTCTCCCCCCGCGCCCCCCCCCCCCCCCCATCAAACTGATCTTGTTGTCCTTGAAGCACCGCAGCCCATTGGGCCATTCACTTTCTCCTACTTTGCTTGGCTTCTTGAAGCTTTTCTCGAGTGTGTTGGAGGCTTGGAGCCTGCCTTGTCTCTATATATTTGAGTGCTTATAGGCTGAAGTGGGTTTCTAATAGTATTTGTTTGTATTGTCATTGTAGAGTTATTCTTTACTCATTTCAGTATGACTTTGGATTATTATTGGTATGTTTGTTTGTTTGTTTGTTTTTTTTTTTTTTAATTGTAATAGCATTTATTTGTATTTATCGTTGTAGAGTTATGTTTTACTCATTTCAGTAGGACTTGGATTATTATCGGGTTGTTTGTCTTTTTTTTTTCTTTTTTTTTATAAATAAATATTGGGTTGTTTATCCATGCTATATGATTTTTTTATCTATATATACTATAAAATCGAAGCCTCTAACCAGTAGTTGACTTTTTTTGAAGCTCTCACATTTTTACACATCAGTATTATTTATAAATTAAAAAAAAAACTATTTAAATTGAGAAGACAGCTGGGTTAATTTATTATAATGATGAACCTCTAGCTTATATCCACTACTAATATGCTTTACTTCCATTACTAAAATTTAAATAATAGAAATGCAAAAACTTCCATCCCAAACAATGCTACCATTTAGGCTGGTCCATCTATATGAAGATGATTACGGTTACAGAGAAGATAATGTTAATACTGATTCTGATCCTCATGAAAACAACATGAAAAATATACCACATTAGTTCTCGCCTAAGGCCCAAAGCTCTGTTCGAATGTATTTTAAATTCTTGATGTAAAAGAAAATTCAAGGAACAAGTGCTCTCTATTTTCAATTGTGCACCTGTAGTAAACATAAAAAAGTCTTTTATTTGTCCAATTTAGTGTGCGTTTGCTGAAAAATGGTGGGTCTCGTGCACTGTTCATGAGACCTGTAAACATTTTTTTTAAACAAAAACAACTTTAAAACTGAGTCTTACGATACTAATCATACATTTAAAATTTATTTCGCTACAATGATTTCAGTTTTTAGTGAGATAATTGAAACATAAACTTTTAAGTTGAATGGATTTTGGTTTTTGATTACTAAACTGCAATCTCTTCTATCTGGCTACAACTGTAGACAATTTGGCCAACCCAACATTCCTTCCATAACCTCATCTGCTTTTAGGCTTTTGGACTTTTATGTTGGAAGCCAATAGTAAATCCAAGTATCGAATTTCGAGTTAGGAGATTGGAATACAAGAAGTTAAAAATAAAATTTTAAATAAACATTCATTTAATTCAACAAACATACAAAGTATCAAACAAACAAACACTATAATATATTTTGTACCGACCCTACTCTCTCTCTCTCTCTCTCTCTCTCTCTCTTTGAATTAGGTTTGTAATCGGCCAATCAATCAATCAATCAATATATATATATATATATATAAAAGTATATACCTCACGCAGGAGAGTATGAGGTTCTGCCATGCGGCGGTCCTTTTGAAGAGTTTACTTCCTCCACATTTCACTTCTTTTCATGTCTTTTAGCATATCCGAATAGCTTCCTTAGAGTAGTTCTCCTTTCCATTTGACCTTCCACATCACCTAAATTTTTAATAAGTGCCATGTGGTCATTTCTTTCTCTCTCATTTAAAAGGGTGATTATCCTTATCTTAAAAGGAATTACAATGCTTTGCATTTACCCGGCCTTGGTACGTATCGATTTTAGGCTTTTCATCTCCACCCTCACATGTGACTCTTGCACTGCCTAACTCCTATTCTCATTCTTCTTCTATAAGTACTAGAACTAGAATACAAATACAAAAGCAATAATGTGAAAAAGGCAAGGTTAAAAGTATATTGAACCTTGTGGGTTATGCTCACATTGGGAACCACCATTCGTATTTCTATCCTCAACTTGCTAGATGACACTTCCTTTGGTACTCTCTCTCTAGATGTTGACAAGCAATACTCATACTCATTTTGACCCCAAAAAAAAAAAAAATAGTTGTTTTCCTTCTTTCTATGACACTAATGAATCACAACAATCGAGAATTTGAAGCTTGCATATTGAAGAAGAAAGTGAACGTCATGGATGGAATAATCTAAGATGGGTCATGGTGATATCATATGGTAATTTTTTCTATTTTGGGTTAATTGTGGAGTACATGAATTGGCAGCCTATAGTGTTATTTCTATATTCCTTGAAATTTTTATTCTGTTAAGATCAATTTACTACAATATGCTCATTGTACAATAAAAAACACGCATCAAGGATTAATATAAGATTGGAGAATTGATATTAGCTAGATAAATCTAACATGACATGTATTTGCAAATATTATTTTAGCAAATGATTTCATATCTACAAAAACAAATTGACCTTTGGTGCTTGGCTGCTTGCTAATGCCAATTTAAGGGAGAATATGGTGTTGGTTGCTGGTGGTGACCTAACACATGTACGTAATGGGACCCCATTTGGCCTTGCGTCAATTTAGATCTCTTTCATAGATACAATATTGAGTCACATGGCCTTAAATATATACAACTTTATTTAAATGGAATTATGGTTATAACCATATGGTTTTAGAAATTCATATGATTTTTTTATTTTTTATTTACAAATTATTTGGAATTTGTGACAATTCACTCTTCGCCCTATGTATATCAAATGTGCAATATATTATAATTTATTTTGTTGTCTTCTATAAAGTTCCATATCACCATATTTGGTCATTTAGTGTTCTTCCATTGTTAAGCTACTTGTAATAATGATTCTGTTGCAAAGGAAATGTGCAGCCATAAAAACAATTTCATATATATTATTTTGAAACATGAAGTCCTGTTATGTGGCACTTTATTGGAGCAAATTTGCATTTTATCTTCAATCGCATCTTTGCATGTAACTTTGAATAATTGGCCTTCAGCCCTTAAAGCACGTAACTTTGAGGTATTCAATTGAGAAAGAACTTGAAAATTATTACAACCAAAATTGAATTTTGTGTTGTTTTGTTTTCTTATGAAAATGCACCCCATACTCATTGAAGTGTATTTCCAAATTAAGAGGATTCATATCAATTAAGCACCAAAGAAAAAAAAAATTTAATGGATATGTGTGTGCAACTTAAAAGTCTTGCTTTTTATGACAAACTATTTGCTTCAACTAATTTCTAAATTCTTTATCACCTGAATTTGTACTATTTTAATTCAACCAAAACCTTTATGTTATTGCAACAATAATATGTGTTATTACTCTATTATATATTCAACATTTTTCATAAGCTTTTTACATATAAGCTTACAGTATTATCCATGCATCGCGTAGGCAACTGCTAGTTAATTATAATTTTAGTTAAGTGTGGGCTTAGGGCTGGGCTGGGTTTAGCTAGGCATGGCATATACGTGCTAGTTTTTTTTTTTTTTTTTTTGGGGTGTGGGGGGTCGGGTTTAGGGCCTTCCCCAGCCCATTGTTCTTCTTGCTGGATTTTTTGACAATGGGAGCTCACGTTGTAACTTGTAGCGGCTATTTTCTTTTGTATTTTTTCATTAGTACGCTTGTAAGGTTTAAGGCCATATTACTGGCCAAATACACCATATTACACAGGTTACACGAGTTCTCTGCAACCAAAAAGAGAAAAATGGTAGAAAGTCAAATGACTCAAGCACCAGACCAAATGGTAAGTGTCCAAGTATAAGATTTTCGAACTAAGATGGAGCCCCCCATGAAAATTTTGCTTGTCCGGATTTCATTCAATAACCCATAGGCCTATGGATGAATCGTGAACACCATTAATTGAAGCTATTTTCCTAATGTAGTTTATATGTGAAACTGTAGGAATTATACTTAAAAAGTAACAATTTAAGGAAACAAATATAAAACGTTTATCAATTAACAATTATATCATGTGCATATGTAATAAAAATCAACAATAAAATATGAGAAATTTACATACTAAATTATATTATTCAAGGACCTCACAAGTAATTAGAATGCTCTCCCTAACTGGATAGTTGGGTGATTAGAAGGTGAAAGTAGTGGTTTTAGCCATATGGGGTAAGATTCATCAATCATTCGGACTTGACTAGTGTCACGAAAAAGTTATTAATTAATCTCATAGAAGCCAATTTACAATGGTGAGAAATCGAGAGAAAACAAAGTGGACAAATATAATTCTGTTTTGTTTTATGAAGGTGTTAATGCAAGTAAGTAGTTCTGTAAGTTCTGGTTTTCTTAATTTGATCTTTAGTTGCTATCTTTACCTTTTTTTGGTTCAGACAATGGCATTGTTGGTTTAAATTTCATCATTTCCTAACTTAAATAAACTTGTTTTATTATTCGCATCATAGCATAGTTAGAATATTCTTTTCATGGATTTAGTTGTTATTTGGTTAATTTTTATATTCATAATCAACATAAAGAACTTGATGTACTTACCATCAATTGTAAAGAATTACAGTCCTCTCCATGGAGGCATAAATAACTCATACCCTTTTAGAAACAAAGTTAAATCATAAAATTAAAGGTGCCATCGATGCAACTTGAAATCAAATCAATGAAATTATAACATTTTAGTGTTTGGTTGTTTAAAGAATTCTCAAGAAAAGTGGTGGTTGGGGGGAGAAAAGCAATGAACAATCACCCTACATACACTTGAAAGAAAAAGGAAAAATGGCGAGGGAAATAAAAAATAAAAAAGAAGAAGAGGAACAATGCATGAAAAATGTCTTTTATTTTGCTATTTATTTCAGCTAGGAGAGGAAAAGAGAAACAAACTCTTCACAATCTCTAGCAAGTAATACATAGACTGACTAACTAGAGACAACTCATACAGATACATAAGTAGCAACAAGCAACAAAATAGGATCAAAGCACCCTAAGGCCGTAAGACTCCATCATATATCGATCCAAGGCTTATTTATTTATTGTAGAAGTAAATGTATAACCATAACACGGCTACTTATGAGTGAAAGCAATGTTTATTGGGTTGGCAGTGTTGGGCCTGTTGGCTTAGATGGGACTTATGGGATGCTTGGTATGAGTGGCTTTGCTAGCTTTAGGTTGAGTTATTGGAAGCTGTGTTTTTGGTATGTGGTGGGTGTTTGGCAACCGTGGCAATGTTGGCTCAAACGGGAATATTATGGATACTTGGTAAGAGTGGTCCTTTAGGTAGTGTACAAGATAAGCGTACTGACAATGATGGGAACGGTGTGGTACTGTGGTATGCGTATGTGACACTGTGGTTGCTGGCCGTGTTGGTGGAGAGGGTATTTGGGTGCTTGGCAATGTTGCTGGAATCTTGGGCTTTGGTAGAGACTGAAACACAAGCAATCCAACATTGGGAAACTTCAGTTGGATCAGAGGTGTAGATTGTATTAGTCCTGGGGTTGAACTTGAATCTGCACCTGAGTCCAAAAGGTGGCTAGCTGCTAGGCTCGTATCGGTGCTTGACAGTGACAATGCTAAAACCAAAGAGAAGGCGAAGATATGCTCATAAAAAGCCATAGCTGAAAGAAGCAGAGAGTTGAGAGTTAGGGGCAAGTTTTAGCTCGTTAGTGTTTTTGTGAAGAGCAGCATGTACCAATTGAGTTTCAATAGGGAAAATATATTTAGAAATCAAGGATTTGGAGCCAGACTCCAACATAAATTTGATGAGTTGTTGCTGGGGACAATTATGAAAAGCATTGGTCACATAGTTAGCCTCTCTCACTAATTTGTTGCAGTTTCTGTTAGAATAATGTAGCCCAACATGATATTTTATTATCAATAATTAATTATTCAAAATTTCTTGTGAAATTTTGCAATATTTTTATCATGTAAAATATTGGAATATTGAAATATGTCTACTTGATATTGTAGACTAAGATTGTGAATCATTTCATTATAGTCATTGACTTGACCATATCCATCATGATGTAGCCTATTCTGATAGGTACATTGTTAGACCATGATAGAAAGGAGGAGCAAATTAAAATTGCTCAAACTATGGAAAACAATATGGGCTAGT
Organism: Lithocarpus polystachyus; assembly: GCA_033629205.1. Lineage (NCBI taxonomy): Eukaryota > Viridiplantae > Streptophyta > Magnoliopsida > Fagales > Fagaceae > Lithocarpus > Lithocarpus polystachyus. The sequence continues at coordinate 55,455,508 of CM066167.1, forward strand.
CTTTCGATGGTTAATGCATAATAATCTCGGAAGTCCTTCCATAATGAGATTCATGCACGTTGAGTGTTGACCTTAATAAATCTATTGTGTCATTACCAGTAACTTCGCTAACTTCGCCTCCTATAAGAGGTATTGTCATTATAGTGATTCTGGGTATGAACAATAGATGAATCCATGTGTTAAAATGGATTTACAAAAGTAATGACATGTTAATGAAGTTGTATATTAATGAATGTAACATATCTGTTACATGAATTGTTATTACAATAGAAAGGATTTTAAGGCTAGTTATGTCCTTTCTAAATATTATAAATATTGTCAAGGCCACACTTGCAAGGGGTGTGAGAAAAGGAAAGAAAACTCTTATTAATGATCTGCCTTTAGACTATCTACTGTTACAATATCTCAATAAAGATACAACAATTCTCTCACATTGGGGTGGATACAATAATTGTGGGGTGTATGTCATTTTTGTACTTTTAAAATGTTGTGTAATTATTCAATTCCTTTCAAAAACGAAAAAAGAAAAAGAAAAGAATATATATATATATATATATATATATATATATTCAATTCAACTCAGTCCCTCCACCGTTGATTTATCTTCTATAGCTGAATTTCTCATTGTGCTTGATGTCAATATGGGTTTAAGCCTTTAAGGGTGGAGACAGATTTTGAATTTCATGAGAGGAATTCGGTAAAGGTACTGTGAGATAGGATGATGGTCGTTTGGCATTTAGGTTCAATTCTTAAGAGAATCAATTAAGATGGAAACCTAGGCAGTATAGATTGGCTTTCACGTCACTTTAGTTTTGAAAAATGATACTAAGCAAGAGCCATAAACATGTAAGCCTGTAATCCATCAGATAGTCCATTATCATAATAAGTTGATTACTTGATAGTCCATCCCCTGCCGACATTGTTGGTTTCATATATATATATATATATATATATATATATATATATACACACACATATCTTTGCATTATGCTGGTGTGTCCAATGCTGATGATGCTGATGAGTCATATATATATATATATATATATAAATTCTCAAAATTGGTTTCCGAAACAGATTATTTTTGTTTAGCTATAACCTGAGAGGGTAGGTAGGTTGGAATTATAACAGGCTTTAAGTCTAGTTGAGATGGTGAACTAACCAGAACTTCTCTTATTCATTCCCAACTACATCTCATCAAACACTTCGAACGTACCCTTCACATTCCACTATAAATACCAATTAAAATTTCCTGCCTTGAACACTTCAACTCATAACAGAAATAGAAGTTACCCATATAATGGCTATCAAACAATGGCTAGTTGCAAACAATCCTATCAAACAATGGCTAGTTGCAAGCATGTTTTCATTTTGGCTTTAATTGTAACATTGTCTTTGTCAAGCATTAATATGAGCTTGGCTGCTCGTCAACTATTGCAAACGCCTGCAGCTCCATCTCTGCCAACATTGCCTCCATTGCCTTCAGTGCCAACACTGCCTCAAGCCACATTGCCACCATTGCCTAGCACGCCATTGCCAACACTGCCAACTACCACACTGCCACCATTGCCGTCACTGCCAACTCAACCAACTCTGCCAAAGTCCACGTTGCCACCATTGCCAAGCACCCAAATCCCCTCCTTATTAAATCCGACTTTGCCAACGACTCTTCCTCCTTTGCCAGCGACTCCATTGCCCACCATCCCTACAACAATCCCGTCAATTCCTACAATTCCAACTACAATTCCAACAATTCCCTTCTTCTCCCCACCCCCATCAAACTGAACTAGTAGTCCTTGAAACACTGCAGCCACGAGACCATTCAGGCATTCACTCTCCTTCTCCCATTTTGGGATGGCTGTATATTTGCATGGCTTCTTGAAGTGTTTCTCGAGTTTGTTGGAGCCTGCCTTGCTTCTATATATGTGTTAAAAGGAACTGGTGGGTTTATGATAGTACTCGTTTGTATTTGTCATTGTAGACTCATTCTTTACTTATTTTAGTGTCATTCAGATTGTTATTGTCATGATTTCCTTTACAATATGATTTCTTATTTATTCTAATGATGGTCCTTTCTATCTTCTTCTCCCCCCCCCCCCCCCCCCCCCTCCCCCCAACGCAAAAAGGATAAAGTTTATTTAATAAAATCGTCTAAGATAAACATATTACTTTAGGAGAAATTAGGAGTAATTATTTTTTTGGACTTCCCCATAATTGCACAACATACAAATATGATGGACAAATCCAATATAGACAAAAGGGTTGACTAATAGATAACCCCGAAACAACTAGAGTGAAGACACTTTTATTTGCTTCACGGTAGATGTGTTGGATTAAACTTGCCTGGCAAGAATGTACGTATAATTACGTTCCAGCAATCAGTAATTGAAACATAATTTGACCAATGAGAAATAAAAGCACTAGTAAGAAAGTTATATATACCTAAATAGAGTTAGTTTTGAATATGAGATTTTAATAATGGCTTGTTTGGAAGTTTAGAGAGGGAGGAGAGTAGAGGCGAGTAGAGGGAAGAAGAGTAGTGGGGAGGAGAGTAGAGGAAAATGATTTCCCTCTTCATTGTTTGGATGTTTTTAAAATTAGGGAGGGGGAATGAGATAATTAGCCCTTTAGAAATGGTAATTTTGTTAATTTAGAAAGGGTAAATTAGGGAATTTATTTAGCCAATAACTTATCTATTCTACTCTCCCTCCAAATCTCTCCAATTTGGAGGAATTAAAAATGAGAGGTTAGAGGGAGTTGAAACCCCTCCAAACCCTCCAAATCCCTCCCCCTCCTTTCTTAAAAAACTTCCAAATAAGGTAATTGAATTACTCTCCCTCTCTCTACTCTACTCCCCCTCCTTTTTTTAACTTCCAAACAGGCTATAACTCCCAAGTAAAGGATAATCCATCCCGAATAGTTCTCAATTTTGTGAATAAGCTAGATGTACGATTTGCATGAGAATCCTACGTTCCAATTTCCAAAATGATCTCGAGCCCCTCTGGAGTCGGTGGCATAATTCGAGATCATTTTGGGGAATGGAATGTGGGATTCTCATAAGATGGTCAAATGTGAGTTTTAAATTTAAAAAAAAGAAAAAAAAATTGTGAATCATTTTGGAAATTGGAATATAATTATGTAACTCATATTTGGCCACCCCCAAATTTAAAACTCATATTTCTCTTATGAGATGCAAAATTAATTAAATAAGTTTTTGTGTTTAACTTTTACTAAATTCTCATGTTTAATATGATAATAAGGTTTTCCTAAAAAAAATGATAATAAGGTTAACCAACTTAATCTTTAGAAGACATAAGTGATCTTAAATGGGATTTTGTCAATTTTAAATTAGATAAATGTTTTCCTTAAAAAATTTGTAACAAGAATTTTCAATAAAATTATGTAACACTTGCATTTGGAAAAATAAAAAATCAATCTTTTTAAACAATTAAGAATTGTTATTGTAAGGACACAGTTTTCGTAGATTGGGCCCCCAAGTGAGATGGACGTAGGCCCAAAACAAAAACAAAATCCTTGCAATGAATTTGTAGAGAGTGGGCCAGAGAAACTAGGCTTAGAGTGAGATTAACGATGATCAAGATAAGGTAAAGATCGAATACAGATTACCCCTCTCTAGCTGCACTACTACCCAGTAGTTCAACATCAGAGGGCTTTATCAGCAAACCCTCATACAGCTAGGCAGATTCATTATTATCCAGCACTCCAACAAGAAAGGGTCTAATTGACAGCAACCCTTTTTATCGCTGGACATGTTCATCTTTCCAGCAACAAAGGGCCTTATCAACAGATTACCCTTCTTTGGCTGCACTATTACTCAGCAGTTCAACTTCAGGGGGCTTTATCAGCAAACCCTCATACAGCTGGGCAGCTTTATTATTATCCAGCACTGCAACAAGAAAGGGTCTAATTGACAGCAACCCTTTTTACCGCTGGACATGTTCATCTCTCCAGCAGTAAAGGGCCTTAGCAACAGATTACCTTTCACTAGCTGCACTATTACCCAGCAGTTCAACATCAGAGGGCTTTATCAGTAAAACTTCATACAGCTGGGCAGATCTATTATTATCCAGCAGTACAATAAGAAAAGGTCTAATCGACAGCAACCCTTTTTACCGCTAGACATATTCATCTCTCCAGCAACAAAGGGTCTTAGCAACAGATTGCCCTTCTTTGGCTGCACTATTACCAAGCAGTTCAACTTCAGGGGGCTTTATCAGCAAAACCTTATACAGCTGGGCAGATCTATTATTATCCAGCAGTACAATAAGAAAGGGTCTAATCGACAGCAACCTTTTTTACTGTTGGACATATTCATCTCTCCAACAACAAAGGGTCTTAGCAACAGATTGCCCTTCTTTGGCTGCACTATTACCCAGCAGTTCAACTTCAGGGGGCTTTATCAGCAAAACCTTATACAGCTGGGCAGATTTATTGATATCCGGCAGTCCAACAACAAAGGGCCTGATCAGCAGCAAACCCTCATGCTGCAAGACATATTCATTGTTATCTATCACTTCCACAGCAGCAAGCCTCATCAAGCTGAAAGCCTTCATCTTGCTGAACAGTCTATTTTCTTCCCTAGCGGTAAAATCAAAAAGCCCCAGCAAAAAGCACTTCTTCAGCTGGATGAATTATTACATCTCAAATCCCTATTTGCCCACTCACCAAATACAAAATACTCAAATAAACCCCACAAATACTTCCCAAATATTCTTCACATTATTACCCAACTTGAGCTCCCACAAATACTCTCTATACAAGCCCCATAAATTATTTTGGGTCCATATAAATACTTACCATACCATTACTATATTGAGTCACAAAATTATACCATCTCTATAAAAAGCTCAAACTCATTTACTTTGTGGGCAAAACCCAAAAAGCCCAATAAAACCCTCTACAAAACCCGTTGCTATACGGCACTCTTACAAAGCCCGTTGCCACACGGCACCCTAAAGGCCGTTGCTATACGGCACTCTTACAAAGCCCGTTGCTACACGGCATCTAAAGCCCGTTGCTACACGGCACCCTAAAGCCCGTTGCTACACGGCACTCTTACAAAGCCCGTTGCTACATGGCACCTCTAAGTCCGTTGCTACACGGCACCTAAAGCCCGTTGCTACACGGCACCTCTAAGCCCGTTGCTATACGGCACCTTCTAAAGCCCGTTGCTATACGGCACCTATCTAAAGCCCGTTGCTACACGGCAATATTTTTACAAAATCTCAAACTATTTACTTAAGCCCAAATAATAATTTGGCAACTATTTACTTAAGCCCAAAACAATAATTTTGGCACTAGCCTAACAAAGCCCAAATTTTAATTTGGCATTATTTTACTAAGCCCAAAAAACTATTTTGGCACCTATTTTACTAAGCCCAAAAACTATTTTAGCACCTATCTTACAAAGCCCAAATTTTTGGCATTTGCAACATCTGATAAAGCTCTATTTTTGTGTTTGGTATGCCAAATGTGTCAAATATTTGACATTTGGCACATTTGACACGTCTACTACAGATGCTCTAATTGATTGGTAAATTATTTTCAATATAACACCATCAATGTAGCACATTTTTTAATGATTTAGAATGTTAAAATAACTTTTAAGTAGTTTTACAACCATGAATATGAATGCTCTAAGAGACGTACACTTTGGTTATGGAGCAAGTAGACACAGACGTCTGTGTCTAGCTAGCGTCGACGCACAGTTGCACGTCGAAGTCTAGCTAGCGTGGATAGGACAGGATAATATATGGATCAAATATTGAATATTCCATGGAAGTCACTGGAAAATTTCCACTCAATTCCAATTGACTGCGTAACAATCACCCTTACTTGCACGCATTTGAGAGCATTTGCATCAGTTCGGGTAAAAAATTTTGCATTTTACACCTCTAAAAGCTACTTTTTCTATTTTACACACTCATTTTTACAAGACACCCACATCAGTTTGTCTATTCTACACATTTATTTAATAAAATAATCATTCTTTTACCATTTTTTATTATTCTCTCCTCGTTGCTTTTCCCTCACAGACCCGATCTGGAAGGCCGAAACCCATCTCCCTCAGAACAAATCTCTCTCGCACAAACCCAAACCAGTGAGCCACCACCACACAAGACGACGCCTCGATCAACGCCTCGATCAACGCTTCAGTGGGTTCCGAAGGTCGCACAAACCCAAATCTCTCTCGCACAAACCCAAACCATCGCCTCGATCAACGCCTCGTCATCGCTTCAGTGGGTTCCGAAGGTCGATCGTCCTCTGCCGCGGCTATGAAGGTTGATCAGAGCCTTCTCCAGCTCTCACCGAGTCGGCGCCGACGAAGACGAGCCATGTTCTCCGGCCAAATCCGACCAGAATCTGAGAATCCTGACGCCGACAAAGAGAATCGGCGAAAAAGCTTGATGATCGGCGGCAGTGGTGAGAGCTAATAAGGAAATGGGGGAGTGAGGTGAGGTGAGGTGAGAGAGTCCGGTGAGAGTGAGAGCAGTGACAAAGAGAGAGTCCGGTGAGAGTGAGAGCAGACACAAGAGAGAGAGAGAGAAAAAATTAATAAAATATCATATCCACATGCTACAGTAACCGTGTATATATGCACGGTTACTGTAGCTAGGTGCAAAAATGCATAATTTTGCACCCACTGATGTGGGTGCATTTTTGGGCAAAATCTTGTAAAAACACTATCTTTTTGCATTTTACATGAGTTTCCATGAGCTGATGCAAATGCTCTGATACGGCAATTTGTCCGCCAGGATTGCTGGGAAATAATAACGAAGGTTCGTCTATATGGGAAAGTTTGAATTTTTATTTGTTGGAAAATAATGTTTGAACGTTAGATAGCCTAATTAGTTGGATTTGTCAATAATAATAATAATAATAATAATAATAATAATAATAATAATAATAATAATAAATCTAGTAATAATAAACACACAGATTAGCATTTAACATACCCCTGGCAAAATGGATCAATTACAAGAACTCAAAACTCACACAACAAACTTACAAAAATTTGACACTCCTACAATTCTCCGTGATCCTCTAAAAACTGCGGAGAGAAAATTAAGGTGGCTGATTATCAGTCCTTATTAGGTTTCACATAACTTATGACTGTGTAGAAAGTCTGCGCAAGCGTAAGGATTAAGAGCACAAAGGCAGCCAATGCAGAAATAAAAGACCATGGGGTGTCAAAATAAGTATACTTAAGGCTCGCCCATTGTACATGCCAACTATTCCGATAATAGTGGTGCACATCCTCGAACAACTTCGACAAATAACACATATCAATATCAAAAGCCACATCCTTGCCCAGATTGTTGATAAATCGAGCAACCTCGGCCTCGTTACCAAAGTGATTATCGATTATGTTCTGGTCAGAAAGGTACTCCACGTCTCTAGAAGTGTTGACAAGGCAGTCCAAAAATGTAGCGTAAGTCGTAATGTGCTTAGAGCAATTATTGTGGCATTGCTCGAATGCCACACAGTTCATCAAGAAAGAAGTCATGAAATCGTCGATTGTTATAGTGGGCATCTCAATCACACCGTGCCTGAATTTCACAACCAAGAAACTGTCCGCCTTGATTGGATTCAGCCTAATCCCTGAACGGCGTAGCTTCGAGACACACTGGATGATATGGGTTGGTGTTTTGACTTGTTCTGCACATTCTGGCAGATCGGGTGGGAAAAAACTTGAGCGAACCATGTCAAGCAAATGCAAGCCTTTGAGATCGTGGTGACTCTCTATGATATCGTCTTGTCTTTGCATTATGTAGTTGAAGAATCGCAAAGCGAGTAAGGACAAGGATGGACCAGACTCCTCTTGAGGCAATTTCGTAACCTCAAATAAACGTTCCAAAATGAAATATGGAATTTGATTTTCAAGCCTGAGAAAGTCTCTGTAGAAAAACGGTAAAATCCAGGCCATAGTGATGAGAGGGTCATCGGGATCGCACCTTATGTGATTGTCAACCTTGCGGAACAACTCCAATATAAAACAACCATCAACAACCATCATTTCTAGGAACTCATTGGAGCTGAGGTGAATGGTCTCAGAATAACACTCTCTAGCTTCTTTTTCAAGTGGGTGTATGCTTTTCAAGTAGTCCTCTAAGGTTAAACCTATAATTTTGGTCTTAGAGCAAAGAACCTAGGTACCTCCACTTGTGCTCCTCGATCATTTGTAAGTGAGGCTCGCCGCGGTGATAGGGGCCGATGGAGACGCTGTGGGGTTGATACGAGTTTCCATTGATGTCGATTAAGCTCTTTGGGACTCTGAAGATGCAACATGTTCTTTTACCTGCGGCTTTGCTTAGTAACCTTGGGTTTTGGGAGATCTTCTCGTGCATCTTGTCTAGGCGATCCTTGTTGACCTCCCAAATGCTCACCATGTGACTTGAATTTTTCTCTACAGAATTGCTTCCCATCATGGATTTTAGTTTTTTTAGATTATGGAGGTGAAGCTCAAATTGGTGTGGCTCTACTTGCTGGAAGTTTCAGGAAGATAAGGGGGGGAGCATGTGGCTAAGGGGGGTACATCATGTACCATACATGTTAGGAGAAATTGTAGAGTATGGATGGATGAAAAGGTCCCACCTTCATTTGTATTGTCAACATCGGGTCCAACTGGTTCTTGCTCTCTCTCTCTCTCTCTCTCTCTCTCAGAGTGATTACCCTTAACAATTATTAAGATTTCTTAAGATGTGAATTTGGATACCTATGTGTAATTGATATAAATCAAAGTCTAGCTCCCACGTTCCAATGTCCTCTTGCTAACCAAGATTTGGTCAAACCATGGCTCGCACCATAAACACGAATTTTGAAATTCAATTAAGTGTGGAGAATGTATAAGGTATTCCCACAACGCTTGATTGTAGTTAAAGTCTAATTTTGATTATCCTTTCACAAAGTTATGGAATGCAAGAAAAATAGAATACTAGATTCAATTTTGAGGCATGCACCTAATGATATCAAGCATGCATCAAGACTGATGCTTGTAAGTTGATATCAATGGTTCTAATATAAAGTGTTCGCTTGACACTTAAAGGACAAAAACCCCAATTTTCGAGATCCTTTCAACCATCATGCTCTTTCAAGGTCCTAGATCAGATTTTATGCCAAGCCTTAAGGTTCATTTGGTTGAAGGTGAAATAGGGAGGATAGAAAAATAAATGAGAGAAAATACGAGAAAAAACTAAAAAAATATTAAGTGTGTTTGGTTAGGAGAGGAGGGGGAGGGAAAAATAGTAAGGTCCAATAGTTTTCTCTCCTGTCCTACCAAAACTTGTTTTCTCCAAATTGGAGAGAAAATGGAAGTGAAAGGAAAAGATGTGTTTTTGACAAATTGTCATTCCCACAACAAGAAAGTTATTTGTCTTTTTTTTTTTCTTTTTTTTCTTTTTTTTTTTTTGTTTCTTCTATTCTGCTCAATGGTGGAGCCAGGATTATTTGTCATTCCCACAACAAGAAAGTTATTTGTGGATTTTTTTTTTCACAAATTATTTAAATTTTAGCTAATATAAAAAGAAAAAAATTATGAATAATTAAGTATAAACTACTAAATGCAATGAGATAAAACCAAACAATTAAAAAATTCTCAAAACCAAATATAAATACAATAAACAGCACTGTTATATATAAACATTCACTTTGAACTGATATCACTGTTATTTATTCATGCAACAGCATAGTAAAAGCATCCATAATAGTGGAGCTAAAAATTTAGCTATTAGGCACCTAAAAAAGTCATTTTATCTATTTTACCTTTTCACACCCAACATCAATGGATCTATATATATTTTTAGCTATTTGATTAAAATAATACAAATAACTCATTAGAATAATAATAAAAACATCCACCACAACCACAACCACAACCACATCAAAACCAAAACAAACACAACCACCAGATTATAGTGCCCTGGATCCACCCTCAAAACTCAACAGATCTAAGCTTGATTTTATACCCAATGGCAAATCGTGACCTAATTTCAAACCAGGCCAGCCATCGTCAAACCCAAACCACCATCGAACCAGACTAGCCACCATTGCACTCACCATTGGAAACCGCCACAAGCATCGCACAAATAAAAAAAAAATAAAATAAAACACAAAACCATCAACCACTGAACCCACTGCTAGAAACCATCACACCCATTGCAAAAATCAACACAAACCCTGCACCCATTGCACAAATCAAACCAAACCCATCAACCATTGCACCCACCGCACAAATCAATGCAAATATCAACCACTGCTGGTGACGTTGAGCTTTGGGTGGGCCAGTGGCGGTGAGACAGAGAGGTGAGAGTTGTGAGAGAGGTGAGAGTTTGAGAGTTGAGACAGTTGAGAGGCAAAGTTGAGACAGACAGAGAAAAAGAAGAACAAACAAATAATAATTTATATGAAGGGAGAATAAAAAAAATAATTTTTTTTTTTAGCTTTCAGCTATAGTGCACCACCATATATAGCTGTGCACTATAGCAATGTCGGTAAAAAAAAATTTACCTATATAACCACTATTGCAACACTCTTTTGTATATAGTGGTACTAAAAATAGCTTTTTAACACCACTATTGCTAGTACTCTAAAGGGTACTCAACAACACTGTAATATACTGATACTAATATATTATTAAAGTTATAAACAAAATGATAAAGAAATTGATAGCCCAAAAAAAAAAAAAAAAAAAAACAGTAAAACTTGCGGTATATACTATATACACTACTTTGACTTGTGGGTCTGTTTGGTTATATTGTTTAAACAACCGTTTTCGTTGTTTAAACAACACAACACTTATTTCTACAATATATTTTCATCCATACGTATTTTCACAATACTTAAATAATGTTATTAGAATAACATTATTAAACAGACCTTGAATTATTCACAGCACTTAAACAAAGAGATAAAAGAGAGAGATCTATCTCAGGAGCTTGAAGCCGATGGATGACCACAGACTCACGTCAATGCCACTGGCGGCTTACCGTAAGGGTGATGGTTTCCTTGAATTTGGTGGAGATTTTTCAGTCATTTCCATTGAATATTCAATGTTTGATCCATCCATATATTATTATTCAGGCTAGCTCGACTTAGACTGGCAGTTGTGACTTTTTTGTGACTTGTGACTACTTGTGTACAAAAAGGAAATAGAAAGCGTGCATGTAATTATGCGGTAGAAAGGTCATCTATTGTGTTCATAAAAAAAAAATAATAAAAAAAAGGTCATCCATTGCTTGTGTGAAAAGAAAGGATTTATTATAGGATATGATGGGGTTGCTACAGCGGTATTAGGATGGATAGAGTGGGGCCTTCGAGCCTTATTACAAGAGCGCTGTAATACTGTTTAAATTCTTTATTACTGAATATTGGATCGTTAAAAAATAACATATTTATAAATAATAAAAAATATGTAGTTGAAATAAGAATATTACGATAAATTAATGAAAAATATACAAAATGATAGGATTTTAAATGAGGAAATTAGTTTAAAGATTAGGGTCATTATTCTATTTGATGCAAAGATGAAAAAGAGTGTGCCTTGAACCTGGTTAAGTTTGGCTAATGCAATCCAGTATTTACCAAAAAAAAAATACTACTATATATATATATATATATATATATAAATATGAAAAAGAGTTGATTGAAATGGTTTGGTAATATTTACAGGAAAGTCATTAATTAATGCATCATTAAAAAAAAGTGGCAGTTGATTAAAGTTAGGAAACAAAAAAAAAAAAAATATATATATATATATATATATATATATATATAGAGAGAGAGAGAGAAAGACCAAAAAGTAACATTAGTAGTAGTAAAAAAAATGTCATATCAATTAAGAAAGGAACATATAATTCCATTTCAAATAGAGTAGAATAGTAGAAAAATATTATATGTGCTTGGCCTTGCTCAAATTGTATTCAAAGTTCAACTTTAAAAATTGGGATTAAGATTAATTGTAGTTTTTGTTATAGTAGAACGTGTCAGAATGTTTCTAAATTCTAATTAGTACAGTGAATTAAAACCTGTTATGTCATTTATACTATCTTATACTGTGCCTCGTAAAATTAGACTTATCCATTACAAAAATAATTTTAAATAATAGATAGTAGGTCAATTACAAAAAAATAAAAAATAAATAAATATAGATGGTGAATATTATTATTAGTTCAACTATTAGAGCAATTGCACTAATGTGTGTAAAATTTCTTGTTTATTTTAGCATAAGAACCCACTTTTTCTATTTTACACAACCACTTATCCAAAACTCTCACATCAATTTGTCTATTTTACCATCTATTTTATTTAAACAATCATTTTCCTCACTTTTTTTTTTATTATTTCTCTCAACTCCCTTTTAACCAATCTGAAAACTCTTTCTCTCTCCACTCTTGAAGACACTGCTCTTACAATACTAAAATGTTTTGCTGTCAAATATTGGAAATGGAATATGAAAATCTGTGTAAATGTATAAATAAAACAACGTGGGAAAAAATAAAAAGTGTTTAAAAATATATATTTTTAACTTTTTATCTATTTTATAAGAATGCTAACGAATTTAATATCTAACAATATTACGAAGTTTCATCGGCACATACAAGGATAAAAACAGACAAGATCTATATCAAATTAAAGTTGAAAGCAAGTTGGAGACTTATGACAGTTTCTTTAATACGTGTACAGGTGTACTAATTTAAAACTGTGTCTTGGAAGCGTTGAAAATTGGACTATACTTTTGTTTGCTAGAGAATTTTGGAAAATGCAGTGGGTCATGAATACCACGACAGTTCACCGTCAGTTTTAGTTTCATTTGATTGGAAAAGTGAAAAAGTAAGAGAATAAAAAATTAGTGGAACGATAAAAAAGTAAAAAGATAAAAAAGATTTGGTTTTTTCTCATATGTATTAAATTTGAAGGATGAAAAAGAGAGAGGGTAGAAAACTTTTTTATTTAGTTGAAGAGAAAAATGGGAGAATGAAAAATGTAGTTTATATAAATTAACTATTATGTTTTTGTAATATAATAGTGGAAATAGAGCTGTAAATGAACCAAGCCGTTCATAAACAGCTCGTGATTAGCTCGATAAAAAGCTCATTTATGTTTGTTTGTTTATAAACAAGCCAAGCTTATACTTTAGTCTTAGGCTTGTTTAATAAGCGAGCCGAGCCCAAGTAAAAAATATTGTTCGTGAACAAACTTGTGAACACCAAGGCTCGATATAAAAGTAACAAAACAAGTTGAGCCTAAGTTTATTTATGAGTTTGGTAATAAAATTGATATGAGCTTGACAAGTAAACTCATATCCTTTCAAGACTTTAATTAATTATAAGTTGAGACCACTCATCTAAACCAAATAGGCTAGATAATAAACTTGATATAGGCTTGATAATATACTTGTGTTGAATCTCAAGCTCAAAAACATGATATTAAGCTTGAGTTTGGCTTGATATTGAGCTCGAGCTTGGCTTGACCAATGAATCAAGCCAAGCCAAGCCAAGCCAAGCCAAGCTCAAGCTTTTATACTTTATAACAAACTCAAGCTTGAACATTATTTGTAGGCTCGTATCAAGCTCAAGCCAAGCTTGAACATTCTACTTTTACTGTCGAGCCGAGCTTGAACATTCACTACTCGACAAAGCTCGGCTCGTTTACAGCCCTAAGTGGGAAAGTGAGAGGGTTAGATGAGTGTAATAAAGTGAGAGTATTTGTGTAAATTACATCATTAGCATCTTTTCCTCCTCATTTTCCTCCCAAATTAGGAGGATAAAAAAGTGTGGGCCCGGAGAGATTATTTTCCTCTCTATTTTCTGTCTCTCTCTTTTTCTCTCCTAAATCAAACGGTGAAAAATGTCATTTTTCATCCTATTTTCCTCTCCTTATTTTCTATCATCTCTGTTTTCAACCCAACCAAACATACCCTTAGTTTTTACTCCATGTTTTTGTTTTTTCAATATTGGGCTATCTTCTTAGCTGGTTTTCTTGGTCTTTTTAGTCTATATTTGTCTGCGCAGCGGTTTGCTAGACCACTCTGTATACAATTTTATTTATTTATTAATATAAGTTCTATCTTTTATCTAAAAAAAAATGGTTTGGACTTTGATTTGTCAAACAGTTTCTAGTTCCTTAGGCCATGACTTCCTGTATATATAATCCGAGGCCAATTCCTTAATTATTATGACTAGAAAAATTTGGCCTGCCTCGTCTTCCATTTTCCTTCAACACACAAAGTTCACCTTCATTAACTCCTACTTAGCAAAAGAATCCACCAAACCACATCTTTGAAATCCAGAGAGTTGTTGCAGTATCTTCTCAACCATAAGCTACGTAGCCGTGCAAAGTCACAAAATGAATTCTGGGGTGGTTCAATTTCCTCAACCCACAAGACCAATAGGTAGCTACAATGATCTTCACAAAATATTCATGACTTGCAGTCTTTGCAAATGCCTCAACCCTCGAAACCTACTACCACAAACAATATGAGCAACGAGGACCACATGGATATGTCGCAATATTTTGATCACAGTCAAGTTCCTAAGGCATCGTGTTACAAACCCGTGGGTAAAACTCACCCTTGAAAATGACTTGCAAGGTGAAGGTGCCTAAAAGCTTATAAACACATTGTTAAACTTATACTTAATCCATGTGGGACATAGGATTATAACATACCACCACGCTCCGCAATTGACATCCAAGGCGGCTCACTCTAACAACACTGATCCGATAGTAGCCCTCTCTTTTTGGTGGCTTCACTCACCTATTAGTAATTTTAATCTAGCCTATAGGTCACCCCCTCCGAGATCCGACCGCAAAGACGCAACTTATTTGATCCCATACTCAATGAGCTACGTCCGATTACTCGAAATGGTGGTTGGCTCTAATACCAAATGTTACAAACCTATGGGTAGAACTTACCTTTGAAAACCAGCTTGCAAGGACAGGGTGTCCAAGAGCTTATAAACACATGGTTGAACTTATACTTAATCCATGTGTGACATTAGGATCATAACACGCTGCCATCAATAACAACAGAAGAAGAAAAGATCAACATAAAGAAAAGATAAAGAAGCTGTAGAGGGGCTATGTAGAGGCATTTTAGAGATTTATGATAGACTTCCTGTGAGTCTACAAAGCCAATTGAATTTGGATGATATCTAAGCTCCAACCAGTTTTGCAAAAGGTTTAAAGACTAATCCAAGTGCAATGAGAGGTTGTTAGCAAGGATCAATGGAAGAATTAAGACACAAGCTTGAGCACTTCACAGTTAAGACTATACAATTGGTTAAAATTGTGAAGGAGGAATAAAAGCAATACTGTGAACCTCCTCAACATGGGAAAGTGCCTTGTTTGAAGAAAAATAGTGGCTACCATTAGCAATTATTGGCTAGACAATGCAATCAATGGTTAAGCTGAGTGATACTTGGCGATGGGTTACTTAAAAATCTATAGTGAAGGGCGATGGAAAAGTAGCTTTAATACCATGTCAAAATATGAGAGAGAGAGAGAGAGAGAGAGAGAGAGAGAGAGAGAGAGAGAGAGAGAGAGAGAGAGAGTTTAAGCAAGGAGAATTACATGATTTAGTATCAGCCAATGTCTAAAACGGAAAGCCCTTAAAGCATTCGCATCTGGGGGTGTAAAACACCCCCAGTTGCTATTTTAGCCACTAAGAACCTAAAAACATGCTCCAACCTAGTATGCAAATTCTAAAATTTTTAGAACCCATGAACAGTAGGTACTTATATTTAGAACCTACAGTTCACGAGTTTGTAAACCGAAATAATATTAACTTATTCTTCTCTCTCTCTCTCTCTCTCTCTCTCTCTCTCTCAACTATCTTCTCTTCAAAACTCTCCTCTCTCAATTCTCTGCTTGCTTGGGTGCTTGTGGGTTTTGTGTGGATTTTCCTTTGATTTTTTTTTTTGTGGGTTTCTATGTATATGGTGTTGCCGTGGTGGAAGGGCGTTGCTATGGTGGTGAGGTAGGTTGTTGCCGTGGTTGTGGGGTGTTGCTATGGTGGTGAGGTGGAAGGCGTGGTGGATCGGCGTGGTGGAGGTCTAACCTTGCTTTATGTGGATCAGTGGCTGAGTATGCTTTAGATAGATCGGCGGTCGTGAGTTTTTGTGTGTTAAAGGTGGTGGTGTATGTGTGTATATCGGTGGTAGGGACTGGGGTTGCTGGGTTTTTTTTTTTTTTTTTTGGTGGTTGCGGGGGGGTGTGTGTGGTGGTGGGGTGGTGGATGGGTGTTAGAGGTGGTGGTGGTCTATGTATCGGTGGTGGGGACTGTGGGGTTGCTGGTTTTGTTTTTTTGGTGGTTGCAGGGGGGGTGTGTGGTGGTGTGGTGGTGGGGTGGTGGGTGGCTGAGCTAATCTTTTTGGTGGTTGTTGCAGAGAGGAAAGAGTGAGATAGGAGAAGACAGAGAAATTATTATTTTTATTCTTTTATTAAGTAGTTTATATTATTTTATTAGGTTGTATGTAAAAATAAAAACTGAGATGCAAGGTGAGCTGTAAAATGGTTGATAAAATAAATAAAGTAAGTTTTTAGTGTGTAAAATATAACTTTTTTGGCCATCCGGATGTGAATGCTTTTACTGACTATATTTTTATGATTTTAAGAGAGCATTATATAATATATTGTCTTTCAAATAAGAAGGTACAAGTTTCCAAAATTTCCATACTTAATTTAAACTATAATAAAAGAGAGGTATTGTATTTTTTAATAAATTAAAAGGTAAGTTAGTAAATTTATAAATATTATATATATAGACTTTTTAAAGAGAACCATATTATAGAAAGGACCAAGTTTGGTAACAAACTTAGTTATAGTCTAAAATTATAATTTTACTTAATATATTTTTATTGAATGTGAATTTTGATAAATTTACCATTAGATTACATTTTCTTCTTATCTCCTCTATGCTTGTAAAATTTTTTAAAAATAAAAAACTAATAACTATGTCATCAATCAAATATTTAAATTTCAATTTTTTGTTGTATAAAATTATGCATAAAAAATAAATACAATAGATGACTAAGAATTTAGGACAAAGGAATATATTATTGTGGGGGTAAAACTTATGTACAATACTTTAGATGCTGCAAATTAGATTTCTTAATTAAATTTAAACACTTAGTTACATTGACCAATAAAATAAGAATAATTTATCATTTTCAAGAATAATTAAATTTAAAAAAAAAACCTAAGTGTCTAAATTCAAATAGAGATAATGTGCTGCACCTAAGTTTGACCTATAATTGTGAACCCAAAGTAGGATATGTATGGGTTGTTGATTCTAGAAAATCCCTTAATTGGACTAAAAAATTCAAGAACAATTAAAATTCCTTGATTTTAGTTGATCAAAGATATCAATATATCTAAATGTGATACACTAATACTACTGTTCAACATCTTTCTTAGAAAATTAATGTTTTAGTTGTTCTTCTTTTGTTTCGGTATTCATTTTAGCATCCCTTGCTTTCACTCGATGACGCCCATCATTTGCTATAGCTTGCTTCTAAAATTTATGCAGATTTGAAAATGATGATTGTGGTGGTCAATTCCCAACAACCTTGGGCTTTTAGGCTAGAACCCCCAATTTACTTGTACTCTGGGTTGGGATATCCCACAATAGGAGGTCCAAGAAATGTTTATTCAGGTTACTGATGGAGTTCAAACATTAATTTGGCACCTAACTCTCTGGTTTTTGGCTTAGCCAGGATAACTACTAGGTAGCCAAGCTCCCTCCCTAAAATCCAAACAGAATTTCCTTCTTCCAGGAATGTATTTCTCCTCACTACTCTCGTGTCTCTCTCCCTTCCCAAATCTTCCAACCCCTTTTTCTTACATCTCCTCCTGTATTTATACCCCTCTCTCAGTGGGGTTGTCATGATGAGAGGATATTCACTAGGTCAGTGGGTACCTCCATATCATATCACAGGTCAGAGGGGACCTACTTTCTGCTGTTGATATGACCTTCAAGTAACTCGCGCTTAACGCCAGTTATTGCTTAGTGGGTAGATTCCCCCAAGGGTCTTGAGCATAGCATGTCCTGGGGTGCTTAACTCGTGTGTTTGGCCAGCTCCACTCAGTTCATCTAGTGAGTTGAGATAAGCCGAGACTATCCAATGAGTGGAGCTGCAATTCGGGGCCAGTCTGCTGTTCTCGATCTGCATGGTAGCTCCCCACAATCCAATTTCTAGATAATGGGAGTGTGATTATGGTCATGTCATCGGAACTTAAGGGATCATGCTTGATGTAACTATTGCTTCTTAGGGATGCCAAACTTCAGGTAATAAATGCCCCAGATTTGACAGCCTGCCCTTCTCGCATGCGCCAAGCCAACTATTAGGATCAACTGTCAGAATCACTTGACCATTCAGTTACCGAGGTGCGCGTGGATCGAAGGGCAAGAGCGGTTGGTAATTTCACACCTAAAGCATTAATTACTTATCCCCTATAAATAGTGCCTGGGTTTCTCTGTTTCATTTCACTCTCAATTTTCATACTAGAGTCTCCCAAATCCTAAGCCTCTTTCTTCTTGAGAGTGTCCTCCTTCCCGAGAATGCCCCCCTTTCTTTATAAGTCTTCTAACCCTCCTTTTTTTTCCCATTCCCTTTCTTTTCCATTAATGGGGTTCGCCCATTTGGCTAATACCATGGCCACCGTAGAGGCCTTTAAGGCCAAGTACAATATTTACCAAGACGTGCTCATTGAGTACTATCCGGAGGGGGATATAGAGGACGAAAGAGTGCCAAGGGTGATTTTTGCTCCCCTAATGGTCGTCCTAGAAGGTAGAGTCAGGTTCCCATTAGATCTCTTGTTATTAGGAACCCTTAGGTTTTATGAGCTTAACCCCGAGCAATGTATTTCTAACTTTATAGGGTGGTCAGCTGTGTTAATTGATTAAATAGGCTCTATAACTTAAGACTCACCTACCATGACATAAATTTCCTCTATAGTTGTTATGGTAGCCTTAAGAACAGCTACTACCTCAAAGTCCAGGACCCCTGAATAAGGCTAATTTCATGCCTCCTGGACTTTAACAAGAATTCCCCCAAGGGGAATTCATAAAGGCGAGTGGGAATTGGCTTGTTGACCATCTCACTTGCCTGACTTCCTCTTAGAGGGCAGGTTGGTAACCCCAAAGCTTTATCTTTCACTTCTCTCCCCCCCCCCCCCCCACCCCCACCCCCACCCCCACCCCCACTCTTTTTTTTCTTTTTCTTTTTTTTCTTTTTTAACTTGCCGTATTTTATGTTGTGTTTCTCTAACCGTTGTTTCTCAGTTTGTCATTATAGATTCCAAGCACACTAGGTCGAACATCAACCTCATTGAAGTTCAGGGTCTAAATAGGATCCTACGTTCTGAGGTATTCATACACACTAACGGGCAGTTGCAATATTCAAATTATGGTTTAGTTCCTAGTAACCAAATAGTAATCATTCACCTAAGACTGTAGTATGCTCAACTAGTAAAATTCCTTCTTGCAAATAAGATATATAGGGTTCAAAACCAATCTACACCAAAAATTAATTAGTATCTTCGTTTAATAATAAATAGTCATGCCATAAGTTGAAATTCTATCTCACAAAAACATTGATATAACAAGAGTTGTAACGTCTTTGGTGATTCGTTTTCGAATTTCAAGTGGGTTATATAACAGGCCACAGTTAACTACGAGAGGTATCATTGTAACAAATACTAAATTGAACCAATGGCCAATGGTATAATATGAAATTGATCTTTATGCATTATCCATTGAATTTGCACCATCTTTTGATTCTAGTAGAATGTAAATTCTCGCAGCATCATTAACTACATCTACATGCTACAAGTTTTGTATCATCAATACTAACTAGGGTATCCGAGACCAAGAAAATTAGTTCAATTTTCAAAAGAATCAAAGAATCTCTCTGTATAAATTAGAAAAAAATTGTTAGCCTCAATCCATATACATTTTCACTTAATTGGGTTCCTCCTTGACAACCCTTCCTACATATACTTTCCGATCTTTGAAACACTCTAGCTTCCTTAATGCCTGTCCAAATCAACCAGAAGCAGAGGTTGAGTTGATATTCCAATCCATTTGCATTGATCTAGTAGGGTTAAGCAAATTGTTGAAGCTCAGAACAATGATTTCTCAAGGAGTTTTTTTGTTTTGGTTTAAGATTGCAAAAAGTTGAAGTAATTGGTGTGGACAACCGATTTTGCATCCATAATTTAATCTTGAAAGATAGCTAGAATGACCATTCATATACCTGAAAAAATCATAGTTTCATTACATGCATTAATTCATTCATTGCATATCATAAAAATAATCTTGAGATTCTAACGGTCGCAACGGTATGTCCAATTCGTAAATCGGACCGTCGGATTGAAAGATATCATGAGATCAAGTTTACATGGTATGCATGCATTGTATGGGGTGAAGCCAATCACATGTGATTAATTGAAATTAATTTTGATTAGTTAATGATTAAAATTAATTAAATGAATTTATGTGATTGGTGGAGTATTTTTCTTAAAGTGAGATTTGTTGCATGGGATATAAACAAATAAGCTGATAATATTTAAAGACTAGATAATTACGCTTTAAGGATAATTATATTCAAAATAATTATTTTAAAATCCCTAATTATCACTTTGGAATGAGGTTTATCATGAAAATAACTCTTAAATTCGTCCAAATACAGTTTTAGAGTTGGAAAACACTTCAAAAACATGCTAATCAAGTAGCAGATTTCAGATTCATGTTCCAAGGAATTTTTGGCACAGTAGAACTCAAAATTAGGACTAGGCTATTTCTGGAAAAGTTGTATAGAATCGAATTTCCCTTCAGCTGTCAAAATTTCATCTTAATCCAAATCTTGAGTAAAACGATATGATCAAAAATATTGAAGCTGGTTCTGATTTGAAAAATCAGCTTACTCGTATCCAAATCCCCTTTTTTTTAGGATTTTCCCCCATACGTTTTTTGCTTATTTTTTTAAGCATTCAAACCTCTATAAATAGGAGAGGCCTCCCAACATTCAACACACTTTTTGACCCCCTCTTTCTAGCTCTTCTCTTCTGACTTTTCAAATCCCCTCACGTTAAAGACGTTCTGGAGGCTCTTGCCTTAGGAATTTCTTTTTTGTAAGTAAAGTATTTTAGGATTCAAAGGGTTGAATAAATTTCTTTGAATCCTAAAATATTCTTTCAACGAGAAGAGAATGCTCATGCAAGAGGTATTTTTTTTTTCTTTTCTTTCTTTTTTTCTCCATTAGTTTTGTTGATGCTGCATGAATATGTTTAACATGTTTTATTATTTCTTGCTCTTAATGTATAATTACCATGTTCTGCTTGAATTTTTCTTTAACATACTCTTAGATGATTATTTATTGTGGTTCTCTTTCTTGAATTTCAAAGTCTACTAATGTCTATCAAAGATTCTTAAAAAAAAAAAAAACTGATCTGATCTGATCTTTCAGATCTAATTTTTCAAAATCAAAAAACTGATTTGATCTTTCAGATCTGATTTTTCTAAACCAAAAACTGATCTGATCTTTCAGATTTGATTTTTCAAAACCAAAAACGTATCTATATTTTCATTAAATTACAGATTTGATTTTCTTTTTCTTTTTTTTTAACTCCAACCTAATCTGTATTTTCATTAAATACAAATCTGATTTTTTTTTTTTTTTTTTTTTGAGAAAAGTTTCTTTGTTACCAAACTGCAGATTTTGAAGTTTCATGAAAGGACTGAAAATTAGGTTGTAGTTTTTTTTATGAATGTGATACATGCGTAATAAATTCATAGTATGAATATGGATCCTCTTTCGAAAAGTTTTCTTTTTATTTTTATTCATAAAAAAGAGATCTGATTTTTCTTGATAAAATCACTTTTTTTACTTTTACACAAAAACATATCTGATACTTTTTTAACAAAATCTTTTTCCTTTTCTTCATAAAAAAAAAAAAAAACAGATCTAAATTTTCTTAATAAAATCACTCTTATTTAATTTTACACAAAACAGATCTGATTCTCTCTAACAAAAATCTAATTCTTTCTTTTACTTAAAAAAAAAGATCTAATTTTTCTTTACAAATCAAATTTTCTTTTATACACAAAATAGATCTGAATTTTCTTAAAAAAAGAGGACACGTCCATAAGGTAAATTTATTTGAATTAATTTTAATCAAGTGTTTGTCATGTATGTTCAACATATCATTCACATCATGCAAAATAAGGTATATTGGTCATTAGAGTCTAGAAGACTAGACTTTGTCTGGGTGGAATGGGTGCCTAACACTTTCTCATTCCGTAACCTAGCCTCCGAGCTTAGGGTTTTTGGATTGGTAGATTAGTGTTTTTTCTATTAGATTTTGGTAGATTGTAACTAGGACTAAAAGCTTTGTATTCTTTTGCATATCCTTTATTTACCAAAATTGTGCTATTCTTTATTTAATCAATAACATTCAAGGTATTCTGAATATGTAATCTGTATTTATTTTTTTCTTATTTTTTTGTATAAAAAATAAGTGGCGACTCCACACCACTTACCCAAAAAGAGAGGTGCCCTTAAAAGCACGCAAATCTCTCTTTTTTTAGAGCACCCAATTTTGCAGTCTCTCACAATTGGTAATCAGCTTTGAGGTCGCATGGAAAAAAGAAGCAGGAAGTACATTTTTTTGTTTCAGTGGCCAACCTTGCTTTGCTATATATTTATGTGTGGTGCCAAGCCCAAAGTGCTAGATGAAATTTTGAGTCTAGCTCCCAATTTACTTGTTTTGAGGGGTGTGGAATTTTCTACAATGGGAAAACCTCTTGAAGCCAACCCAACGACCCAAGAGAATGTGTTTTAGGCCCAATCAGTATTCTTTTAACCTGTATATGTGCTTCTCGAGAAGAGTCAAGCTTAATAGTGCTGAGCTTACCCTTTTTTGATGGTTCCTCTCTTTTCTCTCGTGTATCTCTCCTCCCCCCAAAATTGACAACCCCCTCCCTCACACCATCGGCCTTAGTGGGGTTGTCATGATGAGGGGGTGGCTTTTCATGTTGGTAGGTTCCTCTAGGATATATTCCTGACCAGATGGGACCCACTTCTCGTGACTAATGCGACTCTCTTGAAACTTGCACCTATCACCAAACGGTGCTTGGCAAGCGATTTCCCCCAAGGCACTACCGTTCCCATCCGATATAGACCCCGACCAGGCACTGGTCCCCTGTATTGATATAGGCCCTGACCTGGCATTGGGCCCTATACTCTTAAGCATACATAGGTTAATGGATTGGGCCTATACCTGATGCCCGTTGTGGGCATAACAGAAAGTGTCGGATTCGCCACCTAGATATATGGTCTAGTAACCATGAATATAGTGTCCTTTCAAGGAAAGATCTTTAATCTTACTATCAGAGTTTGGGTTCAAAGTTTAGGTACGCTCTTAGGAAGGTGTTAGGCACCCAAGATCGCCCAACCCTAAGGTTGGCCTCCCATCTTTGTGTCCTATCTTTTAACCTTATTAAAAACTATCTAATCACTTGTATTCTAAACTCACACACACACACACACACTAACAAGTATCTAGCAAACAACATGACATCTTTCATCCCAAACAAGACATACTTATTCATCTATCCAAACAAAAGAGAGCCAAACACGTAAAATAAAACCCTAACATCCATCTAACACAAAACCCTAGCATGCATCTAAACAAGGCAGCAGCCCTAAACATGGTAGCAAACATATCATCATACAAAACATATCAAAACAAAAAGAAACATTAACATATTACAAACCCTAATCGAACATCTAAGAAGGCTTAGCATAGATGCATGATCATTGTTAATGCATGACTTACCCTTCACTCACCTCTCAACAAAAAAAAAAATAAATAAATAAACAAAGCCCAATTCTAACATGTGATAACAAACAGGCATGTTAACAAGGTGAGCAAATATTTTATGACACTTAAAACATGTGAAAAGGAGGCTATGCAAACAAACATATAAAGACAAACCAAATAAACAAAAATTAGGGTTTTATGGGTAACAGCATCATGCACGCTAGAACAGGTTTGCGTACGTAGGCTAGATCATACGTACACAAATCCTTACCCAGAAACCCTAATTAACACGAAAACAGAGCAACAACCAAAAACATGAAATCTAATAACCTAGCATGCTTAAAAACATAAGAAAAACCTAAAACTAACCTAAACAAATATATATAAACATAAACTAAATAAAAGAAACATATTAAAACAAGAATTAAAGACAAAAAAGAAAAAAAAAAAAAAGGTTAAAAGAGTACCTTAAAGCAAAAGCTCCTAGGCTTGAATTTTGACCGTTCCCCTCAATCAAATCAATCACAATTCAATGAAAAGTGATTAATAATCTTAAACTCAAAATATTGGGGCCAAAAAAGGTCTCAATCAAGTAAAAATGACTTGAGAGTGTTTTGTAAAAAACTCCATTTTGATTCATTATTTTTTTAGTAAATCTTAGGTTTTTTCGTAGGATTTTTTTTTTTTTTTTTTTTGGTATTTTGAAAATGTACCATGTAAGAGCTTTTTATAATTGAAAAAAAAGGGTTTGGAGCGGCTCTCAGGCGATGTGGGGTTCGTTCCAAATCTCAACCATTATTGCAGAAAACTTGCATTTCTTATACTTCTGAAACCCTAGCTATGTGCGCGGAATATGTGGACAAAGTCAGATCTTATTTGTTTTGTTTTCGTTATCTATAAGACTTTAACAATACCACAACTCCGTTTGTTTCACCTGTTTTAAAAACATTTTTTATCAAAGCTTTTTCAGGCATTTGGTGTATTAGAAAAAAAATTTAAACATAAACCACCAAGACCAATGTTTTCCAACCACATTTGGAGGCTCTAGCCACTGTATTGGTAGTCCAACCACCAAATGAGGAATTGGTTCCCATCATTGTGAATGTTAGATTCTTAGATTTAGGGAAAATTCTTGGACTATAACAAATTTTACATCTATTTTCACAACTATTAATGTAGTTGACTGTAACTTATGGGAAAAAAAAAAGTAATTAGCTTATGTGAAAGTGACAATCTATGTTAATAAGATAGTTGTAAAAATAAATATAGAATTAGTTGTGGAGGTCTTAGAATTCTAAGATATGGATGGACGAAATTCATTTGGCTGGTGAGGTTTGTTCTCTGGCATTTTGGTTTGATAGTTAGGCATAAATGAGAAGATCCCACCTTCATTACTGTTGTCCACATTGGGTCCAATCTGTCTGATGACAAAGTCTTGATTTTTCTCTTTTTGGTTTCTCACTATAGAGAGTGCTACCTAATTCATTTATGCTAACTGTACTGGCGCAAAAGGCGGGGTTGTGATCGCAAATTGAGAGTGAATAAAGTATATGTTGTCACCAAATTTCTTAAGGTGTTATTGTCACCTATGTGTAATTGGTTCAATCTAAATTCTAACTCTTAAAGAACAAACCAAGCAACGAAAATACAAGTTTTCGTTAAAATTTTAAAATATTTTAATAGGCCAAGAATGTATTAACCCTTTATGGTAAACTAACTAATTAATTAGCTAAGTTAATTAATTAAGTCAATTAACATGCAATAATGTGTGGCAACACAAACAAATCATCAAATAAACTAAATGCAGTGAAAATTAAATTTGACACGAGTAATTTGTTTACGAATGGAGAAAACCACCAAGGCAAAACCCCACCAGGTGAATTTTAGGTCACCACTCCTGAGAATCCACTATTATCAAAACAAGCGGTTACAAGTGAAGAAATTCCAGTACCTTATACCAACCTACAGTTAAACCCTTACCCTAATACCTAATTGGAATTATAATATAGTGATAATCTCTCATTTTCAATGCACGGCTCCCAGTTTGTGACTAACCAATCGATGCACAGATCCAAGTACGTGACTAACACACCAACTTGAGAAGGATATTGGTTGCAAAGTTCTTCAATTCATCCATACAATGAAGATCAAGAAGCACATTGGTTACAAAACCCTATGGCATACAAACGCAGCAGTTTCTTCAAGAGAAAGATGAACTAGGGTATATGTCTCCGGTCACAATATGCTTGCATAAAACCTTTGCATCAAGTTTCATCCAGTTGCATCAAGTGAGACAGCCTTTAAAATAATCCTTACATATGTCTAGGGTTGAGAAAAAAGAAAACCTAAACACATACACATGGATATGCATGAAATCATATTTGAAAAACTGATTTTTGTAATTCTTGATAGATACGGCTGTTGAGCTTATCTGTCGAGCTTCACATTTTAAATCTCAATAGATACATATGTCCAGATATCTGTTGAGTTTTAAAACATAGCACTTCTTCACTTGATTCTTGGACAAATTTGCATGGCTTCAATACTTGGACTTGAACTTTTGTTTCTTGAAGTATTAAACACATCTTAGATCTACTAAAATACAAGTAAAGTACGTTTTGTCAAAAAATCAGCCAATTTTAAATGACATATGTTCTTCACATGATCCACATATGTCCTAACATATTTATGCGGAAATAAATGGAACCTTAATTTTTTGCTTACTAGATTCTTAATAAAGTGATATTTTCGCATTTGAGGCTTCTAAATGGCAACAATAACAGCAAAATTGTTAACCCATATGGGTCCATTTTCATAAATGAAAGTTTATATTCTATAATTATTGGGAGTCATAAGAAATATTAGAGATTTTTTACACAATAAAAAAAATGTAATTTGACTCTTTTTATGGATCACAACCAAAAATAGGAAAATGAATAAGTTGTACAGAATATGTTTTCTAGAGATGAGACAATTAAAAAAAAAATCAAAACAAACAGCTAGCACATTAGAGAAATAATTAACATTGTATGAATTGGAAAAATGTTTGGGACACTAATAAAATTGTCCTCAAAAGTGTTTAACAAGGTAGCATCAATTTCAAGGATAAGTAGGCTTGAAATTTCCCCTCTTCACTTATTATAACACTTGAATTACCTAGAGAGAGAGAGAGAGAGATTATTGTGTCCAACTCATCCTCGACATTAGGTTATATGGACTAATCTTCTAAATTTGGTTCTGTGAGAGACCACGCCCTCGGCCCCCCTTTTTTATAGGTGTGTTGGGCCAAACCCATGTGAATGGGTGGAGTCGTGTTATTGCCTCTCAAAATAGAGGTTCGACTAGTTATATTTTCCCCTTTAGATTAAGGGTTTTACAATGGAGTCGCCACTTATTTAATTATTGGGATAAATAAGAAAACCAAAATTTAAAAATTCCTCATTTTATTAATTTTCAATTGAATTTACATTGATCATAAGAAAATTACATGGCTTTAGTCCTAGATACAATCTAAGATAAAGTACATAGCTTTGTTTCCTAGTTACAATCTAAAAATAAAAAATTACATGGATAAGCATTTGATCTATTAACCCTTGATCTAAACTCGGAGGCTATGTTACAAGGTGGGAAGGTGTTAGGCACCCACCTTGCCCGATGAAACCGATCTTCTAGACTATGGTGGCCAACATTCATATCACATCATCCAATATGTTATCAATCAATTTGCATGTTGAATTTAATGTGTGTGCATGTGATAAACCCTAATTCAATTTATTAAACATTACATTTGGATTGAAAAATAAATTCTAGTGGATGTGTGTGGATGGTGATATCCTAGATTCAAGGATTTGAAAAAATTATTAAACAAACATGTTTTTCATATTTTTGATGTAAATGTAAGATTAAAACTA
Organism: Lithocarpus polystachyus; assembly: GCA_033629205.1. Taxonomy (NCBI): domain Eukaryota; kingdom Viridiplantae; phylum Streptophyta; class Magnoliopsida; order Fagales; family Fagaceae; genus Lithocarpus; species Lithocarpus polystachyus. The sequence continues at coordinate 55,483,257 of CM066167.1, forward strand.
GTGTAATGCATGAATATGTGATAAACAACCAAGAACATGTGAAGAACATATAAGAACAATTAGAGCTTTCAAACATATTCAAGGGAATTTAAAAGATTACTATCATGCTTTAATCCTAAATTCTCATCATGGCAACACAAAAAAAACGAGTTAGGGAAAGGGATTATACCTTCATGCAAGATTCATATGGTGGAAGGGGAGACTCTTGATAGAGATCCTAAGGGTGGAGGAAAAGAAGAGTTAGGAGAGGAAGAGTGAGTCTCACTCAATACCTTGAGTCTCAGGAAGACCAAGATATGACAAGACTACTCAACTTCACTAGAACTCAAGAGAGAAGAAGAGAGGGGGTTTTTGTGTGCTTTGGAATGGAGGAGAGGGGAGGTTTATATAGTAGTGGTTGAGGAAATATGAATGGAAGGTCATTTAATGAGGGTTGACAAAGAATCATGAACCTAGATCTCATTTTAGATTTTGGAGAAATCTGGTGCATTAAATGGAAAGACTGGTGGGAGTGAGGAGCAAGCCAAAATTCGGTTTTCCCGTAGTCGCTGTAACAGCCTGTAGAGCCAACTTCAAAAGATCATATCTGACTCAATTCTGATCGAAATTGTCTCGTTCTTGTGCTCAAATTGAAGCCCCGGATGTCTAGTTTCTGGAAAAATTAACCTCATTCACAGATTCAAAATATTATGAGAGATATTTATGAAATGGTAAGCAGAGGTCATTTGTTAGAAAATGGTTTCAGCACAATTAACATTAATAGGTCCCAAATTAGCTCCCAATTAACATTAAATGGCTCCAATCACTCTCATTTCAGACTTAATTGATTTCAAATTTACTCTAATTAAAAGATAATTTCACAAATTACTCATTGAATAATTAATGTTTAATTATCTAATTAATTAGGTGTACGCAACCTTACCATAAATTGTAGTCTTAACGAATCAAATTATGACACATCATTAAGCTCAAATTGATTATAATTATAACCAATTGGAATCAATTGTTCATAATCACATATATTTGGACTCAATTTGTGATAGTGCATCTCAGCCATTAAAACTTGATTTGATGATAACTTTCAATCTGGTGGTCTGATTAGGGCTTATGACTAGTCGATTTGATTGTTACAACATCAAAATCATTTTGGTGGAATGAGATTAAGGATATAATGACCAGAATCAAGATGCATATTTTCAAGGAAAAATTACCCTTTTACCCTCCATGTAAGGTTAAATGTGAATTGCAAAATGGGGTGTCAACAGGTTCTTAAATTGTGTAACCAATACATATCACACATATATTACACTTAAACATTATCCTACTTATTACTCATTCATCAATCACGACGAACCAAACGCCCTAAAGGTAGCTGCTAACTGTAATTAGCTGTTGGGAGCCTAATGTTTTTATTTTTCTGCCAAAAGATAAATGAACTTCAAAAGTTGAAACCAAAAAAAAAAAGTCATATCCTATATGTATAGTCTCACTAGACTCTAGCGTGTTGAGGAGGTTCACGCTATAGCTTCTGCTCCTCCTTCACACTTTCAGCCAATTGTATAGTCTTAACTTTGAAGCGCTCAAGCTTGTGTCTTAATTCTTCCATTGATCCTTGCTGACAACCTCTCATTGCACCTGAATTAGACTTCAAACCTTTTGCAAAACTGGTTGAAGCTTTGATATCATCCAAATTCAATTGGCTTTGTAGACTCACAGGAAGTCTTTCATAAATCTCTAAGATGCCTCTACATAGCTCCTCTGAAGCTTCTTGTATCTTTTCTTCATGTTGATCTTCTTTTTCTTCTATTGCTGTTGATGGCGGTGCAATAGGAACGTGACTGTGATCAAAATATTGTGGCATAGCTTTAGCCGCGCCTATAGCCGCATTTAACACGGGGCTATAGGTTAGGCTTTAGCCGCGGTTACAAAAACTCGGCTATAGTTCATGGCTATAGCCGCGCGTTAACCACGGCTAAAATGATTCTTCGAAGTTGTCAAAGCGGGTCCTATAGCCACGTTTAAAACGCGGCCATAAGACTATCACCTATAGCCGCATTGTAAACAAGGCTATAGATCGGATACTATAGCCGCGTTTTAAACGCGGCTATAGATTCTATTTTAGGCCACGTTTAAAACGCGGCCATAGGACGTCTCCTGAGGCCGCGTTTTAAAAAGTGCGGCCATAGACCCCAGAGGTCTATAGTCGCGGGGTTTAGGCCGCATTCAAAAGCGCGGCCTAAGAAACCGCGGCTATAGGCCCCGGAGGCCTATGGCTGTGTTTTTTGGACCTAAGGCCGTGTTTTAAAAACGTGGCCTAAACCCTTTTTTTTTTGTAGTGTAGCCATGTGGTACTCGTTGCTCATATTGTATGTGGTAATAGGTTCTGAGGGTTACGGCATTTGCAAAGACTGCGAGTCATGAATATTTAGTGGAGAGCTAATATTTTAGCTACCTATTGGTCTTGTGGGTTGAGAAAATTGAATCACCCCAGAATTCATTTTGTGACTTTGCATGGCTACGTAGCTGATGGTTGAGAAGATACTGTAACAACTCTAGATTTCAAAGATGTGGTTTGGTGGATTCTTTTGCTTAGTAATAGTTGATGAAGGTGAACTTTTTGGGAAAATTTTTTGTGATTATTAGGCAGTGGCCTCGGATTATATAATAAATACCTATAGGAATTAAGAACCTGTTTGACAAATCAAAGTTCAAACCAAACTTTTAAAAGAATTGAGTCCAAAAGTCTCTAGCAAATAAAAGTATAGTTCTATACTTTTATTTGCTAGTCCAATTTTCAACGCTTCCAAGACAGAGCTTAGATTAGCAGACCTGTACACGTATTGAAGAAACTGTCATAAGTCTGCACCTAGCTTTCAGCTTTGATATAGATCTCGTTTGTTTTTATCCTTGTATGTGCCAATGAAACTTCGTAATATTGTAAGATATTAAATACGTTAACATTCTTATAAAATAGATAAAATAAATTCAAAATAAAAATTTTTAAATACTTTTTCTATTGACGACAAAACCAAAAAGATTTTCATAATCCAATTCTAATATTTGACGACAAAACACTTTAGTATTGTAAGTTTAGTATTGTAATAGTTGAACTAATAATAAAATTCACCATCTATATATATTTATTATTCTTATTATTTCTTTTTTGTAATTGACCTACTATCTATTATTTAAATTCATTTTTGTAATGGATCAGTCTAATTTTACAAGGCACAATACCAGACAGGATAAAGGATATATAACAGGTTTTAATTCACTATATTAATTAGAAACATTCTGATACGTTCTACTACAACAAAATCAACAATTAATCGTCCTAAATTTTTTTTATGAATCCTTAACAAATTAGGTAAGACCAAGCACATGGAATATTTTTTTACTATTCTACTCTATTACTGCCTTAACTAGCATATTATTTTTTTTACTACTTATACTAAAGTTATTTTTGATCTTCCTCTACTCACACTTTTTTAGCAATACATTAATTAATGGCTCTCCTCTAAATATTACCAAACCATTTCAATCCATTCTTTTTCATCTTTGCATCAAATAGGGCAATCACCCTAATCTTTAAACTAGTTTCCTCATTTTAAATCCTATCATTCCGTATATTTTTTATTAATCCATCCTAATAATCTTATTTCAACTGCATACCTTTTATAAATATGTTATTTTTTAACCCAACATTCAATATTATAGAATTTAATCGATTTTAGAGCATCAGCATTGGTGGTGCCAAAAATTTAGTAATTTGGCACTACAAAAAACTTTATTTATTTTACCACCCCACTTTACAAAACACCCAATATCAATGGTTTTATTTTAACATTTAACATAATAAAATAATATAAACAACACAATAAAATAATATATCTACTACAATAAACAACAACCACCACCACCAACATAATAAAATAATATATTTTTTAATCAAAAAAAAATTTTTTTTTTACCATCTTATCTACAATGTACCGCCATTACTGTAACTCAACAGCACAAAAAATATGGCTTTTACTCCACTGATGCATTAGCATTTTATTCCAATTTTGTTATATTTAATTGCTAAATTTAGCATTTTACCTATTTACCTCCACCAATACTAACGCACAGTACTCTTGTAAAAAGGCTCGAAGGCCCCACTCTGTACATCCTAAGAGCATCCACATTAGTGGATGCAAATTTCTCGTCTATTTTACACGAAAAAACCTACTTTTTCTATTTTACACACCTAATTTTACAAGACACCTACATCAGTTTATCTATTATACGCGTTTATTCAATAAAATATTAATTATTTTCCAATTTTTTATTATTCACTCCCTGCCCCTCTCTCTCACAGACCCACAGTCACTACCAACGATCACTCCACACCCAGCCACCATCACCACCCAAACACCATCATCACCACCCAACAAGCATCATCAAAACCCACCAATGAACCAGAAAAAACAAGCCAATCAAGATCAAAACCCACCATCAACCCGATCAATACCCCACGGATCAATACCCATCAAAACCCACACATCACGTCCCTGAGAGCTCCGCCATGGCGTCGTTTCTGGGTCTCATGTGAGTGAGATCATACCATCTAAGCTCCACCACGGCGTTGTTTGCCTGTTGAGATCGTATTGGCGGTGAGTGAGATCGATGGCCTGAGGTGAGATCAGTGAGATCAGTGGCCTGAGGTGAGATCATACCATCTAAGCTCTGCCACGGAGTCGTTTGCCTATTGAGATCGTATCGACGGTGAGTGAGATCAGTGGCCTGAGAGATCGGTGAGATCAGTGGCCTAAGGTGAGATCGGTGGACTAATTGGTGGACTGAGGGAGGATGAAACGATGGAGAGTTGAGAGTGAGAAGAGTGACTATACACGGTTGAAAGAGAGAGCGCCTGAGAGAGTTGAGAGGAGAGAGAAACAAATACTAATTTAATGGATAAACGAGCTACAATACCCATGTATATTTACATGGGTACTGTAGCTCGTGGAAATTTTTAGAAGATTTTACACAGTTTTACACAAGCTGATGTGGGAGGTTTTTTGGCCAAAATGTGTAAAATGGAGGGACTTTTGCATTATAGAAGAGTATTCATGGACTGATGTGGATGCTCTACACCCCAATCATATCCTATAACATAATAAATCCTTTCTTTTCACACAAGCAATTGATGACCTTTCTTTTATTTTTTTATGAACACAATAGATGACCTTTCTACTGTATAATCACATTCACGCTTTCTATTTTCTTTTTGTACTCAAGTAGTCACAACTGCCAGTCTAAGTCGAGCTAGCCTGAATGAATAATATCTGGATGGATCAAACACTGAATATTCAAAGGAAATGACTGGGAAAATCTCCACCGAATTCAAGGAAACCGTCACCCTTACCTGCGCGCATCTTATACGGTTGTGTGTGTCCAGCGCAGGATTGCTGGGAAATTAACAATGTTTGTTTGGTTGGTTGGAAAAGTTAGAATGTTATTTTTTGTTTGGTAATGAAAAGGTTTGATTTTGAATGTTAGATAGCCTAATTTGCTGTATTTGGTGAAAAAGTTAATGCTATATATGCGATTTGATCACCATTTTAAGATCTGCATATATGATCAGAAGCAAGCTATCGCAAATGGTGGGTGTCATCGAGTGAGGACAGGGGATGGTAAAATGAATACCGAAGAAAAAGAAGAACACCCAAAACATTAAATTATTAAGAAAAATGTTGAACAATAGTGTTAGTATATCACACTTAGATACATTGATATTTTTTTGATTGTTCTTGAATTTTTCAGTCCAATTAAGGGGTTTTCTAGAATCGACAACGCATACATATCCTACTTTTAGTCCAAAATAATAGGTCAAATTTAGGTGCAGTACATTATTTCTATTTGAATTCAAACACTTAGTTTTTTTTTTTAATTTAATTAACCTTGAAAATAATAACATTATTCTTTTATATATATATATATATATATATATATATATATAAGATAAAAACTCTACTCAAGCCTAATCTAAATGTATATATGTGTGAAGCTCCCTTCTGAAAACTTTAACTGCAACTCTTACTCCCCACACCCCACAAACACTTATACTTGTAAAGTGCAATTGCACCAAAGATGCATGGTGATCATTATTCTTATTTTATTGGTCAATGCAACTAAGTGTTTAAATTTAATTGAAAAATCTAATGTAATTCATCAAAAGTATTGTGTACTTCATTTTTACCCCGCAATAATATATTCCTTTGTCCTAAATTCTTAGTCATCTATTGTATTTTTTTATGCATAATTTTCTACTATAAACACTTGAAACTTAAATATTTAAATATTTGATTAATGATATAGTTATTGATTTTTGTTATTTTCTAGAAATTTTGCACTTATAAAAAATATAAGAAGAAAATGTAATCTAATAGTGAATTTGTCAAAATTCACATCCAATAAAAAGATATTGAATGACGTTATAGTCTTAGGCTACAACCAAGTTTATTGTCAAACTTGGTCTTATGGTTCTCTTTAAAAAGTCAATATATATAATATTTATAAATTTACTAACTTACCTTTTAATTTATTAAAAAATAAAATACCTCTTTTTTATTATTACCTTTTAATTTATTAAAAAATGCAATACCCCTCTTTTATTCTTACCTTTTAATTTATTAAAAAATACAATACCTCTCTTATATTATAGTTTAAATTAAGTATGGTAATTTTGGAAACTTTTTACCTTCTTATTTGAAAGACAATATATTATATGATGCTCCCTTAAAAAGTTTAATTGTCTAAACTGGCCAACAAAACAAATTGAGTACACTTATAAAATCACAAAGATATAGTGACTAAGGGATTTCTGTTTTAGACATATGCCGTGAGATTGAATCATGCAAATCTCCTTGCTTAAACTCTCAATTTCTCCTCTCTCTACATCTTTCATTTATTTTGACATGGGTATTAAAGCTACTTTTCTGTCACCTTTCACTAGATTTTAAGCAGCCCATTGTCAAGTATTGCCAGTGGCGGCTCCAGAAATTTTTTTTAGGGTATTCCTCAATAAGTATAAATTACACAATTTAATAAAAAGAAAAAGAAAAATTTGTATATTGACAACAACAATAATTAAAAAACAAGCAAATACATAAAGTTTACAATTGCCTTCTACGTAATTTTCTTATCAAATATTTGTCCATAATTCTAGCAAAAGAATAAATAATAAACTATAAGTTCATTTCAAATATTAATAAAATTATTAATTATTGTTGTTTAGTTGTTTCATTAATTTGTTTGTTTTTTATAAACTATAATTTGTTATATTGTTATTTCATTAATTATAAAAATATTAATTATTGTTTAGCCTAATATAATTTAATTGATTTGTCTTTTATAATGTATTGTTTTATTATTGTTTAGCCTATAATAATTTAGTTGTTTAATTTGTTTATTAATTGTCTTCTATAATTTGTTGTGTGTATAATTAATATGTCTAATATCATTAAAAGTTGAATGGGTCATTTCGGTATCGACTTATTTCAATGTACCGTTTCAGAGTATTTCGGAGTTTCTTAAAATAATATATATATATATATATATTATTACTATTATATAAAATAATGAATTAAATTTAATATTTAAATAAAATTGAATTAAAATATTTATTTATAATTTTTTTTATAAATAAAGTCACATTTTGAATAGTTATAAACAATACAAATGTATAATAAATATGAACGTTAAAGCACCTCTTGTATGTACAAAAAAAATCCTTTACTTCATATATATATATATAGATATATATATATAATATGTCCACAACATTTTCATAATATTTTTATAACATTTTTATAATAAATTTTAAATGGCAGGTTGTTACTGATTGTTATTGTTGGGGCAAAAAAGTAATCTTAATGTTAGCTTTAAATTTAAAGTACTAACAACTAACTACCTATAATTTATTGTAAAAATATTGTGAACGTAACATCTCATATATATATATATATATATATATATTCTAAAAACAGTTGAAATATTACTCTGATAAGTATTGTTAAGTTACCAGCACCTTATCAACCACTCACTATTTTTTTTTTAAATAATAAAAATACAGCCTTTAGCATTCTACTCTAGATACAGCTGGAAACCAATACAATACATTGAAACTTGAAACTAATTGGGCTTAGCACGTTTGCCGATCTTATGATTTTATTATATTTTATTTTTTCAAGATTCATCTATTCTAAAGAAGTCTGGACTGTTGGTTTTTCTTCTCTTTTTATAGTCTTCATCTTCTTCGTTTGAATGTCCCAGATCTTTACCGTAAGTCTCTTATATTCTCATCTTCTTTCTACTTTTTCTTTATCTTACCCTCTACGTTCTCGTCACAACCACTTCTTCACTCTTTTTTTCTTTTTCTTTTTTCTGTTCTCTTCTGTGTCAAATACAAAAACAGTACTAGCGCCGAAATCCACATCTCAGCCAGAACAGCACAGAAGGTTGAGGGTGTTCCTAATTTTAGTTGAGGGTGTTCCTAATTTTTTTTTTAAGGGTAAACAAATAAATTTTTTTTAATTATTATATATAAATTTTTTTTTTCAGGCCAGGGTGTTCCCGCCGCCACTGAGTATTGCTCGGTTCGACTGTTAATCGCCATTGTCCAGCTGATAAATAACCATTATTTTTGTTCAAACACGGCACTTTCCCATTTTATTTTTCGCATAAATTCCAATTTTAGGGTTTGTTTTCTTATTTGAGACTTTCAGGTCACACAACTTAGCCAGTCACACAACCTTTTGCAAATGTTTACAACATTTATTTAGCCTATAATTTAAGATTCACGATGCTAGTATAAGAAATAACATCTTTTAACTATTAGACCTACTTTCTCTAATGCATGCGTGGGATTGGGATATCATAGAATTAATCATAGTGCGATTTGGCGCAATGCAGATCTAGCCTCAAACGGGCCAATGCTGGACCGTTGACTGTTTGTTACTAGCGATCGTTCTATATTTTTTGAAATAATAATAACATCCATAAGGAATGAGTAAATGACATATACACACAAATTAGCATTTTGTCTACGGTCTGTCTCACATTCTCACTTCATGTTGGCCTCGCAAGCACAGAGCCAAGCCTTGAGGCAAGATGGGTCTATTACAAGAACTTAAAAGTGACACAACAAATTACAAAAAATTTCACACAATTACAAATCCATGATCCTCTTAAAAGTACGATCATGATCGACTATAATTAAACATGGTTTAATCAATGTGTGGAGAGAAGAGGGGGCTCATTATTATTTCTTAGGAGGATTCACATAAGCTAAGACTGCGTAAAAAGTCTGTGTAAGTGTAAAGAGCAAGAGCACAAAGGCAGCCAATGCAGAAATAAACGACCAAGGGGTGTCAAAATACCTATACTTGAAGCCTGCCCACTGTACATGCCAACTATTCCGATAATGGTCGTGAACATCATTGAACAACTTCGACAAATAACACAAATCAATATCAAACGCCACATCCTTACCCAAATTGTTGATGAACCGAGCAACCTCGGCCTCGGTCCCAAAGAAATTCTCGATTATGTTGCAATCACTAAGGTACTCCACGTCCTTAGCTGTGTTGACAAGGCAATCCAAAAATGTAGCGTAAGTAGTTAAGTGCTTAGAGGAACTATTGTGACATTGCTCGAATGCCACGCAGTTTACCAAGAAAGATGTCATGAAATCGTCGATGATTATAGTAGGCATCTCGATCACACCATGATGGAATTTCACAACCAGGAAGCTGTCTTCTTTGCCTGGATTGAGACAAATCCCCGAACGACGTAGCTTCGAGACACAGTGGATGATATGTGTTGGTATGTTGCCCCTCTTTGGCAATTCTTGATGGGGTGGGATAAAACTTGAGCGTACCAAGTCAAGCAAATGCAAGCCCTTGAGATCTTTGTGACTCTCTATGATATCTTCGCGTCTGTGAATTATGTTGTTAAAGAATCGCAAAGCAAGCAAGGACAAAGATGGACCAGACTCCTCGTTAGGCATTTTTGTAACCTCAAATAAACGTTCCAAAACAAAAAATGGAATCTGATTTTCAAGTCGAAGAAAGTCCCTATAGAAAAAAGCTATTATCCAAGCCATGGTGACTATAGGGTCATCAGGCTCAAACAGTTTCGGATTGTTAACCTTTCGAAACAACTCTATTATAAAACAACCATCAACAACCATCATTTCAAGGAACTCATCAGGGCTAAGGTGTATGGTCTCTGAATAACACTCTCTAGCTTCTTTTTCAAGTGGTTGTATGCTTTTCAAGTAGTCCTCCAAGGTTAAACCTATAGTTTTGTTCCTAGAGAGCAAAGAACCTAGGTACCTCCACTTGTGCTCCTCGATCATTTGTAGGTGAGACTCATCACGATGATAGGGGCCGATGGAAACGATTTGGGGTTGATACGACTTGCCGTTGATGTCCATTAGGCTCTTGGGGACTCTGAAAATGCAACATGCTCTTTTTCCTGCAGCTTTGCTTAGTAACTTTGGGGTTTGGCTGATCTTCTCGTGCATCGAATCTAGGTGATCCTTGTTGATCTCCCAAATACTCACTATGTGATTGGCTTCTCCTTCTACAGAATTGGTTCCCATCGTGGATTTTGGTTTTTTAAGATTATGGTTGTGAAGGTAAAATTGGTTTAGCTATGCGTGATGGAAGTTTTAAGAGGATAGGAAAGAGTGTGTGGAATTGGTTTGGCTATGCATGATGGAAGTTTTAAGAGGAAAGGAAAGAGTCTGTGGCTGAAAGGTACATGTTAGGTATTAGGAGAAATTGAGAGGAATGGATGGTTGGATGAAAATTAAAATCAGCTGGGGAAAAGTTTTCTTTTCCTCGTTCATTTGGTTTTGGTTTTGATATTTTGGGGCAACTTTAATTGAGAAGGTCCCATCCTCATTGATACGAATCTTGATATAATAAAAATTTATGTATATGCTCTTTGTTTTTTGTAATACTTAGGAAGATAGGTTACAAATATATTATTTATGCTAGCTTTTGATTTTTGTATTTTCTTGAGAATTATAGATGATAGTTATTATAAGATTATATACATTGTAGACTTTATCACTTTGGATGGAATGGTGGTTTTGATTGGCATCCTCAAGACAATGACAGATTTATATATATATATATATATATATATATATATATAATGTTCAATTAATTTGGGATAAGATCAATCAAAGTAAAAATGTGATCAAGAAAACTTTGAAAATTATTTTAGTTAATGGTTCTCTTAGAAACTTGGACAAACTATTCATTTTAAGATAGACAGATCTAGAAATATATTTCAATAAGTCTTATTTGTTTTTTTTTTTTCAAATAAAAAAAAGTAATAGTCTCCAATTAATCCATTTATCACTTTCGTTTTGATAATTTAATAACTACAACAAGTGGAGGAGCAAACCTTGATTTTTCTTATAAAGAAAACAAGTAATATCATTGTATTATAATTTATAAGATCCTTCCCAAGCCATTTTAAATTAGATTTTTTAAAGATGAAACTTTTAATATATATATATATATATATATATATTAAAAGAAAAAGCCTTTAACATTTATATAAGACATTAGGTTTCTTTTCACTTTTAGTAATTTTTTGTGTACATTCTAGTAGAAAACATCATCTATGAATATAGTTCACATTTGTAATTGATAATTTTCTTTTACATGCAGACAAACAATGATCACTTTTTTTTTACGTAATTTATAGTATCGTTTTTTTTTTTTTTTTTTTTTTGATATGATAGAATTTCATCCTATAGTATTTACTTTATGATATGTATTATTTATCATCGAGCTAAGATATTAATTGATTTTTTGGTATAAGTGGAACTAATAAATAATAATAATTCATAATAGGATCTTATATTGAACGTCCGTGAATCATTATTTTTTTATTTATATTTTTTATAAAAGTGAAGCATAAGTTTTTTGGACCCAATTCCGTTCCAAATTCTGCTAGTAAATGAGAAATATTTATTTTATTTTTTTATGAATAATGAGAAGTCTTTATTATAATTTCATCGAAACAAATTTATATTGACAGCGGATATAAGCTGGCGGAAGTGATTTTTCTTTTTTTATTTGCATTTGTTTGGTAGTTGGGGAACGTGCTAGCAACAACTCTCTCCTCATATTGCTGTCTTTTTCTTTCATCTTGCTGTTTGGGTGTAACAACTAACAAACTACCACATTTATTTTCTTTCTTACATAACTCTCTTTAAAGGATCTACTTTGACAAGCTCAACGATCAAGCGAAATTTTGAGCCCTATGTGTAGGATCTATATATATACTTACTAGTCACTAATCTTCATGATGCATCGGATCGAAGTGGACCAAATTAAACCAAAATAGATAAAAAGAACCGAATAGGACTGAAGTGGACCGAATAAAACCAAAATAGACAGAATGGACCGAATAGGACCAAAGGGAACCGAATAGAACCAAAGTGGACAGAATAGACCAAATAGGACTGATTAGGACTAGCTTGGACTGAAATGGATCAAATGGACTGAATAGGACCGCATTAGACCAAACAGGACCAAAGTGGACCCAATGAGACCAAGCTGGATAGAGTGGACCAAATACGGTCAAACTAGACCATATAAGACTGAAGTAGACCGCATAGGGCCAAATGGACCGAGTAGGACAGAAGTGGATAGAATAAGACCAAAGTTGATGAAATAAAACCAAAGTGGACTGAATAAGACCGAATAGAACCAAAGTAAACCGAATATCATATTTTGAAGGGAAAGTGAAGTGGTGTACAAGCGAGGGAAAAGAAATCAAGGTTAATGCTATCGTGGGGAAGAGAGTGAAGGAAGAGAGACTTGAAAGTTGAATGGGAGTGGTGATGGTAGGGTAGCAAGCTTGCTACATTAGGGTTTTTGGATATTTTTCAAGAGACCGTCACTTGCTTAGGGTTGGGTTTTGTTCCCATTATTTTATAAAAAAAAATTCTGATGTAGAAATTTGTGTTTAATTAAACCAAATTTATCCCTGACAGAAAAAAATAATAATTATTATATGAGATTAATTCAATCATATGGTTGGAAGCATTGACAGTATTTTTTTCCTTTCTTTGTGAACATGACTACTATTTAGCTGCTTTGGTTTCAAAAAAAAAAAAAAAAAAATCATGGGAGCCAGAATTTGACCGTGTCCATTTGAAAACTATATAATACCAACCGTAAAAGTTATATGATTCAACAGTACGAAAAAGTGAAAGCAATTATAATGGTTGAAGAAGTTTGTAGCATATAATTCTTTACATTGGAGAGATAAATCAATAATTATTTTCTTAATAAATATATTGCACTTTCTCAAAAAATATATATATATATATATATTTTTTTTTTTGTAAGAGGACCATGAGAAAATTAATCCTAATGATTCATAGCTATAAATAATTATAGAAAATAGATATAAATCATGCAAGGGCATATAGCATAAATCAATAAATAATCAATATGAATAATCCAAATCTATATATATAATAATAGGTGAAGCAAAGAGAAACTCAAATAAAATTCTAAATTAGAGTTTCAATTTTGTGCCATGTGTCTAGATTTGAATTCTCAATTTTGCGTCACTTGTCCTAACCAAAACTAAAAAAAAAAATCTAATTAAATTATAAATTGGACTCCAATTTTGTGTCATGTATCTTATCTAAATTTTTTAATTTTTGTGCTCAAATAAATGATGCATTAACATTTAACATGGAAGCCAAGAAAACCATAATGATAATGCTCATTGACCTAAGTAAGAACATCTCATCTGCACACTTTTATGGATGAACATCTCACCTACCCACTACCAGAACCAAGGAGTCCAACGAGAAAGACTATAAAAGTAAAACATCATCTTCTCCTAATGTCATATCATCATCCCATATCTCCTTCTTCTCTCTCAACCTCTACCAACTAGATCCATACACCACTCTCTTCTCCTCTTTTCGGATTTCTAAGAGTAAGGCCGGGTTCAAACACAATGTTCAATCCTACTTTCAACGGGAGGAAGGTCTACAAGGGCCAAGAATTCAGGCCGAGAAACATCTATTCGTCGGATTCTGGGGTCGCCTGCCCTTATAGCTTGGCCCACATCTTGAAATGCAGTGGACAAAGGTTAAAAGCCCAATATTTCGTGGACGGCTCGCAATTGCCCGTCTGCGCTTATGTAAATCTCGGACCGCAACAACTTGTTGAGGCCGGCAACGTTGATGAGGCTAAGGCGAGGAGTGACGTGCTTTTTGTCCTCAAAAACATCCGAGGAGAAAACCGTGGTCAGATTGACAAAATCCATTATCAAAATAAAACAAAGAGACAGGAATAGAAAATAGTAGAACTACAGGGGTTAAATCCCATGCCGAGGGACCTAAATCTAGGTACCCTACCTGGTTCTCCCTCTCGAGTTGGGCAGTGAAGACCGTCATGCCATTCTCCGGACGCAATCAGGTAATCATCCTTCATACCCTTATTGGACTTAGGAAGGCATGATACCATTCTAATAATGTTAGATCGAGATTTGAGGTAGTATCTCGTGTCTGCGAGGGAATGACACTTGTACATGTGGACGACATCATGCCACCTAAGCCCTAAATTCATACATGTATTCAGAGCATCTACACTCCCTAAGACCCTAAATAGGTTAGGTGCACATTGATGGGGACACAGCCTATGGTTAAGTGGTATTCTCGGGTCACTATGCCCATAGGGAATGTCATTCCCCCTTCTATAAAGGCAATTACAAGAATGATCAACTCACCCAAATCCCTATCGGTGTGTATTTGGTCTGGTGAGCAATACATCAGGTTTACTCCTTAAGGGATATTGTACCTAGCCCTAAAGGCCACTATGGCAGAAGTGGAGTCTACGAGATATTTGAATCTACCCATCTAGACAAACTATATGGATGCGAAAGGAATTTTCTAAGAGAAGATTAAGAACAAAAGACCGAGGAGCTTGGCCAAGAAAAAAAAAAAAAAAAAAAACTAAACTAAACTTAAAGATTTAGAAACTTACGAGGAGAAGCCCGTGTATTAGTCCTTGAACTTTTAAGAGAGAAACGTGTTAGGAAATCATCATGTTTGCATCGCATACAAAACATACGCAGCGGAAAATAAACGGATCTACTTCATTCGCAATTGATAACATGCACTATGTAGGTTTCAGAATATAAGAACAAGAGAGTGTACCTTGATGCGGTGAAATTCAAAACCGAATGAAGAAGTACTTGGGAATACTTTCAATCTTCACTCCAATTCCACTCGATGTCCAAGATGTGTGGTCTCTCAATCAGTTCTATGTTTTTCTAGAGAGAATATATTATTACACTTATTAAACATACAAACCATTTTATTCTATATAAAATTCGGTATGTTTCTCTCCACATAACTAATTATCTAATTGGGCTAGCCTTTTGGGCCTTCCCAATTGGGCTATAGTGTGTGGCTTGGAGTGGGACCAAAAGGGAACAAATAAGACACTAGCTCCAATGGGCCTTGGGCTTTTCTGTCAACTCTTGACAAGTCCAAAGTTACCATTAATTATATTTAATACCACTCTATAAATATAATTGCACTCTAGGCCTCATTAATAAATTATATCCCAAGACTTTATTATACATGCAACCCCTTCATAAAATATTCGTAGTAATACAAAGTCATGAATATAGACTGCCACTTTGTAAATTACTACATCTTAATCCTTGAGTACCCGGTTTAATCTTTTTGTGTTATTCACCATATATTTATGAAATCCAATTTCATAAATATATACTTTAGTCTTACTAAAGTGGTTAGGCCTAACTCTCTGAATAACTGTACCCATTAAACTTATCTCAAGGGAATATTTTATATCTCCGTTAAGAGACTATGAATTCCATCTTGAGAATATATGTTCCATCAACACTAAATGTGGCTGCCCAACATACTGAGGTTTTGACCGTTACTTTAGATTTCACTCCTGATATATCAAAGCAACCTACATTTCATGATCATGTCCATTACTCTCTCAGGATTAAGAGTTCATGTGAATACAAGTTGTGAGATTTATTATTCAATTGACAGTCGTTAGGAGAATAATAAATCTCACAGCGGTCCAGTTCAATATGTCTTAACTCTTAAAACATATCAACATATTAACTAGAAGTCACCACTTCCATGATCAAGACAAATCATCGTAGTTAATATGTTATAGTCTTCGCAGATGAAATGCCCAATTTCATCACCGACTACGAACCAAAATTCTGAGTTTACAAAGAACTTGTGATCTATATCTTCTGTGACTAAATCACATAAATCACATACTATGCATCTCATGGACTATTTGATAATGTCCGAATATTCATGTTACCATTATTTTAGATAAGAATAAAACAACTTTATTAAACACAATATTAAGTCATACATCATTTCTCACATAATGTCATACATAATATTATACATAGCATCATACAATAGGATTTAAGGGCACATATCCTAACAAAACGAGTATTTTTGAGAAAAAAGCTTGAGAAGTTGGAGTACTTAGAAAATCTTGAGGGACGGAGTGTTTGAGATCTCTTGAAAGCTTGAAGGCTTGTGAAATGGGGAAAAATGATTTCCCTGGGTGCTTTGTATAGAAGATGTAATTGAGTGGGAGTTATCCCGCTCAAAATTTAAGGAAAAATATCTACCGTTAGATCTGCTTCCCACCGTTGGATGGGGAGAACAGGGCGCCGCCTGGAGCTATTAATGACGCATCGCAGGATCTGAAGCGTCAGTAGTAACAGTTATGGAGCGCATGAATTCATGTTCTCACATGTGAAAACAAAAGAAAACAAATTATCTTAACTCTTAAAAATCAAAACTCCATTTTTCTCCTCGGACAAGAAGAGAAAATTGAAATTTTGAGGGGCTATTGTAAGGGTTAAAGGCCCAAATACGAATATTGGGCCTTGGGCCCGTTCGAGGAGATTCAATTGTCTGAGGATGGGTCAATGGTATAGAAGATGCAGATGGTAGTCTTCGCAACCAGGTTTGGACTATGTAGAGTAAGGAAGGTGATCCGAGAAGGAATAGATCCTCGGCTAAGCAAGGCAAAGGTCAAGGTATGTATTTTTCTGTCTAGGATGATGCACCAAAATGGTTCTAACTAGTAAGGGCATACCCTACGAGCATACGATACAAGTGAGAATTGGAAAATATCTAAAGGAAAAGCTGCTACCACCGTATTGAATGCTATATAGCTAACACTTTGGCCGCAGTAACGAAGAAGTGATATCTAAACAGTAGTTTTTAGTCCTACAACTATTATCTAAGGACTTCAGGAAGATGCTGATAGGACAAGTATCAACACCAATTATCTAGCCCGCACGTAGAAGATGAAGATGAAAGAGGAGGGGAGTATAAAAAGAATGGGAAGCAGTGAGAGAGGGGGACATTGAGAGTTAAGCCTGTAACCATACTTGAGAAAAATATATAAGACTAATCTCCTCGGATTGCGCCGATGACGACTTTCTATAAATTAAATCAATCCATTTCCATCTTTTAGTCTCCTAGATACGCTTTGATTATTGTCTAACTCATTAAAGTCCAGTTCTCCAATCCACTCTTTACAAATTCATTGTTTTGGGTTTTTTGGGTTACGTCTACCTCGTGGGCCAGGCATTCAAATTGCGCCCGTACAATTTTAATCTTGGTTTGGTTGGAAACGTTTTTTTATACTTAAGTTCCACCAAAACTTCTAAGAAAAAAAAGTTTCACCATAAAAAAATGTTAAAATCATATAAAGAACTAAGTATCATGGTTTAGGTGAAATTTTTTAAGAAAAATAGATGAAAATTTATTGTTCAGGTTTTTAAAAAAAAAATGAAAAGAAAAGAGAATGAGTTTGACTTTAAGTTGGGTAAGGCGATACATGGTGGTGAAAGGTTGAAATCTAATTTTAAAAATTGATTTTAGTGTTGAGAGAGAGAGAGAGAGAGAGAGAGAGAGAAAAAAAAAATTTGTTTGATGCATGACTTTGTGCGAGATTAGGGGGTTAATGTTAACAAATTACTTTGTTTTTAACATTTGCATTACCAAAATGTTTAGATTGTCATAGGGGACAAACTTTATATATTTTTTTATTGGACTTTCCCATATTTTATTGTTCACATTTTTACATTTAAGATTTTTAACAAAATAATAGGAAAAAAAATGCATGTGGAGGAACGAGGAAAATAATGATTTAAAAAAGGAAAGTGTTAGGTTTTTTTGTATTGACCCATTTGATGATTTTTACTCGTAATCAAATTGGGTTAGCAATGTATTTTATTCATGGTCAAATTCTCAAGTTAAAAGAAGAATCAACAGCTAGTTGGTTGAAGAGGCTTATTCAATGAAGTGTTTGTTTGGAAAAAATTATTTTTGCTAACTTATTTTATTATTCAACTTATTTTGCTGCTACTTATGAGCTCCACTGTACTTTTTGGTACTATTCATACGTCATACTATACTATTTTAGCTAACTTTTACTTTTAACTACAGTACCTTCAACAAAAAGTTTTCAGTTTCAGCAAAATAAATGGATCCCAAACAAACCCTTCGAAGTAACAAAAGGCAGGCACAAGCGAGTCAATAAAGCATGCTTAGGCAAGGACCCTCAATTGAGAGATTGCGGAAAATTTTTCTCTGACTCTGTTTTCATATGCTTTTCGCATTAGTTTTATTTATTTTTTTTTTTTCATCACATAAGCCCTCTCTGTGTCTCTAAATAAACTCCACTTTGTATGATTTTTCAGTAGTGAAAATAAGGACACAATCTATGTATTCAAGAGTAAACCTTGTGGCTTTTCTCATTTTGCTTTAGAAAAGTATCTTTGTTCTTTGTCCATCCTTGTGATCCAAAGAGCTTATCAGCTTGGAAACATAGATTCCCCCCTCCCCTAGTGAGTGTACTCTAAAAAAAATCTTCATGGAGGTGTCTTGTAGTGCTCCAAAGGTTTTGGTTTGTGTGAAGGAAACCGCTATTAAAGGATTTCAGAGGTTCTAGGACTATTGTGTTAGGAAGGCAAGTGGAACGCTTGTAGGGGTTGCATAGAGGATCTAAGGTGCAAAGGTTTCAGTCCCTAAGGTGGTTTTTCCCTTTTAACGATTGCTTCATCGGTTTTTCTTTTTGTCTCCAAAATCATGTATTACTTTTATATTTTCTTACTTTATGATTTGGTGCATTCTGAAATATGGTAAAATAAAATTATAGAACTATGGTAAAATATGATTATACTGTGCATCACATATTTGAAATAAGTTGATGATATTATAATTAATAATTCCGCTGCAAATTTAACAAAGGCATCTAAACCGGAATTCATAAAGTTTTGGCATGAAGTATTGTTATGAAACTAGAGATTTTTTTTTTGGCTGAGAAAATTATGAAACTAGAGATTAATACAATTAATAAGTAATACTAATTTATACTTACCATACATTTTAAAATGTACCAAATTCTTATTTATATCATTGCCTTATGCCAGCGAGTGGAATTCTATAGTCATATTACCTCTCAAAATTGGTTTCCACAGCAGATTGTTTTAGTTAAGCTATCTTGGTAGGTTGGAATTTGAACAGGCTTTAAGTCTTGTTGAGAAGGTGAACTAACCCGAGATTCTCCTATGCATCCCCAACTACATCTCATCAAACACTTGGAACCCTTCAACATTCCACTCTATAAATGACAATTAGAATTTCATGCTTTCAACTCATAACAGAAATAGAAGTTCCCCATATATATTCAGAAAAGACTAGCTCGGTCTCTCTAATCCTATCAAACTATGGCTAGTTGCAAGCTTGTTTTCATGTTGGCTTTAATTGTAACACTGTCTTTGTCAGGCATTAATATGAGCTTGGCAGCTCGTCAACTATTGCAAACATCTGCAGCTCCACCTCCAGCGTTGACGCTGCCTACAATTCCATCACTGCCAACATTGTCTCCATTGCCCTCAGTGCCAACACTGCCTCAAGCCACATTGCCACCACTGCCTAGCACTCCATTGCCAACGTTGCCAACTCTGCCAAAGACCACATTGCCACCATTGCCAAGCACCCAAATCCCCTCCTTGCCAAATCCAACTTTGCCAACACTTCCTCCTCTGCCAGCCACTCCATTGCCCACTATCCCTACAACAATCCCATCAATCCCTACCATTCCAACCACAATTCCAACTATTCCTTTCTTCTCCCCACCCCCATCAAACTGAACTAGTAGTCCTTGAAATGCTAGCTGTGGCACCGAAACCATTCAAGCATTCACTTTCTCCCTCTCCCATATTAGTACGGTCCCATGTTTACATGACATCTTGAAGCTTTTCTCGAGTGTGTTGGAGCCTACCTTGCTTCTATATGTTTGTTAATAGGAACAAGTTGATTTATGATAGTACTTGTTTGTATTTTCTCTTTTTTCTGAAATTAGTACTTGTTTGTATTTGTCAATGTAGAGTTATCCTTTACTCATTTCAGTGTCATTTGTCAGTGTCATTTTTTATGATTTCTTATTTATTCTGATTTTTTCCCTCTTTTTCTTTCTAATAAAAATAAAATTTAATAAGTAAAACCTCCAAGATGAACATATTACTCAAGCTTAGGTGTATATATTTTGGATTTTTCATAAATACACAAAAAAGGGGCAAGTACAATAATAAATAAAAAGATTCAACAATTAAAGTGTCCGCACATTTATTTACTTTACGGTAGATGTGTTAGATTGAAACTTGCCAAGGCCTCGCAAGTACAATCATCCAATCATAAGTTAATGCATTAAAAGATGAATGAGAAATAGTAGCAATAGTAAGAAAGTTTGATATATACCTAAATAGAGTCAGTTTCAGAATTAGATTATAATTTCCCAACTCTCACGAAAGGATAATCCATCCCGAATGTCCCCAGAAATCCACTTCATAACTTTTGTGGTAGACTCAACGTTGTTGCAAGCATAGAAAATTTGAAATAGAATTCCCTAGCTTGATGAATGATGGAGAGGAAGAGTTGTGAAGGTCAATTGAAGCCTTTTACCACGCTTCTGATTGATTGCTTATGTATTGGGATGGATTATTTGACTTTTTGTTTAAAGGGTTGTGGTTTGATATTGCCTCAATTAAGATGACTTTTTATGTTTGAAGAACGAAATGCAAGAAAAGCAACTAAATTTAAC
The DNA here is from genome assembly GCA_033629205.1 of Lithocarpus polystachyus. Taxonomy (NCBI): domain Eukaryota; kingdom Viridiplantae; phylum Streptophyta; class Magnoliopsida; order Fagales; family Fagaceae; genus Lithocarpus; species Lithocarpus polystachyus. The sequence continues at coordinate 55,504,481 of CM066167.1, forward strand.
TCAAAGTTACCAAGTACGAGAACTAAACTCTAATATCAAAAGCCATTGGATCCCAAACAACTCGGTTTTTCAAAATCACTACAAATTTTATTGCAAATAGAATATAGAACAGTTTGGAGCCTAATAAATTTAAATAGCGAACACATCAAAGGTAATATGTGCAAAGGAATAAACAGATACAGCCTAAATAAACATTAATCATAGCCAAAAGTAACCATCATGGCAAACAGATCATCTGCAGAGCACGGTAAGATATGGCCCTGTATAGACACTAATTCATTGTACTTACAAATACGCTGGTATATATTAGTATTACTTGTGTTCCACTTTTAAATTTTAATATTCTTATAAATAAACCTTCTTTGTACATAGTCTTGTCTAAGGCCAAGTCCATTTTCTTTACTTGTCCAATACTCATATATTACCTAAAATCTATATTTACATTTATGTCCATTCCATCCAGTTTGGTCTATTTGGTCAAGTTTGGTCTACTTCGGTCCATTGGTCTATTATGGTCCACTTCAGTCCAGTTGGTCAACTTTGGTCTATTTCTTCCAATTCAGTCCACTTTAATCCATTCCGTCCAAATCGGTCCATTTCATTCCATTCCATTTAGTTTAGTCAATTTCATTCCAATTTGATGATGATTTGGGTGGAGAGGTTTGTGTAAAAAGATGAGCTATAATTACTTCATTGGCAATTATTTCACATTCTTAGTCTAATGTTAGTAGGTTCTTCATAATTTTTTTTTAATATAAGTGTTGGATTTACTTATATCTACTTACTCTTTAGTTATTAAATATGGATAGAGGATGAATCATTTGTAAGAATAATTAGAAACAAATTCTACCTAGAAATTACATTATTTACAAAATATCTCATCTTATATAATAATTGAAAATGTAAAATGAATTATGTTTCCTTGAAGAAGAAAAAAAACTTACTAAGTTTAAAATACTTTCAAATATCAAAAACATATAGCTTAATTTTGAAAATCTAATATATTGTATCAACTATACTTTGTTAGAAAATAATCACATCATTTTAAGAATAGTTTTGATACAAACACTTATAAGTTTCATTTACTTTTTTTTATACTTGGTTTGTTTGGAATCTGCTTATTTTGCTGAAATTGAAAACTTTTTACTGAAAGTACTGTAGATAAAGGTAAAAATTATTAGAAATAGTATAGTGAGACCCATGAATAGTACCAAAAAGTGTAGTGAGACCCATGAATAGTACCAAAATGTGTAGTGAGACCCATGAATAGTAGAAAAAATAAGCTGAATAGTAAAATAAGCTGAATAGTAAAATAAACTGGCAAAATTAAGTCATTCCAAACGGACACTTAAAAAAAATTGTTAATTTTTTTGCGCATCGCGTAGGTCTACGACTAGTCTATATAAAATCGAAGATTTTTGACTTTTGATTGACCTAATAATATTTTAACATGAATTTTCAAGCTCTCAAAATTTTATAGGTCAATTCTAAAATATAATTTTAATTGATTTTAAATTCTATTCTATATTTAAACCACTCAATTAGTAATTTAGAATCTTGTCAAGTGATATTTTCTATAAATTTTGGAATAGATAGTTCTATATACAAATACAATCATAAAAAATAAGCACTAATAATTTCCATAACTGTCGAATTTCATATTTAGAATAATAAATGCCACAATCCTGGGTGCGATGGTCACTTCACAAGTATAAGTACTTGTAGGGTGTGGGGGGTAAGGACTAGGGTTTAAATCTCCAGGAGGAAGTTTGACACACATATACATTTAAATTAGGTTAGAGTAGAAATTCTATCTTGTATAATATATATATATATATATATATATATATATATATTAGACTAATAAATGCCACAATGATTATTAGTACCTATTAATAATTTCCATAGTTATCATATTTTCATATTTATAGAAAAAATAAGAAAGGAAAAAGAAGAAGATATGTTTGTTAAACATTTTTGTGCAGTACACGGATTATTGACTAGTTTATACTACAGTCATAATCATAGAGGGTGCTATATATATATATATATATATATATATAATCGAAGCCTCAGCTGGAACACAATTTTCCACGTCAACACAACACAATATTTAAAAAAATTAAAAATAAAATTAAAAACACTATTTTTCTCTCCAAAAGCCGATACTTTTCTTCTTCTACTTTTTTTTGTTGATAAAACCTAATATTTTAAGCTGAATTTAATCTAAAGATGATTATTTAAAAAAAAAGAAAATAAAATCTGCAATAAAAGGATAAGTATGGAGTTTGTTGCAACAAACCCAAAAACAAAGTTAATTAATTTTTTAAAAACCCTACAACCAAACTTCTTGAACTCTACGTTATAGAATATAATTTTTTTATTTCAAAATCTTTTGATTATGCGTTAATTTGTTTTTTGCTATTATATATTAGATAACAACAAAAAATTAAATATATATCACCATATGCCACACCCACACAAACGATTATGTTCTAGTGCTATTCAAACTCATAAATTTATTTGGGACTCTAATTCTATCGTTTAATTTTTTAAAATAATATAATTTCTATTAGAGAGATATATATTTGTATTGTGTCAATAATTTATAGGCTCTGAATCATTTGATTCTTTAATTTTATTTGTTGGCATTTTGAAAGTTTTAATCTCCACATTTTTGCATTAGTTATTGCAATATTTAAACATGTTTAGCAGATTTCAACGGTTATACCATGAATTATATATCATTTTGAAGATAATCTATTTTTCTCTTATATTTCTCTATTTTGTAGTCATATATATATATATATATATATATATATATATTGTTTCAAAAATTTCTAGGTAGTGAATCTTCTGATTCTTTAATATTTTTTGGCTTTTCGAAAATTTTAATTAATATTTGAAACCAATTGGTAGATTTTTTGCAAGATATTACACGTTCAAGCAATGACTTTTTTTTATCAAATCATAACAAAAATTGAAGTGAAACAAGAGAAATTCATGAAATGATATAGTTTCATAATCAATTTAAGATTTTATATAATTATTTTAATTTACCACACAAACAAGAGTTTGCGACTAGTTGTAGAGTTATAGTTATTCTAAGTTCTAACAATATGCAATTAGACTTTCTACTACTATAATATATCATAAAGATACAACACTCCCCTCACATTGGGGTGGATCCCATAATTGTGGGGGTGTATGTCATTTTTGTATTGTATAATTATTCAATTCAACTCGGTCTCTTCTCCACGGTTGATAACGAGTATTTTTAGTATCGTTGATTTATCTTCTATAGTTGAATTTCTCAATATGCCTGATGTTAATATGGGTTTCAGGGTGGAGACAGATTGATTTGAATTCATAAGAGGAATTCGGTAAAGGTACCGTGAGATAGAATGTGGTCGTTTGGGATTTTGGTTCAATTCTTAAGAGATATATCAGTTAAGATGGAAGCCTAAGCAGTTTAGGTTGGCTTTCATGTCACTTTAGTTTTGAAAAATGATACTAAGCAAGGCATAAGCTTGTAAGTCTGAAATCCATCAGATAGTCCATTCTCATTATAAGTTGATCACTATTGCGTTAGGAAGGCAAGTGGATCTCTTCTCTTGTAGGGTTTGCATAGAGGATCTAACTTGCAATGGTTTTGTGTATGTCTTGCTATATCTAACTGTTTCTTTCGTAGTGGATTTTCTATGAGATTGTCTGTCCTTAAGGTGATTTTTCCCTTTTAACAGTTGCTTCATCGGTTTTTCTTTTCTCCAAATCATGTATTGCTTTTACATTTTCTTACTTTATGATTTGGTGGATTCTGAAATATGGTAAAATATAATTATATAACTACAGTAAAATATAATTATACTGTGCACCACATATTTGAAATAATTTGATTATATTATAATTAATAATTCCGCTGCAAATTTAACAAAGGCATCTAAACCGGAATTCATAAAGTTTTGGCAAGAAGTATTGTTATGAAACTAGAGACTAATACAATTAATAAGTAATACTAATTTATACTTTCCTTAGATTCGAAAATGTACCAAATTCTTTGTTATATCATTGCCTTATGCTGGCGTGTGGAATGCTAAAGAGTCATATTAACACTCAAAAAATTGGTTTCCACAGCAGATTGTTTTAGTTAAGCTATCTTGGTAGGTTGGAATTTGAACAGGTAAACTAACCCGAGCTTCTCACATATGCATCCCCAACTACATCTCATCAAACACTTGGAACCCTTCAACATTCCACTCTATAAATGCCAATTAGAATTTCATGCTTTCAACTCACAATAGAAATAGAAGTTCCCCATATATATTCAGAAAAGTCTAGCTAGGTCTCTCTAATCCTATCAAACAATGGCTAGTTGCAAGCATGTTTTCATGTTGGCTTTAATTGTAACAGTGTCTTTGTCAAGCATTAATATGAGCTTGGCAGCTCGCCAACTATTGCAAACGACTGCAGCTCCACCCCCAACGATGTCGCTGCCTACAGTTCCATCTCTGCCAACATTACCTCCATTGCCCTCAGTGCCAACACTGCCTCAAGCTACATTGCCACCACTGCCTAGCACTCCATTGCCAACTCAACCAACTCTGCCAAGGACCACATTGCCACCATTGCCAAGCACCCAAATCCCCTCCTTACCAAATCCAACTTTGCCAACAGTTCCTAAGGTGACTCTTCCTCCTCTGCCAGCCACTCCATTGCCCACCATCCCTACAACAATCCCATCAATCCCTACCATTCCAACCACAATTCCATCTATTCCTTTCTTCTCCCCACCCCCATCAAACTGATCTAGTTGTCCTTGAAGCACGGCAGCCCATTGGGCCATTCACTTTCTCCTAGTTTGCTGGGCTTTTTGAAGCTTTTCTCGAGTGTGTTGGAGGCTTGGAGCGTTCCTTGTCTCTATATATTTGAGTGCTTATAGGCTGAAGTGGGTTTGTAATCGTATTTGTTTGTATTGTCATTGTAGAGTTATTCTTTACTCATTTCAGTATGACTTGGATTATTATGGTATGTTTGTTTGTTTGTTTTTTTTTTTTTTTTTTTTTTTATTGTAATAGCATTTATTTGTATTTATCGTTGTAGAGTTATGTTTTACTCATTTCAGTATGACATGGATTATTATCGGGTTGTTTGTCTTTTTTTCATTTTTTTTAATAAATATTGGGTTGTTTATACATACTAGAGGCTCATCACATTTTTAGAGCTCTCACATTTTTACACATCAACATTATTTATAAATTAAAAAAAAAAACTATTTAAACTGAGAAGACAGCTAGCTTATATCCACTACTAACATGCTTTACTTCCATTACTAAAAGAAAATATAATATTTTTTTTAAAAAGGAAAAGAAGAATATACTACCTTATGCCTCTGAAAATTTAAATAATAGAAGTGCAAAAACTTCCATCCCAAACAATGCTGGTACCATTTAGGCTGGTCCATCTATACAAAGATGATTACGGTTACAGAGAAGATAATGTTAATACTGATTCTGATCCTCATGAAAACAATATGAAAAAAATACCACGTTAGTTCTCGCCCAAGGCCCAAAGCTCTATTCGAATGTATTTTAAATTCTTGATGTAAAAGAAAATTCTAGGAACAAGTGCTCTCTAGTTTCAATTGTGCACCTGTAGTAAACATAAAAAAGTCTTTTATTTGTCCAATTTAAAGTGACATAATTGAAACATAAACTTTTAAGTTGAAAGGATTTTGGTTTTTGATTACTAAACTACTATCTTTTCTATCTGGCTACAATTGTAGACAATTTGGCCAACCCAACATCCCTTCTACAACCTCATCTACTTTTAGGCTTTTGGACTTTTATGTTGGAAGCCAATAGTAAATCCAAGTATCAGATTTCGAGTTAGGAGATTGGAATACAAGAAGTTAAAAACAAAATTTAAATAAACATTCATTTAATTCAACAAACATACAAAGTCTCAAACAAACAAACACTATTATATATTTTGAACAGACCCTACTCTCTCTCTCTCTCTCTATCTCTCTCTCTCTCTCTCTCTCTCTCTTTGAATTAGGTTTGTAATCGGCTAATCAATCATCAATATATATATATATATATATATATATAAGTTTAGACCTCATGTGGGAGAGTATAAGATTCTGTCATGTGGCGGTCATTTTGAAGAGTTTACTTCCTCCACATTTCACTTCTTTTCATGTCTTTTAGCATACCCAAAAAGCTTCCTTAGAGTAGTTCTCCTTTCCATTAATTTGACCTTCCACCTCACCTAAATTTTTATTAAGTGCTATGTGGTCATTTCTTTCTCCCTCATTTAAACGGGTGAATATCCTTTCCTTAAAAGGAATTACAATGCTTTTCATTTACCCGGCCTTCGTACGTATTGGATTTAGGCTTTTCGTCTCCACCCTCACATGTGACTCTTGCACTGCCTAACTCCTATTCGCATTCTTCTTCTATAAGTACTAGAACTAGAATACAAATGCAAAAGCATTAATGTGAAGAAGGCAAGGTTAAAAGGATATTGAACCTTATGGGTTGTGCTCACATTGGGAACCGCCATTGGATCCCACCCAAACCCATCCATTTGACACCCCTAGTGATTAGAAGGTGAAAGTAGTGGTTTTAGCCATATGGGGTAAGACTCATCAATCATTTGGACTTGACCAGTGTCACGAAAAAGTTATTAATTAATATCTACTTCATTTAGGGGTGTCAAATGGGTGGGTTTGAGATAGACATAATTGGGTTGGATATATAAAACTCATTTACCTATTAAAACTCATTTAACTAATTGTTTTTAACCCAAATCCAACTCAACCCAATTATTATGGGTAAACCTCAACTCACTTAATTACCCAATTATCAAAATTATCAAAATGCCATTATAGTAAAAACCCCCCAACACTTTCTTGGATTCCCTTTTTAAGTCTCTCTAGTCTCCATTCTTGGGATTAAAAAATTCCACATAAGCACATCCACATTAGCAATTATATTAAAAATCCAAATAAAAAAAAATATTTTCTTTTCTTTTCTATTTTCTATCACTTTCTTCGAAACCAAACAGTGCAACAAATACAAAGAAATGTCATTTCAAGCTCAAAACTACGTGAGGCATGTTACGCACCGACTTGCTCCAAGAGAATATAAATTCTAGTAAACATGGCCACGTCATTGTCGGCCTTGCTCAGAGCTCCACGGTTGCGATTCTCGTCGTCGTCGATGCTCTCGACAATGACGACATTGTTTTTAGCCTCGTCGTCGCAAGCGTATGTGTCATTTGCGAACCAGAAGCAAAGGTTCTTATCAACGAAGGCGTTTCGGTCGCTGAGGTGGTCGACGACGACATGGTGGAGCCACGACGTGAATGAATTGTCTGTTTTTTGATTGCTTGGTTCTATTTTTTTATTTGTTTAGAGAGAGAGAGAGAGAGAGAGAGAGAGAGAGAGAGAAGTGTTTGGAGGCCAAATGAAAACCATGAAACACTGAAATGTCTGAAGGGTTTTTTTTTTTTTTTTTTAAATGGGAAGGGCTGGGTTGAATTTGGATATATTGTTTTTGTGTTAAATGGGGCTCAATGGGTTTTTAGTTTAAACCCAATAATCACTGAGTCTAATTGGGTTGATGCCCATTGAACCCAACTAATAATTGGGTGAGTTTGGGCTTAATTAGAGTGGGTAGGTAAATGGGTTTGGGCTTACTTTGCTACCCGTACTAATCACCCAACTACAAAACGAATTACTACTACTTTCAACTAATTACTATAACGTTGTGACAAACTATATCAATATTGCAGTGTTATCATTTTTTTAAAAAATATATTTATAAATGTCTAAAGAATGATACCATTCACTTTTTCGAGAGATGTTATCATTAATTAATGACAAAAAAATGACAATTTATAATTAAGGATAACATCTCTCGAAAAAGTTATTAATTAATGATACAATTCACTTTCTCCTAGCATAATTTTGGAAATCTAATATATTGTATCAACAATATTTTGTTATAAAATAATCACACAATTTTAAGAAAAGTTTGATATTAACACTTATAAGTCTCATTTACTTTTTTTATAAATATTTTTCACTTAACAAAAAAATAAATTGTCATTTTTTTTTGTTTTGTTTTTGTTTTTGTTTTTGTTTTTGTTTTTTTTTTTTTTTTTTTTTTTTTTTTTTTTTTTTTGTTTTGCATCATGTAGGTCTACAACTAGCCTATATAAAATCGAAAATGTTTTACTTTTAATTGACCTAATATTTTGACATAAATTTTTGAGATCTAACAATTTTATAGGTCATTATTCTAAAATATATTTTTAATTGATTTTAAATGCTATTCTATATTAAAACCCCTCCATTAGAATCTTGTCAAGTGATTTTTTCTATAAATTTTGGAATAAATAGTTCTATATACAAACACAACCATAATAAATAGGCACTAATAATTACCATAATTATCAAATTTCATATTTAGACAAATAAATGCAACAATCATTATATATACCTATTAATAATTACCATAATTATCAAATTTTTGATTTTTATACCAAAAAAAAAAAAGATATTTTGTTAAACATTTTCTTGCAATGCACAAATTATTAACTAGTTTATACTACAATCATAATCATAGAGGGTGCCCATAAATAGGTTGTTGTGGGGATTATTTTTGCCGTCCTCAGCAAGGCTCTGGGCGCAGTGCCAAGGAGGCTCAGAGTGTCCCACATCGAAGAGAGCTTCCTCCACTTGCTACCTTATAAGCTGTGAAGCGAAGGAAGTACTGCGCCTAGAGCCTTGCCGAAGACGGACAAAAATTGTCTTTTATTGTGGGGACACTTTTTGTCCGTCCTCGGCAAGGCTCTGGGCGCAGTGCCGAGGAGGTTGCCAGAGTCCCACATCGAAGAGAGCTTCCCCCACTTGCTACCTTATAAGCTGTGAAGTGAAGGAAGTAGTGTACCATCATTACCCGAGTTCGAACATGGTAATGATGGTACACTACTTCCTTCGCTTCACAACTTATAAGGTAGCAAGTGGGGGAAGCTCTCTTCGATGTGGGACTCTGGCAACCTCCTCGGCACTGCGCCCAGAGCCTTGCCGAGGACGGACAAAAAGTGTCCCCACAATAAAAGAAGCCTCTTTTATTGTGGGGACTATTTTTGCCGTCCTCGGCAAGGCTCTGGGCGCAGTGCCGAGGAGGTTCAGAGTGTCCCACATCGAAGAAAGCTTCCCCCACTTGCTACCTTATAAGCTGTGAAGCGAAAGAAGTAGTGTACCATCATTACCCGAGTTCGAACACGGTAATGATGGTACACTATTTCCTTCGCTTCACAGCTTATAAGGTAGCAAGTGGGGGAAGCTCTCTTCGATGTGGGACACTCTGAACCTCCTCGGCACTGCGCCCAGAGCCTTGCCGAGGACGGAAAAAATAGTCCCCACAGTTGTCATTGTAGAGTTATAGTACTCTATATAAGTTCTAACAATGATCCGCAATTAGACTTTCTACTGTTACAATATCTCAATAAAAATACAACAATTCTCTCATATTGGGGTGGATACCATAATTGTGGGGTGTATGTCATTTTTGTACTTTTAAAATGTTGTGTAATTATTCAATTCCTTTCAACATACCCCCCCCCCCCCCCCCAAAAATAATAATTCAATTCAACTTAGTCCCTCCATTGTTGATTTATCTTCTACAGCTGAATTTCTCATTGGACTTGATGTCAATATGGGTTTAAGGCATGGGCGGCTCCACTTGGAGCCCAGGAGGTTCAAATGAACCCCCTGAATTGGCCCAAAATAAATTATGTATAATCTTTTTTTAACCTTTTTTTTTTTTGACCTCCCTAAAATAAAATTTTGAATACCTTAATCCTAGATTTTTTTTTGTCCAGCTAAAAGAAGTTTAAATATGATCATCTTAATAATATTCTAGCATTTTTAAACACAAAAAAAGCTCAATAACAAACCAATTTTATCTAAAATCTGGAAAAAAAAAATTTTTGATAAGCCCAATAACAAAAATAAAAATTTGTTAATCTTAAATCTTAGAAAAAACATGTTTAGATCTTAAAAATTTTGAAATAAATCAATCAAATGAGAGATCAATAGATGAATAATTGCTTGACTGTGTACATTGAAGAGATGTAACTCATAGGATTGATAATGAAAATATTTTGCAACGATTTCAAAATATGAAACATCGTAGAAAGCAATTGTAAAACTTTATGTATTTCAGTTTTTGTTTTGTGTTTTGTTTTTTGTAATGTCGATATATTCAATTTCTCTTTTGTTTTAAATTTTGTACAATTTATGTTTCTTATTGACCCCTTTAAAAAATAATCTTGGAGCTACCACTGGTTTAAGGGTGGAGACAGATTTGAATTTCATGAGAGGAATTTGTTAAAGGTATTGTGAGATAGGATGTGGTCGTTTGGCATTTAGGTTCTCTTAAGAGAATCAATTAAGATGGAAACCTAGGCAGTTTAGATTGGCTTTTATGTCACTTTAGTTTTGAAAAATGATACTAAGCAAGAGCCAGATACTAAGCAAGAGCCATAAACTTGTAAGTCTGAAATCCATTAGATAGTCCATTCTCATAATAAGTTGATTACTTGATAGTCCATCCCCTGCCGACATTGTTGATTTCATTTATATATATATATATATATATATATATATATATTAAATCTCAAAATTGATTTCCGAAACAGATTATTTTTGTTTAGATAACCTGAGAGGGTAGGTAGGTCGGAATTTAAACAGGCTTTAAGTCTAGTTGAGACGGTGAACTAACCAGAACTTCTGTCATGCATTCCCAACTACATCTCATCAAACACATGGAACGTACCCTTCACATTCCACTCTATAAATACCAATTAAAATTTCCTGCCTTAAACACTTCAACTCATAACAGAAATAGAAGTTACCCATATATATATATTCAGAAAAGACTAGCTATCTCTCTGATCCTATCAAACAATGGCTAGTTCCAAGCATGTTTTCATTTTGGCTTTTATTGTAACATTGTCTTTGTCAAGCATTAATATGAGCTTGGCTGCTCGTCAACTACTGCAAACACCTGCAGCTCCATCTCTGCCAACATTGCCTCCATTGCCTTCAGTGCCAACACTGCCTCAAGCCACATTGCCACCACTGCCTAGCACGCCATTGCCAACTCTGCCAACACTACCAACTACCAAACTGCCACCATTGCCGTCACTGCCAACTCAACCAACTCTGCCAAAGCCCACGTTGCCACCATTGCCAAGCACCCAAATCCCCTCCTTACCAAATCCGACTTTGCCAACGACTCTTCCTCCTTTGCCAGCGACTCCATTGCCCACCATCCCTACAACAATCCCGTCAATTCCTACAATTCCAACTACAATTCCAACAATTCCCTTCTTCTCCCCACCCCCATCAAACTGAACTAGTAGTCCTTGAAACACTGCAGCCACGAGACCATTCAGGCATTCACTCTCCTTCACCCATTTTGGGATGGCTGTTTGTTTGCATGGCTTCTTGAAGTGTTTCTAGAGTTTGTTGGAGCCTGCCTTGCTTCTATATATGTGTTAATAGAAAAATCAGTGGGTTTATGATAGTGCTCGTTTGTATTTGTCATTGTAGACTCATTCTTTACTTATTTTAGTGTCATTCAGATTGTTATTGTCATGCTTTCTCTTACAATATGATTTCTTGGCTATCTAATGATGGTCCTTTCTATCTTCTTCTCCTTCTCCTTCCCCCCCCCCCCCCCCCCCCCCCCTCTCCCCAACGCAAAAAGGATAAAGTTTATTTAATAAAGTCGTCTAAGATAAACATATTACACTAGTTTAGGAGAAATTAGGAGTAATTATTTTTATGGACTTCCCCATAAATGCCCAACATACAAATGAGACGGACAAGTCCAATACAGACAAAAGGGTTGACTAATAGATGACCCCGAAACAGTTAAGAGTGAAGACACTTTTATTTGCTTCACGGTAGATGTGTTGGATTGAAACTTGCCAAGGCCTGGCAAGAATGTACTTTCCAGCAATCAGTAATTAAAACATTATTTTACAAATGAGAAATGAAAGCAATGGTAAGAAAGTTAAATATACCAAAATAGAGTCAGTTTTGATGAATATGAGATTTTAATAACCTAACTCCCAAGCAAAGGATAATCCATCCCGAGTAGTTCTCAATTTTGTGAATAAGCTAGATGTACGATTTGCATGAAAATCCTACGTTCAAATTTCCAAAATGATCTCAAGCCCCTCTGGAGTCGGTGGCATAGTTCGAGATCATTTTGGGGAATGGAACGTGGGATTCTCATAAGATGGTCAAATGTGAGTTTTAAATTTTTTTTTTTTTTTTTTTTAAGAATTGTGAATTATTTTGGAAATTAAAATGTAATTATGTAACTCATATTTGGCCACCCCCAAATTTAAAACTCGTATTTCTTATCTTATGAGATGCAAAATTAATTAATTAAATTTTTGTATTTAACTTTTACTAAATTCTCATGTTTAATATGATAATAAGGTTTTCCTAAAAATGATAATAAGGTTAACCAATTTAATCTTTAGAAGACATAAGTGATCTTAAATGGGATTTTGTCAATTTTAAATTTGATAAATGTTTTCCTTAAAAAATTTGTAACAAGAATTTTCAATAAAATTATGTAACACATGCATTTGGGAAAAAAAAAAAAATCAGTCTTTTTAACAAATTAAGAATTGTTATATTACATGTTTGAATATCACTATTATTATTTTTTGAGAAAAGATATGTCCACAACATTTTTCACAACATTTTCACAACAAATCTTAAGTGGCAAATTGTTACTGGTTGTTATTGTTGGGGCAAAAAGGTAATCTTAGTGTTAGGTTCAAATTTAAACCAATAACAACAAACCACCTATGATTTGTTGTGAAAATGTTGTGAAAAATGTTGTGGGCGTAGCACCTCTCTTATTTTTTTATCATTATCTTTCTATTGTATTATTTCCTTATCTTTTATTTTATTTTTATTTTTATAAATCTCTTGTATATTTGTGTGATTTTCGTCTAAATGTATGTTATACTTGTTACGTTGCTAGTAAAAACTGATTAAGAGATCCTATTTGAGACTTAATTATTCTTTCTACGCTTCTCTTTCAATTTTTTTGTTTTCATTTTTTGAGATCAAGATTGATATTTCTATTTGACATTTACAATGAAAATAACATTTAAAAAAAACTTTACAATATAAAAAGAATAAAATAAATTTTAAAGTGGAGAAAAATAAAAAATAATTTATTAAAAGCACTATTGTAACTTCACTTAACAATAGAATAACTCAATAGCCTCAAAAATGTCCGAGCAAAATGAATTCAACACATAACTTGATGATGAAATAGTCATTATGCTATGGTTTTTGTGGGGGTCAAAAACAACCAACACAAGAACAGTGAAGCTAATATTTGATCTACACAACTAATTTCTAAAAGATGGGAAAAAGTACTCCACAATAGGAGCTCAAAGCAACAAGATGAAGATGTAAATGATCATTTTAATCAAGCTCTTATATATGCTAGGACAATGTTCCTGAGGTACATGAGAAGGGATCTAAGACTAAAATACTTGAAACAAACTTTCTAGCTTTTCTTTCTCTTTCTTGTTCTTGCCTAAACTTTCTCTTTCCAATTTTTCTAAACCCTCTTTCTAGTTCCCTATTCCCCCTTTTACAATCGTCTTCCTCTTCTTCTCTCTCCTCAGCTAGCCTACACCCTGTTGGATTTGAGGATACTTGTCCTATCACTCCTTACTCTGTCATCTTTTAATCATGAAGTAAGACTTTGGAGGGGGGGAGGGTTTTCACTGTTCAGGCCAGTCAGTCAGCATTTAATGTTGTTGACATTAGGTAGGGGATTTCATTAATATAGAAGTGACTATTTCGTTGAGTTATGTATCCTCTTCAGAATGTCTCTCGAGAGAGAGGTGAAAGGAGAATAGCCATCGTTGGGGGAGTAAGTCACTATCCGAGGTGTCATGGTGACCTTGAGAAGGAGCCCACAAGGGACTACCTTAGATATGATCCCCAAGAGGTTGCAACCTTGGTTTTCCAAGTTAGGGACCCTGGCTAGTCTATCTTCATTAACAAGCCCTCTACTTGTATCCTTGGCTGGGTTGATTTCCTGGATATGTTTCTCGGGCTTTAGTCTTTAGGATATGTCAGAGTTCAAGCTCACTCTACACCCCCCCCCCCCCCCCCGGTTTTAATCTTGGTTTGGTTGGAAAAAAAAATGTACTTAAGTTCCACCAAAACTTCTAAGCAAAAAAAGTTCCACCATAAAATAAATTGCAAAACAGAGAATTAAAGATCATGGTTTATGTGAAAATTTTTAAGAAAAACAAATGAAAATTAATTGTTAACTAAGGTAAGGCGATACATGGTGAAGAAAATAACATAAAATTTTAAAATTTGATTTTAGTGTTGAGAGAGAGAGAGAGAGAGATTGTTTGATGCATGGCTTTGTTGTGAAATTAGGTGGTTAATGTTAACAAATTACTATATGGTTTTTAATATATACATGACCAAAATGTTTAGACTGTCATATGGGACAAACTCTAGATTTTTTTATCGGACTTCCCCTTATTTTATTGCTCACATTTCTAAATGTGTGATTTTTAACAAAATAATAGTAAAATGAGTGTGGATTAGGAGGGAAAATAACGATTTAAAAAGAGAAAGTGCTAGGTTTTTAGTACTGGCCAATTTGATATTTTTACTTGTAATCAAATTGGGATAGTGATGTATTTTATTCATGGTCAAATTCTCTACTTAAAGAAGAATCAACGCTAGCTGATTGAAGAGGCTCATTCAAGCATGCTTAGGCGAGGACCACATATGAGAGATCACGGAAAATTGCTCTTTGACTCCGTTTCTATATGATTTTTGCATTATTTTTTTTTCTCCATCACTTAAGCCCTATGTGTGCCTTTACTAACTCCACTTTGTATTATTTTTTAGTAGAGAAAATGAGGACACAATCTATATATTCACAAGTAAACCTTGTACCTTTAGAGAAATATCTTTGCTCTTAGTCTAGACTTGTGATCCAAAGAGCTTATAAGCAAAACCATAGATCCCCCCACCCACAGCCCCCCCCCTCCCCTCGGACGGCCTCCCCTAGTGAGTATACTCTAACCGCAATCCAACCACAATTCCATCTATTCCTTTCTTCTCCCCCCGCGCCCCCCCCCCCCTCCCCTATCAAACTGATCTTGTTGTCCTTGAAGCACCGCAGCCCATTGGGCCATTCACTTTCTCCTACTTTGCTTGGCTTCTTGAAGCTTTTCTCGAGTGTGTTGGAGGCTTGGAGCCTGCCTTGTCTCTATATATTTGAGTGCTTATAGGCTGAAGTGGGTTTCTAATAGTATTTGTTTGTATTGTCATTGTAGAGTTATTCTTTACTCATTTCAGTATGACTTTGGATTATTATTGGTATGTTTGTTTGTTTTTTTTTTTTTTTTTTTTTTTTTTAATTGTAATAGCATTTATTTGTATTTATCGTTGTAGAGTTATGTTTTACTCATTTCAGTAGGACTTGGATTATTATCGGGTTGTTTGTCTTTTTTTTTTCTTTTTTTTTTTTAAATAAATATTGGGTTGTTTATCCATGCTATATGATTTTTTTATCTACATATACTATAAAATCGAAGCCTCTAACCAGTAGTTGACTTTTTTTGAAGCTCTCACATTTTTACACATCAGTATTATTTATAAATTAAAAAAAAAAAACTATTTAAACTGAGAAGACAGCTGGGTTAATTTATTATAATGATGAACCTCTAGCTTATATCCACTACTAAAATGCTTTACTTCCATTACTAAAATTTAAATAATAGAAATGCAAAAACTTCCATCCCAAACAATGCTACCATTTAGGCTGGTCCATCTATATGAAGATGATTACGGTTACAGAGAAGATAATGTTAATACTGATTCTGATCCTCATGAAAACAACATGAAAAATATACCACATTAGTTCTCGCCTAAGGCCCAAAGCTCTGTTCGAATGTATTTTAAATTCTTGATGTAAAAGAAAATTCAAGGAACAAGTGCTCTCTATTTTCAATTGTGCACCTGTAGTAAACATAAAAAAGTCTTTTATTTGTCCAATTTAGTGTGCGTTTGCTGAAAAATGGTGGGTCTCGTGCACTGTTCATGAGACCTGTAAACATTTTTTTTAAACAAAAACAACTTTAAAACAGAGTCTCACGATACTAATCATACATTTAAAATTTATTTTGCTACAATGATTTCAGTTTTTAGTGAGATAATTGAAACATAAACTTTTAAGTTGAATGGATTTTGGTTTTTGATTACTAAACTGCAATCTCTTCTATCTGGCTACAACTGTAGACAATTTGGCCAACCCAACATCCCTTCCATAACCTCATCTGCTTTTAGGCTTTTGGACTTTTATGTTGGAAGCCAATAGTAAATCCAAGTATCGAATTTCGAGTTAGGAGATTGGAATACAAGAAGTTAAAAATAAAATTTTAAATAAACATTCATTTAATTCAACAAACATACAAAGTATCAAACAAACAAACACTATAATATATTTTGTACCGACCCTACTCTCTCTCTCTCTCTCTCTCTTTGAATTAGGTTTGTAATCGGCCAATCAATCAATCAATCAATATATATATATATATATATATATAAAAGTATATACCTCACGCAGGAGAGTATGAGGTTCTGCCATGCGGCGGTCCTTTTGAAGAGTTTACTTCCTCCACATTTCACTTCTTTTCATGTCTTTTAGCATATCCGAATAGCTTCCTTAGAGTAGTTCTCCTTTCCATTTGACCTTCCACGTCACCTAAATTTTTAATAAGTGCCATGTGGTCATTTCTTTCTCTCTCATTTAAAAGGGTGATTATCCTTATCTTAAAAGGAATTACAATGCTTTGCATTTACCCGGCCTTGGTACGTATCGATTTTAGGCTTTTCATCTCCACCCTCACATGTGACTCTTGCACTGCCTAACTCCTATTCTCATTCTTCTTCTATAAGTACTAGAACTAGAATACAAATACAAAAGCAATAATGTGAAAAAGGCAAGGTTAAAAGTATATTGAACCTTGTGGGTTATGCTCACATTGGGAACCACCATTCGTATTTCTATCCTCAACTTGCTAGATGACACTTCCTTTGGTACTCTCTCTCTAGATGTTGACAAGCAATACTCATACTCATTTTGACCCAAAAAAAAAAAATAGTTGTTTTCCTTCTTTCTATGACACTAATGAATCACAACAATCGAGAATTTGAAGCTTGCATATTGAAGAAGAAAGTGAACGTCATGGATGGAATAATCTAAGATGGGTCATGGTGATATCATATGGTAATTTTTTCTATTTTGGGTTAATTGTGGAGTACATGAATTGGCAGCCTATAGTGTTATTTCTATATTCCTTGAAATTTTTATTCTGTTAAGATCAATTTACTACAATATGCTCATTGTACAATAAAAAACACGCATCAAGGATTAATATAAGATTGGAGAATTGATATTAGCTAGATAAATCTAACATGACATGTATTTGCAAATATTATTTTAGCAAATGATTTCATATCTACAAAAACAAATTGACCTTTGGTGCTTGGCTGCTTGCTAATGCCAATTTAAGGGAGAATATGGTGTTGGTTGCTGGTGGTGACCTAACACATGTACGTAATGGGACCCCATTTGGCCTTGCGTCAATTTAGATCTCTTTCATAGATACAATATTGAGTCACATGGCCTTAAATATATACAACTTTATTTAAATGGAATTATGGTTATAACCATATAGTTTTAGAAATTCATATGATTTTTTTATTTTTTATTTACAAATTATTTGGAATTTGTGACAATTCACTCTTCGCCAAATGTGCAATATATTATAATTTATTTTGTTGTCTTCTATAAAGTTCCATATCACCATATTTGGTCATTTAGTGTTCTTCCATTGTTAAGCTACTTGTAATAATGATTCTGTTGCAAAGGAAATGTGCAGCCATAAAAACAATTTTATATATATTATTTTGAAACATGAAGTCCTGTTATGTGGCACTTTATTGGAGCAAATTTGCATTTTATCTTCAATCGCATCTTTGCATGTAACTTTGAATAATTGGCCTTCAGCCCTTAAAGCACGTAACTTTGAGGTATTCAATTGAGAAAGAACTTGAAAATTATTACAACCAAAATTGAATTTTGTGTTGTTTTGTTTTCTTATGAAAATGCACCCCATACTCATTGAAGTGTATTTCCAAATTAAGAGGATTCATATCAATTTAGCACCAAAGAAAAAAAAAATTTAATGGATATGTGTGTGCAACTTAAAAGTCTTGCTTTTTATGACAAACTATTTGCTTCAACTAATTTCTAAATTCTTTATCACCTGAATTTGTACTATTTTAATTCAACCAAAACCTTTATGTTATTGCAACAATAATATGTGTTATTACTCTATTATATATTCAACATTTTTCATAAGCTTTTTACATATAAGCTTACAGTATTATCCATGCATCGCGTAGGCAACTGCTAGTTAATTATAATTTTAGTTAAGTGTGGGCTTAGGGCTGGGCTGGGTTTAGCTAGGCATGGCATATACGTGCTAGTTTTTTTTTTTTTTTTTGGGGTGTGGGGGGTCGGGTTTAGGGCCTTCCCCAGCCCATTGTTCTTCTTGCTGGATTTTTTGACAATGGGAGCTCACGTTGTAACTTGTAGCGGCTATTTTCTTTTGTATTTTTTCATTAGTACGCTTGTAAGGTTTAAGGCCATATTACTGGCCAAATACACCATATTACACAGGTTACACGAGTTCTCTGCAACCAAAAAGAGAAAAATGGTAGAAAGTCAAATGACTCAAGCACCAGACCAAATGGTAAGTGTCCAAGTATAATATTTTCGAACTAAGATGGAGCCCCCCATGAAAATTTTGCTTGTCCGGATTTCATTCAATAACCCATAGGCCTATGGATGAATCGTGAACACCATTAATTGAAGCTATTTTCCTAACTTAGTTTATATGTGAAACTGTAGGAATTATACTTAAAAAGTAACAATTTAAGGAAACAAATATAAAACGTCTATCAATTAACAATTATATCATGTGCATATGTAATAAAAATCAACAATAAAATATGAGAAATTCACATACTAAATTATATTATTCAAGGACCTCACAAGTAATTAGAATGCTCTCCCTAACTGGATAGTTGGGTGATTAGAAGGTGAAAGTAGTGGTTTTAGCCATATGGGGTAAGATTCATCAATCATTCGGACTTGACTAGTGTCACGAAAAAGTTATTAATTAATCTCATAGAAGCCAATTTACAATGGTGAGAAATCGAGAGAAAACAAAGTGGACAAATATAATTCTGTTTTGTTTTATGAAGGTGTTAATGCAAGTAAGTAGTTCTGTAAGTTCTGGTTTTCTTAATTTGATCTTTAGTTGCTATCTTTACCTTTTTTTGGTTCAGACAATGGCATTGTTGGTTTAAATTTCATCATTTCCTAACTTAAATAAACTTGTTTTATTATTCGCATCATAGCATAGTTAGAATATTCTTTTCATGGATTTAGTTGTTATTTGGTTAATTTTTATATTCATAATCAACATAAAGAACTTGATGTACTTACCATCAATTGTAAAGAATTACAGTCCTCTCCATGGAGGCATAAATAACTCATACCCTTTTAGAAACAAAGTTAAATCATAAAGTTAAAGGTGCCATCGATGCAACTTGAAATCAAATCAATGAAATTATAACATTTTAGTGTTTGGTTGTTTAAAGAATTCTCAAGAAAAGTGGTGGTTGGGGGGAGAAAAGCAATGAACAATCACCCTACATACACTTGAAAGAAAAAGGAAAAATGGCGAGGGAAATAAAAAATAAAAAAGAAGAAGAGGAACAATGCATGAAAAATGTCTTTTATTTTGCTATTTATTTCAGCTAGGAGAGGAAAAGAGAAACAAACTCTTCACAATCTCTAGCAAGTAATACATAGACTGACTAACTAGAGACAACTCATACAGATACATAAGTAGCAACGAGCAACAAAATAGGATCAAAGCACCCTAAGACCGTAAGACTCCATCATATATCGATCCAAGGCTTATTTATTTATTGTAGAAGTAAATGTATAACCATAACACGGCTACTTATGAGTGAAAGCAATGTTTATTGGGTTGGCAGTGTTGGGCCTGTTGGCTTAGATGGGACTTATGGGATGCTTGGTATGAGTGGCTTTGCTAGCTTTAGGTTGAGTTATTGGAAGCTGTGTTTTTGGTATGTGGTGGGTGTTTGGCAACCGTGGCAATGTTGGCTCAAACGGGAATATTATGGATACTTGGTAAGAGTGGTCCTTTAGGTAGTGTACAAGATAAGCGTACTGACAATGATGGGAACGGTGTGGTACTGTGGTATGCGTATGTGACACTGTGGTTACTGGCCGTGTTGGTGGAGAGGGTATTTGGGTGCTTGGCAATGTTGCTGGAATCTTGGGCTTTGGTAGAGACTGAAACACAAGCAATCCAACATTGGGAAACTTCAGTTGGATCAGAGGTGTAGATTGTATTAGTCCTGGGGTTGAACTTGAATCTGCACCTGAGTCCAAAAGGTGGCTAGCTGCTAGGCTCGTATCGGTGCTTGACAGTGACAATGCTAAAACCAAAGAGAAGGCGAAGATATGCTCATAAAAAGCCATAGCTGAAAGAAGCAGAGAGTTGAGAGTTAGGGGCAAGTTTTAGCTCGTTAGTGTTTTTGTGAAGAGCAGCATGTACCAATTGAGTTTCAATAAGGAAAATATATTTAGAAATCAAGGATTTGGAGCCAGACTCCAACATAAATTTGATGAGTTGTTGCTGGGGACAATTATGAAAAGCATTGGTCACATAGTTAGCCTCTCTCACTAATTTGTTGCAGTTTCTGTTAGAATAATGTAGCCCAACATGATATTTTATTATCAATAATTAATTATTCAAAATTTCTTGTGAAATTTTGCAATATTTTTATCATGTAAAATATTGGAATATTGAAATATGTCTACTTGATATTGTAGACTAAGATTGTGAATCATTTCATTATAGTCATTGACTTGACCATATCCATCATGATGTAGCCTATTCTGATAGGTACATTGTTAGACCATGATAGAAAGGAGGAGCAAATTAAAATTGCTCAAACTATGGAAAACAATATGGGCTAGTCTTTCGATGGTTAATGCATAATAATCTTGGAAGTCCTTCCGTAATGAGATTCATGCACGTTGAGTGTTGACCTTAATAAATCTATTGTGTCATTACCAGTAACTTCGCTAACTTCGCCTCCTATAAGAGGTGTTGTCATTATAGTGATTCTGGGTATGAACAATAGATGAATCCATGTGTTAAAATGGATTTACAAAAGTAATGACATGTTAATGAAGTTGTATATTAATGAATGTAACATATCTGTTACATGAATTGTTATTACGATAGAAAGGATTTTAAGGCTAGTTATGTCCTTTCTAAATATTATAAATATTGTCAAGGCCACACTTGCAAGGGGTGTGAGAAACGGAAAGAAAACTCTTATTAATGATCTGCCTTTAGACTATCTACTGTTACAATATCTCAATAAAGATACAACAATTCTCTCACATTGGGGTGGATACAATAATTGTGGGGTGTATGTCATTTTTGTACTTTTAAAATGTTGTGTAATTATTCAATTCCTTTCAAAAACGAAAAAAAAAAAAAAAAGAATATATATATATATATATATTCAATTCAACTCAGTCCCTCCACCGTTGATTTATCTTCTATAGCTGAATTTCTCATTGTGCTTGATGTCAATATGGGTTTAAGCCTTTAAGGGTGGAGACAGATTTTGAATTTCATGAGAGGAATTCGGTAAAGGTACTGTGAGATAGGATGATGGTCGTTTGGCATTTAGGTTCAATTCTTAAGAGAATCAATTAAGATGGAAACCTAGGCAGTTTAGATTGGCTTTCACGTCACTTTAGTTTTGAAAAATGATACTAAGCAAGAGCCATAAACATGTAAGCCTGTAATCCATCAGATAGTCCATTATCATAATAAGTTGATTACTTGATAGTCCATCCCCTGCCGACATTGTTGGTTTCATATATATATATATATATATATATATATATATACACATATCTTTGCATTATGCTGGTGTGTCCAATGCTGATGAGTCATATATATATATATATATATATATATAAATTCTCAAAATTGGTTTCCGAAACAGATTATTTTTGTTTAGCTATAACCTGAGAGGGTAGGTAGGTTGGAATTATAACAGGCTTTAAGTCTAGTTGAGATGGTGAACTAACCAGAACTTCTCTTATTCATTCCCAACTACATCTCATCAAACACTTCGAACGTACCCTTCACATTCCACTATAAATACCAATTAAAATTTCCTGCCTTGAACACTTCAACTCATAACAGAAATAGAAGTTACCCATATAATGGCTATCAAACAATGGCTAGTTGCAAACAATCCTATCAAACAATGGCTAGTTGCAAGCATGTTTTCATTTTGGCTTTAATTGTAACATTGTCTTTGTCAAGCATTAATATGAGCTTGGCTGCTCGTCAACTATTGCAAACGCCTGCAGCTCCATCTCTGCCAACATTGCCTCCATTGCCTTCAGTGCCAACACTGCCTCAAGCCACATTGCCACCATTGCCTAGCACGCCATTGCCAACACTGCCAACTACCACACTGCCACCATTGCCGTCACTGCCAACTCAACCAACTCTGCCAAAGTCCACGTTGCCACCATTGCCAAGCACCCAAATCCCCTCCTTACTAAATCCGACTTTGCCAACGACTCTTCCTCCTTTGCCAGCGACTCCATTGCCCACCATCCCTACAACAATCCCGTCAATTCCTACAATTCCAACTACAATTCCAACAATTCCCTTCTTCTCCCCACCCCCATCAAACTGAACTAGTAGTCCTTGAAACACTGCAGCCACGAGACCATTCAGGCATTCACTCTCCTTCTCCCATTTTGGGATGGCTGTATGTTTGCATGGCTTCTTGAAGTGTTTCTCGAGTTTGTTGGAGCCTGCCTTGCTTCTATATATGTGTTAAAAGGAACTGGTGGGTTTATGATAGTACTCGTTTGTATTTGTCATTGTAGACTCATTCTTTACTTATTTTAGTGTCATTCAGATTGTTATTGTCATGATTTCCTTTACAATATGATTTCTTATTTATTCTAATGATGGTCCTTTCTATCTTCTTCTCCCCCCCCCCCCCCCCACCCCTCCCCCCAACGCAAAAAGGATAAAGTTTATTTAATAAAATCGTCTAAGATAAACATATTACACTAGTTTAGGAGAAATTAGGAGTAATTATTTTTTTGGACTTCCCCATAATTGCACAACATACAAATATGATGGACAAATCCAATATAGACAAAAGGGTTGACTAATAGATAACCCCGAAACAACTAGAGTGAAGACACTTTTATTTGCTTCACGGTAGATGTGTTGGATTAAACTTGCCTGGCAAGAATGTACGTATAATTACGTTCCAGCAATCAGTAATTGAAACATAATTTGACCAATGAGAAATAAAAGCACTAGTAAGAAAGTTATATATACCTAAATAGAGTTAGTTTTGAATATGAGATTTTAATAATGGCTTGTTTGGAAGTTTAGAGAGGGAGGAGAGTAGAGGCGAGTAGAGGGAAGAAGAGTAGTGGGGAGGAGAGTAGAGGAAAATGATTTCCCTCTTCATTGTTTGGATGTTTTTAAAATTAGGGAGGGGGAATGAGATAATTAGCCCTTTAGAAAGGGTAATTTTGTTAATTTAGAAAGGGTAAATTAGGGAATTTATTTAGCCAATAACTTATCTATTCTACTCTCCCTCCAAATCTCTCCAATTTGGAGGAATTAAAAATGAGAGGTTAGAGGGAGTTGAAACCCCTCCAAACCCTCCAAATCCCTCCCCCTCCTTTCTTAAAAAACTTCCAAACAAGGTAATTGAATTACTCTCCCTCTCTCTACTCTACTCCCCCTCCTTTTTTTAACTTCCAAACAGGCTATAACTCCCAAGTAAAGGATAATCCATCCCGAATAGTTCTCAATTTTGTGAATAAGCTAGATGTACGATTTGCATGAGAATCCTACGTTCCAATTTCCAAAATGATCTCGAGCCCCTCTGGAGTCGGTGGCATAATTCGAGATCATTTTGGGGAATGGAATGTGGGATTCTCATAAGATGGTCAAATGTGAGTTTCAAATTTAAAAAAAGAAAAAAAAAATTGTGAATCATTTTGGAAATTGGAATATAATTATGTAACTCATATTTGGCCACCCCCAAATTTAAAACTCATATTTCTCTTATGAGATGCAAAATTAATTAAATAAGTTTTTGTGTTTAACTTTTACTAAATTCTCATGTTTAATATGATAATAAGGTTTTCCTAAAAAAAAAATGATAATAAGGTTAACCAACTTATTAGAAGACATAAGTAATCTTAAATGGGATTTTGTCAATTTTAAATTAGATAAATGTTTTCCTTAAAAAATTTGTAACAAGAATTTTCAATAAAATTATGTAACACTTGCATTTGGAAAAATAAAAAATCAATCTTTTTAAACAATTAAGAATTGTTATTGTAAGGACACAGTTTTCGTAGATTGGGCCCCCAAGTGAGATGGACGTAGGCCCAAAACAAAAACAAAATCCTTGCAATGAATTTGTAGAGAGTGGGCCAGAGAAACTAGGCTTAGAGTGAGATTAACGATGATCAAGATAAGGTAAAGATCGAATCAACAGAAATAGAAGGCTGCTATGATATTATAGAGCTGTCATCGGCTTAATCCGAGGAGGAGTGTGACGGGACAAACGAGCGCGACATATCTGGACGAACTCATCCGAACAAACGAGGCAGTTTCGAATGACGAACTCACCATGCTTCACCGACGAAGAAAACCACCCCAGCGACGGAGGTAAAAAGAAAACATTCAATGCAGACTCAGGCGGTTACAAGGATAGCTGTACAGACCGCTGAAGACAAATTATGCCTTACATAAATGGAGATTGAGGTTACACATTGAAGTCACCATAATGGCCACAACGGCTAGAAATACGCACGCATATATAATCTCTTCAACACAGAACGCAAGGTACACACAAAAAAATACAGACACTGAACTTATTATTAGTACTTGTGCTCACTTATTTCTAAGGAATTCTTTGATACTGACTTTGCCATCAGAGCCGTTGTGGGGCAGGCACCACACCGGTGACCACTCCGAGATAATCTTTCATCTTCACAGCACTGAGGCCTAGAAGGACGGCTCCACCCGGATGCTAGCACGATAACTAGCGAGTTCACACTCCATCAGTTTGGCGCCGTCTATGGGGAATCGACGATCTCTTAGATCCGAAAAGCTTAAAATCCCAATCAACCTCTACATTTGGATGGAGTCAAACCAGGATTCAGCAACCCTAGCCCAACAAGTGCAGGTCCTAGCGGCCACCGTTGAAGAGCTCACCAGGCAGAATCAAGAAATGTGACTGTGGCTTCAACATGAAGAAAACCAGTCTAGAGCCAATCAAGAAGAGGAGGACAACAGCCATAGGGGGAACGACCGCCGCGGACCGGTTACCTCAGACGAACAAAACTCTGATCTCCTTTGGGAGATGAAAAGGGAGATGGACAAGCTCCGGAATGCAATCAGGGGCAGAACCGACCAGAATCTAGATAGAATGATTAGGGCGACAGACTCGCCCTTCACCACGATAGTCCTAGAATGCCCAGTGCCATCAAAGTTCCGGTTGCCCCAGTTGGAGCCCTTTGACAGGCTTAAGGATCCCCAGGACCACCTTAACACCTTCAAGACAACATTTGGCCTTCAGCAACCCCCAGACGAGATACTATGTCGTTCCTTCCCAACTACCCTCAAGGGGGCTGCTAGGGAATGGTTCGCAAAGTTGCCTACATCGACCATCGATAACTTCGAACAGCTGAGTAACGCTTTTCTGCGACATTTCGTCGGTGGACAATGCCCAAGATGACCGGCAGACTACTTGCTCACCATTAGGCAGGGGGAGAAAGAGACTCTGAGATCGTATGTGAAACGCTTCACTTGAGAAACCTTAGAGGTAGATGAAGCGGACGATAAAGTACAATTGAAGACCTTTAAAGCAGGGCTGAAGTCCAGAAAATTTGTGGTTTCACTCGCAAAAAACCCCCCCAAGACGATGGCAGAGATGCTCCTGAAAGCACAGAAGTATATGAACGCAGAAGACGCATTAGCTGCTATGAAGGACGTAGAAAAACCAGAAGACCAAGGAAAGAAGGAAGACGATCATAGAGGGAGAAAGAGAGATCATCCAAATCGTCGGAGCATTGACGGAAATAGAAGGAGAGACGAGAAGCTCCAACGCATAGTAAAATTCACTCTATTGATTATGCCTGTTGACAAGATTTTGGAGCAGATTAAAGATTAACATTACCTTAAATGGCCAAGGCCATTACACTCGTCCCCCAATATTCGTGACAAAAAGAAATACTGCCGGTTCCATAAAGACCACAGCCATTACACCGAAGAATGTAGGGACCTGAAAGAACAGATAGAAGAACTTATTCGTAAAAGGAAGCTACACAAGTACATCAAGAAGGGAGAATGTAGTAGGCCTAGGGGTAACAACAAGAACCAGCGCGAATTTCCACCTAGGGACGAGGGCAACGCCTCTCAATGCCCGCCGAGCGTAATAGGGAAATAAAAACGATCACAGGAGGCCCATCCATAGAAGGATTGTTCAAATCCCTTAAGAGAGCACACCAGAGACAAGTGAACAGCATTTACAGGACGCCCCCATCCAAACAGAGACGAACATATGGGGGCATGTGTTTTTCAGAAGAGGATGCCAAGGGAGTAAAGCAGCCCCATGACCAACCGCTGGTGATAATGCTCTTAATACAGGGGTACAACACTAGAAGAGTCCTCGTAAACAATGGCAGCTCGGCAAACATCATTTATCTCTCAGCCTTCCAGCAGCTGAACTTGGACCCAGGAAAGTTGCGACCATTTGACTCCCCCCCCTGGTCAGTTTCAGTGGAGACAGAGTGTATCCCAAGGGCATAGTAACGTTGACGGTAACAGTGTGGTCTCATCTCAGGCAACTGACCTGACAGCTGGACTTTTTGGTAGTAAACTGCCCCTCCTCCTATAATGTGATCATTGGGAGACCCACGCTCAACCATTAGAAGGCAACCACATCTACCTATTGTTTGAAAGTGAAGTTCCCGAAGGAGAACGATATAGGTGAGGTAAAAGGCGATCAAGTGTTGGCTCGGGAATGCCATCAAGCCGTGCTGGCTGCCAAAGAAAACCACACCTGGATGATCAAGGAAAGAGAAGAGGAAAAGGTAGAAGACCTGGAGACGGTTAAGTTAGTCGATGGCGAGACTACAAAGAAGACCCGAATAGGAACGACGCTAACCCTAAAGATAAGGACGAGCCTCATTCAATTCCTCAAAGAAAACCTGGACGTCTTTGCGTGGAGTCACGAGGACATGCCAGGCATATCTCCAGATATCATTCAGCATAAGCTCTGTGTAGACCAGACGATAAAGCCCGTCCAGCAGAAGCGGAGAGTCTTTGCCCTAGAACGGAACAAGGCAGTTACAAACGAAGTCAATAAGTTGTTATCCGCAGGCCTCGTCAAAGAAGTTTACTATCCAGATTGGCTCGCTAATGTCGACTTGGTTAAAAAGGCCAATGGAATATGGAGAATGTGCGTGGATTTCATGGACTTAAACAAGGCTTGCCCAAAAGATAGTTTTCCTTTGCCACGAATAGACCAATTGGTGGATTCCACTGCCGGGCATAGGTTGTTAACGTTCATGGATGCCTTTTCGGGGTATAACCAGATAAAGATGGTCGAGGAAGACCAGGAAAAGACCGCCTTCGTTACAAGTCAAAGGTTGTATTGCTATAAGGTGATGCCTTTCGGATTGAAGAACGCGGGAACAACCTACCAGAGGTTAGTAAACAAGATGTTCAACAAACAAATTGGTAGGAACATGGAGGTGTATGTGGACAACATGCTCGTCAAGAGTAAAGAGGAACTTTCCCATCTGGACGACCTGAAGGAGACGTTTGCCACCCTCAGAGAATATCAAATGAAGTTGAATCCTAGCAAATGTGTTTTCAGAGTAGCCTCGGGGAAGTTTTTGGGGTTCATGGCGTCCCAGATAGGAATAGAAGCGAACTCAGAAAAATTACAAGCTATACTTAACATGACATCCCCCAAAACTGTCAAAGAAGTCCAAAAGCTCACAAGAAGGATTGCGGCACTCAATAGATTCATCTCTAAAGCAACGGACAGATGTTTGCCCTTCTTCAAGACGTTGAAACAGGCCTTCGTCTGAACTGACGAATGTGAGGCAGCATTTCAAGAACTCAAGCTCTACTTGAGCAGTCCACCCCTCCTGAGCCCGGCCAAAGAGGGGGAAGACTTGTATCTATAACTGGCTGCATCCAGTTCAGCCGTCAGCGCGGCACTGATTCGTGAAGAAGATAAGAGATAACTCCCAGTTTACTACGTCAGTCAAGCTTTTCAGGGAGCTCAAGCTAGATACCACAGGATTGAAAAGATTGCATTCGCCCTAATAGTAGCTTCGCGCAAGCTATGATCGTATTTTGAAGCAAACCCTATCCTGGTAATGACAAACCAACCCATCAAAAAGTCTATGAACAAGCCAGAGGCAGCCGGGAGGATGGTTCAATGGGCCATTGAACTGAGCCAGTTCAACATTAAATACCATCCCAGGACTGCCATCAAAGCACAAGCTTTGGTAGATTTCATCGCCGAATTCACCGATAATGACGAAGATATCTGTCTCGACAAGGTAGAACGGTGGACGATACAGACGGATGGCTCGTCAGCTCAAAAGAAAGGGGGAGTAGGGGTCGTTGTCATCACCCCAAAGGGAGAAACCTTGAAGTATGGGGTCAAACTAGAGTTTCCAGCCACCAATAATGAAGCCAAATATGGAGGGATACTAACAGGATTAAGAATCGTGAAAGCATTAGGGGCTAAAAACCTGCTCCTTCAGAGTGACTCGAAGCTGGTGATGGGGCAAGTAAAAGGTGAATATGAAGTAAAGATAGAAAGGATGCAGAAATATCTCAAACTGACAAAGCACCTAACACAGGAGTTCGATGGTATGGAGTTTGAGCAGATCCTTAGAAACCAGAATACGAGAGAAGACGAGATCGCGAAAATAGCTTCGTCAGATTGGAGACCCATAAGTATGGACGTGTACGTGGAGAACCAGAAACGCCCCAGCATTGAGGAAATTCCTACGTTTTCAATTCAGAGTACAAATAGTTGGATGACGCTAATAATATCTTACCTTCAAGACGGACACCTTCCACCGGGCGTCAAGGAGGCCAAGAAGATCAAGAAAAGAGCAGCCAGATTCACAATCCTGAATGACACCCTGTACAAAAGAGGCTTTTCCATGCCTTACTTGAAATGCGTGGACGAAGAAGAAGCACTCTACATCCTGAGGGAAGTCCATGACGGAGTATGTGGAGACCACGCAGGCCCCAGATCTTTGGTAAGTAAGATTATCAGAACTGGTTACTTTTGGCCTACCATGCAGGTGGACGCACAGGAACTCATCAAAAGATGCGACAAATGTCAGAGGTTCGGGAATGTTCAACGCCTTCTAGCCGAGAGGTTGACGGCAATAACCTCGCCATGGCCCTTCGCGCAATGGGGGATCGACATCGTCGAACCACTGCCCCAAGGGAAAGGACAGGTAAGGTTCTTGCTTGTCGCCATTGACTACTTCACGAAATGGGTCGAGGCAGAAACACTGGCAACCATCACCAAGGCAAAAATCCAAAGCTTCGTGTGGAAGAACATAGTCTGCCAGTTCGGGATCCCGCAGACGATCATATCGGACAATGGACGTTAGTTCAACAATCAGAGTTTCAGAGACTTCTGCTCTGCGCTAGGAATTAAGAACCAATTCTCATCCCCGGGACACCCACAAGCGAATGGACAGACGGAGGTAACCAACCGAACACTACTGATGATCATCAAATCTAAGCTAGACGAGGCTAAAAGAGCATGGCCTGAAGAGTTGCCCAATGTCTTGTGGGCTTACAGGACTACGGCAAGAACCCCAATGGGAGAAACCCCATTCAGACTCACCTATGGCTTCGAAGCGGTAATCCCGGTCGAGGTGGGAGTGACGAGCACTAGATGAGAAATGTTTCAGGGAGAGAATAACGACGAAGAATTAAGGGTCAACCTGGATTGTATTGACGAAGTCAGAGATAGAGCTTTGAACAAAATGACGAGATACTAACAGAAGATGGCCGAATACTACAACAAGAGGGTAAAGCTCAGACGACTCAACATCGGAGATCTCGTCCTACAAAAAGTCACCCCGGCGACCCAAGGATCCCGCCCAAGGGAAGCTTGGTCCCACATGGGAAGGCCCCTATAGGGTCGTGCATTACTCCAAACAAGGCAGCTACCATCTGGAAACACTGGACGGCCAGAAGCTTCCCTGGCCTTGGAACATTGAGCACCTAAAGAAATACCACCCCCAAATGTGACAAGAGATTGTATTCACTATTTTCAAAAGCAATAAAAGTATTATTCAGTCAATGCCTCAACGGATGTAAGTTACTGACGAGAACTTCAAGAAAAAGAAAAAAATTTTAGTTGCAGTATTCCGTATAAACAGGAGAAGACTATCGACGAACTTATCATTCAAGTTGCAAAATCTAAGTACAAGCGTCTAGCGCAGGAAAAACTACAAAGCATACACAAAGTAGGAGCTAAAAGCAAGTAAGTATATGGCTACAAAGTTAATTGACTATTAGCAATCATCAGTGTTCTCACTTAAGAAAGCAAAAAGCCCATAAAACATTGGGCACACACACACGAAACATCACATTGTCTCAAAAGAAGAATATAAAGAAGCCCAAAACATAGGGCAACAAAAAAAAAAAAAAAAAAAAGTCTACTGCATGGTCATGTAGTCGCCGCATCGTCACCAGCTGGAGGAGGAAGAGCACCATCAGGAGCATCACCTTCAGGGACGGAAGAATGGGAAGCTTTATCTGCTAACATCTCCTTATCCACTTCCTCAAGGTCAAGACTGTCCAGGTCCACTCCAGCTGGATGCTTCACAAGGTATCGCCTGAGCAACTCGAATCCCTTGAAATACTAACTGAAGAGTACAGTATTGTACTCGTCCGTCTGCTGGAACGCCTCGACGGCCTTGGCAGCTATGGTTTTTATCTTTTCCTTGGCCACTGAGAGCTGCTCATCCTTCTCCAAGGTCAGCTAATGTTTAGCTCTAAGGTCGTCACTCAGGGCCTTAACCTTCTCCTTCACAACGTTGGCTTCATTCATACTGGCAATCAAATCCTTCTTCAACTTCGAACTTTCTGCCTCTAAAATAGCCACCCGGGCAACTGCAGATTTGACCCTGGCCTCTTGAGTAAGGAACTCTGAAGTAAGGTGGAGGCTCTCCCCTAACACCTACAAAAAAAAAAAAAGGGAGAAGGAGGATGGGCAAATCAGAACTAAAAAAAAAAAAAAAAAAAAAAAACGGGGAAGAACTCCAAAACTCAGCAACGAATGTATTACCTGAACGAGTTTATGAAGGTGATGACCCGCAAGCTCGTTTGGAGTCACCCCAGAGAACACCTTCATGTCCTCGTTAGAAAAAATTCCCCACACTCTAACCGCTGTAACTCCAGCATCATCCTAGACGCTGGACGAACTGAAGGCAGCCTTGTCACTCCATTGCCTCTTTCGTGAAAGAAGGATCTCCTCCATGGAAGTAGATGGCGAGGCCGTCCTAGCCGTCTCAGTTGTCGGAGTAGCCGGCGTCGCGGGAGTGACGGAGATGCCCTTGTCCATCACCTTCACAGCCTTCGCTCCCAGGTTGGACAGTGGCTCGTTCTTCTTAGCCCTCATGCGGGCATACATGCTTTGATTAAACTTAGTCGTCATCCCTTAAAAAAAAAGGGAGACACTCGTGAAACAATCAAACACCCACATAAAAATCGTCATTGAGAAACCCAACACTTACTCTTTTTCTCCTCAATCTCAAGCGTGCACAACACGAGGGTGGACGAATTGGGACCAAGGCAGTAAAAAGCGAGGGTTCGGGGGTCCACAAGGTCGTCAAAATCCTCAATATTCCTCGCGTATTCGATAGCTTTATCAACTCGCTCCCAGTACCTACTCTTGAGCTTGGGCCGTCTCTTAACTGCATGAAAATGGCAAAAAAAAAAAGATCAGTGACGATGAAACAAATCTGGAAAACAGACGTTAGTGAGCTAATAGAAGTATTGATACACCTAAGCTTGGGGTCCCCCAACGACGAAGCAACCTCGGGAAGTCACCCCAGACTCCACCTGAGGGGGTCTCCCAATCATCCCCTGACACGAAGAAAAATCTGGACTTCCAGTACCTGAACGACAAGGGTAGATCCCTGATGATCCTAGTCCTTCTCTCCCAAGGCACTAGTTCGTAATAACCATACTCCTTAGACTCCTTCAGACGGTACAAGTAAATGAGCTCGTCCACCTTAATCATATCCCCCTCTGTAACAGCCATCCACATCCCCATATAGCTGTCCACTATCCTCCACGAGTTGGGCATGAGTTGCCTAGGAGCAATGCCAAAACGGCCTAAGAGCTCCATGATAAATGGATGGACGGGGAATCTAAGTCCACTCAGGAAAGTGGCCTCATAGAAGCACGCCTCCCCGGGGAGAAAGTGACAAGCCCGTTCCTCCTTACGAGGTAGACGAACCCTAACCCTATCAGGAAATTGAAACCTATCCCTAAACCTGGCAAGTGTGTCACCGTCCAGGCTACATGTCTCACCGAGGGCATGAAAAGCCCTAACCTCTCGATGAGTAGAGATGGCAGTATTCCCCTCTATTGGGTCGTCACTAGAAGACAACCCAATCTCGAGCTAAATTTTGGTTTTCTGGGTATTCTCGCCTTATCACCCACCAAATTCTCAAACCAACTAAGTGATTGACTAAGTATAAGGAACAACTCACTCAACGCAATGGATAAACCACTACCTTCGAAGACAAAATCCCCAACCAAAAGAGGAGAGGTATGAGAAGCACCTAAGGAAGCCCTTAAACGCACAAAGAAAAAAGAGATCGAAGGAAACCCTACCCTAACCTCAGAGCTACTAACCATCAAAACACTATACCAAAAAGGAAATGAACACTGAAAACCCAGAAAACCAAAAACCAACACAAAATCAAAAATCGTAAGTTTTGACACAATGCAAGAAAAGGGAAAAGAAGAACCAAAAGAAGAAAAACGTACCTCAAACAAGATTCGACCGCACCACTGACCCGGAGGGAAGTCGCAGAGAGGATCGGAGAAGAAGGTAACCGGAAAAAATGAAAGTGCGGGAAATGAAAAGTGTAGAAAAAAATAAGGTGAGGAGAGGTGGAGAAGAAAACACTCAAAGCAGTTAATTGGAAGTTTTTCAAGAAAGTGAGAAGTAACTTAAAGGCCAAAGCTCAAAAAACCAAAAATCAGCGGGAAACCCAAGGGCCATATAATTAGAGCATCAATCAAAACAGGCCATGTGGCCACGATGCGCGTGGCGCCGCCACTAAGCATTTAATGCGAAGCAGAATCCCAAGGGTCATGTACAGCTCATAGACCTCTCACATTCTGAGACCATCAGGACGACCTCAAAATTCGGGGGCAGCTGACGGGACAAACGAGCGCGACGTATCTGGACGAACTCATCCGAACAAACGAGGCAGTTACGAATGACGAACTCACCATGCTTCACCGATGAAGAAAACCACCCCAGCGACAGCGGTAAAAAGGAACCATTCAATGTAGACTCGGGTGGTTACAAGGATAGCTGTACAGACCGTTGAAAACAAATTATGCCTTACATAAATGGAGATTGAGGCGTTACACATTGAAGTCACCATAATGGCCACAACGGCTAGAAATACGCACGCATATATAATCTCCTCACCACAGAACGCAAGGTACACACAAAAAAATACAGACACTGAACTTATTATTAGTACTTGTTCTCACTTATTTCTAAGGAATTCTTTGATACTGACTTTGCCATCGGAGCCGTTGTGGCAGGCACCACACCGGTGACCACTCTGAGATAATTTTTCATCTTCATAGCACTGAGGCCTAGAAGGACGGCTCCACCCGGATGCTAGCACGATAACTGGCGAGTTCACACTCCATCAGAGTGTATTACAGTTATTGTGAATGTCTATAACTTTATCTCTCTCTTTCTCTTTCAATTGCCTCCCCTTTTCCTATCCAGATTGTTCGATGCCCTCCTTTCCTTCACCTCCTACTCTATTTATAAACCAGTTCCTCCCACGTGTCAGTTAGGTCATTTTTTCTTGATACTTGTCCCATCAACCCTCCCTTAAAGTCTTTACACGGCAGCTGTGAAGGTTGGGAGTCATTGTTCAGACATCCTTTCCCCATTAATGCAGCCAGGGGGTTAGCTGCAGGGTCATTAATGCGGTGGTAGCAGCTTTTCCACATAATATCTTATAGTTTTCACCTGTCCTATATGCTTGCTAGATGTTCATATACCAAAAGAATCCCCTGAAATATCAGAATAAATATTGGAGCGTTCATCTTGGATGTCTCTTTGACCATCCAAAGAGGTAATCCTCCTCAAACAACTCTCCTTCGCCCACATACTGGCTAAGCCTTAGCGAGGAGTTAGGTTATGTAACTTTCTCGCAATTTTACAGTCCTCGGGCAAACATGTCTCCTCGGACAAGCCCACGGCCCACCATCTTGAATTGGACCTTTTACCCCTATAGTTATATTACATGTTTGAATATCATTATGATTAATTTTATCATTATCTTTCTATTGTATTATTTCCTTATCTTTTGACTTTTATTTTTTTTTTTTTTTTTATAAATTTCTTGTATATTTGTGTAATTTTCGTCTAAATGTATGTTATACTTGTTACATTGCTAGTAAAAACTGATTAAGAGATCCTATTTGAGACTTAATTATTCTTTCTATGCTTCTCTTTCACTTTTCTTGATTTCATTTTTTGAGATCAAGATTGATATTTGACATTTACAATGAAAATAACATTAAAAAAAAAACTTTACAATATGAAAAGAATAAAATAAATTTTAAAGTGCAGAAAAATAAAAAATAATTTATTAAAAGCACTATTGTAACTTCACTTAACAATAGAATAACTCAATAGCCTCAAAATGTCCAAGCAAAATGAATTCAACACATAACTTGATGATGAAATAGTCATTATGCTATGGTTTTGTGGGGGTCAAAAACAACCAACACAAGAATAGTGAAGCTAATATTTGATCTACACAACTAATTTCTAAAAGATGGGAAAAATTAATCCACAATGAGAGGTCAAAGCAACAAGATGAAGATGTAAAGGATCATATTAATCAAGCTCTTATATATGCTGTGACAATGTTCCTGAGGTACATGAGAAGGGATCTAAGACTAAAAATACTTGAAAAAAAACTTTCTGGCTTTTCTTTCTCTTTCTTGTTCTTGCCTAAACTTTCTCTTTCCAACTTTTCTAAACCCTCTCTCTAGTTCCCCTCCTCCCCCTTTTACAGTCATCTTCCTCTTCTTCTCTCTCCTCAACTAGCCTACCCCTAGTTGGATTTGGGGATACTTGTCCTATCACCCCCTACTCTGTCATCTTTTAATCATGAAGTAAGACTTTTTTTTTGGGGGGGGGGGGGGGGGGGGGGTGGGGAGGAGGCAACATTTAATGTGGTTGACATTATGTAGGGAATTTCATTAATGCAAAAGTGATTGTTTCGTTGGATTATGTATCCTCTTCAGCATGTCTCTCGGGAGAGAGGTGAAAGGAGAATAGCCACTGTTGGGGGAATAAGTCACTATCCGAGGTGTCATGGTGACCTTGAGAAGGAGCCCATAAGGGACTACCTCGGATATGATCCCCAAGAGGGTTGCCACCTCAATTTTCCAAGTTAGGGACCCCAGCTAGTCTATCTTCGTCAACAAGCCCTTTCCTCTCTACTTGTATCCTTGACCGAGTTGATTTCCTAGATATGTTTCTCAGGCTTTAGTCCTTGGGATATGTCAGAGTTCAAGCTCTCTCTACACCCCCCCCCCCCCTATTTTTATCTTGGTTTGGTTGGAAAAAAAAATTTATACTTAAGTTCCACCAAAACTTCTAAGCAAAAAAAGTTCCACCATAAAATATATTACAATACAGAGAATTAAAGATCACGGTTTAAGTGAAAATTTTTAAGAAAAACAAATGAAAATTAATTTTCATTTTTTAAGAAAAAAAAAATGAGTTTTACTTTAACTAAGGTAAGGCGATACAAGGTGAAGAAAATTAAATCAAATTTTAAAATTTGATTTTAATGTTGAGAGAGAGAGAGAGAGAGATTGTTTGATGCATGGCTTTGTTGTGAAATTGGGTGGTTAATGTAAACAAATTACTATATGGTTTTTAATATATACATGACCAAAATGTTTAGATTGTCATATGGGACAAACTCTAGATTTTTTTTATTGGACTTTCCCTTATTTTATTGCTCACATTTCTAAATGTGGGGTTTTAAACAAAATAATAGAAAAATGCATGCGGATTAGGAGGGAAAATAATGATTTAAAAAAGGAAAGTGCTAGGTTTTTAGTACTAGCCAATTTGATGATTTATACTTGTAATCAAATTGGGGTATTGATGTATTTTATTCATGGTCAAATTCTCTACTTAAAAGAAGAATCAAAGGCTAGCTGATTGAAGAGGCTCATTCAAGCATGCTTAGGCAAGGACCGCAATTGAGAGATCACGGAAAGTTGTTCTCTGACTCTGTTTCTATATGCTTTTTGCGTTAGTTTTTTTCTCTCCATCACTTAAGCCCTATGTGTGCCTCTATTAACTCCACTTTGTATGATTTTTTAGTAGAGAAAATGAGGACACAATCTATGTATTCACAAGTAAACCTTGTACCTTTAGAGAAATATATTTGTTCTTTATCTAGACTTGTGATCCAAAGAGCTTATAAGCAAAACCACAGATTCCCCTAACACCACCCCCCCGGCCTCCCCTAGTGAGTGTACTCTAAAAAGAAATCTTCAAGGAGGTGTCTTGGAGTATGGCAAAGGTTATACTTTGTGTGAAGGAAACCACTATCGAAGGGTTTCAAAGATTCTACGCAGGGACAGAGGCATTAATTGACCGGGGGGAATTGCCCCCCCACCCCCCCTAAATTTTTTTTTTAAAATATATTAGTATATATATATATATATATATGTGTGTGTGTGTGTGTGGATTAAATTTAGCAATTTTGTTCTATAAAATTACAACTTGCCCCTTTAACAATATCTTTGATTCTTTTTAAAGTAACGTTATAATTACAAAATTATCTACAATATTTTTATATACTATTGAGGAATAAATTCTTATTGGTTCGCATCTGAACCTATCATTTACATCACTTTTTTACTTACCAATAATCACTCTCTATATCAATAATATACCTTTAACACTTTCCTCATTTTAAAGGCTATTAAAAAAATTTAGAACTAAAATTTAAAACAACATATACTAGCGCAAAAAACATTTGTACAACAACAAAATTCACCAATAGCAAAGCTAAAAAAATTAAGTCCAATTAACCAATTTTACTCAAACAAACAACTGGCCCTTTAAAAAGTTTAAAATAGAATAATTTTGCCTTTATCTAGCAGGCGCACACATCAAAAAAAAAAAACACACACACACACACTCAGCAGCTAAGAAGCCGCCAAGCTAGATGTCAAAGTCGTCCCCTTAACTTGAAGTCCTGACTCCGTCCCTAGTTCTAAGACTATGGTTTTAAGAAGGCAAGTGGGTCTCTTGTAAGGGTTTAATAGAGGATCTAAGGTGCAATGGTTTTGTGTACATCCCGCTATATCTAACTGTTTCTTCATAGTGAATTTTCTATGGGATTGTCTCTATCCCCAAGGTGGTTTTTCCCTTAAAACATTTACATTTTTTTTTTTTTTTTTTACTTTATGATTTGGTGCATTTTGAAATACGGTAAAATATAATTATTCTGTGCATCACATAATATTTGAAATAAGTTGATAATATTATAATTAATTATTCCGCTGCAAATTTAACAAACGCATCTAAATCGGAATTCATAAAGTTTTGGCATTGGTATTGTTATGAAACTAGAGACTAATACAGATAATTAGTAATACTAATTTATACTTTCCTTAGATTCTAAAATGTACCAAATTCTTAGTTATATCATTGCCTTTTGCTGGCGTGTGGAATGCTAAAGAGTCATATTACATCTCAAAATAGGTTTCCACAGCAGATTATTTTAGTTAAGCTATCTTGGTAGGTTGGAATTTGAACAGGCTTCAGGTCTTGTTGAGAAGGTGAACTAACCCGAGCTTCTCACATATGCATCCCCAACATCATCTCATCAAACACTTGGAACACTTCAACATTCCACTCTATAAATGCCAATTAGAATTTCATGTTTTCCACTCATAACAGAAATAGAAGTTCCCCATATATATTCAGAAAAGTCTAGCTAGGTCTCTCTAATCCTATCAAACAATGGCTAGTTGCAAGCGCGTTTTCATGTTGGCTTTAATTGTAACACTTTCTTTGTCTAACATTAATATGAGCTTGGCAGCTCGTCAACTATTGCAAACGCCTGCAGCTCCACCCCCAGCGTTGACGCTGCCTAAAATTCCATCTCTGCCAACATTGCCTCCATTGCCCTCAGTGCCAACACTGCCTCAAGCCACATTGCCACCACTGCCTAGCACTCCATTGCCAACTCAACCAACTCTGCCAAGGACCACATTGCCACCATTGCCAAGCACCCAAATCCCCTCCTTACCAAATCCAACTTTGCCAACAGTTCCTAAGGTGACTCTTCCTCCTCTGCCAGCCACTCCATTGCCCACCATCCCTACAACAATCCCATCAATCCCTACCATTCCAACCACAATTCCAACTATTCCTTTCTTCTCCCCACCCCCATCAAACTGATCTAGTTGTCCTTAAAGCACGGCAGCCCATTGGACCGTTCACTTTCTCCTAGTTTGCTGGGCTTCTTGAAGCTTTTCTCGAGTTTGTTGGAGGCTTAGAGCCTGCCTTATCTCTATATACTATTAATGAGTAATACTAATAGTATTTGTTTGTATTGTCATTGTAGAGTTATTCTTTACTCATTTCAGTATGACTTTTGATTATTATTGCGATGTTTGTATTTTTTTGTTTTTGTTTTTAATAATTGTAATAGTATTTGTTTGAATTTATTGTAGAGTTAATTTTTACTCATTTGAGTATGACCTGGATTATTATTGGGATGTTTTTTTTTTTTTTAAATGAACATTGGGATGTTTGTCCATACGATATGATTTCTTATGTATTACTGTAAAATGATGAGCCTCTAGCTTCTATGATATCGACTACTAACAAGCTTTACTTCCATCACTAAAAGAAAATATAATATTTATTGTTATTATTTCAAAAGGTTGAGAAGAATATGCTACCTTATGGCTCTGAAAATTTAAATAATAGAAGTGCAAAAACTTCCATCCCAAACAATGCCAGTACTGTATAAGCTGGTCTATCTATATGAAGATGATTACGGTGACAGAGAAGATAATGTTAGAGAAGATAATGTTAATACTGATTCTGATTCTCATGAAAACAACATGACAAATATACCACATTAGTTCCACAGTTCAATTGTGCACCTGTAGTAAACATAAAAAAGTCTTCTATTTGTCCAATTTAAATTTTAAAGTGAGATAAGTGAAACATAAACTTTTAAGACGAAAGGATTTTGGTTTTTGATTACTAAACTGCAATCTTTCCTATCTAGCTACCATTAACAGAACTGTAGACAATTTCCAATTTGGCCAACCCAACATCCCTTCAACAACCTCATCTGCTTTTAAGCTTTTGGACTTTTATGTTGGAAGCCAATAGTAAATCAAAGTATCATTGTTAAGGACCGGAATCAAGATTTCGAGTTTGGAGGCAGGAATATAAGAAATTAAAAATAAAATTTCAAATAAGCACTCATTTAATGTTAACAAACTATCAATAAAAACAAAGATACAAAATCATTGTTTCATAATACATTACAATCTAATCACCTACCAATAAACACCCTTATTTCTTAATATATTACAATAAAATCATTTATGAAAAGTGAACTCAACATTCTTTTAAATCTTGAAAATTACTTATGACTGAATTCAACAAACATTCAAAGTGTCAAACAAACACTATTATATATATATATATATATATATTACCATACTCTCTCTCTCTCTCTCTCTCTCTCTCTCTCTCTCTCTCTAAGTGTGGGCTTAGGGCTGGGCTGGGTTTAGCAGGGCAAGGCATTTAAAATTTTTATTTCTTTGGGTTGGGGCCTGGGCCCCTTAGGGCCCCCCCGGCCCCCCGGGCAGCCCACTGTTCTTGCAGGATTTTTTGACAATGGGAGCTCACATTGTAGCGGTTATCTTCTCTTGAATTTTTTCTTTAGTACGCTTGTAAGTTGTGAGGCCATATTACTGGCCAAATACACCATATGACACAGGTTACACGAGTTCTCTGCAACCAAAAAGGAAAAAAAATGGTAGAAAGTCAAATGGCTCAAGTTCCAAACCAAATGGTAAGTGTCCAAGTATAATATTATTGAACTAAAATGGAGCCCCCCCATGAAAATTTTGTTGGTCCGGATTTCATTCAATAACCTATAGGCCTGTAGATGAATCGTGACCACCATGAATTGAAGCTATTTTCAAACTTAGGTTATATGCGAAACTGCAACAAATCAGTGAGAGAGGCTAAATATGTGACCAATGCTTCTCATAATTGTCCCCAGCAACAACTCATCAAGTTTATGTTGGAGTCTGGCTCCAAATCCTTAATTTCTAAATATATTTTCCCTATTAAAACTCAATTGGTACATGCTGCTCTTCACAAAAACACTAACTAGCTAGAACCCTAACTCTCAACTCTCTGCTTCTTTCAGCTATGGCTTTTTATGAGCATATCTTCGCCTTCTCTTTGGTTTTAGCATTGACACTGTCAAGCACCAATACGAGCCTAGTAGCTCGCCAACTTTTGGACACAGGTGCAGATTCAAGTTCAACCCCAGCACTGACACAATCTACAATCCCACCTTTGATCCAACAGAAGTTTCCCAATGTAGGATTGCCTGAGTTTCAGACTCTACCAAAGCCCAAGATGCCAGCTGTTAGAAATACTGAACAAAAATGTATTGTATTTCTCAATCAAAGAATATACATAAGTGTGCCTTTATATAGGAGGCATATGAGTGTAATACAAGTAGGAGTGTTGTACAAGTAATCTAGTGTACTCTACAAGTAAACTAGTTAGGCCTAAAGCCCATAACACTATACACGTTAACAGC
The DNA here is from genome assembly GCA_033629205.1 of Lithocarpus polystachyus. Classification (NCBI taxonomy): domain Eukaryota; kingdom Viridiplantae; phylum Streptophyta; class Magnoliopsida; order Fagales; family Fagaceae; genus Lithocarpus; species Lithocarpus polystachyus. The sequence continues at coordinate 55,546,009 of CM066167.1, forward strand.
CCCCCTCAAACTCAAGGTGGATGTGAGACCAACTTGAGGTTGTCAACTAAATCACGAAGGCGTCCTTTAGGATGTGACTTGGTGAAGATATCTGCAAGTTGATCTTTGGAGGAGACGGAGAAGAGCTGGAGAGCACCATGGACAAGATGAAAACGAATAAAATGACAATCAATCTCGATGTGTTTAGTCCGTTCATGGAAGACATCATTGTGAGTAATATAAATGGCACTCTGGTTGTCACAATAAAGAGGAGTAGCAGAGGATGTGGACACACCTAAGTCCTTAAAAAGCCATCGTAGCCAAAGGAGCTCAGATGTGGTATCAGCAAGGGCACGATATTCTGCTTCAGTACTGGAGTGGGCCACATGAGTTTGTTTCTTGCTTCGCCAAGAAATCAGAGAAGAACCAAGAAGAAAGCAATAACCAATGGTGGACCTGCAATCAGTGGGATCTCCTGCCCAATCAGCATCAGAAAATGCACGGAGAATAAGAGGAGACTGAGTAGAGTATAAAAGACCATGGAAGAGAGTGTCTTTTAAGTATCGAAGAATGCGCAGAATAGCAGCATAGTGAGTCGATCGAGGAGCAGACAGATACTGGCTCACCTGGTGAATAGCATAGGAGATGTCTAAACAAGTGACAGTGAGATAAACTAGGCTGCCAACCAAGCGTCTGTAAAGAGAGGGATTAGACAATGGTTTCCTTCCTGAGGGAGTCAGATGCGCATTAATCTCGACTGGAGTATCAACAGTCTTGCTATCAGTGAGTCCAGCTCGAGACAAGAGTTCAGAGGCATACTTGGCTTGAGTAATATAAAGTCCATCTGTAGAATGAGTGATTTCAAGACCCAAGAAGTAGCTGAGATGCCCAAGATCTTTCATCTTAAATTGCTGACTGAGAAAGTCCTTGAGTTCTTGAATGCCACTGAGGTCATCACCAGTTATGATCATATCATCCACATACAGGAGAAGTAGAATAATGCCTTTGTCAGTGCGACGAAGAAATAAGGTAGAATTATAATGACTGGCCATGTAACCCAAGCGAGAGATGGTAGAGCTGAATTTGGCAAACCAAACTCGTGGAGCTTGTTTAAGGCCATAAAGTGCACGTCGAAAGTGACAAACCTTATTTGATTCAACAGAGAGACCAGGAGGAGGTTGCATATAAACTTCTTCACTTAAATCCCCATTAAGGAATGCATTTTTGACATCCATCTGGAAAAAGTCCCATTTACTGGCAGCAGCAACAGCTAAGAGGGCACGAACAAATGAGATACGTGTAACCGGAGCAAAGGTCTCTTCATAATCAATCTCATACTCCTGTGTAAAGCCTTTTGTAACAAGATGAGCTTTGTAGCGCTCAATGGACCCATCAGAGCGAGTTTTAATCTTATAGATCCACTTACAACCAACCACAGATTTCCCAGGGGAGAGAGTCACCAAATCCCAAGTATGGTTTTTAGATAATGCATCAAGTTCCTCTTTCATTGCAATCTGCCATAAAGGATCAGTGGAAGCCTCACGATAGGTGTGAGGCTCGTGTAGTGTAGCAAGGGCAGTGTAACAATGATAGTCAAGTAAATGTGCAGGAATGGACCTTACTCGAGTTGAGTGACGAGGTGGAATGTCTTGTGCAAGATCTTCAGGCGGAGCAGGAGCAGGGGACCCAAGCTCAAGGTTGGAGTTGGGTTGCTCGTCTTCAACATGTTCATCTTCCACATGTTCATTAAAGGGTGAACTAGGAAAGGGATCAATAATATCTGGTGGTTGGACTGAGAAGTCTACATGAGAATCAGGAGCAACTACAGGAGGATCAAGAGCAGCTACAGAAGGAATATGTGCCTCATCTGGAAAAAGATCTAAGACAGAGGAGGAAGATAGGGAGGCACGAAAGGGAGAGAGCTCGACAAAGAGGCGATGTTCCCAAAAGACAACATCGTGGGAGATACGAAGACGATGAGAAACAGGATCATAACACTGATACCCCTTTTGAGTTTTGCCATAGCCAAGAAAACAACAAAGCCTTGACCGAGGTTCAAGTTTGTTATGCTCATGTGGCTGAAGAAGAACGAAACAAGCAAAATCGAAGGAGAGAAGGTGATGATAATCTGGAGATGACCCAAAAAGGTGCTCATATGGAGTTTGATTTTGGATGACAGGACTGGGAATATGATTAATAGCATGAACAGCATGGAGTGCAGCTTCGCCCCAAAAAGGAGTAGGAACTTTGGCAGAAAGAAGGAGAGCACGAACAGTATCAAGAATATGACGAAGTTTTCGTTCGGCTCTACCATTTTGCTGAGAGGTACCTGGACAAGTTAGTTGATGAACAGTGCCATAGGAATGCAAAACAGCTTGGAAAGCATATTGAGTGTACTCAAGAGTATTATCAGATCGACAAATTTTGATACGTTTGGAAAATTGAGTTTCAACCATTTTTGCAAAATTAGAATATACTTGCAATAATTCAGAATGATGTTTCATATGAAAAATCCAGCTATAACGGGAATAATCATCAACAAAGACAACAAAATATCGAGATCCACCAATACTAGAAACAGAGGAAGGTCCCCAAACATCAGAATGAATTAGGTCAAAGATATCAATGGATACTGATTCACTAGTATTGAAGGGCAAAGCTGGTTGTTTTCCTAATTGACATGAAACACAATCAAAATTTTCTGTGGACACTGAGCCTAACAAACCTCTAGAAGCCAAATGTTGTACCCGAGAGGAGGATGCGTGACCAAGTCGAGCATGTCAAAGTGCAAGGGAAGGAATAGAAGAAACTGCAGCAGCTGCAGCAATAGAAATAAGAGCAACAAGTGGAAGACGAAGGTTGTCCACGGGAAACATACGTCCAACTCTGGGACCGGTCCCAAGCTCCTGTCCCGTCCTCGAATCCTGCATAATACACCCAAAATAATCAAAGATAATGCGATAACCCAACTCAGCTAGTTGTCCCACAAAAAATAAATTGTAAGAAAGGTCAGGAACATTAAAGACCCCAAGAACTGAGAGATTAGAGGTCGAAATAGAACCGAAATTATGACCAGACATTGTGGAACCATTTGCTGTGCGAATATTAAGAGGGTGTGGTGCAGGTTGAAGTTCAGAAAATAAGGACGAGTGAGGTGTCATGTGATTGCAACAAGCAGAATCCATAAGCCAAGAGGAAGGAGACATACCAGATAAAGCTAAGAGTGAAGAGGAATAAGATGCATTACCAACCATACGAATGACATTAGCGATGATGTTTATAAGGTCATCTCTGGAAATGGTGAAAGTGGATCCAGAAGATTGAGACTGTGCAGTGACGGGAGCCATTAGTTGGACACTCTCAGTGTTAGCAACAGTAGCAGTAGAAATTGAAACAGTTGATTTGTTGCAATGATAGCAAGTTTCAATATCGTGGCCATGAAGTTTGCAAAAATTGCAAAAACTGCAAAAACGTCTGCTAAATTGTCGACGACGATTATTGCAACAAGAAGAAGACCTGTCCTTATTCTTCATTTAGAAGCAAAATATGCAAAAATTGACTGCAAAAATGAAATCTACGCGAAAAAATGGGTAAGGAGCACCTGGACTGCAAAAATGTCAACTCACAGAAAAAGTCAATGGTCAACGATCAAAGTCAACTGTCAAAGGTCAACGCGGGTCAACGGTCGACGATGACTTCAGCAAATGAGTGGAGGATGACGTGGCGTGATGACGTCACCTAGGGCTGATGTCAACAGATGACTTAAGCGCGTGACAGCGCGTGAAGGCGCGTGGTATTGCAGACGTGGCGCGTGGGAGCGCGTGGAACACCAACCGAGCTGTGCAGTGGCGCGTGGCGGCGCGTGAGCTGTAGAGCAGAACCTTTGTGTGGCGCATGAGGGCGTGTGACGTCGCCGATGGCTTCGAGGCTTCCACGGATTTGTAGATCGACGCAAGACGATCTCAGTGGTATCTTCAGAAATTTAATCGGAGCAATATTCGCAGTGGTGACGCAAAAGGCAGTTGTCTTCGCAATGTAAAACTCCTCAACGGCAGCGGCTACAGGTCCGGAACCCAAGGACGACGGCTGGATGATGTCGGAAGTTCAACGGCAAAAGGCTGCGACAGCTACTGTGACGGTGGAAGCAATGTTAGGAATGGAGTAACACCAATAAAAACAAGACTGCTAAGAAAAAATCAGAGCACTGGCTCTGATACCATGTTAGAAATACTGAACAAAAATGTATTGTATTTCTCAATCAAAGAATATACATAAGTGTGCCTTTATATAGGAGGCATATGAGTGTAGTACAAGTAGGAGTGCTGCACAAGTAATCTAGTGTACTCTACAAGTAAACTAGTTTGGCCTAAAACCCATAACACTATACACGTTAACACCAGCAACATTGCCAAGCACCCAAATACCCTCTCCACCAACACGGCCAGTAACCTCAGTGTCACATACGCATACCACAGTACCACACCGTTCCCATCATTATCAGTACACTTATCTTGTATACTACCTAAAGGACCACTCTTACCAAGCATCCATAATATTCCCATTTGAGCCAACATTGCAGAAACCAACAACATTGCCACGGTTGCCAAACACCCACCACATACACACAGCTTCCAATAACTCATCCCAGAGGGCCCAAGCTAGCAAAGCCACTCATACCAAGCATCCCATAAGTCCCGTCTAAGCCAAAAGGCCCAACACTGCCAACCCAATAAGCACTGCTTTCACTCATAAGCATCCATGTTATGGTTATGCATTTACTTCTACAATAAATAAGTGAGCCTTGGATATATGATGAAGTCTTACGGGTGCTTTGATCCTGGTTTGTTGCTAGTTGCTACTAATGTATCTGTATGCGTTGTCTCTAGTTATAAGTCAGTCTATGTATTAATTGCTAGAGATTTTGAAGAGTTTGTTTTTCTCTTCCTCTCCTAGCTGAATAGAATATTCTAACTATGCTATAATGCGAATAATAAAACAAGTTTATTTAATTTGCGAAATGATGAAATTTAAACCAACAATGCCATTTTCTGAACCAAAAAGTTAAAGATAGCAACTAAAGATCAAATTAATAAAACCAGAACTTACAAGTTATGAAGCTACGAACTTGCATTATAACCCCTTCATAAGACAACACAGAACCCTAAAGGACCTAAACTAGAAAATTATACATGTCCACTTTGTTTTCTCTCGATTTCTCACCATTGTAAATTGGCTTCTGTGAGATTAAATGTCCAACAAACTTTACAACTTTCCAATGGAGTTGACATTAATTGATAACTTTTTCGTGACATTGATCAAGTCCGTATATAATTGATGAATCTTTCCCCTTATGGCTAAAACCACTATTTTTCCCTTCTAATTACCCAACAACAAAACCAAATACTACTACTTTCAACCAATTACTATATTGGTATGACAAACTATATCAATATTGCACTAAGATGTTATCAATTTTTTATATATTTATGAATATTTTAATTAATTTGGAAACATAATATTGATTATATAATTATTTTTAAATTGTATTTAAGGAAATTTGATTAATATATGATGTGATTCCACTACCATCTCATAATGGATCACCAAATGAATGAATAACAATAATTATTTCATTCTACCTTCTTGTATTTTTTGTAATATTAATTTATATTACCTTATAATAACCATTATAGTGTACAAAATATGTCTTTACAGTATACATTACACATCGTAAACTATATTTTGTTATGTGGTTTATAATTATTAAAATCTGTGATTTTTGATGAATTTAAATACTAATTATTAGAATAATTGACTCTAACTAGAAATCTATTACCAAAATTTTAAAAAATTTAAAACACGATCTAAAATTAAAACTCACTTCTTCAAACTTTCAATAGATTTAAAAGAAAATCAATATTTATTTAAAACACCTACTGCAATTTTTAGTTTTAATCAAATCTTAATCCTAAGAAATATAATATTTATCTAAAATTCTAAATCATCTACAACAATATTTGGTTTTAATAAAAACTTTGTCTTAAAGGGTATAGTTCAATCATGTAATTTAGTTTTTTTTTTTTTTCGCTATCAATTTTATTAATACATTGTGATTATATTAGTAAACTATTTTCATAAATACGTAATTTTTAATTTTTATGTATATCGCATGAACATATTGTCAGTTGTTTATAAATTCAGGTAAATTGTATTTTTAGTCCCATAGATATAGGTTTTGTGCAATTTTGGTCCCTTAATTTTAAAAAAAAATTGTAATTCAATCCCTCAAATTGTAAGAAGTGATGAATAATTTTGTCACTTCATCTATTTTCCATCCATTTCTTACTTGAATTTTTTTTCCTTGAAACATGGGGTTAATTTCATTTTAAACCTTAAATACAGGGTTGGTTCAAATTTGGTCAATGACATATAGGGTGCTTAAACATTTCGTTAGTATATATGAATGAGAAATAGATGGAGGGACTAAATAATAAAATAAAAAAATTTGAGGAAACTAAATTCAAACTTTTTAAAATTAAAACCAAAATCAAATAGATCTCACTATTTGAAGGATCAAAAATACAATTTACCTCACAAATTTCACCGTATATTATAAAATTCCTAAGTCCTCATTTCAAACCTTCTACAAATATAAATTATCATTATCTACATGTGTGGCAAGAAAATTTGGTCAAATATAAGTTATTCTTTATCTAAAACAACACGATAAGCCAATTGAACTTCCCAGCATTATTCAGAAGTGAATTCAATGGTGTCCTATGATGTCTCTTGCTTCTATTTTTGTTCAATTATTCTTTTGAACATTCCTAATTAACGGCCCTAAAACAAAAGGTGTGATGAATCACAGCACATAATCAATTAAGTAGATTTGTTTTGCTATAAGCTCCCACAAGTCAATTGTATCATTTTAGATTGACTAATAATTTTTGAACAAACAACTAGTCTAGTTTGCTAGGTGAACTAACTAAGGTTTATTCGTACTTCCTTCAACCACATTCCATCAAACTCATATTGATGCTTTAATGCTCAGAAACCTTCAACATTTCCCACTATAAATACCCATGCGGTATATGGTTTTTTCAATCAAGAACATTTAGCCAATACTAAAAGTGAAACAGCTTCTCAAATCTTCTCCTCAGACCAAACCATGGCATTTTCCTACTATTGTTTCGTTCTGTCCTTGGTCGTAGCATTTTCGCTCGCAACCACCAATGTAAGCCTTGCAGCACGACAGCTTTTGGACACAACAGCCGCTCCACCTCCGGCATTGACACTGCCTACAATCCCAAGTTTGCCCAAGGCCACATTGCCTCCATTGCCCTCAGTGCCAACACTGCCTCAAGCCACATTGCCACCACTGCCTAGCATGCCATTGCCAGCTTTGCCAACTCCACCACCTCTGCCAAAGCCCACACTGCCACCATTGCCAAGCACCCAGATTCCATCTTTGCCAAATCCAACTTCCCCAACCACCCCTACAGTTCCCAAGGTGACACTACCTCTACCTGCTGCTACTTCATTGCCCGCCATCCCAACCACAATCCCTTCAATCCCCACCATTCCAACGACAATTCCAACAATTCCTTTCTTCTCCCCACCACCATCAAATTGAATCACTAGTCCCTGATATGCCAAATTTCCTTTCATCTTCCTTCTAGCGTCATCATTGGATGGTTCTCTGTACCACTATTTGAAGCATTTTTTAAACGAGTGGTGGGAACCTGTTTGCCTTAGTTTTATATATGAAGTGCTTTTAGAGGCGCGACTACGTTTATGTGTATTTGTTTGTCTCGGGGAGGATTCTCATATATTATTTTCCATTATTCAAGATTCATTCTTCGATCATTTAATACTTTTCAGTGTCACTTGCTGTAGTGTTATTCTTATATTACCCATATGAAATTTGATTATATATGTACATGAGTTCTTTAAAAGTCTGGAGCTTCTCTTACATACAGTATACTATATGATAATCTGTGATATGGAATAATTGCATAAATCACTTAATTAATTAATCTCTCGAACAACAAAAAAAAAGTGGAGTTTCACTTATAATCTGAGATCAGCCTTCTATCTTAAATTAGTACATGACACTGGTCAATTTTTTTTTTGTATTGCTGGACAAAATGGGCAAATGCCCTTTTCTGGGAAACTAAGCAGCGTTTTGCCCCAGTTTCCAAACTAATAAGGGAAATACCCCTATTTTGTAACTCGATATCAAACACATCGAGTTGTTATAAATAACTCGATTTTATATTAATCGAGTTAGTCCGATCGCTGTGCCACGCTGGCGCAGTTGACCTGGCATTTTTCAATTAAAAAATGGCTGTATAGTTATTCATGACTCGGTAACTTGAAAAGCGAGTTTTCTTCAGCGGTTTGAATCAATAGGACCCTAACGTCTCACAGCGCCTATTCGCTCTCTCTCTTTCCCTCGCGCTCTCTGCCATCACTCTCCCTCCACACTCGCCCTCGCTGGCTCTGCGATCAAGCTTCCCCACTCTCCATCAGTCTCTCTCTCTGTCCAGTCTCCATCAGTCGTCGTTGCTTCTCGTCGTCGTTGCTTCCCGCCGCCGTTGATTACAGGTACGGTTGTGTCCTCTGATATATGTTTTCTTGATTTTGGTTAATATTAGGTTGTGTTTTATGTGAGATTTTGATTACTTTGTGGAAACTTCGTAAAAAGTAGTAAATATACCAGTGAAGATGAGAATTTTGGTGTGTTTTATATGATGCAATGATGATGATCTAAAGTATTTCTTGCTATATGTCTGTGTCTGTGTGATTTTCTCATTAGTGAGAATTTTGTTGTCTTTTACACGACGCAATGATTATGGACAGTGATTAATGAGTTTAAATGTGCTTGGGGTTTGGGGTTTTGATGGGGGGTTTTGGCAAATTGAGTGGTGGTGTTTCAGTGATGTCTCTGGGTTTGTGTAAAAAGTGTCTTATTCGATTGTAGGCCTGATTTTGTTATGGTTGTTGTAAATGGTGTCGAACTAATTACGTTTGAGTCGAAATAGTTGTTGTAAATGGTGTTGAAGTAATTACGTTTGAGTCTAAGTAGTTGTTGTAAATGGTGTAAAATGTGTCTCATGCCTCTAGCACCAACTGTTAGCTCTGAAGCAGAACCCATCTCATAAAGATTGGTTCTATTAGGTACAGAGGTTAAGAAAAAAATGATGAAAACTTTGAGACTCTGGTTGTTATGTTCTGCCCATAATGACATCCTATATACATAAATCTATGAAATGCAATACACATTCACATGAAACAGAAAGTTTGCTACTGTAAGTCCAGTTAAAAACCAGTAAGAGTGATGAAATGAAATGGTAGCATTTCGTACAGCAACAAACAAATTAAGTTCTTTCACATCCCGTAAAAGTTTTACAACTCATTGTTTTTGGTATATCTAGATTTTTATAAATATCATTATATCTAGGAATTGACACTACTTTTGTTTTGCATATCAGTCCGATGTAGAAAATTGAAAGTAACTTTACGGGAAGTTCTTTTGCTTGCAATACAACTCCTCTTTGTTTAAAATTGACCATAAGGAGGGGGAGAGGAATAATTGAACATTCAATGGTCCTGCACCCTTTGGTGAATTTGAGATGGGCTAACTCGTCAAATGTTGAAAATAGACCTAACAAGTGGGAAATGGGCTGACTGAGTCATGGTATGCCTACATGTCTAGTGGTAGAAATGTAGAATAATTAGTATAGGTTTCTAGATATGCTTAGGTTGAGAACCAAATGACCTGTAGTTGTAGGGATCTTAGTGGTCTATCGTAAACGGGCAATTGCATAGGACATAAAACGGGGAGCTGTCAAGGATGACCTTATAGAGAGTGTTACTTTGTTGACATTACCAAGTTTGATTGAATAGGTCTGAGAATAGAATATCTAAACATTGAGTTGTTGCAATTTATATTTACTATGTGACTGCATTGGTCATAAGCCATAGAGTTGAATTTAAATGTCCTTTTAAATATCTCTTCCCTCCATATGCTGCCCCTAATAATTGTAATTGATATTTTCTCTGCTAAAATCCCTCTCAAAGACATCATAAACCAAAAAGAACTGTCACATTTAAATATTGCTCAAATGTTAAACATCTAGGTATCAATCAAGTTTCTAGCACATTAATTAGTGACTTGTTTGTGTTTTTTTTACTTCAATTACAGATACTAGGAAAAAAAGACGAAGAAGTGTTTATATTTAGGATTACTATGCCGATTCTTATTTATTTAAGCTTTACTTTGATTGCTTTTGGATTGCATGTTCAGTGGGGGTAAGGAGTGATGTTGACAATCTTGTTGGGATCATAATATGTCAAACAAGATGTATCCATGCTTTTATTTTATATTAATTGTGGTTTACTTGTTAGATAATTGCTAACAATCTATTTGCTGCCATGTCAGATATGCAGGCACTAGATAGAGTGCAGCCTGGACCTGACGATCGTACCCAGTTGACCCGGCAGCCGGATCATCGGTCAACTCCGCTTTGGAGGTGCGCCGCCAATGAGGTATGTAGTTGTATTATTAATATATGTCTGTTTTATAATTACCTCGTGTGCACTACTTAACACCATACTTGTTTGTGTGCAGGAGGTGCCTGGCATCATAAAGGTTCGACGCCGTAAATGTGTATTGCCGCAGGGTGGGCTGGACCCATGTATCATGCAATACATAGATGCAGCAGGTTTGACTGGGTTATTCAAGGTTCCTGATATGGAGGTCGACCACGCGTTGATCACGACCTTGGTCGAGCGGTGGTGTCCAGAGACGCACACGTTTCACTTACCCCATGGAGAAATGGGTATCACCTTGCAAGATATGGAGATGATGCTGGGAATTCCGGTGGATGGGTTGCCTGTCACTGGGAGGACAGACATGCAATGAAACGTGGTGTGCCAAGAATTGTTGGGCCGTGAACCTCCGCCCGTGATACCGAACTCAAACAGGTCTACCCTTACTGGGGCGAGGATAAAATACAAGTGGCTTGATGCACAGTTTGCCGCTCCCCCAGCTGCGGACGCTGGTGACGAAGTTGTGCAGCAACATGCCCGCTACCACTTACTTGTACGGATGGGGGCCCTGTTGTTCATGGACAAGTCTGCGGACCGGGTCTCATTGTTGCCTCTGCAGTTGCTCAACCCAATTAGCAATGGGAGACGGTACAGCTGGGGCAGTGCAGCATTGGCTTGGCTTTACAGGCAACTTTGTAGTGCATCGAAGAAGGATGCCATGCAGATTGGAGGAGCACTCTTGTTGGTGCAGCTATGGGCCTATTCAAGGTTCCCACGAATATGCCCTATTGCGAGGCTGCCTCTACCGCCAGTGCACTCAGGGCCTCTTGCCATTAGGTTCGTTACGCTCATTGAGTTCTCGTTATTCAAGCTAAAGTGTCTCTTCGGAATAATTATTTATGCGTAATAGTATAAAGTCCCATTTTATTTGTCTCTTTGATATAATTAAAAATATGTCAAACTAACAAACAAAAAAAACTTATCAATGTTTAGTATATGGATGTGAAATATAAAGCAAAGTTTGTTAAAAGTAAAGTTCAGTAACGAACATTTGTCGAAACCCCATGTTTGCTAGGTGGAGCGGGCCAAAATGCACCGCAGAGCATGCCACACATGTCCTTGCTGCGTACCGAACGTCACTGGCTACACTACGGGCAGAGCAGGTATTCGGTTAATTTACGTCCTCAACTTGAGGATTTTATTTTTGTTTGAATTCTTGGATTGTTGTAGGAATGAGTTGATTTAAGAATGTTGGTTCCATCCCATCATTTTGTCTATTGTGAAGTACTTCACATTAGAATTGAGATTTGCAGCACCTGCATGAATACGAACAAGCATAAACTCAAAATTCCACTTGCCAATGTTAAGGCCTTTCTCAATTTTTTTTTTAACCTAGCAGAAACAAATATTATATAATCCACCAATTTTACAACCTTGTATTTGGAGACTTCTTATTATCAAAAGTAGGGGTGTACATCATGGGTCGAGTTGGGTTTGATTGAAGGGTTTTTTCCAACTCAACCTAATTCCACCAATTCCTAACTCATTACATGTGTAGAAACCAACTCAACCCGACTCACGTGAGTTAGGTTAAGTTGGTTTGTTGGATTAATGGATTATATTTAAATTTATTCATATATATATATATATATATATTAAGTAGAATTTGGCTATATCCTTCATTATGTACGGAACTGTTTGTGATTTACGCCCAAAAGAGAAAGTACTGGTTTAGTCCCTTTTACAAGATGTCTGAATTGAATAAGTAATGTAGCTATATATATGTTGTTCAAAAAAGCACCAACATGCGCAAAAGATTGAGCATGAAGTACTGGTTTAGTGCAAGACAAAGTGTGTTCAAGCCTGTGTTGCAACAAAAAAAACTCCATCAGTTCTTACAAATGTCATTAAGCTGATGCAATGAAGAGAAGGCACACGTATTGTTCATACGTAATTGGTTATAATTCGATGAGAAATGAATTTACCTAAGACTATACCTAATATAATAAGATTTTTCTTTTGTTGTATTTGTGAGCTGAAGTGATTTATTTGATTTTAATGATGCATCTTCGAAATTTACGATGACATCTTTAAATTCTTCCCAGCTACTAACTTAATCAAAAGTTTGTGTTGATCATGTTACATTGTGTCATTATACATCGTTTTAACCTATTTAAGACAATAGAAAATAGATCTTTTAGCCTGACATCAAAAGAAAATAAAAAATTTCAAAACTTTATATTAGCCGAATGATTGTAAACTCACAACATATTAATTAAATTATAAACAGAAGGCCTCATACGATAAATTTGTACAAATATGGGTCTTTTCAAAACAATGGAATCAAGGCATATTAGAATATAAATGATATCTCATAACTCAAACATTATATGCTAGAAATTTGATTAAACACAAAACTAAGCTTGTACAGTTCGTAATTAATTAATAAAATGTTGTGAGCTCGAAATGCTAGTTATTTCTCTACCTAATAGGTAGACAATTGAGTATTTCTTGTTCTAATTGTTAGAATCCAGGATTACAAACATGTATATAACTACAAAAAACATTGTTCCATTGTAAGTTATAAAGTACCTTTGCTGAATTGAAGGTTATAGTTTTGGCTTCTGGGAGAATACTGATCGACTTCTGGACGCAATTCAAGTGGTATATTTTGAATTTGAACAGTAACATTCGGTTTAGCATAGTTAGTAAGCCACAATTGCCAATCAATCGAAATATGCGAACACTGTAAGACTTTTGACACATTACCTCTTGTTGTTGACCTAAATGAAAAGTTGATTCGTGCTCCTTGCAGCAAAGTTGTAGAGCACAATTTAATTGCAGCATGCAACTCCTTAAGATGTCCCCACTTAGGCTGCCTTAATAGGCCTAAAATTCGTAAAAGTTGTGGATTATTAATTACTACTTTAGGACCATAGGAACTTATGCTGCTTACCATATTCATAAAGAGGAGCTTGATCATAATAAGCTATGATGATATATGCAGAGCTTGTTCCACAAAATTTGTTCCACCATGGTACTAGGATGAGGAATGTAATTTTAGACATTGACACAATTAGTTTAACAAGAGAACAATAAGGCTTATGTAATTTCCAGCACTAAAATTGAGGTTTGTATGTTATTTAGATAGAAATATGAGTAGCCTTTAACAGTTTTTGATGAGAATTATAACTAAAATACCATATAATGTAATGATTTACATAGCTTCCATTTCTTGCAATACAAAGTGCTACTTCAAATGCAATGTCTTCAGCAGACCAAATATATGTGTTTCCTCCGTATACTTGCTAGCTTCAAGAGAAAATTAAATACAGTTAGTAGAATGCAGATTGATTAATAGTCATTTTGTTATGAAAACTATGCAACATTGTTAATGACTAATGCAATTAACAATGTACAAGTTTTCTATTACAGTCGAACGGTTTTGCGAAATCAACTTGGATTCATCTTAATGCAGAGCGGAGTTGACCGATGCTCCAGTACCCTCCTCTAAGTCTAGTTCATATTGAAATCCCTAGTATCTGATGGTGTCACTTAGCTTTGAACGTTATGCTGAAAATGCAATGTGGATCTCGGTCAACCTATATCTTTTACTATTTTTTGCAGATCAATCTTAATTGCTTGTTGCCTTCAGATTACCTGAAAAAAAATTTCAAACAATGTAACCACGTTCTTTTACTTTCTGCCCAATAATGGCTGCAGATTTTGTGTATGAATAGAAGCAACAAATTCCATGCTTTCCATATTACATATCACAAGCATAATCTGAATTGAACAAATATGATGTCTCACTATCACAAACATAATCCACAAACATAATCCACTTATGCAGATTGTATGGGAGTCGTACACACATACGCTGGGCTCCCTGCCCGCATATTGCACTGCCGGGCAGCATATTTGGAGGGCCGAGGTGCCATTGATATACTTTTGGATAGTGGAGGGGCATCATCCCGAGCGGGTCTTCCGTCAATTTGGGATGAAGCAACCAGTTCCACTTGTGGTGGATACGTCGATTGCCCTTCATAAGATATCCCTCCAGGGTAAATGGGAGAAGGACTGGGTGGTAGAACATCAACTCCATATTCAGCAATGGGCCAACCGAGGGGATGAAGTTCGCGCTGCCCCTCTTCTGGACGGTGATGATACGTACCTCGTTGAGTACATGACGTGGTACAATCGCAACACAAGGCGGTACATAACACCAGAGTCTGCGTACTGGGAACTCATGGTGAGGCAACACTTCCTTCCCCTTTGTTGAAACCATTGTTCAATTAAATATCTTCAGCAGGTTTATCATGCACCTTTAAACTCCACACTAATTATTGTCGTTACATCTCTACATCTCAATGACTTTTTCTTTCATTATGTTTTAAAGTCAAAAAATAGTGCATGATTTAACTTCTTCATAACTAAGTGAATTTGTCTTGATCCAATTGCTTTGCGCGAGGAATGGTTAATTGGCAATGACCACACCTTTGTTCATGTATGAAGTTCAAATTTTAAAAAGGGTGGGTTGGGTTTTATGCTTTTATTTTTATGTTTTCAATAACCTATTTTTGGTTGCCTTGTATTTTCAAATGGACATTAGTACATGACCTAAGATTGAACGCCAATTACATATTTTATGATATGCAACCATGACTACTAGATTCAAACATGATATATGTTGCTATTTATGGTACTTCCCTTAATTGAAACTTTAAGCTTGCATGATCAAATCACTTAATTGGATTGTTGGTGTACCTTAGGAAATAATAACTTCATAATATGTGTCTTGATTGCAGTATGATATTAATGGAGTTGTCACTCTGTTGAAGCCTACATACACAACTGGAATTCAGTTATTTTAACTTATGCTAAGATTCAACTTAATAACAACCAACCATACGTGTGTTTCGGGAGTATTATCTCAATGTTTAGATTGCATAGCCACAAACATTGTAGGAAATTGCAAATTTTTGAGTGTAAGACGTGGAACTATACATTTTTGCACAGTGGGGGGCCAACCCCGACTTTTATATGCTATCTTTTTAAAGATGTTTAATAATTATGAGTAATATAAGGATTTCATTCGCTATGTTTACTACTTTTTCTTTTGATTTTGGAACATATTTATCCATGTTTTGCATCATAGCTGCGTTCCTGCTTTTATGACGCCCTTGTTTTGTAGGTTCGGACAATGATTAGGTCTATACAGAGGTGCGATGAAGGTTCTGACATGCACAATGACCTTAAATATACACTAGAGCTTGTGGAGGAGCTGGGCCGACTTAAATTGGCGGATGCGCTCGCAGAAGCATCCGACATTGTTGCATAGGGCCCAGGTTGCGGTAGGCAAAGTGGTGGGTCTCGAGGGGGTGGACGTCGTGGAGGTGGTCGAGCTGGTCGTGGCTGTACGACTGAGCCAGATCCTGTCTACGAGGAAGGGGATGACTCGGGTGCAGAAGAGGCATGGCTTGGCACTGATTGGGTTTTGTCTGACGATGGCGGTAGGACACCACGATGCACATCTGACGTTGGTGCTGGTCCATCCCACACTGCTGGTCATGAGGACACTGTTCCAGCCCAAACTACGCCCCGTGGTCCTAGCACGGACTATAAGGACCCTCCCCGTATGTCGCCCCCGGTTTTCAGTGGATCTGCCCATGATGGTGGATGCATATTTGTCCCCACACCAGGCATGCCCACCCCACCTCTAGTACACGTGGACCCCAGCATGGCAGCTTCATCTCCAACCCCGCACGACGAAGCTGTACAGATTGAGCAGATACCGGCTGAGGACATTCAGCCGGTGGAGGGTTTGCGGAGATCACGACGCCCTCCTGCGCATGCTCCTGATTGCGGGACCGGTGATGGTATGTACTCTGTCTACACTTCCCATCTTCGCGTGCTACTTGTACCATGCATTTGATTGAATATGTTAATTCAATTATGCTATTGTGTCTGTTGAAACAGGTAAGATTAGACCTGTGAGGGCATATGGGCGGAAACGAAAAGATCATTAAATGCCTTGGTGTGTGCTATTCAGTTACACTTTTGAATCAGGTCTCAATTCTGATGTTTTGCGAACTGGTTGGCCAACAAATAGGATTTTATATGTGACCTGCCTCTTGTCAGTTCTTACTTTCATGGTTTTTAGGTAAATTGCATTTTTTCATTAAGCTGTACTGTTAGGTTTGTTGCTCCCCCCTCAACTCTAACACTAGAGCAATTACTTCCCAAATTTTAGGCATTGTGGAAAATAACTCTCTGCCATTAATTTCATTATATGTGCCTGTCACGCGCACACACACAAAAGAAGTATAAGAAGAAGATCAAGACAAGAAGAAGGGAAAGAAATAGACTATATTTTTTGAAGGATTTTGAAGAAACCTCCAATTCCTTCTTCCTAACAGAACTTTGGTTTCTTGCCCCTAGAGTTCTGCACAAATCCACTTTCATCATCACCACAACCTCTTTGCTCCCAAAACCACTACAATCTGCCCATTGTAACCATCCCACCATCCTTGTTACTGTCAATAACTTGAAATATATTGATCAACTGCTGCACCCATCTTTCACACATGACAAACCGTAGTTTCACCCAACTGCTCCATTCACAATCTCATCTCAATCCTCATCACCACCAACTTTATAAGCCAAAGGAAAATATATATAACTTTATGGAGAAGACAGTCTGTTTTCCATCCCCGCTTCTAATGCTGATTATTGTCTACAAAGTGGACATCCCAGACAACTTCCCATGGTTTAGGATTTGGGATATGTCTTATTAGTCCATGATCAAACAGGAAATCTGCATAAATCCTAATTCTCAATTGCAGATGTCTATGTAAGTTACTTTGTTTTTATTCAAATCTGTAGCATTTGTTCTTGCTACACTGATGCCAGTAATTTTCTCCAACTATTTCAATATCTACTCGAATGGGCAAATTTCTGATTTAATGCGAATCCTCTAAATCACATTACATGGAGTAGAACTTGGGAAATCAACAAAATATCACATTCTCTTATTATGAGGCAATGTTACACTTGAGCTTTACTCTCTTATATACGTGTCTTTACGCCCTACATTCTCTTGTTTCTTTGCTATTTGAATATTTTTTCCCCTAGGTTTTCTAGCAAGATTTATCTACGAAAATCAAAGCTGTTTCAAGTGGAGGGACCAGCACAAAAGTTGAAGAGAGAAAGAGTGTGGGAGGTGGCGAGGGAAAGTTTGGGATGGAAGCGAATGTTTATGAACGAAATAGTTATGAACGAAATGAACTGGTCAGGAAAATGGGTGGCTTGGCTAGGTATGTGTCTCTCCCCTAATTTTCTGATTCGCCTTCCCCAAAATTCCGAGATCGGCAGATCCTCCTTCTCGTTCTCTTATTTTTAATCTCCTTCAAATCCCCTCCTCTCTAGAATGATTAGATCTGTGTACGGTTGATTACAAGTTTCTTAGTAGATACTTTGGAGAATGGAATTTGTATTTGTTTTTTTTTTTTTTTTTTTTGTCTGAGTTCTAGAGCAGTTCTAGAGCAGCTCACAATATGACTTACCTACAGCCCAAAACGGCAAGTAATTATATGTTCTGTGGGCATGTTTTGTTCCTTTCGCTTCTTGGGATTTATAATTGATATTTAACATTGTATATATGTTTATGAACTTTTCATTTTGCTAGCAATTTGGGAACTTCCTAAGAAACAAAAATCTGTTTATTGATTTGTTCATCAATTAGCCTTCTCATTTTATGATTTTCAGTATATATATATATATATATATTGTGTGCGTCATTTGCTATCAATGAATCAAATCTTCTCTGTAGCTTGCTTTAATGAAATGATGGAGGGCGTTCATTGCTTGAACTGGGGATGAAACAGCCTAATGATTATGTTGAGGGCATGGAGAACTGAAAATGGCTCCGTAATTGAAATTTCCTATTCTGGTTGTGGACCAATTATAGGATTTAAAGCTGCTCACTCCTAGACTGCAATACGATGGTTGTAAATTATTGCTTCTCTGTTGGCATATATTTGGTTTTTCATTGGAAAATTCGTTATTGCTATGGGACTTTATGCGGCGGCTTGCATATGAAGGGTTGAATATACCTCTAGCATGGTTCATCTGCTTAGCTTGTACTAGCAAATGGTTGTTGAAACTCTGAATTGCCAATTCTTGGCAGTGATATGTACATACTAGCCAAATAGAAAAACCAAAAGATAATAATATGTATGTATACGTCTTCGTTGAGCTTCCTTGAGCTATGAAACTGAAGCTCTGTATCTCTCCAAATAACAATCACATATACTACAGGTAAGTGTTTGTAATTGATTATTCATGTCATTGTTCAACTTCTAGCTGCTGCGGTGAAGTTAGAATGGATGATACAACTGTATTCATTTGCCTATAAATTAGCTTGGATACTTATTTGAGAAGGATATATTACTGTTTCATTTGCATATAGTAAAATTAATGTATTTTATTTTTTGAGAATTAATGTCTCTTTTGATTTGATTAATGTAAATTCTATATCCTTTACAAATCAAATTATTTATATCTATGTTTTTTGATATAAATCATTTGATTTTTGTCTGTTTATAACATTTAGAATTATCTTAACCATTACTCTTTTTTCACGGCAAGTACGTGTCTTGCACGTGCTGCCCTAACTAGTGTACTAAAAAAATGGTGGTGTAGCTGCCTTCCCTTTCTTCCCGTTGGATAGTATTCAATGGTATCTTTGTTTTTGCGTTTGATTAGCTGAACTACCCAGTACAACGCTTTTTCTCAAGTGCATAATATTTTAGACTGGACAGGATATAGTGTGACCTAAGCTTATGTGCCATGTAAAGAAGCAAACTTAGATATAGCTTAGCCCTATACGTGGTGTTTCAGAGGTAGCATATGGGATCTAAATCATTGGTTAAGCATGCATTGAATATCATGGGAATTGGTTAAGCATGCATTGGTTAACCTTTATAATCATTTGTTGCTAATGCGATTATTGTCATATATATATATATATGTATGGCAAATGCTTGCTGCAGTACGAACCTGAGACATTTCCCCCTGATCTGAAGGCAAAAGGATTGTTGGGGCATTGCACCAAACCTCTTGAAGAATGTTCCCGTTAGAAGGGAATCGGCCTCCAACAAATTGGCCATCTGTGTTTTGCAGGTAAATTGGTCTCGATTTAATGTTAAAATTAAAGAAGGTTCTTAAAGTCATAGCTTCTAACAATATCAATGTTAAAACATATCAGCTATAGGCCTAGTGCACCACTTGTTCTTCGGGGGATCAGTTGCACATTTGAGGGAGGGCACAAATTATGTATTGTTGGCAGAACTGGCAGTAGGAAGAACACCTGGAATAGGTGCTCTATTCCGTCTACTCGAGCCAACGGGAGGGCAGATTATAGTCGTTGGGATTGAAACCTGTACTACTCCACTGTGCCGTTGCAGTCCTTAAACTTGAAGACTAAGACATGTGCTTCGTATTTGGGCTGTCGTTCACTAAACTGATCATGCTCCAAAAGTTGGGAACTATATAGGTCTCATGCACTAACGTTTGGCTCTTGGGTTTGAGGAAAGGTATATCATGCACTTAGATTTAACAGTTAACTTTTGAAGTTGAAGTGCGACATTTGTATAACGTACTCTCTGTGATAGAACAATATTATATATTAATTTAGAATAGTATTACAAGTCACGTCATCGTTTTGGGGTTTCATTAATTAGTGCGTTTGGGACTCCAGAATCTATAGCTGTGTTACTTGTTTTATTAGTTGGTCGGTGTCAATTTTTATTCATATGGTTAGAAGGTTCTTGACTTTGTATATTTTGGGTATTAAATTGTCAGAATTGACTTGAAGAATCTTCACTCATTTTTTGGTGTATTTGATTTTTCATGTATGGAACATTCTAATAGTGTGGCGTTTAAAGTTTGAATTTTCTTTTATTGGTATGGATTGCAATGAATCCTCTCAATGGATTTCGAAATCATCCGTCCAGAGGTTTTGCATTCATTGTTGTTTTTAATGTCATTTACATTCGTTAATCGTGACTCATTTTGTAACTACACAGTAATGGACTTAAGTGATTGTGATGGTTGGGTTACGACCAGAGCATTACATTAATATAGCTAATTGAATGTACTAGACCGACTAGGACCAAAGGGGACCGAATAAGACCAAAGCAGGGCACTTCAACAAACTCAAGTATTATAGTTACTTCCCATACATACATTCGTTAAGTACGTCCCATTGTGTATGGGCTGCTCTTGTGACACTGAAATACACACTTTCATGTACTTAAGTGAACCAATTTTTTTCCTCATACGACCAAAGCATTACATTAATATATCGAATAAAATGTACTAGACCGAATAGGACCAAAGGGGACTGAATATGCCTATGATGATACAATGGACCAAAGGGGAACAAATAAGACCAACGTAGATACAATGGACCGAAGATGACCAAAGTAGTGTACTTCAACAAATTATTTATTACAGTTACTTCCCATATATACATATCTGCCAATCAAACAGTTGGAAAATGATGACACTTTTACATGCATCAAACCACACACACAAAACTACTTACGTGACATATATATCTTACTAAATACCACAACAAGAGGTCATACTTTTGCATTCATTTACCCGTACGTTGTCTCGTGGGTGCATCAACTTCAGCATCCGCCACAACATGGCCCACCACTTCGTTCAACATGTTCGCACTCAAGGTTGCAATCCTCCTTGCGTGGTCACGCTCCTCAATGGCAACTTCCAACTGAAACCTTAACAAGGTGTGAGTAATGTCTCCACTGTCATAGTTGGTTCTTTCGCTTCGAGAAGTGCTCGGTGGAGTTGAGGTTGATATGTTTGGAGTTGCCCACGATGCGGACGCACCACCCTGCGCATCCATACTATTACAATGCAAATACTCCATGTATGCGGCTTCTGCTTCCCTCCGATCTTTATATGATTTGTGATTGGCGTTTGGGAACTTATGAACTTGTCTGCTTGCATCTAGCCAGCTGTTGTATATGCCTGGAACACGACCGTTAAACACAACGTAGGTACGTCCCATCCTACTCTACAAAGATGGTGGAAAGTCCTTGCACCAGAAGGGAGAATGCACCTTTCTTACCAGTGGAGTGCGTCTGTTTTGGAAGAAGTAGGAATAATGGAAAAAGAAACTCGATATCTCTAAAGTCGAGTTTCTTTGATACCGCCTTTAGCATATAAATGAGTTACAAGTAACTCGATATCTTGTTTACCGAGTTTCTGAATTGCCGTCACATCAACGTAGTGCGTCAACAGCAACTCGAGCACCTGTATATCGAGTTAGTACATAACTCGATTCCAAATGTATCGAGTTAGTATATATTGATTTAGGCCCCATGCACGTGTCCCGCTCCTGCTTCGCTGAAAACCTTATATGTGTGGGGTCTTGAAAAACAAACTCTGCGAGGTGAACACATTTTGCTGACCCCAAAGACAGTTTTCTTGTCACTATTGCATCCGATCCAAGCGTGCTACAACTGTGGTCCCCTTCATCTTGGTTGTGGCACTTCTCCCTGACAGGTATATCTTGTCTTCTGAAGAACTAGGATTACACTTAGATCGACACTTTAGTATACTTTTGATTACCTTCTTACTATTGTTCTTTGTGGACGTGTATATATAGATTTCCTATACATATATATATATATATATATATGTGTGTGTGTATATGTATGTATATATATATATATATATGTAGATACACACATATTTATATATATATGTCTGTGTACATATATGTATATATAAACACATGGGACAACAATATACCTGTATGATTTTCACACACACACACCTAGTAAAATATGTATATATATATATATAAACATATACGTATGTTTATATATAATGTGTGGAATTGCAAACATTTTGTTAGGAACACATAGGTATGTTTATATATAAATGAATAGCATTATGTATAAACATAATGCTATTCATTTTCGAAGACATTTTGTTCGAAATTGCAAAAACTGTCAATATTGTTCAATTCGAACTGGTAATTTTTCTTACAAAATAAGTAATTAATGTGTGCTAGTAGGACACACATTAGCAACATCCTATACCACTGAAATGCTCCACTATATATATATATGTGTGTGTGTGTGTGTGTGTGTGTGTGTGTGTGTGTGTGGTAGTGACGCCAGCCTATATTGTTGGCCTATATGTATATATACATGGGAACATATATATACAAACAAACACTGTAGGGTAAATGCCTAATTTTGGCATTCATTCATCCATCGATATCAACAATGATGTTACAAACAATTAGAGGTTTAAATTGTACGGCTCTTTCAGTTCTGAAAGGCTTCAGTGTGTGGGTTTTGAAAAAGATAACCTGCGAGGTGAACAAGTTTTGCTGACCAGTTTATCATTTTCGTCCTCACTATTGCATTCTCACCAAGCGTGCAATAGTTGTGGTCCCCGATGTGAGAGTGTACGGGGGAATCAAGTTTGTGAATAATACTTAGGATATCATTTTAATCTCCGTAATCGAGTTATTTATTGCTGCATTAACATAACCCCCTATCTTCTGCATGATAACCTCAATTAATGGTCCTTATCCAGGTCTACCATGGGTCGTCATTGCTTCTACATTTACTACGATGGGGAGCAGTATTTCCATGACTTGCATGGGCTGTCCTATAGAGGCGAGTCAGTGAAGCAGAAGTTCATTGAGTTGAAATGCGGAACACACTTGAGAAAAATGCACCGGAAGATAGAGAAGGCTATTGGGTTGGACAGGGAGTCACACAAGATGTCCATTGTGTACCGTGCCCCCCAGCTACTTGTGAATACTCAGGTTGTCTACAACTCAAATCCGTTGGGTTGCGATGCTGACGTGGACATGATGTGGACAGTGATTAAGCGGACCCCCCAGTTCATAGCGTCCGACTTGTATGTAACCGTTGAGGCGGTTGGGGTCCATGCTGGTGCAAGTTCACAACACAGCAGTGGGGTGGAAGAGCCACAATCATTGCCGCATGGCGTGCATGCTTCCTTCGTTGATGCCACACCTATGCCCTACAATAGTCAACCATGCAGTTCGGTTGCATTCTTCGACAACACCCAGGTGTTGGGCGCCACCCATACAGATGACGTGGGCAGGTCTAGTCACGCATATGAACATGTCCAATCCTATATGGAGGGGGGAATTGATGTTGATGCCAGCCGAGATATGTACGAAGAGTTCATTGATACTGATGGACCGGTGGACGATGCCGCGGTATTAGATGCACCACAGATTGAAAACAACGAGGAGGATTGCCCTACTACAGTGTCGATCCCAGGATGGTTCACATCAAACACATGGGACAATGTGTTTGACCCATTCCCGGCATTGGGTGCAGAACATCTTACAAGTTGGCATAACGGGGACCAGCCAGTGAAGGGGATGCTATTCAAAAATAAAGCCTCCGTGAAGTACGTGTTGACCCTCTACTCTGTCGAGCACAATAAGCAATACAAGGTCATCAAGTCTGACACCAATAGGCTGGTGGTGCGGTGCATACACGAGGCATGTCCATGGTCAATTCGGGCCAGTTACAGCAAGAAGCACGGGATGTGGCAAACCAGTAAATGTAAGGGTCCCCACAGTTGCACATCCCTCCAAGTAGCGACTGATGGGCGGATGATGGATTCAAAGTTCATCTCCATTGCGCTTGAGAAGTATGTACGGGAGGACCTAACCCGAAAGGTAAAGGACCTACGTAGTATGCTGCATGCGAAGCACGGGCATGATGTAACTATGTACAAGGTTTGGGAAGCCAAACAAAAGGCAGTTGCGCGTATTTACGAGGATTTTGACGAGTCCTATGCGGAATTGCCGCGGTTTCTAGCGGCATTGTCCGATGCAGATCCAGACACTGTAACCACATTAAAGTGCGACCCCCATGTCCCGGGGTCTTGTATATTCAACTCCGCGTTTTGGGCTTTCAATCCGTGTATTAGAGGGTTTAGGCATTGTAGGCCGGTGATAAGTATAGATGCAACACACCTCTATGGCAAGTACAAAGGAAAGTTATTGATAGCAATGGCAACAGATGGTAACAACGAGGTTTATCCACTAGCGTTTGCCGTTGTTGAAAGCGAGAGCATGGAGACATGGGGATGGTTCTTGGCATGCCTGCTGACCTATGTTACGGACCGGACCAATTTGTGTATAATCTCCGACAGGCATCGTGGGATACAATCATGCTTCGATGACACCACTAGGGGCTACTTGCAACCGCCCTTAACCCATCACCGGTATTGCGTCCGCCATTTAGTAAGCAATGTTAACACTAACTTCAATAGTGTGGCGTTGAAAAACTTGGTATGGAAGGCAGCAACTGCAAATCAAGTTAGGAAGCTTGAAAACACCATGGATTGCATCAAGAATGTCAACCGGGCTGCGTACGACTATCTTAAGGAGATAGATCAAGAAAAGTGGACACTTGTACATGACCATGGCCACCGATATGGGGCAATGACAACCAACCTGTCAGAGTGCTTCAATGGGGTACTTAAGGGCGCACGTAGCTTGCCCATAACTGCAATGGTGATGTTCACATTTTACAAGGTGAACTCGTACTTTGACGATCGTCGAAACAAAACCCTAGAGCAGTTGGAAGAGAGGCAATTGTGGTGCAAATATGCCTATGACAAGTTCGAGGCAAATCAAGAGAAGGCGAAGCTCCATATGGTTAGAAGGATGAGCGCGCAACAGCACTTATATACAGTGGACACACAGTCTTCACTGTTGAACACTGGCGGGGGAGCTCACACCCATAGGGTTTCCCTCATTGACATGACATGCACGTGCGGGAAATGGGAAGCAAACAAGATCCCCTGTTCACACTTGATAGCAGTTTGTGCCAAGCACAACCACGATGCCACTAAGTATATGGATCGTTTCTACCGCGTGGAAGAACGGTATCGCAGCTACGAGCCGATATTCCAACCACTTAAAGATAGGTTAGAATGGCCCGAGCCAGAAGAAAGGAGAATCGTGATGCCAAACCCACGGTTGATCTGAGAGAAAGGTCGGCCGAAGTCCACGAGAATCCGCAATGAGATGGATGACGAGGATAGGGAGTTGCCAACGTCATTGTGGATTGAGAATGGACCAAAGTTGAAGTGTGGGCTGTGTCGCCAAGAGGGTCATAACCGTCGTAGATGTCCGACTCGAAATGTGGCATCAACAAGCCATGGTGGTACGTAGCAGGTAATAATTACAAGTCAATGAGGTATGAGGGGGTAACAAGATCCCCTATTCTTCATTAGTGTTGTGAATTAGTGTTGTTACAAGAGGTCTAAACAGTCTGAATTGAAATGGGTGGTATACATGATGTTGTATACCAAATTGAAATGGGGTGGTATTCATCGGGTCTTTATTTCCCTAACTGTATATGTTTCGCTTTAGATTGCTAATTTTTGGTGAAGGTGTAACTTTAGATGCATTTGCATTTAAGCAGGCAAGCTTGAAGGGTTCTTGAATGCCTTGTCAATTCAATTTATTAATTAATGTGGGTTGTATACTAATTTTTGGTCTGGTTACTCCTCAGAAAGGAGGCAGCCCTGCAGCAAAGGGAGGTTTGTAGTTCCAATACTGTTGCCATGTCCTGTGTGGCAAAGGTGCCAGACTTGAGACGTACCATGGATGAAGTTGTCAGAACGAATGAAGAAATCCGGAAGTCATACTCAGAGAACCGGCCATCTTTTGAAGAGAACAAAGTCATGGTGTCAAATGTGCAGACACCATGACTGCCTAAAACCATTGTTGGCGACGGATTTCCAAGTTTGAAGTTACAATTGTGAAGTATCAAAATATCTGGGCTGGACATTTTATTTTTGTACATCTACAGTCGTTAAATGTGTAGCTTTACTTACATGGATGATTTCCCTAACTGTATTCGAAACGAGGACATGAGTTGTTTGATGCATGTCCGAAATTGTTGTATAGACGATTTGATTATGGAAGTGGTTGGAAGTAGATGGATGAGTTGTTGTGTATAGTTGATTGTGAACAGGTCCACTTTTATGATGAATAAACAGCCCAAATGAGCTGTACGAGTAGGTGTGAACAGTGTTGCAGCAGCTGTAACTCAATGCAGGAAATATATTCCCAAATTATACGCTATCTTCAAGCTACAGAGATTTCCGCAAGAAGAAATGCTCCCAAACCCACTACAATCTACCCATTGTAACCATCCCACCATCGTTGTTATTGTCAAAAGGTAAATATTGCTCAAATGCTTCACTCACCTATCTTTCACACCTTTAAAGCATGGTTTTCACCCAAATGCTCCACTTACCATCTAATCGCAAGAAATGCTCACCACCAAGTTTTATAGGCCAAAGGAAAATATTTACCCAATTATGGAGAAGACAATTTGTTATCCATTCCAGCTTCTACTGCTGAGTCTTGAGCAATAAGAAATGGTCACAAATTCGCTGTATATAACTTGACAAACGTCAGATGAACATAACTCGATTACCAGCAATTCGAGTTATGTGGAAAAACCCTCCTGGTCCTTTAGATTCCTCTTGGACTGCAATTGGATCAGTCCAAATATCTGGGCTGGGCGAGGGAGCCCAGTAAAAAGTAACTCGATTTGCTCATAATCGGCTAATGTGAACGTAACCCGGTACATATGGAATCGAGTTATGTGAGCTGGCTCGCGTTAGTTACAGTACACTTTACTCGATGCATAAGTAATCGAGTTACGTGGAAGAACCTCCTGGTCCCTTGGACTCCTCTTGGACTGCAATTGGATCAGTCCAAAAATATCTGCGCTGGGCTAATGGGAACGTAACCCGTTACAGAAGGAATCGAGTTATGTGAACTGGCACGAGTAACTCGATTATCAAGAATTCGCGTTATTCGGAAGACCCTTCTAGACAGTTCGATTCCTGTTCGACTGCAGATGGATCAATCCAAATTAGAAGTCATTGGGCCTGAGTAGGAACATAACTCGATTCCCAGCAATTCGAGTTATGTGGAACATCCTCCTGGTCCCTTGGATTCCTCTTGGACTGCAATTGGATCAGTCCAAATATCTGGGCTGGGCTGGGCTGGGCGAGGGAGCCCAGTAAAAAGTAACTCGATTTCCCTATAATCGGCTAATGTGAACGTAACCCGGGACACATGGAATCGAGTTATGTGAACTGGCTCGTATTAGTTACAGTACACTTTACTCGATGCATTAGTAATCGGGTTATGTGGAAAACCCTCCTGGTCCCTTGGATTCCTCTTGGACTGCAATTGGATCAGTCCAAATATCTGGGCTGGGTGAGGGAGCCCAGTAAAAAGTAACTCGATTTCCATATAATCGGCTAATGTGAACGTAACCCGGGTCCTATGGAATCGAGTTATGTGAACTGGCTCGTATTAGTTACAGTACACTTTACTCGATGTATTTGTAATCGAGTTATGGGGAAAAACCCTTCTGGTCCTTTGGATTCCTCTTGGACTGCAATTGGATCAGTCCAAATATCTGGGCTGGGCGAGGGAGCCCAGTAAAAAGTAACTCGATTTGCTCATAATCGGCTAATGTGAACGTAACCCGGTACATATGGAATCGAGTTATGTGAGCTGGCTCGCGTTAGTTACAGTACACTTTACTCGATGCATAAGTAATCGGGTTACGTGGAAGAACCTCCTAGTCCCTTGGACTCCTCTTGGACTGCAATTGGATCAGTCCAAAAATATCTGGGGATCGGTGGGGGGGCCAGTACGAGTAACTCGATTTCCTGTTAATCGGGTAATGTGCACGAAACCCGATTTATATGGCATCGAGTGATGTGAACTGGTCTCATGTCAGCCATCCGGCCCAACATGGATTCCTTTCAGCTTCTCTAGAAGACAACATGGATTCCTTTGACGAGAACAAAGCACATAACTCGATATTCCGTTAATCGAATTATGTGTAAAACACACTCTTTAGTACTGAACGTATGAAGCATCAACAGTTATTTACAGTTTGCTCAAAAAATCGAAGTGAGGATTTGCAGAACGATGACTTCTCAATGGCGGAGAGACAATAAGGATGGTCCCCCTGATCTGAAGGCGAAGGCCCCCCACTTTTTCAAGATTATTTTGCCAAAAACTATTAGAGAAGGAAAGCTTGTAAGTATTGTAGCAAGTTCGGTATATTTTTGTCTCCTCAATCATACTTTTATATGAACGGCGTCCACTTGATATATGTTTGTTGTGATTCTTGAAAATAGTTACAGTTGTTGATGACCAAAGTGATGAAAATCTGTGAACATGATTGAGCAGTATTATGAACTCGTATTTTGATGTGTTTTTGTGGCGTCGGGTATAGTTATAATTGGGTAAGAATTCCTGCACTTTGATGGAAAATACAGGTCAAGAACTTAGTTCAAGAGAATAGGATTCGAATAGGCAATGAAAACAGAGATGTGAACTGGGAAATTAGTGGAAATAGTAGATACAATAATTAGAAGCATAAACATAAGGGGCAGAGCCATGTTGCTCCTTGGGGGTGCCATGGCCACTTTAACCAATTTTTAAATTTTCTGAACAGCATATATAGCAAAAAGCCAAAAGGATATAGGGCCCCTCAGATAATTATAATCGCCCCCCCCCCCTCCCCATTTGTTCAGAATACTTAAATTTTGTCTAATTTTGTCTAAAGGGTGTTTTTACCAAAGTAGATATAAACATTTCTTTTACTACATGTGTGACTGAGTGGTCTCCCAGCATGCTGAGACTCACACATGCTGTGTGTGAGATTCCGCCTCCACTTAGAAGGAGCATTTTAAGCAAATCATAGTTCTCGAATTACTATAGGATGGTTTGAAATGAATTGAACAAATATTAGGGAAAATTATACTTTACTATCTTCAATTATACCCTAAGTATATAGTAATGTATGTGTAGAATCATTTTGAGTTAAGAGTTCGCCCCCAGAAGATTAAAAGATTGGCGCCCCCTCCAACACGTCACTCATAAAAATTCTTCCCATCCCAAATCCCAACTGTGCAGTCATGCAAGCATGATAGCCTTTTCTCTTTTCCATTATTCGCTAAAGCATGATATCCACATTCATAGATTTTTAGGTTTTAGTTATACAATTTTTGTGTAGTACATCAGATTACCTGGTTCACATTATATGTATTGAATTTAATTGTCGTTAAACATAATAACCCGTAATGTATGTATGTTATTGCTCATGTTAAACATGTGCTTGAAGTTAATGTCTGAACCTAATGTAGTATACTTATAATATTATACTTACGTTATGGAGATTTGCTTTACAGCGGATTCCAAGGAAGTTTATTCACGAATATGGAGTTGAACTGTCAGATATGGCCATTCTTACACTTCCAAATGGTACAACATGGAAACTGAAGTTGACAAACCGTGATGGGGAGGTTTGGTTTCAAAATGGTTGGTGCGAATTTGCAAGCTGTCATGCTTTAACCCTGGGGCACTTGCTAGTTTTCAGATATGAAGGCAATTCACACTTTCATGTACTGATATTTGATGCCACTGCAACAGAAATAGACTATCATTTACATGACCAACTCCAACTTTGTAGAATGGAAGACAATGACAGTGATGATAACTCTGTTGAAATCATGGATGGCTTTACTAGGGGAGAGGGTTCAGGTGTGAATCTTACACAATAATTTTCAAATTTTAACTGGTTGATTGTGTAAGCCTGTTTACTATTAATTTCATGTGCATGACTTCATATTTTAATGTCATGTCAGGATCAGGTCATGGTGTTGGACCGGAATCTGCTTGCAATAGGAATGGTGGGCCATCACATGACCAATGTCCTAAGAAAGATGGTGGAGTAGATGAAAATCTTGTGAGAGCCAGTGCTTTGAAATCGGAAAATCCCCTGTTCACGGTTATCATTCATCCGTCATATGTTAATGGCAAGGATCGTGCGGTAAGCTTCCAAATTAATGTATTTTGTTGGGTTTCCTCAATGCATGATAACTTTGATTTTTCATAGATCAATTAGGAAGCATGTAGCAGATAGTTGATGGGTATAGGTATTGTTGGTAATGAGTTGGGTCTTTGTGTTTTTAAGTGAATTGAAGTTTCATCTATATTTAACAGTGTCGCCTAGATATGAAATAGTATCATCTTAGGTGGTAGATGGAAATCACATGCTTCATGTAGAGTAGATGGATGAATAACACGATCAAATCACTGGCATCCGCATAACTGCCCGTCAACCATCAGCATAACAAATAATAGTATTGCATCATAACTGCTTTAATGAAGTGTGGGTTCAACATTAATATGAAATATATATTCAATGACTTATTTGTACAGAGTTTACCCCGTGACATTATCAGCTACTTACCGACAAAAGGCCCTACGAAGGACTACACCAAAGGAAGTATACACACTGTGAAGCTCCAGGTTGTGGACCAATTATGGCCTGTGAAGTTATATGTGTATAAACGAAGCGGGGGTTCATCATGTGTCGTATCTGCTAGTTGGTCTGCATTTGCGAGGGGAAATGGCTTGCAAGTAGGAGATGTTTGCATATTTGAGCTGATCATGGGGGACGATGTTGTGTTCAAAGTCCACATTTTCAAGTAAATATAAGTGGTTACAAACTCTAAAGACCAAAGTATATAATGTAGATTGTATGGGAGCTTCTTACTTGGTTGTTTTTTGTAATATGCCCATAGTTGTGACGATCTAAAGTATTTACATATATATGTTTATGTCTCTGTGATTTTCCTATTACTGAGGATTTTGTTGTCTTTTACATGACATAGTAAGAGTATGGACAGTGATTAATGAATGAGTTTAAATGTGCTTGGTGCCAAATGATTGATGGGGGGTTGCAATGATTTTCCTAGCACAACAATATACCTCTAGCACTTTCATCAGTTTAAAGGTCATTGAAAAAGTTGATAGATCTAAAATTTAAAACAACATATACTAGCCCAAAAACATTTGTGCAACAACACAAAATCACCAATAAAAAGGCTAAAAAAAATTAAGTCCAATTAACCAAATTTACTGAAACAAACAACTAGCTCTTTAAAAAGTAATTTGTGAATAATTTTGCCTTTACCCAGCAGACGCACACATCAAAAACTCAAAAAACAACAAACTCTCAGTGGCTAAGAAGCTGCCGAGCTAGAGGGCAGAGTCACCTCCCTTAACTTAAAGTCGTAGCTCCGTCCCTGTGCATTGGGTACGTTGTAAAAGTGATTTCATAGTAGCATTCAGTACAGCAACAAACGCTATTATTAAGTTGAAAGATATAATAATTAGTATATGTTTTAGAGATTAAGCTGAGAGAACTCGAGATCAACCAAATTAGTGACACTAGTGCAAGACAAACTGGACTAAGCTTGGATACATAACTCGAGTATACTGTAATCGAGTTATTCAGAGAACCCCTCTACAGACTTGAATTCCTCTTGGACTGCATATGGATCAGTCCAAATATGTGGGCTGGGCGTTGGATATGAGTAATTATAACTCGAGTCTTCATATATCGAGATTTGAGTAGGACCCCTCTGGACACTTGGATTGGTCTTGGACTGCATGTGGATCAGTCCACATATCTGGGCTGGCCGTGGTGGGCCGTTGAACATAACTCGATTTCTAAATAATCAAGTTATGGCAGCAGATATCCCGGACCCTCTGGACATTTGGATTGCTCTTGGACTGCATGTGGATCAGTCCACAAAACTGGGGGCCCGGTGAACATAACTCGACTTCTTAGTAAATGATTTGTTCCTTTACTCGGCTTTCAGATAATCGAGTTATGTGGACGGCCCATAGGTCCCATTTGGACTGCATGAGGATCAGTCCAAATGTCTGTCGGAGTAGCCTGGACATAACTCGATAGATTTGGAATCGAGTATTATGATAACTCGGTTACTCGGAAATCCAGATATGTCATTACCCACCTTTATAAGCTCTCCCCCAATTCTGCAGCATTTGCAGCTGTCCGAAATTCCATCTTCGATTGCTCTCGCTGCATCTGGCTAGAATCGACAAATTTTCGCACAAATTCTTCGAAGGCTTGACATAGTAAGACTCTTTTAACTGTTATTGTCTTTAAAATTACACATTGGTGGTGCTATGTTAAGCATCAATTTTTGATTCATGCTTCAAACTTCATTGTCTGTGTAGATTGTGATGAAATTTGTCTAGTCAAATGCTTTGTTGTTACTAAGGTTACTTGTCTAGTCATTGTCGTAGGTTGGCTTCAACTAGTCTCCTTCCACAAAATGAGCTTGCCAATGGCTCCATATATGTTTTCAACATCCTTATGCTATTTGTATGTCTGAACTGTACATTGTGCAATTTAATGTTTTTTGGGCAAAATAGGTGAAACTTACTACATGCATAATATTATGTTTCCTGCATAATATTATTGCTGTTAGAATGCTTTCTATCGGTGTGTGACATTATTGAACATTTTGACAAAATTCAATATGTTAACAATTTGCATAGTATTACTAAGCTTGAGTTCAACTAAAGCTTAGTAATGTCTACGGCTCTGTCTTCAAATTATTGAGTCGGACCAAAATGCATTACAAGTATTCCACCAACTACACAACCTGTGAATTTATCATGAAGTTTTTTCATTGTGTTGTTGCAAACTGTATATCAAGTACGTTGCATGGATAATTTTCTACACATGCTAGTGCATTATTCTCCAAATTTTGTTATCTGCTTCAAACTTCATTGTCTATGTAGATTGTGATGAGATGATCTGTTTGGATATGAAAATATCAATGGGTTAGGTAGTATGAATGTTCTGTGTATCTCGATTTCGTAATGCAGCAGTTTGTTCTGTTTTTTTATGAGCTCATCGTGATTCCTCTACTGACCATCAGTTAGTTATGGCTCGAAAGAGGGCTAAGAGGGCAAAATCCAAAGCTGCATCCGAACCTGAAGTGGTGTTTGATCAATTAAGGTTCCTCACGCCCGAAAATGAGCAAACCTTTGAAACCTTGATTAAGCGTAGGTGTATTTGGGGAGAAAGGCAAATCAATCTACATGAACTGCATCCTTCTATCCGTGAGAATCTACAGCGTAGGCATTGGCTGTCCCTGTGTACAAACATACAACCCCCTCCAGCTAACTTGGTTAGAGAATTTTATTCGAATCTCTCGGTGCATGAGGATCTCGGTGGTCACAGAGTGGCATCGTGCATACGTGGTGTGCCGTTTACAATAACTCGGAATCTTGTATCTAAAGCTCTTGATGTACCTATAATTGATACACCTATTTATCCATACTCTAGGTCTCCTTGTATTGATGATGTTATGGATGTCCTTTGTGGACGATCAGTCACTCGGGGTTCTGACCGAAGTATTAGCTCGAGTGAGTTGACTGAGCTTAATTATATATTCTTTAGGATAGCTTGTCACAACATTTTCCCTATCTCTTATATCCATACAATCCCTGTAGACAGGTGTTTCTTTCTTTATGCCCTCGTCACCAATAGTTCCATTTGTTTTCCTTCCCTTTTCATTGAAACCATAGTGGAGGTGCGTAGGAGCAAGTATAAGAGGCATGGTTTGTTTTTTCCGGTTCTCATCCATAGGGTCCTCAAATATTTAGGATTAAATAACTTTCCTTCCCAAGAGTTGGTTCACATCCAAGCCCCCATAAGAGCCACATTTTTGAAACAGCGAAGTGCCCAAATGAAGTTGGTCGAAACCAGTGTTGGTTCATCCAAGAGACCACGAGTACGGTCTACTACTGGAGATGTTCCAAATGAGGACATGCATGCGGATCCCACAGCTACTACTGCCGAGGATGGCGATGATGAGGTAGATGTTGACACTGCTGCTGCAGCACATACAAGCCCTCCTCCTCCCTCTTTTCGTGCAATGATGGAGACCATTATGACAACTCAGGCAGCCCAGGGGCAGCTTCTCGATGGTCTTCTTGCCGAGGTTGCAGCTCTGCGAGCGGACTTAGCTGACTATAGACGTCCTCTACCACCTTCTCCACCGCCTGACTCTTGATGATTGCCATTGTTGTTGCTGTAGCATATTTCGAGAATTGTATGACAGTTTTATGAAGTGGCTTTAAGGCAGTTAAAGATTTTGTTATTTTAGTGGCAATTTGAAAAACATGGTATGAGTTACAAGTAATTTGTGAATAACATGTATGATGGTTATTTTCATGCCCAATGTTACTATTATTAGTATTATTTAAAATCCTGTTCATATAGTGTTTTTCCAGCCTGTATTGACATGACAAACCCTACAATAGTCAATTGTAATGCTTGGACCATGAAATGAGGTTATAAATGCACCACAACGATGACATTCTTTCTACCCCGCTAACTTCGTAGGTTCATTAAGCTATGAGTCGCAATGCCTCAACATCAAATCGTACAATGCGAAAAAAGTTTGGATCTACTTCAACAAATGGATCATCACAAGTTCCAACAGATCAACAACTACATACATACACAGACCACTATGGAGGGAAATGGGTTGGGAAGAAGAGAGATTTCATTAATATGCCAATATACACGTACGACAGTCTTGGAAGCGTTGGGCACATCATGGTTGGCAAACCTACAAAAATAAGTACAGATACCACCACAATAGAGTTCACAGTAGCAGAACCGTTATGGTCAACCCTTTACGAGAAGCGGTGTGAGTTAGAGGTGTATTGTCGATGGCACGGGTTACGAGTTCCTAAGGCACGCTCAGCCGAGTTACCTAGAGATCAACCTACCAACATACTTGCTCGTCTTGAACAAGAGAACAATCAAATGCAAAGGCGACTAGACCGTTTTCACTCAATCCAAAAAGCTAGGAAGCATCTAAAGGGGAAGGCGCAAGAGCGAGTCATCAAGTCTATTAATGAAATTACTGCATTAGATGATGAAAGAGATATTTCAGATTTCTCAGATTCAAGCAATGATGATTTCCAAAAATTTCTACCTACGAACATTAGACGTTGTTGTTAATGTCTGGCAAATGATGATTATGTATGTTTAACTTTTGCAGCTCTAAAGATGAACTGTTCATTACTTTTGGCTAAGTTTATATGACATCAGTTTCTCATTTTTTCTCTGCTGTTCTTTGTTGCTACATACGATTCATGTGCGGAAGGTTGGACAATATCCATTGCTTTGTAATGTAGGAAAACCCTTAGGAAGTGAAATGACTATCAGAACTTAGATTTATTGCACATTACTTGTAGGAAAATTTAATAGATCCAATACATACAGACTCATCCAAACCACGCAAACCAACCACACATATGATTCAATAATACGAATAATTCATTTATATGAGTTGTTTTAGTCGCGGACTCATATACACGTATCCGTGTATCTTAGTTCTGATAGTGTACTACTTTATATAGATACATTACATAAAGACTCATCCAAACCAGACTAACCACTCACTCACCTAGTAATCCATATGGCTCACACAACATACTGTCACAACAATATTTGGTTTGCTTAGAAGTAGGGTAAATGCCTAAAAGCCTGAGCAGCCTTTAAAATGTTTCATTCAAGTTATTGATTTGTTGTAGCATTGATCCATATTTGTCCCTAACGTTGCGATTGTGATAATCGGAACCCATTGATGTAAACCTTGGAAGCATAGTTCTCTTCATGTAATTTTAAAAGGGAGGTTTGAGAAGTATGTAACTACAGCGCATATCCGCAAAAACTCTCTGAAAAGTTTGTAAGAGCATATTTATGTAAACCCAGTGTTGCTACACTCATTGCTCGTAATAATAGGATTTGGCAAGTGAGGTTGGAGAAGGCTGACACAGCTCGGCACTGTTCAGCCAAGACGAGTTCATAGTTCTGCATGTGCTGCTCAACAGCTCGGCACTGTTGAACCTTGTTCAGTCATATCATCCATGCTCACGTGAATACACATGTATTCAACCTTTTGCAATGCAGTGTTTTCGAGGATGCAGAGGATCCCTCAAAAGTGTAAGCAGGGTGGGTTGGGGGTGAGCAGTTCCACCATTGCATTACTGATGTTCGCAGTTCTGCATGTGCTGCTCAACAGCTCAACACTGTTGAACCTTGACCACAAGTACCCATCCTCACTCACGTGAATACACAGATGTGCCACCCTTTGCGATGCACCTTTATTTCAGGAGGCAGAGCATCCCTGAATTGGTTATGCATCAATGTTGGGGGATGAGCTATCCACCATTGCTACACTGATGCTCGCAGTGCTGCATGTGCTACTCAACAACTTTGCATTGTTTTACAAGATGTCCAGTCATATCACCTACACGCATGTCAATACACAGATATGCCCTTTTGCAATGCACCGTTTTCAAAGATCCAGAGCATCCCTACAAATTTTATGATATATTTCACACAGCTTGACACTGTCTCGTCAAGTCATCATATGAAGCACAGGAATGCTGAATAGTCTTCAACAAGACATACCAAACTGGTCAGAGGAAAGTATTAAAACCACTTCCATCAAATATAAACCATACCTGTGATCAAAGTCCCTAATTAAATATAAGCGTAAACATCACTAGTTAAAAATTTAAATAGGTTATCCTAGTCTGAACTCTGATGGTCAACGACGTGAAATATTGAGACACTAAGCACAACAGGCTTCCTCTTGATCACCTCAAAGACATAGACATCTCCGTCTTCTAAATTATTATCTTTCGAAAATGCAACCCATCCCTTCCCGAATCTCATTGCTGAACATAACCCGGTTTTGATGGGCGATAATAGCACAAGACATTGAAGTGTGACAAATTGCATCCCAATAATATACGTGGTAGAAAATTCAATAGGTACATACTGCACAAGAAGGAGAAACAACTAAAGTATTAGAGCATATACTTAAGAGAACATCATGATCACATTATGTATAAAGGCTCACCATATTAGGCGGCCGCAAGATACCCATGAAAGAAGGATTTTTTGGCTTGAACTTTTCGGCTACTTGGATTGCTCTCTCTCCTTACTCAAACATTATATGCTATTCCATTTTTTCATAACAAACTTTGCTCTGACCTCATGCTTTGTGGGTTTGTACATTGAGGGAGATATGTTTGTATCATCTTCATCTAAGTCTATTATTCCTACCTGATGATCTTCCAATTTATAGTTCTTGCTAGGTGGATATTGAATCTCAGTGCCACTCTTAGCAAATATAAGAACATGGAAGCTTGAATTTCCTTCATATCTGAAGACTACAAAATAACCATAACAGATAGAATAGTATTGAACGAAATTCTGCGGACCATTACAAAACCAAATGTTGTTATTAGCTTTCTTCAATCCCACTTGCCAAATACCACCATAGGGAGCAATGAGTGTAGCTACGGTCGATAGCTCAACACTGTTGAACCCTAACTACAAGTACCCATCCACACTCATGTGAATACACAAAGCATCCCTGAAAAATTTACGCATCAATTTTAGGGGTGAGCTGTCCACCATTGCTACACTGATGTTCGCAGTGCTGCATGTGCTGCCCAACAGCTTTGCACTATTGAACCATGTCCAGTCATATCACCTACATGCACGTTAATACACAAATATGCAGCTTTTTGCAATGCATCGTTTTTAAGG
This sequence comes from Lithocarpus polystachyus, assembly GCA_033629205.1. Classification (NCBI taxonomy): domain Eukaryota; kingdom Viridiplantae; phylum Streptophyta; class Magnoliopsida; order Fagales; family Fagaceae; genus Lithocarpus; species Lithocarpus polystachyus. The sequence continues at coordinate 55,584,162 of CM066167.1, forward strand.
ATGCCTCTGCTTCCCTGAAAAGTTTATGATACATTTAACACAGCTCAGCATGTCTCGTCAAGTCATGTCATATGAAGCACATGAATGCTGAATAGTCTTCACGGGAATAACTACGTAACCTCTTTTGTAGTACACATCACCGGCCCATTGCTATAGCACAAGCTATAGCCATATCAAACAGTTATCTCAGCAAACCACATGCACCAACAGACGCCACTGTACAACCAAGTCATGTTCTCCTTAACACCTCGCCACTGAACAATACACTTTTCAGTCATATCATCTTTATTCACGTGAATATTTATCCTTACATATGATCACATCCATGTGAATACTTGCCCTTGCAAAACCCCTATATAAAGTCCCACTTACATCTGTGTTGCAAAACAACTACACATACTCAAGTCCCATTTACATCTACCCTTGGAAAACATCTACACATACCAATCCAAAGTCACATTTTCCAATGTCAATGCGCAATTGGATGCTACCTCATTTTCCAGATGACTATAGAAGGGAAAGAGATTCCGACGAGAGGGAATACTATGCCGGACTACGGCGGGAGTGGGACTTTCGCGTGAACGAATCCAACGCTCTGCAGGATGATCTCGTGCGACTTGGAGCACCTCTTGTCGACCGTAGCTCGCTCACACTGCCACGGCGAAACATGCACCAGTATGAGCGTGCAGTGACTAAAATACAAAAAGAGAACAATCTTATGATACTCCGTAGGTCAAGGTATCACATGCTACAACTGGCGGAGGAGCTGGCCACCGCAACGAATAGGCAACTCACTCCAGTAGAACGTAACAATGTCCTCAACTACGAGGACTACCTGTCAGAATGAATGCCTATATGGTGTGTGTCTTATGTCTACAGGTTAAGTTAATAATGTTAGTATCGTTAGTGTTCAATATGCAATGCATGCATATTGGTGGCATCGTGTCAGAATATTTAAGTTTTTTGTGTTATGTCGTAGGTGCAGCCACCACAGCCAACAGGCAACTCACTTCGATGGAACCTGACAATGTCCTCAACTACGAGGATTACCTGTTTGAGTGAATGCCTATGTGGTGTGTGTGTTATGTCTAGGGTTAAGTTAATAATGTTTGTAGTGTTAGTGTTTAATATGCAATGCATGCATATTGGTGGCATCGTGTAAGTTATTTTAAGTTTTTTGTGTTATGTCGTACGTGCTTATTGAAAAACAATGTATGTGGGAATATTTAACTTTTATGCGTTATGTGAGAATAATCTAGGTTACAAATAACATGCATACTCCTCACAATCAATAATAAGGTTTACGTAGTACAAATGCAACACCAATGACACACATACATATAAAACATAGTTATGCAAAATAGTTCTCCAACAAAGTCTAATTACACCCCGGCATAATTACTCTTCATCTGACATCTCCACATCTGACTGATAAATGGGATCAGCAAGAAGTGTTTGCATGAACTGAGCGTGCTCGTACCACCCTCCCTCCACTGACTCTCGAATTTCGACTTGGGTCCGATATCGATTAAGACGTATCTTCATTCGATTATTTTCTTCTCTTATGCGATTTAATGCTTTACGAAGTTCGTCAATCGTGTCTCTTGGCATCTGTGATGCGAGTCACCGAGGCACTGGCAACTTAAAACCAACCAACTCATCATAAAACATTTTTTGTTCGCGAAATAACCAAGCCCACTCCTGTCTCATGGTATTGTGAACATAAGCACTATTTCGCAAATTCGGATTGATTGGATAGATGAACTCATCTTCCAATACCCAACAACGACCCATAGCAGTGAACACATCATGAGGCCTGTAGAGTTGTGGATTGCCAGAACCAGACATTGACGCTAAATACAATAACATCAAATAATCAAGTTCACAGTGTACATCAACTGTTGGAAAATAATGTAATTATGCATAAGATGGTACACGATAAAGACATTCATAAATTTGTGTACTATTACATGCTAAAAATGAAATACTAACACTAACATTTTACCATAAACATTAGACGTTGTTGTTAATATCTACACATTGTGTGCAATACAAAATGTTGTTGTTAATGTGGTGTGCCAATGAATAATGATAATTATGTACACGCCCCTATATGATTATGACTAATGCTAATTATGTGCAATACCAACGTTTACTGCAACAAACATTTCGTTCTCTTATAGTAAACATTTCGTTCTCTTATAACTAACTTTTACTGCAACAAACAACCAAAACCACACCAATGTACTTACTTCACACTCATTCAACCAAAAAAAAAAATAAAAAAATGCAATATCAAATGAACATACCATTGCCCTAAAATTCTTGTGACTAACGTTTACTACAACAAACAACCAAAACCACACCAATGTACTTACTTTACACTCATTCAACCAAAAAAAAAAAAAAAAAAAAGATCAGTACAGTATCAAATGAACATACCAATATCCTAAAATTTTGGTGTGAGTTTTTTACCTAAGGAGATACAAATTTCAGTTGAGTCTAGAAGCAGCTGTGGATTTGTGGAGCAGATTGGAAATCAGTTCAAGCAAAGAATCAGTTAAAGCAAGACGCTCTGAAAGCGAGGATATGTACTGGTGTTATAAACCAGTAACTCGATTTTTAAAGCTTCGATTATGGTCCATAACTCGATTTTTATGTATTCGAGTTATGTTAACAGACAGAACCCTACGCCTGACGAAAAGACAGTGTATACCAAGCGCATAACTCGATACAAAGCTACTCGGTTATATAAATCGATTTTAAATTAATCGAGTTATTTAGGGATTCAAAAAAGAAAATGCCACGCTGGAAGGTCCAACGTGGAAGAGAGCTTAATTTAACTCGATTAATCTAAAATCGAGTTATTTATAAAACTCGATGTCTTTAATATCGAGTTACGAAAGAGGGGCATTTCCCTGATTAGTTTGGAAACTGGGGCAAAACGCTGCTTAGTTTCTCTAAAAAGGGCATTTGCCCATTTTGCCCCTGTATTGCTTCATGAAGTGTGACTTCAAATTCAAAATTCTGTTAGTGCTATTAACTTTGTTACCACTGTTACAGGAATTAGTCTCCTAACCCATCCCAATTTGTTATTGGGTTGTGTTAATGGGCACAGTAAAGTGCTCGTTAACAACAATTTTTTTGACACCTTTTGACAATAACAACAGTTTTTTAGCAGTTTTTGACAGTTTTTTTATCTTTTTTGGCAGTTTTTTGTGACAACTTTTTTCCTTTTTTCTAAGTAAGACCCATATAAAGAAATATTAATAAGCACTGCACGATGCTTGTTAACATCAACTTTTTGTTATTTATTGAACTAACAATATGTTAGATTCAAAGCTATAAATACCATTGTATAATGAAAATATAGGAATCTCATTTTCCTATCTCTCACTCTCTGTCACTATATTTCTTCCCTAAGTTTGAGAAATTTTCATCAAACCATGGCGTTTTCTAATTATTGTTTCCTCCTCTTTGGTCCTAGCATTATAACTAGCAACCACAAGCCTTGCAGCACGCCACATTTTGGACACACCAGCATTGCCAACTCTGCAAACTCAACCAACTCTGCCAAAGCCCACATTGCCAATGACACTACCTAATCAAACCACATTGCCACAATTGCCAAGCACCCAGATACCATCTTTGCCAATTCCAAAATTCCCAGCCATCCCCACAATTTCCAAGTTGACACCTTCCAATGACAACTCCAACCTTCTTCTCCCACTTCCCTTCAATGAGAACCACTAGTCCTTGACATGCCCCACTTTTCCATTCATCTTGGGATGGTTCTTTGTATTACTAGATTGAAGCATTCTTTCAAAACATGCATTTAATTTTATATTCGAGTGCTTTTACCTGCGTGAGTAGGTTTGTGTGTATTTGCTTGTTTCAAAGATTATGATGTTTTATTTCCCATTATTCCAGACTCATTCTTCGGTTGTTTCAATCTTTTGAGTGTCATTCTTATGATTTGCCTAAATGATTATGTATACAATTTCTTTGCTAGTGTGGAGCTTCTCTTAGTATATACTATCTTATCAAACTGCTTCTTCTTGCTCAAAAGGAAACTCAAGGAATGGTTGCATAAACCACTTAAATTAAACTAAAACGAATAATTAGGGTGTAAAACCTCCCATTTTAACGCAATACTGGTCCATGTAATGATGACGAGGAAGATATTAATGTGGATGGATAAATGATAAGTTGATTTTTTTTTTTTTTTTTTTTTTGGTAAACAAATGACAAGTTGATAACATCATAGTAAACATGAGAATTAATGTGCCGTGAACTGTAGAAGCATTCAATTTTTTATCAATTTGAATGCAAAGTGCAATTTACCGTACAAGTAATATTTGATCATTGATGTAACTGCAATAAATAAGAAATGTCATTTCCTAGATTTGTGTCATCTACAAAATTGTATCCATTTTTATGCAAAGTAAATTACCATTAAGGAACGAAAGAGTGTAAGAATTATTGAGATGCCATGAGCTTTACAAAGGATGACAACTATTGTGATAAATTTGAATACCATTTTAAACACAAATTTTGTAAGAGATAAATCATACAGTCACGAAATAATGTATCAAATGATTAGTTTATATTGATTTATATGAAAGTGAGTATAATTCTCTGTTTAACTTTTACAATACTTGACCATTTAGCCTTGCTAACACCTTAATTTTGAGCAAGACTGAATATACATTCTCCATCATTTAATTTCCATGAATGGGATTGGACCCTCACCGTTGAAAATCCCATTTCCTTGGCTGATTCGGTAATTTTATTTTTCACCCTCCCAACTTTCCTTTTACACCCTGATTGATTTTAATCAAATTTAGCTTTCCTTTACTTGCTACTTGCCTATGGGCATTGACAGATCTTGCTACGTAATCCTTAGATCAAGAGAAAAAAAATTGCTAAATGTGGAGGTTCACTTTCTATGAGAAGGTTTCTAGAGATTTACATCAGTAGTGAGAACAAAGGCAGAGACAGTCAAGTTTGTATATACATTATGGGTTTTCTAGGTTTTAGATCTAAAACATCGATCAATAGCCATTTGCATTTTGCAGAGGAACAAATGGCATTGATTTTCTTTCAAATCGAACTACGGCAACACCAAACCTCTGAGATTCATCCCACATTGTTATGGGAAATTATTGTGTACTCCCAGAGTACCATAAATGCATATTCTCTCCTCTCACATGAATGGTGGGACCCACCATTATGTGAGAGGGAAGAGTACGCATTTATGGTATTTCGAGAGTACCTAATAATTTTCCTTCGGGATTTTGTCTATTGTACAAATTTCAATTCTATTATAGTGGATCTATTACCATGGGATTGTAAAGTTAAATTCACTCTAAGTTTTTACTTTAGGTTATTTTGTTCCATTGGTTTTCCTGATTCATCATTTTGGTTGTTTCTTGTGATCCATCTTTATTTGATGTTTACCAATGCTAGGGTCATATATTTTTCTCACCTCTCGATCTATCGAGCTATTGAAAAACTAAACAATAATTTTTGTTTCAGTCCACGATGACCCATCTTGGAATTCATGCACTAGGGTTCCAAAGCATATAAAAGCAATACTTTATGGTTGTTATCATATATATAGAGAGACTCATGCATACTATTGTGGTCACCCAATTTTGCAACTCTCATTCAACCTCGTTTGCATCTCATGTTATTGGAGGGGCCATAATTTGACTCCCTACAACCACACTAAAAACAAGCCCGCATGGCGTGATGTCAAATGCTATAAAAGATTTGAGTATGTCTTCCTCATCACCAATTGGCTTTGAGGTGGAATGGTGCAGCTCACGGTCCGACAAGTGTATATATATCATCATCACATCACATCGCAAGGGTAAAACTAAAATTTTGACTGTTTGATTGCTATTTGCATTGCATGATAAAAATCTTGAAATCGTAATGATCAAAAGGAAAATTCATGAGCTTTAATTGGACTTCTAAATTGAAAGATATCATGTAATCAAAGTTTTTTAACGATTAATGTGCACTAGTATAAATTAAATCCCAACAATGTGTGATTTTGAACTTTTAATTTTAATTGGTATATTTTTAGTCCAAATTAAATTTAATGATGTGCCATATCACTATTACTTGAGAATATAACTTACCATAGAGTTGCATGTACTGAATAGTTATCATAGCATTGATAATTCCTTCTAATTTTTTTAAAATTACTTTATTAAAGAGATGATTTCATAATAATTGAGCATGAAAATTCTAGAAGGAAGTTGAATGGGCTTATTTATGGTAAAAGAGAGTTAATTTGGGAGCAATTAAGGATAATTGAGCTAAAACTCTTCTCCAAAAAAATGACCTATGCTCATTATTTCATGAATATCCCGTACATCACTTCAAATTTTTTAGTGAGGTCAATTTTTATGGAAACTAGACATCTAGGGCTTCAATTTTAGCACAATAATGAACTTGTTTCATTAAGAAACGAGTGAGATATGATTTTTTTTTTTTTTTTTTAGTTGACCATATTGGCTGTTATGGGAAAAACCGAACCTTCAACCCTTTAATTACTCGACCCCCACTCCCTCCAGACTCACAAGTAATGCTCCTAAGTCAGAATTTTTAGAATCCCACATTGAAAATATCTCATTCTAAACCCCCCACATGATCCAATTGGCTAATTAATTGGGGACAATTTCTTACCCAACAACCAATTCAAATCTAAAATATAATTAATCTAATTAATTACATGATTAACAACTAGTTAACATAGTCAACTTCGGGGCCTAAAACCCTAACGAATCATAATTTATTTGAATGCAAAGAGCAATTTCCATACAAATAATATTTGATCATTTATATTATTGCAATACACAAGAAATGTCATAATAAAAGTTTTATGTCATCTACTAAATTGTATCATTTTTAAGTGACATAAATCACCTATAGGAAGCGACACAGAGTATATGAATTCTTGAGATGTAAATAGTCAGTGCATATAAGACCAAAATGATCTTTACTAAGGATGACAACTATTGTGGTAAATTGGAATTCCATGAGAAGGATTTATAAAAAACCATGTAGATTTTTCCTTTTTCTCTAACATCTTCTCCTATAGGGCGAAGGATGCCTAAAGTTTTACTGGAGCATCATACAACCTTGCATTTCTTTGCTCCCAGGGCCATTGTGAAGACTTTTACTTTGCCTTTCCCCCACAACATATAATCCCCAGAGATCCACTTTAGCGCATCTAACAATTTGTTTTTCAATCAAACAAAGGCTCTAAATGTGTTTCAAATTCTTCTTGTCAAAGAACACTCAAGGAACACGAACTAATGGCTTAAGCTAGCTAATCCTATAGAGAGGACTATTAATAGTATAAGGTCATTTTCAAAAGGCTAACGTGCCTTTGGTTTTTGATTACTAAACTGCTATCTTTCTTATTGGGATAGATAAAAATGTAAAAGGGAGGGGGGAAAGGTCGGGGAAAGTGTAATAATAAGTTAGGAAATTAATAAGAAAAAAATAGTTAAAGGTAAGAGAGGGGGTGTTGGAAATAGGTGCATGATGTAACTGCTAATATAACTCAACAAATAAGTTAATGGGCTAGGCTAATAGGCCAACCCATTGGGCGTTCATGGGCATAATTAGCCCATGGCCTAAACCACTGGGCCAAGGGACTAATCACGGGCCTCAATTGTAATAGATAGGGCCGCCCATTAACTTGGTAGGCAGTTAGGCTATTAGGTTGGGGCCATGGGCTATGAGTTGTTTGGTGACCCTTGCTTATCAGGACACCAATTAGTTGCACTGTAGACAATTTGGCTAATCGAACATCCCTTCAAGGCTTTAACTACCTAATCTGATTTTGGATTTCTATGTTGGAAGCAGATATTAAATTCATGTTGAGAGTGCATTAGCCAAAAACTAGGTGTTGAAATGTAGATCTCCAACTTTAATTACAACTAAATTAGTTGTAGACTAAACACAATTGAAGCAAAATTTATGTAATTAGCCAATTAATCAACCAAATTACCAAACTAGAGCATGGATGAACATAATTGAACAAAGCAATTAAGTAAAGGGCAATAAATAAAAGAGTGCAAACCAAAGATAACACCAGATGTGTTATCGAATAGGAAAATCAGACAACCCAGCAAAAAAATCTCTATGCGACCCAACAAGCTGAATTGATCCACTAAAAGAATAAGTCGGAATACATGGATAACAAAGAGACCATTCAAGCCTAATCTACCCACTGTACCTAAGCCCTTCAAGCTTCAACTACTAATATACTTCACTGAGTCTTTTCTTCTCTAACTTTTTAGATCCGATAACATCAACCGATTGCACCACCCATGCCTTTTCAACTAAATTTAGGCTTAGCTCCAATGCTTCCTAATGTCCAAGACACACTCAACATTCAGTAATTGTGTAGGTTGTATTTGGGTTAATCTCCTCTCAAGATATGGAAATGTGAGAGAGAAGAGAGTGGGAATTGTGTAGTAATAATTTGTAGGCTCAAATTCACAATCTCTCCAATGGTGTTTCTAAGATTTCTTTCAAAAACTCTCCATATAATTTCGTAAAATATGAGGGTATAGATATTGTAGGAAAAAGGAGAAAGGTTGCTTCTAGAAAAATAGCTGGCAGTGCAACTTACAAGTAGGCATAATAGCTAGAGACACTAGCTGTAACAAACTTTTGAACTTCCTCACATGCTCCTCTCACATGATCACTTGCTGGTACTGTAGTCCCAAGCTACTCACAAGTCAGTATCAAATTCCACCAAATATGCAATTCTAACCTATATACACTAAACCCCACAAAAATACAAGAACATAAAAGTATAAATTACAGTAAAATTGGTACAAAATTAAATCAACAAAATACAACCGAAAAAATCACAACTTACAAGTATACATGGTCCTTTTTGCCAGGTTTTGTGACAATGGGAGCACATGCCTACATTTCACATACGTGGTACTGGTTGATTTTCTTATATTTTTTCATTAGTAGTTAGAACGCTTCTAGGGCCATATTACTAGCCAAATATAGTAGGTAGGTGATGCTCTTTAAAAAAAAAAAATACATACTAGAATTTTCCAATATTTGAAGAAGCCTAAGCTAGCTCTCAACTTTATGCTTCTATTAACTATGGCTTTTTATAAGGTTATCTTCACCTTGTCTTTGGTTTTAGCGCTGTTACTGCCCAGCAATGATATAAGCCTAGCAGCTTGCCACCTTTTGGACACACCTGCAGACTCAAGCTCAACCCCAGCAGTGACACAGTCTTGGATCTCATATTGGCCCCAATCCATATTTCCCCATCTTGGATGGCCATTTTCTTCTCCACAAAAGTCCAAGACTCCATTGCCACCACCAATTCCAAGCCCCGAAATACCCTCACCACCATTGTCAAGCCCCGAAATAACCTCACCACCAACGCCAATTACCCAAACACCCTCGCCACCAATGCCAATCACCCAAATACAACCTCCTCCACCACCACGGCGAGTAACCACGATGTCACATAGGCATACCACGGTACCACAGCATTCTTATCATTGTCAGCACAGCGATCTTGTAGACTACCAAAACGGCCACCATCACCATGCATCCATTAACTCAACCCAAGGCTACCAAAGCCACCCTCACCATTACTCCCCTATGAGCCAACATTGCAGAAAGCAACAACATTGCCACGGTTGCCAAACATGCACACACCATAAACACTCAGTTTCCAATAACTCAACCCAACACTACCATTACCAAAGGCACCCTTACTGCGCGCGCATCCAATTCGTCCCGTCTAAGCCAATAGGCCCAACATTGCCAACCCAATCAGCATTGCCCTCACTCCTAAGCAGCCCTTTCGATGTAATGGTTATGCATTTACTTCCACAATAAATAAATGAGCCTTGGATATATAATATGCAAGGCTCAATATGATGCATTCTTATGGGTCCTTTGTTTCTAGTTTGTTGCCATTTGCTACTATTGTATTATCTGTATGAGTCGTCTCGAGTTATAGACTGCGTGTATTTGCTAGAGATTATGAAGGGATCGTTTTTCTCTTCCTCTCTCTAGCTAACAAAATAAAACAAAGACACTTTTCATGCATAGCCGCTTTCTTTCCCTCGCCATTTTTCTTTTTCTTGTGAGTATACGTTAGGGTGGCTGTTCATCGCTTTTCTCCCTCCAACCATCACTTTTGTGGGGAAATTTTTATACAACCAAACACAAAAAAATTATTTGATTGCAAGTTGCATCGGTGGTGCCATTAACTCAATTTTGGAAACACTCAAGCGAGTTTTAAAAAGTACTTGAATAATTGTACAAAAAATTATAAAATAGTGTTAATCCTACAACTACTCTTGCTTTTAGCGCAAAAAAAAAATACCTTTTTTTTTTTTCTAAAATAGTGTTAATCCTACTAAACTCCTCGGATTCCCTCAATTACAATACTTTTTTTTTTTCCTCTATTCCTTTTTTTCTTCGGTGATTGAGAGCTTGGGAGGAGGGGGAAAAAAGGGCCCCGTGACGATCGAACCACCGCCGCCGTCGACGATGTCCTCATCCAGCCTCTCTCAGTCGCCTTCTTTTCGTAGGCTTGTTGAGCTGACTCCGCCGGAGAATTTCTCGATGGTCCATAATGGCATCTTCAGGTCCGATTTCCCCCGTGATGATAATTCCGGCTTCTTGAAATCCCTAGGCCTCCGTTCCATTATGTGAGTAATTTTAATTATTTAAAATTTAAAAAAAAAAAAAAAGTTTAGTGCTTTTTTGAATTGTTTGCTAAGATTTGATTTGGTTAGATATTTTTGCTCGGTGCTCGAGACGCGTGAGTTGAACGCTAATAATATTGAGCTGTTTCAGTTCGGACTCAATGATGGAAAGGTTCGGTTTTTCGTATTTTGTTTACTTTGTGTTTGTGATCGTTCACTCTAATTTTCTATTCAATTCTAATTAGCCGAAATAGATAGTATTTTTTAGAGTTAGTTACTTGCTTAATTATAATATAATTTATAATAATGATATTGGTAAGGAAGTGACTGGCACTCTATTTTGTTGACCAAAATTTATCATCAATCAGACAAAAAAAAAATGGTATTTTTTAACCAGGCATTACTTTAAAGGATTTAAAAAAATTTTGGAACCCTATATAATTTATCATCGAGTGGTAAAATTTTTCACAATTGTTGAGATCATTCATGGTGTGATTGATGTTGCCTCTTTATTTACTCATATAAGAAATGCAACTATGACGTGCTAATCTCTACTTTCGTAGGTGTTATTTGGGTTCCAATCAGCATACCTCATAAAGGTTTTTTTTTTTTTGTTATCGGAGAAAGACTATTGGCATCTTGACGTGATTAAAAAGGGGTTCAAATCCTATATGGTTGTAGCTTGACTTCGTTATGAAGTGGAAGACTTGAGGCCGTATTATTGAGCATTCTTGATATTTATATGCAGTTTTCCTTGTGTCTGAACAGAAATTTTTTTTTTAAATGATCAATTTGTTTGTTTCATGAAATATGGTATCATTGATGGAAGTTTTTTTTTTTTTGAAAGAAACTGAAGATTTTTTTCGTTGGTTAGATGGACTAAATTGATCTGACAGAGGAACGTGTTGAAAAGATTGAATATGCTTTGGGTTTATTGCTATAAAAGTAACCAAATTTCATGCTAGTTGCTTGATATGTACTAATAAATCCCCTGTATAAGAGGTTTGTAATGCTGGTTCTTCCTTTGAGCAAGTAATTATTGATAAGAAATTGTTAATGTTAATGGTAGCTTTTTTCTCACACAGTATGTGATTTGTTAATACCATGGCAGGAGCCTTTTGAGGAAAATATCCGTAATGCACTCAGAGTTGTTGTTGGTATTATTCACATCTAATTTTATGTCCAAATTATAAAATAACTTGCACTTTTTACATTCTGTTAATGCATGGTTTATCTGCTCTGCCATGCCAGATGTGACTAAACATCCAGTTCTGATTCATTGTACGCCAGAGGTATCATATTGTGATTGATTTTTATTTTCTGTTTTTTCATTCAAAGTGGCTGTGTTTAGAAACCTTCCTACAATATGTGCAATTATTCGGTTTGTGCAGCATAAGCATTGCACTGGTTATTTGGTGGGATGTTTTAGAAGATTGCAACGATGGTGCCTGTCGTCTGTTTTCAATGAGTTCCGGAGGTTTGCTGCTGCTAATGTCGGAGAGTCTGATGAAAAGTTCATTGAGTTTTTTGATCTTTCCAGCTTTGGGCAGTCGCCTTCTCTTCCTAGAGAGGGATTGAAATCGCTGCTGAGTCCGACACCGAATTTCTCGATGGTCCATAATGGCATCTTCACGTCCGATTTCCCCTGTAAGGATAATTTCGGCTTCTTGAAATCCCTAGGCCTCCGTTCCATTATGTGAGTAATTTTAATTATTTAAAATTTAAAAAAAAAAAATTGTGCTTTTTTGAATTGTTTGCTAAGATTTGATTTGGTTAGATCTTTTTGCCCAGCGAGGTATTCGGGACGCACGAACTTTCAGTTGAACTGTAATAATATTGAGCTGTTTCAGTTCGTACTCGATGGTGGGAAGGTTCGGTTCTTCTTATTTAGTTTAGTTTGTGTTTGTGATCGTTCACTGTTGTTTTCTATTCAATTTTAATTAGCCAAAATAGTAAGTATTTTTTAGAGTTAGTTACTTGCTTAATTATAATATAATTTATAATAATGATATTAGTAAGGTAGTGACTGGCACTCTATTTTGTTGATCAAAATTTATCAATCAGACAAAAAAAAAATGGTATTTACTAACCAGACATTAAAGGATTTATAAAAATTTTGGAAACGTATAATTTATCATTGAGTGGTAAAATTTTTCACAATTGTTGAGATCATTCATGGTGTGATTGATGTTGCCTCTTTATTTACTCATATAAGAAATGCAACTATGACGTGCTAATCTCTACTTTCATAGGTGTTATATGGGTTCTAATTAGCATACCTCATAAAGTTTTTTTTGTTATCGGAGAAAAACTATTGGCATCTTGACTTGATCAAAAAGGGGTTCAAATCCTATATGGTTGTAGTTATATTGCTTGACTTCATTATGAAGTGGAAGACTTGAGGCCGTATTATTGAGCATTCTTGATATTTATATGCAGTTTTCCTTGCGTCTGAACAGATTCTTTTAAATAATCGATTTGTTTGTTTCATGAAATATGGTATCATTGATGGAAGTTTTGTTTTGAAAGAAACTGAAGATTTTTTCATTGGTTAGATGGACTAAATTGATCTGACAGAGGAACATGTTGAAAAGATTGAATATGCTTTGGGTTTATTGCTATAAAAGTAAACAAATTTCGTGCTAGTTGCTTGATATGTACTAATAAATCCCCTTTATAAGAGGTTTGTAATGCTGGTTCTTCCTTTGAGCACGTAATTATTGATAAGAAATTGTTAATGTTAATGGTAGCTTTTTTTTTTTTTTTTTTTTTTGATGCATTAATGGTAGCTTTTTTCTCACACAGTATGTGATTTGTTAATACCATGGCAGGAGCCTCTTGAGGAAAAAATCCGTGATGCACTCAGAGTTGTTGTTGGTATCATTCACATCTAATTTTATGTCCAAATTATAAATAACTTGCACTTTTTACATTCTGTTAATGCATGGTTTATCTGCCCTGCCATGCCAGATGTGACTAAACATCCAGTTCTGATTCATTGTACGCTAGAGGTATCATGTTGTGATTGATTTTTATTTTCTGTTTTTTCATTCAAAGTGGCTGTGTTTAGAAACCTTCCTACAATATGTGCAATTATTCGGTTTGTGCAGCATAAGCATTGCACTGGTTATTTGGTGGGATGTTTTAGAAGATTGCAACAATGGTGCCTGCCGTCTATTTTCAAAGAGTTCCAGAGGTTTGCTGCTGCTAAGGTCGGAGAGTCTGATGAAAAGTTCATTGAGTCGTTTGATCTTTCCAGCTTTTGGCAGGCCCCTAAATGAGCTTTCTTTTTGAACTCTCTCTACTATCTTACCTTGTTTCATTACCTCGGTTTCATAATTTATTAGTAAAAGAAGATAATGTGTACAAATCTCTGTCGTTGTGTGTGAACATATCCATATTTTACTATTTTGGTTATTAACCCCTTTCCCCGCAGCTTCATCAACATAAGCCATAAAGTGTTCTTCTGTTTGTTGGGCATCTGCCCCTGTAGGCAAATTGGACAAAAGTTATATGAATTTTAATATTATTTTGACTACTTTATGAAGGTCCTTAATGCATATGCCGAGATTAGATTCCACTCTCCATCTCCTAATGTTTCAAATATACCCTAAAATTAAAGGAATTACTTTTCAATTAAAAAAAAAATTCCCAAACATAACGTTGACATGCATGTAGAACTTTAGAAGTGTTCCCGGCATGTCTGGCTCAGACGTGCCGGGGGTTTTGAAGTGTCTATGCTTCTTAGAATGAAATAGTGTTCAATCTCTTGGCAATCAAATGGGAATATAACTCTACAATGACAAATACAAACAAATCCTATTACACCATCAAACTGATCTAGTTGTCCTTGAAGCACGGCAGCCCATTCGGCCATTCACTTTCTCCTAGTTTGCTGGGCTTGTTGAAGCTTTTCTCGAGTGTGTTGGAGGCTTAGAGCCTGCCTTGTCTCTATATATTTGAGTGTTTATAGGATGAAGGGGGTTTGTAATGTATTTGTTTATATTGTCATTGTAGAGTTATTCTTTACTCATTTCAATATGACTTTGGATTATTGTCGCGATGTTTGTCTTTTTTGGTTTTTTTTTTTTTTAATAATTGTAATAGTATTTGTTTGTATTTGTCATTGTAGAGTTAATTTTTACTCATTTCAGTATGACTTGGGTTATTATTGGGACGTTTGTCTTTTTTTTTTTTTAAATGAAATATGAAGATGATTACGGTTACAGAGAAGATAATGTTAATACTGATTCTGAATCTCATGAAAACAACATGACAAATATACCACATTAGTTTTCTAGTTCAATTGTGCACCTGTAGTAAACATAAAAAAGTTTTTTATTTGTCCAATTTAACATGAGATAATTGAAACATAAACTTTTAAGAAGAAAGAATTTTGGTTTTTGATTACTAAACTGCAATCTTTCCTACCTGGCTACCATTAATAGAACTGTAGGCAATTTCCAATTTTGGCCAACCCGACATCCCTTCAACAACCTCATCTGCCTTTAAGCTTTTGGACTTTTATGTTGGAAGCCAATAGTAAATCCAAGTATCGTTGTTAAGGACAGGAATCAAGGTTTCGAGTTTGGAGACCGGAATATAAGAAATTAAAAATAAATTTTCAAATAAGCCATTTAATATTAACAAACTATTAATGAAAACAAAGACACAAAATCATTGTTTCATAATACATTACAATCGAATCACCTACCAATAAAGACAAAGACAAAGACAAAAACACCCTTATTTCTTAATATATTACAATAAAATCATTTATAAAAGGCGAACCCAACATTATTTTAAATCTTGAAAATTATTTATGATTGAATTCAACAAACATTCAGTCTCAAACAAACAAAAACTATTATATATTCTGTACAGACCCTACTCTCTTCGGTGTGGGCTTAGGGCTGTCCGGATTTCAGTCAATAACCCATAGGCCTATCCGCCTATAGATGAATCGTGACCACCAGGAATCGAAACTATTTGTCTAACTTAGTTTATATGTGAAACTACAACAAATCAGTGAGAGAGGCTAAATATGTGACCAATGCTTTTCATCTTTGTCCCCAACAACAACTCATCAAGTTTATGTTGGAGTCTGGCCCCAAATCGTTGATTTCTAAATATATTTTCCCTATAAAAACTCAATTGGTATACATGCCGCTCTTCACAAAAACACTAACTGGCTAGAACTTGCCCTTGACTCTCTACTCTCTGCTTCTATCAGCTATGGCTTTTTATGAACATATATTCGCCTTGTCTTTGGTTTTAGCATTGCCACTGTCAAGCTCCAATACGAGCCTAGCAGCTCGCCAACTTTTGGACACAGGTGCGGATTCAAGTTCAACCCCAGCACTGACACAATCTTCAATCCCACCTCTAATCCAACATAAGTTTCCCAATGTCGGATTGCCTGAGTTTCAGGCTCTGAAAGCCCAAGAAGCCAGCAACATTGCCAAGCACCCAAATACCCTCTCCACCAACACGGCCAGTAACCACAGTGTCACATACGCACACCACAGTACCACACCGTTCCCATCATTGTCAGTACACTTATCTTGTATACTACCTAAAGGGTCACTCTTACCAAGCATCCATAATATTCCCATTTGAGCCAACATTGCAGAAACCAACATTGCCACGGTTGCCAAACACCCACCTCATACCAAAAACACACAGCTGCCAATTACTTAACCCAAAGCTAGCGAAGCCACTCATACCAAGCATCCCATAAATCCAGTCTAAGCCAACAGGCCCAACACTGCCAACCCAATAAGCACTGCTTTCACTCATAAGCAACCATGTTATGGTTATGCATTTACTTCTACAATAAATAAATGAGCCTTGGATATATGAAAGAGTCTTACGGGTGCTCTGTATGAAAGAGTCTTACGGATCCTGGTTTGTTGCTAGTTGCTACTAATGTATCTGTATGTGTTGTCTCTAGTTATAAGTCAGTCTATGTATTACTTGCTAGAGATTTCAGAGTTTGTTTTTCTCTTCCTCTCCTAGCTGAAAAGAATATTCTAACTAATAATTATGCTATGATGCGAATAATAAAACAAGTTTATTTAATTTGCGAAATGATGAAATTTAAACCAACAATGCCATTGTCTGAACCAAAAAGGTAAAGATAGCAACTAAAGATCAAATTAATAACCACAACTTACAAGTTATAAAGCTACTTACTTGCATTATAACCCCTTCGTAAGACAACACAGAACCCTAAAGGGCCTAAACTAGAAAAATTATACATGTCCACTTTGTTTTCTCTCGATTTCTCACCAAAACTTTACAAGTTTCTAATGGAGTTGACATTAATTGATAACTTTTTTGTTACATTGGTCAAGTCCGTATGATTGATGAATCTTTCCCCTTATGGCTAAAACCACTACTTTCACCTTCTAATTACCCAACTACAAAACCAAATACTACTACTTTCAACTAATTAGTATATTGCTATGACAAACTATATCTGAAGAGGATAAAAACAAGAATGACGAATCCGTTTAAGTAAACCTGACAGAATTGAAATAATAATCCATTGAGAGCAGAGTAGCAACGGACGAATAAGCCACATGATGAATTGACCCCTATATAGTGGACAGGTAACCCCTCTACATGACGGATTCATTGTTCATGGTCCTAAAGGCGACGGACGCCGAAGCCACATGGCTTAGGTAAGCTCTGAGGAACCCTAAATGGAAATACCTTGCACCCCACAGTAGCCCTTAGTCAATGGGGATCTTATATGGGAGAATCCCGTAAAATAAAGACATTTATTTAGGATCTTCTCTACATGGAAATATCCTTTCGCCCAAGAAACGGAGTCGGCTTTACACTACTATAAAAACTCAAAGCCCTAAGTCGGCTTTACACTACCCCAACTCTAGCACTCTAGAGTTGAGACAAAGTTCTCTAACTTAACCATCAGAGGATCTTTAGCCGGTACCGCACCAGTACCCTCTTAAGATCTTCTTGTTTTGTGTTGTGCAGGTGTTGTTTTGAGCGCGCGAGGACTATGTGACTAACTGACGATTTTCGGCATCATCAATATCAATATTGCACTAAGATGTTATCATTTTTTTTTAATATATGTATGAATACATTAATTTGGAAAACATAATATTGATTATATAATTATTTTTAAATTGTATTTAAGGAAATTTGGTTAATAGATGATGTGATTCCACTCTATACCTTCTCATAATGGATCACCAAATGAATGAATAACAATAATTATTTTATTCTACTTGTATTTTTTGTAATATTAATTTATATTACCTTGTAATAACCATTACAATATACAAAATATACCCTTACTATGTCTGTGTATATATATATATATATATTATACATATTGTAAACTATATTTTTGTTATGTGATTTATGATTATTAAAATCTTTGATTTTTGATGAATTTAAATACTAATTATTAGAATAGTTTATTCTAACTAAAATTTTAAGAAATTTAAAATACTATCGAAAATTAAAACTCTTTTCTTCAAACTTTCAATAGATTTAAAAGAGAAAATCAATATTTATTTAAATCATATACTACAATTTTTAGTTTTAATCAAATCGTCATCCTAAGAAATATAATATTTATCTAAATCATCTACAACAATATTTGGTTTTAATAAAAACTGTCTTAAAGGGTATAGTTCAATCTTGTAATTTAGATTTTTTTTTTTCACTATCAATTTTATTGATACATTGTGATAATATTAGTAAACTATTTTCATAAAATTACATAACTTTTAATTTTTATGTATATCGCATGAACAATATATGATACTATAGTAGTTTAATAAGTAGTTTAATACACATAGAAATTATACGGAATACATAAAGATATTTATTTTTATCAATCTCACAAACGAGATTCAAGAATAAGATTGGTTTAAAATTAAAAACCAAAATCAAATAGATCTCACTATGTGAGGGATCAAAAATACAATTTACCTTACAAATTTCATCATACAGCATAAAATTCCTAAGTCCTCATTTCAAACCTTCTACAAATATAAATTATCATTATCTACATGTGTGGCAAGAAAATTCGGACAAATATAAGTTATTCTTTATCTAAAGCAACACGATAAGCCAATTGAACTTCCAGCATTATCCACAAGCGAATTCAATGGTGACCTATGATATCTCTTGCTTCTATTTTTGTTCAATTATTCTTTTGAACATTCCTAACGGCCCTAAAACAAAAGGTGTGATGAATCACAGCACATAATCAAGTAGATTTGTTTTCCTATAAGCTCCCACAAGTCAATTGTATCATTTTAGATTAATTGGCTAATAATTTTTGAACAAACAACTAGTCTAGTTTGCTAGGTGAACCAACTAAGGTTTATTCGTGGTTCCTTCAACCACATTCCATCAAACTCATATTGATGCTTTAGTCCTCAGAATCCTTCAACATCTTCCTACTATAAATACCCATGCAGTATATGGTTTTTTCAATCAAGAACATCTAGCCAATACTAAAAGTGAAACAGCTTTTCAAACCTTCTCCTCAGACCAAACCATGGCATTTTCCAACTATTGTTTCATTCTGTCCTTGGTCGTAGCATTTTTACTCGCAACCACCAATGTAAGCCTTGCAGCACGCCAGCTTTTGGACACAACAGCCGCTCCACCTCCGGCATTGACACTACCTACGACCCCAATTTTGCCCAAGTCCACATTGCCTCCATTGCCCTCAGTGCCAACACTGCCTCAAGCCACATTGCCACCACTGCCTAGCTCGCCATTGCCAACTTTGCCAACTCCACCACCTCTGCCAAAGCCCACATTGCCACCATTGCCAAGCACCCATATCCCATCTCAGCCAACACTGCCAACTACCACATTGCCACCATTGCCAACTCTACCAAAGTCCACTTTGCCACCATTGCCAAGCACCCAGATTCCATCTTTGCCAAATCCAACTTCCCCAACCACCCTTACAGTTCCCAAGGTGACACTACCTCCTCTACCTGCTGCTACTCCATTGCCCACCATCCCAACCACAATCCCTTCAATCCCCACCATTCCAACGACAATTCCAACAATTCCTTTCTTCTCCCCACCACCATCAAATTGAATCACTAGTCCCTGATATGCCAAACTTCCTTTCATCTTCCTTCTAGCGTCATCATTGGATGGTTCTCTGTACCACTATTTGAAGCTTTTTTTTTTTTTTTTTTTTTTTGATAATGAACTTGGAAGGACTTTCATTAAACCGAATCACCAAACCAATTTGTTACATCTTTGAGAACTTGTTCAGCTATGGTGGGCGGGGTATCCTCAACCCAAATATTACAATCAGGCACAGATATAACCTCCCTTGCCATTATATGCGCTGCTGCATTCCCCTCTCTGCGCACATGAACAGCCCTCCACGCCTTGAAGCAGTGAAGACTCAACAAAGCTCCTTCGATCACTTTGGAAATGGCCCATGGTACAGCATCAGGGTTCAACAGAACTGATACCACCAGCTGGGAGTCACTTTCAATTTCAATCTCCCTCAGCCCCAAGTCCCAAGCCAGCAAAACTCCCTCCTGCATAGCTAGAGCTTCTGACTCTAACGCCTTCAGTGGTAGCTTGACCCGTTTGCTCATTGCCCCCATCAGCAGACCTTCATCATTTCCGATGACAACCCCAACTCCACAGCAGCTAATTTCTTTGAAAACTGCGCCGTCTGCATTAACTTTGTACCAGCCATTTCGAGGGGGGGACCAAAGGGGGTTGGAAGCGGCTTGGGGTCTGTCAATCTTGTGATTTTCCTGTCTAATTTCTTTCATATATTCAGTTAGTTCCTTTGTTATTCTGACTATATTTTTGCATTGCCCTCCATGCTTGACTGCGTTCCTGTGATTCCACAAACTCCAAGCCGTGACAGCAAAGGTCTCCCAGTCTAAGTCAGGCTTTTTCCCCTTAAACTCCCATACAACCTCAATAAATTCCTGCATCTGGTTGGGGAGGGAGGGTAATTTTAATTTTGACTCACTCCACACCTCTGATGCGAGTTTGCAACCCCACAGAACGTGCCTTGAGGATTCACTTGAGCCACATTGGTCACAACAGTCCTCTACACTGATTCCTCTAGACTTCAACCTTTGTTTTGTCGGAAGAATATTTATGCAAGAGCGCCACATAAATTGTTTAATCTTGTTTGGGCACTTAAGGTTCCAGATCATTTTCCAAAGGGATTGCATCCGTGATTTATCAGAGGTTCCCCCAGTATCTGCCTTAGAACCTCGCTCCTTCAACCATTTTTGTGCCACCTTATATGCACTTTTCACTGAGAACCTACCATTTTTGGTCCATGCCCAAATCACAGAGTCATTTAAGAGGCAAGGGCTAATGGAGATCCCAAGAATAACCTCGGCTTCATGAGGAAGAAAGGAGTGTCTCACTTTATCAACATCCCATGACCTTGTAGTAGTATTCACCAGGCAAGCCACTTTCTCAGACTCCAAATGGACCCTCGGACTGACCAGTTTGAAGGAATCCGGAGTGGGAATCCACCTATCCTTCCAAATGTCGACATGCTCCCCATTTCCAATTAACCACCTGGACCCTAATTCCACAATCTCCTTGGCTGCCATAATGCTTTGAAGCATTTTTTAAATGAGTGGTGGGAACCTGTTTGCCTTGGTTTTATATATGTAAGTGCTTTTACAGGCGCGACTAGGTTTATGAGTATTTGTTTGTCTCGGGGAGGATTCTCATATATTATTTTCCATTATTCAAGATTCATTCTTCAATCATTTAATACTTTTCAGTGTCACTTGGAGTGTTATTCTTATGAATACCCATATGAAATATGATTATATAAGTACATGATTTCTTTAAAATTCTGGAGCTTCTCTTACATACAGTATACTATATGATAATCTGTGATATGGAATAATTGCATAAATCACTTAATTAATTAATCTTTCGAACAAAAAAAAAGGTGGAGTTTCACTTATAATCTGAGATCAGCCTTCTATCTTAAATTAGTACATGACACTGGTCAATTTTTTTTTTTTCTTTTATTTTTTCATTAGCATCGATCCTTGTAAGGCCATATTACTGGCCACAGTAATAAATGACACAGGTTAGATGAGATATCTGCTAATAATAATAAAAAACAAACAAACAAAAAAAAAAAAAGGAAAAATTATGGGTAGAGTCAGATGGCTCAAGCACCATATATATACAATGGTATGGTATAAAAATTGAACCATAATGTAGCCCCTTGACCTTCCTTCGAGAATTGAAGCCATTCGTCTAACTAGTTTATAAGTGAAACTTTAACTAATCAAGTGAGAGATGTTAACTATTAAAGATTTTCCCTTGACAACTCATTAATTTAATTTCTCGGGATCCTTAAATATTCAACATATTTTCTTTATAAAAACCCAAGAGAAATGATATGTTCACAATATTTTCACAACATTTTTACAACAAATCTTAAGTAACAGGTTGTTACTGGTTGTTATTGTTGGGACAAAAAAGTAATCTTAGTGTTAGGTTCAAATTTGAACCAATAACAACTAACCACCTATGATTTGTTATGAAAATGTTGTAAACATAGCTCCTCTTCTCAATCCAATGGATACATGCTGCCCTTCAAATTAAACATGCATGCTACAATTTGCCCATACTTGAAAAGGTCGAAACTCGACAATCCAAGGTTCTCTTAACAAAACCTTCTCTGCATCGGTCTTTGATTCAAAGTGTACATTGCGCGTGCAAGCATACTAATGAAATTATGGCAATTTCGAATGGAATTGTGATACTTTTTGGGAGAGGATTATGGAAATGAAAAGTGTAAGAGTGTAAAAAAATAATTGTACACAAATATGTAATGAGATTAATTATGGGTTACTTATGGATTGTATACTAGCATATCGTATAACTTATAACTAATTCATATATTGCATTGTTAGAATAAAGAATCAATTCTCTTAAATGCTTTTTTTTTTTTTTTTTGAGAGAGATAATTACAACATACTACTAACCCTACAACTCGAACCCTTCCCACCTAGCACTTTGTGCATGGGGAGGTGTCAATTCTCTTATATGTTGATCCATAAAATTATACAAAATAATATTGCCTATACATAGGCAGCATAAGTAATATGTGTGCAATAAATATAAAATATAGTATAAGTATAGTACAATGGGTCTAGCTAGAGTCCAATGGACATGTATACTAATATGCACGAACATGCTAGTATATACTAGTAATTTAAAATTTTCATAATAGAACACAAACTTCTAAGGGTCTGCTTGAGATCCGCTTATTTTGCTGAAACTGAAAACTTTTTGCTGAAAATACTGTAGATAAAAGTAAAAGTTAGCTGAAATAGTACAGTGATACCCATGAATAGTACTAAAAAGTGCAATGGACTCATGAATAGTGACAAAAATAAGCTAAATAGTAAATTAAGTTAACAAAAATAATCTTTGCCAAACGAACACTAAGTATAAAATTTAAGTACAATTCTTTATTACAATATGTTAAATTTCCCTATTCAATTCAAAATATAAATATAGAATTTAATTGTCTTTGAAAAAGTGAAAAGTGTTAATATTTAACTGATTAATACAATCAAATGTTTGAATTTAATTGAATAATCTAATATCCAACACCTAAGAAATCTATATATATATATATATATATATAATAATAATAAATGAAGCAGGGAGAAACTCAAATAGAATTCCAAATTAGAGTTTCAATTTTGTGCCATATGCCTAGATTTGGATTCTCAATTTTGCGCCACTTGTCCTAACCAAAACTCAAAAAAAAATCTAATTAACTTATAAATTGGACTCTAATTTTGTGTCATGTATCTTATCTAAATTTTCTAATTTTTGTACCCAAATAAATGATGCATTAACATTTAACACGGAAGCCAAGAAAACCACAATTATAATGCTCATTGGCCTAAGCAAGAACATCTCACCTACACACTTTTATGGGTGAACATCTCACCTACACACTTTTATGGGTGAACATCTCACCTACCTACATTTAACACGGAAGCCAAGAAAACCACAATGATAATGCAACATCTCACTTGCACACTTTTATGGTTGAACATCTCACCTGCCCACTACCAGAACCAAGGAGTCCAACAAAAAAGCCTATAAAAGTAAAACATCATCTCCTCCTAATGCCATATCGTCATCACATGTCTCCTCCTTCTCTCTCAACCTTTACCAACTAGATCTACACACTACCCTCTCCTCCTCCTTTCGAATTCCTAAAAGCAAGATCGGGTTCAAATACAATGTTCAATCCCACTCTTCCTTACTTTACACTCTCATACATTACCGCTTTATTGGCGCCTCCAAGAAGATTCCAAGCTCAATGTGAAAACTGAATCTACCATAATGAACATCCTATCATCACAATTTTTAATATTTCCATGCGTAAGCACGGACTACATGCTAGTTATATATAAGTTTTGCCCAACTTAATAAGATTTTTTTTTTTTAATAAATTCAATGGTTACAATTGGAGAAAATTTTGAAACCTAGAAGTCTTTTTTGAAAACACCAAGTGATGTCAGACTATCAGCTAATGAATTGCGTGCTCTTGGTATATATAAGATCTTATTTGAAACCTCTTCAAAATATTAATTACCATTGATGATGTCAAGAATCAAACCAATGAGCTGCACGGTCTGCGCGTTCCTCGGATTAAC
Organism: Lithocarpus polystachyus; assembly: GCA_033629205.1. Classification (NCBI taxonomy): domain Eukaryota; kingdom Viridiplantae; phylum Streptophyta; class Magnoliopsida; order Fagales; family Fagaceae; genus Lithocarpus; species Lithocarpus polystachyus. The sequence continues at coordinate 55,608,592 of CM066167.1, forward strand.
CTGCACAGGTAAGAAGACCCTCAAAGGGAAGTACCGGTGTGGTACCGGCCAACGACCCTCCGATGGTCAAGTTAGTTTTTTGCTCACAACTCCAGAGTGCCAGAGTCGGGTCTTAGTATGCGTACCTCGTTTTTTGGAGGGCGTAGTGGTATTTAGAGTAGTAGTAGTGGCCTTTGGTCGAGGCATACTGGAGAAGATATCACTGTACCGAAATTACCCCTGAGTAGCGTAGGGCGCAAAACATTCCTTGAGTGGCCAAGTGTGTTGGGCACGATTCCCTTCTTGGGGAGGGAATCGTGCTTCGTAAGATATCTGGCCAAGTAGCGTACGCGACAAGATTCACCTTCCCATGGAAGCGTACGTGACAAGATATGTCTTAGTGCCTGATAACAACACCCGTCGACCTTCTCCCCATCGCCCCCCAAGACTGAGGTCGTCAAGGTCTGACGTTCGTCGCGTATATCCGCCGTCATGGGTCTAGCCGTCGGCCAGTGCGAGCTCCCGTCGTCTGGTGGGAGATTTTACCCCTATCAACCATCATCTACTAAGTGTCACATGAAAAATTGGCCAAATATCCCCTTATAAGTCTCCATTGAAAACATCAAGTGATATCAGACTATTAGCTAAACTACTCGCTCTTGGCATATATAAGATCTTATTTGAAACCTTTTCAAAATATAAATTGCCATCATCTACTAAGCATCACATGAAAAATTGGTCAAATATCCAAGTCAGCATATTCATTTTATAAATTTTATTTTTATTATTATTATTATTATTATTATTATTATTATTATTATCTATACTCTATATAGAAAGGATAGTTGAACTGCTTGTGTTTGGCAAAACAACATTAAAAAGCTTATAACGATAGAGGCTCAACAGAGGGCTTAAATTACTTTGTTGCTCCTAAAGGTATGCGTGAGCTAAAAAAAACCTTGGAGCTCTTTTTGGGCTTTTCTTCTATAATCTATTGCTGACACATTTGATTGAAATTATTGTGTTGCTCCTAAGAGCATCTACAGCAGTGGATATAAATTTCACTCATCTAAAATTCACTTTATCTATAATTTTAGCTATTACCTCTACATACTCCACCGCAATACATCTATATTTTTAGCTATTTGATTAAATTAATACAAAAAACTCATTACAATAATAATAAAATCTTTTACAGTAAACTTCAGCACAGCCATCACCACCACCGCAGCACAGCCATCACCACCACCGCAGCAAACTTCAACACAACCATCACCACCACCACAGCACAACCATCACCACCACCACCACAGCAAACTTCACTAGTCCACACCAAAAAAAAAATGTGGGGGCCTTTTTAGTCTTTTTGTTGTCAATTTTATAGTGACGTTTTTCTTTTTTTGATGAAATTACTATGTTGACTCCTAAGTACATGGGTAGGCTAAAAGTGCTTGGGGGCCTTTTTGTCTTTTTGTCTATCAACCCTAGAATGTAGATGCTTCCTGATGCCCTTTATCTCTTTCTTATCATTTTGTTCAGCTACTCAACTTCTTCACAGCCGCAAACAGAGAATAGGGTGAGATATAGAGATGAAAAAAAAAAAAGTCAACTATGAGACAACCGATAGAGAAAGAGAAGAAAGAGGGAAAAGAGGAAAGTGTTTTGTCTTGTTTTTTTTCTCACATCTTTTTTGTTTATCCATATGCACACAAAATTCAATTTTTTCTCCCAAGTTTATCACCTGGATTAGCTCGCTGTTAGGGTTCAAAGAGAAAAAATTCGGGAATCATGATTGCTTCTTCTTTAGATTTTACCAACATGTTTTTTTACTTATCCATATGCACACACAAGTCAATTTTTTCTCCCAAGTTTATCACTTGAATTACCTCGCTGTTAGGGTTCAGAGAAAAAAAATTAATAATCGCTTCTTCTCTGGATTGTTCTGCCATAGCATTTAATTATCTATACCACCACTCAAATCAGTTATTTCATTTAAATAGATGTATAGATAGTTTGTAGGTGCGGAAAGAACGCCTCCAAGCATCCTCATACCCTCTTCCATCCCTTTGAAGATCACAGTGAAGCTCTTCTTAGAGAAAGTATCTCTTCGATCTCTCTCTCTCTCTCTAATCACAATCACACACACACACACACACACACACACACACATACAAAGAGCTCTGAACTGAGAATTGTGTTGGTTACTTTGTTGCCCCGTAATGTATGTTGTGAGCTAAAAAAAAGTTGGAGCGCTTTTTGGTCTTTTCCTCGTCAATTCTAGTGGTTCTTACTTTAATATTCTGCTGCCCACATGTTTGACTGAATTTACTATATTACTACAAAAATTTGGGGCCCTTTTTAGTCTTTTTGCCATCAATTGTAGAGGTTTCTTGCTCTATATTCTACTACCCACACGTTTTCTTTTTTTTTTTTTTTTTTTTTGAAATTACTAAGATACTCCTAAGTGCATGGGTGCTCTACAAGTTTGTGAGGGCCTTTTTTGGTATTTTTGTCTATCACATCTGTCATGTAATATAAGATTTCACATTGATTCATAGAATTTATTGTCTTTTTAAATTTTGGAAATTTTTTGGATTATTTTTACTAGAGTAGTTTGTATTGTTACTTCATCTTAAATTTCAACTTGCTTAAGTAATCCTCATCTACTTTTGAGACCATCATTTTCTTTAATTTTCCATTTACAACAAGTAAAGGAAGTTTGAATACAAGTTTTTAACGTAATTAAAACAATTTTATTGTGTTACAGCACTTTCTCTCTCTCTCTTTTTCTTGTGGATAGGAAAGTTACAGGACTTAAAATTTTTTTTTTTTTATCAAAATGTATCATGCACGGTGTTAGTTCAATACTAGTTATTAGTTAAAAAAGAGTCTTATGATAGACTCATATAAGCAGGAGGTTTGTTTTCCCATTACATCTTTTTCTTCTTCTCTTTATTTTTTTGGAACAATTGCATCCTTTTAGGTTGACTGGTATTTTTGAACAAACAATTAGTCTAGTTTGGGGGGTGAACTAACCAAGGTTTCCTCATATTTCCTCCAACCCTAATATTCCATCAAACATTCAAACCCATATATCGTTTATTCAGTCCTCAAAATCCTTTAACGTTTTCCCACTAAAAATACCCATCACTGATGGCCATCAGCCACCTAGTTTTATCAATCTACAACATCTTCTCAAAGTAAAAACAGCTTCTCAAAGTTTCTACTGTTAGACACGACACCGTTTTCAAACAACCACAGCAACACGGCATCGTTTCTGGCTCTCAACACACTTTAGCCTTTTAACAATACGGTGTCGTCTTACTAAAGGTGGTTAAACTTCACACCATTTCACTTTCTGTATTGCTTTATGAAGTGTGACTTCAAATTCAAAATTCTGTTAGTGCTATTAACTTTTTTACCACTGTTACAGGAATTAGTCTCCTAACCTATCCCAATTTGTTATTGGGTTGTGTTAATGGGCACTATAAAGTGCCCGTTAGCAACAATTTTTTTGACAGCTTTTAGCCGTAACAACAATTTGTTAGCAGTTTTTGATAATTTTTTATCTTTTTTGGCAGTATTTTTTTACAACTATTTTTCTTTTTTCTAAGTAAGACCCATATAAAGAAATCTTAATAAGCTCCACACGGTACTTGTTAAAATTATCTTTTGTTATTTATTGAACTAACAATATGTTAGATTCAAAGCTATAAATACCATTGTATAATGAAAATATAGAAATCTTATTTTCCTATCTTTCACTCTCTTTCACTATATTTCTTCCCTAAGTTTGAGAAATTTTCATCAAACCATGGCGTTTTCTAATTATTGTTTCCTCCTATCTTTGGTCCTAGCATTATCACTAGCAACCACAAGCCTTGCAGCACGCCACATTTTGGACACACCAGCATTGCCAACTCTGCAAACTCAACGAACTCTGCCAAAGCCCACATTGCCAATGACACTACCTGATCAAACCACATTGCCACAATTGCCAAGCACCCAGATACCATCTTTGCCAATTCCAAAATTCCCAGCCATCCCCACAATTTCCAAGTTGACACCTTCCAATGACAACTCCAACCTTCTTCTCCCACTTCCCTTCAATGAGAACCACTAGTCCTTGACATGCCCCACTTTTCCATTCATCTTGGGATGGTTCTTTGTATTACTAGCTAGATTGAAGCATTCTTTCAAAACATGCATTTAATTTTATATTCGAGTGCTTTTACCTGCGTGAGTAGGTTCGTGTGTATTTCTTTGTATCAGAGATTATGATGTTTTATTTCCCATTATTCCAGACTCATTCTTCGGTTGTTTCAATCTTTTGAGTGTCATTCTTCTGATTTGCCTAAATGATTATGTATACAATTTCTTTGCTAGTGTGGAGCTTCTCCTAGTATATACTATCTTATCAAACTGCTTCTTCTTGCTCAAAAGGAAACTCAAGGAATGGTTGCATAAACCACTTAAATTAAACTAAAACGAATAATTAGGGTGTAAAACCTCCCATTTTAACGCAATACTGGTCCAGGTGCTAATGACGAGGAAGATTTGTGGATGGATAAATGATAAGTTGATTTTTTTTTTTTTTTTTTTTTTTGGTAAACAAATGACAAGTTGATAACATCATAGTCAACATGAGAATTAATGTACCGTGAACTGTAGAAGCATTCAATTTTTATCAATTTGAACGCAAAGTGCAATTTCCCGTACAAGTAATATTTGATCATTGATGTAACCGCAATACACAAGAAATGTCATTTCCTAGATTTGTGTCATCTACAAAATTGTATCCATTTTTATGCAACGTAAATTACCATTAAGAAACGAAAGAATGTAAGAATTACTGAGATGCCATGAGCTTTACAAAGGATGACAACTATTGTGATAAATTTGAATACCATTTTAAACACAAATTTTGTACGAGATAAATCATACATTTTACGAAATAATGTATCAAATGATTAGTTTATATTGATTTGTATGAGAGTGAGTACAGTTCTCTGTATAACTCTTACAATATTTCACCATTTAGCATTGATAACACCTTAATTTTGAGCAAGACTGAAAATACATTCTCCATCATTTAATTTCCATGAATGGGATTGGACCCTCACCGTTGAAAATCTTTCTTGACTGATTCGGTGATTTTATTTTTCACCCTCCCAACCTTTCCTTTACTTGCTACCTGCCTATGGGCATTGACAGATCTTGCTACGTAATCCTTAGATCAAGAGAAAAAAAATTGCTAATGTGGAGGTTCACTTTCTATGAGAAGGTTTCTAGAGATTTACATCAGTAGTGAGAACAAAGGCGGAGAGACAGTCAAGTTTGTATATACATTACGGGTTTTTTAGGTTTTAGATCTAAATATCGATCAATAGCCATTTACATTTTGCAGAGGAACAAATGACATTGATTTTCTTTCAAATCGAACTACGGCAACACCAAACCTCTAAGATTCATCCTACATTGCTATGGGAAATTATTGTGTACTCCCGGAGTACTATAAATGCGTATTCTCTCCTCTCACATGAATGGTGGATCCCACTAATTAAATTCATGGTGGAACCCACCATTCATGTGAGAGGGGAGAGTACACATTTATGGTATTTCATGAGTACCTAATAATTTTTCCATTGCCATATCCTATATCCCTTGACTCCCTTAAGATTTAGTAAGCAAACCAATATTGTTCATCTCCACAGTAACAGAAGAACAATAATGGACAATCCATTTATCAAATATTATGATGAGAATCTTAGAAAAATTATAAGGACTCAATGTTCTAAATTTGGATATTTATCAAATATTATATCTCTGAAAAAAAATATTAACAGGAGAACAATTCTTCATTGCTTGATCCGCCCCCTTGCTTGGCCTTTTTTTTGCAAATCTAGGCTTCCAAGCTTTAAAATCTGGGTTTTCTAAGTTTTAAAAAATATAAAACGATTTAATAATATCTAAAGAGTCAATTTTTATTTTAATAATTAATGTGGCACCATTATTTTAAGAAAAATTTTATGTCCACAACATTTTTCACAACAAATTTTATGTGGAGGTTGTTATTGGTTGTTACGAATAGGGAAAAAAAAAATGTTACGTCCACAACATTTTCACAACTAATCATACGTGGTTAGTTATTACTAGTTCAAATTTGAACCTAACACTAAGATTATTTTTTTTTCCCAAACAACAACAATCAGTAACAACCTGCCACTTATAATTTGTTGTAAAAATATTGTGAAAATGTTGTGGACATATCGTTTCTCGGCGAAAAAAGCAATTTAAGTCATGAATTGGAATTAGAACCAATAACAACTTTCGACATATAATTTGTTGTGAAAATATTGTAAAAAAGTTTTAAATGTAACACTTCTCTTATTTTAATAATTTTGTTAGTAGAATAATGACATAACATAATCTAAACCATCTATTATTAAATGAAAGGTCAAGATTTTAATAACTCTATACGATAAAGTACTCTACCAACTCTAGAGAATCACTCTAATCTAGGGTTTCTTATCTTCTGCCGCTAGTTGATCTCTAATGCAAGTTTTCTTTTCTTTTTGTAGGGTATAGAAATTGCCGCAGCGATGTAACCTTCAACAGATCTTCTCATCTTAGCATCAATCGCTTTCTCTTCTTACTAATCATCACCCATCTATTGTTTTTTGTGTGACAAGTTTTTTAGATATGTGATCCATGTTCCCACACAAATGAAGATTCATTTCATTTAACTTTCATTTCCTTGTCTCTCATAGAAGTTCAAACTCAAAGTAGGAATCATTTATGGAAGTCTGAAACGTACCATGTTGGATTCACGGATTAGCTCCTCAGAAATGACAGTAGATACAGGGATCTCCACAGCAATGTCTCCATCATTTAGATTTTCTCTTGCTATGGCTCCTCTACCAGCACCTTCAACATCTACATGATAAATGAAGCACAAGAAGCACAATACAATAAAGACTAGGTGTCCTTTTTTCTATGCATAGCTTTGCAAAATTGTAAGAAATAGTGTTCCCACCCCCGAGTTCCCAACTCCACCTCAAAGAAGAAGGAAAATATCCTCTAACTTAAGAAAAGGGGGCAAAATCTTTACATGCCTAATAAGCAAGGAAAAAAGTAACAGCAGCAGTCATAATTGTGAAGACTTACAAGCTATCTGCAACGTTGTCCTTATGCCATTGTTTTCACTCCATTGCAACAAACATTCTTCTTTACCACAGCTGTGGTTTTCTAATTTTGTAGTCTTCACACTATTTTTGTCTCCAAAATCACGGATCATACCAATAATTGCTTCCCGAAGTTCTTGCAGGACATTCATTTGCATGCACATACCACTTGAGACTGAAATGTCAAGAAGCAAAAGGATTGAATTAAGAGCATCTACCTCATTCCTAGGGCTGTAATATTCCACTGATGAACAAGCATCATCCTAACCAAAATAAAGTTCTACCTGCATCCCAATGAAACCCTTATAATAAACATCATCTTGAGTTAATCATCCATAAAATGCCAGGGATCAGGCTATCATGCTATTCATGCTCCATTTTTCAGTTTTGTGCCAAAACAAACCAGGAAGACACTAAAGCTACAATTTGCAAGAACCCAAAAGGGATCAAACCTATTACCTATGTGGAAAAACTATTTTGTTTCCTATTGTTCATACGAGAAATCAGTTTATCTCTCTCATTTTCCTCCAAGCATGTGCCTACACTGAAATACCTAGTAGTTTAAAGAGAAGAATTGGAATTTTTACCTCATCAAATTGTATGATTCTTGCTATCTGAAGCATTACTTTCAAGGTAGTACTTTTCCAATCAGGACCTAAAGAGCTCTTAAGATAAACTTGTTCCTTGGGGTTAAACCCTTATTCTAAAATAATTTCTGCCAACGAGATATGAAAATAATAAGAATAATGGTAGCAACATAACAACTCAATTAAATCAGTAGAAATTAGGTTTCTTTACCAAGAACTAGATAGTATTAAAGCATAACTGTAATAAACTGAAAATACTAATGAAAATTTATGAACATAATTTTCATGCTAACAAAAATGGAACAATGATTGTCAGTATTTACAGTCATGTTTTCTTTCGTATACATCTTAATTAAAAAGAATTTGACACAATCATATGTATAAAATTATAAATGTAATTTTTTTTTTAATTTAGTAGTTGGTATGCAACAAGAGTCCAATATCAATCCCCTGCACTTTAGTGTATAGAATAGAGTAAATAATAAATAGTGACTTACTAAAGTTATATATTTCCTTCAATTACATAATATTTCATCCTCACATTTCTGAACATTAACCAACTATTCAAAAAAAAATTAGCGAAGAATAAGAGAGAGCTTGAAGGCAATCAATTATGCCATTTCTTGCCTTCTTTTTATCAAAATGCGGGTCATCTTCAGATGGCTCAAGAACTATTGCAAAGTCATCATCAGTCTCTTTGATTTTATCAAATGATGGTGGCTGCAATGAACAAATACATTATCAATACTAAAATTCTTACTCATTTGACAACATAAAAAATCAAGTCAACAATATTATGGAAATAGCAATAAAACAGTATAAGCTGTGATTGCAGGACATAAGTGGAATTCCCGCAATCATAGAACACATGAGCGAATGCACTCACACAAAGAGAACAAATTTTAAAAACAGAAATTAGATTACTAGTAGTTTATATAACATGACAGCATTCATATCATTTTTCATATGCTACTTTCTTTCTTCCATTCTGATAACAATTAATTTTGAATTATTTTGCAAACAAGTATCACAAAAAGGAGTTTAAAGATACAATCAAAATAATTACATTATGGAGCCATATATTAGCTTCAAATCTTGACTTTACAAAAATCACTTCAAACAAGAATCAAAACAAATGCGTGTGTATAACGTAGGAAACCTTTTTAAAGAATAGCCTTTTGGGCCTCTAGCTAGTAATCAAGGCATAAGGATTCTACCCTCTCCTAGTACTTCTCAAAGATCATAGTTGTAGTTTAAATTTTCAAGTACTCCACCTCTACTGCTCAAAAGAAAATTCTTTCTATAAACTTTGCTGCAAAATCATGATTCAGAACAGAGGACTTAGTCTTGCGATTAACTCTACAAAGGATTGGTGAAAAGAAAAGGTCTTCTAGATATTGATGTCAGTGCAAGGCAAGCTAACTCACAACAAAACCTATGAAGAATTACATATATGTATGTGCTAATGGAGATTGGAAGAAGCTTAAAATTGTTTCAGTAACGAGACAGACTAGTTTCAAACAAGCATAAAAAAGAAAATGATTTTTCACTCCAATGGAAAGACTACCAATTTATATAACTGATAGCCTTAAAATCATTTAGTTTTTGAGGAGCTACATATACCTCTACAACATTAATAAAATCCTGCTTCTTGTGAAATGCGCCAACCCATTTAGCGTGATCTGTAGTCCTGCCAACCAAAAAAAATTAACACAAGAATCTGAGATTTTAAGTCCCTAAATTCTTAGCTGCATGACATTATTTTCAGAATACAATGTGACGAAGACAATTGTAATAATAAAATTCCACAGTAGCTCAAAAGAAATTACTGCAAACCACTTTAGGGAAGAAAATTGTAACAACTTTGTGAAATTCAAATGAAAAGGAGATCTTGGTGCAAACTTTGTTTGAAATTCAAGTGCAAGCGATCTAATTATTTGTTCCACTCATCTTCCAAAAGCCCAATCACCATGTTTCATAGGAAACTTAAAAGTCTAAGCAAACAAAAAGAAAAATAACGCCAACACGTAATATGAAAAAAATTTCCCATTTAATTGTATTTTACTTCATTGTACGTGAATTGAAATTAGTCTAGTACAGTAAAACCAACACGTAATTGAAATTAAACATACTGTGTTTGAGAAAAGAGCTTCTCCAAGTCCTTATTCCTAAGATCACCTTGCAATAAAACCAACACATAATGTAACCAAAAGCCAAAAACCTCAAAACGCCACCACTTGGTTGCCAAGAAACTGTTAAAAAAATTAAAGAAAATACAAATTTCCCGAAAATCAAAACCAACATTTCTCAAGATATTCAAGTATCTCTAATTTCTAACCTTCTTTTCACTCATTTTCTCGGTGACCAAACAAAATAGAAATTTACACACACACACACACAAAAAAATTTGAATACTAGGAAGAATTCAAGATTCTGAGAACGAACAAATCATGAACCCTATCAACAGCTTCGAGGACAGAATTATCAAGATTGTCGATGATCGAAATCCTAAAGCCTTCATTGAGAAGCTGAACCACAGTGTGAGAGCCAATGAAATCGGCTCCTTCGGTAACCAGAATCCTCTTTTCCGAGAAATATTAATGGAGAGATTGAGAGAGAGAAAACAAGAGAGAACACCAAAAATTCTTTGCAAAGTTCTACTAGGTAATTTCCAAATTCATTTTTTTTTCTCGGGAAACAAACAGAGAGACAAAGAGAGACCTGTAATCAGACAAAGGGGCAGAGGAGAGGGCTCTGACTATCGTCGGAGATAGGATCGCCGACCACCGCGCCTCAACTTATCGTCGGAGATGAGATGAGCTCCGAGAGAGAGAGAGAGAGAGAGAGAATTTTCTAAGAGTTCTCATTTAGTTTGGAGGATGGTTGAACAAAATGAAAATGGGTTTTCTCTGAGAGTGATCAAAGACTTTATTCGAAAATTGGTTTTTTGAATTCTGAGTTTGTGTGATTGAGAGACTTTATTCCGAGGGTTGCGTTAGAATTCCGTTGAAGAATGTAAAAATTTGGAGGAAACAATTAGGCGAGATTTTAGTGTTTTAGTTTATTTCAAGGGTTTTGATGACCATTGTAAGAAGATTAGTCAAATTTTAATAAACGCGCCAGTTTTTAGCATTTGTTTCAACCATTTTCAGTGAACCCTTGGAAAAAATGGGTTGAAACAAGTCATGTATTTTGTAGTGATACCATAAACCTAAAATTAATAATGAAAATTGCATAAAATACCAAAATTAAATAATAGATTTTGTCCTAATTTTGTGATAATGGGAGATCATGCTTACATTTTACGTCCATGGTACTGGTTGATTTTCTTATATTTCTTCATTAGAACGCTTGTAAGGCCATGTTACTGGTCAAATACACTATATGACACGCTAGACGAGTTATCTGCCAATCAAAAACATAAAAAATAAAAATAAAAAAGCAAAAATGGTAGGTAGTCAAATGGCCCTAGACCAAATGGTTTGTTTCAATTTCCTAATATAAAATTCAACTATCATGTGGCCCCCCATGAAAATTTTCTCGGTCCGAATTTCATTTTATTGAATAGCCCATAGCCCAGTGATGAACTGTGGCCACCGTGAATTGAAGCCATTTATCCAATTCAATTTCTATGTTCTGCTCTGCAACAAATAAGAGAGAGGTTAACTATGTCACCAATGCTTCTTTTTTTCCCCCATTGACAACAACTCATCAAGTTTATGTTAGAGGCAGCTGCCTCCCGATCCGTAAATTTTTCAACATATATTCTCTATAAAAACCAAATGGAAAGGTAGTAGAATTTGCCCATACTTGAAAAAAGTTTAAACTAGCACTCAATTTTCTACTTCCCATCAGCTATGGCTTTTTACAAGCATACCTTCTCTGTGTCTTTGATTTCAGCGTTGTTATTGCCCAGCAGCGATGTGAGCCTAGCAGCTCGCCACCTTTTGGACACCTGCAGACTCAAGTTAAACCCCAGCACTGACACAGTCTTATTGGCTCCCATCTAACCCTGGGTTCCCAGTTTTCATTGGCCTTTTTCTTCTAAATCACAAAAGCCCGACATGCAGCTGCCACCACCAGTCCAATTGGAAAGCCCCGACATACCCTTACCACCAGAAACAAGCACCGAAAGTCCCTCACCACCATTGCCAACAACCCAAACACAATCCTCTACGCCAACACCGCCAGTAAACACAGGGTCACATACGCATACGCATACCACATTACCACACCATTCCTATCCTTGTCATTACACCCATCCTGTACACTACCAAAACGAGCACTATCACCAAGCATCCAATAACCCAACCCAACACTACCAAAGCCACCCTTACCATAACTCCCCTCCGAGCCAACACTGCAGAAATCAACAACATTGCCACAGTTGCCAAACACCCTCACACCAAAAACACAATGTTCCTAATAACTCAAACCAAAACTACCATCACCAAAGCCACTATAACCGAGCATCCAATACGCCCCATCTAACAGGCCAAGTCCAACAGCCCTAACACTGCCAACCCAATCAAAACTGCCCTCACTCCTAAGCAGCCCTACCGATGTTATGGTTATGCCTCGACTTTCATAATAAATAAATGAGCCTTGGAGTTGGATACATATGATGGATTCCTATGGTTCCTTTTATCTAGGTTTGTTCCTAGTTGCTACTACTGTAAGTTTGTAACTGTATGGGTTGTCTCAATAAGTTAGTCTCTGTAAGTTTGCTAGAGATAGCGAAGAGTCGTTTGTCTCTTCCTCTCCTAGCTGAAATAAATAACAAATTAAATAAAGACAATTACCATGCATAGTTTTTTTTTAATTCCATTGCCATTTTTCCTTTTTCTTGTTAGTGTGGCTTTTTTTTTTTTTTTATTCCGTTGTTCATCGCTTTTCTTTCAACAACAGTCACTTTTGTTGGGAATTTTTTATACAACCAAACGCTAAAAAATTGTTTAATAGTGGGTTGCATCTACGGCGCCTTTAATTTATGATTTAACTTCATCTCTAAAAGGGTAAGGAATAGTTCTTCCTCAATGGAGAGGATTTTTTTTTTATCGATAATAATTCTTTATTATCAATGGTACCTACTTTATGTCAATTACGCCGATAAAAAGCAAATATATTGCAACTAAATGGATGGAAATAATATTTTAACTATCTCATGATGTGATTAACAAAAAAAGTTTATCTAAGTTATGAAATGGTGAAATTTAAACTAACAATGTCATTATCTGAAAAGTAGTAAGGATAGCAGCTAGGGAACTAATTAAGAAAACTACCTACTTGCATTTACGTTATAGCTTGTTTGGATTGAGAGAGAGAAAATGGGAGTAAAGACTCAAGAAGTACATAAATTGGATTGTCTATGCATTACATTTTAACACAAACTCGAACTGTGGAGTTTAACTAAACTCATGCAGTCAAAGAATATATCTCGAATAAACAAGATTCATGCAAAATCGATCCTGAACAAGTTTATGTCAACAATTTGATTTAGGGTTTCATGAATTCCAAGACAAGTATAAAAGCAATCCTAGAGCACATTTTTAGCACTTTCTGAGAGCTGTGTTTTTGTACAAAAATCTAGGATTTTTTCAAACTCTCTTGAAACATCATACGGAGATTACTTTCATATTGAAGAGGTGGTGATAAAGTGAAGTTTTTACAATCTAGTCTTCATCTTGTTATTGATTTAAATCTTTGAGAGGTGATCTTTGTAGTCATGAGCAAACATTCAAATGCAACAGATCCATAATAGAAGCTTTTGTGGATTCAAAGTTACGTATGGTCATTCTAGTAAGTACTAAATGAGGTAGTAATAGAATTAGGATTATGCCTATTGTACAAACTTCAATTATATTATAGTAGAGCTATTTACCTTGGGATTGTGAGGTTAAATTCACTCTAAGTTTTTACTTTAGGTTATTTTGTTCCATTAGTTTTCCTGATTCATCATTTGGTTGTTTGTTGTGATCCATCTTTATTTGATGTTTACCAATGGTAAGGTCATATATTTTTCTCACCTCTCGATCTATGAAGCTACTGAAAAACTAAACAATAATTTCTGCTTCAGCCCATAATGATCTTGGAATTCATGCACTGGGGTTCCAAAGCATATAAAAGCAATACTTTATGGTCGTTATCATATATATAGAGAGAGACTCATTCATACTATTGTGGGCACCCAATTTTGCAACTCCCATTCAACTTCGTTTGCATCTCATGTTATCGGGGAGACCACAATTTGACTCCCTACAACCACTCTAAAAACAAATCCGCGTGGCGTGATGTCGAATGCCATAAAATATTTGAGTGTATCTTCCTCATCACCAATTGGCTTTGAGGTGGAATGGCACAGTTCACGGTCCGATACATGTGTATATATATCATCATCACATCACATCGCAGGGGTAAAACTAAAATTTTGACTGTTTGATTACTATTTGCATTGCTTGATAAAAATCTTGAAATCATAACGATCAAAAGGAAAATTCATGGGCTTTAATTGGACTTCTAAATTGAAAGATATCATGTAATCAGAGTTTTAATGGTTAATGTGCACTAGTATAAATTAAATCCCGACTATGTGTGATTTTGAACTTTTAATTTTAATTGGTATATTTTTAGTCCAAATTAAATTTAATGATGTGCACCCTTGGTACAGTGGTCACTTCACAAGTATAAGTGCTTGTAGAGTGTGGGATGTGGGGGTAAAGACCGGGGTTCAAGTCTCCAGGAAGGAGCTTCACACACATATATATTTATATTAGACTAGAGTAAAAATTCTATCTCGTATAAAAATATATATATATATATATATATAATTTACCATAGAGTTGCATGTACTGAATAGTTATCATAGCATTAATAATTCCTTCTAATTTTGGTAAAATTACTCTATTAAAGAGATGATTTAATGATAATTGAGGCATGAAAATTCTAGAAGGAAGTTGAATAGGGCTTATTTATGGTAAAAGAAAGTTAATTTGGGAGAAATTAATGATAATTAATCTAAAACTCTTCTCCAGAAAATGACCTATGCTCATTATTTCATAAATATCTCGCAAATCACTCTACAAGTAAAAGTGCTCGTGGAGTGTAGGGGGCAAAAGCCGGAGTTCAAGTCTTCAGGAATGAACTTCACACACATATACACTTAGATTAGGCTAGACTAGAATTCTATCTTGTTTCAAAAAAAAAAAATGAATATCTCGTAGATCACTTCAAATTTTTTAGTTAGGTCAATTTTAATGGAAACTAGACATCTAGGGTTTCAATTTTAGCACAACAATGAACCTGTTTCATTAAGAAATGAGTGAGATGTGATTTTTTTTTTTTTTTTTTAGTTGACCATATTGGCTGTTACAGGAAAAACCGAACCTTCAACCCTTTTAATTACTCGATCCCCACTCCCTCCAAAATCACAATTAATGCTCCTAAGTCAGAATTTTCAAAATCCCACATTGAAAATATCTCATTCTACCACCGCACACCCTTAGTGTGGTGGTCACTCCAAAAGTATAAATGCTTGTGAGGTGTTAGGAGCAAGGGCCGGGGTTCAAGTCTCTAGGAGAGAGTTTTACACACATATCCACTTAGATTAGGCTAGAGTAGAAATTCTATCTTGTATCAAAAGAAAAAAATCTCATTCTAAACCCCCCACACTATCCAATTGGCTAATTAATTGGGGACAATTTCTTAACCCAACAACCAATTCAGATCTGAAATATAATTAATCTAATTAATTACATGATTAACAACTAGTTAACATAGTCACCTTCGGGGCCTAAAACCCTAACGAATCATAATTTATTTGAATGCAAAGAGCAATTTCCATACAAATAATATTTGATCATTTATATTACTGCAATACACAAGAAATGTCATTATAAAAGTTTTATGTCATCTACTAAATTGTATTATTTTTAAGTGACATAAATCACCTATAGGAAGCGACACAAAGTATATGAATTCTTGTGATGTAAATAGTCAATGCATATATGACCAAAATAATCTTTACTGAGGATGACAACTATTGTGGTAAATTGGAATACCATGAGAAGGATTCATAAGAAACCATGTAGATTTTTCCTTTTTCTCTAACATCTTCTCCTATTGGGCGAAGGATGCCTAAAGTTTTACTAGAGCATCATACAACATTGCATTTCTTTGCTCCCAAGGCCATTGTGAAGATTTTTACTTTGTCTTTCCCCCACGATACACAAATCCCCAGAGATCCACTTTAGCGCATCTAACAATTTGTTTTTCAATCAAACAAAGGCTCTAAATGTGTTTCAAATTTTTCTTGTCAAAGAACACTCAAGGAACACGGACTAATGGCTTAAGCTAGCTAATCCTATAGAGAAGACTATTAATAGTATAAGGTCATTTTCAAAAGGCTAATGTGCCTTTGGTTTTTGATTACTAAATTGCTATCTTTCTTACTAGGATAGATAAAAATGTAAAAGGGAGGGGGGAAAGGTTGGGGAAAGTCTAATAATAATTAGAAAATAGTTAAAGATAAGAGAGAGGGTGTTGGAAATAGGTGGATAATGTAACTGCTAATGTGGCTCAACAAATACGTTAACGGGCTAGGCTAATTGGCCGGCCCATCGGGCGCTCATGGGCATAATTAGCCCATGGCCTAACCCATTGGGCCAATGGACTACTCATGGACCTCAATTGTAACAAGTTGGGCCGCCTATTAGCTTGGTCAGCAGTTAGGCTATTAGGTTGGGGCCGTGGGCTATGGGCTATTTGGTGACCCTTGCTTATCAGGATACCATTAGTTGCACTGTAGACAATTTGGCTAATCAAACATCCCTTCAAGGCTTTAACTACCTTATCTAATTTTGGACTTCTATGTTGGAAGCGGATATTAAATTCAAGTTGAAAGTGCATTAACCAATAATTAGGTGTTGATGTAGATCCCCAATTTTAATTACTGCTAAATTAGTTGTAGACTAAACACAATTAAAGCAAAATTTATGTAATTAGCCAATTAATCAATCAAATTACCAAACTAGAGCATGGATGAACATAATTGAATAAAGCAATTAAGTAAAGGGCAATAAATAAAAGAGTGCAAACCAAAGATAACACCAGATGTGTTATCGAAAAGGAAAACCAGAGGACCCAGCAAAAAAACCTCTATGTGGCCCAACAAACCAAATCGATCCACTTAAAGAATAAGTTGGAATACATAGATAACAAAAAAACTCTTCAAGCCTAATCTACCCACTGCTCCTAAACCCTTCAAACTTCAACTACCAATGGACTTCACTGAGTCTTTTCTTCTCTAACTTTTTAGATCCCATAACATCAACCAATTGCACCACCCATGCCTTTTCAACTAAATTTTGGCTTAGCTCCAATGCTTCCTAATGTCCAAGGCACACTCAACACTCAGTAATTGTGTATGTTGTATTTGGGTTATTCTCCTCTCAAGATATGGAAATGTGAGAGAGAAGAGAGTGGGAATTGAGTAGTAGTAATTTGTAGGCTCAAAGTCACAATCTCTCTCCAATGGTGTTTCTAAGATTTCTTTCAGAAACTCTCCTTATAATTTCGTAGAAAATGAGGGTATAGATAGTGTAGAAAAAAAGGAGAAAGGTTGCTTCTAGAAAAATAGCTAGCAATGCAACTCACAGGTAGGCATAATAGCGAAAGACACTAGTTGTAACAAACTTTTGAACTTCCTCACGTGCTCCTCTCACATGATCACTTGCTGGAACTGTAATCCCAAGCTACTCACAAGTCAGTATCAAATTCCACTAAATATGCAATTCTAACCTATATACATTAAACTCCACAAAAATACAATAAAATAAAAAGCATAAATTACAATAAATTGGCACAAAATAAAATCAATAAAATACAATCGAAAAAATCACAACTTACAAGTATACATTGTCCTTTTTGCCAGCTTTTGTGACAATGGGAGCTCATGCAGTCATGCCTACATTTCACATACGTGGTACTGGTTGATTTTCTTATATTTTTTCATCAGTAGTTAGTACGCTTCTAAGGCCATATTACTAGCCAAATATAGTAGGTAGGTGATGTTCCAAAAAAAAAAAAAATACATACTAGAATTTTCCAATATATACTTGAAGAAGCCTAAGCTAGCTCTCAACTTTATGCTTCTGTTAACTATGGCTTTTTATAAGTTATCTTCACCCCGTCTTTGGTTTTAGCATTGTTACTGCCCAGCAGTGATATGAGCCTAGCAACTCGCCACCTTTTGGACACACCTGCAGACTCAAGTTCAACCCCAGCAGTGACACAGTCTTGGATCTCATATTGGCCCCAATCCATATTTCCCCATCTTGGATGGCCATTTTCTTCTCCACAAAAGTCCAAGACACCATTGCCACCACCAATTCCAAGCCCCGAAATACCCTCACCACCATTGTCAAGCCCCGAAATAACCTCACCACAAACCCCAATCACCCAAACACCCTCACCACCAATGCCAATCACCCAAATACAACCTCCTCCACCACCACGGTGAGTAACCACGATGTCACATAGGCATACCACAGTACCACAGCATTCTTATCATTGTCAGCACAGCGATCTTGTAGACTACCAAAACGGCCACCATCACCATGCATCCAATAACTCAACACAAGGCTACCAAAGCCACCCTCACCATTACTCGCCTATGAGCCAACACTGCAAAAAGCAACAACATTGCCACGGTTGCCAAACACGCACACACCATAAACACTCAGTTTCCAATAACTCAACCCAACACTACCATTACCAAAGGCACCCTTACCGCGCATCCAATACGTCCCGTCTAAGCCAATAGGCCCAACATTGCCAACCCAATCAGCACTGCCCTCACTCCAAGCAGCCCTTTCGTTGTAATGGTTATGCATTTACTTCCACAATAAATAAATGAGCCTTGGATATATAATATGCAAGGCTCAATATGATGGATTCTTATGGGTCCTTTGTTCCTGGTTTTTGTTGCTATTTGCTACTATTGTATTATCTATATGAGTCGTCTCGAGTTAGAGACTGCATGTATTTGCTAGAGATTGTGAAGGGATCGTTTTTCGCTTCCTCTCTCTAGCTAACAAAATAAAACAAAGACACTTTTCATGCATAGCCGTTTTTTTTCCCTCGCCATTTTTCTTTTTCTTGTAAGTATACGTTAGGGTGGTTGTTCATCGCTTTTCTCCCTCCAACCATCACTTTTGTGGGGAATTTTTTATACAACCAAACACTAAAAAATTATTTGATTGCAAGTTGCATCGGTGGTGCCATTAAATTTATTATTTGAATGGGTTTAGTCAGGGATGTACTCAGGATTTTAAGCTAGCAAACGCCGAAGTAGGAAGAAAAAAAAATTCAAATAAGCATCCATATAGTATTAAAAATTTATAAATACATAAAATTGTTGTTACTAAATACATTAAGATACAATCATTTACTAACAAAGACAAAAATGAGAACCAAATAATGTTTTTTTTTTAAATACTAGGTTGGCAATGATTTTTTTTTCTTTTTTTGGTTGAAGTTAGAGCATTCACAGTAGTATTGTTAAAAAATTTAGGACTCGTTTGTTACCGTTGTTTAAACAACAATTTTCAATGTTTAAACAACATTACACGTATTTTCACACTTTTTCACCCACACGTATTTCCAAAAAATATAAACAACGTTATTAGAAATCTCTTACCAAAAGAGCTCTTAGTTTTTAGCACCTCAAAAAACTACTTTATTTATTTTACCATCTCACTTTACAATACACCCAATATCCAATGTTCTATTTTTTTTATCACTTCATTTAAAATAATATAAACAACTCATTAAAATAATAAAAGAAGAGAGAATTTGAGTTTTTTAATTGAATGAAGAGATATGATCTTAATATAGTATGCATTTTATTCTTAACAACTTGCTATAGTTAACTGGTATTTATACCACTGTACTGTAGTTGCAAAAAATATAGTTTTAGCTTCTCCAATAACAAATGATTTTTTGGTTCTTTGATGGTAAATTTTTTTTTTTTTTGCTAAAATTCAATTTGGAATGTTTTTATTGTTTTTATTAGGCTTATTAAGGAGAAAGGAGGCTAAGTTTTTAGAATGAGACCCAACTACAAAAATAATATATAATAACTAAAAAATAATTGGACCAGGGGGCCCGAGCTCTAATGGGTCACGGAACCCATCTCATTCTTCTCCCATTCACAAACATTTATTCCTCATCATCAGAGAGAAAGTCCGGTCAGGTAAAGAAAAAAAGAAAAGAAAATATGAGGTATTAATATTAAAGGTGTTTTTTTGGGGTCAAAAGTGATGATGTAATGACACGTGGAAATGGTGTGAAAATAGGTGTGACATGGGTTGTGGTCAGGTCACAGATTTATTGTTTTAGCATTGCCATTCTCAAGCACTAATATGAGCCTAAACAGCTTGAAAAACTTTTGGACACGACCACATCACTGTCATGGCAAAATATGTCAGAATTTTCTGACCCGATCCGACCCGACCCGAAAACTATTTGACTCGAACTTGATTTTTTTCTTACCCGAAGTAAAAATAGATTGACCTGACCCGACCCGAATAACCCCCGACTCGACCCGTTAAAAAAAATTCGCTAAAAAAATATTTAGACTACATCCTGATACTAGGTGCATAAAGCACAATGCACCAGAACCAAAAGTCAATAAATTATAGATATAGACAATAGCTTCACATTCAATTTAACAATTTGAGCTTCACATTCAATTTAACAATTTGAGCTTCACAACCAATAAAGCTTCACAGATATGAGAGAATGAGACAAGACAACACAAGACAAAGGCACAAACATGAAAAGTGACAAACCACAAAGGCCAAAGCTTCCTCAATTCCTCTACTCTCGCGCCTCTACCCTTCTTTTCACACATTTCACACTTTTTCAATTTCACACAAAGCTTGCGCCTCTACCTCTACCCTTTCAGCTTTTCTCCACCTCTACCCTCTGCCCTCTACTCTTTTCTCTCTTTGCGACTGTGCCTCTACTCTTTTTTTGTTTAGTTTATCTTTTAAGTAATCTAACTTTACTATTATTTTAAATGCAACAGGAACATATGCACTTAAGAAGGCCGATAACTTGATATGGTCCATGACATGTAGTTTTTTTTTTTTTTTTTTTTTCTTTTGTGGGAATGATATTATTAGTAATGTAAACTTAAAACATACTTTTTACAAGTTTACAAGTTTGCTATCATGTGTGTGAATTACTTACCTTTCTACAAAAAAAATCAAACATTTATTTTAAATATCTTGATTTTCCATGCTAATTGTGTATTTAAATCTTTACAGAGCAAGAATCCAAACTTTTTGTACTGGTGCTAGACTTATTGATAAGGATAGGTCATGATTCATATATAATGGTTACATATGTTTATTTCTTTCTTGATTCATGGGCACTCTCTTTAGTGGCACTAGTATGTATAGAAGTATTGTCCTCACGTGAAGTGGTGTCCTGTGACCTAAGTATGCAAATACTTTTCTGATAAAGGAGTTTGAATGTAGAAGCAAACTCTGGCTTACTAGCAAGCTTCCCCTTCTAACGCCCACTGTGTTTTGGTGGTCTTTAAAGCTGATTAAGCTAATCTTGCTAGCTACTATTGGGTGGCTTTTCTATATACTGGTGTAGGACAATGTATTGTACAGCCAATATTCAGATTAGCTGGCTTTATTGACTTTTAAATCATTAGTAAAGCTGATTAAGATGGTTTGCTGGCTTACTTGTTTTGTTTATTTTAAAATCTATCTCTTTTTGAAATTATAAACTTGTAATTATATGCATTTTGACAGTGAACTATTATCATTGAAGACTTTTTTTTATCATGAATTTATGACTATAAATAATTTTTGTCATGCTCAAAAGTGTCATAATTGAAAAGATATTAACAAATGGCTTTAAGTGCAATTCATTTCCTTAATGATTTTATTCATTCTCTTTAAACAGGTTGTCATTAATTTGTTTTTTTAATTAAAAAAAAAAAACCTTGTTTGAAAACTACAGGTCAACCCGACCCGATCCGCAACCCGATTGACTCATTTAAAAATGACCCGTTTTGACTTGCGATCCGATTGATCCGCAAACCCAATTGACCCGACCCAAACCGACCCGTTCCGTTTTGCCACATCTTACTTCAGACAATACTATCTCTGCCCAAGGCCACATCGCCTCCCCGGCTACAGTTTCTTCCTTTGCCAGGGATGCTGACTCAATATTCTCTACCAAAGCCCCAAGATGCCACTATTGCCAAGCTCCCATCCCAAATACCCTCTTAGCAAACACAGGTAAAAACCACATTGCCACAATTGCCTGCCATCCCGTTCCCAACACTGCCAACACACCCAACTCATCCAAAGTCACTTTTACCAAGCACCCAACTCCTGCCCCAGCCAACAGTGCCTAAATACACATTGACACAGTTGCTAACCTACCACATATCCACCAACAATCTTGTACCTCAATGGCACTACCCAATTCTCCTAAGGACAAGAGTACGAGTTCAAATCCCCCTACCCTACCTGATGTAAGCAAAAAAAGAAAATCAACCACATACCTATGCTCCCAATTCAATTAGAATCAACTCCACCAGAGTCCACATGGCTGCCACTTCCAAGCAAGCAACACCCACTTTCTGCAAGTCCATCTTTGCCAAACATGCCTCAAATCCCCTCCATTCCATCAAAAACAACTTTGCCAATGGTGCTTCAATCTCCTCCATAAGACAAAAAAATTTGGCAGAGGTTGATCTGAACCACCGATTATTCATGCCTCATCACACCCCCCATCAAACTGAAAAACTAGCCCTTTTGATGCTACAGTTCTGCCTTTCCTCCGACAATAAATAAATGACCCTTGAATGTGGCAGCCATACAGAGTCTTTTGATCCTAGCTTGTTGCTACTATCTAGGATGTCTCAAGTTAGCCTAAGTATACTTGGTAGAGATTGTAGAGAGTCAAATTTCTATATCCCCCTACCTAAAATAAATTACCAAATCACTTGTGATATTGTCATCTAGTCCTCAAAATATTAGATAAGTTGGTCATTTTACTCAAAATGTTGATCTTTTAGGCCTTGTTTGGTTTAAAAAAATGGTCACTCATCACTCAATTTTCATCACTCATCATCCATCACTCATCACTCATCACTCATCACTCTAAAATATTACACCCAAACAACATCATCACTCAGTTATCATCACTCAATATTGTCACACTATTTGTGGGTCCCATATCTATCATTGGTACAGTTTAGTTTTTTTTTTTTTTTTTTTTCAGTACCCAGCTCACCCGAACCAGTGAAAAAAAAAAAAAAAAAAGAAAGAAAGAAAGAAAGAGGAAGAACGAAGAAGACCAAATCAGAAGAAAGGAAAAAAAGAAAAAAAAAAGAAAAAAGAAGGAAGAAGACGAACTGGATGAAAAAAAAAAAAAAAAAAAAAAAAAGAGGAAGAAGACGAACTGGATCAGAAGAAAAGAAAAAGAAAAAAAAGAAACCAGTTCACCAACGAGAGAGAAAAAAAAAAAAAAAAAAAAAAAAAAGCTACCAGTCACCAACGAAGAAGAAGAAAAGAAAAAGAAAAAAGAAAAAAAAGCTACCAAATGACCGAACCAAGAAGAAGAAGAAAAAAAAAAAAAAAAAAAACCTCAAAAGTCAAAAAAAGGACGGCTGAATAGTATAAAGTGATATATTTAATTACAAAAATGCCATTGAGTTATGAGTTATGGAAACTGAAAACAGATAAAATGTGTTTTCAGTTTTCATAACTCATCACTCAAAAATCAGAGAACTGAGTGATGAAAACTATAACTCAAAACTCATCCAAACAAAACATTTTACAACTGAGTGATGAAAACTGAGTATTGAGTGACGAAAACACTCAATCCAAACATCACCTTAACTTCCCAAACTTAAAATTATGACGGCCACAAAATACAAAATTAAACAAAACAAATGAGCAAAGACCCCCACCCCCACCCCTTCTCCCTGAGGGTTCTCCCCTCCCCACACACCACCCCACCCCCCCAACCCAAAAAAAAATTGAAGTTATCAAAAATAACGGTAATTACCTATGGTAGCCACAGAAGATGATCATGGGGGTGGGGGAGATATTATTTAGTACAAACTATAAAACCAGCTCTAAATTCAACCAAACTCAGGATCATGCTTCTACCCTTCCTACAATGCAATGAGCCAACATGCTACACTTTGCTTTTTTTATGGAAATTATTCATTAATTAAATCAAACATTAAGCTACTAATATAGAATATTAAAACAAACATTCAAAATATAGCGTTCCTCACATTGAAAATGACATAGGAAAAAAGATAAAGAAGTACAAATTGGTCAACCAATCTCAGGTTACAGAGAATACTAGTTCAAATCATAAATCAACTTAAAAGTGAGGTTTCTCTGCTGTCTTTTTACTTTATAATTCCTTTCACAAATGTAGGAAGGTACCAATGTGCTGAACAGCATAGATATCAGCACGGTGCACAGAGTAAATAAATTTACAACAACGTCAGTAAAATTAGAAACAGGGTATCTGTGTGAAATGAAGATCATATATACAGTTCTTAAATTTTCAGATCGCCACCACCTCTCAAGAATAATTCAATATTTATCTTAAACATCTACCTGTAATTCTTTCTTCTATGGATTTCCCTCAAACAATAAATTAACCAATGGCAGGCTTATCTGCAAATCTGCTGACATATTTAGCACATCATTGGAGCAAGGCAGGAGAAAAAGGGTTGAACATACCAGCTCCTGAAAGTGCTGCCTTGATGACAGGTTCAATAATGTTCACAATGTCCGCACCCACATATAAGACATGGCCAAGCCTCTCAATGTTTATAAAACATCAAATCTCGGCTACAATTGGCTTTGACAGCCTCCTCCAACTTCTCAGCCCTGTCAAAATCGACTTTGAAAGTGACCATGCTGATGCCATCTTTACCAGTATCATAATCCTGTTTGATGTCTTCAATTTGAAAAGATTGCAACTGTAAATACCAAGCACAAGATATGAGTACGCAAACATTAAGTTTAACTTTTCAAAGATGCAAGGTCTCTACTCTCCATTTATGCCATATATTGCCATACCAAAAAAAAAGGTTTCACCAAGGAAAAAGCATCTGATAACTTATCAACAAAAAAAAGAAAGGCATCTGATACTTACCACAAAAAATAAATAAATAATAAAGGACTTCATTTACCATAGCATTTTACATCTGTTCATTTTAACAGATTAAATGACATAAATGTACTTATACCTTAACTCAAAAGAATTTTATCACCATCAATTCACTGATACCAGAAAAGGATAAAGTCAGAACTTAAATTAGAAAGAGTTGACTAAAGTCTTCAAAGAAGTCTCACTCAATTATGTCCTCCTTGTTAGACAAGCTTGAGAGGAAAATGTGATCATAATGGTGGCTCATATTAGAGAAGGTAATCTAGCAAAACTTCCATTCTAAGAGTTCAAAATCACATGGTTTGCAACAGTGAATGCTATGTCCAGAATTCAAACAACACAAGATAAGGATCGGTTCAGGTTAAAATAAAGTTCTTAAGTTGAATTCAAATAATATCATGCAGGAGATTAGCAGATTAGCATTGCATTCATTGCAAATTGTATTTAAATATAAACAGGAGTTGGATTGTATTAAAATTCAAATAGGATTTGGATCCTATGTTTTAGGAGGTGGTTGTGATGAGGCTATCTCCTCATTAGTATTTATGTACGTAGAGGAATATGAATGAAGCAAGCAGAAAATAACCCAAAAAGTTTATTCTCCCTCTCAAGTTCATGAAGCTAGTCACCTCGAATCAACTAAGTTATCTTTCAATTATCCCAGTCATAATAGATGGTAAAATAAGAAAAGAGATAGAAGGAGGGCAGTCAAAAGAACTTGGAGTAACAGAGATATTATCAAAATGTTCTGCTAACATTTTTTCAAGGTATAACTATTTCATTGACAGAGACTAATCATGAAGATCAATAGCAACCAAAATGTCCTTAAAAGAAGCAAAGAGAAACTTTTTCTTTCCAGATCAGTTTTGTCATATACATAATTCAACCCATGCAAAGGCATAAAAAACTAAGTAATATGATCTCAGATCACCTGATGGTATAGAATGCCCAAAAGATCAAATGGAACCTCCACACCCATTGGAACCTGCAATCATATTCATTTCAATTATTTATCCCAAGAAATTTCCTTTCCCAATGATAAATAGCCTCAAAATTAACTAACAAATTTCCATGACATATATGTAATTATCTTCACATACTTTTTTAATTAACAGGAACAGCATGCAGCGACAATCATAACTCATAAGTAAAGACGCATAAAAACCCCAAAAGAAATCCAATACCTTAGATTTCACAACACAAGTTGGGGCATTTCTTAGGCACTCTGATGTAACTCCTCCATAGGCCCTGACCAATCCTCCAGTGCCTAGTTTGATGCCTCCAAAATACCTGGTATTTAATTGAAGGAGCAAAAACAAGAAGTGCAACGAAATATAACCAACCTAAGCTTATGTATATAACACAACTAATTTAAAGCTGAAAATCCACACATGAGAACTCAACATAACAATATGTACTCGGGAAAAATTAACAGTCATGAGCTTTTTTTAATCTTTTTGAATTAAAAGTTAAAGCATCATACATGTAAAAGCATATGATACTTATCATTCACGAGAAAGTCATGGAAATGCTTACCTGATCACAACCACCATAACTCTATCTATTCCTGAAGAAAGAATAGCAGAATGTATTGGCTTGCCAGCTGTACCTGACGGTTCACCATCATCATTAGACCGATATTGACCTCCAACCTGAGATGCAGAAGAGAACAACATGGGACTAAATTGAGAAAACCATGTCAAAGACGACCTTCTTTAATGGACTCCCATCATCTTTTGCATGGCGGTCTATGCTGTTTAGATTCCAGAAAAATCAAATATGCAATGCATATGGGTCTGAATAGGAAATTGTTAGGGAGTCTACTACCCAACTCTCTTTCCCTTGGAAAACCGTTTGGTAAAGTTCCAACAAAGGTTAGTTTCTTCCTTTGGACGGCTGCTTTGGGGAGGATTTTAACTACCGATAATTTAAGGCGTAAAGTTGCTGTGTTTGACTGTTGTTGCATGTGCAGGAGAGATGGGAGACTATTGATCATTTACTTATGCATTACCCGGTAGCTAGAAAGTTGTGGAACATGGTGTTTTCATTATCCAGGGTTCAGTGGGTGATGCTAGGCGGGGTTAAAGAACTTCTAGATACCTGGTCGCACAAGTTCAACAGGCCATGATCCCTCATTCTCTTATGTGGGGTATTTGGCGAGAAAGGAATCCTCATTCTTTTGAAGGAATTGAGAGATCAACCCATGACTTGAAGCTATCTTTTTTTCAGACCTTCTTTGAATGTACAAATGCTTCAGGTGTTTTTACTTTTGTTTCTCTGGCTAATTTGCTTGATTATTGTAATTTTTATGCACTGTAGTTTTTATTGCTGATGTCTTTAGCAAACTGCCTGTGTGCTTTGGTTCCTTGTATTATCTTTCTTTTATTCAAAGAATTATTATTTATTTATCCCAAAAAAGAAAGTGGCCATAGAAACTTATAAAATAAAGCTTAAACTTATTCCTCAATTTCTTTTCCAACTTTGAATCACTCTTCCACACTCATTCTGAGGACATAAAAACTATGAGTCTGATGCTGAGGGCTGAAACCCTCATCAAGGTCCCCACAAGTTTGCATTAGAAAGAGGAACACGAACAAGTTTATACACCCACAAGGTAAGGAGGGATCACTAATGTGAAAGTGAAACATAAAAGATTTCACTATCGAACTGCCTTCCTCCTACAAAATACTATAAGGTAACAAGACAAGGTAAACTGTCGAGGATCCATAGCCGACCCCCAAAAAATTTGAGACGAAGGCACAGTTTTTTTTTTTTTTTTTTTTTTTTTTTTTTGGAGCAAAGACTTAGTTGCCGTTGTTGTTATTGTTCTGAGAAGCCTGACCCAATTAGGCTTATTATTATTAGCAAAGGAAATTGCATATAATAAAATAATGTAGTACCTTGTACGCCCAGCAGTTGTGAGTAGCACGTGGATCTCGGACCTAAAAATCAATCAAAACATTCAAGCTTATTCTATGAAACACTCAAAAAGATGAGTAATAAAGGGCATCATCATAAATGAATCAAAGGTGGTACTATTAGAAAAGAAGCATCATAGGAATCGCGGCATACCATTACCATTACCATACCAGTAAAGTAATGTTATTGTTATAATTATAAATGGGCAATTGGTCAAAATGGGTGGGAAGGAACTGGGAAAGGAAAGGAGAACCTGGGAAAGGAAAGAGAAGGCGGATTGCTCGTCGGAGATAGGGCCAGCGATGGCGATGAATTTGCTCTTCTTTATTTCCTTCTCGAAGCTTACACTCTCTTTGATGGTCGTGAACGCACCTGCACCCTTGCTACTACTGCTCGCAGTCACCATCGCTCTCTTTGCTCCGACCAGAGCCACCAGTGAGGCGGAGATCCGGTGGTTTAACTTCTGGTAGTGGTAGTGGTAGTGGTAATAATAACTGGGTGTTGTTATTGATGATATTGATAGTAGTGGCATTTGTTTTCGTTTTCTCACTTCCTTTCTTTGTATTTGTATTTGTATTTGGGTTTGGGTTTGATTATTATTTATTATCGGCTACAAAAATGACTTACTTGACGAACCACCAGTTTCACAATTTTTATTTTTTTTTAATCTTTTTCCCTCTTATCTTTTCCGTATTGTTTCTTTTTTCCCATATATAATTATATACCTCTCATTCTTAATCCTATTTTTCATTAAAAAAAAAAAAAAAAAACCCCTTCACAGTTGATATTTGTTAATATGATAAGTTATGATTCAAGAAAAATATTTTTAAGTAAATTATCCCACCTCTCTTGTAAGAGGAGACCTGACAAATTAAAAATTCAAGCCAAAAAATAAAAAAGGTAAATATCATAAATATATATATATATAGAAAGAAAAAGTAAAGATCAAAGACTTGGAGAACATGGAATGGGGAGCTAAGAATTAATGATTGATATTTTTTTTTCCTTAATAACATAAATGACAACGCTTACTTTCATCTCACAACTCAAACCTCAATAAAACGTTTGAGCTGATCTATCACCACTTGCTCTTCTCAATGGTACACCAGAATTTACAACAGAAGGGTTAGCAAAGGCAAATTGCCCAAAGTCAGTGTCCCTACTAGTACTACTACAACCTAACTGGCTGCAAGACTTTCTACGGTGTCTAGTTGTGTCAGTATACAAAATTGCAGAGTTTCCATCCCCATTCAAATCCTCTCTCCAGCCGTTCCGCCGAGATGCTTGCCTCCAATGGTAATTGTCCACTTCTGGATCTGCATCGAAGTCTTCATAGGAGGAAGATGGAACCGAGTCTGATGAGAGCCCATAATTGTTATACCAACTGGGTCCCACTTCACCAAATATGTAATCAGACAAGTCTCCTGTGCTGGCAGAGTCTTTGATGCTTGCTGTGCTGCAAGAACTTGCGTCTGAGCAGCTGAAAAGGGAGGAACTCTCGCTCGATGAATCAATAGCAGAAATTCTTTGCATCGAATGGATTCTCCAATCGTCTGGTTGGAATGATTGATTGTTGCGTCTCGCAGGCTTCTGATGTGCTACCATGGCATTAGACTGTGTCTTTAATTTTCTGCCATTACACACTCGTGGAAAGCGCCTAGTAATAAAATAATAGTAACATTTTGAAAATGATTTCTATTCTGAAAGAAAAATAAAAAAATAAAAATATGCAAGTTGTGCTCCACAGACATGTTACCTAGCGTAGAGAAGCATGTACGCCCCCTCTAACAAGACCCTCTCCAATTCCACAGGTTGCACCTACATAAAAAATGGGTGCCAACAATCGGTCTAAAATTAAGAGTAGAACTCAAGCCAGTCATTCTAAATATCATCCAGACTTAGATATTATAATCAAGATTACATGCATTAACTAAAGCACCCATAAAAACACAATTACCCACAGACAACTCTCTATGAAGTTCTCATCCAAAAGAATGATCCACAAGATTGCAAAACACAAGTATATTCGTACATTATGCAATGAACATCAGCAACAAAGATTTCAATTCAGAACATAAGGATAGATTGCCTCTTTCATCTGAGATGCAAGCAGATTTTGGCAGTTAAAATCCAGAAAGCTCTGAAAACCCCTCTAAAGGTTCAATAGAACTTAAGGTCCCTCGTTTCCCCGAACCCAAAAGAAGAGAGAGATTCAAAGAAGAAGCGCATATCAAAGAAAAGGTCAGGAACTCAACTTGATAATATATGTACTGATACTAAAAATAGACAGAGAACTTACCGTGCTATCATCTATCCTGAACCACTCCCCATTGAAATTCTTTACATAACACACATAGTGACCTGAAAACGCAGCATCCATGATATCCAAATGAACCACTACTGCATAAAGACTGTACAAAGGAGAATTATCATTTATTCCACTTATATACGGGGCCATGTTGAGGACCTCGGGAAACTGAATTGATTTGTTTAACTTCTCAAAGTTACCAGACTGCAAGGGATTGAAGAAAAAACATTAGAACTAAAGATAGCATGAAGTACCAAAAAGAAATTAATAATCACAAACTTACTCGAAATCGCTTCAACACAATTGTTAAAATATTTGGCGCCTCCAATATTGTCAACTTCTTTCTGGCCTTCTCATAAGATTTACATCTAGATTAAACCAGTAAAAAAGAAGTCAAATGATCAAACTTATAAATAAAAATAATGCACATAATCAGAGGATTCAACCAGAAAATAGAGAAAAGATAAATATTTTAAAACTAAGTTACAAAGATGTTCAAATTACAGACATAAATCTAAGCTTCACTCTTCACAACTCATAATCAAATGCTAAAAATGACATAGATTAAATTGCAGAAACCATAACAAACAAGTTTGGCTCAGTTTGTTCTAGTTATTGGTCTCAAGTTCAAAACTTAATATGATGTTCTAACAGTGTAATTACCCCTCATCCAACCCCCACCCACACCCCAAAAAGATAAAGAGAGAGAGAGAGAGAGAGAGAGAGAGAGAGAGGATAACAATCGCATGAGGTCTGAAGTATTCTCAAACTCTCCTTTAAAAACGTTCTCTTTTTTCTTTGTACTTACACAAGTACGAATGGGTCATGTACCAAAAACCTAACCATCCACCTTGCTCTTACAAAGTGAGGAGGTGTTATCTCAGCTAGAGCTCATTGGCATCCTATAAAAACATTCTACAAGTCTCCATAAAAGCTTCTAAACTACCTGGAAAACAAAAACTCAAACAAAGGTGTTGGACCTAGAAAATAAAATAAAGTGCCTAACCATCTGGCACAAAAAAACCAACTTCCTCACTCCATCTTCAACACCCAACCAAAGAAGAAACCAAAGAAAAGGGAGAAAATAAACCACAATTGCAGACCACAAACTTGGTGTTGGGAATGGCAATAAAAGGACTAACGAGGCAAATAAGGCAATACAGGAGTTCTCTTGTTACAGGAAAAATAAGTACTCTAATCAGTGTGTGAAGGCATAATCAGTACACAGATAAACTGAGCAGAAGGCACTACAGGACTTTTCTTGTTAAGATAAAAGTGAGCGTTATGAGCATTTGATCCAAATGCGCGCACATGAACCAACCTGCCGCAATAGTACTTGTTCTCTCGGTCCAAGATTTCAGTAGCTGTAAATTGAGTAAGAGCCTCTTCAAGAGTTCCAATGTCCCCATCTATCTCAACAGTAAGATCCATCATCCTCTCATATTGCTCAGATTTGACAAGGCACTTCATGCACTTTATCTGAGAAACCCAGTCATGGCAGTTCAAAACAGGAATTATTACCAACACCAGAATGGCTTGTACTATAGTAAGAAGACAACAATTATTTAAGTGCATGAGCCTATGTGAAACATCAAAGTAAGGAAGAACCTTAGATCGAAGGTAACCCCCAAAAGTCAGGCCAACTAAAGTTGTTTCTTGTGCCACTGGGCCCTCAGCCCCAGCTCCCTTAAGGCAAACAGATTGCATTGTATCAACAGCATACCTGTCATCTTAGTAACTGATCATGTGGTACACATTTGAGGAGCAAATAAAAGGAAAAAAAGATAGACTCTCACATTAAAATTTATAAATACAACTGGTCAAGTTTTTAACTTGGCTAACCTCAAAAATTCATGGGCGTCTTCTTCCCTCCCATGTCCAAGATGACTTCCAATTTTATGTATTTTGGATAGTATCCCAATGGGAGACAACGGGGAATAGCCTTCTTTTGCCTTCTGAATTAGAGATTCAAACTCACAAATAAAACACCATCCCTTCTTTCGGCCTGGGAAAGAGACAAACATTGTATAATGAGAGACATTATGCACATTATCCTAATAATTTTTTTGATAAGTAAATTGTCCTAATAATTGAAAAAGTCATAAGCCCACAGTAGAATCATGAAGAGAAACTTGCATGATTTAGAATGAAGCCCTTGAAGAAGATAAGTAGTAAGAGGCCGAGTATATGCCAAGCATTGGAGCACAGCATTAGCATAACAGCTGCAAAAAAGAAAAGTTTATAATTAGAAAAAGTATTAATGAATAAAAAGGAAAAAAAAATGCTTTCAGAACAGCACAGATACTCAGAGAGAGAAAGAAGCAAAGGATGCTTCTGTGCTCTTATTATACATTGCATGGAATAGAAAATGACAGCATAAAACTCCACACCGAGAAGAGGCAGAAAGAATAGCAGCAGAAGCAGGAGTGAGAGAATATGGATATGGGTAATTAGATGACAACTCTTCTTTACCCCTTTTTTTAGCTAGTATCTTTACTTATATATAACTTCTGTTCAATTGTAGCCATAACATACTTACCTTTTTTTTATAAGTAATAAAAAATATATTATAAAAAGAAGAGAGGTGTCACCTGAGTATACAGGGAGTATACAGCCATATAACATACTTACTATCTATAGCTTTGGGCAAAATTATGATAATTACAATTTAGGCTTTGAGGCTTATGCCCAGCCTCCTAGAAATACATAAAAGTGTAGAGTGTAGACAGCCATACAGTACCGTTACAGGGAGTATACAGCCATACAGTACTGTTACAGGTGAGAGTATCCAAGTATATTCAAAGCCTTATAGGCAATCTCTCCAGTTTAATCTCTACTATCTATATCTAAAAGGTGGTAAGAGTGTAGACCTTTGTTAAAATGATACTAACAATACAATAAAATTAAAAATAAAATGGCTAATTATATAAAGATTTCAAAACGAAACCTAAAGGCAATAATAAGGAAGTAGACTATAAGCTTAGTTCATCACATATTACAGACACATTACTCATTCTTGCGGTATTTTTTTCATGTAATTTATTTTTACCAATGAAATTTTAAATTAAGGAGACATGAAGTGATAGGGGGAAATACGATGGAATTTAAAAAAATAATAATAACACACTATACAAGAAAGTCATTATTCCTCTGCATAAATTTAGCAGCCTTATAATCCAAAGCTGTAAAGTTTATTACCTGTTCCCACAATTTGTAAGGCCAAATGGACGTAGTTCCCCCTTATCATAACAGTAAAGTTTCATGAAAAGTTCATATGGAAAGACTACCTGACAAAACAAAACCAATTTTTGGAAAATAATCATTACAAGTAATAACACAGAAAATATTGAGGCAGCTATCAAGGACAGATAGTCATGAATCCCACCATGGGGTGATCAAAATGATTATCCATGTGTACTTTTAATCACATGACCTATTTAATAATCATGTGATTTCTTAAATGATTCAATGAGTCATGTAATTAAAGTACATGGGGAGTCATTTGACTTTCCACATACTGGATTAAGGGAAATTTCCCAAACTGTTTGCAAAATACAATTATCCTATCAAGAATAAATAAATCATTTTTGTAACCACCTTGCAATTGTTCTTTCCACCAATCTCGTTGCCATGATCTAAAAGATTAGGCTTTGACTCTTTGGAGGCTTTAAACTGCTGTACAACTTTTCGCACAGATGTTTTCAAGCCATTACAAACATTTTGTGGCAAGCTTGGGATGCTACCAACTTTTGCAGGTAAGGCATGATAAGCTTCAATTTTTGCAGACTTGGGATGGGAAATTGACTGTCCTCCAATGGCTGAAGTTGGACGACCATTAGAAGCATTAGAAGACAAAGACTTCACTTCTTTATTCTTAAATAATTCAGAATCATCTTCCCCATCATCAGCTACAGAATCTGACCCTGATGGTGAGCACCTAAATTTAGAAGCATCTGCAACTAATTTTCCAGCCAAAGTGGGTCCTGTAGTGGGCTTACTATTGCCAAAAATTTTTGGCTTAACATCATTAGTTATAACTGGAGCGGGCTTAGAAAAATGTGATTTGAAGTCAGCCCTTTCATCAATATGACCAGATTTCTTCTTACTTGATTTACTTGCACTAGAAATACTATCTACATAATTTACCACATTAGTAGACTGTGGAGGTAGCGCCTTAGTTAGTTCCATCTCATTAGAACTAACGGTTGTACCAACCATATCAGTGGCAACATCATCAGAAAGAGGTTTCTCTAATTCATCATTAGTGCCAGACCTAATGAACTGATTGGAAGAAATATCTATAGATCGTTTACTTCCAGCACGAGATGGAGAGGAGCCAGCAGACAATGAGGCACTAGGAGACGCAAAACCAGAAGATGGTCCTTTGGTATCTGCAGAAGACCATAGAATATTAACATCATCCATCATTAGTGAAGCATTAGAAAAAATTTCAGATTCTTCTTCTATCCCAAAATTATTACCATTAATTTCAGACTGTTTTTCCAATATTGATTTCCCATCAAAGTCACTTTCCTCTTCAAACGGCATGGTGGCAATTGGAGGACAACATTCATCTTTGTGACCTTGTCTCCAGTGCAAAATCTGGCACTTGCCAGAACTACAACCAAAAAAATAGGCAAATTTGAAAGTGAATAACTATCCTAGCAGTACCCAAGGGGGCAAATTACAGCCAGTAGACAACCAAAATCAAATAGTGAAACATACAATAAGAGATCAAAAAAGCCTGACATAGAGCTATTTTTTAAAATTCCACAGTTACACCATCCAATTGAAAAGTTTAAGTGCCAGTGATGTATAGCTAACAAATCTTAGAAGAACAGAGATCCATCTGAGCAGGTTGAATGATCCATGCTAACCATACAACATTGTTAAGTTCAAATTAAAGAAGAAAAACTTATGCAAGAACATACTTCCACTACATATCACTTTGTGTGTGTGTGTGTGTGTGCGCACATGTGTCTGACAAGTCAAAAAAAGATAATAGTTTCCCTCAGGCTGACAATTATACCCCACCTACCAGACAACCAAGACCCCCCTCCCCAACACCCAAAAAAAAAAAAAAAAAGAAAGAAAGAAAAAGAGAGAGACAGAAAAAACATAAACACTAAACCAAGTAAATTAATAAAACTCATTTCCCTTAATAATAATATCCCCTAAAAGAATATAGAAACAACTTTACAACCACGGACGCCGGTTCACAAACTCAATTCCTTGGAAAAAACTAATGTAATCAAGCATAATCAAACAACCAGATTACCAAAGAATTTGATTATAATCAATATTCATCTAACAGCTCAACCAGAAATGACAGAAGAAATTCACCAAAACAAAATCCAAAATCATCATCAAAGAATGCATGATGATATTACTTTTAGTTAAGCAATATCATCATGTTTCTCTTTGTAAACTTTTTCGCTCAACTGTCAGAAGCCCACGCATCATAGGAAAAGTTTACAAAGAGAAAATCAAATTAATCAATAAATACAATAGCATCTTCTCTCTGAAGAAAGAAAGCATGTAATTATGACTCTATACTGTTTTAGTTTGGTACAGTGATAAAATTTGATTGACCAACCAAAATGTAAGGTGGCATTACCGACTATCTTGGCCCAGGAATATCAATAGTTTATTCTGCCCAATTTAATCTACTAAAGTTTCAAGTTTCCATAGCAACAATGTATATTACACAGAATGTTTGGATGGATGGGGAGGAGAGGATAGAGGGAAAGGAGTTTAATTTACCCTGCTTGTGTTTTTTAAAGGGAGGGGTAAAGAGTTGGGGGCATTCCTACCCCTCCAAACCACTCATTTTTAATTCCCCCAAGTTGAGGGAATTTGGAAGGGGAGGGGTTCCACTTGTATTAAATTTTTTAAGTTGTCCATTTATATCTATTTCATTAAATTGAACAAAAAAGAGAGGTATGATTATCAATTTATATGATGTCTCATCATTTCTTCAAACAAAGGGGGATATCTATTCCTCCCCCCCCCCCCCCCCCAAACTTAATTTTTAAAACATCCAAACAAGAGGAAAGGACAACCCTACTCTCCCTTCTCTTCTCCTTCTCCCTCAAACCCTCTACTCTCCTCTCCTTCCAAATGCACTAAAAGACGCTAAGATCACATGGAAATATGATCTAAGGAGTGAGAATAGTTACCAAACGACGTTAATCTAAGATAGAGAAATGCATCAACAAGAGACATCCCACCTTGTTCACAAATCTTCAGTTTGGGTTGATAGCAATGTTCTGAGGATCTCCAATAGTCAAGAAAATACATCCTCAGAAAGCCCAAGTGAGTTCTTTGACCTAAATATTACAGCACAAGGAAAGTACCTAAATTCTTGCAGGTTTTCAATCTCACACTCCTAAATGAAATAGACCTTTTGGATAGTAAATGCTACATCCTCAACATACGTGTCTACCAGAACATTATCAAAAACACTAGTGCACTTGATTCTACTTGTATCTGATTCAAGTCTACCAGAATATTATGTAAAACACTACTGCAACTTTTTTTTTTTTAAGGTATAAGACACTAGTGCACTTGATTGTACTTGTATGTGATTTGTGACAATGTGAGGACTTAACATATCAAACTAGAACATTGGGCACTGCTTTATACCCAAAAAGAGTTTGACTGTACTTAATGATTTACACTTACTACAATTCTGTTCTCTTTTGAAAAGTACTAAAACAATTAATAACAAACACCTCATCACACAGAGTGCAAGTCCGATTGAAGAAGAGGATAGTTTAAACAACTCTATGCATCAAAGTATAGCCTTGGCCACTAATGCATGTCTACCCTCTTAACGGTACCATCAATCACAAAACTTGACTCCATCATGACCACAGTAATTAGATAAGTGGCTGGAGCTCATAAGCATAAACCTCAAGCTCACCCCAAATGAAACACATTTGCAACCCACAATAACAAACAAGGTCGGACGAGGAATTTCCAAACCCATGTAAAGACTGCTCGATGAGCACCGGTAATTCAATGTTTCGATGAATATTATCCCTATAGACTGCTAACAAATTAACTTCTTAGACAGTATGCATTGTATTTGTCCCATCCCTAAATGGTAATATCACCCACACCCATCTCAAAATGAAGAGATTCTTTGTCAAATAATGCAACAAACAAGATTCCATTACTAACATCATAGCATTTCCTAAAGTTCTAATCTTTCTTGCCTTCCAATCACTTCAACAATCAAAGTAAGGAATACAAAAAGAGTACAATACAAGCAACCAAACACAAATTACCAAAATTAACAACAAAAATTCCAAAAGTACGAACCAGTATCTAGCGAGCTTGCACTGAGAGCAGCGCATAGTGGTGGGACTATAGCACACAGCACACTGGTATTGCCCTACGACTGAAACGGGTCCGTACTGTACAGTAGCTTCGACCTCGGCCATGGCGGCCTCTTCGGAGGCCATAGCCACCAGCCTCATGATCTCCTCCTTCTTCGCTTCCGCATCCTTCCACTTGTGGCGAATCAGCGCGCCGACAAAGAAGATTAGGGTTAAGAGCACGATCTCAAACCCTAAGATTCCGGAGACCAGCATTGGCCTTAACCAGCGCCGAGAATCAATCCAGAACAGAGAAACCCTAGGATTGTGATTTTGCTATACATAGATTTCGCGACGGCGGCGGTGGCGGTGGTTGTTTTGGACCCGTAAAAGATGAACCGGCCGGGGTTGGTAGTGGTGGTGGAGGGCAAAAATGGAATTTCAGGTGCGATTGGTGATGGTAGTCATGACGACAAGCATAAGTATAATTATTAAAAATGGAGAGAGAGAGAGGGAATGAATGGAGTGATGAGTGACTGAATGATGTGCTATTTTTGTCGTGTGATTTTACTACTAGCGAAAGTTCTCAATTGCTACAACTATTTTGTCGCGTGTGTGTTACTGTGTGGATTTTCAATTTTTTTTCCCTTTTTTCTTTCTTGCACGTGACTGAAAAAAGTTTACGTACTAGTAGTAAACCACGTTACCATATTACTTGTCCACTATTTCGCTAAAAAACTTACATTTTTTAAAAAATTTTGAGTCAACTTATGATATAAAAAAATATGTTAACTGACTCAATAATTTTAAATAGGTAAAAATCTTTTAGTAGAATTGTGAACAAATAGTGAACAAGCATGGACGGACCTAGGATTTTAAAATAGTGGGGCCGAAGTATAAAGAAAAAAAAAAACTCCAAATAAGTATCTATATAGTATTTAAAAATTATAAATATTCAAAATCATTGTTTCTAAATACATTAAGATGCAATCATTTATCAACAAAAATAAAAACAAAAACAAAATAATGTTTTTATTTAATACTAGATTGGTTAGGTTTTTTTTTTTTTTTTTTTTTTGAAGTTAGAGTTAGTGCTAAAATTTTAACTTTTAGCACCTTAGAAAGGTACTTTATCTATTTTATTATTTCACTTTACAATACATCTAATATCAAATGTTCTATTTTTTTTTTATTCTTCATTTAAAATAATATAAACAACTCATTAATATAATAAAGGAAGAGAGAGAATTTCTTAATAAAAAATTTTATTTTATTTTTAACAACTTGCTACAATCAATTGGTATTTATACCAATTTACTGTAATTCCAAAAAATTTAGCTCTAACTTCTCCAAAAACACTTGATTTTTTGGTTCTTTGGTTGTAAAATAGTTTTTTTTTTTTTTTTTGGCTAAAATACAACACTATTGTGAATGTTTTTATTGTTTTTGTTAAGTTTTTGGGTTGGATAGTTGCTGTAAGGACACAGATTTGGTTCTCAAGCCCAAACAGTGGATAGACCAGCCCAAAAGGCCAAAAAACAATAAATTTGTAGAGGGTAGGTAAAGAAAACTGGGATAGCTTGAATTAGACAATCAATAGGATGGGTTTAGATGATAAGAAGAATGAAATAGACAAGTTTAACTTCAAAAAGTAGTCCTTGACCAAGATCTGAGGAGATCAGTTCTTGTATATAATGTTCCATTTTGGTTACACGCTTAGTTCTTAGTGGCTACAGTGTTTCTTTCTTGATTTTTCGATCCCCCCTTCTTGGGGTATCTTCCTCCATTTATACTCCTCTCTCCTCTCCTCTTTGCCTTCCACGTGCAATCTAGGTGGTAGATGTTGATACTTGTCCCATCCACCTTTTCCAGAAGTTTTTGGGTAGTAGCTGTAAGGCTGAAATTCACTGTTCAGATATCACCTCCACATTAATGCGGCCAGAAGATTAGCTACAGAGCATTCAATACGGTGGTAGCAGCTTTCTTCTTTGATATTTTAGGATCTTCCCTTACTGTACATTTCAGCAATGTTTATCTGCTCCAACAAAACCTTCCGGGGTATTCTACTGTGTAGTAGATCGCTAAAAAGTATCTCGGCTTTGCCATCCGAGATGATATCCATCCTCGGCACTACCTCCTTGGCTACGGCGTTCAATATTAACTTCCTCAT
The DNA here is from genome assembly GCA_033629205.1 of Lithocarpus polystachyus. Lineage (NCBI taxonomy): Eukaryota > Viridiplantae > Streptophyta > Magnoliopsida > Fagales > Fagaceae > Lithocarpus > Lithocarpus polystachyus. The sequence continues at coordinate 55,648,287 of CM066167.1, forward strand.
CTACCAACGCAGACTTCCTTGACGGGGTTTGCTTATTCTCGAATAAATCTCAGTCCTCGGCTTGGGTTTTAGGCCCAACATGTTCATAGGTAAGGAATTTTTGGCCCAACACTTCTATAGTTACTATTTGGGTAAGGCTAGTTAAACTTATAAAGAAGAAAGGAGACTAAAGTTTTGAAAGTGGCCCAACTACAAAAATGACATATATAATAACTAAAACAAAAAAAAAATTTTGGACCCGGGGGCTCGGGCCCCGTTGGACCCCTCCTAGATCTGTCCCGTGAACAAGTGACATAATCTACCATCATATAATTTCTTTACATGCCGGTATGTCTTTAATCTTTTAGTTTAGTTGTTTCTTGAAATTAGTTTTGGTCAAAAATGTTTCTTAGAATTTTTATCGATATTTCTTCTTTTGGGTGAGTGCAATTTTGACAACGAATTGTGAAAAGTTATTATAGTCTTTTGAATTAAGGCACGAGAGAATATTATTTGAAACGTTTGCCATGCAAAGCTTTAAAAAAGGAAACCAATTATTGTATTACATAATTGCTGTCAAAAAGTTTAAAAATCAAAATACTTAGTTGATGACGCAAAGAATTAACGGTCACATGATTCACATGTCTAAATGAGTTTTGAAAAAACCTGCAGTAGTAAAAGATTACATATAAATTCAGAGTGACACTATTGTGTTGCCGACAACAACTTATTTGATAATTAGTTAAAGCGGTAAATTTCACAAACCTACCCTGAGGTTTGTGATAATACCAACTAGGTCCAAAACATTCCAAAACCTATCAATTTAATCCTTAAAAAACAATTTTATCCTGACCTTTTTATTCTTTTTTTCTCCTTTCCCTTTCTCTCTTTTCTCTGTTCCTTTTCCCCTCTCTTAAACTCTCCTCTAAGTTCTCTCTCAGATCACTCTCTCTAAACCCAAATAAAAAAATACATGTTTCAAAAACCAATCTTTTTTGTCTTATGCTCGCCGAAAATCACGATTGACTGATTGATGGCGTCGAAGAGAGATGGTGGTAGGCTTAAGGAGGTTGAAACCAATCTTCTTCGTCTTCTTCTTGCTCGCCAGAGATCATAATCACTAGCTGGTGGTGTCGGAGAAAGATGGTGGCAGCTTAGCAAGATTGGGTCTAAGAAATCGTGCCATGGCCGGAGCGTGGTGGTCAGGGATGTGATGGTCGACATTGTTGAGGACATAGCTGTAATTTTACAAATGAAGATGATTTTGGTCTTGCTAGCTTGCTTTGGATATGACTCTGGGATCGTGTCAAGACTTAAGTTTCAAGGCTTGATCTTTGGGAGATGAAGAAGTTTCTTCTGAGTATCCTTCCAACTGTTGACCACCTTTATATTGTCAAATTTCTTTGCTTCCTAAGTCATATTTGGTTTATTAGTATTTATTAGATAAAATTGTCATTTATATCCTTTGAGAAAATTTTGGTTTTACCCTTTAAACTTTGTTGGGCTGTGTGGGTTTCGCCAGTTAGAGAGAGAGAGATATCTGAAAGAGAAAGGGAAAGAAGAGAAAAAAAAAATTAGGGGTAAAGTTGTCTTTTGAGGACTAAATTGGTAGGTTTTAGAAAGTTTTGGACCTAATTGGTATTATTACAAACCTCAGGATAGGTTTGTGAAATTTACCCTTAGTTAAATTAACCCTTCAAATTATATATGTTTTATGCACTGTTTTTGGGATTTTTTTTTCATACCTTGGCACAAGCAACATTTGTTGCTTATATACGCCATTGCCTATTACTCTATATGATTTTAACTATATCCTATTATGTGGGTCATATAGTGAGTTTGGGTGAAAATTGAAGGTACACATCCGGTCGTCCATGCAGGGGCTATTTGGTTTGGTTCTAACCCAATTTTATATCTCAACACTCAAACTCATTACTCAATTCTCATATCTCTAACTTAATTTTGCCATAATTCTATTATAGTGTGTTTGGCTAGAAATTCTCAGTGGTATTTCAATTCAAAAACTCAATTTTAAGTAAAGTTGTGGGACCCACAAAAATTAATGCTCAGCAAAATGCATCCTCTCCACTTCACATTTTCATCTCTTTAAACAAAACCCAACGGCTACAACCTGAAGATAAAAGAAGAATGCAAAATGAAAAAAAAAAAAAAAAAAAAAGCTTTGATCTCATAAAATAAACCCAACAAATTAAGCCAAAGATCTCAGTTTTAAGGGTTTGGTGATGATATTCGAAGTTCTAATCTCATGTCATAAACCCAGTAAGTAGCACAAACATCACAAACCTAGAAAATACCTATAAAAAAAAAACCTAAAATAATCTAGTCCGAAAATCAAAGCCAAAAATGCCCAGAAAAGACTATAACAACCCATCAAGAAAAAAGACTGAAAAAAAAAATCGGTGTGAAGAAAGAAAGAAAAAAATCAGTGTGAAGAGATGAAGAAAAAAAGAAGAAGCAACTGTGAAGAAACAATGAAAGAAAATAGAAGAGAAGAATAGCGCTGGATTGAAGAAGGAAGAAAGAAAAATTAAAAATAAATTAATTAATAATTAAAAAAAAAAAGAAAAAAAAGAGAGAGAGAGAGAGAACCAGGTGTGTAACCTGAATAAGAAATGAAGAAAGAAAGAAAAATAAGAAAGAGAATTGATATGACAAGACTCTAGGTGGGTCCCATTATTTTTATGTATTTACTAAAATGTCATGTAACTCATAACTTGGAAATGTGAAAAAACCAAAATTGCTTTTTCAGTTTCCATCATCCAAACTCAAAATTTTGAGTTTTTGAGTGATGGAAACAATTATCCAAAACCAAGCCAAGCACTTTGTCATCTATGGGACCTATTCATTTTAAATGATGAATCATGAAAACTGAGTGATATCACTCAGTTTTGGTGCTATCCAAACAAGCTCTCAATCATTCACCATTAATGTGACATTGCATGTTTCGAACACATGCCCTTAATTCTCACTCTTCTAAATGGAGTTGGATTGTCTAGAACTTGCTTTATCAGTTTATCTTTATGGTGGGCCTTTTTGTAATGTTGTGCTGGGCTGGCTCCTACCGTACTAGCCCAAGTGTTCTGGATTAGGGAGTTAGGATCGGTCAAATTGTAACCCACCTTAATCCGACTTATGCACAAACTATATCCAGTTTGCGAAGACTTTGGACACATGCCCATAACAGGTGAAGCTGCTATAGGAAAGTTACGGCAGACAGATATAATAAAGATAACAATAGAAACGTGTTTGCCACTAAGACAGAAATGAATAAAGGGCAGCAACAAGAAATGCCCTGTTCATAAAGTAACAGAAATAAATGAAAAAGAAATAGTATTGAGTTTATTGAATCAAAGAGGGAGATATCAGTCTGCCGTACCAAGTTATTGTTAGGATTTGTGCCATTAATTCCTATTGTATGATACTATGTATGATATTAAGTATGACATTATGTATGACTTAATATTGTGATTAATAAATTTGTTTTATTATCTAAAATAATGGTAATATGAATATTCGGACATTATCATTTAGTCCATGAGATGCATAATATGTGATTTATGTGAAAAGTCATAGAAGATATAAATCACAAGTTCTTTATAAACTCAGAATTATAGTTCGTAGTCGGTGATGAAATTGGGCATTTCATCTACTAAGACTATAATATATTAACTGAGATGATTTGTCTTGATTATGGAAGTGGAAACTTCTAGTTGATATGTTGATATGTTTTAAGAGTTAAGACATATTGAACTGGATTGCTGTGAGATTTATTATTCTCCTAACGACTGTTAAATGAATAATAAATCTCACGACTTCTATTTACATGAACTCTTAATCTTGAGAGAATAATAGACCTAATCATGAAGTGTAGGTTGTTTTGATATATCAGGAGTGAAATCTAAAGTAACGGTCAAAACCTCAGTATGTTAGGCAGCCATATTTAGTGTTGACGGAACATATATTCTCAAGATGGAATTCATAGTCTCTTAACGGAGATACAAAATATTTTCTTGAGATAAGTTTAATGGATTCAGTTTTTCAGAGAGTTAGGCCTAACCACTTTGGTAAGAAATTACTAAATTATATATTTATGAAATTTGATTTCATAAATATATGATGAATAACTTTAAAAAGATTAAACCGGGTACTCAAGGATTAAGATGTAGTAATTTACAAAGTGACAGTCTATATTCATGACTTTGTATTACTACGAATATTTAATGAAGGGGTTGCATGTATAATGAAGTCTTGGGATATAATTTATTAATAAGTCCTAGAGTGCAATTATATTTATATAGTGGTATTAAGTATAATTAATAGTAATTTTGGACTTGTCAAGAGTTGACAGAAAAGCCCAAGGCCCATTGGAGCTAGTGTCTTATTTGTTTCCTTTTAGTCCCACTCCAAGCCACACATTAAAGTCCAATTAGGAAGGCCCAAAAAGGCTAACCCAATTAGATAATCAGTTATGTGGAGAAAAACATACAGAATTTATTATTAACATGAAATGGTTTGTATGTTGTTATGAGCCTCCTTTATATTCTCTCTAGAACAAACACATAGAATTGATTGAGAGACCACACATCTTGGGCATCAAGTGGAATTGGAGTGAAGATTAAAAGTATTCCCAAGTGCTTTTCATCTTTGTTTTGAAATTCACCATACTAAGGTACACTCTCTTGTTTTTATATTCTGAAATTTACATAGCACATCTTATCAATTGCAAATAAAGTAGATCCGTTATTTTTCCGCTACGTATCTATTGTTTGCGATACAAATATGTTATTTTCCATCAAATGGTATCAGAGCGGTCTTCATTTCGAATCTGTATAACATGTTTTGTGAGTTTTGGAATTAGAGATAATAATTTCATGATGTTAGAAGATTATATTAACATTTAATTTTCTGCATGGTTGTTGAAACTATGATTTGATAAAAACTGATATTGATGTTATGATGTTGTTTAAATATTGAATTTAAATATGTTAAATTGATCTTTAAGGCTATAACATCAATAGAATTAAGTTTTGATATCAATTTCCATCTGTTATGTTCATATGGTGGTTATTTGTTTAGAAAAATCATTGAAAACTGTTAATATCTGAACTTGAAAAAACTAAAAACACGAGTTTTTTGCGGGTAAACTTACTCGCGAAGCTACCCGCGAAAAACTATCACTGAAGTACAAAAAATTTCGCGGGAAGCGTTCAGTCGCGAGATATCTGCAAGACACCCGCGGGACTGTAGCGAAAGTCACAAGATACCCGCGAGACAGTCGCGAAAGTTTCTGTATGATTTTCAGTGTTTTCATTTTTTTTTTTTTTTTTTGCTTAACATGTTTTCGCGGTTAGTGCTTAGTCGTGAGATACCTGCAAAAACTGGGAATTCAGAGTTTTATTTTCAAAATATTTTCTCATGTATAAAGAGCAAGGCTGTGTGTAATTAGTTTATGCATATTTAAAAGATAAAAACCTTTAATTTAAAACATCTAGTGGGAGAGAGATGCAAGGATTGCATCTCACGGCCTCTATTATCGGTTTAAAGTAGTGTGATTAAGCACCTCGCCTTGGCGCATATGCCCTGCTCCCTTCGGAGGGTGTTTAATTCATAGTACTACAGGTTAAACTTCTTAATGATAGATAAAGTGTGTTTTACATTGAGAACGACCACGCTTCCGTGGAGTTACTTGGTGACTCACATTGATTCTAGGCAATAGTGTACACTAGACTAAGTATGATGTTAACCTCCCTTCGGAGCTATGTCATTATTACTTAGAGGCTAAAGGAAAAGCGGCAAATTATTTTTATTTGGTAAGAGTTTCCATGATAGCATTAATAATGAAGATAATTCTCGCTTAATCATAGTGATTGGTATGATCTCGCTTCCGAGGAATATTAATTGCGGGATTGGGTTGTCGTTGCATATATTATATTATGGTTTTGTTAAGATTCCATATTATATGTTTATATGCTAAATTGATAATGTCCAGTTTACTTATTATATTCATATTTATTATTTCAGATTTGAACATGGCATCATTTAGCTCATTTGTGACCATTCTTAATCAAAACAAACTTACTGGATCCAACTATGTTGATTGGAAAAGAAATTTGGACATAGTTCTCACTACTGAAGAGTACAAATATGTGCTTACTAAACCATGTCCTATCTTTCCTTCATTAAATGCTCATCTTAAGGAAAAACAACGATATGATCGTTGGCAAAAATCTAATGAGATGGCCAAGTGCTATATCCTAGCATCTTTCTCAAATGTTCTACAGCATCAAATGCAGGATGTAGAACAAACTTCAGACATTATGCTAAGTCTAAAGGAGATGTTTGGTGAGTAAGGACGTTTTGCAATGCAAGAAACCATGAGGCAAATTTATAATACCAAAATAGCTGAAGGTAGTTCAATGAGAGAGTATTGTCTTACAATGATCTCTAATATGAATATATTAGAGGTTTTAGGTGCCGATATTGATGAAAAATCCCAAGTGGATATGATACTCCAGTCACTACCGGAATCATTCAAGGAATTCAGACTTAATTATAACATGAACAAAAAGATTTATTCTTTGTCTGAATTAATGAATGAATTAGTAGCGATGAAAGACATCCTTGGTACTTTTAGTGTTGAAGTCAATGTGGGTGAAGTTTCTACTTCTCTACCTAAGTCGAAAGGCAAAGGTAAGAAGAAGAAGAAGAAGAAGAAGAAGAAGAAGAAGAAGAAGGACTTCACCAAGTAAGAGGGTAAACAAATTTCCTTAGGGGTTGCCGACAAAGGAAAGAAGCTGAAAGGAAAATGTTTCCATTGTGGTGAGATAGGACATTGGAAGAGAAATTGTCCAAAGTTCAAGGCTGCCAATAAGGGTATGAAAATTTCATTCCTTTCTTGAAATATGTTTAGTACAAAATCTCACGGATTCCTGATGTGTGGATTCAGGTTGTACTAATCATATCTACAATTCTTTGCAGGGGTTTCAGGAGACTAGAAGGCCTAATGAAGGGGAATTGTTTCTTACTTTGGCTGATGGGAGCAGGATTCCAGTTATAGCTGTTAGTGTTTATAATTTATGTTTTGAGTCGAGAGTTTTAATATTAAATGACTATCTGTATGTACCTAATGTTCATAGGAATTTAAATTCTGCAACTTATTTAGGTAAACATGGATATTGTGTTATCCTTAAAGACAATGTTGTAATAAAGAAGGATAAAATGTTTATCTGTTCTGGTAATATTGTGGATGGTCTTTACATTTTAACTTCTGATAAGCATGAATTACATAATTCTGAATTAGATAATGACTCTCATGTAAAATCATTAAAGAGAAAGTTTCCTTCTACTAATGATGCATATCTCTGGAACTTGCGTTTAGGTCATATTAATCCAAACAGAATTCAAAGACTAATCAAAGATGGTCTCTTACAACCAATGGACTTTGATGATTTTCCAGTTTGTAAATCTTGTTTAGAAGGCAAAATGACTAAACGACCTTTTAATGCAAAAGGTAGAAGAGCCCAAGAGTTGCTTGAATTAGTTTATTCGGATGTATGTGGTCCTATGTCAACCCAAACAAAAGGAGGTTTTGAGTACTTCATCACTTTTACCGATGATTACTCTAGATATGGTTATGTGTACCTAATGAGACGGAAGTCCTAAGTCTTTGAAAAGTTTAAAGAGTTTAGGGCTGAAGTTGAGAATCAATTAGGTAAACACATAAAGGTCATTCGATCTGATCGTGGTGGCGAATACCTTCTTGGGGATTTCAAGGATTACTTAACTTAAAATAGAATTATATCCCAATTGACTGCACTTGAAACTCCCCAACAAAATGGTGTAGCAGAAAGAAGGAATATGACTCTTTTAGAAATAGTTAGGTCCATGATGAATTACTCAACTTTACCGATTTCTTTTTGGGATTATGCCTTAGATACAGCAATACATCTTTTGAATTTAGTTCCATCAAAATTTGTTCCCAAAACACCCATGGAATTGTGGAGTAGGCGTAAGCCTAGCATGAAGTATCTCCACATTTGGGGTTGTCTAGCACATGTGTTAAAAGGGAAGGCTGATAAATTGGAACCAAAATCAGAAGTGTGTTTACTTATGGGTTATTCAAAAGAAACTAGGGGTTATTTATTCTATAGTCGTAAAAATAACAAAGTTTTTGTTAGTACAAATGCTAAATTCTTGAAAAATGACTATATGAATAATTTTACTTTAGAAATAGAGTTGTATTGGCTGAAATGAATGAACCTGTAATTAAACAACCAATAGATGAAATTAGGGATGATGTGGCTGTATTGGATACACCACAAGATACTACTCATGAGATGTTTAGTACTTAGGTGCCTCATCGTAGTGGGAGAATTGTTCGACCTCCTATAAGATTCAAAGGTTTGGGAGAAACTTATGAAACTATCTCAGAAGAGGCTGAATCGGATCCCTACACTTATGAAGAGGCAATAAATGATATAGATGCACATTATTGGGTCAATGCTATGAAATCTGAATTAGATTCCATGTATTCTAATCAAGTTAGGGATCTTCTAAAGGTGCCTAATGGCATTAAACCTGTTAGTTGCAAATTGGTTTACAAGAGGAAGAGAGGGATAGATGGAAAAGTTGAAACCTTTAAAGCAAGGCTAGTGGCGAGATGGTTTTCTAAAAAAAAAAAGGTATTGATTATGAAGAAACCTTTTTACCAGTAGCAATGCTTAAATCTATCAGAATTCTCTTATCCATTACTGCTCATTATGATTATGAGATTTAGCAAATGGATGTCAAGACTGCATTTCTCAATGGCAATCTTGAAGAAGAAATCTATATGAAGCTACCAGAAGGTTTCATAGCAAAAAACCAAGAGCATTTAGTATGTAAGTTGAAAAGGTCCATTTATGGACTTAAGCAAGCATCTAGGTCATGGAATATCAGATTTGATTAAGCAATCAAGTCTTTTGGTTTTAAAAATAATCTTAATAAACCATGTGTGTACAAAAGACATCAAAACAAAGTAGTAATGTTCCTAGTGCTTTATGTTGATAATATTCTACTCATTAGAAATGATGTAGGTGTAATATCATCAAAAAAGGTTTGGTTGTTAAGCCAATTTGATATAAAAGACTTGGGTGAGCCTAACTTTATTCTAGGGATCAAGCTTTGACGAGATCGCCAGAATAAGATGTTAGGCTTATCACAAGCTGGATATATAGATTAGGTTCTAGAACGGTTTAGCATGCAAAACTCCAAGAAAGATTTACTTCCTTTCAGGCATGGAGTTCTTCTGTCTGATGACCAAAGACCTAAGACTCAAGAGGAGGTAGACATGATGAGACAAGTTCCTTATGCTTCAGCAGTAGGAAGTCTCATGTATGCCATGCTTTGTACTAGACCAGATATCTGTTATTCAGTTGGCATAGTTAGCCGATATCAATCAAATCCAGGATCAAAACATTGGCAAGCAGTAAAGCATATTCTCAAGTATCTACGGAGAACAAGAGATTATATGCTTGTTTATCGGTGTAACGATTTGATTCCCATTGGCTATACAGATTCAAATTTTCAATCAGATCTTGATTTCAGAAATTCCACTTCAGGTTGTGTGTTCACCTTGGGAGGTGAAACTATAAGTTTGAGGAGTGTTAAGCAATCTTGTATTGCGGACTCCACCATGGAAGCTGAATATGTTGTTGCTTGTGAGGCAGCAAAAGAAGCTGTATGGCTCAAGAAATTCCTTTCTGATCTTGCTGTTATGAGAATGGAGCAAGTTCCTATCACATTGTTTTGCGACAATAGTGGAGCAGTTGCACAATCCAAAGATCCAAGGAATCACAAAAAAGGAAAACACATTGAGAGGAAGTACCACATCATTCAAAACATTGTTGCTCATGGAGATGTGGTGGTAGCAAAGATTGAGAATGCAAATAATCTGGCAGATCCCTTTACCAAAGTCTTGCCTCAAAGGACTTTCGAGTCACATTTGGAGGGAATGGGTATTAGATTAGTGTACAATAGTCTTTAGGGCAAATGGGAGATTGTTAAGATTTATGCCCTTAAATCCTATTGTATGATGCTATATATGATATTAAGTATAACATCATGTTTGACATTATGTATGACTTAATATTATGATTGATAAATTTGTTTTATTATTATCTAAAATAATGGTAACATGAATATTCGAACATTATCATTTAGCCCATGAGATGCATAGTATGTGATTTATGTGAAAAGTCACAGAAGATATAAATCACAAGTTCTTTGTAAACTCAAAATTATAGTTCGTAGTCGGTAATGAAATTGGGCATTTCATCTGCGAAGACTATAACATATTAACTAAGATGATTTGTCTTGATCATGGAAATAGAGACTTCTAGTTGATATGTTGATATGTTTTAAGAGTTAAGACATATTGAACTGGACTGCTGTGAGATTTATTATTCTCCTAACGACTGTAAAATGAATAATAAATCTATTTTTGCATGCCTGTCGTTCTATGCTCTCTATTTTCTTTCATTATTTCTAATTCTTTTCTTTTTCTCTCTTCTTTTCTTAATGGTTGCTTATTTGCTATCATTCTCTTCTAGAGGTTACTATTACTGTGTTTGTCCCCCCTGTGCACGACAAAGGTCGTTTATATAATGTCTGTCGTGACCAAATTTTACTATTTTAGCCTTTAACTACCTTTGTCTGGTTTGAGTGTCCTTGCCGACCACCTACTAGTTTATTAGTCGCCCAGCCACCACCACTTACCTGTGCTGGTTGTGCCACCAAACGAAGAAGACTATTTTGTTTGTTTATTTGTCGTGGCACTCTTACCTGCTACGGTGTAGATGCTTTCTCTCTTCCTATCCCTCGTGCCATGCACCTAGTGGTTTCAACTCATCCTTACTTCTTTTGGGTGGTATGTCATCCCAGCAGGACATTTCCCCCAAAAGAGCATGAGCAGGAACCCTAGAATAGGTTTTTCCCTCTCCCTACCGCTAGACCATGCCCTCTTACCTCTGACCCATGACCTCACCACTTCCTGTATTAGCTGGGTACAGGCTGGTGATGCCTGAGCCTTACGCGTACTTCACCTCTGTGTATGTCCAAAATCTGCTTGCTGCTTATGCATTCACCGTGATCTGGAGGCTCATCTGCACATTCTACAGTCCATCCTTGACTTCTTATGGCATGAACTTTTTTCTGATTTTCCTTTCTTTTATGGCTTGCTCCCCTTAGGGGCTGGGCTTTGTTTGATTGTGGGCTTTTCTCCTTCAGCCCATTCTTTTACTCTTTTCTGCAATCTTTGCATTTCCTGCCGTACCACTCTGCTATTCCTGCTGTGATATTATTTGACCCAAGCCTGCTGGGCCTCTTTGAGCTTGTTGCTTATTCTTCTCTCAATGACTTAGTATGTTCATTGGATTTTTTGATTACATTGCTTGCGGGCTCCTGTGTCCCATTCGTTTCCTTTTGGGCATCCTTAGCCCATTTACTTTTCTTGGGCATCCTCGGCCCTTTTTAATTCTGTGTTGCCATGGGCTTTTACCAACTCCTTTGGGCTTCTTTGCCCAATTACTTTATCCTTCATTCTTGGGGCTCATGGACTTTCCATCAACCCCTTACTTTCTTTACTTGCATTACTTCGGGCCTGCTGTGGCCCATTCTCACTTTTCTACATCACATACTGCCCATGGGTTTGTTACTTCTCCCTTTCCAGGCTCCTCTAGGCCCTTGCTTCCTCAAAGCTCATTTGTTTATTTTATGGCCTTATGATCCATTATTCCTGCCGCTTGGGCTTAATGAATTTTCTATCCAATTACTAACTTATTTCTGCCCATATTGCTGGGCTTCTTCCTTCTACTGGGCTTCCCAAAATGGGCCTCAACAATCTTCATCTTTATCTTTCTCATTCATCCTTACTTTAGACAAGGAATCGGTTTTGTTTGAAAGATTTATTGGACAATGTAGATCCCATTAGTTATAATTTTTTTCAATTCTATGAAAGGATTTAAAGCTTTGTTTCTTTAAAAATGGATATTATGGAATATATTAAAAAAATTGCGTTATTGATGTCATTTTTAGTGACTATATTCCTCTATATACTAACAGGTCTCAAGGAACCACTTTTCTATAATTACACACCTTTTTGAAAAATTTCTGTAAGGACTCAAAAAATAAAGGCCAAAGCCCACTTAGATCAGTGATACCTTGTCCTTCAAATCAATCTCAAACAATAGAATTTTTTGAAGAGAGTGAGAAACTAATCCAAGTGCAACTTTAAACTAAGTCCAAGTTTAAGGCCAGATGATCCAAAGTAACAGGTAGGCATAATTTAAACAGCAATTGGGTATAATGACCTCCTCGGGCAAGTCCGAGGATCAATCTCTTGTGTATAACTATAGTTCAAGTTTTACACCAGGCTATTCACTGTTCTCTTTTCTATTCTATTGGTCCTAAAAAAAGTTCATCCCCCTTTTTTTCTAGGGGATTCCCTTTCCTTTTATATCACTCTCTCATGCATCCCAACCCTCAAACCTATATGTATCAGGGAGTTTCTTAGAATACTTGTCCCATCAAGACTCTGCTGAAGGTGGTAGAAAGAGATGCTAGCTGTGAAATTACTATTCAGGAGTCATTTCCACATTAATGCAGCTGATAAGGTTGGTGTAGGGCATTGAATGCGGAGGTGGGAGGTATATCCTTCAGGAAACTTCCTTGTTCCCATTGTTATCTCTTCCCCTTCCTTTGGGCCTTCACAGGATACCAATTGTACTGATTCTCTTACTCTCCTCGAGGGGGCAGAGTCTTCGGAGCTCGTTTACCCTTTTGGGTCTAGATTTGGTAAGTTAATCCTTGGTTTAGTACTCCTCGGTTCTCGGATCCCACACAATTTCCATGCAAGTTCTATTGCTTGTTTTATTAATCTTAAAACATAATCTCCGCATATACATACACTATTGGATCTTAGAAATGATGCAAAGTTTTAAAATTTGTTTATAAAGCAAAATAAACTAACAATACCAAAAATAAGTTATCTTATACAATTTTTTTTTAACTAACAATGATGTCCAGAGATCTTCAAGCACTTGATTAATCCTCCAAATATATGTAATCATCCTATCCAAACACACAAAGAAGGTTTTGTTTGAGATACAAAACTTTTTAAATAACTAATAAAGTTAAAGTAAATAATAAAATAAATTAGTGCTTCTTAGTCGTGATTACAATTGATATGAATATCATTAAGGACAAAAGCAAATAAAAAGCTAAATAAAGGGGGAAAACAATAATTACAATAATTAAAAGGCTGAGTGGGATTTTTCGTATTATTAGATACTTCATTCTTCACACAATTTACAATATTGTTTTAAATGACCTGGTTATATTAAGTTGGAATTTCTCACTCAATCTTTGAAGAAGATTCAGAGCTTGTCATAAATACTCTTCACTCAACTGATACGTCTCACTCTTCCTTTGGCTAGTTCTCTTCAAAACTACTATTTCTCTTATTTTTATAGAAAAGGTAATGCCGTATAGCACATGCATTAGCTAGCAGAGTAATATTTTATTTTTTTGTTGTTAGTCTGGATGGATTCAGTTACTTCTGACATGTATAATCTTAACTTTTCTGATTTTTCTTTTTGCAAGAAATATAATACTCAAGCTAATTGGATTCTCAAAAAATAAAAAAGACTTAGTAGTTTAGTGACGTAAAATAAATATAATAAAATCCCAACATCGCACGACACATGTGGGTGGGAGCATGAATATTCAGAATACACATTACCCTCGTAATATAACCTTTTAAATATTGAAATGTTTATTTTTTCCATTAAAAATTAAAATATATGTTATCTTATAAAAGTATTCTCATTGGGCTATGCATAACCCATTAAAATGCAAAATAACTAATACAATTCATAAAAAATAAAAATAAAAACACCCACATCCAGTGAGCTAATATATATATATATATATATATTCCTCTTTTATTTTTCTCTCTTTTGTTGTTTCACTTTCTCTCTTCTCTCTCTTACTTTAACATTAAAATAATATTATTATAATGTAATGTATTATAAAACAAAGAATGAGACGTAGAATGTATTATTAAAGTAATTATATAAATCTGTTTAAAAAATTTTATATAATACTTTCATGTTAGTGTATTTTAATAAGTATTATTTTTTTTTTAAAAAAGTAATTATATAAATAGATAAAATAGTTTTTTTGTGAGGTAAAATGTTTTTTTTTTTTTAATAAATGGATGTGAATGATCTAAGCGATTACCTAATCTGGGACAGAGGGTTACTTGTTAAGATTTCATGGCTCAAACTACCTACCTTTCTCTATCTCAAAAAAGAAAATCATGGCTCTTAAATTTCATATTATTGGACAAAATTAATTGTAGTCAATTAAAACATAAAATGTTGTGGATGAACATATTTCCCATCTAGAGTGCTAGATAAGAATTTGGCTACTTCAATGTTGAATGCTATACGGTATAGAATGTGCCATTGAAATTTGAAACACGTGCGTTGACGAAATGGTAATCTTTAAAAACACACACACAACTTGAAATTTCATTTTATTTTGGGATTACTCAAACGCTTACAAAACTGATCCATGCACCCAGCAAACTCAAAAGGGTCAAAACAGAAAAACTAAAGAAACAAACAATCTCTAATGATACGTTTATATATAGGACAAGGTTTGGGTCTAGTAATCCCATCAAAATGTGAAAACGTGACAAATGATCGAAACTAAAGAAGCAAACAATCTCCAAAATATGTTTGGTTCCTCAAAATCTTCATATTTTTTTATATGACTTCTTCTATTTTGTTATTATTTTGATCCTATCATTCTTTAAATTCTAGTTTCACCTCTAATATGACATGAAATGATTCATTCATCCCCTAACCGTCTCTACTAATGATGTAATGAAATGTGGCTTGAGGTAATCAATTTAGCTTTTTCTTTAATATAAGCAAGAAAAGTAAGACGAACAATATGAATATTCTTCTTCCTTATTGTTGTTATTCGAAATAGAGAAGAAAGGAATAATCTCCTCCCCTTACTAATAATATTGGCTAGTTAATTCATCATGTATAAGAATTAAGTCGTGTGTTAAATGAGTTACATATGCTCAAATCTTAACTAACTCATCCTAATCTCAACTAACTAACTAAAGGGATTACAAAAATTATCACAAAACTTCTATCTATACCCAAATGTGGAGTTCCTAACATGTTTCCTTATATATAAGTATATAACCCGGGTGGAACTATTCTAAAATTTTTCAAAATGTATATTTCTGGTTCCTCAAAATCTTCATATTACTTATATGACTTCTTAAATTTGTTTAACTTTTGTATATTGTATGTTATTACTTTGATCTCTCATTCTTAAAATTCTAATTCTTGCCCCTAATATAACATGATTCTGATTCTGATTCCTGCAATCTCTAGCCATCTTTATTTATTACGTAGGGAAATGTAGCTTGAGATAACCAATTTAACTTTTTCTTTAACGAAAGCAAGAGAAGAGAACCAATGTGAATATTCTTCTTCCATATTGTTGTTATTCGAAGTAGAGAAGAAAGGAATAAAGAATAATCTTTCCCCTTTACTAAAAATAATAACTCTTGCGAAGAAAACAAAATTATGTGTCAGCAATAAGCGAATAACGACGTAACCTCACATGCAAATCATAAGCGAATATCCTTCTTTAATAGTCTTCTATGCTGTCTAAATGCCATCGAGTGTCGCTTTGGCCGAGTGGTTAAGGCGTGTGCCTGCTAAGTACATGGGGTTTCCCCGCGAGAGTTCGAATCTCTCAGGCGACGCAACCTTTTTTTTCTTTCTTTCTTTTTGCTTCTTTCACATCACATTCATAAAGAGGCCTATATTATTTAGTCTATACTCTATAGAAGCCTGGTCAATTGAATGCCTTCCCCAAATATTACCTCGCACTTTTTGGTCTGACTCTGACCCCTAAACTGTTGGTCAGTTTGGACTTGGGCAATTCTAGTCAGTGACCCTTGTTGCCATTCTACTATTTTTTCTAATCAAAACTGGACAGGTGGACGGCATTTGGAGAAACCCAAAAGGGCCTTTAAATATATATATCAAACTTTCTTCAAGATTTGTAGTGGGTAAGTAAAATGGGTGTCCAAGTCAATAATAGCATTTGGTGCCCACTAAATAGACTTGTCTCCTACTCAACTACATGTATTTAATTTGAAACTGAATAATGTGCCCTCCGCCACACCACCTTTCCAAAGATTCAACACTTTTACCACAAGGCCACGATTGATTAGCATTAACCAAATCCTTTGTGGGTTACTACTGGATACCAACCAAGGACCTATCCCTGTATAATAATTAATGGCACTTTGGATATCTAGAAGCAAAGTTTGGAAACCAGGTGATCTCATTCTCAGTTACATGTGATTACGATGTATTTTAATTAGTTCAATTAATAAAGTTTTTTATTGCCCAAACCCATCTACACCAGAAAGTATAAACTATCAAAAAATAAAAAATTTCATGCAATCATTTTTGAACCTTTGGTCCGTTACATGCACTTTTTCTTGCTGCAGAAAATCTTGGAGAATCTTTAATATGTGTAATTATAAATGTCGATTTATGACTCTACGCGTTCATGGGGGACGTATTTTAGATGTCACGTGATGCTTGAGAAATCGATTTGATGTTTTGTGCTGTATCTTACGTACGATTCCACAAACAAAATTATGAGTTTTATGACTTTTTAAAGAATAGCAACCAATGTCACATAATGCTGGGATTTATGGGATAGAACCCGAAATGAATCAAATGATCGATACCACACTTTCTTATATCTCCTACAATAATTAATCCACCCTCTCTAGTTTCTATCCCTCATCAAAATAGTAAATAAAGTAGCGGTGTTTGAAATCCTTAGCATGTTTGGGAGTTAAAAAAAGGAGGGGGAGTAGAGTAGAGGGAGGGAGAGTAATTCAATCACCTTATTTGGAAGTTTTGTAAGGAAGGAGGGGGAGGGATTTGGAGGGGTTTGGAGGGGTTTCAACTCCCTCTAACCCCTCATTTTTAATTCCTCCAAATTGGAGAGATTTAGAGGGAGAGTAGAATAGATAAGTTATTGGCCAAATGAATTCCCTAATTTACCCTTTCTAAATTAATAAAATTACCATTTTTAAAGGGCTAATTACCCCCGTCCCCCTCCCTAATTTTAAAAACATCCAAACAATGTAGAGATGAATCATTTTCCTCTACTCTCCTCCCCACTACTCTCCTTCCCTCTACTCCCCTCTACTCTCCTCCCTCTCTAAACTTCCAAACAAGCCATAAGAGTCCCGACTTATTTTGTATCCTAAAAAATAGTCACAATTTATTATCATCGACTCATAAGAGTTACAAAGTCTATTCGAGCCTTTAAAAGAATTTGAACCATGGCTATAAGTGATGATTTTAGCCATTTCATGATTTAATGAAATCTGTATAAATTTTTATTTTTACTAAATTAATGATGATATAAGATTTAGTTAAGTTTGAGAATTTCTCATGATGGTGACAATTTATATATATATTTGATATTATTGATCATTCTGATTAAATTATATTTAATTTGCGAGTAGTCTTTTGATTCAATAGTTTTACCGTATTCTTTTATAATAATAAAAATATGGGCTTGAATCTCTCCCCCATGCTTATTATATGTACATAAATAAAATGACAAAACTTACAATACCTTAAGTGCTGTTCTTTAGATTCTCCTTTTAAAAAATACACTTTCATCTTATAAGAAAAAAACTACATGATAAAATCTTAATTAAGAGTGAAACCTAAGAAACAATATATAAATATTATACCTAAGTCTTGCCTTAAATAAATTAAAAAAAAAAAAAAACAAACACACACACACACAAGAGAAATATTTATCTCAAGTGTATATCTTGTAAATTATAAAACCAAATATATACTTATTTTAAATAAGATTAATTTTTATTTTGTTATACTCGAAATAAGATTAATTTCATATAACTAAGTTGAGAATTTTTTTGAAGGTTGATATCTTATCTTATTTAAAATAATTAATATACCCTCTCACAGTTTTTTTTTTTTTTTTTTCTACTTAATATGACCCATTAATTTGTGATTTAATCAAATTATTTTTACATTTATTTAATGATAATAAAATTGTATGCCAATTATTTAAAAGATGTGGAAGACATGCGTGAATAATTAACATCTCTTGATATAATGGTAAAGTTTCTACTTTCTACCGCTATTGGATGAGAGTTCAAATCTCATTGTTTAAGGGGGAAAAAAGAATTTTTCAAATATTCAATCATAAAAAGGTGTATTGATGTAGTTTTAATATTTTGTGTAAGGACACAGATTTGAACTCTTAGCCCAAACGATGAATGGACCAACTCAAAAGGCCCAAAAACAATAAATTTGTAGAGAGTAAGTTAAGAAAACTGGGCTAGGAACGAGTTGGACAATGGACAGGATGGATTCAGATGATAAGTAAAAGAGAATAAACAAGTTCAACTTCAGAAAATCGTCATCGGCAAATGTCCGAGGAGATCAGTTCTTATATATATTGTTCCAAATGTAATTACACGTTTCGTTCTTAGTAGCTACAGTGTTTCCTTTTCGATTTCTTCTCCTCCTTTCTCTCATTGCTTCTCCCACCTTTTATACTCCCTTCTTCTTTTCTCTTTTTCTGTTTCACGTGCAAGCCAGATGGTTGGTGTTGATACTTGTCCCATTAGCATCTTCCTGAAGCTCTTAGATAGTAGCTGTAAGGCTAAAAAGCCACTGTTTAGACATCACTTCTCCATTAATGCGGCTATGGTGTTAGTTGCAGGGCATTCAATGCGGTGGTAGCAGCTTTTCTTTTAAATATTTTCTAGTTCCTAGCTGTGCCATATGCTTGTAAAATACGTCCTTAGCAGTAGGACATTCAGGTACCTCATCCTATATAGCAAAAAATATACACCCTGACCTTTGCCTTACTAAGCCGAGGATCTATTCCTCCTCGGACTACTTCCTAATTCTTCATAATCAAAAATTGGTAGTGAAGCCTACCATCTGCTTCTTCTAAACTATTGACTCGTCCTTGGACATTTGAATTTTCTCGGACGGACTTAAGGCCCAATATATGTATTTGGGCCTCTGACTCCTACATATTGTTATACTTATAGTCAAAAGCCATATAGTTAAGTGAACGTACTTGTTTTTCTTTATGACAAGAATCATGGTTCGAGCTCCCTCTCTTATTATTATAATTATCAAATTATCAAAAAATATATTTATTTTATATAATTAGTAAAAAATTCTATATTTTTTAATTCAGTTTATTTTTATAATAAGGGGAAATTACATTTTACCACTTTAAATTATACCGCATATTACACTTTGCACCCTAAACTTTTCGAGTGTATGTTTTGCACCCTAAACTAGTGAGTCTTGTTACACTTTGCACCTCAACGTTAACTTTTGTGTTAACTTGGATGGAAATTCAAACTTTAGTGTGCAAAGTGTAATAAGGAATATATTTTAAGATGGTAAAGTGTACTTTTTTATTTGTTTTTAATGGATTGAGAAGATGGGCAATTAGGTATTTTCACATTGTATTATACTTTTCCATCCAAAATAACACCAAACTTAACATCAGAGTACAAAGTATAACAAAAGTTAAAGCTTAGGGTACAAAGCATGCATTCAAAAAATTTAGGGTGCAAAGTGTAACATAGGGTATAGTTTAGGGTGGTAAAGTGTAATTTCCCTTTATAATAAAGATTATATAATTATATGTGCAATATGTAAATTTTGGGATAATAATAGATTTTTCTAAAATGTCCTTGAATAAAAAGAAAATTTTATACTAAGCAGTTTGGCTCTCTCAACAAAATTTTATTTCTTAATATATCCTATGAATCAAAAAATTATTAAAGGGGCACATAATCTATCGAAGTAGAACCACAAGTATATATAATTTCTCTCAAACTCTTTTCGTGTCAGCGAGAAACGTTGTTCCCTTCTTAGAGGATTGATAAAACCCAATTCCTCCTTCTTACACTACGTGAACTATCATACCTAATTAGGTATGATAGTTCCTAATAACTAATAAGTGTGAAAACATTGTTGTTTGTGTGAATATTTCGGTGTGGCACATGGAATGCATTTCTAAACGATTTGTTATTGATGGTTCAACATTGGTAATTGATGAATCCAAAGAATAACGGCTCGTCATTCAATAATGGACGAACCCAAGATACGTTACACATTTGTGGCGATGAGTAACGGACGGAGCAACAAAAAAGAAGACGTTACACAAATCAAAGTATCAATTTGTAACGTATTAACCGTTACAAATGAGAATGAATGTAGAGATCCGTTGCTCATTAAAGACAAGATGGCTATAAAGCCAGAGAGGAACTGAACCAAAAGGTACACACAATTCTCACTCCAAAAACTACTCCTAAGTTGAATTCTCTTTAAATACACTTCAACTGAATTCTATTATAACTTAATCATCGGAGGGTGTTTGGCAAACACCACACCAGTGTATTCCTTTTTCTCTATTTCAGATTTGTTGTAGGTACGTCCCTAGACAAATCCATTACCATCATCCATCCATATAGACAAAGATCCCAGTTGTTGATTTTCTGCATCATCAGTTTGGCGCTATCTGTGGGAAACTCTGATCATTCAAGCCATTTCTCCAATTGACAAAAGAGATCTTCATAGTGCAAGATGGAACCTGAGCAAGCTGCACAACAAATTCAAGCTCTCACAGCCAATGTAGCAAAGTTGACCTGCCAAAATGAAGAACTGCGAAGAGTATTTCAATCCCAAAACTAGGAACGGTAATGGACTGCCGAGAATTAGAATGAGGAAGAACAACCTTGAGGAATTGAAGGAAACGATAATAAAGAGGATTCAAATAGTCAAATAAACATAAGAACAAGGGCATCAGAAGAAAATTCATCCAGGATAGAAAGTGAACTCCACAGCATGAGGAGAGAAATGGACGAGCTTAGGAGTGCCATGAAAGAAAAAGACATGGAGAACCTAGAACAAATTCACCGTTCACCACTAAGGTATTGAATCGTCCTCTTCCAACAAAGTCTTGCCTCCCTCAGCTCAGGTTATGATGATTCAAACGATCCTTTGGACTACGTCGAGTCCTTCAAAACTTTAATGGACCTACAGATGACTCTAGATGAAGTAATGTGTAGAGCCTTTCCAACTATACTAAAGGGGGTAGCTAGAGTTTTGTTCAACAAAATACATCTAGCTTGAGAAGAAGAAGGAAACACAAAGCCCAAAGCAGACTTCGGATGGAAAGAGAAACCTCCCAAATCAAAGGTCAATGTTTACTAATTTTACGCCTTTGATAATGCCTATTGATTAGGTGTTAATATAGATAAAAGATGAACCATCTTTGTAATGACCTCAACCCATATTGGCTCCGGCAGAAGGCAGAGGAAAAAGCAAGTATTATAGGTTTCATCAAGATCACGGACATCGCACTGACGAATGCAGACGCTTAAAAAAACAAATAGAGGTCTTACTTTGTCAAGTAAAGCTACATAAATTTGTGTGAAAGACAGATCCATACAGACGACAGTGGAGAGACGGAAAGAATCGAGAGTAAGAGACAGACAATACCAAGGCTCCCATAGGTGAAATAAAGATGATAGTAGGCGAGTTAGTAGCATATGGAAGGACCTTAAGAAGTTATGCTCATCCATGGGGCATAAAGTACTTAGAAAAGTACTACCAATAAGAAACTTTAAAGAATTTTCATTTTTACTTTTAAGTTTATTTCCATTTCTGTTATTTCCCATTTTAGCTAGGATTTCTATCATTTGCAAATAAAGCATGAAGAACAATATTATTCAAAAGATATCATCATCATTAATACATGAATGAGAAAGTTACTAATACATAACGAAATCTTCATCAATACATGACCAAAAAAGAGGTATTAATACATAACGAATCGTCAGTAATATATGATCAAGAGAGTTATTAATATATAATGAAATCATCATTAATACATGACCAAGAGAGTTATTAATACATAACCTAAAAAAGTTATTAATACATAATGAATTCGTCGTTAATACATGACCTAAAAAAAGTTATTAATATACAACGAAATCATCATTAATACATGACCTAAAAAGTTATTAACACATAACTTAATTGTCATTAATAGATAACATAAAGTTATCTAAAAGCATAACATAATCGTCATTTAAACATGACCACAAAAATGGCTGAAAGTTAACACGTCAAGGATGAGGCAATATAGCGTCAAAATATTTGAACATGAAGCAAAATACTGCCAAAGCAAAGAAAATAAACATGGTCAAAACAAGTGAGCCCAAGAGATTGTTTCTTAGAGACTAAAAGCAGGAAATATAAAATTGCTCAAAATAAACGAGCCCAATGAATTGTTTTTCAGAAATTAGAAATAAAAGAAGTGTTTCAAGTCGGATTAGAAGGAGACGGAATCACTAGAGTCTCAGTAGTGACAACAGTATCATCTTTTATCCTATCATCTACATTACCAATTGCCGCATCAATTGAAGGATGATTGCTAGAATCTCCTTCTCAACTGCTTCCATGACAAGAGTAGAAAAGTCTAAACCTGGATGACGTTTAGCCATGTACTTGCGAAAAAGTTTAAAATCTTCCACATAATAATTGCACAGCTTGTCAGAATATGTGTCAGACTTCTTAAACTTTTCAACCACCTCAAAGTCAGCTTTTGAAGCTTAAGTGCAGCATCTTCGATCTGCTTATCTTTCAGCCTAGAGAAAGCCTTCTTAGGGTACGTTTGGTATGCTGTAATAGCTCATGTAATGGAATAGTTATTCATGTGTAATAACAATTCGGTCATTTGGTTGCATCTTTATTACATGGATTAGTTACTACATTAGAATGAGTATTCTTTAAATTGAAGAATAGCTATTCCTCTTTAAATTGGATGTAATAGCTATTCTTTAGTGCATATAATAGGTTTCAAAATTAATATATTTCCAAAAATATAAAGTTTCCTTATACATCATCTTTTACAAGTTTTCCATATGTAACAACCAAACTTATGAATAGTAATAATTATTCCATTACAATGTCTTCTATTCCCAGTAATAAAGATTACTATTACTAATGTAATCTACATTCAATGTACCAAACATACTCTTAGTCTTCACATCCAGCTCTAGAACTTTCACACAATCCTGAGCCTGATTCACCTTGTCAGAAAGAGACGTAACCTTAGCCTGGTACTTCAATCTCAGCCGTACACGTGTCACACAGACAAATGAAACATCAACTTGTAATGAATACGTTGTACACTAGAAAACGAAGCGACGAATCCTATATTCTTATCTTATAACAAAGACGAGGACATGAATAAGGGAGCAATTGATGAGCCCAAAAAATAACATTTTCGTCATTCAATAATGGACGAACCCAAGATACGTTACGCATTTATGGCGAGCATTTATGTTGAAGAATAACAGACGGAGCAATAGGAAAGAAGATGTTACACAAATCAAAGCATCGGTTTGTAACATATTAACCGTTACAAATGAAAATGAATGCAGAGATCTGTTGCTCATCAAAGACAAGATGGCTATAAAGCCAAAGAGGAACAGAACCAAAAGGTACACACAATTCTCACCCCAAAAACTACTCCTAAGTTGAATTCTCTTGCAACACACTTCAACTGAATTCCATTCTAACTTAATCAGGTATTTGGCAAACACCACACCGATGTATTCATTTTTCTCCATTTCAAATCTGTTGCAAGTTCGTCCCTGGACGAATCCATTGCCATTGTCCATCCACACATACGAAGATCTCAACTGTTGATTTTCTACATCATCAGTAATCTATAAACAATTTCTCCCTATTTTTGGGGGCATTTTTTGTGATAAGCCTCATTGGATTTGCTAAAAGGTTCATAGAGCACTCGCACTAATTGGTGCAAAAAAAAAAAAAAAAAGGCGTAAACCCTATTTTTGTCCCTACATTTTCACGCGATTTTCATTTTGGTCCCTAACTTTTTTTTCCACCGCTTTTAGTCCCTATCCTGGAAAATGCGTCTCGTTTTTGTCCCTATCGTTACATCAGAGATGGAAATTGCACAGATGGCAAACGGAAGCTGACATGGCCATTAAAATAATAATAAAAAATGTTATTTGGCATTAAAAATGCCACATTAGCATTTAAATTAAAAAAATTAATTTATTAATTTTAACTAAATAAAAAATTAAAAACATGAATAAAAACAGAAATCACATAAATTAAGATCTAAATGTTTCTTGAACAAGAACAACAAGAACACAAACCCAGATCTAAGAACACAAAATTAAAATCTAAAAATCACAAATCCAGAAAATAAGAACAAAAAATTAAACTATAGATCCACATCAAATTAAACATGAACAAGAAATTAAACATGAAACAAAATTTAAAACCCAAAAAATTAAAACCTTAGAGCCGAAACCCATAATTAGAATTCATGCCAAGAACACAAACCCAGCAAATTTAAAACCAGCAAATTTAAACAAGAACACAGTAAAATTGATAAATTAAACTTGAACACAGTAAAATTGATAAATTAAACATGAACACATTATATATTTGAACAAGAACATAAACCTGAGTCTAGTCAGTAGTCAGTAGTTCCCCAATTCCCACTAAACCCTCAAAAATCAATCAAAAACCCTCTCCTCCTCCTCACTCCACACCATGTCATCTCTCCTCCAACTCCAACAACGCACCTTATTGTGGAAATCCTCCGCCCACATAAGGCGGCGATACAGCAACGAAGCCCTGGAATCTGGATTCCCCAAACCAAACCCAAAGTATGACGAGACAATCGTGGCGATCCCCCGGTCCAAGTTTGGAGCCAACATCTCCACCAAGGTGCGCAAGGCCGGCCGCGTCCCCGCCATCCTCTTCGAGCTGGAGGACGGCCAGCACGGCGGCAACAAGCGCCTCATTTCCATCCGAACCACCCAGATCCGAAAGTTCATCAATCACCTCGGACGCTCCTTCTTCCTCTCTAGAACACAAACCCAGTAGATTTGGAGGCTCAAATTTCATTTTACTTGAATTGAATTGAATTTTTTGAGTTTTAAATTTACTGGGTTTGTGTTCTTGTTCAAATATATAATGTGTTCATGTTTAATTTATCAATTTTACTGTGTTCATTTTCTTGTTCAAATATTTAATGTGTTCTTGTTTAAATTTGCTGGGTTTTAATGTGTTCTTGTTCAAATTTGCTGGTTTTAAATTTGCTGGGTTTGTGTTCTTGGCATGAATTCTAATTATGGGTTTCGGCTCTAAGGTTTTAATTTTCTTGGTTTTAAATTTTGTTTTCATTTTTAATTTCTTGTTCATGTTTAATTTGATGTGGATCTATAGTTTAATTTTTTGTTCTTATTTTCTAAGTTTGTGATTTTTGGATTTTAATTTTATGTTCTTAGATCTGGGTTTGTGTTCTTGTTGTTCTTGTTCAAGAAACTTTTAGATCTTAATTTATGTGATTTCTGTTTTTATTCGTGGTTTTAATTTTTTTATTTAGTTAAAAATAATAATTTAATTTTTTTTAATTTAGATGCTGACGTGGCATTTTTTAATGCCAAATAACATTTTTATCATTATTTTAATGGCCACATCAGCTTCCGTTTGCCACCTGTGCAATTTCCGTCTCTGATGTAACGGTAGGGACAAAAACGAGACGCGTTTTCCAGGATAGGGACTAAAAGCGGTGGAAAAAAAAAGTTAGGGACCAAAATGGAAATCGCGTAAAAATGTAAGGACGAAAATGAGGTTTACGCTCAAAAAAAAAAAAAAGTGGACAATTTCACAAATTTTTGCTTAAAATTTACCCACATCTGTCTATGTATAACACTGTACGTATCCATTGTTGCTACTATAAGGACACGATTTGCACTCAAAGCCCAAATGGATGGTTAATAGCCCAAAGAGCCTAAAACAATAAATTTGTTAAAGAGTGGAGTTGAAACTAAACTTTCAATAAGTTAGGTGGACAATGATCACAGTAGGTTAGTTATTACTTAAAAGAATAAAATAAACAGTTTTGAACAAGAAAAGTTCTCCTCGGTCAAGTCCAAGGAAGGTCTGTTCTTATATATCTCTCTTTGGCTTATACAAAATTATAGTTCTTAAGTGTACAGTGGTTTTTCTCTATATTTCTGAAGATCCCTTTTGTCATGGGGTTCTTCTCTTTTATAATCCCCCACCTTCTTTCATCTCAACCCTCCACATGTAGATAAGGTTGCTAATCTTCTTGATACTTGTCCTATCAGCACCTTCATGAAGTCTTTGGGGGTAGATGTAAGGCTGAAAGTTACTATTCAAGTATCACTTTCACATTAATGCGACCAGGGGGTTAGATGCAGAGCATTCAATGTGATGGTAGTAATTTTCTTCTCAGATATCTCCCAACTCTCTTTTGTCTCATCCCTCTCTGATGTTTATCATTCCTAGCACGATTGCCTGTAGCCCTATTCTCGATGGATGGTCGGACATTTGACTTCTACTCGGCTTAGCCGAGAAGGTATTTCTCCTCGGACAACATGTCCTGTTCATTATGACTAGACTTCTTCCATGGCTCATTAATTTGTATGCCTTCGCTAGTGTTTATTTGTCCTCAAGCTACTTGCCATCCTCGGGTACTGCCCATGGCCCAATACCTATTTCTGGGCTCTTCATCCTTACAGCTACGATAATCGAGTATATTTACAATGTTGCTGTAGCTTTCTATTTTTTTTTCTTTCTCCTCTCTCATTTGATTCTCTCTCTTCCCCTTTTTATCTTTCCTCTCTCATTTGATTCTCTCTCTTTCCCCCTACTCTCTTTCTCCTATATTTTCTCTTGAATCTAGCAAGTAAATCTATACAAATCATCAAATTCTTCAAAATCATTCTAATTCTAGATCCCAAACTCATCAAGCCCATATAATTGAATTAAAATTTAGATGAAGTTAAAGTTAGATGGTTTAATTTGTAATTTAATTAATAATACCATAAATTAATAAAATTCTAATAATTCTAAAAATAAAACTGCTCTCATAGTACCATCTTCTAAGTTGGGTGAATCACCAAAATGCCTACAACCACCGAATTCATTCTTTATCATCATTATTTTCCTAGTTTTTTTTTTTTAGTAAGTTCCTTTTAATGGGTAAGTTTTTATTTTTGTTTTTGTTTTTGTTTTTTTCTTTTTTGTTTTAGTAAGTTCCTTTTAGAGTGTGTTTGGATACTGCTTATTTTGCTGAAACTAAAAAATTATTGCTAAAAGTATTATTGATAAAAATAAAAGTTAGTTGAAATAGTATAATGAAGCTTATGAATAGTGCCAAAAAATGCAGTGAAGCCCATGAAAAGTAGCAAAAATAAATTGAATAGTAAAATAATTTTAATTTTAATTTAATGAAAGCACATAAATACCTCAAAAACATTTTCTGTTTTTTTTGGGTCTAGCATTAATAAATAAATAAAAAAAGGGTCGGGGTAGCATGAACTAAATAGTAATTAGGTTGGCTCGTGGGTAGCCCAAGTCATCTTTAGCGACCTTCAAAGTCAAGCCGAAAGACTCTGCAAAGGTTGTGATGTGAGGTGGAGATTCCTAGACAATTAAAATAACTAGAAAAAAAAAAGTTTTGAAATTTGAATATAAACACAATTTTAAAAAACAAAAATTCAAAAAAAAAAATTAAAGTTAAAATTATGCTAGTGGAGATCTACAACAAGCACAACCGCGTGTTTCAATTTGGTAAGTTTTCCCACTGCTGATCGACTCATCGTGTTCGCGTAATATCTAAGAACCTTTAACTTCCACCTTCTTTCCTTAACCAGCACTTCCCTTCTATAAATTCTCTCTTCTCCTCACTCGCTCTCAACCCCAAACCCATCGTTCATTTCTCTCCCAAACCTCAAAAACCAAAAAAAGCCATTTTCTTATAGCATATGTCTCAAAGGCCAAGCGTTCCTCATTATTCTTCCATAGCCTTGGGCCTCCATTCTCATCTCTTGGTTTCCAGTGAGATGAACCCAAACTCTAACTGGTCCTTTCATTGAAAAGCTATTAAAAAAAAAAAAACATTCCCTTGGTTTTGAACGGTTTAAGCATTTTTTTGCTGATTCCCTAAAAGCTAAACCCCATATAATTCCATTCTTTCTATTTAACATTCACGAAGTTCTTGTTTTTGAACGGTTCAAGCTTTTTTTTGCTGATTCAAAAAAATGGGTCTCAAGGGTTTCGTTGAAGGAGGCATAGCTTCAATCGTGGCGGGCTGTGCCACTCACCCACTCGACCTGATCAAGGTCCGAATGCAACTTCAAGGCGAAACCCATGTTCCGAACCCGAACCTCCAATCTCTCCGCCCAGGTCTAGCTTTCCACACGACGTCGCTTTCGGCTCCTGGGTCCATCCACGTGCCTCCCCCGCCACTCCCCACCGCGGCGGCGAAGGTGGGTCCGATCGCCGTCGGCGTGCGTATCGTCCAACAAGAAGGCGTGTCGGCTTTGTTCTCGGGCGTGTCCGCCACGATCCTCCGGCAGACACTTTATTCGACGACCCGAATGGGGCTGTACGACATTCTGAAAAAGAAGTGGTCCGACCCAATATCCGGGAACATAACGCTGGTGCAAAAGATAGCGGCTGGGCTCATAGCCGGCGCCGTCGGAGCAGCCGTGGGAAACCCGGCTGACGTGGCAATGGTGCGCATGCAAGCCGACGGTCGGCTCCCCCAAGCTCAGCGGCGCAACTACAAGAGCGTAGTGGACGCCATTTCGCGCATGGCGAGGCAAGAAGGCGTGCCGAGCTTGTGGCGCGGCTCGGGTCTGACTATAAACCGAGCCATGTTGGTCACGGCTTCGCAGCTAGCTTCGTACGATCAGATCAAGGAGATGATATTGGAAAAGGGGGTGATGAGAGACGGGCTCGGGACCCACGTGACGGCGAGCTTCGCGGCGGGGTTCGTGGCGGCGGTGGCGTCGAACCCAGTCGACGTGATAAAGACCCGAGTGATGAATATGAAGGTGGAGCCAGGGGCTGAGCCACCTTACTCCGGTGCTTTGGATTGTGCGTTGAAAACTGTGCGAGCTGAGGGGCCATTAGCTCTTTACAAAGGGTTTGTTCCTACGATCTCGAGGCAAGGACCTTTCACTGTCGTCCTGTTCGTTACGCTCGAACAGGTTCGCAAGTTGCTTAAGGATTTCTGATGGAGATTCGATGATAGTTGATGATGTCGAAAATGTTACTGATTAATTAATAAAAGTTTCGTTTTTTATTTAATTGTTGTGTTTATTTTTCATTTTTTTAATGAGTTATTTTATGTTTGGGTTCCTTGAGTTTGGGAGGACTAGAAGACGGTAGTCAAAACAAAAAACAAACGTTTGATTTGTGTGACAAATGTTTTTTTTTTAAATGTTGTGAAAATATGGTAGATATGTTTTTTTTTTTTTTTTAGCTTATTTTTCCTAGTCAGTGTGTCTTTTTTTTTTTTTTTTTGAGTGAAAAAAAGAGGGTCCGGTCACTGGTATGGATTCATCAACCCCACGTCTCGTGATTGTAATGGATAATACCACATGTATCATTAGAGTTTTGTTAACACTACTGCTCAAATCGCTCATCAAGTGAAACAATTTAAGAACTCTTATTATCAAATTACGCTCTATAGTAATAATCAACGTGTCTTTTTGTGACAGGCTTTCGATTTGTTTCTAGGACTCTTTTTATTCAATTATTATTTAAACTCAATCTACTTGTTCAAGATGATGAGGTAATGAGCTAGATTATAGAAGTTGTTTAATTTTTTATTTAATTGGAAGTCAATGTTGTATAAATTCAGAAGTTGGCCTGGAATTTTAAGATTTTGGAAGTTACCATTATTTAATTATTCTAACTTGAAACCGTAGACATCCTCGAAATAGTTTTTCATCAATTTTGGGGGTTTTATTGTCTAGAGTTTAGAAGCAATCGAGCAAAGAATTCTACACATCACATTTGAGAGTTGAGAAGTTCAATTTGTCCACTAAAAAACAAAAACGTGCACTTGCTGTATGTTTGTTTGATGGGTGCATTTGAGATTGTTGCTTGCATCAGTTGCATGATAGTTATGGGTATGACTTAACGTAATTGAAAGTGTAATAACGGCTGGAGAAGTAAATTCGTCTAGCTATATTTGGCAAGAATACAGGTAGTGAATTAAATGTTGTTAATAATTCATTTAAAGAAAGTTTTTATGGAAAATGAAAAAGAAGTAATTAATATTTTGACAGCTTTTTTCATTTCCCATAAAAGTGGTATCAAAATTTTCTTAAAATGGATTATTAACAAGTGCTGTACAGCACTTGTTAATATTTTCCTTAAATGTTTAGCAAATATCTGAATCAAACGTTTAGAAAAAAAAAAAAAAAAAAAAATCAAGCAAAAGAGGTTTTGATTTTGACAATAAAAGAAAGGGTTTATTTTTGGCCTGAGCAGTAAAGATTGTTCGATAGAACATAGAGAAGTATAGAACTATAAATGTCTAAATGAGCTTTCTCGAAGACTCGAACAACCTACCGTCACGGGCATCAAGGCTATTGGTTTGAGGTCAACCACTCAAAAAAAAAAAAAAAAAATTAGCAAGTAAAATACTAGGAATATTAGATTCGTTTTCTCAAAGAAAAAAGAATATTAGATTCAAAAGAGAAAAAATGTCAACCAATAAAGGAAAATTGCCATGTTCCAAAGCTTGAAATGAATGATTTTTTTTTTAAAAAAATTTTATAGATAATATAAATAGTTGAGTGGAGAGATTTGAAAGTAGTGGGAGGATGGTGAAGTTAAATTGATATTTTCTCTTATTTGGTAAGGTTAAAAAGTAAAAGATTATAGTAAATTCATTTGCGGTTAAGCTTGTTTTTACTTTTTCTACTCATGCTTTAAAACTTGACATTTTATCTACTTAAAGTAAATCCTGTTATCTCGGTTAAAAATATGATAAATATTTCCTAAAATAACAAAAAAAAAAAAAGGAAAAAAATTGTCATTTGTAAGAATGGTAAAAACTTGATAAAAACTTCAAGAATACAAAAATTACAAATATAACTTGAAAAAAATTCCTCTCTCTCTAACCCAGGTCTCTCCCTTTCAAACGGTCAAACCCCATATTTTACTTCATCATATATATATATATATATGGATTTTAAATTTTATAAAAACTCCCTATAAAACTTTCTGTATTTACACCTCTATTAAACTATTGCCACGAATAATAATTTCATATATAAATACAATCATAGTAAATTATTATTAATATTAGGGGTCCTAATTATTATTAAACTATTTATTTAGAAAATAAATAAAATTTCATATTATTTTATTGAACTATATCGTATATTGCACAAATTAATAACTAGTTTCTCATGAATTTGTATGATAGAAGTATAGAACTCGATTTGAGCATAACATTCCGTATTTTTGGTGAGTTAATGGATAGTTTTCAGCCGTTCAAGTTCATACATAAACAGCATCACAGTAATGGTCAAGAATACAGATACTATTAGAAGCTAGCAAATTTTACTTCCTTTTGAAAAGTATCCAATATTGTAACTTGTAAGCTATGATGCTTTTTTTTTTTTCCCCTTTTATTGAGGCCAACATGATATATGTAATGCTTCCTTGTTTTGATGAATTTTTTTTTTTTTAAATAAGATAAGTAATGTTGTGAATTTTAATTAGCTTAATTGGTAAAGTATTATTCTTGAATATTAAACTTTGATTTGAATCATACATTTTCTATATATATATATATATATATATATTGATGAAAAAAGGGCCTCAAGTTAAATTGATGAATGGTGTGGGGCACTTCTGGGCACGTTAGGGCTATCCATGTTGTGGCATAGCATTTTTAGAAGCGCATGACTCGAACCTGGCAATTCCTGAACTCGCACGTATGACCAAATTCAAGACTCCTACCAACACACCACGCCCCTAAGGGGCTCTACATTTTCTTTCTATCTATATATATCTTAGTATGATAATTAAGAACAATTATCATAGAATGTGACAATTTTTGTTGGGAGGGGGGGCGGGGGGAGAAAAAGTGAAAAACTGGGAACTAGAATGCAGTTTGCATTTGGATTTCTCTTTTGGTTGGGGGCATGTGAACATGACTGTCCGTACGTTTGGAATTTAGCATTGCGGCTGTGGGGGCCATGCAACTTGTATCCTTCTGGTTTTTCTGTTAAATGTTTCTTTGGTTGTAATGCAAGTAGTGTTGTAGACTTGTAGTTGTATCTCACTCACTTTTGCAAGTACTTGAGATTATAATCGGCTCATGCCTCTGTTGGGCCCCAAGTTGTCATACCAATTTGCCAATTGCAAATAGCATTATTCCCTCCAAAACAGCATAATTCGTTTCTTCATATAAGAGGAGGAGCAAGCCTTGGCTTTTCTAATTTCTAGTAGATGAAGATGGCGGAGATTGCTCCATGAAAGGCTCTCCTTGTTGAGGCTATGAGAATGAATTTGCATCGTACACGTGGTCGATCCACGTGGATGGGACCCAGTGAATATATGCATTCACTAATTATGGATGAACTTAGATTGGAAACATCAATTTTTTGATTAGAAGAGAGTTCGATCATCTTGTTTATAAGTCTCCCAAAGCATGAGTATTTTCTTTTAGTATTTTACTAATAAAAGATTATTTTAGGTACCCTTTTATTTTCTTTTTAAAGTTTCTGCAACTTTTGTTGGGATGAATCAAATAGGCTTTATGATTCGGTTGCTAATTTGACTGGAAATTTCTGGGAAGCTACCGAAGTAATAATTTTAAGTGGGAGACATTATTTTGGATATATAATATATGCACTTCAAATCAAGAATACTTTTCATGAAGCCACCCAACTTTTCTAGAAAAAGACATGTTTAGTTACTTTAGTATTTTCATTCATCTTTGTCTTTGGACAGTTCAAACCACCTAAGTCATTTCATAAATTCACCAACTCTAAGAGACACTAATATCTATTCCTACTAGAAGCTATAAGGAAATGCATTTTCTATAAAAGGATGTTACAAAACTTGATAACAAAATGATACTATGGGTTCGTTTGAAATCTGCTTATTTTGTTGAAATTAAAAATTTTTTGTTAAAAATACTATAAATAAAAGTAAATTTTAGTTGAAATAGTACAGTGAGACCCATAAATATTATTAAAAAGTGTAATAAGACCCATAAATATTAGCAAAAATAAGCTAAATAGTAAAATAAGTTGGCAAAAATATTTTTTGTCAAATAGACACTAAGAAAACTCTTTTACTAAACTTGATATTTGGATGTATTTAAAATATAAAATATGACGTAAGATCATCAAGTTCACACTTGATATTTTTAATTAATGTAAATCATTACTCCAAACCATGCAATTATATTTGTTTTTTGCTTGATAGATTTACTCACTTCCAAAGAAATTTAAACCTACCTTAGTGCCCCAAATTTACAAGATTCCAATAGCTAAATCCCACTTGGACTGAAATCCTTTGAAGCTCCAAGTTAAAACTCTCAAAGAAAGTTTAGAGATACAAAAATTTTGATACCTGCTAAGTGGTAGATTAAAAAGTGATATTAATGGTGATACGATAATAATTCATGAAAACTTGCAATTAAACAAAAGTTAAAAAAAGTCGTCAATTTTTTTTTTTTTGGTATGCGGAGGCATCACTCGGACTCCTAAATCCTATTAGCAATTGAAATTTGAAACACAACCCGTCAAAGTTGAGACTCTTGAGACACATGGATACGCGCAAGACATTTGCAGCATTAAGGCCCATTGCCTATTGGTACTAACAAATACTAATACTTTTATTTTATTGCTCTGACTTTATACAAGGCCAATTCTTCTGCCAAAGCAAAATTCCAAGACTCACCTTACCTTTGAATTTTGAGTTTTAACTTTTAACCATGTTTGAATTCACAAGTCTCATTTGAAATTGAAGTATAAAATGATTGGCTACAAAGGCAAGAAGTGGCTACAAAGGCAAGAAGGAAGGTAACTTTTGTTTTTAGTGTAGATAGAGATTGAACTCCAGATCTCTTATATAATCATCAGAGACTTTACCAGTTGAGCTAATTGGAACAAAAAAAAAAAAAAAAAAACTTAATTGAAAAAGATATGCACCAAAACAAAGTTCTCGATCACATCAAATAAAAACCGATTTGTACTTTTTTTTATTTTATGAAAGACCGATTTGTACTTAGATTGAAAGTGTTCTTTTGTTTTAAATATACAATAACAATTAGCAAATGGTAGTCAATTTTAATTTTCACATTTTATTTAGTTAGCGAGTGATGTGACAGTTTCTCAATAAAATAAAAGGAAATTTCAGTTAAAAAATTAGGTAAGCCAAATCCATAAAAATAAGTGACAAATCATTGCCGGCAACATGGTATAACAACAATGGTTTACCAAACATATAGATGCAGTGTATGTGCAATGTTTTTCCTGCACAGGAAACGACTTTCGTATGCCTCAAATTTTTCCATGTTGAGCGGTCAGCCTTGCACCATTCGAGTCTTTAACCAACTCAAAAAGAAACCCTTAGGTTAGACTTGATTGAAGTCACATGTGACGAAGTGGGGTGGAGCTCATCATCATGTCACAACACTAACTTTCAATCAAACATACATTTGAACTCATAATTCATGCATCCAAAACAAATAATACAAAGAAGCCTAAATCAACAGCACTCAAGATCTTCAAAGAATAAATTGCAAAAAGATAGTTGCCAAAAATAATATGACAATTTTTATTATTATTTACAATATTTCATAAAAAAATTGTGACCACTTAAAAACAGCCTAGGGCACTATGGAGTTACAAAATTTTACATATTCCAAAAGGAAAGAAAGGAACAAAGGAAATGAAAATAATTATTGAGGATATGGTGGTGAACCTACAAAAAATTGAGAGAACCAGTTCAAAATTGCCAAAACTTGTCAGTAGGAGACTGCATTATCCTGAACTATGTACCTGTATCATCAACGATGATTCGTTGTCCCCATGCCCACTTTTCGTTTACTCTCCAATGGTATGAAATTAAAACTGAACACCCTCTCATCAATTTTGTATTTACAGAGAAAAAATAGAATTAATAGTAGTTGTCCTTGTATTTAAAAGTATCACTATAGAGCAAGGACCGCACTTCCATAATTTTTGGCGGCGGCTCCAAGTCTTTCTCTTGCAGTGTGTTCCCAAGCAATTGCTGTATCTCTGATGTAAATATGTCATCCAAAATCTATGAATTCAACAACGCAGATGATTAGAAGATAAAACTATATGTCAAGGAAAAGGTTTTCTTGATAATATAAAAGGACTTTGAAACTTCTTGTATGCCAATTCCGTTTTAAGTATACTTTCAAGTTTATGACTAGATCAAACCAAAACAAAACCTATCTAGCAAAGAAGTTTGAAAACTTCCAAACGCATCAAACTATTAATCAGACAGATGTTTGTTAGGTTCTTTGGCTGCATTGTCAGACATGCAATTATTTTTACCCAATAAGTATGTCACACAGTGGCATATACAGCATGGTATGTAACGCTCCCTCAAACGCGTAAGTGATATCATGCAAGTGTAATTGATAACTAAACACAGCTGGAGCTTGTCCAGATAGATTAAAAAAGCCACTTGATAAAATTATGTCATAAGTCCAATTTACATAGTGGAGATTAGCACCGCTAGTCTCCCAGACAGTTTAGCTTAGGTTTGGTAGTCAAGAACTTCCAAACCTAGAGCAGGACTTAACCAATACATACGTAGATTAGCAGATATATTTACATTTACAGTGTTACTAACATAGTTCTCACTGAGGAAGAATAGCAGAATACAACAATTTTATGAACCAAAATGATGTCAACCTAATATCATTGTCTTGAAGGAACCAAAAAATAATTTTGTAATTTCAATTTTTTCTCTCTTCACTCCCCTTCCATTGAATAAAATCCAGCTCCACTGTTACATTGTCCCTCTAACCTTGTATTTGTTCTTCATAGGCAGTTTTAAGCAAAATAGGGTGGCGAAGTAAGCTGTAATCCAAGGAAGGGTATGACAGTGGTGGTTTGGGTGGTATGTGGTTGTGAATTCCAGTGGAGGGTTGAAGTGGTGGATGTAAGACCAACCATGGTTGAAATAGCTTACAATTGAACAAAGCCAGTGTTGGTAATAGAGGCTAAAAATTGGTTCAACAAGGTTTTGGAGGTCATAATAAGAAATTGAGAATGAAACTCCAATATTTAATTTTTTTCAGCATTCATC
This sequence comes from Lithocarpus polystachyus, assembly GCA_033629205.1. Classification (NCBI taxonomy): domain Eukaryota; kingdom Viridiplantae; phylum Streptophyta; class Magnoliopsida; order Fagales; family Fagaceae; genus Lithocarpus; species Lithocarpus polystachyus. The sequence continues at coordinate 55,684,652 of CM066167.1, forward strand.
TCAAAAGAACAAGAAAGCACATTTTTCAAATATTTTCTAAATACTTGAGATGTGAGGTGAGATGTAATGTTTTAAGAGGGAGTTGAAGGAAAAATTCATATTCTTTCACCAACTAAATGAGGAAAGGTTGTTAACCTCCCGATATGTAAATTATGTCAGCTCAAATGATAATGACGATGATATAGTTAAACTACTGACAGCAGTGGCCAGACCTACAATCAGCCCAAGAAGGTTTGGTGTAGAGTTCATCAGTTCCACATAGAAGAGGATTAGATGTTAAAACTTTCACAAGTTAATTTTTACTTAAAATTTTATAAGATTGAATTGAATCTGTCCTGCAACAGAGAAATTCAATTTCAAGAAGAAAGTTAGTGGCTGTGATTCTACTTACAGAAACTGTGATTCGCAAGCCTTTATATGACCTGTTTTCTCTCCTGTTTTCCAAACTACGTAGTATATCCTGTGGAGAAAGGTATAGAATGAAAAACCAACTCACATTCATAATCCAGAAAAGTTTGAAGATGAAATGCTCCAAGTATAATTTTACCTGCCCCATCCTGTCCCAAAAACCACGGCATATTGCTAGAAACACATTAGGTTCAACGATAGTATGGAGCTGATCTATTGTCCTTATTAAGATATTCCTCAAAGGCTGCATTCTATTTTGTATGTCAGATTCCACCACATTTTCCCTTAAGTGTTGAATGATCTTTTTCAAATTTGTTTCATGCTGCAATCTAGTCTGCATGTACAAAAAAACCAGAAGCAAAACCCATTAACCGATTTGAACGGTCAAAATCTAATTCAGCTGATTTAAGTGGATAATGAATATGTGCTGTGTTGCAAAAGATAGAACATGCCACCACTAAGCTTTGACTCAAACGGCACTTCCTCCACTGGGTGAGGTCATTGGTTCAAAACCCAATGGGTTTGTGCTATTTTTGAATGAAAAACAAATAAAAAAGAAGAACAAGGGGGTGCCAATATGTCCACAGATGGATGAAAATCATGTTTTTTCATTGGAACTTGATGTTAATTTATAGGAACCATTGCTTTGGTTGTCAAGAAAAATAGTTGGCAATAAGAGATCACCATAAACAAGAGACCTAATAGATTGTAAGAGTAGTAAAAAATGAAGGTGCTTCATAACCAAAACAATAATAATATCTACCGAACCTACAAATTTTAAAAAGCTGGATGTCAAGTCAAATTTTTTTTTAAATATTCTATACTAAGAGCTACCGACCACTTATTTTCTTTTTTAGATAATTAAGTTTTTCGCCTCAAGTTTTGTACTAGTGAGCTAGGCTTCATGATACACGGTCCCCAGCCATTGTGCTACCACTTGAGGCTGCTATCAATCACTTTAATTTCACCTTGCATTGGATATTGATTTATCAAACTCCTGTCTTCAATAATCATAGACTTTTTAAGTAAATTTATGTTCTAGCAACATTCTTTAACATTTTGTACAATAGATCTTAAGTTTTCTTTCAAAGGGTACTCACATTCTCTGCAAGTTTCTCCACAACTGCATGAAGGTAACTTCTGAATTTGGCTCTAAGCATCACGCTTACTTCACTAGAACAATCTTCTCTGGTAGTGCCTCCATCATGAGGGATGCAAGAACTCCACAAACTCAGGTGTGTTTCTATTTTTGGCCGCAGCACATCCAACATCCTTCTCATGGAATTTAAAAGAATTCCTAACTGAAAATAAAATATATGTCATAATTTCCCATATAAAAAGAAACATACCAGTGCAGCTGTACAAATTAACTAAGAATCAAAGTAACCTCATCTGGGGCAACATAGGTGTCACTTCGTTTAGCAAATTTCTGGACATATTTGAGGCCATATATTTTTGATGTCAGATTGTCCTTCAACGGTGTTAAAACATCAGCATACTGCTTGTCCAAAGCTTCAAGAATTGCCCTCTCAATATCTTCTATAACCTTTTTATAAAAATAGAGAAGCCAAAACACATATTAGTACACGCAATCTCAAGTTTGGGTTAATTTTCAAATCCTCCATGTCTTGTCTTTCATAATCCATCAATAGAAAAAACTTAAGAAAGCCAAAAATAAAGTAACAAAATAAAGCCCAGTCATGAAGAACCATATTTGGACATACCTTCTCCAAGTGACATATGTATTTGGGCCAACGACAAATGATGACTTCATATTCATCCAATGTTTTGTTTAGCCGATCATACAACTCTTCAACAAAAGGAGTTGTTGAGTGTTGGGTTCTGACACCTAACCATTTCACCTTGAAAATAATCAATTTACAATGTTAATCGTTATGTCTTATGTGAATATCTGAAAGTTTCTTTCAAATATTCATGTTTGGTGCAAGTGGTGTCTACATGCTTCTGTCCCAGTCATGCAGGAAATTTTATGCAAATTTAAATTGGCTAAAAGCTCTACAAAGGCATTCTTAAATTTTCTATAAATTGTAGTGATTGAGCAAAATGAAAAGTAAAATCCATGTTCAGAAACATCCTTGGATTATGACAAAAAATAAGGAAACTATAGTAAACATCAAATCATAATCGATAAAGCTACCGATATAAACAGCAGATTCTACCGAACTCAAGTTCACCAAGTTACTGCAAAAAAATAAATGTACCTTGTCTAATTTGCAGGACTCAAGCAAAGAAAGACGCTTTTCTTGAATCCAGCGGTTAATATAGTCTTGGAACATCTCTTTTGCATCAACCCCACCTTTGATAGGACTGAAGAATACGATTAGTGGATAGAGATCACAGAGGGACAAACATGACACTTCAGTATGGAGTAAAAATAAGAGAAAATATTACTTAATGTTCCAGCTTGCAAGATCCCTTTGGAAGTCCGCTGTTGCAATAACAAGTTCTGCAACATGAGCTGAAAGGCTAGGAGGAGGACATGCAACAAGGAATGCACACAATCTATTGCAAAGCTCCAAACTATAAATAGCTGAAGAAAGATTTGGAAGGTCTATAAAACTGCATAAAAGTCAATATGGAATGCCAATGAGAATTAAGATTTCAGGTATATCAATTAGTTGTTTAAACTACTCTTTTATGAACAAATGTCTACATGAATCACCATGAAAAGTAACCAAAGAAAGAAAAAAGAAAAGAGATAATGCAACAACTTTTGATTAAAAATTGCACAAGAAAGGATGTGAACACAAGCATATCTTTATCTGCTCCTAAATCTAATAAAGTTCACATTTCCATATGTAAAAGTATGCAAATATAGGAGGAATTTACAATAAAGGCATGTGCTCATAATATTATTATCACTGTTTTCTTGATGACGCTTACTCATTGATGTAGATTTTCTTAGATTATAAGGACCATATAAAAACCTTTGGCTCATAAATAAAAGAGCAAGAGAGGAGAAAATAGACACTAACCCCACTTAAAGAAAATAAGAGAGAGGAGTGGAAAGTGGATAGATGCTATTATTTTTCAAACATGGTATTACAGAGAACAAGGACCAAATACTATTAAACTTTGTTCATTTTTTGGAAGCATTTATAGAATAGTAAATTGAGGAGCAGAAAAAATTAGATGATAAATGCCTAAATAAATAGAGTATGAACTTAAAGCTATAGATTACCCAAACAAGGAAACAACAATAGTCCAAAAATGTGGTCATGGTACAAGAAGTCAATAACTAAGAAATCCAGGCTTCCAAAAGGCAAATGAAGCTACCAACTAACCTCCAATAATAAGATTAACCATAAAAAAAAAATGATAATTACACTCATAACATATGATGTACACCGAGAATATTTACATATTTAATGTGGATAAATTACCAATGTTACAATGAGAAGATTTTACCTTGGAAGCACATGCTGATTGTGGAGTTCAATGTCAGTGAAAATTTCATTTCTGAAATTACAAATAAGGGAATTCATCTTCTGATAAGAAGTTGAAAGTGACATGGGATCCATAAATGTTGCCCCTTCACTACTCAAGATAAGCTCATCTGTTTCTGCTAAGTGCCTTCTTGACCTCTTTTTTGCGGCAACCTGTACAATCATTGGCACTTCGTCAGAAGAATGGAAAGACGTTAAAAGGAAGCATGATCATAAAGAAATTATTTTCTAAAACCTGAAAATATCTGCATAATTTCAACTGTGCCTCAGGATTTAGAACATCATGCAGTAAACCATATAGCTTAACAGCAGGGATCAAAGCAGGAGGTGTCATCCCAGTGGCAGGCTTGAAATCATCCATCATCCCTGATGGGGAAGATTCATCTAGCAACTTGTAGTTCTCAAAAACCAATTTAATGATCTGCTGAACTTTATCCTCAATCTCCCCTAGAATACGATTCTGATGGATATTTTGCAATACATCCACAAAGTTAGAAATCTAATAATCCCTGCTGTAAATGTACTACTGGCTTAAAATATGAAAATCAAAATGAAGAGAACACATTTGAGATAAATTAATAGCAACTGTAACATGTTCACAGCCAAATCATTACAATCTGAAATATCAAAACATTGTTTATCTTGACTTTCAAATTTTATTTATGAAGCTGAGAATTGTTCCAAGACTACTAAAACATGAAAGGTAGCATGAATATTAAAGAAAACTGTGGTGCAAGATTAGCTCGTACCTCTTGGTGACTTAATGCAATCTTGCCTTTGCATTTCATATATACAGGCAATAGAAACTCATGTATCAAAGTCAGACAGTCTTCGGTGGGTGTAGCCACATCCATTATGTAGGTAAGGTATCTGCTAGTAGTATAAGAAATTACCCAATGTAATAGCAATTTAAATTTCCAACAATGCATTACAAAATTATCCTAGTTGACATCATAAAAGTACCTCAACCATTTCCCATTACCTTAGCCGGGTGTATGCATCTGATACTCCATAATAAGATGCAAACTCGGATACTAACCACTTCCAAGGGCCATGTAGCAACAAATTTCTTTGCTGAATATGTTGAACTTTCATTGCAACTTCCAACACAATGTCATATGCCACAGTTTCCGCAACAGAGCCACACTAGAAGAAAAATGTGAACAAAACCTTGATTCTATAGCCAAGATTATCAAGATGTAAAGATTGCACTTAAAAAATTGATGATATTGAACCTATTTCATATGTACTTTATGCCACATTATTAACTATTTCATACAGAGGTGATATTTTTTCAAACCAAGAAGGCAAGAAGTGGATTCTCTTTCAACAGAAAGAAGGCAGGCTGGGAAGCCAAAGGAACCTTCGAAAATGTACGTATGCATTCAATAAATAAGATTAAAATGGAATCGAACCCCTTCTAGTTGTCCAATACTACTTATATATGAAGACAATTATTTAGAACATAATATATTCAGCTTTTGAACTACAATCGAAACTAGGCATTTTAAGAATAATGGCCGCCAAAATACTGCCAGTGTTGAAAAAAAACAAAGCCTAAGAACACACATAAACAATTTTATAAACACACACACACACACACACACACACACACATATTAATTTCATAGGTATATATCCCTTAAATAAAAAGACATTATATGGAATATATTGCTCCTCTTTTTCTTAACATTTCTTTACATGGAACTTTCTTTAAATGCAAGACAGCCAAAGAAAATTAATTGTAAACTGAATTAATTTTATTCTTCTTCATCTTCTTTTTTTAGTTATTGAAGGATGAAATATTGCATGTACCTTTAGATGCATATTCTCATCTGGGGTTATTGAATAGCTTATGTATAGTTGTACTCTGCCGACCAGTTCATGCTCTGGCTCATGAAATATAGGCCACCATCGAAGCTTGTTTCCCTGCATTGAACCAATATTTAAACCTTAAAGTATAATTATTTCCCTACCCTATCCATACAGAAGATAGGTGAATTCTCAAAATCTTACCGGTTCATCAGCAATAGAGGCCACCTGAGCTAGGACACGACCCTTATACTGTCCTTTGGAATCTTGAACTTCAATAATCAGATCATCACCACGACTATCTGGAAAGCTACATTAAAATAATTTAACAAATGCACACCTCCAAGAAACAAAAAGGAACAAATACAGAAAGGAAAAGGTACATACAACACATGTGTTTCACCAGATCCAGGTTGCATTTCAACTGCATCCTCCTCAGATGAATTTTTCAATCTCAACCAACAAGAATATCGTTCTGATAACAGATCATCAACTTAAGTTAGATGCACATTAAAGAAAGGAAGATCAAATATTACTCTTATAGCATGAAGGCATTAAATAAATTGGTTATAGCTACTCATTACACTGTTGTGTGGTGGATTTAGATACATGCTTCCTGTAACTACAGTTTTCGTTCTCCTAAAGCCCAGAAGAGAACAGTTTTTTTTTTTTTTTTTCTCAGAAGCAGCTTCCTTTCTTGACTTCTTTGCTCAGTAAATATCGGAAAAATGCAATAGATTTAGACCGTAAAATGAATAATTCAAGTTATTCTATGGGCCTTAAAAATCTTAAACTTAAAGCAAGCTCCACAGGATGCCAAATTAAAACAATAAATTCAGATCTATTATTTCTTTACTCAGTTGGCGCTATGTTAAAATCATGCCCATGAGATGTCTTCTAAAAGGAAATCGATTAGAATGTAAAATTAATAAGTCAACTATTCCATAGACCCATATAAGCTTAAGTGTAAAGAAAGCTCCATAGGATGACAAATTAAATGATATTTTGGATCTGTTATTTCTTTACTCAATTGGGACTGCATTAAATCACACTCATGAGATGTTCTGAAAGGTGCTGCTGTTACTATGCTGGCCCGTCAGAGCATGAAAAATCCTTGGAAGTGATAGGAAGTAGTGTCATGAGGAACCATCTCCTGTTTCATTTCTTCTAAAATTCATGGTGGAGGGACAATGCATATTTGAAGCAGGTAACAAAATGCTCCTATCAGGAGATGAAAAAAAATTCTTCCCTGTTTCACTCTAATGCCTATGTGCACACCTCTTAACATAGAAGTAGCTCTAGTTTTTCTTCTTTGCTCATCATTTATCTCATTCCTGAAGAAGTGAACAAAGGAATGTACAAAATTTTAACACGACCACATTCTAAAACATATTGATCTGCCAGGGTGAATGTACTGCCCCAACACGCTAATTAAATTCATATAAAATTCAAAAACAGTTAACCCACCCCACCCCCTAATATGTAGCCCACATTTCAGAAAGCACAATCTGATTGAGGAGAGGTTTGAAAAGGGGGCAAACCATTTCTTGTACTATCCTACGCTAAACTCCAAAAAAAGCTAGCTTAGGGCCATCCTTTAGCAAGCCTAAGCCATTTGAAAGAGCTGGTAGGCAGCTTTGTAAGCCACTGTATGAGTGTCCTGAAGTCTCAAGCTAAATGCCTAGCAGCTAAAGCAGAAGGGTCTATGATGGAATCCTAAGCCCCCTTGGACGAAGATAGCCAGAAAGGTAATTTTCCTGCCTAATTGATAAGGCCTGAATGTCCAAAGGCTTCACTGATGAGAGACGATTCATCCAATGACTGGCTTTTAACATGATCCTCGTCGATGAATCAATGTGAGAAGAATAGATGGAACTGGATTATCACTGAATGACTTAACTAATAGAGAACTTCATAAATTCTTCAAATGTGTAGGTTTTCTTTGTGGCTTCTAAGGCTTAAAAACTAAGCAATTCCAAGTAAAGGAATAAGTGTTATTTTGCACAATAGAATAATGTAAGTCACGAATGACAAGAAGAAGCCTGCAGATGATGTGGGCTAGCACTGTGAGGAAAATCATCTCAAAAATGTATAAATTAAGCAATTCCAAGTAAAGGAATAAGTGTTATTTTGAAAATAGAAAAATGTAAGCCACAAACCACAAGAAGAAGCCTGCCAATGATGTGGGCTAGCACTGTGAGGAAAATCATCGCAAAAATGTATTGCTATCGAGGGAGTGATTGTGTTATAGAATTCACATCCTCATAAGCTTGGCATCAAACTTCACAAGTGTATGCAATTGTCATGACTACTTACTCCCCAGCTTTGGCAAAGTTTCACAGGTACAATTGTGTGTGTGTGTATATATATATGTGTGTGTGTGTGTGTGTGTAACCAATTCAGGATAGTACAAGGAACTTACATACCTGACACTACTTCCTTTGAAGAACTATTGTGCATAGGAGTCATCCCGGATTTTAAAAGCCCAGAGACCTGTCTTTTAAACTGGCTGCTTGAACCATTTGCAGGAGTATGACTTGTAACCTGAACTTTCCTTGTAGCTTCCCATTCAGAATATAGATTTGATTTAAATTTGGAGAAATATGAACGAAGTGATCCTGATTTTATCATTTGTGGCTTTACAAGTGAAAATCTGCAGCAAGTAGGCAGGTCTAAACCCATTTTCACTTTACGCACTGTGCAATGACCAAAAATATTAAATGAATAGTATCAAGCCTTGAAATTATCATTAAAACCACAACAAAAATGCCTTGATGAATATAATATGACAGTACCTTGAAGCTGCATTTTCATTTTGCCCAAAGTTTTCCTAGATTTTGGAGCAGCTACCTCACTGACTGTCTCTGGAGATCGTTTTGCCAATAGTTCTTCATCTGGTTGTAATAATACACATCGTAAACTGCATTATAAGGCCAAAAAGAGGAATAATGAAAGTAAAACCAATTAAAATTATAAAATGCAAACTAAACTTAAATATGATATGTCATTAGATAGTACTGCATGCGTATGATAACACTAAAGAAATAAGATATATACAAATTACGAATTATGGGAAATAAGATTCAGTTCCCTAAGCCCATTTCAGTACCATCATCTACTAAAATGCAAACCGAAGCTAAAAAGAGGAGACAACAGAGCAAGAATCTACCACCTATGAAAAGCATAATTTTTTCACTGAAGCTTCACTGGAACAAAAATTCTTTTGCTTGGAGTCAAAGCATCTCCAGTGTCACATGAACAACTACCCCCTTTCGACTTGTTGCTTTAAACAGTTTAAAGAAATTTTGGGAAGAAGGTGAAGTACTTCTCCTACGAATAGTCCTATCGTGACTATGACTCTCCCTGTCTCTTCCCATTCATAGCTCAACTTTTAATTATTCCTTTCTACATATCAGGACACAGACAGAATCTTGTTTTCATAATTCTTAAAGCAGCAAAGGGTATTAATAAGCTAGAAAAAAACATAGTCCCATTACTTATAAATAATAATAAATAAAATGGGTCTGTGTTTTCAAGTTCTCCATTGTGGAAATTTTGGGCAGCATACTTGATGGTGTCCCTGACAATATTGTAGGCAAGATCACTGTCCTCAACAAAAGAATTTGATACATAAATAACCTTTATTGAAAAGATGAAGGACTTTATGTACATAGGGTCTCATTGTCCTCAAGAAATGGTACCATAATTTGGAATTCAGAAAGATTATTTTTGACAGCATGCCAGTTTGGGTTAAACTATAACCTGCACATGGTAATGTGGCCAAAGGAAGGATTGGAATATATTACTAGCATCCTTGGTGAGCCCCTGAATGCAGATGAGCCTACTAGTCATCGGAGAATACTTGGTTATGATTGAATATGTGTTGAGATTTAAGAGAATAAGGAGATATCTAAGTCAATCATATTGAAGGTATATAAGAAAGTTATGGAGGTAGCTATGAAACTACCTTGAAACAACCATAGTGTGAAAATTGCTCTTCCTTTGAGCATTCTAATTATGCTTGAATTTGTGTTGATTTTCTGTTTCTTTGTGAGTAGCTTCTTTTTTGAAAGAAGTTTATTGAGAAGGTATTTGAGTGACTAGGGACCTCTAAATTGGGTTTGGAATTCATTGTACATCTGTTTTTCTGGTAATAGACATTCTCACACAAGAGTAAGAAAAATAATAAAACCTTGCACTCACCCAAATGCCTCCCGCAACACTGCAAAATCATCATTCAAGAAATAGGGAGCTTCCATGCAATGGTGCTGAGACCATGAGTGCAGACAGAGACGACAACATGCCTCATAAGAGAACAAAGCACACCATTTACCTTGCCCACTGAATGCAATTCATGCAACACAGAAGAAAATACAGTGGAAATAGTTATTGGACTAATAAATATAATAACTACACTCGTAAATTAATAACCATTAAACTCAAGAGGGCACAATAATCTTCAACACTGAAGTTAAAAACCAAGAGAAAACTGTATGCCGAAATTATAGTTCAGCAACTTAACTAACCTTGCATGAAATGTGGGGCGTTGAGTAGGCAAAGAAACTGAAGATGCATTGACTTCAAAACCAGCAGAGGTCTTGTGATGCCTAATGGAAGATTACCAATAACTTCTTGTAAATAAAGAAATAAACAAAATAAATAGATGTAGAAAACACGTATAGACAAACCTAGTTGATTGGTTAGGAATTCCATGACCAGTTGTATTTCTTGATTCTTTTGAATCATTTGTGGTGGCAGAAACACTTGAATATGAAAGGGAAGGTGTCCCATGTGCTTTAAAAGTTAAAATTTGCTCAGAAGTTTGCTCTAAGTCAGATTCAGACCCAACAAATGGAGGCGCACTGGGAATACAATTATCCAAAGGCTTCTTATTCTGCAGTCCTCTTCCATAAAAATCCTGCAAGCACTTGTCCAGCTAAGAATCCAATGAGAGAAACTAAGATTTACACAATCAATAAGAGAATGACTTGGGCAGAAAATTGGCAAGGAACCTTTCTCAATATTATCTATTTGTCTAAAATCTAAATAAACATCCATGCTTAATAAGAGGTTTGTACATTGAATATAGAACATCAACAGTTATGTTTCAGATCTAATAAACTGGAATGGACATGCTTTTTCATGGCCCACCAGCATGTTGATCTAAACTCTATATAAGATGCAAGCCAATCACTGAACAAAGATGTACAGATAACTCAAAATTTTTTCCTGGAACAAAAATTTTACATCCAAAGTAAAAAGGTCAATATTTATGGTTATGAACAATGCCCACCCATTGACTTCTGGTATAACCTACTAACCTATTATAGTTTGTATTGTGCGTATGCAAAGTGTCAATGGTTGTGGAGGACTAGCTTAGTTACTATGCACTAATAAAAATATTTATCTTATCACTCTTAATGAACCCCAAAAACGATATGCCAGCAAAGAATGATGATGAACTTGCCTTATTGTCAGTCAGTACCTATACTATTTCCATCAGAAAGCTCTCTCTAGCATTTAGACCTTTCAATAACCATAAAAAATATTCATAGCAACTAGATCACTATATATAAACAAGTTGATCAAAACAATTAACTACGCAACATTTAGAACCTTCTTAATTTTGACTGTGGCAACAGGTAGAGGCGTCATCATCATGGTAATCAAACCAACAGGGGAGAAATATAAAGATCATCATTTCATCATTTAGAGGCATCAAACAATAATAATAAACCTTACATAACTTGGTTCTAATTGTGCTTATTTTGAAAAGCTAACTTTACGCAGTCAGGCATGGTTGCTTTCATATATTTCACAGTATAGCTTTGTATTGTTTTACTGTTAAGCCTCAAAAACAATTTCAATAGCAAGCATTCACAATTCAACATGATTAAGCATAATAGGAAACCTGCTTGGCAGTTCTTTCCATATTTTCCCCTGCAGTAACACTAGGCAAACAATCACCCATAGTGTAGGTTCCTCCGTCACATTCACGACCTTTGTTATTCATAGATTGCATAAACGGAACTTTTGCACTAGTGGCCGAATCCAACAGTTCTTCTGTATGATTAGGCTGCCCAACTCGGATCCCTTTTCCTTGTTTCGATTGAATCGTCTCTCTAGACGAACTGAAGTAAGAATGTACCTCATTTTCTGAGTCAGAGGATAAGTCCATGTCTGACTCACAATCATTGCCACTCACATGTGGCATTGTTTGCGACACTGAAATCACATTTATGGGTGAACGTGCACATCCAAATACGCCCGGAGAAGGCAATCTGAGGACCCGATTGCTACTCCTTAGGTTGTCAACACGTTCAGATTTTTCTTTTCTCTGAATATCATCCTCCTAGTACAAATCCTCAAAATTAAAATCAAAGGCACTAAAAACACATACTAAACAAACTAGACAAAAAAAAAAAAAACATAGACAACAATATTTAAAACAAACACCATAACAAAAATATGCAATTCAGTACTGGCTTACCCCTCGAACCCATCTAAGGGTCTCACTGTCAAGTCCTTCCTTGAACATTGTCCTAAGGTTTCTTCTTCACAAAGAAAAAAACAAAGTCAGAGTAAGAAACATATCCTAAAATCAGAATCAATATTTTGCAGTAAATAAACTAATAAACAGTAACAAACGAGACTTCTGGACCAAGGTTACTGCTTAGAACCAAGTTTTCTTGGGAACCAAACACATGATAATTCACGATTCTTGGAATCCGACTCACAAAATAACCAGTGATGATCACATTCACAACAAAAACCAGGAACACTCAAATCATTCAGCGGAATCTGACTAATACAAAATCACAGAATGTACATCACCAACAAAACAAACAAACAAAAAAAAAACCTTACTAAAACTAGTTGAAACACATGCAAGTTTGTAACAAAAAATGGAAAGTATTATATAGACAGAGAAATCGGTCATTCAAACTACTTACAGTGAGAGAGAGAGAGAGTGATAGACAGAGAAAACGAAGTGTAAAGAGACTGCGGAATTTGATGGGTTTTGCTTCTATTTCTATTGGTTCTGCCTTCTCTTTCATCGAGTCATATATATACTTATATATACACACACACACATATATATATATATATATATGGTTATATTCCCTCAGCTTTTTTTAGATTTTTGAAAAACAAAATTAAAATAGTGGGAGATTCGATTTTATTAATATTATTATTACTAGTAATAATTGTTAAAATTTGAACAGAAATAGAAATAGAAGGTTTTATAGTACATGGGAGGGTCACGAAGGTTTTAAGGAACAAAGAGAAGCGTACGTGCGAGTGGTCGTCGCGGCGGGACTTACGTGGCTCTGCTTCCTTTCAAACGGTCGAATTTTCTATTCAGTATTTCCGTGCACCTGTGGGTGGCGCTAACACTCTATGGGATTTGATTAGTTTGGTCACGTTAGTACGGCCTTTTGCTTTCAATCTGACTTGGAATTTTTGTGGTACCCAAGGATCTTTGCTAATAATTTTACCTTTCCGGTGGAAGCTTAGAGAACAAGTAAACTCCCATGGGAAAAAAAAGACCAAGAAAGCTAAGGGATAAAATCAAATATGTGAGTGATACTTCTAATTTGTTATTATAAATATAGATAAGCAATACATTTTTTTTTTATTTTTTGAGTAAAGCAAGATATATATATATATATATATATATATATATAACGGAAAGTCTAATTTAATTTAATTAATTATTGGTCTAATTTAGTTTAATTAGTATGGGATAAATAATAGATGAGATATATTTTAGTTATTCAAATAAATTAATTTGGATTAGGATTAGTTAGATTAGTTTGGATTAGGATGAATAATAAAAAAGTTTTTTTGATATATTATAAGAAGGTAGTGTTTTCTTTATCTATTTGAAAGTGTGTGTACATATATATATATATATATATATATAATTTTTTTTTGTTATGAGTCTAATTTTATTTAATTAGTATTGGATAAATAATGGTAGAGATATGTTCATTCATTTAAATAAATATATTTAGATTAGGATTAGTTAGTTTGGTTTAGGATGAATAATGATTAGTTTATGAATAGATTATAGGAAGTTAGTATTTTCTTTATCTATTTGAAAGTTTGTATAAATTCAGATGTTGATAATGAATGAAAAACAGTCATAAATTTCTAAATTATAAATTGTTAGTTAGTCGTGGAGGTCTAGACTCTCTCGAATTAGTTTAATTATCAAATTTGGAAGTTTGGGTTCCCTTGAAGCAACCAATAAAAATTTGGGTCCATAACAATATATGAACAAATTTTCTTTGACATTTTTCTCATTCAAAAAAAATTGGAAACATAACCATTCTAAGTTAATTTTTCTAGACAACAACAATTAAGAATTGCTAAAAGAAGTCTTAGGCAGGCCAGGAGCAGTTAATGACTACTATGGTAATGTCTAGTGTAGGGATAAAGGCCCAAAATCATGTATTTGGCCTTAAACTTTATCCAAGGACGAGATAAAGTCCGAGGAGAGCTAAATGAATACAAAGAATCCTAGAACGGAATTTAATATGTTTGAGATGAGTGGGGGTGGTCCGAAGAGTAATCCTCACGTAACCCTAGCTATGGAGACGTATATCATGGCTGAAGGGAAGGAAACCTCCAAAAATATCTAAGGAAAAGCTACTACCACCGTATTAAATGTGCTGCACTTACTCTTCTGTCCGCATTTATGTGGAAAAGACCCCTGAACAGTGTGACCTTGGCCACCGCAACTTACAGAAGGTCAAAGAAGGTGCATGATAGGACGGACACTCAAGTGAAGACTCAGATGATCAACAAATGTAGGATCAAGATGATCTGGAAGGAACTATATAATATAAAGAAATCCTTCATAACGAGAGAGGAGGAATCAACGAAGAAAGACTGTAGACATAAAGAATTGAACTTGTATCTAAATTAAGAACATTAAAGATCAATATTGACCTCCGAGGACTTTTGCCGAGGACTTTTTCTTGAAATTAAAGCCCTTTATTTCATTTTTCTTGTGACCCAAACTCATCTTGTTGATGGTCTAATTTAATTTAGCCCAGTTTTTTTACCTACTCTCTACAAATTCATTGTTTTTGGACCTTTTGGGCTGGTCCATCTACTTTTGGGCTGGAACGCTAAATCTATGTCCTTACACCTAGGTATGAAATCTATATTGGTCACCTCCTTCTAATCATTTTTCACATATCAAAAAACAATTAAAAATTTCACAAAGTAACTATTCCAAATTCGTATGCCCAAACTGCCCTAGGAAAATGTACTTTAATTTATTAATGATTAGTTAGGGTCTATAATCCATGTTACAATAGAAAAGGCATAACACATTGTTAATGACATTCTTTGTGTTATCCTATGTTTGTAGTTCAAACTTCACCTCCCAATTTCTCACTATCTACCTATCCAAAAAAAAAAATCACTGTTTTTTATTCTTTTTTCTAAGTACCATACCATACCGAACAATATACAACCATTAACCACTATATCAATATGAAAACTCCCATGAAATGCACTAGATAAAATACCAAATTATACTAACTATACGGTTATGAAACATGCTATTGGGACTTATAAAATATGTGGATTTTAACTTCTATGTTTATAAGACACACACATGATGATACAAATCAACACTATCACTGTATTATTTTGAGGTTATCATATTGCAAACTTAGAATGCATGTAGTGTAATTTGTGCATAAGAGATGTGCTATCCAAAAACATCTGCCCATACATATTTTCTCTATTGAGCATGTAATGCTGTGCAACTATTTTTAACTATGTACACCAATCACTCTATCAATAAATTTTTTTCTCCCTTGCAACAATTGAAGAAGGGAAATTTGAACCTAGGATCTTCTCAATGTAAGGATTGTGCAATACCACTAAGCTAATAAGGCTATGAGCCACTCTAGTCACTTGTTAGGTCATGAGAAAAGTATAATAACAATTAGAGTTAAAAGTATCTCCCAAAAAAAAAATTAAGAAAAACAGGTGAATTTATCCCTTATCAAAGGAAAGCCTTTAGACTATCCTTGTTTAACCTTCTTGATTCTATGGCTCAAAAGATGCACTACCGTGATGATTTTTATTTTTTATTTTTTATTTTTTTAGATACCACTACCATGTTCGTTTAACAAGAAAAGTGTGAAGGTCTGAAAGATGATGGATCTTAGGATTTAGGATATAGTGATCTCTTGAGGTCATGAGTTCAACTTTACACGCATGCCTTGTGTCTAGATCATGTGACTTACAGAACCATGAAGTTTTTAAAGCATAAGGATTCTTGAGTGCACCACACAAAGTCAATTGGATACTTCAGATTATATTAAGTTTATCAAAAAAAAAATCAATAAGCTTCCTTACTGTACCAAAAGGGAATAATTTGAGTATCTATTATTTTATGAAAACCAATATTCATTGTTCATTCCAAAATTTTAGGACCACATAAAATGCTATAACTTGTGTTACAATTATCCATGTAACAGACTGAGTGGTAGAAAAAAAGTGATAAATTCATATAAAAGTTATAGACAGTCAGTCACAGTTCAATTTGACAAGTAGGATAGTTGTTGCAAAAATTGTGGTATTTTATATAGTACTAGAAGTTATTTTGTTTGCGTGAACACCAAGCACGGAATTAGATCTTCAAATTGTATCACCATGATTTACGTAAATTAAGTTCACTAGAAGTTAAATCACTTATCAGTATCATCTAGTTGATATCATGCACAAAACGACCAAAAAAACCACATTATGATTTTTGGCTATATAAAGTTGAAACATCTCTATAGTCTCGATTATTAAAAATAAATAAATAAAATTAAAATTTTAAAAATCTTAAGTCTTATTAGTTTGCATTGTTTGGTATAAAAATATTTGGTAAACTTATGGTTTCATAAGAAGAATAGACTAAACTAGGGTCGGCTTGACAACACAAGAGACAAGCAAAAATCTCCTGCAGGGCCCCAAGTACAGCATATTTTTCTCCCCGCCTATTGCTGAAGGCACCCTCTCAAATTAATATTGTCACCAATGAGAAAAGGAACTAACTATATGCGAGAACAATAAGTCAATATATTTACTTGCTCATCAAAAATAAAACTACAATCCAAATCTTCAGTGAAAGAAGAATAAGAAAATATATGGCCTTAACTAGAAAATATGTATAAACTCTACACTGATTACTCTTGCAAGGCAAACAAGCCAATATAAAGTGACTCCGCCACATCAATCATCATCAAAACCAAGAACCTGTTGCTTAAGCTCTTCAATTTTAACAGACAACTCTTCCCTATTTTTCTGCAAGTCAATAGAAGTTAATTAGTATGGCTATTCATACAATCAAGGATTAATTCTAAATTCAACTCATTTTGTGGGGGTACCTTAAAGATCAGATAGCGATAGCCGAACCAGAATGTGTAGCCAAGACCCACGACTTCCATCAACTTGGGAAACTGATTTTATAACATTGAAAATCAATTTCCAGACAAGCAATATAAAATTTGTTCATAGTTCCAAAAAAGGTATGGAATTAACCCAAAACACACACGCACCAATGGAATAGAATCAATAGCGCCTACAAAGACTGATGATAACCACAGGGCAACCAAAGCACCGCCACCATATAGAAGAACGGTAGATGTATCGTACGAATCAAACTGCATGATAACGAGAAAGCCATCAGTATTGCTATACAAAAAATATGGGAATTATATTCAAAGACAACTCAGCCAGACAAAAGTGTAGGTTCTGTATAGTATCAACATTGACACGTCATATTTACAAAATATTTTGACTTCATTTTCATGTGCACTACATTTTGCATGTGTTTGGAGTTCATAACCTCCAATGTAGCAATCAAAACAGTGCCCTAAAGGTCATTGTATGTTGTTGACCAAATAGCAATCAAAACAGTCCCCTAAAGGTCTGATAGTGAGGGGCAACAAGCTAGTCCAGGGATTGAACTCACACAGCCATAATTGATTTAGCACCAAACTTTATGTTGCTTATACAAGTAATTAACCCCACCTCCCCCCCCCCCCCCCAACCCCACCATTTTATTGATCATAACACAACTCACACAGCCACAGAGAATTGAACCAACAAACTTGACCTCCAATCCTTACATAACAGGGGCCTTGGTCCAAGAACCACTAGCATTAGTGACTGATTCCTTTACAGACAACAAAGTCCATAAGTCAATTACAAGGTTATAAATTGTAACTTTTTATTAACAAATTTCAAGATTATTACTTTCACGGCCCCAAGCTGAAATAAATCTAAACACAACCTCGAGACAAGTCAAAAGCAGTAAAGCAGCTACTCCGCCAATAAATAAAAACAAAGGAACATTTACAAGAAGGAAAGAAAAAGAGGAAATGTGAACAGGGAGAATAAGTGAGCACATTTTTAACAGAATATTTTGAAATAAAAAAGAAGAAAGTTTCATGCAAAAATATCAGAGAGATCAAGAGATCTTAATGGCATGAAAAGAGGTTAAAAAAATTATGACACTCCCTAACATATCACCCATCCATGCTCAATACAAGAAAATCAAACACTTACCTTTTAAAGCATTTGAAGAAATTTTAAAAAATAAACATACAATAGAGAAGAAAAAAAAAATGAGAACGCCTACATGTAAAATGGGATCAAAACCAATGCGAAGATAAGCCACTTTCATGGATGAAAGGACCAAGATTTTGAAAAGATCCTCTTTATAATAAATAGTTAAATACATGAGAAATAAACACACAACATTTGCAACATCGACCAAAAATTAATCGTGGTTGACTATATAAAAAATAATACAAATAAGTTTGAGCCCGCAAAAAATAGGATAATAGATGTTAAATAGAGAAGGGAAAAAGGAAAAAATAGATGGAGGGAACTGTCTGTTGCTCAGGTAAGCGCTCTGAGTTGAATTTATATAAGGAAGCTATATATAAGTCAACCAGACTAAAAATAAGACCAACAGCAAGCAGAGAAAATAAATAAATGAATATATATGGACTCAAATGTACCCTTGGTAAGCTATAAGACAGTAAGAGTGAGTGAGAGTTCCCCCACCAATCTCAACTTTCTCTAAAAATTGGACTTGAAAAGAAAAAGGAGCTAAAATTCAAGAATGAATTTTTTTTTATTGGTAAATTCATGACTGATTTGTTATAAACAAGAACAAAAAAGAAGTGTAAAAGCATAATGAATTCCTTTTTCCCCACTAAAATATATATTTAAAAAAAATGTAGAAGTGTAAAAGCATAATGATAGGAAATTGGAACAAATGGGAGAAGAGGAGAAGAAGAACGAATTCTGAGTGTTAAAAAGTATTTTTGTAACTGTTATTCAAGGTTGCTCAGGTAACCGCTCAGGATCGACATGACTGTCGAA
Source organism: Lithocarpus polystachyus (assembly GCA_033629205.1). Classification (NCBI taxonomy): domain Eukaryota; kingdom Viridiplantae; phylum Streptophyta; class Magnoliopsida; order Fagales; family Fagaceae; genus Lithocarpus; species Lithocarpus polystachyus. The sequence goes on from CM066167.1 coordinate 55,703,751, forward strand.
ATTTCATTAAGCATTCTATGAACACTATCAACCATTTAAAGCATTCATCATAGCAACCAAGTTTGCAATTTCATTAAACCACTTTCTATAAAAATTGGACTTGAAAAGAAAAGGAGAAATAAAATTCATGACTGATTTTTTTTTTTTTTTTTTGGGGTAAATTCATGACTGATTTGCTATAAACAAGAATGAAAAAGAAGAATAAAAAGCATATTGGATTCTGTTTTCCCTGCTAAGATATATATTAAAAAAACGTAGACGTGTAAAAGTATAATGATAGGAAATTGGAACAAATGGGATAGGAGGAGAAGAAGAATGAAAACTGAGTGTTAAACAGTATTTTAATAACTGTTATTCAAGGTTGCTCAGGTAACCGCTCAGGATCGACATGACTGTCGAAATTTCATCAAGTATCAACCATTTAAAGCATTCATCATAGCAACCAAGTTTGCAATTTCAATAAACCACTCTCTCTGAAAATCGGACTTGAAAAGAAAAGGAGAAATAAAATTCATGACTGATTTTTTTTTATTGGTAAACTCATGACTGATTTGTTTTAAACGAGAATGAAAAAGGCATTTCTTTCATTTCCAAGAGAGACCAAAATTTGAATTCTGTTTTCCCCACTAAAATATATAAAATGGAATAAGTGTAAAAGCATATTGATAGGAAATTGGAACAAATGGGAGAAGGGAAGAAAAAGAACAAAAACTGAGTGTTAAAAAGCATTTTAAGAACTGATATTCAGGGTTGCTCAGGTAACCGCTCAGGATCGACATTACTGTCGAAATTTCATCAAGCATTCCATGAACACTATCAACCGTTAAGAGAATCATCATAGCAACCAAATTTGCAATTTCATTAAACCACTTTCTCCAAAAATTGGATTCAGAAAGAAAAAGGAGGAATAAAATTCATGATTTACTTGTAAATTCATGTCTGATTTACTATAAACAGGAATGAAAAAGGCATTCCTTTCATTTCCAACAGAGACCAAAATTTGAATTCCAGTTTCCCCACTAAAATATATATTAAAAAAACATACTACTCATTATCATTTATTTCTAAGAAGACATCGAACAACAAAAGAGGATGATAAATATTCAATCAAGCATCCAATAGCTTTGTCTTCATCTCTCTTCTACAAACACCTAATACCCTACATTGTAAAGTCAAGTATTCATGTCTAGTCATAAAAGAACATTATTAGTTCTACTAGAGTATTTGCTAACAGAAATTCAATACATAATCAACCCCACATGAACAACAACAACAATTCAATACAAACAAAACACACACACACACACACACACACTACCGAGAAAGTATCTCCACAAGACTCCGCTAAGATCCGAACTCAAATATTAAATCTTTACACCATAATAATCCTACCAATCTAAAATGTGTTGCCAATTTTTATCAAAATCGTCCATTTAAGAACCCCAAACCCTCCTAACCAAGCATTTTGTATTATATAGTCATGCATACATAAATTTCAGATATTAACCCACATAGAATTCTTTCACTCACACACATATAAACATCGAAACATGCATGTATGTGAAGACAAACAATCATAAAACTATAATTCTGGGATTTTGAAAGGGACCTTTATATTAAGCTGATCCAAAAACTCAAGCGACTCTGCTTGGTCCTCCTTGGCAGGAGGCTTTTGTTTAGGCACTTCTGTGGCTCCGTTTTCACTTAATATCTTATTCTCAGCTGGTGAAACTGAAACATCATCCAACGTTATCACTCTGTCGCGTTCTTCAGCCACATACCTGTTTGCCCCACCTGGTGTTTCTTCAGATGACGCTGCTCTTGGAAATGTATTGGTAAAATAAAGCGGCCCTGAAAAAAAAAACCCAAAACCCATCAATCAATCAAAAAAAATATAAAGACCCAAATGCAAAACAACATGTTAAAACCACGAGAAAGAACATACGGGAGCGTAGGCCAGCGGTTGTGGGAGAGAGAATTGATTTTCTAACAGAGAAAGAAGGATTGGAGCGGAAATGAGTAGCGAGGAGTGTGTGTGTGTGGTGGCGGTTGTGCAAATTGGAGATGGGTCGAGCCGTGATGATGGTGCACAGCTCCATGTTTGTGGAGGCTGCTGCTGCGCTTGAGCTGTGGAATCGGAAGTGAGGAGTGAAGTGAAGTCTGGTTCGAACACTTGTTGTTGCCCACCCTCTTTTTTATAAGAGGGCGTGGCTAGGGTTTCCTTTCTTTATTTTTCTCCTCCTTTTAAAATTAGGAAAAAATAATAATAATTTATCGAATGCATTGGAATGTGTAATTGTGTATGTCTCAGCAGAAGAAAAATAATGCTAATATTAATAAAAATAAAATTATTGGTTGGGTAGATAAAAAAGTGAAAAATGTTGAGAGATAAAAATAAATAAACAAAAAGCTTTTCACCATATATGTTTGGTTGAGTGTGAGTTTAGAAATATGGAAGGAGGAAACAATGTTTTGTTCGGTTGAAAAGAAAATAAGAAGATGAAAAATATGCGTTTATTATTATTATGTCTCAATTACATAAGAACTAATTTTTTAATAATTTTTCTTTTAGTTTAATTTTTAAAAAATATATATTGTAATAAGTAATTTTTTAATTATTATAAACTTACAAACCAATTACAACTAATAAAACATCCGACCAAAAAATAATCTACCATTTTGTTAAAAAGAAGGCAAAAATAAAGTACACAGTATTAATAATAAAAATGGGTAAATGAGTCATTTCACATCTATATGATAGTCACTTTTCTTCCCCTTGTTATTCTTAGATTGTGGAGATCAATTTTTGTAAAACTGTGAAATGACAATTAAAAAAAAAATCTATAATTTATGTGTTTGATATAGAATAAGGAAAAATTAAAAGATTAATATTCATGTAAATGTTATACTTCATATAAAATTCTTTCGTTATATGTGACAAATGAATATCTTCTGTTTTTCTCTATTTTATTTTTCTTGTTTTCTCTCCTTATGCCACATGAATCATCCTGCATTCCTTTTATTTTACACATTAGGGGTTGTTTGGTGGAAAAAAATGCTCACTCATCACTCATCACTGAAATATCATCACTCATCACTCTATAACTCATTTCTTATCACCCAATAATGATGAAATATCTCACTCAGCCCGTTTGGCACCCAAAACCTAGTTATGTTTTCAACATAAAAAGCTAAAAAAATTGGGACCCACACACTTTGACCTTACCTGTGCACCCGAACCCCTACCCAGCCTATTAACTCCACTCAACCCAAATATCTCATGTGGGGGCCTAAACCCGCCTGCAATATTGGGCCTTGGGCCTGCCCGAGGAACAGTGCCTCCTCAGATATATTATTCGGTCACCAAGCCTGGGTCTATGGGTCAAAGCATGTATTCGAAGAACTTTAACAATAAGCGTTCACCCCGGGGGCACAGGAAGGAACGAAGGATCATGGAGCGCCTAGAGAGGGGCTACGACCTCCATATTAAATGCTTGGCAGCTACCCTCCTGGCCGCATTTATGTGGAGGAGACCCCCAAACAGTGTTGCCTTGGCTATCACGACTCACGAAAAGCTGAACATGGTGGCTGATGGGACGGGTACTCAAGTGACGACGTAAACAACCAACAAGTGGAGGTTCAGGATTATCCTAGAAGGGTATATATAATGTAAAGGATCCCTGAGCTGTGGGGGGGGGGGGGGGGGGGACAAGAAAAGGAAGAAACTTGTAAGAAAAGCTATTAGAGGTAAAATAAAGGCAGAATCAATCTCCTCAGACCTCTCCGAGGACATCCTTGCACAAATAGCTCTTGTGATTTCCTTTTCTTTATTACGAAAATAGCACCGATCCACCACACCACTCACTACGGCCCGGCCTCTCAGCCCACCTCTCTATAAATTTATTGTCTAGGCTACTTGGGTTTGAGCTGATACATTACATTAGGCCCAACACTTAAACCGGGTCCCCACATCTCACTTTACCAAACCACATTTCTTCTCACATGCTCAACACCATTAATGGCTTCCGCTCAAGCGTCACCCACTTGCATCAATGCTGTCAACAATGCCACCGATTTCTTCCACCTTCCTTGTCGCCAGACTTCACAGTGCTCGACTTTGGGTTTGATTCTTCTTCGTCTGATGGGTCGGCGTGACTGGGGTGAAGGATGAAGAATGAAAGGCAAATCAGAGAAGAAAGGTGTAAAAGGGGAGGGCGTGTGAGATTGGAGAAGAAATGTGTGAAATGCTCCTAGGGATTTTGCTCTGAAGATTTTCGTGTGAAGGGGAGGCACTGTGATTTGCCGTTGGGTGGAGTGTTGGAGATAGCAAAGCTTTGAGATGGATTTGACAACTCTCTATTGTGGGCCCATGTGTTTTGATGGAAATTACCAAAATGACACTGTTACTCAATTTCCATAACTCAAAAACACCTAAAACTTGTTTCTAGTTTTCATAACTCATCACTCAATTTAGTGAGAATTGAGTGATAAAAACAAAAACTCAGAACAAATCCAAACAAGTGTTTGCTCTGTAGGACCCACCAATTTTGAGTGATGGGTGATGAAAACACCAAAATCCAAACAACCCCTTAAATTTCTATCCATATTAAAAAATAGTCCTCACCACACAATTCGCACAAGTGATACTTTATTGCATAGGGTGCTTTCGTCATGTGACTCATAATTGTATTAAAAATATTAAGTTGGTTTGTGCTATGTGAGCTATATATCTAAAGTTTAAAATATTACTCCAATTGAAATTATATAGTCAAATTTTTTTAAAATAACTTTAATTATTTATTTTAGATTATATAGCTTTTGGTTATATGTATTGTAGGGGAGGATTTTTGTTCCAAGCCTGCAAGCAATTTGTCCACTCTAGGGCCAAAGGACCTGCACGGCTTAGTTCCTTCAAGCGACATGAGCAGTTTTTGAGACTTGCTCTTGCATCGAAGAAAGATGCGCCTCACTCATGTCTTATAAGCCTTAGTTGAAGGCAAGAGTGTACCATTACAACACATGCCGCTTATAAGGTATGAGTGAGGTGATGGAAAATTACATGTTTGTATTGCATACAAAACATACGCAGCTAAAAATTAACGAATCTACTTCATTCATAATTGATAACATGCACTATGCAAGTTTCAGAATATATGAATAAGAGTGTGTACCTTGGTGCGGTGAAATTCAAAACCAAAGAGAAGAAGTTCTTGAGAACACTTTCAATCTTCACTCCAATTCCACTTGATGCCTAAGATGTGTGGTCTCTCAATCAGTTCTATATGTTTGTTCTAGAGAGAATATGAAGGAGTCTCTCTCTTTTTTACTTATATGAACATACAAACCATTTCATTCTAATATAAAATTCTGTATGTTTCTCTCCACATAACTAATTATCTAATTGGGCTAGCCTTTTGGGCCTTCCCAATTGGGCTTTAATGTGTGGCTTGGAGTGAGACCAAAAGGGAACAAATAAGACACTAACTCCAATGGGCCTTGGGCTTTTCTGTCAACTCTTGATAAGTTCAAAGTTACCATTAATTATATTTAATACCACTATATAAATATAATTGCACTCTAGGCCTTATTAGTAAATTATATCCCAAGACTTTATTATACATGTAACCCCTTCATAAAATATTCGTAGTAATACAAAGTCATGAATATAGACTGCCACTTTGTAAATTACTACATCTTAATCCTTGAATACCCGGTTTAATCCTTTTAAGTTATTCATCATATATTTATGAAATCTAATTTTATAAATATATACTTTAGTCTTACTAAAGTGGTTAGGCCTAACTCTCTGAATAACTGAACCCATTAAACTTATCTCAATGGAATATTTTATATCTCCGTTAAGAGACTATAAATTCCATCTTGAGAATATATGTTTCATCAACACTAAATGTGGCTATCCAACATACTGAAATTTTGACCGTTACTTTAGATCTCACTCCTGATATATCAAAGCAACCTACATTTCATGATCAGGTCCATTATTCTCTCAGGATTAAGAGTTCATGTGAATACAAGTCATGAGATTTATTATTCAATTGACAGTCGTTAGGAGAATAATAAATCTCACAGTGGTCCAGTTCAATATGTCTTAACTCTTAAAACATATCAACATATCAACTAGAAGTCACCACTTCCATGATCAAGACAAATCATCGTAGTTAATATGTTATAGTCTTTGTAGATGAAATACCCAATTTTATCACCGACTACGAACTATAATTTTAAGTTTACAAAGAACTTGTGATTTATATCTTCTGTGACTTTTCACATAAATCACATACTATGCATCTCATGGACTATATGATAATGTCCGAATATTCATGTTACCATTATTTTAGATAAGAATAAAGCAACTTTATTGAACACAATATTAAGTCATACATCATTTAATACATAATGTCATACATAATATCATACATAATATCATTCAATAGGATTTAAGGGCACTAATCCTAACATGAGGCGCATCTTTCTTCGATGTGGGAGCAAGTTTTAAAAATTGCTCATGTCGCTTGAAGGAACAAAGTCGTATGGGTCCTTTGGCCCCATAGCAAACAAACTGCTTGCGGGCTTAGAACAAATCCTCCCCCACATGTATAAAACAACATTTTTTAACTTTTAGTTGACCTCTAAATATTGTGTCACAAAGGTTTTGGATGTCTTTTAATTTTAAATATCATTATTATAATATATATTTTTACTTAAATAATATAATATTTTTAATCAAATTTAAACTTTATTCTATATTTAAACTTATATTACAATATTGTCATATCATAATTGTCTAAAAATGCTAAAATAGATAGCTATACTTATTCTCAAATATATATATATATATATATATATGTATATATAGTTTTATATACAAGCACAATTATATTAAACTAGCTTATAGCCTCATGCATATGCATAGATACACTTAAAGATATACAAAAAGATGTATAGTATAATTCACACACATATATATAATTTAATTAAATACTTGTTAGTCATTCTTATTTTTTGTTAACTTTTTAAAAAATCTTGTAAAAATATTATTAGGTATAAAATGTAAACTTTTCATGGTTTAATTTTATTATTGTGGGGACACAAATTACAAATTGGGCTGGATGGACTCAAGCCCAACAAGTAACAATATTCTTACAATGAATTTGTAAGAGAGTGGGCTAAGTAAACTCGGTTGAGAGAAAGCTGGTTGATGGCCTAACCCTGGCTATGATTAGATTGGTAGAGACGGAATGTTGGAACTGATTAAATGTTGCAGCGCTTCATCCGAGGAGATTGCCTTAGTAGTTGATTCAAGGTTTCTCTTGCTCTTTCTCTCTTCTCCTTTTTTCTCCCGATCGTTCAATGTCCCTTCTCCTTCTTTCCCACTCTATTTATATGCCAATTTTACTTCCTGTGCCAGTTAGGCAAGTCTTCTTTGATACTTGTCCCATCAGCCTTTACCTGAAATCTTCAGATGGCAGCTGTAAAAGATGAAGGTCATTGTTCAGGTGTCTTTTCCTCATTAATGCGACCATGATGTTAGCTGCAGCATTATAAATGCGGTGGCAGCAGTCTTTTGCTTAATATCTGATCTTTGCCACCTGTCCTTTTTGCCCATATAGGTCAGGAAATTCTCCGGAAGAGCTAGGATTGGTATTGGAGCATTCATCTGGATCACCCTTTTGACAATCCGAACAGGTAAGTCTTCTCGGAATAGTCTTTTTTCCCGTGACTTACACTTTAGAATCGAGTTAGGCTGGGCACACTCCTCAGGATTGGTTGTCCTCGGATGTACGGGCCTCCTCAGACAGGCCCGCGGCCCATTAACTGATATTGGGCCTTTCACCCCTACAATAGCCCCTCAAAATTCTGACCTTCCCTCTTATCCAAGGAGAAGGACGGGATTTTGACTTCTCCAAGAGTCGATTCCATCAAACCTCTAAGCTCCTCCATGTGGAAGTGTCGTTTCGCAAGCCTCTCAATTTCTGATGACGCTTCAGAAATTGAAACGCGTCATTTATTGTTCTGGGTGGCGTTTTGTCTCTTTTATTAACGGTGAGATGTAGATCGTATGGCTGGGATTTCTTCGTGAAATTTCGAGCAGGATAACTCCCACCCACTTTCACCTACTATAAAAAGGGCTCTTAGGAGGTAGTTTTGCCCATTTTGTACACGTTCAAGCACTCCAACGTTCTTAAGCATCCTTGCCAACATACGTTTACTGGTTTTAAGTAGTCTGAGGACATTCTAACAAAGAATCCTAAGTGTTTTAAGAAATTTCTGAATTAGATGTACCAATTACTTCTGTAAGTACTTGGCCTCCAAGTTCTTTTCTCCTCGGCCGAGCACCTAGGCTTTCTCCTTTTTACATTTTCTCATCTTAGGAAACTCCCTTAGTTTTTCTTTACATACCAACATGGGTAGGTTTAAGAACTTAGTTGATACATCTGTGGCCATAGAGCTCTTTAAGGCAAAGTACCATATACCTGAGGGGGTTAGTCTTCGCTACTACCTGCCGGAAAATATTATGACTCATAGGAAAACTGATGAGGTGGTTATTCCTGTGATAGCCTTCTTGGAAGGAGGGATGACCATTCCGATGGGCACGGTGACCCGGGAATATCTTAGGAGCTATAGGTTGTGTCCGCACCAATGTGCTCCCAACCTGTTTAGGGTCTTAGGCTGCGTCGATGCCCTTAACCAGATGATGGATTTGCAGCTCACCTAGCACGACGTCGTACATATGTACGAGTGTCATTCCCAGGCCGACAGGGGATATTACTTGAAATCCCGGTCTCCCATCGTTAAGATGGTGTCGTGCCTTCCGAAGTCCAACAAGGACATGAAGGACGACTACGTCATCGTCTCTGGGGCATGGCATGACGGTCACCATTGCCCGATCAAGGAAGGGAAGCCAGGTGGGATGCTTTAGGATTAGATTGAGTTAACCTAGGATCTAGGTTCTAGACTTTATTTTTCCGTGTTGTTTTATCATCTGGTTTTGACATGATGTAGTTAATTCCATGTTCTGTGGTCGTGATTGCAGATAGGAAGTTCGTCGCTCCTCGCCTCAGCCTCTTGAACGTGCCGGGACTTAACAAGCTTCTAAGGTCTGAGGTGTGTGTGCACACGGACGGCCAATTACGTGCTGCTGACCTTATACTGGACTTTACTCCTTTGACGGATAGCTTTCTGGACGTTGGCAACTCCATCCGAGCAGGCGATAAAAGAATCAACCAGATTGACGTTTCGCAACCGGGCTTTCTGGCCAAGAGAGATCTTCCACCCGTTGAGTGGCCAATCCGACAGGTTACTCCTCAACCCGCTGTTCAAAGGGAAGGGTCTGCTTCACCTCTGCTGTCCTTGGAGGAAGAGATAGACGGATTCCGCTTCGACGGTGAAGAGGAGGTGCAGGGCGAGCTTCAGGATATCCTAGAGTCCGAGAGCACCGAGGAGGAGGAAGAAGATATGCCTCTCAAGCCCAGGGCAGGACTAAAGGCTCACATTGCTGGGAGGAGCAAGGGTGCATCTTCCACCGAGGCGCCCAAGGAAAAGACCACCGACCAGCTTCCTCCACCCCCTTCTCTCCCCGCCATCGAGGTTGGTCTTCTTCCCATGGTAGACTTAAAGAAGAAGAAGAAGGTGGTGGATGTCGACGAAGAGGAGGGTGAAGTGCCCCCTCCTCAGCAGAAAGCTCCCAAGCAATACAAGGGTGGGAGAGAAAACAAAAGGGTCTCTTTGCTCGAGCACAGGAGTGACTCCCACTCTAGGGAGGTTCAGCTGCCTCCGGCCTGGAACCCAAGGTTGGACCTGGATGGCGCGCCCATTCCCTCCACGGCCTCTATTAGGGAATTTCAGAGGGGGCGCTTGGGCTACATTGCCGAGGCCCTGGAGCGCCCTCTCCTTTTGCCCAAAGACATGGAGACAGTGAGGTCGTGAAGGCAAGCCGACCTGTTCATGTCAATGAAGAGAGACCTAGCCATGGTAAGTTCCTGATCACCTCGTTGCATAGCAGACTAGGTTAGGTGTGTATTGTGTATTTTTCTTATACTGTTAGTGATACAATTTTGTCTCTCTTACTGTGCAGCTCACACAGCAAGTCTACGTGGCCGAGGACTGGGTCAGGGATGCACGAAACTTGGCTAGGACCGAGACCCAGTCCCGCCTGGCAGTAGAGAGAGATATGGAGGTTTTGAAAAAAGAAAAACAGGAGTTAGCCAAGAAGCTAACTACGGAGGAGAGGGAGAGGCGGAGCGCCGAGGCTGGCCTCAAGAGCGCCCAGGATCAGGCCGAGGACCAGAGGAAGAAATTATATACTACAGAAATAGAGCTGGCAACCCAAAGGCAGCTGATTTTGGAGCTCAAGGCCAGCCTTGAGAAGGCCGAGGAGGCAGAAAAGGAGGCTCGGGAGGCCCTTGGAGCTGCTGAGGCCGAGAAGCAGGCCGACTACATCCGTGGCATCGAAGAGACGGAAATAAGGCTGGCGGAAGAGGTCTCTGAGGTATGTAGGGACTATCGCAAGTTCACATGGGAGGAAGCCCTGAACTTGGCAGGAGTCCCGCTTGACTCGGACCTAAGGCAGACGGGGAGGATATACTATCATCCCCACATCAGTTTGACCCCGGCTGACCTCGCCCCCTTATCTTCTCAAGTTCCGGAGTAAGCAAGCTTGGCGCTTATCCCTCATGAAGCCGCCGAGGAGGTTGAGGAGGGACAAGTTGCCCCAATTGAACAAGTAGCTCCAGATGTTTCTTCTGCCGATGTGGATGCTGATAAGGCCAGTGACGCAGCCCCCTCGGAGGTTGAGACTGGATCATCTGTAGTAGAGCCGAGCGGAACAGGCAGCCTTCCTTCTTAGATTAGATAGGCTTAGGATTAGGATTGTTAGTTGCTGTAGTTGTTATTGTTTGTTGCCCTTTTTTTTTATTAATGTAACGACTATTTTGTGTGTTGGGATAATGTACTTCAATTTTTGATTTAATGAAAATATTTCATTTGCTTTCAGCTGTTCCCAATTTTGTTTATTTGCTTGTGAAAAGTCTAAGTTTACAGACTAAAATAGCAATAGAAAGCCTTAACGTTCACATCAAAGACATTTAATTAACTTAATTTTATCTCAGCAAATGAGTATGAATTCAAGCAAGTACAATCAACCGTCTTATTATTGACTCGGTAAAATTGAATGAGTACAGTAACTCAAAGTATGCAGTCAGAGTGAGTATGAAAGTTTAAACTTCGGCATAGTACTAAGTGATACGTGTGTTATGGTGACATGACTTTGAGTGTATGATCCGAGGGGTTAGGCATGCCTGAGGTTCTATACGGCATTTAGAAAAATGAAGAAAATTGCTGATTTACTCAAGGCATGTGGTCCGAGGGACCAGGCATGGCCAAGGTTTTGTTCAGTACTTAGGAGCATTAATTTACCCAAGGTGTACTTAGGAGTATTAATTTACCCAAGGTATGTGATCCGAGGGATCAGGCATGACCAAGGTTTTGTTTAATACTTAGGAGTATTAATTTACCCAAGGTATGTGGTCTGAGGAACCAAGCATGACCAAGGTTCTGTTTAATACTTGGTAGTATTAATTTACCCAAGGTATGTGGTTCGAGGGACCAGGCATGACCAAGGTTCTGTTTAATACTTAGGAGTATTAATTTACCCAAGGTATGTGGTCCGAGGGACCAGGCATGACTAAGGTTCTGTTTAATACTTAGGAGTACAAGTAATATAATAGACTTCGATGAGAGAATAGAAACTTTTATTAATAATAGTACCTTTTTAGATTATTTACATTCCAGGGGTGTATTACAGCTCTTTCGTCCAAATCTTCCAAGTAAAAGGCCTCTATTCCGGCTACTGATAGAATGCGATATGGCCCTTCCCAATTGGGTCCTAGTTTTCCCCAGGCCGGGTTCTTTGCTGTGCCCACGACTTTCTGTAAAACCTAGTCCCCTGGTGCGAGTGGTCTTAGCTTGACGTTGGCATCATAACTCTGCTTGAGTTTATGTTGATAGTAGGCTAGTTGAACCGTAGCGCTTTCTCTACGCTCAGCAACTAGGTCCAGATTGTCCTTTAGCAATTTGTCATTGTCGGCCGAGGTAAATGAACTGGTTCTAAGCGTAGGGAACCTAGTTTCTATGGGGATAACAGCCTTAACACCGTACGTCATTGTAAATGGGGTCTCTCCTGTAGATCTTCGAGGAGTTGTCCTGTAGGTCTAGAGGGCATGTGGCAGTTCTTCCACCCATTTTCCTTTGGCATCATCCAACCTCTTCTTAAGACCATTTACTATGACTTTGTTAACTGCTTCAACCTGGCCATTTCCTTGAGGATACGCAGGGGTGGAGTACCTATTCGTAATGCCTAATCCACAGCAAAATCTTCTGAACGCTTTACTGTCAAATTGAAGACCATTGTCCGAGATGAGAGTATGTGGTACTCCGAACCGGATTATGATATTCTTCCATACAAACTTCTGGATATCTACATCCCTGATGTTTGCCAGTGGCTCGTCTTCAACCCATTTGGTGAAATAGTCTGTTGCGACGACCAAGTACTTCTTACTCCCGGCTGCTTTAGGAAAAGGGCCTACAATGTCCAGGCCCCACTGAGCGAAGGGCCACGGACTTGACAAAGGATTCAGAACTCCTCCTGGTTGATGTATATTTAGTGCAAACCTCTGGCATTGGTCACACTTCTTTACATATTCCTGTAATTTTCTTTGCATGTTTGGCCACCAGTATCCCTAAGTTAAGGCTCTGTGTGCTAGAGATCTTCCTCCTGTATGGCTGCCACAAATCCCTTCATGCAGCTCTTCGAGGAGTAGCTCCGTGGTTTCATTATGCACGAACAATAAGTAGGGTCTAGAGAAAGAGCGTTTGTATAGCTTACTGTCTCCGGATAGCCAGAACCGAGGAGCTTTTCTTCGCACCTTATCGGCTTCGGCCTTGTCTGCTGGTAAGACATCGTCCTTGAGGTAGATCACCATAGGGTCCATCCAGCTTGGCCCCACTCTAACTTGATAGATGCTAAACTCTTCTTTCTCCTCGGCATGCCTCTGAACATCTTCTACCAGAATAAGTCGGGGTAACCCCTGAGCCGAGGAGGTAGCAAGTGTGGCCAAGGAGTCCGTATGTGTGTTCCCACTCCGAGGAACATGTTGTAGATTAAAGGACTTGAATCACGACTGCAATTGCCTGACTTGCCTCAAATACTTCTGCATCCTCTCGTCACGTGCTTCTAATTCCCCCCTGACCTGTCCGATGACAAGTGCTGAGTCTGAGAACACCTCTATAGTGCTCCCGCCCATTCTTTTAATCATGGCCATTCCAAGCAGTAACGCTTCGTATTCGGCCTCATTATTAGTAGCCGAGAAGTTTAGTCTTAGGGATTTTTCGATGACAACATTCTCAGGGGATATCAAAACTAACCCCACCCTTAAGCCTCTCTGATTAGCCGCACCGTCAGCATACAACTTCCAGGGTGAAGACCCTCACCCTGAAACAAGGCCAATTGAACTTCCATCCATGGGCATCGCCTCAGCAATTTCTTCTAACATAGGCTCAGCAAACTCGGCCACAAGATCGGCCAGCACCTGCCCTTTGACCGAGGTGCGAGGCATGTACTTTATGTCAAAAGCCCCTAGGATGGTGCCCCACTTGGCAATCTTTCCGGTATAGTCTGCACTCCGAAGTAGTGATCTGAGTGGGAGTTGGGTAAGGACTACAACCGTATGAGATTGGAAGTAATGAGGGAGTTTGCGAGTGGCATGAACTACTGCGAAGATGGCCTTCTCCAGGGGTAGGTAACGGACCTCGGCCTTTTGAAGGGATTTGCTAACATAGTATATAGGTTTTTGAATGCTATTGTCGACCCGTATAAGTACTAGACTCACAGCATGAGTGGCTACAGCGATGTAAGCGAACAGGACCTCGTCTGTTGTGGGGCTGGACATAATGGGGGGTCGAGATAAGTATTCCTTTAGCTGCTGGAAAGCCCGAACACACTCTTCATTCCATTGAAACTCCTTTCATTTGTTCAGTAGCTGGAAAAAGGGCCGACATCTTTCTGCAGATTTGGAAATGAATCGGTTGAGAGCAGTGGTCATCCCAGTCAACTTCTGTACTTCTTTTGGGTTCCGAGGAGGCTGCAGACTGTTAATTGCTTTTATTTGATCGGGGTTCACCTCAATTCTGTGATGGGTGACCATGTAGCCCAAAAACTTTCTTGATCCAACGCCGAACGAGCATTTTGACGCATTGAGTCGCAATTTATGTTTTCTTAACATTTCAAAGATGCTCCCGAGGTCGCTAACATGCTCGGACTCTATCATACTCTTGACCACCATGTCATCAATGTAAACCTCAATATGTTTCCCCAGCTGCAGCTCAAACATTTTGGTCATCATTCTTTGATAAATGGAGCCTGCATTCTTCAAACCAAATGGCATCACCTTATAATGATAGTTCCCTATGGGGGTTACAAAGGCTGTTTTCTCTTGATCGTCCAGGGCTAAAGGGATTTGGTGGTACCCTTGGAAGGCGTCCAAGAAACTCATTCGCGGATGTCCCACGGTAGCATTTACCAGTTGATCAATTCTAGGCATGGGGAAGGGATCTTTTGGACAGGCTTTGTTTAGGTCCGTAAAGTCTACACATATGCACCATTTCCCGTTCTTCTTCTTCACCACCACCGTATTAGCCAGCCATTCTAGATAGAATACTTCCTTAACAGCTCCTGCCTGCTTGAGCTTGTTCACCTCGTCCCTAACAGCGTCCGAATGCTCTCTGGATGAGCGCCGAGGTGGTTGCTTCTTAGGAAGAGCAGCTGGGCTTACATTAAGATGATGGCAGATAAACTTCGGATCCACCCCCGGGGCCTCGTAAGAGTTCCAGGCAAACACGTCGATGTTTCTTCGAAGGAATGCCAGCAGTTCTACCTTTTCCGAGGTGGGCAAATGAGCCCCAATCTGGAAAAACTTTTCTGGATCTCCTTCGATTATAACTTTCTCTAGCCTCTCACATTTTTCCTCATCCAGCTTTACGGCATTTTGGAGAATCGGGATCTTTGATTGCTACGAGTCTTCGGCCAAGTTAGTTGTAGGCTCGGCATTAGGCCTACGTGTAATGGCAGCAATGAGGCATTGCCTTGCCATAGGTTGGCTTCCAACAATCTCCTCCACTCGTCCTCCAGACGGAAATTTAACTTTTTAAGTGCAAGGTTGATGAAACAGCCCCTAAGGCATGGAGCCAGGGCCTGGATACAATGGCCGTGTAGGGAGAATACACATCCACAACAATGAAGTCTACCTCGACCACTTCGGGCCCTGCTTGTACGGACAGCCTGATTTGGCCCTTAGGGATGACGGTCTTTCCATCAAAGCTGACCAGGGGCGAATCATATGCTGCCAGGTCTTCAGGACGTAAGCCCAGTCCTTTGTACAAGTTCGGATACATGATCTCAGCCCCACTCCCCTGATCGACCATCACCCTCTTCACATCGTACCCTCCTATTCTAAGGGTGATAACCAGAGCGTCATCATGGGGTTGTATTGTCCCCAGTTTGTCTTCGTCCGAGAAGCTTAAGGCTGGTCGGGCCTCCACTTTTGCCCGTTTCGACTCTTGGTTTGCGTCCTCGGCGAATGTCCTGGAAATGGACATCACCCTGGAAGGGCACTATTCGGTTCTTCTGGGGGCCACGAAGATAACGTTAATCGTGCCCAACGGGGGCCTTGATGAGGCGGTCCCCGAAGCCCCTGGCCTGACATGGTCTCCCTGGTTATTTGGGCGATAGACGAACTGCTGCAACTTTCCTTCTCTCACAAGTTGTTCCAAGTGGCCCTTCAAAGTCCTGCAGTCCTCTGTAGTATGCCCTCGCTCCTGATGATACTGGTAGTGAATGCTTTGATTGCGTTTTGTGGGGTCTCCCCCCATCTTGTTGGGCCACCTAAAGTATGGCTCGTTCTGTATTTTTTTCAGAATCTGGTGAATTGGTTCTCGGAACACGGCATGGACTGCCTGTGATGCGGTAGACTCAGACTGCGCGTTATAGTCTCTCCGCGGCCTGCTGTTGCTGTACCGGTCCGACTTGAAATCCCTCCTCTCCTAAGGGATAACCTTAGCTTTTCCCTTTCCGAGCATCTGGTCTTCCTTAACCCGCTTATATTCGTCAATGCGGTCCATCAATCGGCGTACATTTCTCGCGGGCTTCTTGGTCAGCGACTTCCTTAGTTCGTGCTTGGCTGGTAAGCCAACCTTGAAGGTTCTTACGGCCACATCATCGAAACTCCCTTCAATTTCGTTGAACATTTCCCAGTACCTATCTGAGTACGTTTTCAACGTCTCCCTTTCTCGCATAGACATAGATAGCAGGGAATCTAGTGGCTGAGGGACCCTAGTGTTCGTTACAAACCGAGAGCAGAAGGCCCTGGTGAGCGCCCGAAAGGATCCAATAGAATTAGCCGCGAGGCCGTCGAACCATCTCATGGCTACATGTCCTAAACTGGATGGGAACACTTTGCACATGTGGGTCTCATTCCGAGAGTAGACAGCCATTTTCTGGTTGAAATGACTCACATGCTCCACGGGATCAGTTCGCTCATTATATGCAGTGAAGATGGGCTGAGTGAAACGTCGAGGCAGACTTCCTCCTTCGATGCTGCGTGTGAAGGGTGACCTGGAGATCTGGTTGAGTGCCCTATTCATCGCATCACTTCCTGCACCCTTTGAGGACGTGTTTCTGCCCCTGCGGTTATGATGACGTTCTTCCTCATGAGAGAAAGATTCACTAGGAGGTGTCCTGGAGCGACGTCTATAACTAGCATCGTCATCATCATCGGAGGAGTCATCCGTAATGGATGGACTACTAGATGGGCTGCGCCTCCTCCGTGCATGGCGCGGCTTCTTCTTTAGACGCTCGATCTTGCGTTTCATACCTTTCGTGGTGTCCTTATGAAGCTCGTCACCTTCACCTCGACGTCGACTCCGCCCAGTGTGATTTGTGTGCATGCTCCCTTCATTGTCTTTTTCTCGCTCGAGTCGTGAAAAATGGTTAAGATGTTGCGAACCATCTGACTCCGCACTGTTAGGACCTGATCCAGCCATGGTTCAAGCTTCAGCTTACTCAGGCAATCGTTAACTCCCTACAGAGGGCGCCAATTGTGGGGACACAAATTACAAATTGGGCTGGATGGACTCAAGCCCAACAAGTAACAATATCCTTATAATGAATTTGTAAAAGAGTGGGCTAAGTAAACTCGGTTGAGAGAAAGCTGGTTGATGGCCCAACCCTGGCTATGATTAGATTGGTAGAGACGGAATGTTGGAACTGCCTCAGATGCTACTCGGCTTCGTCCGAAGAGATTGCCTTAGTAGTTGATTCAAGGTTTCTTTTGCTCTTTCTCTCTTCTCCTTTTTTCTCCCAATCGTTCAATGTCCCTTCTCCTTCTTTCCCACTCTATTTATATGCCAATTTTACTTCCTGTGCCAGTTAGGCGAGTCTTCTTTGATACTTGTTCCATCAGCCTTTACCTGAAGTCTTCAGATGGTAGCTGTAAAAGATGAAGGTCATTGTTCAGGTGTCTTTTCCTCATTAATGCGACCATGATGTTAGCTGCAGCATTATAAATGCGGTGGCAACAGTCTTTTGCTTAATATCTGATCTTTGCCACATGTCCTTTTTGCCCATATAGGTCAGGGAATTCTCCAGAAGAGTTAGGATTGGTATTGGAGCATTCATCTGGATCACCCTTTTGACAATCCGAACAGGTAAATCTTCTCGGAACAGTCTTTTTTCCCGTGACTTACACTTTAGAATCGAGTTAGGTTGGGCACACTCCTCAGGATTGGTTGTCCTCGGATGTACAGCCTCCTCGGACAGGCCCGCGACCCATTACCTGATATTGGGCCTTTCACCCCTACAATTATTACTTCTTAATTTTTGTTATTGTGAAGCTCTTTTTTTATGATTAATTTATTCTAGACTCTTTGGCTTTTGTATTTAATAACTCACTTTGATGAATATTTATGATGCGATCTCACATTTGATTTTAAAATTAGGAAATAAACTCTCTCTAAAAATAAATAATTTAGAACATATGGCGCAAATTTGGAGTCTAATTTGAAATTATAATTTGATTTTTTTCTAAGTTTTGCGCGCACACACACACACACACACATATCTATTCTTCTAAAAATATTAAATATCTACTAATAACTACCATAATTATCAAAATTCACATTTAAAAAAGAACATATATTTTTGTTAAATTTCATCATGTATTGCAGCGATTACACCTAGTAATTAAATATTACACAAGACATTAGCAAACAAAAAGTGTCTAACAATATAAAATAATGAAAAAATAACATCTTCATATCCCTTTTCCTTTCCCATAAGGAGAAGAGGCCCAAAAATATATATTGGGCCTTGGGCCTTGTCTGAGGACGTTTATTGGTTCGAGGACAGATAAATAGTAATGAAGACGTAAAATCCAAAGCTCCATGAGTAAATTAACTGAGAAAGCTGGGGAAGGTACGCCGAAGAGGAATGTCTCCTTGAATAAGCGAAGCAAAAGTCAAATAACGTGTCTTGTTGCCAAGAGCGCCTTCCAAGAGATTCTGTTGATAAGGATATACTTCATGGAAGCACAAAACATGGGAAAAGCTATGAATATTTAAGAAAAAACTGCTATCACCGCATTGAATGCTCTGTAGCTAACTCTATGGTTGCATTAATGAGGAAGTGATACATGAACAGTAATTTTCAGGCTTACAGCTACTCCTAAAGACTTTAGGTAGGGGCTAATAGCACAAGGATTAATCCCAATAATCTAATCTACACGTGAAGGGTGAAGATGGAATGAAGGGATAGTATAAAATAAGAAGAAGTCCCTGAAAGAAGGGGATCGAAAAATTAATAGAAAAACACAGTAGTAATTAAGAGTGGAATTTATAATCAAATGTGAGAAAAAATATATAAAAACTGATCTTCTTGGATTGTGTCGATGATGATTTTCTTTAAATTATACTAGCCTATAATCATTTTCCTGTTATCTAGATCCACTATACTTGTTGTCTAACTTATTAAAGCCCAGTTTTCCAACCCGCTCTCTACAAATTCATTGTATTGGGCTTTTTGGGACTAAACACATCCATCCCTTAGGCTAGGGAACCAAATTGCACCCTTACATTTTCATATCCCTTTTTCACCCCCTATCAAACATAAAGTTGTTTTTTAGCGTCTAGTTGAGTCTTAAAAAAATATTTCATAAAATATTTTAATGTTTAGCCTTTTATGGAAAAAGTCTTACACACATATAGGACAAAATTTAGCTATAAAATTGATTGTAGTTTAAGGCTGCAATCTTACTCAATATATTTTTATTGAAAGTAAATTTTAACAAATTCACTATTAGATTATATCTTCTTCTTGTATCCTCTATACTTGCAAAATTTATAAAAAATTAAAGATCAATAACTATGTCATCAATAAATTTTTAAATTGCAAATTTTTGTAATTTAAAAGTATGCATAAAATATAAGGTTATAGATCATATAGTAGAAAATAATCGATTCATACAAAATTTGACATATGTTTTAAAAACGTAAAAAACATATAATTCAATAGTTAGATTTTTAAAATATGTAGTAACATTTATTTTTTTGAGTAAAGTTATAACCTTAGGCTACAACTAATTTTGTGACTAAACTTTGTTCATATATATATATATATATATTATTGATTTATAAATGAGAAGAAAACACCCAAATCATGAAATTCGACGAGGAATGATTAAAAAAAATACTTTTTTTGGGAAATTAAAAAATAGAAAAATGCTAACGAATACCCTTAGGGTATTGGTTAATAATCTATTTAAAAAAAGTTTTTATAGGAAAAGAAAAAAAAATCATTTTTTGATAACTTTTTCATTTTTCATAAAAGTGGTCTCAAAACTTTCTTAAAATGGATTATTAACCAATATTCTAAGGGCACTCATTAGCAGGACCCTAAAAAATATACTAGATCATATCAAAACAGGAAAAAATATTGGTCAATACACATTCAAATAGCAGTAGATAAAATAATTATCATTAAAAGTGGACGTTGTAGGTTAAAACTCTCTCAAAGAAATAGCAATAGATATATAACCTATAATCAACGGTTAGATTTTTAAAATATGTAGTAACATTTATTTTATTGAGTAAAATTATAGCGTTAGGCTACAACTAATTTTGTAGCTAAACTTTGTCCATATATATATATTATTGATTTATAAATGAAAAGAAAACACCCAAATCATGAAATTCGATGAGGAATGATTAAAAAAAACTTTTTCTTGGAGATTAAAAAATATACTAGACCATATCAAAACATAGCAAATTGTACCAAATGATAATAGACTGGGGAAAAAAAAATATTGGTCAATACACATTCAAATAGCAGTAGATAAAAGAGTTATCATTAGGAGCGGTGTTAAAACACTCTCAAAAAAATAGCAGTAGATATATAACCTATAATCAACTAGTAAGACAAGCAAAATATGAAACACCAAATTGACAACAACCTGCAGTGGGAATAATAAATTTTTTTTTTGATCATTAAGTGGGAATAATAAATATTGATCTAAGGCAAATGGAAGAAAAAAAAAAAAACAACAAACAACCTAACCAATTTAAGAGCCTTAGTAGCAGTGTAGCTAAATAGCTACACAGCTATTTTAGCTACACTAAAACACAAAAAAAGAAAAAAAAAATTGCAACAGTGGAGTTAAAGGTAAAATTTTTACCTTCATTGGTATATATAACTGTACATTGTAGCTCAAAGCTAAAAGCAAATAACATTTTTTATTCCCCAACTTTCATTAAAATAATATTTCTTTCTTTTTTCTATTTCTTTTTTTTCCTCCTCCGTTTCACTCATTCTCTCTTTTTCAAAAACAAAACTCTCAACTCACTCTCAATCTCTCACCCATCATCCTTCTAGTCAAACTCTCACCTCCAATTCATCCATCATCCTTACCGTTTCGGCCGACATGAGGCTTAGTTTTCATTTTCTTTTTCTTTTTCCTTCTTTCTTTCAGTGATGGAAAAGAGAGAGTGAACTGAGGGAGGAAAGTGAAAGAACTTTTACAAAATGAAGACTATAGACTCACCTGTTTGTACTCTCTAAGTGTTGCGTAAGCTTGTAAACTTAAGGAAAGAAAAAGAAGAATGGTGCGAACTGGGAAGAATGAAACAAGTAATTGAAGAAGAAAAATGAATAATGAGAGAAGAAAGTATATTGTATTATTATGGAGTGGAGATTTTTTTAAGGTCTTGTGGTGCAAATTAAACATTGGAAAGTGAAGCATTATATTTAAAAAGTTTTTTTTTTTGGTAAATAAGAGAATAATTTTAAGTACTCTGTAAGTGTTGCGTAAGCTTGTAAACTGAAGGAAAGAAAAAGAAGAATGGTGCGAATTGGGAAGAATGAAACAAATAATTGAAGAAGAAAAATGAAAAAGGAGAGAAGAAAGTATATTATATTATTATGGAGTGGAGATTTTTTTTAAGGTCTTGTGGTGCATATTAAACATTGGAAAGTGAAGCATTATATTTAAAAAGTTTTTTTTTTTTGGGCCTAAAACAATTTCTAATATCTTAACAACTAAACTTATAATGAAATTATTGTAAAATATTGTAAAAGTAACATTTATTATATAAAATATAAACTCAACAAAAATTTTAAATTTTTCATTCTTTTTCTTTTCTTGTATTTTTCTCTTAATTCACATGCCAACCGTCACTCTCATGTCTCATCTCATCAACTTTTTAAATATAAACAAAATATAAGTGTACTTATCAAAATTCTATGAGCGTGAAGCCAACAGGGGAAGGTCGAAATTGGGAGTGACAAAGAGAGAGATAGTCTAGTCAACAACGGCATGCAATGTGAGCACCTTGAACGATCTGGGGAGAAACAGGATGAGCTCCAACGGAGCACAAAGAGGGTCAAGGACTCTACGATTGGTGGGGGCCAAATGGAAGAAAGGCTTGAGGTGGGGGACACCTGTCCAATGTCTTATAGGGATAAGCTATTGGGAGACTTTTCAGGAGTCCATGCACATCTAAGCTTACCATACAGCCATAACTTTGGTGAGGAGGAGTCAGATATTGAACTGGACGAGGTCACTGAGGGTTTTGCTTCTGTGAAACTCTCTAAGGAAACTAAAATCAGGATTAGAGGCGCTTGCTCCAATGCCCTCATTGTCAAAGTGTTTGGCAGAACTGTAGGCTACCATTATTTGCACAGAATGGCCTTGAGCATGTGGAAACCACATTGTAGAGTTGACTGTTTGGACCTGGGAAAAGACTTTTTCCTTTTGAAGTTTGAAGCTAAAGAAGACATGGAAAGGGTGTTGGAAGGAGGCTTGTGGTTCTTTGGAGGACACGATGTTGCTATAAGGTTATCGGAATCTAACTTTAAGGCTTCCACTGTAAAACTAAGCACTATTGCAGTCTGGGTGAGACTCAATGAACTTCCCGTTGAGTACTATGATGTGCATATGCTCCGGGAAATAGGGAATGCGATTGGTTCGGTGTTAAAGGTGGATGTCAACACGGCGATAGGAGCGAGAGGCAGGTATGCTCGTATTTGTGTTTAGATTGATGTGTCGAAACCACTAATCAAAACGGTGCTCATTGGTGGTTTGGTGCAAGACGTGTGTACGAAGGCATTGGGGCGCTATGTTTTAGGTGTGGGAGAGTCGGACATAAGTGGGAAGGGTGCCCTATGTTGTTCGAAGCCTAGCTGATGGTCAACAGCGGCAAGGGAATAATGTGGCCGTGTGTGAGGTGGCAGTGCATGAGGTGGAAGCTGGGAGCAAGAAGGAGGACGGCTATGGCCCATGGATGATGGTCAGTCGAAGAAAACCAGGTCCAAAGTGTGCAAAATCTGAAGGTCCAACAAATGCCAACCAAGCTGGTCCATCTAGTTTGATTGCTGGCTTTCCTAGTTTGGTTAGACCAACTAAGATTTTGAAGGAAAAGCTAGTGCAAGTGGTTCAGCTTTCTTTGAGTAACCCAAAACTTATTTCAAATGGTCAAGGTGACTCTAACGGGCAAATTGTGGGGCCCGAGGAAATCAAAGACAAGACTGAAGAGTTGAATACAGCTAGTGACTTGAAAGAAGGGGTTAGCGTGTCAGCCAACATTAACATGTGTATGGTGGAGAAGCCACAAGAGTGTTTTGGAGGTATTATGTCAGCTGATCCTTCTGATGGACAAGGAAAAGGTTTAACAAAACATGGAAGAGGTAAGCCCACTCATACCCAAAAACAAAAGAAATTAAAGGTTCTCTTTGCTGGTGTCTCTCAGCAAAAAGGGAAGCAGACCCTCAATAGGTCCTTTGGAGGAGAAATGGAAATTTGTTTGAAGGAACTTCCAAGACATTTGGAGAAACCTTTGGGTATTGGATCATTGTCCTATCATGGTTAAGTTGGAGAAACCTTTGGGTATTGGATTATCGAGGCCTTTTGAATTTCAACCCAGATGGTTGTCTCACCCAGACTTTCTTGGGATTGTTTGTGATGCGTGGAAAAGGGACCGAAGCCTTGATAATGCAGTTCAATGTTTCACCAACTCTACTAAGCAATGGAATAGAGATGTGTTTGGGAATTTTTTTTTCTCATAGGAAAAAGATTGAAGCTAGGTTGAATGGTGTTCAAAAGGCCTTGGCCAATAGACCTAATGACTTCTTGCTGAGTTTGAGAGAAGTTTGAGGAAGGATTATGTGGATGTAAAAGAGCTTATTGATGAGTTTTGGCCGATGAAGGCTCGAGTCAATTGGCTGGTTTTGGGAGAGTGCAGTACCTCTTTTTATCATGCTTCTGTTATTAACAGGAGGAGAAGGAAAAGAATTACAAGCCTCAAAGATAATGTAGGGAATTGTATTACTGAAGAAAATGAGGTGGCTAACTATATCAGAATGTGGTACATAAACCTCTATACCACAGACATGAAGGATTTGCAAAGGAAAGTTTGGGATATTCCTAATTGGTCGGTCAGATTATCAGAGGAGGAAATGCAAGCCTTAGCACTCTTGGTTGAGGAAAAAGAGATCAAAGATGGGTTGTGGGCCCTAAAAGTCTTTAAGGCACTTGGCCCAGATGGGCTTCATGTAAGGTTTTACCAAAGATTTTGGATGATAACGGGGAAATCAGTTGTGGAAGTAGTTAAGAAGGTGTTTGAGAGGGGGTGTGTGCCTCCCTATTTAAATAAGACTATCATCACCTTAATTTCTAAGCATTCAGGAACTAATTCCTTAGTTAGTTTTAGGTCCATCAGCTTGTGCAACACTGTTTACAAAGTTACTTCAAAGATAATTGTTGCTAGGCTGAGGCCATTTTGGAATAGTTTGATTTCTCCGCTTCAAGTAGCCTTTGTTCCGGGTCGAAAGGGGGTAGATAATGCCATCATTGTTTAAGAATTTCTACACACGTTGAGTATAAAGAAAGATAAAGTTGGGTATATGGCAGTAAAAATTGATCTTGAGAAAGCCTATGATAGTCTTGAGTGGAGTTTTGTTAGAGATACTCTTGCCTTGTTTAACATTCCTTCTTTGTTAAGTAAAGTCATCCTGAGTTGTATTTCAACGTCCAGTATGGAGGTGTTATTTAATGGAGGTACCTTGGAGCCTTTTACGCATTCAAGAGGAATTAGGCAAGGTGATCCTTTATTGCCTTACATATTCATCACGTGTATGGAGGTGTTGGGGTTTTTCATCAAAGACAAGTGTGACGTGAAGCTTTGGGACCCTGTTAAAACGTCAAGGGGTGGTTTGGTGGTGTCCCACCTCTTCTTTGCGGATGATTTGGTTCTTTTGCTAAAGCTAATATGAAGAATTGCATTAGTAAATTGGATGCCCTTGAGGGGTTTTGTGGTATCTCAGGACAAAAGATCAGCAAAGAGAAATCTAGAGTTTATTTTTTCCCTAATGTGGGTGGCAACAAAGGGATGAACTTTGTGGGGTGTTGGGTATTCGGTCAACACCCAAGTTGGGTAAATAACTTGGTTTTTCGCTAAAACAGCCCGGATCCAACAGTAGGGATTTTGATTTTGTTGTGGAAAGAGTGCAATCTAAGCTGGCAGGTTGGAAGGGACACCTCCTATCGTTTGCAAGTAAGGTTGTTCTTGCCCACTCCGTTCTCACCACAATTCCGGCATATGTGATGCAAAGTACTCTATTGCCTAATTGGACCTTGGAAGCTCTTGATAGAGTGACCAGGAACTTTTTTTGGGGGTCCATTCCAGAGAAAAGGAAAGTCCACATGGTTAGTTGGAATAAGGTAACCAAGCCTAAGGAAGAGGGAGGACTTGGACTACAAGCTGCCGAGCCAAAAAATTTATCTTTGTTGGCTAAGCTGAATTGGAGGTTTAATATGGAAAAGAATAAAGATTGGGTGAGGATGCTGCGCTTAAAGTACAGCAACCTGAGGAGGAGTGGGTCTAATGTTTGGGCTGGGTTGAAGCACGGCAATAATATCCTCAGGCAAGGTATAAAATGGAAGTTGGGTGCTTATAGTACTCTCAATTTTTGGCATGACAAGTGGTTGACTAGGGGGACTATTAGAGGTTTGATTGAAGGCCCTCTTAGAAGAAATGAAGAGTTGTTAACGGTGAATGACATGAGAGATGGAAGGAGGTGGGATGTTACTCAATGCTCCTTTGATCTACTGGACAAGTTGCTTAGTCTCGTAAAGGCTATTCCTATTCCTTTAAACCATCAGGGAGAGGATCAGTTGGTGTGGGCTTCATCTCCGTCAGGTGAGTTTGAGCAAAAGAATGCTTATGGCATTGCTAGAGGTGACTGTGAGCACTCTACTGCCTTCAAAGGGAATTGGATTTGGAAAATGGACTTGATGCCAAAAATCAAAATGTTTATTTGGAAGTGCTTCTTACTTAGGATACCCATGAGAGAGGTGCTTCGGGAAAGGGGCGTTATTCAGGATGCCCAGTGCCGGGTTTGTAAGAATGAGAAGGAATCCATCCTTCATGCGTTAAGATACTGCACTTTTGCGAAACTTACTTGGGAAAAGCTTGGAATTTCTAATTCTGACCAAGGATTTTTCAGTGACAATTTAGGGGACTAGTTAGAGAAAAACATGAGTATAAATGCATTCAAGTTTGCTTCTATTCCCTAGCATATTTTATTTCCTTTTACAATATGGAAATTATGGCTGCATAGGAATGAGTTGGCATTTAAAGAGAAACGGCCCAACCCAAAGCTGTACAGTAGCATGATTCATGCAACCCAGGAGTATATGTATTGCGTGAGCAAGGCAGACAGAAGGATCACTAAAACTGTGATTCAGGTTAGGTGGACCAGGCCATGTGATGGCTGGTATAAACTTAATTCAGATGGGTCAGCTTTGGGGAATCCTGGAAGGGCGAGCGGTGGTGGTCTAATCTGTGACTCTAGGGGAAGATGGATTAAAGGTTTTACCCTCAACATTGATATCTCTTCCAGTGTAGAAGTAGAGCTTTGGGCTCTAAAGGATGGACTATCTTTATTCATTTCTCTCAATCTTATGGCTTTAGAGATAGAAGTTGATGCTAAAGTTGTTTTGGAATGGATGACGAATGAATATAGCTATAATCTTAATCATTCTCCCCTTATTATGAATTGCAAAACTCTCATCAATCAAGTGCCTCAAGTAAGGATAATGCACTATTTTCGTGAAGCAAATAGGTGTGCAGATGCATTATCCCGAAAAGGCCCAATTATTCAGCAAGACTTTGTTGTTTATGATAGTCCGCATGTGGACATTGCTATGCTTTTGTATTATGACCAAATTGGCATGTATTATGAGAGGACTCGTGACATGAGAGTGACGGTTGGCATGTGAATTAAGAGAAAAATACAAGAAAAGAAAGAGAAAAAATTTTTAAAATTTTTGTTGAGTTAATATTTTATATAATAAATGTTACTTTTACAATATTTTACAATAATTTCATAATAATTTTAGTTGTTAAGATATTAGAAATTGTTTTAGGCCCAAAAAAAAAAATTGTATATGCGTGTGTATGTATGTATATATATATATATATATATATATATATTTATATAATTTGGGATTTAAAAAATTATTGTTACATTAGATGATTATTTGCAACTAGGTGGTGGTGGCGGGGGCGGTTGTAAAGGCAGTGGTGGGGGCGATTATGGTTGCGGTGGTTGTGATTTGTTGTTTATTGTAGTGGTTATATTATTTTATTGTAATAGATATATTATTTTATTGTGATGTTTATATTATTTTATTATGTTGAAAGTTAAAATAGATCCACTGCTGTGGAATGTTTTGTAAAGTAAGTAGGTAAAATAGATAAAGTAAAATTTTATAATACCAAATAGCTAAATTTTTAGCTCAACTGCCGATGCTCTAAGACTATGCAATGAAAAACAACAACAAAAATTTGTGGAACATACCTTGACGAAACTAACAATTTTGTGGATTGTATGTCAAAGAGCTTTTTCAACGAGTGTGCAAGACAAATTCTATGGACAATATTTATCTGGCACTTAAAGATTATATATTTATATTACTTGATAGTGGAATAAATCAGTAGGCTGAATGTTTCGGCTTCAATGGCTAACAGTTATAGTGAAGACCTGTAAGGAAGAACACACAATCAAAGGCGACCGGGGTTGACCGGCCAAAGCCCCTTCGATGGTTAAGTTAGTTTCTTTCTCAAAGATTACGTTTTGACTTGGGGTAGTTATCTTAGGAAAAAACTTACCTTGATTTCATGCAAGCCGATCTTTATATAGGGAACCTTAGAGTGGTTATTCACTTTATAACTGTCCCAAGATTTGTGGGAGTCATTGAGCTCAGAAATAACTTCCTCAACGGCTATAGAAGACTGCTAAGGGAAGTTAAGCACTTGTGAGGAATTTGCGGCGACATGTACAGATTTGTTCATTGCTCTGGTTCGGATTCCAAAGACACGTAAGCGGAATCACTCCAAAATTTGTCGTATGGTCGTCTATATACTTCGTCTATGGACGCCTCAGTGTCGTCCATATACTTCGTCTATGGACGACACCTTCATTTATAGACGCACGCTTGAATCTTTCACCTTTGTCTCATGGACGACTCCTATGGACGATCAAGAAATGGTGACTTTAACTATCCCATCAGTTGCCCCCATGTCCAGGGGTCATCCAAGGTTGTCGTAGGGGTTTGTTGAATATTTTTAGGGTTTTGGCCCAAACCCCCCCCCCCACTCTCTCCCTTTTTTTTTAGGGCCACATGTCAAGATCTTATTGGTTGACCTGCTTCGTCGATTGCTCTTTCCAACAGAGCTGCCACGTGTCATCTTCTTAATGGCGGGCGTCGCTTCGCTGACCTCCCCTCTAGGACCTATAAATAGGTACATTCCCACTCTTGCCCTTCACCTTTCTCATAATCTCCTCAGCTATCTCATCCAAAAGCCTCGTCTTGCCCTTGTCCTAGATCTGTCAAGTATTCCTTTTTCCTTTTTAGGTTTTCGTCTTAATCCTTTATTTGTCATGTTGTCGTCTGATAGTAGTTTAGAGAGAGAGATAGACGGGTACCAGGATGTTTCTGTAGGGAGTTATGAGAGTGGTGAGGGAAGCACTAGTTATAGTAGCACTTCCTCAGACGAGCTTTACTCGTCTGGGGTTCCTGGTATTCCCTTGGAAGAATTTCAGGAACTGCAACGTAGGAAGGCCTCTAGGGCTGGGACTAGCTCGTCTAGAGAACCAATGAGCCCTTCTCTAGACGAGGAGGAGGAGGAGAATGTGATCTATAGCTGTGCTCTTGAAGTAGCATCCACTTTAAACGCCTTTAAATTAAAAACCCTTGTAGATAGATACCAGATACCTAGGGAGTTCGAATCTCGTCTGCCTAAGGAAGGTGAATGGTGTTGTTCTCCTTCTTCTGGTTTAGGGGTATATACGTCTTACCTTTTAGCTGGCCTTAGGTTTCCCTTAAATTCTTTTTGTAGAGGTCTTCTTCACAGGTTAGGTATTGGACCTAACCAGCTCAACCCCAATGGATGGAGGACGATAGTTGCCATGCAAGTGTTATGGCATAAGGCATTGGAAGGGGACTGTCCTATCACAGTGGATGAGTTCCTTTACTGTTATAAGCCCTCAGAGATAAAGAAGTCTGCTGGTTTTTACCAGTTCTCGTCCAGAGGCTCTCCCTATAGTTTGATTAAGGGTCGTAGCTCGTCTGACAGGCTTTGGAAAATAGAATTTTTTATTATTTCTGGAAATTGGGTTGGGGACCCAATAGAAGTGGCCAAATCCCCCTTCCCACCTTTTACCAACCCTCTAAGTCATCTTCGTCCTGAGGGTATGTTTCCTTTCCATTTTATTTCGTCTTATCTTTTTCTTCTTCCATAGACTCTATCTCTTTGTCGTCTAAACCGTCCCTCTATTTACGCAGCTGTTACTCTTCCACGCTTGGAAAAGTTTTATTTAGATCGGATTGATAAAGTCCGTGCCTTCCCTGGGAGAACCTTCCACGACTTAGTTACTCTCAGTAGTCTAGCTGCGTGGGGCTTTAGACCAGTGCCTTCTGTCGAGAACCTTGGACACGAGGAAACAACTCGTCGAAGTAAGTACCGTCCTTTTTCTTTTCTCATTCATTTCATTTTATATATGTATATTATTTCTAACTTTCTTTGTTGTAGGAATGACTACAATGAGGGGACGAAGAGGTTACCGTCCCTCCAGTCGTCCAGAGGACCGCCGTCCCTGGAGGGAAGAGGAAGTCTAAACCCATTTCAAGCTCTGTGGATCTCGATGACCTTCCAAGTCATCGAGGTCCTAAGAGACAAAAGCCAAGCAAGACTCCTCTTCCTAAGGTTCCCAAGTTTAGCCCTCCAACGGTCAACTTGGACGATCCTGTGGACGACGTGGAGCCCGTCCAAATAATTCCACCCGTCCAAACTGATCCTACTCCCCCCACCAACCAAAACTCCTCGTAGGCCTCATCCTTCTAAGTCGTCCCAACGTCCTCCTAACCTGGTTTTGGACGAAGATTATACCTGGAGGACGTTCAAAGGAATTATCTCTGACAACGAGGTGAACTCGTGCTACAATATGTCTGTCAGAGACTTTGAGCGTTCTGCCATCCACTACCTCTTCAACGTAAGCCAGTTTTATTCGTCTTTGTGTATCTCCAAGTTCTGAGTAAAATATTTTTTAACTCCTCTTCGTCCATGCACAGGCTATGTCTAAGTTTTACACAGCAAATTGCCAGGCTAAGGAACTCTCTGAGGAAGCCAAGACGGCTAAGGAGAAAGCCAAGGAGCTAAACACTGAGGTTTTACTAAAGAAGGGGGAGGTGGTTAGGTTGACTGAGGATCTTAACCATTTGCAAGGGAGTGAGATAAAGCTGAAGGACGAGGTGGAAGAGCTTAAAGCAGATGTTTTTGAGAAAGACACTCGTATTGCTCATTTGGAGGGACGAGTTTCTGAGTTTGCTTCGTCCCTGGAGAAGGCACGTGAGAAAGCCGTTGCAGCTTTTAAAAAGTCTGACGAGTACAAGAATCGTCTAGATAGCCACTATGCAGCTGGTTACGAGGACTTCCGTGCTGATGCCAAGGACGTCTTTCCTGACTTGGATTTTGACTAGGGGTGGCAATTCGTGTTCGCGTGTCGGGTTCGTGTCGTGTCAACTCATACGTATCCGACTATATAGGTCAACACTAACCCGACCTGTTTATTAAACGGGTCAAGATTCCTCAACCCTAACACGACCCATTTATTAAACGGGTCAATCGTGTCGACCTGTTTATCTAATTTTAGCAAAAAAAAAAAAAAAAACATTTATGAAAAAACAAAAAAATAAATATTTTAAATATAAAATTCAAAATTAATGAGTAACTGCATCACAAATAATCATTCAAAATGAAAGCATATCTCAATATCATAAATAATCAATCACAATATGTTAAAGAAAATAAACTACAACAACTAATAAGTTTATATACCTAGGGTTTGAATGGTATATTGGTAAAATTTTATTTAATTAAACGGGTCAGACGGGTTAAACGGGTTCCATAGGTTGAACCCTAACCCAACCCGTTTATCAAACGGGTCCGTCGTGTCAACCCGAATATGACACGAACCCATTAAGCCTCAACCCATAACCTGTTAATTTCGTGTCGTGTCGTGTCGGGTTCGCGGGTCGTGTCCAATTTTGCCACCCCTAATTTTGACTCCTTCAAGCTTCCTCTTGCTACAAAGCTCCCTATTGCAAACAAGTTCTGCGGATGTCAATGTGATAGACGATGCCAACAACGAGGTGACCTAGGACGATCCCAAGTCTGGAGGCAATATCTCCAGTGGTTTATCCAAATGAATCTAACTTCAGAGAATTTTTCATTTTATTTTATTAGAAGTGTCCGTTGTTTTGGGCTTTGCTTATTTTCTCTCTTTTTGTTTTATCAAATTCACTCAAGTACAATTATCTCGTCCAAGCTCATGAACAAGCTTTATATACAATCATTTACATTTAACTTTTAAGGGTTTTTGGGCGTTGGTCGTCCACCCTTTGAATGAATGAATGTCTTCTATTCACTTTTCATTATACTTGAACTTGTTAGAAACTGGATATATTTTATTAATATCGTCCATATCATGTTTACGGCTTCGTGGTTCGTCCATTTGGAAAAATATTTTATCTCGTCTTGACCCCCACGAACGGATGTTTCATTACATCGCCAAAGCCAAGTATAACTCGTCTGTGAATGACGTCTTTGCTAGCTCTTATTCATTATTCAAGCTAAGGAAGATCATTCATTTTTAGCGAAATTGTTCCCAGCATACGTTAGTCCATGCACTGGAGTGTTATGCTGGTTTAGACTCATCTATGGGCTTGTGTTGTACGCACATTATACGCCCATGATTTAGACGATTATACGTTTGGTTTTATCTCGTCCTGAGCCTTGCTCGTCCATGTGCTGGATTGTTAGGCTGGGCAGATTCATCTATGGGTTTGTGGTGTTTTTTGCACGCACTTTGTTTACCCATGGTTTAAACGAGTGGGTTTGTGGTGTTTTTTGCATGCACTTTGTTCACCCATGGTTTAGACGACTATACCTTAGTTTTCTTGTTTTATCCTTATTTTCAAGGAAAACTTATAGACGGTACATTCCTGCGTCCAAGGATTTTATTCGTCTTTGGTCGCTCTTTTTCTGCGGATTATTTTGAATGAAATCAAAAAAATGAAAGATTCCCATACAATCATACATGTGCTTGAAAATACATCACATATATTGGAAATTCATAATGTAACCATTCGTCCACAAGCATGGCACCTACTTAAGAGCTAGTGCCTTTAGGGAATTAAAATACTTAACACAAATTCGTCTACGAGTGACAACATACTTACATCTAAAACATAGTAGTAATAATAGTCAAATATAAGAAAATTACAGCAAACAAACCACTTCAAGCGTCCATGACTAGTCTTATGGCACTGTTCATCCATGACCACCTCCTATTGATAGTACCTTCTTAGGTGTTCAACATTCCAAGGATGTTCCAGATTTCGTCCGTCCAGGGCTTCCAAGTAGTAGGATCCTTGCCTCTTGCAGTTGACAACACTGTAAAGTCCTTCCCAGTTCGGTCCCAACTTCCCGTGGGCCGGGTTTTTGGTGGCCAGTGAAACCCTCTTGAGAACGAGATCCCCAATGTTGAAGTGCCTGGGTTTGACCATGGCATTATACCGCTTTGCCATGAGATTTTTGTACCTTGTCGTTCTCTGCTCCGCATCCATCCTTACTTCGTCTACAAGATCGAGGTTAAGGTGAAGCTGTTCCTCGTTTTCTTCATCTTGATACTTCGTTACCCTGTGGCTGGTCATGTGTACTTCTGCGGGTATAACTGCTTCACTCCCATAAGTGAGTTTGAAAGGAGTTTCTCTTGTGGAGATCCTCACTGTTGTTCTATAAGCCCATAAAACACCTGGTAACTCATCTGGCCATACCCCCTTTGCCCCCTCAAGCCGAGTCTTGATGATTTTCAATAAGGATTGGTTTGCTACTTCGGCTTGTCCGTTGGCCTATGGGTGGGAGGGTGATGAATAATGATTTTTGATTCCAAGCTGTTCACAAAATTTCCTGAAGGGTGTGTTGTCAAATTGTCGTCCATTGTCAGATACTAGTACTCTTGGTACTCCAAATCTACATACGATGCTCTTCCAGACAAAGTTTTTGACATTTTGCTGTGTAATTTTCGCCAAGGGTTCAGCTTCCACCCACTTAGCGAAGTAATCTATCCCCACCACCAAAAACTTCATCTATTTATTCCTGTTGGAAAGGGGCTCAATATGTCCAGACCCCATTGTGCAAAAGGCCAAGGGGCCATCATAGGGGTGAGATATTCCGACGACTGTCTAGGAATATTGCTGTAGCATTGACATTGATCGCAAACCCTTACATATGCTTTAGCATCAGCTTGGATAGTTGGCCAATAGTATCCTGCACGGACGATTTTGTGGATGACTGATCTGGCCCCCGAGTGGTTTCCACATGCGCCTTCATGAATCTCCCTCAATACGTAGTTTGCTTCGTCTGGAGCTAAACATCTTAGATAAGGCTGGGAGAAGCCCCTTTTGTAGAGCATTTCATCCATGAGGATGTACCTAGCTGATTTGATCTTGAGCTTCTTGGCCTCGTCCTTCCCCTCAGGGAGCCTTCCGTCCTTTAGGTATGATATTATAGGGGTCATCCAATTTTCCTCCCCTTCTACTTAGAATATTTCTGGAAGGTATATTCGTGGCATATATTGCACTTCATCAACTTCACCCATTACTTTACTTGCTGAGGCTTCCTTTGCCAAAGTGTCTGCTTCAACGTTCTCTTCCCTTGGGATTTGAACGAAATCAAATTCCTTGAACTTTTTCACTAGGTGTATCACCTTATTTAGGTATTTCTTCATTCGATCTTCCTTGGCTTCATATGTCTCATTCACTTGGCCTATCATTAACTGAGAGTCTCCCATGACGAGTATCGATTCCGCTTCCACAGATTTAGCCAATTCTAGTCCTTTAAGAAGGGCCTCATACTCGACTTCATTGTTAGTTATTTGGTACTGTAAACGAACCTTGTGTTTCAATTTATCTCCTTCTGGTGATTGCAAGATAACTCATATTCCCCCTGCATGCAGTGTAAATGATCCGTCTACATGGACAATCCACTTTTTACTCTCTCCCATTCTGCCTTCGTCCTCATAACTTGGTGTGAATTCTGCGATGAATTCTGCCAAGGCTTGAGCTTTTATCGCACTTCTTGGTTTGTACCTGATGTCGAATTCACTAAGTTCAACAGCCCACTGGATCAGTCGTCCTGCGGCTTCCAGTCTATTCATTGCCTTCTTGAGTGGATGGTCTGTCATGACGTTGATGATATGAGCTTGGAAATAATGTCTCACTTTTCTGGAAGCTGTTATTAGAGCAAAAGCTAATTTCTCCATTAGCGGGTAACGTCCTTCTACTCCTCTAAGTGCTCGACTTGTATAATACACGGGTTTTTGTACTTTTCCTTCTTCTTTGATTAAAGCTGAACTCACGGCATATGGGGACACCGCCAAGTACAAATACAGTTCTTCTCCCAATACGGACGGACTTAGTAGTGGAGCCGTTGTAAGATAGTGTTTAAGATCTTGGAAGGCTTGTTGACATTCGTCCGTCCATTCGAACGCCTTCCTGAGGACCTTGAAGAAGGGTAAACACTTGTCAGTGGCTTTTGATACAAACCTATTCAAGGCTGCAACTCGTCCTGTGAGGGACTGGACTTCCTTAATATTTTTTGGTGGTTCCATGTTCAATATAGCCTGGATCTTATATGGATTTGCTTCAATTCCCCTCTGTGAAACCATGAATCCTAAAAACTTTCCGGCCGATACTCCGAAGGCACATTTGCTTGGATTCAGCTTCATTTTATATCTTCTGAGCGTTTCGAAGGTTTCCTGAAGATCGTCCAAGTGTCTTCCCTCGTCTAAGCTCTTTACAAGCATGTCATTGACGTACATCTCCACATTCTGTCCTATCTGTGGACGGAACATATGATTAACCAACCTTTGATAAGTTGCCCTTGCATTCTTCAAACCGAAGGGCATCACCTTATAACAGAACAGACCTTGACTGGTAACAAAAGAGGTCTTCTCTTGATTTGCCTCGTCCATTTTTATCTGATTATATCTTGAGAAGGCGTCCATGAAGCTTAGCAACCAATGACCAGCCGTGAAATCTACCAATTGATCAATGCGTGGCAAGGGATAGCTATCTTTAGGGCAGGCCTTGTTCAAGTCAGTGAAGTTTATGCACATCCTCCACTTTCCATTTGCCTTCTTCACCATCACCACATTTGCCAACCAATCCGGATAATAGACTTCCCGGATAAACCCTGCAGTGGTTAGCTTTTTGGACCTCTTCCTTGATAGCACTATCTCGTTCGGGAGCGAATACTCTTTTCTTCTGAAGAATAGGCTTGGAGGAAGGGTTTACATTTAAACGGTGAGTAATTACACTTGGATCAATTCCAGGCATATCGTGATGACTCCATACGAACACGTCGATACTCCTCTTGAGGAATTGAACGAGGTCTTTCTTTGTCTTCTCTTCCATACTTATTCCAATTCTAGTAAACTTCTCAGGATCTCCTTCGTCTAAAGGGACGTCTTGAAGCACTTCGGTGGACTCCGCGGCAACCTTGCTCTCTTCAATGCTCATCGTCTGCATGTGCTCATCCATAGCCAACAAAGCTAAGTAACATTCCCTTGCTGCTAATTGATCTCCCTTTACTTGTCCTATCCCATGTTCTGTTGGGAATTTAACTGATAGGTGGTAGGTAGATGTTACTGCCATTCAACTGTTTAGAGTTGGTCTTCCAATGATGGCATTATAGGAAGATGAACAATCCACCACGAGAAAATTCACTTCCTTGGATATTTGTCGTGGGTATGATCCCACTACTACAGGTAGAGCAATGGTGCCCACATGTTGTACCTTCATTCCTCCAAATCCTACCAATAGCGAATGTACCGGACGGAGCCGCTCCCGTCCCAGCCTCATTTGTTGGAAGGCGGAGTAATATAATATATCTACTGAACTTCCGTTATCTACCAACACCCTCCTGGTAGTGTACTCGGCTATGAGTAAAGTAATGACGATTGCATCGTCATGAGGGTGATGGATTCCTTTGGCCTCTTCGTCCGTGAAAGAAATAGCTGGCTCGTCTGTGTCTCTCGTCCTTGGGGATCGTCCAGAAAGCTGGCCGTTCTGCACCGCCTTGAGATACGCCTTTTTTGACTTGGATGAATTGCCCGCTGAAGTGCCCCCTATGATAACCTTTATTTCTCCAAGTGGGGGTCGTGATGATTCTTCCATCTTTCCCTTCAACTTCTTATCTTTGTGGTCCTTTCCAACGAGATGCCTCAGCTTTTCTTGTCTAATGAGATTTTTTATCTGCTGCTTCAAGTCATAACATTCGTCCGTGTCGTGCCCATGATCCCTATGGAAGCGACAATATTTGTTCTTGTTGCGTTTGTTGGGGTCTCCCTTCATCTTCTCCGGCCACTTCAAGGAAGGATCATCCTTGATTTGCATGAGTACCTGATCAAGTGGGGTATTTAGGGGCGTGTAGTGCTGATTCCTTCCTGAAGACGAAACTGTCTTCCTGCTGTCTCGATCCTTCCTTTCTTCCGTTCGTCCCTTCTTTGGGCGGTGGCCCTGTTCAGAGTGACGCATGGGGTTTGCTTCTGTTTTCTCAGCTCTCTTCCTCTTCTTAGCTATGATTGCGTCTTTTGCATTCATAAAATTTTGTGCTAAATAGACGAGTTCAGCCATTATCTGCGGCTCTTGCTCATAAAGCTTGTGGATGAATAAGTCTGAATTAACCCCATTATGGAAGGCGGCCAATAATAGTTTGTCATCCATTTCGTCCACAGTCAAGGCTTCTCAACAGTGATGAAAGACCGCAAGCTTTCATTTTCTCCTTGTTCTATGGTTAAGAGGCTGGACGAGGAACGTTTGTGTCTTTGCCCTCCAATGAAATTATTGACAAACAACTTACTCAACTCTTCAAAAGAATTCACTGTATTCGGGGGTATTTTACTGAACCACACTCGTGCTGGTCCTTTGAGGGTTGTAGGGAAGGCCCTACACATAATCTCATCCGGGACTCCCTGAAGATGCATTGTAGTCTTGAAGGTTGCGATGTGATCGCACGAATTGCGCGTCCCGTCGTATGAATCCAAGGAAGGCATTTTGAACTTGGCAGGCAGAGGGTGACTGTTGATGGAAGTTACAAAAGGAGAGTCCGTACGATGAACTAGATCATCTACGGGATTCGCCCTTCTCATGTTCTCCTTCATTTCGTCCATCGCCTTCTTCATTTGATCCATCTCTTTCTCCAAGTGCGGCACCCTCCGTGAAGCGGTTCCTCGCAACTGATTCTCGGGTTTGGTATTTATTCTAACTTCCTGACTCTGGGCTTGTCCTTCCATGTGTCTTTCAAAGTACTGCCTCCCTCTTCCAATCTCTCTAGTCAATTCTTGGTTCTGTCGAGTTAACTCCGCCATGGCGGCTGCCATAGAGTGTATGTGTTGGATGGAAGGCGGCTGTGCGATGGGCACTGCTGGCGATCACGGTGGGGAACGCTAGAAGCATTCCTACTTTCCTAGTGGCCTGGGCTAGTGGCCCTTGATCTTATCCGAACCATGCAGCCTTTTGTCGAAGGAAGACAAGTAACAAATTGAGCCTTCCCATAGACGGCGCAAACTGATAGTGGAATAAATCAGTAGGCTGAATGTTCCGGCTTCGATGGCTAACAATTATAGTGAAGACCTGTAAAGATGAACACACAATCAAAGGCGACCGGGGTTGACCGGCCAAAGCCCCTCTGATGGTTAAGTTAGTTTCTTTCTCAAAGATTACGTTTTGACTTGGGGTAGTTATCTTACGAAAAAACTTACCTTGATTTCATGCAAGCCGATCTTTATATAGGGAACTTAGAGCGGTTATTCACTTTATAACTGTCCCAAGATTTGTGGGAGTCATTGGGCTTTGACATAACTTCCTCAACGGCTATAGAAGTTGCAACTGCTGAAGGAAGTTAAGCACTTGTGAGGAATTTGCGGCGACATGTACGGATTTGTTCATTGCTCTGGTTTGGATTTCAAAGACATGTAAGCGAAATCACTCCAAAATCTGTCATATGGTCGTCCATATACTTCGTCTATGGACGCCTCAGCGTCGTCCATATACTTCGTCTATGGACGACACCTTCGTTTATAGATGCACGCTTGAATCTTTCACCTTTGTCTCATGGACGACTCCTATGGACGATCAAGAGATGGTGACTTTAACTATCCCATCATTACTAATATAAATGGGTGACAATACTAATATGAAAATAAAATCAAACATAAACTAAATGTGTAAATAAAAATTTTGAAATATAAAGAACCAAAGAAAAAACAACACTAAACTTTAAGGGTTAACAATCGACTTCAACGATCTTTTGACTCTTTTAAAACTTTACTTTTTTTATAGGTGTACTTGTACTTAACTTTGAAAAAAAAATTCAGTAAAAGCTAGCTCATCCAATAATAGTCATATTAAATGTTTAAATAACCTAATAGGCTGTATGATTAATATACACATCATTCAAAGTCATTAGTCATTACATTTCTCTAATGATTTGAAATGAGACTATATCATTTTTAAAAGAAGTTATAAATAGATTAAATAAGGGAAGATATGCCTTTGATAAAAAAAGGGTGGGTGGGGGAAGAAATAATTTAAGAGTTTTTTTTTTTGGGTGGGTGGGGGGAGAAATAATTTAAGAGTTTTTTTTTTTTTTTTAAGTTAAAAAACTATATTTGAATTAGCTTAACTGATCATGTTTGTTAATTTCAAATAAAATACATTAAATCAAATCTCGTCTACAGTAAAAATAAATTAATTGATAATTTAATAGTATATTTTTTTGAGAAACAATAATTTAGTATCTTACGCTCTGTTTGTTTTGATGTAAAATATTTTCAAATGTAAAATATTTTACATGTAAACATTTTCAAGAAAAAATTTTCAAGTGTTTGGATTGTACTCAATACTAGAAAATGCAAATACAAACCGACAATGACCAACCACCACATACCCAATCACCACAGTCACCACTAGCCACCTGAATCACAAATCAGAGAGAAAAAATCAACAAACGCCAGCCAGCCACCACAGCCCACCCACCCAGCCACTGTCCACAAACCCACCCAGCCATCTACCGGAACCATCAAGCCATCCCAAAAACCCAAATCATGAAGAAAAAGAAAATAACCCCACTCACTCTCAGCGATTCCGAATCAGAGATCTTAGCGACGACGTTTCTAGTGAAACCAAATTCAAGCAATGAGCGATGGAGCGGCAGTGACAAGGCTCACATTGGCCCCTTCGCAGCGACTTCTCCGACGACAAAACAAGCCAAAATCTAATGGTGGTGCCACCAGAACGAAGGCGATGGGTGTCGATGGAGTGAAGGGTGCTAGCGAAGTGGATTGAAGAGTGGCATCACCGATGGGTGTTGTCACTGGTTTGGGCAAGTGTGAGAGAGGATGAGTAGAGTATGAAAAAGGGGGAGGAAGAGTTGGGTATAAAAGACAATCGGTTGTGATATTTTTGTAAAATATTTTACACTTGTTTTTTTGGTAAAATATTTTACAAGTTTTTACACACAAGGTTTTAGTCAAAGGAAAATATTTTACAACTTTAACTATATTTTACATCCAATTAAACACTTGAAAATAGGAAAATACTTTACGGAAAATAATTTACATCGAAACAAACAGAACATTAATTCTTCACGTAATATTAACAAGTAATCATTATCAATATCAATTGGACATCATAATTTCAAAGAGTAATGCTCAGGACATAGAAAAGTATACAATTTTGTGCCACAACTCGCCATATGGCGAGTTGTGATTGGTGTAAGTGTGATGGTGGGCCATGTGGGGACACACTTTTACCAATCACAACTTTAATGTTAAGAAATACAAACGATTTGTGGTACAAAGTTGTGTATTTTTCTGTGTCCTAAGCATTACTTAATTTCAAATATTATTATTATCTAAAATAGGAAGAAAGGACAGAGGACAAATAATAAAAAAAATATTAGTGTTTTTTATGGGGGGGGGGGGGGGGGTGGGTGGGGTGGTTTGGGCCTTTTGGGCTTTGAGAAACTTTTTCCTTCTAAGCCCATCAAGACGCCGAAATTTGACTTGGGACTATTAAGTGGTGGAATCTGACTCTCATCCATATCACCTTCTACCTTGTTCTCATAATTATCGACCAATCAAAACCATTAACTTCATATCTCCACACGCGCTTGTACACCCAAAGCAACAATACTCGCCACTCTTGTGGCCCCACTCGCAACAATGCATATCCGTTAACTTATCTAGTAGACCACATTATTTATCTATCATTCCACTAAAAAGTTCTCATTTATTTAAAATTATTGAGTTAATGTTTTAAAAAAAAATTTTAATTCAACAATTTTAAACAAGCGTGAGTCTTTTAATAAAATAGTAAACCATGATGTCACTTGTTCACTATATAGACCTTATAATTTTTCCAAAACGACAACGTCACGAAAATCTAAAGCACAATAATATGCCATCTCTTCCCCACCTAAATTACGAATTTACCCAACACATCTCCTTCCAAATAGAGTTCAATCTGCCCGTACAATAGTCCAAAATTTTAGAATTGTTCTTTTACATTTATTTTGAATTATTTTTTTTATCGAATAAATTCAAGTTTTTTCACAATCTACTAGATAAAATTATTATTTTTTCATATATAATAAATAGTACAATTTTTTTTTGCCCATTTTCAAAGCTATGCTAATAATATAATAACCAAATTATAATAAGAAATATATATTATTTGAGTTAATCAGATAAAATGAATTTTTTATATTTTTATAAAAATATTTTTTTTAGAATCATAAAAATAAAATTAAATAACCTTATATGGTTATATTTATTTATATTATAAATAAATTACAAGTAATAATTTGATATCTTTTAGAGTTATTTACAATTTTACATAATCCAATTTAAGTCACTTGTGCAGACAGAGTGCAGCAGATGTTTTGCATTCCTTGTGGCTTTGTCCTAAACTTTTATGAGGTTTGGGGTGAAGATTCACAGTGGGATTTTTGAATGTCTAGGAGTTTCCCTTGCTTCCTTTCTTTGGTCCAATAGGTCATGGAATTGGGCAAGAATTTGGAGCTCTTTTCCATGATTTCGTGGACTATTTGGTTTGGAAAAAACCAACTTCGAATATCATCACAAACCTTCCCAAGTGAGTTGATTATTCAACGAGCTTTTGATGCATCACATGAGTTTGTCAGTGCCTAACTACGACTCTCCCATCCTCAGGCTATACTAGAGTTTACCTTTAGCCAATTTTTTAAAAATAAACATCGGTGGTGCCATATTTAATAAGGAAGATCAAACAGGTATTGGAGTTGTCAGAGCATCCACACCAAATGTGGTAAATGTGCCAAATGTCAAATATTTGACAAATTTGCCACACCAAACACCAAAAACAATGCTTTATCAGATGTTGCAAATGCCAAAATTTATACAACTTGCTACAGTATTCTCATATATTTGGAACCGTACGGACAGCAATTGCAAAATCAAATAATATTATTTTATTACATTTTTCTCTCTCCTCTCTCACGGATATCTCTCTCTCTCTCTCTCTCTCTCTCTCTCTCTCTCTCTCTCTCTCTCTTGGTCTATCTCATTTCACTCTCTCTGTCACTCTCTATCTCTTCCCTCTCCTCCCTGCTCAAGAGATTTGCTGAAGATCACTCGCAAGGAAGTTGCCACCGATCTCGCCGCCTCACTTTCCAATCCTCGCCGCCGATCTTGCCAGTCTTCGCCGTTGATCTCGCCGCCTCGTTCTTCACAGCTCGCCGTCGATCTTGCTGCCTTATGCTCCATCCCTCACCGCTGACATCCACGGCCCTCACCGCCGACCTTCAATTCTCTCTTAATCGGGTTGTGGGCATGAGATTTGGGATGGGTTTCGATGTCGGTTTTGGGTCGGTGTTTTGGATCGGCTTTAGGTGGGTTGTGGGTCGGTTGGGCTGGGGTTTTAGGCCGATCGTTGGTTGAGTTTAGGTCGGCATTGTTGGTTTTCTGGTTTGTTGAGTTTTTTTTTTTTCCCTCTTTATTTGAGGTTTTTGGATTTGGAATTTGCTAGTGTTGTTGCTGTTGTTTCTATTGATTTTGTTGGTTTGTTGGTGTTATTGGTGTTGGTGTTGTTGCTGTTGATGTTGTTGTTGATCGGCGTTGATGGTGATGTTGCTGCTATTGTTGATGATAACAGGGAGGGAGGAGAGAATATATTATTTTAATAGGTAGTAAATATTATTTTAATTTGTAGAATTGAATTATAGAACATCTGATAAATGTGATGTTGTAAAATGACGTGGTAAAATAATAAAGTAGGCTTTTAATGTTGTAAAATGGCATTTTTTTTGCAACATCTGATAATGATGCTCTTAGTAGAGATGATATGGGGTAAGGTATTGCCTTTCTATCCCAGATTGTTGCCCTATCACTATCAATTGTGGAGATTGAAGTTTTGGTTGCTACATGATGATGCCGAAAATCGTCAATTAATTGCACTATCCTCACGTGCTCAAGACAACATCTGCATAACACAGAACAAGAAAAAGACCTTATAGAGAGTACTGGTGTGGTATTGGCCAAATACCCTCTGAATGTTAAGTTAGAGAATTCTTCACAACTCTAGAATGTCAAAGTTGCGAAAAATTATGCGTATCTTGTTTACTTAGGGCTTTGGGTTTTTATAGTAGTGTAAAACTGACTTTGTTTCTTGGGCGAAAGGATATTTCCTTGTAGAGAAGATCCTAAATAAATGTCCTTATTTTATGGGATTCTCCCCATATAAGATCTTTATTGACTAAGGGCTACCGTGAGGCACAAGGTATTTCTATTTAGGGTTCCTTGGAGCTTACCTAAGCCACGTGGCTTCGGCATCTGTCACTTTTAGGCCCATGAACAATGAATCCGTCATGTAGAGGGACTGCTCGTCCACTATACAGGGGTCAATTCTTCATGTGGCTTATCCACCCGTCACTACTTTGCTCTCAATGGATCATTATTTTAGTGTCGTCAGGTTTACTTAAACCGATCCGTCAGTCTCTTTTTTACCCTCTTCACTACAAGTCTACTTCTATGTCCTCTTTTGGTCCTTTTATTCAAGATACTAAGTTTACTGCAAAGGCTTTTAGGGATATTCATTTTTCTCATGCTGGACACAG
Organism: Lithocarpus polystachyus; assembly: GCA_033629205.1. Classification (NCBI taxonomy): domain Eukaryota; kingdom Viridiplantae; phylum Streptophyta; class Magnoliopsida; order Fagales; family Fagaceae; genus Lithocarpus; species Lithocarpus polystachyus. The sequence continues at coordinate 55,747,149 of CM066167.1, forward strand.
ATAATTTTGTAGCTCACAACTTTATTAGACATGTTTTTACATGTCACAGGTTTTATAATATGAATGGAAGATGTCCCACCACACCTCTTAGATGTAATTTAAGCAGACTTAGCTTTGGTTACTTAATAAAATTCTTAGTTTTCTCCTTAAAAAAATTGAAGTGTACATAAATATATTTTAACATATAAACATATAATATTATATTAATCAAACCTCATAATTACAAGTTTGTTCATGAGCATCAAGTTAATATTTTTTAATAATCTAGTGAAAACTTAACCTTGAACTTGTCTTATTTGTTAATTAAATAAATGCATAAAAATAAGTTTCCATTAGACTTTCTACAATATCTTACATTAAATTATCCTATTATACGCGTTGTAATGACAAACTAAGCACAAATAATTATATTATTTATTCTAAAAAAAATCTATAATTAATCATATTATATCATAAAAGTTTGGCTTAAAAGATATGGTTGCATCAAATAGTTACTCTCAATTATTAGTAAATTAATTAAATATTTATTTTACTTAAACTAAAATTTTATTATAAAAAATTTCTAAACTTAAAGTTCACACAATTCATGCTTTTATTTTTGTTTTTTTTTTCCTCAAGTTAGATTTTATTAAATTAATATTTTATTAGAATATTAAGTTATAAAACTGTAGGGGAGAATTTTGTTTCAGCCTCTGCAAGCTGATTGTCCTCTTTGGGGAACCAAGCCCGCAAGGTTTTGTTCCAAAGGGGTGGGATTGTCCCACATCGCCTAAGGATGAGCCTCACATGTGTGGTAGTGGCAGAGGCGTGCCTTGCACTTAGGTGTTGGCAACAAAACCGTGCGGGTATCATGCGGTGTCGGACATGACCATGCCAATCCCACCCTTGCCCCAAAACGGACAATACTTGAGATGGACATTGCTCTCAAAAAGTGCCTTTTTGTAGGGGAGGATTTTGTTCCAGCTCTTGTAAGCTGATTGTTCTCTTTGGGGAGCCAAGCCCGCAAGGTTTTATTTCGAAGGGGTGAAATTATCCCACATCGCCTAAGGATGCACCCCACTAATGCTTTATAAGCCTTTGGAGCAACCATGAGTGTACCATTACCACACAAGTAGTGGTAGAGGCGTGCCTTGCACTTAGGTGTTGGCAACAAAACTGTGTGGGTATCATGCTATGTCGGACATGGCCAAGCCAATCCCACCCTTGCCCCAAAGCATAGAGGTTGAGAGAGGAGGAGACATGGGATGACAATATGTAATTAGGAGGAGATGATGTTTTACTTTTATAGTCTTTCTCGTTGGACTCTTTGGTTCTGATTGTGTGATTAGAAGATTAGAAGAGTTCCAGACTCTATTGAGTTCATCCATAAAAGTGTGCAGATGAGATGTTCTTGCTTAGACCAATGAGCATTATCATTATGGTTTTCTTAGCTTTCGTGTTAAATGTTAATACATCATTTATTTGGGTACAAAAATTAAAAAATTTAGATAAGATATATGACACAAAATTGGAGTCCAATTTATAATCTCCATAAAAGTGTGCAGGTGAGATATTCTTACTTAGGCCAATGAGCATTATTATTGTAGTTTTTTTGGCTTCCGTGTTGAATGTTAGTGTATCATTTATTTGGGCACAAAAATTAAAAAATTTAGATAAGATACATGACACAAAATTAGAGTCCAATTTATAATCTAATTAGACTTTTTTTGAGTTTTGACATAAAATTGAAAATTTAATTAAATTTTCTTTTCGTTTTACTTATTATTTTATATATATATATATATATATTTTTTTTTTATATAGATTTCTCAACTTTCACTTACTCGGTTCGTATGGTGCCGTAATTCCCAAATCACAACCTCCCAAAAAGCGAGTAGGACATGTTAATCTCACTCGCGGAAGTACTTTGAGTGGTCACAGTCTCAAAAATCCAAAAAGCCAGCCAAAACCACCTTATATTCCTTCTCTCTCTCTAAGCTGTTCAAACTGAATTCCTCTCTCTCTTTTTGTGTTTAGTCCAATGGCTTCCTCACTGAGCAGAGAGCAGTACGTGTACCTGGCGAAGCTGGCGGAACAAGCCGAGCGCTACGAAGAAATGGTACAGTACATGGAGAATCTGGTCACCGGATCGACGCCGGTGTCGGAGCTCACCGTGGAGGAGCGGAACCTCCTATCGGTGGCGTACAAGAACGTGATCGGCTCGCTCAGAGCCGCTTGGCGCATCGTGTCTTCGATCGAGCAAAAAGAAGAAGGGCGCAAGAACGAGGAGCACGTGTCGCTCGTCAAGCAGTACCGCTCCAAGGTCGAGGCGGAGCTCTCGGAGATCTGCGCCGGAATTCTCAGGCTGCTCGAGTCGCATCTGGTGCCTTCTGCTTCCACCGGCGAGTCCAAGGTCTTCTATCTGAAGATGAAAGGAGATTATCACCGCTATTTGGCTGAGTTCAAGGTCGGCGATGAGAGAAAAGCCGCCGCCGAGGACACTATGCACTCTTACAAGGCGGCTCAGGTATTTTTTTTTTAATTTTTATAATTTTATTCATTTTTTTGAATAATAATTAAATAAAATTATTAAATTGTAGTCTTTAGCTTTTTTTGCAATGGTATCAAACTACTAATTAAATTTATTAGTTATTAATTAACAGTTTAAGCTTAAGTTGGAACTATGTCTCCACTGTAAATATCATTTGTTAATATTAAACACATTGATTATAATTTACATTATACCAATAGGAACTGGGAAAATTATAGAATAAATGTGTACTCTCTCTTCTCGCGGGAATAGTCGTGTGAATGGTGGGTCTTACCATGAATTTAATTAACAGGAAACTACTAATATGTGAGAAGAAGGACTCGCGGTGTATTCTATAATTAACCAACCTAGGAACTGATGTTAGTTGCCAGTTGGTAATCAGAATTCATATGTAGTGCTTATCAAATTACTGCATAATTCTGTGAAAAATACGTTGCGGTGTGTATCGCTTGTCACCTATTATCAATAGTCAGCTAGCATTTGCTATGTTAAAAGTTTTCTTGGGCTTGGCCACTTGGGTAGAGATGTTAAGAGTTAATGTATGTTTTATAAAGTATTAGCAACTGACTTTGTAGATTGATTTCTTTTGGAATTTACTTTGTCATTTAGAGTTTTATTTTTGCACTGATGCAATGGAATTTTGTGTTCCTCTTTCTCTCTCTTGTTGGTTGTTCTATAGGGTGTTTACTTTGCGTATTTTTGCTCAAAAAGGAAATTTTATTTGGATTTTAGGAAACTAAAATTTATATCTGCGCTTCGTTTATCAAGTTGAAGAAGTTTCATTGAGGCCTGCCCTCATTTATGTACTTATGTGATTATTTATTGGCTTGGAGGATATTGCACTCACCGATCTTGCTCCAACACACCCTATAAGGCTGGGGCTGGCACTTAACTTCTCAGTTTTTTACTATGAGATCCTCAATTCATCGGAGAAAGCATGTAACATGGCAAAACAGGTTTGCTCCTTTCCTATGACTGCTAAAAGTTAGGAATATATTTCTTTGTATATTCATATGGCATGAGCATGTCTAACTGCTGAATTATGATTTAAGAACCATCAAAGTTTTTCAGGGATATCTTTCAGGTGGACAATCCTATTAATAGACAAAGTTTGTATTTGTATATACATATATTTTCATTTTTCAGAAAAAAGAGTCCCATTTCTTGTCAAACCAAATAAATGAAAGGATAAATAACTCCATGATTAGCTGCTAGCTGTACGCAGTGATTTTATGTGGTTTATTGTTGGACCATTAATGGTATAGGTATGCAACCTAGAGACGGGCTGGCCATAGCTGTGCAATACTTCAAAATGATTAATCACAATTGGGGATACCTATACCTACTTATAAATCACAGATTGACCTAGCCCAACGGGGCACACAACAACCGCCTGCATAATACCCTCATGAGTCAGCTTTGTGCCTTCTTTTTGTGATGAACTACCGCACGTACAGTGGAGAAGAACAAACAATATAAACTTTTCTAAAAGGAGAAGAAAATATACATGGAATGGAATAAAAATAAGAGTCTTTGTGGATATGATTAGGACTGGAAAACTTCTAGTGTATGGATTTTTTATACTCTGCTTCACTATCATGATTATGCCTTTGTCTAATTCCCTATTTGTCTCCTGGTATTTATCTTCTGTTTCTTGTATGACTCAGGGAATTCATACATGTACTTGCTGCATTTCAGCGTTTGCACACTTTAATAATTAACCATGGTGCTACGTGCATCAATTGAAGAGTGATATCAAGGTTGCCTAATTTAATTAAATATGACATAATATAGGGAAAACTAATTTGCAATGTTTGAATAGAATTTATACTGGATTAATGTGACTTCAAATCTGGACCACGTTTTCAAAGTAAATTTGGATCCATATTTGGTTCAATCAATCTGTTCTAACAATAGGGTCCATATCCAGGTCACTTGCATTGCAAGTACATTGTCTTCAATTCCAAAAGCCTGAACTGGTAGAATTCAGAAAGATGCCATCATCATGGATACCATTGGATCTTTCTTTTTCTTGGAAGTTTTTTTCCCCTTTCAATTTGGGCATAAAGTAGGATCAATATTGGTTCATATTGAATCTGAGAACAACTTCAACCACATGAAATGTTCCATATGTCCTAGGAAAACCCTAAGTGTGTTTAAATCCTAATGCGAATCACAATGCATGTCTCAAATTGTTAAAACTAGGCACTGCAAATTATTTCCATTCTGAGCATACCAAACTGCTGGAGGGATGTAGCTTGGTACTATTTGTGCTAAGGTTGGTCGGTGATAAGAAATTGGTTAGGTTTTATTTATTTATTATTTTTTGGTGAAAGTTATGGTTGTTATGTGGTAATGAAGGGATGTGGCTTCTGATACACACACACACACACACACACACACGATATTGTTGGGATGTGGGTTAGAAGGTTATATCATCAAGGGATTGGAGAATTAAACAGCTTATGGAAGATAAAATGATATCACTTATAAAAAAAAGGAAGATCACATGATATTGCTGGTACTATTGTGTTGAGGTTGTTTTGGTGTAAGAAATTGGTTAAGATAATCTTTTGGTACTTAAGCATGTAGGCTATATCATTGAGGTTGGAGATCTAACAACTTATGAATGATCACATTATATCACTTGTCGACTGGGGCCTTTACTGGTTTAATTCCAATGAAAATTGAAGGATTGATTTCAGGAAAAAGAAAAAAAAGGTCATCTATTCTTGTTTTGGGGTTTCTCTGTGTTCTATTTACTTCCTGGTTAATAGCAAAGCAAGAACATATGACAGACTAACAGTAAATGCAATGATGGGTCACGGGTGTCAGATTTTTGGCAGCATTTAGTGTAAGTATTCTTGAACTTCTCTACTGGTTATTTGGAAAAAACACTCTTTTAGAAGAGAAGCTGAGGTTGATACTGAGCCCCTCAGTTGCACTGGAAAGAGTGACCAACTGAAGGTGCAAATTTAGCACATTAGGGATTGAATTATAGGCTTATGGAAGTTCATTTTTGGGAACTAAATCAAGGTGTGATGCCTAAGGAACTTTGGAACTAATCATGGTATAACTATAACTACAAAATTTATTCACAATCATACCCCCCCCCCCCCCCCCCCCCAAATACCAAAAAAATACAATAAAATTAAATAAAGACAATCAAAAAGTAAAAAAAAGGAAAAAAGAAAGAAAGAATGAAAACTGCATGATAAATACATGGGACAAATTTTGGTCGATAGTAGATATGAAAGCACCCTTTTCTTGGCCCACTTGTGTATATGATAAAGTTGAATGTTCTGCTAGAGGCTGAGTAATGGTAATCAGTTTTAATTTACATAAAATATTACTGATTTGGATGTTTAAACCTTGTATTTATCCACAGGCATTCGAGGAAGCTATTGCTGAGCTGGACACATTGGGTGAGGAGTCCTACAAGGACAGCACTCTCATCATGCAATTGCTGAGGGACAACCTCACTCTTTGGACTTCAGATATGCAGGTAAGTTCAACTTGAAATTAAAGGAGCATTTGGTGATTCTGGGGCAACAAAATCATTAAACTTTTTTTTTTTTTGAGGCACAGTCATTAAACATTATTACCTAGCATTTAGAAGCACAATCAGGCCAGCAAGAGATACAGGATGAAAAATTACAGAGCATCACTGGAATACCCTCTTGAAGACTAGAAAAAAAAATCCTGATGATGGTGTGATATAATTATTAAATGTAATGGAAAAAACAAAATGGGTTTACTAGAAGTGCTATATAGTACAAAACTGAATGGCTTCAATCTCTGGTGGTCTGGAGATATCCTTTTATTATCTTGTAACGTTAATTTAGTATGTTGCTGTGTGCCAAAATTTCAATTCATTCTGAGCATGGATGTGCCGGAGTGAATGGTGGCTCAGTTGGGTTAATCCAGGTCCCTTATGGCCTATGAAGCTTAATCAATGAGGCAGTTTGGAGAAGTGGAGAACAAAACTCTGATGAATTCCACCTGCCCTAGTCCTTCAAAGCCTTTTGTTGTTGAAACTACTAGGAAAATTTGATGACCGTTGCTTTAAATGCTACAATGCATAAACATGCCAGAAACAGAAATAAATGATTGAATAAATGACTGAATCTAAAAGTGCTGAAATTGAAATAGAAGTTAAGCAGCCGTGGGTATTACACAACTTCAGGCTTTAGTCGTTAGACTCATAAATCTTCTGAATCAGTTCCTCTCTTCATTTACTGCTGATGTTCTTTCCCACTTCTTTTTGGATGTAGTTTTTCTCATGTATCCCCTTCACCCAATGGCCTCAATTTTGTCCTCTGTTGAATAATAAATGCATGTTCACCCTCATGATAGTCTATGGATCTATTGACCCAATGGCATCCTTCAGCCAGTTGTATTAGTTGCCTTGCTTTGTAAATCCAAAGCTTTTAATAGGTGTGACTGGTAGATCGATCTGATCCAGTTTTGTCGTCCAGTCAAATTAGAATGGTTACTATATCTGGCCAATATTGGGTGTAAACAGGTCAAACCAGGATTTTAATTTATACAATCATTCTAATTTTTAAAGCCTGACAAATTACTTTGTGGTGGACTCAAAATTGTAAAGTTTTCTAAACCAACGCTCTTTCTGCTTCATGCAGGAGCAGATAGATGAGGCATAAGGAATGGAATATTGTGCTCCTTGAGGGAGGTGGGCTTGAATGTCATACATTTTCTGTAACCTGCATAGCGCTGATCAAATGTGTCATTATAAGCATCATGTACTTATGATGATTTGTATCTCATTTTATTTGTTTTATGGCTTAGAGAGACTTGAGATAATTTTTAGGACACTTGCTCTACTTTTATTTTCCTAATGTCCCAAAGTCTCCAGTAGTATCAACTTGATGTGTGTGAATGAATTCTAATAGCCAGTGAATGATCTTCATTGCATATATTAAATGTCATTGAAGATTGGGGTTTTAAAATATGTTTTTTTGGCCTTGATGTTTGTCACTTAAACATTTTTTGGGGGGCTTGTATTTTTACCCCCCCTCCCCCCTCCCCTGGGCCAGCGGTTGGCAGTTGGTTTGGAGTCGCAAAATGAATTATCACGTAGACTTGGTTGAAGTTTATTACTATGACCCTAGTCCTGTCACCTAGTACTGCAATTCCAGTTTAGTGTAAGTGGTCTTAATCTAACTATTCTTCTTTTATCTTCTTCTTCTTCTTCTTTTTATTTATTTATTTATTTTATTTTTGTTGATAATTTGATAGTTGGGAGATGGAGAATTTGAAAGTTGGTTCTCCTAGTAAATGAGAACAGGTTATGTCCCTAAGCTACCAGGCTCTTGGCATATGACTTATTCATTTAAGCTACTTCTAAAGTTTTCTGTATTTTATTGTTTTAAGCCTTTTGATATAAATGCTGGATGTATATGTTCCTGGCACTGTTGGTAGCTTCAATGTTCCTGCATGCACGTATCCCTTCTTTTTTTGGGAGGGGGGTTTCCTGTTTTGCTGGGAGATTTGAATGATAATATGCTTAAAATTTGGCGAAATAGAAGTCGCGACTCTCCACATTGATACTGAAGGTTTGTGTTAAAAAATTGTCATCGTTCTTGTTCATCAACACCTGAATATTGCCCAACTATGTTGATAATATTAAAAAAAAGTCACCCTCTAAGTTGGGTTTGTTTTTCATTCTCTCTCTTAACTTTCATTCGGATTTCATTGATACCTTCTATCCACGCACCTTCCTATAAAATTACGGTTTTTGTTATTTTTTAGATTTTAAATATATCATATCATGTACTATATACTCTCTCCGTCACATCTTGTTTGTTCTCTATTTCATTTTGAAATGTTTCAAAATATTGTCCTATTTCTAAACAGAGAAGCCATTAATTTACTAATGTTCTTGTTATACCCGTGTTTCTAAACATAGATTTAATAATTCAATTTTTTGATGTATTTATGTAAGTGTAGTTTTGAAAATTTATACATTTTTAAAAGGTAGACAAGATAATAAAAGATGTTTTTTTAAAAAATTTAACTTTTCAAATAAGACAAACAAAGTGGGACAGAGGGAGTAATAAAAGTTGGGGTTTGGCTTACTTCCAGTACTATTTCTAACTG